>CM067759.1:30010440-31398440 GCA_034642375.1 Vigna nakashimae | reverse complement strand
ATTTCAGAAACTTTAAAAGCAAGTTGACATCAAGGTACATCTTTGGACACCTTAAACATAAAAGTCCATGCAGTTCATATAAGTCCATTGATGAGGAGACTTGGCGGCTTTTTAAAGAGAGTCGGATGTCAGAGGAATGGCAGGTTAGTGTAGTTCATATTATTCAATTCCTCATTAACAAATATATATCATATGAACTGATTAATTAATGTGTATGTGACAGGCAATTAGAAGCAAAGCACAAGGAACAAGTGCTAAGAACAAAAACCCCCACCTATTATCTCGTGGTGGGTATAGGAAGCTTGAGGAGAAAATCCTCAAGCAAAAGGCAGATGGTATACCACCATCTCAGAGTGGTAGCCCTCCTCAGCCTCCTTCTCCACCCTCTAGACATGAGAAATGGAAGTTGGCCCGTATGCGACCATCGGGCACCTACTCTTCCGACACAGCACGAGAGATTTCTGAAAAAATTGTAAGTTATCACTGTTCCTAAAATAATAAATATTGTCATTATACATACTACATTAAACTATTTAACTGATAATGGTGTTTTGTAATGTTACAGGACGCCTTGGTTGAGCAGAGCTCCCAAGGCCAATTCACTCCAGAGGGTCGCCAGGATATTCTTGCTGCTGCAATTGGACGACCTGAGCACCCTGGACGTGTACGTGCTGCAGGTCCTGGAGTAGGAATTACGGATTATTTTGGGAGCTCTTCTCGTCAGCCTTCATATTCGTACAACGATACACAAAGGATGACAGAAGAGATCACAAAAAAGGTCCGACAAGACCTTATGCAGGAGATCAGGGCCGAGGTGAGGGCTGAATTCCAGATGCTCTACCAGGAGCAGTTTCAGAGCATGCGCCCGATGCAGTCTCCTATAGAGGAACATGTGGTCCCTCCCCCTCCCACAGGTAAACTTAATAAACATTTATGTGCAATTATTTCTATCTCTTGTATAATCTAACATTTACTCTGACAGGGAGAAGCGGCAAAGGAAGTTGTTCCGCATCAGCCATCCCAGAGGATGACATGGACGATGGTAGTCCATGTCTGCTATACATTTTAGAAGAAGATGAGATAGTGCTGGTAGCTCGTGGAACAGAGTTTAGGTCAGCGACTGTATGTCATGGTATGCAACTATTAGAGGATGAGGTGAAGGTCTCAGTGGATGAAATGATCATGCCAGATGCCTCGGTTCCACTGTCCACGGAAGAGATTTTCACTGTGGAACAAGCATATAAGTCGTTTATCACTTGGCCTAAATTTTTGGTTAAACCAGTTTCTGACCCCTCGGTATGAAATTCTTCTTTACACTTCTCAATTTTAAAGGTTTTTGATGTCAAAACTTATCTTATCTTTTCATGTAACAACAGACGCAGGAACAACAGAAGATTCCTCTATCTGAGGATGACCCTCTTTCTTCATTGCATCTACTTGCTGACATCCTTGATGATAAGCCTTTGGAGGTTCAGTATGATGCTAATGTATTTGGGCATGGCTCTGAGGTCCCAATATACCTTAATAGCCAAGATGTCCGTGAGCTTGCGTCGGGAACACAAGAGTTGAATATTTCAATTATTCAACTATGGACGATGTAAGTCTATGACCAATTATTTATATATAAAATTGATTTATATATCAAGTATCCTTATATCAAAGTTAATTTTTGATTTCAGGTATATGTCTGGGGTCACTAATAAGTTGGGGCGTTCTGATGATTATGGATTCATTGATCCCCAAGACATTCATGAATCAAATGATTTTGATCATATCAACATGAGTCTGATAAGCAGTTTTCGAAGGGGCAAGAAAATATACTTTTTGCCTTATATATCCGGGTAAGTGAACTTTGTTAACATAATAATGTTCCATATGTGATTTTAATATTTAATAGTTACGTTATTATGAATTTCAGTCGCCATTGGCAACTTCTTGTTATGTCTGTGCAAGACAACTATGCTTTGTGGTTCTGCTCATTGCACAGGCCTCCTCCCACACAACTCAGACAAGCAATTGATTGGTAAGAACCTCAATGTTTGGACTTTCTTTGTTATATAACTGAATGCTAAAACATTTTTTTATATACAGTTCTATTCCAGCAAGTATGATGATGGACGGGAGATCAATTGTTAAGAGTAGAAAGATTGCTTGGATTTCTCTCAAGGTTTGACATATGCTAAAGTCATACTTTGTTATAATTGTTTTATAACAAATGTTATTCACTAACTATTATCAACTGTGATGATATATTGTAGTGTAACAGACAAAATGGGTCATATGAGTGTGGATACTATGTAATGTATTGGATGACCCATATTGTTCGTTCTCACATCACAAGAAGCTGGGAAACGGTAATATTTAACTTTAACAAATTTTGATTTTTTAACAAATGTTGAATTCATATACACTAATTAAAATGAATTGTCTTTTGCAGAGATTCAAGACTACTACACCAGTTCCTGAGAAGTCACTACTATTCATTAGGAACGCTGCTGCGAAGTATATAGTTAGATTATACAATAGCTCTTAGATTTAGATTTAAACAATGCATTTGATTAGATAGAATTTTCTTAGACTCTCTACTTTATTTGATGTTGAAATACATTTGAACATGTGTTTGTTATGTTGAAATTGAATTTCTGTAAATGTTTTTATATGCAGGTCTGTTTTTGTGGTAGTGGATATCACAAAAACAGACCTGCAATTTTAAAAAACTGCAGGGGAATATGCCGCGGTTGTGGTTAGAACCGCGGCATATAAGGGGAATATGTCGCGGTTCTAACCACAACCGCGGCATATAGTGCTTCGTTTTTTTTTTAAAAACGAGACATATGGCCGCGGTTTTGACACTAACCGCGGCATACGCGTCGGCCTATATGTCGCGGTTGAACCGCGGCATATAGTGCATTTTTTAATTTTTTTTTTTAATTTTTTTTTTAAAAAAAAAATGAATTTAGGCAGCGGTTCCCTAGACAACCGCGGCATATTCTGCAGCCTATATACCGCGGTTAGAACCGCGGCATAAAGTGTCTGACTTACTACCGCGGCTGAATATGCCGCGGTTCAAGAACCGCGACGTATAGTGAAAATCAACCGCGGTAAAAGCCCCTCGCTGCACTAGTGAAAGTATACAAACTGTTAAAATAAATTAATCAATATGAATTAAATAATTAGTTTTATGAATTAAAAAAGTTAACCATTATTGAAAGTCATATAAAAGAAAAATGGAAGTATTTTTAAAATATAAATGGAAAATAAATTTGTCAAATATTTTTTTAAATGTGATAAATTTGATTAATAATTAATGCATTTAACACACTTTTAAAAAATGTAAGTTTATAATCATTAGAAAAGGTTTGTAATAAAACGAGTTGTTTATATTATTAATATTTAGAGCTAAAAAATTATTTATTTTCTTAATTTTTTTGTATTGTTTTAAACTTGTGTTGTTTGTAGATAATTTTATAGACTTGTATACTTTATTGTTTTTAGTTCTTGATTGTGAGTGACTTTTGAATTTTTAGTCTTAATTGATAATTTTTAGTCAATTACTACAGTTCTACCATATGCAAAATGTTGAATTTTGTTTGGAAGGCAGTGAACGATATATAAGAAACTGAAAAATCTGATAAGACTAGTAAAAATATGGGTTTTTAACACGCCTATTATGCTTCGAGTGAATAGAAACCAAAGCATAAGCTGACGCGGTGGTATTTTTTGAAATTTTCGCTAACGTATATGTCGTAGTTCTATTTTAACCGCGACATAAGTGGTATACGGTTTCGGTTGCCCTCATAACCGAGGTCATAAAGTCTGCAAGAACTGACAATAAAAGACTTTTCACCTATCAAATATCTATGAAGAGGATTTGACCGCGGTTGTCTACAGAACCGAGGCAAAAAACCTCTTGGCCCTACTGACATTTCCGCTTGCACTCTGACGTTTTATATGACTGATTTTTCTGAATGGGTATATGGCCTCGGTTGCTTGCAAAACCGAGGCCATAGACCCACTTCCTAATGTCTTTCCAGATTTCTTGACTTGGTAAAATATTTCAAATATATATTTTCTTATTGGTTTTTGATCGCGGTTGCTAGGGAACCGAAGTAATAAACCTCTTTTGCCGCGGTTGGATGCATAACCGAGGTAAAATGCCTAATCAAAATTTCAAAAATGTCATTTAAAATTAATTTTGAATATTTTTCTGGGGATTATAGACCGCGGTTGTCTGGAGAACCGACGTAGTATCCCCCCTACTGCTTCGGTTCATTTAGAACCGAGGAAGTAGCCCTTGTCCAGGGTCAAAATTCGCGAAAACGCGAACAATTCTTCTTCTCCAGCGATTTCTCTCTACAACTTCTTCTTTTATGCCGCCGCGACCTTTCTCCCTTTTTCCTTACGCTAGCGTTGTGTCATCGTCGTCATTGTAGAAGGACTTCCTTCCACATTTTTCATCACATATGTTTGTATCCGATCAAATTTGGCTTTGGTTGCTAGAGTTTTTTCGTTTTTTTTTTAGTTTTTGGGTTGGTTTGATACGTTTTTTTATTGATTCGGATTATCAAACTTACGTTTTGTTGTATTTTTTTGTAGGTATTGTGTTTTTTCTTTTAATTTTGTTTCATTTCAGACCACGGGTTGTTCCATCTTCTCCATTATTGTGTGGTTTTTCACGCTCACAGGTTCGTATTATTCTGTTTATTAATTTTCATTTAGTTAATTTTTAATTTTTTGTAGGTTGAATATGAATAATTATGTATCACTAGTGCAAAAAATACCTTTAACGTCACCCTTTAGACGTCTAACCCTCGAATATCCAACGTAAAAAATGACCAGTGGCATTTTTCATAAATAAAACAACAATTTAGACGTCGGTTATATAAGGGTTCGACGTCTAAATACTCATATACGTCGGCTCCCCCAAATAGACGTCAAAACTAAACGAAAAAGTTAAAAAAAATAATTTTTTATTCTATTTAGACGTGTGTTATGGAGGCAACCGACTTCTGAAGCACTTTAGACGTCTGTTAATTCGGGAACGGACGTCTAAACCCTAAATCCAGAAATTTAAAAAGTCACTTTTTGACTCCATTTAGACGTCTGATCCTGCCACTCCGACTTCTAAAGCAGTTTAGACGCTTGTTAATTGGGGGAACCGATGTCTAAACCCTAAATCCAGAAATTTAAAAAGTCACTTTTTGACTCCGTTTAGACGTTTGATCCCGCCACTCCAACTTCTGAAGGACTTTAGACGTCTGTTAATTGGAGGAATCGACGTCTAAACCCTAAATCCAGAAATTTAAAAAGTCACTTTTTGACTCCGTTTAGACATCTGATCCCGTCACTCCGACTTCTAAAGCACTTTATACGTCTGTTAATTGGGGGAACCGACGTCTAAATTTTAGCATTCAAAAATTCAATTTGCATCAATGAACTAAAATCCAAAAAACCTCAAAATACTCATTCGAATCATAACCCCAAAATCGCGTCACCAATCAATAAGGAAGAAATCAAGAAACGAACTCCCAAAACGCAAATCAAAACGTACAAAAGAAACCCCCAAAATCAGAGAACAAATAAAACCCTAATTTCAAATCCCAAATCGGAACAAAACCTCAATTAGAACCAAGAGAGAGAGGAAGAGAGAATGAAGCCTACTTCCTACACGAGCTGAACCAGGAGGAAGAAGAAAAGGGTACACCATTAAGAGAGAATTTCTAATGAGATTCTATGTATATGTCTGATATCTCTATTAAGGTTAGGTCAAAAGTAATGTAACCCATTTTTTTCTTTTTTTCTTTTAAAAAAAAATAATTGAAAGGAATCCTAAGTCATTGTTATTAAAATTTTCCTTTCCTAAGAGTTATAAAAAAAATTAATTTTAAAAATATTAATTAAATTTTTATTACTTTTTTTCGGGTAACGGGTATCCACGGGTTGGATAATATAATAACCACATCCGACCCGTTTAGAAGCGGGTAATAAATATCCGTGAATAGTAACTATCAGTTGCGGGTTTTATACACAGATATCTGCGGACGCAGATTTTTTTTTCATCCCTACTCACAAAGCTTAGCTCTAGGTTACCCGAAAATATTTAAAAAAATATATTTTTATATTAAAATAAAAATTTAAATAAAATTACAAAAATATATAAAATATAATATAAATTAAATTAAATATAAATTAAAATTTAATTTTAATTAAATTTAACTTTATAAAATATAAATTAATGTTAATTTTAATTTTAATTAAATTTAACTTAATAATATATAAATTATATATTTATTTTTATTTTTTTGCGGATAGCGGTTATCGGCGGGTACATATAGTATAATACTCGTATCGAACCCGTTTATAAGCGGGTATTAAAATACCCGCAACCCACGAATAGCAAAATATCCACGGGTACTAACTATCTGTCGCAAATTTTATCCGTGGGCCTGAATATTTTTGCCATCCCTACTCAAGGCCCTGACTTGCCCCAGCTCAACCCCTTTGACCTGGGATTTTTTTGCAAAATCCAGATATTGAAACAAGGGTTAAAGTCTAAAATTTGCAAAAAGAAAACCTTTATAGGCAAAATGCAAACTAGCTCTATATTTTTTTTTTCTAAAGAGAATGGAAACATTTTATTTTTAGACACAATTAAGTATTTAAAAACAATTTTATCAACAATTTCTACAAAACTCTAATTCTAAATCTAAAACCGAAAATTACTCTAACTCTAAGAAATTACTAACTAAACAAGACTGAACATATTATTTAAAAGCAGAAAAATGGAATGTTAACACACCTCACGCTTAGAACATTGTCCTCTTAGTAGGAAAACAAAAAATTTAACAAAAGAGAAGTTCATAGACAAGTTGTAATAGACCACACTAATTTATTGCACTGCTGTAACTAATAAGTTTTCCAAATCTGTCAAAAACACTTCCTACCTAAAGCTTCAAACAAATTAAAATTAGGTTAAATGAGATGCAGAAGGAATCAATCAAAACCTGATACGGCTTTAAAAGTATACAAAAGGAGGAAATGAAATTAATTAGGAGGTTGTAGGCAGTTAAGAGGCTTAGGAGGTTTGTTGAGTGGTTAGTGATTGGTTAGCAGGAAAGGATAACTTTATAAGGGGACAAGGGTGTCTGGTGACAAACATGCTTTTGCTTTGTTGTACAGACAGAACCACTGCATTATCTATGAAGGGAGAGTGTTCCCTTGATTGTGTTTGGATAATGTACTCTGCATTGTTTGTTCTCAAGAATAACAAATAGATTCTTTTTAGTATCCTGGGTGCGTGTGAGTGTGTTTTACGTGTATGGTTGATTTCTTGTTTAAAGAAATCTATCAAGTGGTTTGGCCTACCGGATTCCTTTGAGAGGCGAACGTGATGGAAGGAAGAGTCAATACTTTGGAGTGAAGAGTAAGCTCATTAGAAAGATTAGTGGAAGAACTGAAGGAAGAAACCTGAACGGTTCACCAAGAACTCAGAGTTAACCAAAATCCTAGGAAGAACAACCAGGAACCAATACATGGGTTTTGAGGCGAGCTAGGGGTCGGTGAATTGAGATAGGTTGGGAAAGAAAATGGACCCAAAGGAAGAACTTAAGGATGAAACAGGGAAAGTATAGAAAAATTGGATGAAGCGGGTGTGGAACTGCCCACCTTTGAAGGTATGAACCCAATGGGATAGATCTCCAAGGCAGAAAAATTCTGTCATACAAAATGTTACGGGTAAGGAGAGGATGAGGTTGACATACATTTGCATGAAGGGTGGCACAAGTTATTGGTTCAGGTTCTTGAAAAAGAAAACCAAGAACCCTTCTTGGGAAGATTTGACAAAGGCACTAATCAAAAGGTTTAGAGGGAGAGATATGTTCTGTTTTTGAGAAGTTAGAAGTAGTAAGACAAAGGGGAACAGTAGAAGATTATGTTTAGGAGTTTGAAATGTTGGGAGCCCAAACTGCATAAATAATAGAAGAGTAGTTGTTAACATATTTATTTGCTGGGTTGCAAGGAGAAATAAGAAGCCAAATCAGACCCCACAATCTGAGGGATCTGTTGAGAGCGATGGAGATAACAAGGGATGTGGAGGAGGTCGGTAAAGCCCCAAAAATGGGCAGAGGGACAACTAGCAAGAATAACAAGTCATGGAGGATATATTAGGGGGGTCTGGAGTTGTTTCCGTAACATAAACGTTCAACGGTGGTAAGAATGGATATGCTACTACAAAAAGTGTGAGTACTGCAAGCAAAGAAGGATCTAATAATACGATCAGCCCAAAATAGGAAGCAATGCAATAGGATACAGTAGGAACTGAGGAGTTAAGAATCTTCCTTAATCAATATACATAAGCAGAAGGGAAGAAGGAAGATGTTTCCATTGTGGAGGTCTATACAGTCTAGGAGATAAGTGTCCAGAGAGGAATATGAGGGTCTTGATAATGGCTGAAGATGATGAAATTGGGGAAGAAGAGGAAGAAGAAGAGATTGAACATAAACACATGAAGTTATCTTTCTTTTTAGTGGGAGGTCTCACCTAAACCAATACGAGGAATTTACAGGGTTGGGTGAAGGCGAAGAAGATACTGGTATTAATAGATAGTGGAGCCGGTCACAATTTCATTTCAACCAAGTTGATGGAGGAATTGGGACTAACAGTGGAAGAAATGCCTTCCTATAAAGTGTGTTTGGGAGATAGGCAAAGGAAGACAACCTAGGGGTGTTATAGTGATACGGTTGCTCCCAGCTGGTGATCGATATGTAGCAGCAGACGGATGAGTGAATCATGAGCAGAGGTAGAATGGGCTCACGGGAAGCCATGGGCAGCGTAGGAAATGTTGTTCAGTGAGATTGATGGTGGAGGAAGACCTTAAGGTGAGTGAGTAAACTACCTCAGACGGCCTTCACTGGAAGGAAGCTAGGTGGAGAAAAGAAACCTCAAGTTATGGTGACTTTTGGGCAGAGTTGTTGGAAATATTTCAGCAGAGTAAACTCTATATTCATTCAAAAGTGACGCACATGAATAAAGAGAAGGGAATTTATAGAGTGTTTTCCCCTGCCTATGCTAATCTTATCGGTGCTGGATGATTGCCAAGGAATGTGGATCTCAATCCACGTGGATTCACCCATGCTGAATTCTATTGTTCTAGATGTGCACAAAATACACGTATAGAAATAAATGCTATGCTATGCTACGGTGCACTCCATCCTTTAGGCAAAGGCGGCTGATCAATTTACCTTTTCTTCTCTCTTTGACTTTCTATCATTCTCCTTCTTTTGGCAATTTTGGATTATCTGATTATTCTACAGGCTTCCACTCAAAGATGGCAAAAAGCACTTGACCTTCTAAAGAAAAATCATTAGTATCCTTGATGTATCGTTGTGCTTGCCTTCCGCGTATCATCCCTTCTCTCTTGGAAACGATTTGTCCTCAAGTCCAAAGGGTCTTCATTGTCATTTTCAATCCCTGAAAAAGAAATAAGGTCAAATACATTGAAAGTGGGATGAACTCCATATTTTGGAGGAAGGTCAAGTTGATATGCATTATTATTGATTCTTCTAAGCAATTTAAATGGACAATCTCCTCAAGGATTGAGTTTGGATTTTCTTAGATTTGGAAACCTTTATTTTCTAAGATGAAGCCATACTAAATATCCTTCATTAAAGATGATCTTTTTCCTGCCTTTGTTATGAATCTTGGCATATTTCTCATTTTGATGTTGTATTTGGTTTCTAACCCTTTGATGTAAGTCCTTTATAAATTTAGATTTAGATACTCCTTCCTGATGAACAAATTCAAATGACTTAGGAAGAGGTATTAAATTTGTGGGTGTCAAAGGATTGAATCCATATACAACCTTAAAAGGGGAAATTTTAGTAGTTCCATGAACTACTCTGTTATAGGCAAACTCTACATGAGGAAGATACTCATCCCAACATTTGTGGTTTCCTTTTAGAATTACTCTCAATAAAGTTGATAGAGATCGGTTGACTACTTCAGTCTGTCCATCTGTTTGTGGATGACAAGTAGTAGAAAAAGAAAGCTTAGTCCCTAATCTAAACCATAAGGTCTTCCAAAAGTAACTAAGGAATTTTGTATCCCTATCAGAAATGATAACACGAGGTAATCCATGAAGTTTTACCACATCTCTAAAGAAGAGCTTAGCAATGTTGCTTGCATCATCTACTTTGTGACAGGGTATGAAATGAGTCATTTTACTAAAACGATCTACTACCACAAAGATAGAATCAAAACCCCTGGAAGTTTTTGGGAGTCCTAAGACAAAATCCATACTAATTTCTTTCCAAGAAGTTGAAGCAACATGTAAAGGGGTATAGAGTCCATGAGGCATTGCTTTAGATTTTGATTCTAAACAAGTAAGACATTTGAAACAATGCCTTTGGACATCTTTCCTCATGTGAGGCTAGAAAAAAAAAATTTCAACATGCCACGAGTCTTTTCTACCCCAAAATGACCCATTCATCCTCCCTCGTGTATTTCTTTGACAAGGAGCTTTCTATGTGATCCTTAAGGTATACATATTTTGCCTTCTTTAAGAAGATACTCGTCTCTCACATAAAAACCTCCTTGAGCCTTGTGTGTGCATTCCTCATAAATTTTGGAAAACTCAAGGTCTTGAGCATACATTTCAATTATGTTATTAAAGCCAAGAATTTGGGTCTCTAATGTGACCAAAAGATTGTTTCTTCTAGATAAAGCATCAGCCACAATATTAGACTTGCCTTTCTTGTATTTAATAAAATAAGAGAATTGTTCAATAAATTCAAGCCACTTAGCATGTCGCTTTTGCAACTTATGTTGGCTTTTCAAGTACTTGAGTGACCATGATCACTGTGAATGATAAACTCTTTAGAAACAAGATAATGTTCCCAAGTTTAAAGAGCCCTCACAAGAGCATAAAGCTCTTTGTCATAGGTGGGGTTATTACAAGTGGCCCTATGAATTTTTTCACTGAAGTAAACAATGGGGTGACCTTCTTGTAAGCACCTATGCCAATACCAAAAGCATCACATTCTAGCTCAAATGTTTTTGAAAAATTGGGCAGAGCTAGAATAGGTGCTTGAGTGAGCTTCTCTTTGACTAGCTCAAAGGCTTTTTCTTGTTTTTCTCCCCAATGGAATGTAACATCTTTTTTCACCAACTCATTGAGAGGTGAAGCAAAAGTAGAGAAGTTAGGAACAAATCTTCTATAAATACTTGCCAACCCATGGAAGCTCCTTACTTCTCCTACATTCTATGGGGGTGGCCAATCTTGGATGGCCTTTATTTTCTCAGGGTCAACATGGACCCTATTTTTATTGACTACAAAACCTAGAAAGATGACACTATCAACACAGAAGGTGCATTTGTCAATATTTGCAAACAATTGATTGGTTCAGAGAATTGTCAAGACAACTTTCAAATGTTGTTCATGATTTTGCAAATTTTGACTATACACCAAAATGTCATCAAAATAACCTACTACAAACTTCCCAATGCAATCCCTTAAGACATGGTTCATAAGTCGCATGAATGTGCTTGAAGCATTAGTAAGGCCAAAAGGTATTACAAACCACTAATATAGTCCAAACTTAGTCTTAAAAGTAGTTTTCCACTCATCACCCTCTTTAATTTGAATTTGGTGATAACCGCTCTTAAGGTCTATTTTGGAAAATACTTGGGCACCATGCAATTTATCTAACATATCATCAAGTCTAGGAATGGGATGTCTGTATTTTATTGTGATGTTGTTGATAGCCCTACAGTCACAACACATGCGTCATTTTCCATCTTTCTTGGGCACCAACAACTCAGGTACAACACATGGACTTAAACTTTTTTGAACCCAACTGATGAGTGCATATTTATGCCCACATTTATGCTTTAAAATTCAAATTTTTGATCGGATAATTGTGCTTAAATGGTTGATTTTTAGTGAATTTGTGATTATTGGAATTGTTTGGTTTAAGAAATAAAGAGACGTAAAAAGTGAGTTTTATCGCATAAATTATTCTTGGATGTTCTAATGTTTATTTGTGCAGCTGAGAATATAAGTTTTATTGGTCCAAATGGCAATTCAAGGCCCAAAATCAGATTTTATTTGGAAAATTCAAAAGGGGCTAAAGTGCAGATAGAAAACAATTCGGGGCATTTGTGCAATTTTGGAAAGTCAGAAAGCTAAAAGATAAAATTCTGTTGTTGAATTAATGTAATTTGGGAATATCAACAGAAAATATCTTCTAAATAATGTTATAATTATCTAAATTTTTTAGTTATTTGGAAGATATAAGATAAAAGATTTTGTCAACTAAATATTCAAAGTTCAAGCCCTATATAAAGAGACCTAGGGGGGACTTCACAAAATTCATTCATTTTCTCATACTCCTCTCACTTTTCTTTCATCTTGTATTCAACTTCATTCATGAAGATCTAAGCATCTAGGGCTATTCTGCTGTAATTCCATGATGGATTCTGAGGTTACATTAAGTTAATGCAATTGTTTATTTTGATTATTGATTTAAGTTCTTCTCTCTCTGTCTTTCATCTCTCTATCTTTCATCTCTCTATCTTGTTAAAAGTAAAGATTTTTGCATCATAATCTATTTGAATCTACATGCATATTGATTATATGAGTTCTAGGGTTTCTAGGTTTAATTGAGAATTTACTTTGATTTAATTTAGGAACTTTCATATGATTAAATGATTTTTACTATCAATTGAGAATGTACTTTGGTTGGTAGTAATAATTTCAACTATAATCAATTGAGAATTTACTTTGATTGATTAACTTTTAACTAGGTTAGGAGATTTAAGAATAGACATGATTAAACACAATAGAATTTGATTGAAAATGTACTTTGGTTGAATTTATTGTGAATAATCTAGAAAGGTTTTTCATTTGATTGAGAATTTACTTTGGTTAAATGCATGATCGCCCTCAAATTAATTAAGAATGTACTTTAATTAATTTCAAACTTAAACAATAATCAATTGAATAATTATCCGAGAATAACCAATGATGAATCTATCTTCGAAAAGTAGTGGAATTATCCTATTTAATCATAATTGTTTTTAAGTTTCTTATTTATTCTTTAAACATTCTTCAACCATTACTTTTATTCATAAGCATTGCATAACATTCACAACAGTCATATATTCGAAAGCAATTCTGTGTTCGTAGGGAGATGACTCAAGGTTACTTTAGCCCTATCTACTTTCTTGAATATTACTTGGCAATACTGAAGTTGCCTTGAAAAGTAGTATTAATTTGATAGCTTCAATGATAGCGTATCAAATTTGTTATCCTTTTGCACTCCTGGGCAAAATTGATTAATTCCAATATTTTGTTCTGAGTCATTTTATTCCATATTTGCATTTGAATCAAAAGAATGAGTAGCACTAGACATAGATCAATCATCTAGACATTACTTTGTCATGGACATGCAAATGAAATCACTCTATTCTTCACACATAAGTTGACTTTTTTTGCATTCCCAAGAAAATAAAATATGAAAGATAACACTCAAGTCAATATGTATCTATTCCTCTCCAACTCTCTCAAGTGTTTTTGGCTTGTGTTTACACTCAAAATAAACATGCAATTATTGATCATGAGGGCTTTTTAAAGGTTGTATTGAGGCCAAGGCAAAGGTAGGAAATTTTCTTGGAATTTTTGAGCTTTTGAAATTGATATAGAAAGAAAAATGATACTTGATTTCAAAAACAACTCTATTTCTTGCTCTTTTAAGGAAGATTTTTTAAAAAAAAAAACTTCAACTTTTCATCTTCCTTTTTACCCATTTTATTGTTTTGTGGGTGAGTACCTCACCCACACACTTATTCATCACTTTACTTCTAACAGAATCCATTACTCCTTCTTCTTTCCTAAGATAAGGAACATATGATTTTTCTTCTTTTCTCATTTGACAGTGACTGAAAACAAGAAAAATAGGCTTAAGGCTCAAAGGGGGTTCCAATGGATTAATGTTAGGACAAGTTTATTTGGCCAAGTAGATAAAACAAAAAATGTCTCAATCATATCAAATCATGCATATTCTCCTTAGTTGCACAACACAGAATCAAGCTAACTATTAGAGTATCAACAAAACATGGGCAATTCACACAAGAAAAATAGGTATGGCACATGGTGGTCCGTCCTTAACATTAAGTTCAAAAGTCACATGGTTCAAATTTCTTTCACTAAAGATTTAATCAGGAAATTCTCAAGTCAACTCAATCAGCAAATCATAGAAGCAATTTACTCATATCAACATGACTCATTTTTTTTCTCTTGAATTCATAATCATTCCAATTACTGATTCAAACTTTCAAATCCAATGCAAACAGTTATTTAAAAACAAACAAAATAGGGAACAAAATTAATTGTTTCCCACACCCCCACACTTAAACAATGCATTGTCCTCAATGTATTGCCTTATATATAAAATGCAAACAAAAAGTATGAGGGAACTTACCTCCTTCATGGTGGAAGGAATGCTAGTAGGACTTCATTGGAAAAGTCATCCTGGATAGGAATGTTATCTTTTCCCTTTTCAATCCTACTAAGATGGTCAACTACTACATTATGTGACCCACTTTTGTCTTGAATAGGAGTCAACTTGTCCTTCTCATTATTGACCATTGTGATTCCATATTTCTTCGGAACCACATGTATAGGGCCCACCCAAGTGCTGTCATAATATGAATATATAAGATATGTTTGTAGCAACTTGATGTTTTTTTTTAGAACCCCCATGAGTTGAGGATTTAGTCTTCCTTGAGGTTGTGTCACTAGTTTAGCATCATCCTCCAAAAGTATTCTATGCATGCAAAAAGAAGGGCTAATACCAGGAATATCTGCTAAAGTCCAGCATATTGCTTTCTTGTGGTCTCTGATAACCTGTAATAGTTGTTTTTCCTACTCATCAGTAAGCAATGCAAATATAATAACAGGGAGTTTCCCATCCCTCTCAAGATAAGCATATTTCAAATGGAATAGTAAAGGTTTCAACTCCAAAATGGGTGGTTGTACCACAAATGGCAAAATTTTACTGCCTAAGGTAATCTCAGCCACCTCAACATTACACTCGGACACCACAAAAGTACCATCTATTAATACCGCATCCTCAATATCACCTACTTTACAGTTTCCTTTTTCGTCCAAAATTAGGAACGACATATTTGAAAAAGAAAAATTGTTTACAACAGCACTTGATAAGTCAATACAAAACAAAGAATGATCTTTAATCGAGTGCTTCCCAGCTTCCAACACGTTGAACTGCACCTTCTCGTCTCCTATCTCCATTGTCAATGATCCTACATGCACATCTATCTTGGTTTGTGCTGTCATCATGAAAGGTCTTCCCAAGATAATAGTTGTTGGACTAATTCCTTCATCATCCTTCATGTCCAAGATATAGAAATCTGTAGGAAAAATTAACTTGTCTATTCGGACAAGGACGTCCTCAAGCACACCTGCATGGTTAACTGTGCTATGGTTGGCCAGTTGAATGACCACACCAGTAGTCTTAAGAGTTCCCAAAGATAGAAAAGTAAACACTGATAAAGGCATTACATTTATGGAAGACCCTAAATCTAGCACGGCATTGTCAAACTTTGAATTTTCAATAACACATGAAACAGAAAACATACTTGGATCCTTGCATTTTTGCGGTATTTCAATATGCTTATTAATCAAGCTTGACACATTTCTTCCCAAATTCACAACCTCATTATCCATAAAACGCCTTGTATTTGTGCAAATTTCTTTCAAAAACTTGGCGTATTTAGGGATTTGCTTAACAGCATCTAGCAAAGGAATGTTGATCTCCACCTTGTTGAAAGTATTTAAAATCTATTGGTCTACTTCCTCCATTTTTTTTGTTTCTCGGCTTCAACCAATTTGGATATGGAGGAGGTGGTGAATAAGATGAAGAAGAATTTTTAGAAGAAGAGTTAGAAGATACTAACCTAGATTTATCAGTGGTAGTCTCAGGTGATGGTTCATTTGGTCCTCCATTGTCATCAATTTGCGCTCCTTCTTTCTCCTTATCTTCATCCTCTTGGGCTCCTTCAGGGCCTTCTACTTGCTTACTCGTTCTCAAAGTAATAGCACTTACATTTTGCGGGTTGATCATTGTTTGTGCAGGTAGTTTATTTGACTCCTTAGCCTCTAATTTTTCCACCCTCTGAGTAAACTCTACAATTGATTTCTTGATTTCTGGATTTTGCTCAATTATTGTCTTCATGAAATCCTGCATTGACATTTCAGGTTGAGGTTGTTGCCTTTGTTGAGGTGGAACATAAGATTGTCTGTTCTGCTGATACCTATTGGAGGATGAATCATGATAATTCTGGTATGGTCTATTTCCTCCAATCATGTTTGCAGCAAAAGCTTGAGATGGGTTTTCCATAGTGGTTTCCACCAAGCTAGGACATTCATCAGTATAATGGTCAGTTGAAATGCAAATTCCACACTTCTTAGCAATTTGTGGAGTTGAGGTTTTAAACAAGCTTGCAATCTGATCAAGTTTGCTTTCTAGCTTATTTAATCTTTCATCTATCTTCTTCCCATCAATTGCACACTTAAGATCTAAAACAGAGAAAAATAGTTCTATAGGGCTTGGAAGACCCTTCTCAGTTCTTTTTATTTATATAGATAAAAATCTGATACAATACATAGATGGAAGATGAAGAGAGTGTCCTAGACTGCTGGGAACAATCATTATAGATAACCCAACACACAACTACCTACTTTAGGCCCTGCTATACTAATCATAGGTAGACTTAATAATTATTCTAACACTCCCCCTCAAGCTGGAGCATACAGATTGTATGTACCAAGCTTGGAACAAATAAACTCAATCTGAGGTCCCCTTAACGACTTAGTCAACACATCTGCGAGTTGGTCATTTGATCCAACAAACTCAGTACATATTTCTTTTGACAATAATTTTTTCCGCACAAAATGACAATCAATTTCTATATGTTTGGTTCTCTCGTGAAACACTGGATTTGATGCAATGTGAAGAGCAGCTTGGTATCTCAATACATCTTCATACTCTGGATGTTACAGAAGTTAAGCTCTTGAAGGAACTGCTTCGCCCATATAAGTTCACATGTTAATGAAGCCATTGCCCTATATTCAGCTTCAGCTGTTGATCGAGCCACTATATTTTGTTTCTTACTTTTCCATGAGATAATGTTTCCTCCAAGGAAAACACAATATCCAGTAGCAGATCGTCTATCAATAGAAGAACCTGCCCAATAGGAGAACCTGCCCAATCAGCATCACAATATCCTGATACTTGAAGGCTTCCTTTTTCTTCATATAACAGCCCTTGCCCGGGAGCCTTTTTCACATACCTTAGAATGCGAATGATAGCATTCCAATGGCCAACACATGGAGCTTACATAAACTGACTAACTACTCCAACTGCAAAAGATAGATCCAGCCTTGTAATAGTGAGATAGATTAGTTTTCCAACTAGCCTCCTATATCTCTCCGGGTCGGAGAATAATTCACCTTCTTCTGTTGTTAATTTTTGATTTGGATCCATAGGGCTATCAACTGGTCTACAATCAATCATGCATGTTTCTTGCAAAATATCCAGAGCATACTTCCTTTGGGAGATTACAACTCCATCTTTTGATTGAGCTACTTCAATGCCTAGGAAGTATTTGAGGCTCCCAAGATCCTTGGTTTGAAAATGTTTACACAAGTACTCCTTCAATTGAGATATTCCAGTAGCATCATTTCCTGTAATAATTATATCATCAACATATACTATCAAGTAAACACATTTCCCAGGAGACGAATGATAATAAAAGACTGAATGATCTGCTTCATTGTGTTTTAGCCCAAATTTTTGAATAATGGAGCTAAACTTTTCAAACCAAGCACGTGGTGATTGCTTGAGCCCATATAGAGATCGGTTCAATTTACAAACCATACCAGACTCCCCTTGAGCAACAAATCCTGGAGGTTGCTCCATATAAACTTCTTCCTCAAGATCACCATGGAGAAAGGCATTTTTGATATCCAACTGATGAAGTGGCCAATGACGAATGGCTGCCATTGTAAAGAACAATCGAATGGTAGTCATCTTGGCCACGGGAGAAAAGGTGTCACAATAATCAAGACCATAAACCTGAGTGTACCCTTTTGCAACCAGTCGGGCTTTGAGCCTATCAATGTCACCATTAGGGCCGACTTTAATGGCATATACCCATCGACAACCAACAGCCTTTTTGCCCGGGGGAAGTGGCACAAGCTCCCAAGTATGACTGTGGTCAAGAGCCTGCATTTCTTCAATCATGGCTTGTCGCCATCCAGGATGATCAAGTGCTTCTTTCACATTTTTAGGAATAACCACAGGAGATATTGAGGATAAAAGGGAATAAAAGGAGGGCGACACTCGGTGATAACTAAGAAAATTATAAATGGGATGAGGGTTGCGAGTGGAACGAGTACCTTTTCTGAGAGCAATGGGCCAACCAGAATCATCTTCACCAGGAGGCCTGACAGGAGATGGTGACAGAGAAGAATCTGAAGGAGGTGATCCACCATTTGTTGGAAGAGGATTACTCACCGGGGTACTGTGTCGAAGGATATCAGTATGGGGAGAGGAAGGTTCGGGAGGACCTTGGGCATGACTTGGACTGACTGAGGGATTGGAGATATAGACTCAACCACTGGAAGAGGAAGGACCTGGTGGAGGATATGAACATCTTGAACAGAGGGCGAGAAGAAAGGTGTCTGTTCAAAGAAGGTAACATGGGCAGACATGTAGTACTTTTTGGTTTCAGGAGAGTAACACCGGTACCCTTTTTGAAGCCGAGAATAGCCCAAAAAGACATATTTGATCGCACGAGCAGAGAGCTTGTCGAGCCCTGGAGACATGTCGTGAACAAAACAAACACAACCAAAGACGCGAGGAGAGGTGTGAAAGAGAGGATCATTGGGAAAGAGAATGGAGAAAGGGACGTTATTATTGAGGGAGGAGGAGGGCATCCTATTAATAAGAAAACATGTAGTTAAGATGGCATCCCTGTAAGATCCTTGAAAATATTTGTAAGTCAGATACTAAATTAAAAAAAAAAAGTAAATAGTGAATAGTAAATTGTGAATAGTAAAAAGTGAATAGTAAAAAAAAAATATTTTTGGAAAGGATAAGTGTTCCACGTAGCTTTGAGATCAGAATTCACCAATTTGCAAATAAAAAATTATTTTTGTAATAGTAAAATGAATAAAAAAATGAATAGTAAAAATGAATAGTAAAATTTTTTACTATAAATAGCCAAGGGGGGAGGCTGAAAATTTACACCAAAAGAACTTAGAAAATTTTTGAGAGAAGAGAGTTGGAAGAATTTCTAATTTCAAAGAGGATATTCTGGAAGTTTTCAGAGAGCGAGGAGATTAAGTCTGTAATAGATAATAGAGGTAAGGGAAGCTAACCTTGAGTATCTCCTTTTGTATTATCTTGAGTCTTGAATATGCTATATTTTGCTTTTGTCTGATCTTAAATCTTGATTATGGAGTATTTTGTTTCTGTATGATTTTGAATTTAAATGAGAGTATGCTTTTGTGTTGATATCCAAGTGTGATAGTTGTAAAACATGATATTGATTATGTTATGCCATTTGTATGTTATTAGTTATTTATTTTTGTATTTTGGAAGGATTAGAAATTGTCTAACCGGCTCTGCCAGATTCAATTTCTTGTTTCCCCAAACGTTTTATTTCTTTACTTATTTATTTTATTGCATTTTGGAAGGATTAGAAGTTGTCTAACCGGCTCTGCCAGATTCAACTTCTTGTTTCCCCAAACTATTTATTGCTTTACTTATTTATTTTATTGCATTTTTGGAAGGATTAGAAGTTGTCTAACCGGCTCTGCCAGATTCAACTTCTTATTTCCCCATACATGTTATTGTTCTTGTTATTTAATTATATTGTATTTTTGGATGGATTAGAAGTTGTCTAACCGGCTCTGCCAGATTCAACTTCTTGTTTCCCCATGAATTTTTATATTAAGATTATTTTTATGATTGTCAAATATTGTATTCTTCTATGACCATTTATTGTAATGTTTTATTATTGTTAATTGTTTATAATTATCTTGTATGAATTCTATTATGGATGTTTATTGTGATGAATTTATTGAATGAGTTTGTTGGCTGAAATTGATCTTGTTGGGAGGTTTGGAATAAGGGTTCTGTAATAACTTGTATATGGGTATTAAATAGATATACAGATACTGGTTGAGGTTGTTGTGAGAGGAAGTAAAATTAAGCATTTTAAGATTTAGAGCATAAGAAAATAAGGTAGATAAATTAAATAAATAAATTGTTAATTATTGAGGACCTCCCTTTGTTGGTAGGATAGAGGAACCTTAAAAACCTGAGTTGGCACATCCCTGATCATAGAGCAGCCCTGGCCTGGTCCAGTCAGTTGTGACTAGTCATATGTGCTGGCGTCGAAGGTGAGTTTGATGCGTTCAGACATCTGGGTCCTCTCCGGTGACCAATTGGGGTAAAGAAAAATCTATAATAGGATGAAAATAAAATAAAACAAGTTGATTGTAGATGCATAATATTATCATGGTAAAAATTTCATATATATTTTATTTATCATTACATTGAGCCCAGACTTTAATATGTAGTTCTTAAGATATGTTGATATATTTTGGTTGATCCATGATCTTTGTTTGGTGAAAATATGTTGAGTTATACTCGTTATGGGCAAAATGAGTTTATAATATGAAGCATGATATCTGGCAATATGTTTGATTTATTGATACCAAAACGGGTGATTATGAATTCATGATTAAAGAATGAACATGATTGAGTTAGGTGGATAAGAGGGTATGAATTGTTGGTTTTATGAAATGTTGGGGTGGATATGAGAAATCATTACTTATGAAATGATGTTTACTACCGGGAGTAGTTTGTTCGAGTTATACCATGAGAGTTTGGTATGAGCAAAGTAACACTTGAGGTTTATGAAAGCAGGCAGAAAGTGGTCTGACCATAAGGCTTTGACATAAACATATGATTCGTAAGTTTTATAGAAGCAGGCAGAGAGGGGTCTGACCATAAGGCTTCAGAAAGTAAGACATAGTATATAAGTGAGGCTTAAGGAAGCAGGCAGAGAGCGGTCTGACCATAAGGCTTCATGAGTAAGCATGGAACACTTGTAAGATTTATGGAAATGAGAAAGATGATTTTGATAATGATGAATTAATGACATCGGAATAATGATATTTTATCAATTGCAGAAATACATGATTATAATATTTTTATTACAAGTTTAATGATTTTATGATATGGTTGGCTTACCCTTATTTGTTTGTGCTATGATCATATAACTCATGTTATATGTGAATAGATAATGTCGCAGATGTGGTTGAAAAAGCTTAGAGATGAGAGAGACGCGGGGAAAAACTTTCAGGGATATTTTGTAAAAAGAATAAATTTGTATTGGAAAAATTATGTTGTGTAAAACTTATAAGTTGAAATTCGAATTTATGTTAAGTGGTGAAGACTATATTGTTTGAAGTTTGTAAGTTTGGTATTGTACTTTGGGAGAATTGAAATAAAGTTTGATGGTTTATAAAATATATCAAATTAATTTAGTCTCTACTATCAGTAATACCCTTTAAAATATTAGGGTGTTACAATCCCCCCAGTGATGAACAGGAATATGAGCACCAAGCAAAAGGGTACAAGCCGTTTCAACCAAGTGTCTATTTTTTCTTTCGGCTATACCATTTTGCTGGGTGTTGAGACCTCGGCAAGTGTACCGAATCGTACAAGTAATAAACCGGTAAGTCCGGAAATCGTTTTCCCAAGAGATTTGTTTTGATTCACAGAATGATTAAAGTTTACTAATTTAGCGATTAATTTTACAACACAAGTAAAATTTGCATACAGATGAAATTAAAGTGGTAAAAACAGATGAATTAAAGTTCACTGGGGTTGATTGTCAAGTTCATCACTCAAGTAATTTTTCTACTAACACAATTCCTCAAAATTAAGCATCAACATCCTAGGCGCATGCAGTCCTGATCTCTCAGATGACCGTTCAGAATCATTCAAACTAAATCCTAATCTCTTAGATAATTCAGTTATCAGATTTGCCTTAATCACAATGTCACAAATGACTAAGAATTTCCTCCTATGTCTAGGACTCGAAATCCATTAGCAGTTCTATCCTAGGTCCGCGGTCTCATACATTTCTCAATGATTTAATCGTTCAAATAGCTCAGATTCCCATCAAAAGCATGAATAATAAAGATAGAACACAAAATTCATACAAGATCATGCATTAATATAGAAATTACAAAGAGTTTCAGAAATGTACTCTCAACCCCAGTGAAATGGAGTTCTAGCTACACATATACATCATAGAAGCGATAAAGCATGGATTGGACGGTGGAAATTGGTGATTTTCCACCTTGGAAGCACCCAAAACGAGCTCTGCAGCGTCCTCTGGTCTCCTCCCCTCCAGAACTGACTGGTTTCTGCCTCTGGATTGCGTTTTTAAAGAAAGGACCTTAAGTGATTTTTCGCTGGGCGAGCGTCCGTCGCTGGGCGAGCGTCCGTCGCTGGGCGAGCTGCTCCAGCTCGCTGGGCGAGCATATTCCACTCGCTGGGCGAGTCAAACAGTAAAGTCAACGGATGAATAGTGCCGGTCAACGCGTGAATAGTGTCGGTCAACGGATGAATAGTGCCGGTCAACGCGTGAATAGTGATTCTTTATTTTCTTCTCCAATCCTTATTTATCTGCAAAATAAACACACAAAAACATCAAAACACACATTTAAACATTACAAACTATACTTACATCAACAATTATATACTTTTCATGAGAATTAATACTAAAACTTACTCAAAAACACAACATTTTAAGTAACAAAAGCAAGTAAAGTTTACACCTATCAAACTCCCCCAAACTTACATATTTTCATGTCCTCATGAAAATAAACAATATCAACAGAAAAACGAACCCAACAAAGCAGTTAGTATTCCATCACATAATCTCTGTCACAAAAGTAAGGATTGTACCTACACCTCCAAATATTCAGATCAAATGTTATAACTTCTATATTACAAATTCTTGAATCCAAAATGATAAGACAACCAGAAAAAGAATAAAACCATAATGCTCAATCTGTGTTTATCTCAACCTGCAAGTGTTTACAACTCCAATTCATACTCAGATTGTCATCAACTACTTCATCAACTTTTGCAAGTCATCTCATAAACAATTCACACATTCTGATTTAAATCGAAAGGACTTTCTCAGGTTATAACTTGGCTTGGCTAGAAGAAACATGGTTTTACAGGGAAACAAAACAACACTAAAGAAGAGGAGAACAAGAACATAACAACATTGAAACTTTATTTATCAACTACCTCTTCATTCATCACATAACGCATATATATATATATATATATATATATATATATATATATATATTTTTAACTTGGATACTTTATCATATTTACATGATACAAATTTTTTTTTTTTCATCAGTTTAAGATTCAACTGATTATGATTTCCCCCAAACTTAATTTCTACCTATCTCTTGACAAATATGTTTCTTGTTCTCTTCTTCTAGAATGTTGGATAAGGTAGATTGTTCTGTAATAAGCTGAGGGTTCACAAAAATAAATATAAGGCTCAAACAGGATAACAAAGGATGAATATTCACATATGGATAGTCATCTGGCCAAGAAGTTAATTTCATCAAACAAAACTGCCTTTCTCATTTCTAAACCAGAATGTATCTGTGTTAATAAGAATTATGCAAAAACCAAATTCATAGCAATAACAACTTCTCACTTGCTTTCAAAGCTGTCTCAGTACACTCAGATATTCAACTTCTGGGTCACAATCAATCAGATTCAAGAACGAGTCATATATAATCATAACACAAGTTCTAAAACTCAGATTCTGCAATAACAATCTCACAATCATGCCAGTTATCATGGACAGAATTCCAAATTCAAATTCAAACTTCAAACACACAATTCACAATCAAATCATTACAGAAACATAATTCAATCCACACAACCAGACATATTCAGATTCAATCCACACAACCAAAAGAACTGAAAACATAAATAGATAGAGTTAGAAAGCTGGGTTGCCTCCCAGTAAGCGCTTGTTTAACGTCTTTAGCTCGACACCTGTTAAGCTCATGGTGGATATTTGATTTTGGTGAGCTTCTTTCCTCTGTTCCACCAACAACTCTTCCACTGTTTTCTAGATATCTTTCTGGTTACCCTGGAGTAAGGAGCTTCAACTTCAAATCTTCCGTCTTTGGTTTTGCTTTTGAAAACCCACAACTTATCTTTCAGTATAATTGGCTCTCCTAATCTGGGCTCCTTGCTTTGCATCAACAACTGGTGGTCATCTAATTTATCACTTACACACATGATTTCATTTGCAGCTTCAGGAATTGCCTTTTCTTCATTACACTGCTGCACATCATCAAATGCATTAAAAATTACCTCCTCATCTTTGTCTTTCAGTTTCAGCGTTCCATCATCATATTAATGACGACTTTTGCTGTCTTCATGAATGGTCGTCCTAGAATGAGAGGTATTTCTTTGTCTTCCTCCATTTCCATGATGACAAAATCTGCAGGGAATATCAATTTGTCTACCTTTATGAGCACATCCTCTACCACTCCATAAGGATACTTGATTGATCGATCTGCCAATTGTAGAGTCATGCGTGTAGATTTCATCTCTAGATCACCAATTTTCTCAAACATAGAAAGGGGCATCAGATTTATGTTGGCTCCCAGATCAATTAGAGCCTTTCCAACCGCCAGTTTACCAATGGTACATGGAATTGTAAAACTACCTGGATCTTTAAACTTTGGTGGAAGCAACTTCTGAATGATAGCACTGCACTGGCCTTGTACTTCTATAGTTTCTTCCTCAATATACTTTTTCTTCTTCGTGAGCACATCTTTCATGAATTTCGAATAAGCAGGTATTTGTTTCAGTGCTTCTGAGAAGGGCATCTTGATTTCCAACTTCTTGAAAATATCAATGAAACTCCTGAACTGTTTTTCCTTCTCGTTTCTAGATAAAACCTTTGGATATGGAAGAGGCTTCTCATACATCTGTTCTTTCTTTTTCTCTCCCTCTCTCGCTTTTTCACTTTTTCTATCCTCTTTCTCTTCTTCTTCATCTCCTTGTTTACTCATCTCATCTTTTTCTTCACTCATTTTTTTTTCAAACTCTCTTTCTTTCAGAATTCTTCCTGACCTTGTAGTAATAAGATTGCATTCTTCCTTTGGATTTACTTCAGTGTTTGCCCCAAAGTCTTTCTCTGTTTTTTTTTTCAACTTTTTAGCTAATTGACCCACCTGAATCTCCAAATTCCTAAGTGAGGCTTCTGTGCTTTTATGGTTGGAAATTGATACCTGCATAAACTGCTGAAGAGTTTCTTCCAGTTTTGAAGTTCTGTCTGTCAGAGTAGGTGCTGCTGAAAGTTCTGTGGAGGTGGTCTGTTGAAAGGAACAGCTTGTCCCATACTCGGATGAGGTCTCCATGCTTGATTAAAACTTTGACCTTGATTATAATTCGTCTGAAGACCTTGATTTCCCATATAATTTACTTCTTCATGAGACATGCTTTGCACTGCACATTGACCATTATTATGATTTCCTCCGCACAATTGACAACTTTGAACCATCTGATGTTGAAATTGAGAAATATTCTGCAGTTCTTTAGGTAGCTGAGATAACTTCTTCATTAATGTCTCAAGTTGCTGAGTCATAATCTTGTTCTGAGCTAGTAAAGCATCTTGAGATTGAAGCTGAAGAACACCTTTTTGTTGAAATTGGGCTCTTTCACTCTGAACTTCATTATCATTTGCAGCCATGTTTTCAATTAGATCATGTGCTTCTTCAGGCGTCTTCCATCTGATACTACCTCCAGCTGATGCATCTAACATTAACTTTGTTTGGGATTTCAACCCTCCAAGAAACAGATTTAACATTGTAGGCTCATCAAATCCATGAGTAGGGGTTTTTCTCAATAGGCCTTTGAATCTATCCCATGCTTGACCTAGAGTTTCTTCAGCATCTTGTTGGAAAGAAGAGATCTCCTGCTTCCCCTTATTGACTTTGGACTGAGGGAAGAACTTGTTCAAAAATTTAGCAACCACATCATCCCAGACTGTCAGACTATTCTCTGGAAAAGAATTCAGCCACATTTTTGCATTACCAGCCAATGAGAATGGAAATAAGCTGAGTCGAATTGCTTCATCTGGAACCTGGTGAATCCTCACTGTATTACAGATCTCCATAAAAGTAGCCAAATGAGTGTATGGATTCTCGTGGGATAATCCATGAAACTGATTGTTCTGCACCAGATGAATAAGAGCTGGCTTCATCTCCATGTTAGCAGCATTCACCACTGGTCTTGCAATACTGTTGAAGTGCAGAGGTCCTGAGAAAGTATTATAATCTGCAAGAGTACGTCTTCCTTGCCCAGAACCTTCTCCAGTGCGATTATCTTCCATTTCTTCTTTGTCTTGACCAGATGAAAAGTCCAGAATTTCTTCAGAAATAGCAGAGGATTCTCTGGATTCTCTACTTTTTCTCCTTCTTCTACTGTTGTTCCTTCGAGCAGTTCTTTCAATTTCCGGATCAAAAAGTAGATTTTCAACCTGTTCTCTGCTTCTCATACAAAACACAAACCAAAAAGAAACAATCCAAAAAAAAAAACACAATCTCTACAGATGATAACAATTATGCACAAGAATTCAAATATAATCACAATACACACTTAAACAACAGATAGCTAAAATCAACTAAACCAGATAAATAAAACACAATCAACGAAAACAAAAACAAATCCCCGGCAACGGCGCCAAAAACTTGTTGAGACCTCGGCAAGTGTACCGAATCGTACAAGTAATAAACCGGTAAGTCCGGAAATCGTTTTCCCAAGAGATTTGTTTTGATTCACAGAATGATTAAAGTTTACTAATTTAGCGATTAATTTTACAACACAAGTAAAATTTGCATACAGATGAAATTAAAGTGGTAAAAACAGATGAATTAAAGTTCACTAGGGTTGATTGTCAAGTTCATCACTCAAGTAATTTTTCTACTAACACAATTCCTCAAAATTAAGCATCAACATCCTAGGCGCATGCAGTCCTGATCTCTCAGATGACCGTTCAGAATCATTCAAACTAAATCCTAATCTCTTAGATAATTCAGTTATCAGATTTGCCTTAATCACAATGTCACAAATGACTAAGAATTTCCTCCTATGTCTAGGACTCGAAATCCATTAGCAGTTCTATCCTAGGTCTGCGGTCTCATACATTTCTCAATGATTTAACCGTTCAAATAGCTCAGATTCCCATCAAAAGCATGAATAATAAAGATAGAACACAAAATTCATACAAGATCATGCATTAATATAGAAATTACAAAGAGTTTCAGAAATGTACTCTCAACCCCAGTGAAATGGAGTTCTAGCTACACATATACATCATAGAAGCGATAAAGCATGGATTAGACGGTGGAAATTGGTGATTTTCCACCTTGGAAGCACCCAAAACGAGCTCTGCAGCGTCCTCTGGTCTCCTCCCCTCCAGAACTGACTGGTTTCTGCCTCTGGATCGCGTTTTTAAAGAAAGGACCTTAAGTGATTTTTCGCTGGGCGACAAACGTACGCTCGCTGGGCGAGCGTCCGTCGCTGGGCGAGCGTCCGTCGCTGGGCGAGCGTCCGTCGCTGGGCGAGCTGCTCCAGCTCGCTGGGCGAGCATATTCCACTCGCTGGGCGAGTCAAACAGTAAAGTCAACGGATGAATAGTGCCGGTCAACGCGTGAATAGTGATTCTTTATTTTCTTCTCCAATCCTTATTTATCTGCAAAATAAACACACAAAAACATCAAAACACACATTTAAACATTACAAACTATACTTACATAAACAATTATATACTTTTCATGAGAATTAATACTAAAACTTACTCAAAAACACAACATTTTAAGTAACAAAAGCAAGTAAAGTTTACACCTATCACTGGGGTGTATAAGGACAAGTGGACTGATGTAAAATACCATGGGAGCTAAGAAGTGAAGAAAAAGTTAATGAGAAATACTCTTTAGCATTATCACTTCTTAAGACTTTAATTACATGACCAAATTGGTTCTTGATTTTATTCAAAAAGGATGTGAAAATGGGTAACAATTCAAAACGATCTTTCATTAGATAAACCCAAGTACATCTAGAATACTCATTAATAAAAGTAACAAAGTACCTAAAACCAAAAGAAGAGACGCGACTAGGTCCCCATACATCAGAATGAATAATAGAGAAACTAGAAGTACACATTGATTGAGACCTTTTAGGAAAGACAGATCTAACATGTTTTCCTAGTTGACAGGACTCACATTCTAAAGTCTGAAGACCACTAAGTTCAGGACACATCTTTTTTAACTTTGACAAGTGAGGATGGCCAAACCAATCATGTAACACTTTAAGGGGAAGAGCTGCAACATAAGATACTCGTGGGCGAGATCAAAAATGGTATAAACCTCCAGCTTCAAATCCTTCTCCAATCTGTCTCCCCGAGCCACACTCCTGTATAACAAAAGATTTTGAATCGAAAGTTATTGAACAATGTAACATTTTGGATAACTGACTTAGGGAAATTAAATTGAATGGACAGTTAGGGACAAAAAGAACAGATTTCAGAGTTAGAGAGGGAGACAGGGAGACTTGACCGACTCCCTTTGAACAAGTTTTAGAGCCATTTGCGAGGGTAACGAAATGGGGTTTTTCTTGGAGGGAAAGGGTTGAGAACAATGAGGTATTACCAGAAATGTAATCCGAAGCACCTGAGTCAATTACCCATGAATTTAGACCTTCCATGGATTGAGAAATGCAAGCTGTGGACGTACTTGGGGATTGAGATGATTGCGCCAAACTATTAGACTTTAATCGCAGATACTCTTGATACTCTTCCTCAGTGAACTTGGAGTTGGAAGTGGAAGTTTCAGCCTTAGAGATATTGACGGTTTTTGAAGGAAAGCCATGCAAGGAGTAGCAATTTTCTTGGGTGTGACCAACCCTCTTACAGTAAGAGCATTGTGGACGTCCTCGACCTCCACGTCCTCCTCCTCTAGTGCCACGTCCTCCTCTTCCTCGCGTGGCAACCATGATAGATGGTTCCATTGTTTCATAAGCTTCCTGAGACTGAGGCACAGGAACACGAAGAAGACGTGGTCAAGGCTTCCAAGGAAGGGACCTCATGACTTGTCAGAAGTTGATCTCTGATATGATTCATATCTGGATGCAATGCACGGAGGATCATCACCATATAATACTTATCAAGCTTCTTTTTGATATCTTCTGAAGATTTCGCTTCCAAGAACATTCTCAATTCTTCCACAGCTGCTTGGGCTTCAGTCATGAAGGAGACCATATCATGGTCTATCATTTTGAGACAGGCGAGCTTGTTTGCGGTATCATAGAGACGTTGAATATCATTAGCATAAATGCTTTGAGCTTTCTTCCAAAAAGTGTGACATGTTTTGAAGGCTCTAAGAGATATCAAAATTCGGGGTTCCACAGATTGCCACAATAGGGCACACAATTGGAAGTCAGCTTGTTTCCATTGTTCAGCTTTGGCAGAAGGTACTTGGCTCCCATCCTGCTCAAGGTGGACATAATGTCCTTGACCAAGGAACCACATTTCCACAGCAGCAGACCAAGACATATAATTCTTTCCGTTTAACTTTTCGGAAGTGATGGAGGGACTTCCAGAGAAAGAAAGAGCACTTCCAGACGCCATTCTTTGATAAAAGTAGGAGACAGAACCAGAAAAACCATGAAGAACCAGGGAAAAACGTGAAGAACCAGAAAACCCTAAAGGGTTGCTCACGGTTTTCTTAAAGGGGGAGCTTCTGGACACACCAAAGTGAGATTTTGAGGGGCAGAACGGACAGAGCAGCAGAGGGCGACAGCTACGGAGGTGGCGCGGCGACTTTTCGGTGAGCAGAGGGCGGCGCGTGGACAACACGCGCCTGATCGCAGCGCACAAAGAGGTTGTGTGTGGCGGAGCGTGGAGGAGAATCAGGCGAGCCCACCGGTGGGGTTGGCCGTCGCGTGAAGAGGCGAACCAGATCCAGTGGTCGTCGGACGGAACAGTGACGGCGGACGGCGGAGAACGGCGTACGGCGGCGAACGGTGGTGGACAGCAGTGGACAGATGCTGTATGGCGGACAACCAAGTTGAAGAACTTCAAACTGCAGTTGACAACTGCAGATAGTGGCGAGACAGTCGCGGACAACGGCGAACGGCACCGGACAGGTGCAAACAGCGGTGACAGTGCTGGTGGACAGGAAACCAGAGCAGGATGAACCTGCTCTGATACCAACTTAAGATCTAAAACAGAGAAAAATAGTTCTAAAGGGCTTGGAAGACCCTTCTCAGTTCTTTTTATTTATATAGATAAAAATCTGATACAATACATAGATGGAAGATGAAGAGATTGTCCTAGACTGCTAGGAACAATCATTATAGATAACCCAACACACACATACCTACTTTAGGCCCTGCTATACTAATCATAGGTAGACTTAATAATTATTCTAACATGCACCATTTTCAATTTTTTGCACTCCCTTCAGCAAAGTAACTGAATTTTCTCTTGTGACATACTGTTGATTATTTATTGTCTTCCGTTCTATTATATCTATACCATCTTCTGGTGACCTGTCTAAGAAAGATCCTCCGCTTGCAGTATATGCCCATGACCTATCAGTAGCACTTAAGCCTTCATAAAAGCTTAGAATAAAATCTTCCATTTGGAGTTGAGGGCATGAAGAAGATAGTTTCTTGAATCTTTCCCAATATTCACTAAGATTCTCTTTATCTCTCTTTCTTATATCTTGAATTTCTCTACAGATAGCTGATAATCTGGATGCAGCAAAATACTTCTCAAGAAATAGTCTTTCAATAGTTTCCCAATTTGTAATCCGTGCAGAGAGATAATACCACTAATCTTGAATTGCGCCTTGAAGAGTAAAAGGAAAAGCTCTCATTTTAAGGCTTTCTATTGTGATCCTGGGAGATCTAAAGTTTTCACGCAACATGTGAAATTGTCTCAAGTGCTTGTGTGGATTCTCCCTTGATAACCCATTGAACTTTGGTAAGGCATTTAACAAGTCAGGTCTCAACTCCCACTCCTCATTAGGGTATTCTATGTTACTTCGGATAGCTGTATTGTGGGAGGTGGCTAACTGTCTGATGGTTCTTTGTGCCATATTGTTTGGGTTAGGATCAGGTAAAGGATTTGATGGTATGTTTGTGACTGGAGATAATGAAGGTGGTATGGCTTCAGATGTAAGAAGTGTTTCCTCAATAGAACACCCAAATTTCAAACTTCTTCGCAGCTTATGCAAATTTCTTTCAACTTCCGGGTTAATTTGATAAAATTCTCTTGGGTTAGCTCTGGTCATGCACTATGTAGTCTGCTTGAAGTTATTTCTCTATTCTTGACTTCTCCTTTTTCTTTTGTTCTTGCTTTAGAGAAAGATTTTAAATAAGATATAAGAGAGACTTTGTTTGGGTCCACTCCTAGGAAAGAGAGGTGTGTCACAATGGACAACTTAAGTACCAAGTATTTCCTAGCTAGAGTGTATTCAAACTAGCCTCAAGTATTTCTCAAGAGAAATTCTTAATTAAAACAAGAACAAAGATTTTTGCTAAAACAAGAATGACTAAAAACTACAAAATAACTCAAATTAAATTAAATGTATGTGCGTTAAATAAAAAAATAAAGATAAAAATAAAAATAAGAATCAAAATATTCAAAAACACTAACCGTATTCCCCGGAAACAGCGCCAAATTTGATAAGTTGTCGTTGAAGCTATCAAATTAATACTACTTTTCAAGGCAACTTCAGTATTGCCTAGTATTCAAGAAAGTAGATAGGGCTAAAGTAACCCTGAGTCGTCTCCCTACGAACACGGAATTGCTTTCGAACATCTGACTCTTATGAATTTTATGCAATGCTTATGAATAAAAGTAATGGTTGAAGAATGTTTAAAGAATAAATAAGAAACTTTAAAACATTTATGATTAAATAGGATAATTCCACTGCTTTTCCAAGATAGATTCATCATCGGTTATTCACGGATAATTGTTCAATTGATTATTGTTTAAGTTCAAATTAATTAAAGTACATTCTTAATTAATTTGAGGGCAATCATGCATTTAACCAAAGTAAATTCTCAATCAAATGCAAAACCTTTCTAGATTATTCACAATAAATTCAACCAAAGTACATTCTCAATCAAATTCTATTGTGTTTAAGCATGTCTATTCTTAAATCTCCTAACCTAGTTAAAAGTTAATCAATCAAAGTAAATTCTCAATTGATTATAGTTGAAATTATTACTACCAACCAAAGTACATTCTCAATTGATAGTAAAAACCATTTAATCATATGAAAGTTCCTAAATTAAATCAAAGTAAATTCTCAATTAAACCTAGAAACTCTAGAACTCATATAATCAATATGCATGTAGATTCAAACACATTATGATGCAAAAATCTTTACTTTTAACAAGATAGAGAGATGAAAGACATAGAGAGATAACAACTTAAATCAATAATCAAAATAAATAATTGCATTAACTTAACGTAACCTCAGAATCCATCATGGAATTACAGCAGAATAGCCCTAGATGTTTAGCTCTCCATGAATGGAGTTGAATACAAGATGAAACAAAAGTGAGACGAGTATGAGAGAATGAATGAATTGTGTGAAGTCCCCCCTGGGGCTCTTTATATAGGGCTTGGACTTTGAATATTCAGTTGACAAAATCTTTTATCTTATATCTTCCAAATAACTAAAAGATTTAGATAATTATAACATTATTTGAAAGATATTTTCTGTTGATATTCCCAAATTACATTAATTCAACAACTGAATTTTATCTTTTAGCTTTTCTGACTTTCCAAAATTGCACAAATGCCCCGAAATTTCTTCTATTTTCACGTTAGCCCCTTCTAAATTTTCCAAATAAAATTTGATTTTGGGCCTTGAATTTCCATTTTGACCAATAAAACTTATATTCTCAGCTGCACAAATAAACATTAGAACATCCAAGAATAATTTATGCGCTAAAACTCACTTTTTACGTCTCTTTATTTCCTAAACCCAACAATTCCAATCATCACAAATTCACTTAAAATCAACCATTTAAGCACAATTATCCCATCAAAAATTTGAATTTTAAAGCATAAATGTGGGAATAAATATGCACTCATCACCAGCCTTTATCTAACAAGTCCTGGACTTGTGACTCAATCTCTTTAGTTTCTTGGGGGTTAGTCCTATATGCAGACCTATTAAAAAGAGTTGCCCCTGGCACAAAATCAATTTGATGTTCTATTCTTCTTAGTGGTGGAAGACCAATAGGTATGTCTTTAGGAAAGATATCATCAAATGCTTTCAAAAGGTTTTGAATTAGATGAGAGAGAGTCAAAGTCTGAGACTTGTTATTTGTACAAGTGAGTGTTCCTTGACACAAGAAAAGGTATGAAGGTTGCTCAACATGAAGAATATTTTCTAAAGTTTTGTTATTCAAAAGGTTTTCATGTTGGGTGACCTTGTGGGAAAGAACACTTTTCTCCCACACCTCTTTATCATCCCTAAGGATCACTCTTGTCTCTTTTTTTTTTAGTTTCTTTTTTTTTCTCTTCCTTTTCTTGCTCCCGAGTGAGCTTTATTTGTGCTTGATCTTTGGCCACCTGAGCAGGTGACAAAAGATGAAGCACAAACTTCTTGTCATTTTTGTGCACAGTTATGGTATTGATGAGACCATGGTGTGTAGTGTCATTATCAAATTGTCATGGTCTTCCCATTAGTACATGGCAAGCTTCCATAGGAACTAGATCACAAATAACATCATCTTTAAATTTTCCTATGGAAATTGCCAGTTTAACTTGATTATTGACTGTTATATCCCCATCTTTATTTAGCCAATGAAGTTTGTAAGGTTTTGGATGGGGTATTACAGGAAGATTCAACTTTTCAACTAGCCTTGTGCTACAACAATTGCAACAAGATCCACTATCAATAATGAGAGAACAATATTTTTCTTGAATTTGACATCTTGTGTGAAAGATGTTCTCTCTTTATGATAAGTGTTCTAGACTTGATTGACTGTTAAGCACTCTTCTCACCATGAGAAGTTGACAATCATCAGCAAACACTTCCTCTTCTTTCTCTTGCTCACTCTCACTCTTATTGGTTGAGGATTCACTTTCACTACTATAAATGTCACTACCTCTTAAAATGATTGTTCTCTTGGTAGGACATTGAGCAGCTATATGACCTCTACCTAGACATTTAAAACACTTGATCTCACTAGTGCGAGTGTGTGAAGAGGATTCATGTTTGGGTTTTTCAACTATTTTGCCTAGAGGTTTGAGGGGTTCTTTTTCTTTGACAATATTATGTTCAAATAGGTGATTGAAATCTTTTCGCAGAAGCTTTTCTCAAATTTTGTTGTTCTACCTTTATGCACATTTGAACAAGATCATCCAAATCTCTATAAGGTAGAAGTTCAACCCACTCAAAAATCTGGCCAAGGTAGTTTCTTCACCCTATGTTATTCCTGCCCTCATCATGTATAGCTCCATCTTTTGTCTGTATTCTTCAACAGACATAGACTTTTGTTGCAATCTTTGGAGCTTATCCATGAGTTCTCTCTTGTATAAAGACATTTGTAAAAAGACTTTTGTTGCAATCTCTTCCTAAAGACATTTGTAAGCTCATTCCAATATTTTATTGGAGGAAGTCGTTGTCTTAGTCTCTCTTGGACTGTAGCAGTCCACCAGTACATTGCATATCCCTGAAAACTTAGGGTAGCAAGAGAGACTTTTCTTTCTTCTCCCACTTGATGGCAGGCAAAAATTTGCTCTAAATTCATGTCCCAATCTAGGTAAGCCTCAACATTATCCTTTCCATGAAAATCAGGCAATATCACATTAACTTCCTTAGGTGGAGGAGGATTTTCAAATTCCCTCCTATGTCTTCTTGATGAAGAAGGTTGATGATAATATTATCCTACCCTTAAGGCCTCTTGTTCATATTGGGACTCTCCACTATAACTTCTCTCCCAATTTTGGGCTTGTTTCTCTCTTAAGAGTTTCAACTCATTTTCAACCATGGCACTATGTAACTCTCTTTGGACTTTTTCTTGACTTATTTTTCTCTCAATCTCATTGAGTTGATTGACTAGAGTTTGGAATGAAAATTGATCTTTGGGAGGATCACTAATTCTAGGGGATTGTCTTCTAGACATTGTGATGAACTTAAAAGTTTTCTTGAAGTAAAGACTAGAAGTTTTCACTTGAGAACAATATTCCAGGTAAGAGAGGTGAACCGTATAGGTTGCTTAAATACCAAGTCTTGCCTTGCCAAATATCTCCCTAGTTACTGACTAAAAGTCTTTAAATTAAAATTACCTCTAGATTCATTAAATGTTTAAAGACACACTCAAACTCAAAGAAAACTAGACCTTAAATACGGACCTCTGAGGCATGACCTATGCTCTTGCAAAAAAAAAAAATTAAAAGAAGTGAAATCTCCTAAGTGAGGCTTGGCACTTTGGATCCAAGACACACTCACTGCGTACCAATTTTATATGACAATTAAAAGCAAAGTTTGCAAGTGAAGGAAGGAAGAACACATGTGAATTCTTCCAAATCACTTGCGTAATGGCCAATTACAAGTATTTTTGCAAGAATAGAAATGAAACAACAAGAGAATGGAAAGTAGAAGTGGTGTGCAGCTCTGGCTTCTCTCAAAGGAAGTGAAATTAGTTGATTCACACTAATATCACAGTTGCCAAGTGAATTATGTTGTTGTTGCAGCAACCAGTTTGATGTAGACCAGTGAAGAATGTGGTTCTGCTACACCAAAAATCAGCCCCAATGTTGATCTTTCCTTGCTCCAATCCACTTCCTAAGATGCTACCAGTGTTGTGGGACGTTTTGAGATAGTTTTACACCCAACATAGAGCTCAACCAACCACCAATAATCAATTATTAATCCAGAAAAACAACAATGTTGCTGCTAGAAAACTGTTAAACCAGACTGCACAACTGTAGTTTTATCAAACAGCTTATGTGCAGGATTTTCAAACAACTTAAATCAATCAATTAATCGATTTCCAATGAATGGTGGCACTCAAAATGAACTTAGGAAAGGATCTAGAGTGGATTTGAAAAGCAAGAAACAAAGATAAGTTGCAGCTATGATCAATTCGAAACCAAATTTAAACTAGGTAAAGTGTTTGACAAAAAGCCTAGCAGAAAGCTGAAAAGTGTGCATCAGAGTTTTCAAATTTTCTTAGTACAGGTTCAAACAACTTTTTACAGTGCAGTTTATGGTAAGATTTGAATTGTGCACTTCTTTTGATTCAATTGAACCAAGCTTTTGCTACTAATCTAACACTGAATCTGATGCATTAATCATACCAAACACTGAATTTACAAAATCTGCAACTTATATAAGAAAGTGTTGTAAATTGGTGGTTTAAATGACAATTTTGCACAAACACGTTTGGACACTTAATTTTATGATTTGAGTAACTTTGTTTTACCAAATGTGACTTGTTCATACTGCCAGCAGAGGCTAAAATCTTGGAGTTCCGATTTTCACTACTTCAGTTGCTCTTTAACACTAAAATTAAGCCAAATCACCAACCAATTTTCATTATAGGAATCAAACTAAACTGGAAACAAATATTATGACTTTATAACAGCAAATTAAACTTGAACAAGACTCTAGAAATGCATTAAGAGATGTCCAAAAGTGAGTTCTAAGCTGGACAGATTCAAAATCAGGAAAAGACTCAATCAAAGTGTGTGCAGCTCGGTCCAACTGCTCTAGCAATGAATTCTGGATTCTGCTGACTAGTGCAACCAGTTTTTATTGTCTTAGACAATGTATTGTTCATAGGGTTTACACATATTATAAGTGCAGCACATCAACACAGCCAGGGATGATGTTTCCATACGGTGCACTTTCAGAAAAAAAAATGAAAAACCAGATTTGAAACAGATTTGAATATGCATCAATTGGCCTTGTACTGTGATGGAATTCAAGATGCACCAAGATCTTTAATCATTGCTCATCTGATGTGCTTCTATTGAAAATCCAATCAAACCCAGCAGATTTAACCCAAACAAGTTTCAACTCAGAAATTTGACAAAAATAAACCAAAACACATTACTGGACATGACAGCATTAGATTTCCAAATTAAAAGACTCAAAGCAATGAAGTGAACCGATTAAAATGATGAACAATAAATCACTTAAAAGCTGGAACAAAGAAATTAACAACAGAATCTACAAGAATTGGAAATGGAATGTAATAGTGTGCACATAACAAGAAAACACGAAGGAAAAATTATGACAGTATGGAATGGGAAGAACACTTAGCTGGAGCGTGATGCAGAACCTAGGCTCTGAATACCACTTGATACTGTTGCTCCCAGCTAGTCATCGATATGTAGCAGCAGACGGAAGACTGAATCATGAGTAGAGGTAGAATGGGCTCACGGGAAGCCATGGGCAGCGTAGGAAATGTTGTTCAGTGAGATTGATGGTGGAGGAAGAGCTTAAGGTGAGTGAGTAAACTAGCTCAGACATCCTTCACTGGAAAGAAGCTAGGTGGAGAAAAGAAAGCTCAAGTTATGGTGACTTTTGGGCAGAGTTACTGGAAATATTTCAGCAAAGTAAACTCTATATTCATTCAAAAGTGACATACATGAATAAAGAGAAGGGAATTTATAGTGTTTTCCCCTGCCTATGCTAATCTTAACAGTGTTGGATGATTGCCAAGGAACGTGGATCTCAATCCACGTGGATTCACCCATGCTGAATTCTATTATTCTAGATGTGCACAAAATACACGTGCAGAAATAAATGCTATGCTATGCTATGGTGCACTCCATCCTTTAGGCAAAGGTGGCTGACCAATTTACCTTTATTCTTCTCTCTTTGACTTTCTATCCTTCTCCTTGTTTTGGCAATTTTGGATTATCTGATTGTTCTCCAGGAAATTTTGGATTATCTTATTGTTCTCTAGGCTTCCACTCAAAGATGGCAAAAAGCACTTGACCTTCTAAAGAAAAATCATTAACATCTTGTTGAAGTTTTTTTACCATACCTCGTGTGATGAGGCCTTGATGTATCATTGTTGTTTGAAGGGGTGGAAATCAAGGAGAGATTTTACTTGTTCGAAATAAGAAGCGTGGATCTCATATTTGGGGTGGCTTGGTTAACCTCGTTAGGAGAAGTCAATATCAACTAGAGATCTGACCATTAAATTAGGAGGTTTTAATTAAAGGAGATCTTACACTAACAATAAAAGTGGTGTCTCTAAAGGTGCTTCTTAAGGAGACAAAAATAGAAGCTATCACATTGGTGTGGGTTATGGGTCAAATAGAATTAGAGGAAAGAAATAAGGGAGTGGCACTAGTGTAAGGTGTGGGGTATAGGGGAGTGTTATGTGCATTTGGATTTGGGATTTTAGAGATTGAAGTAGATTTGCGCTTGTAAGAGAATGATCTGGTGAGAAAGTTTTTGAGAGATGTGGAAGAAATTATGCTAGAAAAACGAGTTTGTGAGAGTGTTGCAGTGTAAGAAATTAGTTGTTTGGGGTCAAGGGGCTGACCCAGCCCTAACCCAAGATCAATCCCTTTCATAGGGTTTTTGGGGCCAGGGGCTTTGGAAAAGCCTCCTAAAATGTGGGCCAAGAAAATGGGATCTATTTTAAAGAAGGGCCAAGGTTGGCCTTAGGGTTCCAAATTAAAATGATAGCTCTAGTGATTAACAATGAGAAAAAAAATGGGGTTTTGGTCAATACCTCCAAATCAATGTTGAGAGTTCCAACAACGTGGCGCATGATGGAGTGGACGAGCTTGCTCTTGTTGTACCTCTCCTTGCAGGCCTGAATTTCCTCTTTGGAGACCCTATGCTTCTTGAGATCGATGTAACCCTTTTCCTTGTCGACACAGAGGACCATAACGGGCTCGATGCACCCCACCTTGATGAGTCTGCTGACATTGCGAATCTGTCGGCAAGAGAGCAAGCAAATAAGGTTCACTCTGAACCTGCGTCCCTCTACCTCAATAGGACATCCGGAACATACATTAGATGTCCTGACTAACCCAAAGGAGGAATCCTAGGTTCCATCTTCTGGTCACATAGAAAGGAAAGACCATCAGTCTAACTCAAACACACAAGAACACCCGACTTGAACATGATTAAAAGTACACAAGCATAAGCAAGGCACATACATACCCTATAGGATTTCCTAAGAACAGAAACTGCTCTGATACCATTAATGTGACGTCCCAAAATATATATAGAAAGCATATATAATAAAGACGACATCATTTCATCATATAGGAAAGCAGTCAAGAGTAATTTAAGGATTACAATCATCATTAGAATAGCGTGGAATTGAAAACTAGAGTATTAGGGTTTCTCCCTAGAAATTACAGAGAATTTAAAACTTTAAATGCACAAAAGTTCTTCAAAGCTAGCTAATAACAGCTAACGAATCTAAGTTGTAGTGTTGTCGTCCCCATTGATGGACAAATTTATGAGCACCAAAATATGATGTCACAAACTTGTTTCACAATCGGCAAGTATGACCGAATCGTTCAAGTAATAAACTTGGTAAGACCAAGTATCGTTCTCCCAAAGGACTCACGGCCTAGTTTAGTTGTGTGGTTTGTTGATTAGCTAAGACTTAAGAACGAAATATTTAGAGTTTAATATGCAAGACAGAAAATAAACATGTATGCATGAGTTTTTTATCAATGGCAAAAGCAAAAGATAAACACTTTCAATGAAATATATGAATGAATATGTTGTTGGGGGTCAATTTCATCTTATCCACTCTCATATATTTTAGGAATTCAACATTCAAATCATCATTGTTAATGTCACTCTCTAAAGTACCTTTCTAGAAGGCTTCTCCCTAATCACGAGTTCATACAATTCCTAGCATTCCTAATGATCAGTTCATAGGCTCAGGAGCTTAACGACAACCAACATAATATTGGGAGAAATTCCCCGGATCTAGACTTCCCCGTACGTTCCCGTATCGACAAAACCAATAATCATGCATCGAATGAGTTAAACAATGCAAGCATTAAGTAAAGAGGAAAAACCCTAACTAATGATGAAAGAAAGCATAAGTCTTAATTAAAAGATGTAAAAACAGATTCCATATATGAGAGCTTCAAAAGATTACATTGATTCCCCAACAAACATACAGAGTTTAGTTCACCATATTCATGGTGAACCTAGATGAATAACAATGAAAGATTGAAAGAATAAACCCTAGAAATGTGAAGAGGTAGCCTGAGCATCCAAGATCCTCCTTCAAAGGGGTGGAAGAGAGAGTGTTTGCCTCGTTTCTGCCAAAGATGCCTAACCCTAGGAAACCCTAAAGCTTATATATCATTCGTAAATTACAAAAAGTTAAGTCCAAGCCCATTAAAGTGTCGCTCAGCGGTAAAATACCGCTCAGCGGTGAGTGCGTGACTTGTTTGCTCCCCTCAGCGGCCATTTTGCCCCTCAGCGGGCCTCCCGCAAGCTCCTGAGTGCCGCTCAGCGGTAAATTGCCGCTCAGCGGTGACTTCGGCTTCTCCTTTTGCACTTTTTAATGTCTTTTCTGATTTCAACTCTCTCCTTCTTCACTTCTTTCACCAAATTCACCTTAAAACCTGCACAAAAACACTGAAATCAAGCATAAACCTGTCCAGCTCTCTTATTTCTGAAAATATGAATAAAAGTATGATTTCAAGCTAGTTTCTAAGTATAAAGGTTGCTTTTAGTATCAATTTTAAGCATGAAAATAACAGTTTTTCAACTGTTATCACAACCCCAAACTTAAAACTTTGTTTGTCCTCAAGCAAACAAAATGTAACTCAATCTCCAACCAATTCATATGATGGTTCACTCATTCAAAAATCCTCTTTTTCAAGATAAGTAACAACTTCACTCAAACTTATGACCAAGTGTTCAATCAAGATGTGCACATGCTTTAGTGTTCACAAAGTCATTTAGATTCCAACAAATGCTATTTTTCATGAATGATCAATCAATTAAGCATGGATGTTCATGTGTTTATGGAATATTTCCTCACTAGATAAAGTGTTTCACTCAACACACAACTGTATAAGAGGTAAAGTGTTTCACTCATTCACTCCACTATCACAATGTTACATGAATTAACTTTGCCTTTCATTTTACCACAATCAAAAACATTCACAAGCATGCATCATCACAAGGACTTTTCAATGGCTTATAATGTGGCTGGGCTAACAAGAAAATTGGTTTTTCTGGATCACAAAATCCTTGAGTTAAGAGAATCATAACAACACAATTTTTCTTATTCATTCCCAACTTTCTTTTGCCTTTGCATTTGCATTGAGCTTTCCTTCTTTTTCTTTTCTTTTCTTTTTCTTTGCATATTCTTACTTTTTAGCTCTTAGCTCAATGCTTTTCATGTTTTCCCAACAACCCCAAACTTGAACATTTAACAATACCACACAAGATCTTCTACTTAACTCAAGGTAAAGATTTTCAATCAAGGTTTTTCAGTGTATGTTCAAGGCTAAGGGTTCAAAGGATAGAACACAAAGTGTTCTCTTTTAGTGGGCTAACTTTATGAATTTGGCCAATAAAAAGGGTTCCAACAAACGGCCTTGATCACATGATGCAAAACAAGCAATTGATTCAATCATAGAAAACCTAGGCAAAGTCATTCCTGCTTTCAAAGTAATAGCATTCAACAATAACAACTCTGGAGCTCAAAATCTCACATATGAGCTCATTCACATTTGACATACACATCCTGCTTAATCTCAAAACCACAATCATGATATCATGCATTTGTTCACAAAGCTTGTGAATCACCTGTATAAGCATTTTAATGTGCACCTCATCTCAACATCAATCAATCAATAAGCATCATCAAGCATTACTTATCAAACAATCACAGTTAATAGCAAACCATCATAAGAAACCAGGTGTCCAATAGAGTACATCAAACCTAATCTAAAACAAAAATAAATAAGTTTAGAACACTTAAACCAACAAAAGCATAAGTTCATGATAGCATTCATCAGTAAATGTTATCTCATCTCCTCATCAATCTGAGCTGTCATCTGTATCTTCCTTCTTCTTGGATCTTATAGTCTTGATTCTTTTTGCCCGATGAGGAGGCCATCCCTGCATCAAACATAATTCACAAAACCAAAAGATACATTGTTAAGCATTAGTAAACCATAATGAAGAAATCAGCCCCTTCAATGATGCTCTCTCCCAACCCCAAACTTAGATGGAAAACTAGTGAGCAAGTGAGTGGAAGGGAGATTTTCTAAAGAGGGATGAGGGAAAAGTTTTAGAGAACCTTTGAAAAGGTATGTGGGAGTGTGTGTGCAGAGAAGAGCCTGAACATAAAAGCATTTGCACAGCTTAGGGTATAAAAATACCCTAATGGGCTCGGGTTCCACTAAGGGGAACTAAAGCCCATCTGCGAGAGTACCGCTCAGCGGTAAGTTGCCGCTCAGCGGCACTTTCGTGATGTGCTCTTCTCCTTCTTTTCTTAACCTACGTGCCTCCTAGACATGCCCCTCACTGGTTCCCTGCAATTCAATGTTTAAAATACTTATGCAAACCCTAACTAAAATAAAACAAACAAAAACAATCAATCAACTGGGTTGCCTCCCAGGTAGCGCTTGTTTAACGTCACGAGCCTGACCCAAAATCCACCAATACCCATCAGTAGGTGTTTCAAACTTACCAACACCCATCAGTAGGTGTTACAGACTTACCAGCACCCATCAGTAGGTGCAAAATTTTCTCACCAACACCCATCAGTAGGTGTTACAAACTTAGTATCCTTCAGTAGATACTTAACCACCTAGCATCCTTCAGTAGATGCTGTATCCAACAAAATATTTACAAAATAATGTCCACAAATTAAAAGTTACAAAACCAAATCAAAAGTTTTTAAATCCACTGGGTTGCCTCCCAGCAAGCGCTCTTTTAACGTCATTAGCTTGACCTAGTAAAGCTCAAGTTCCTTCTTCTTTTTCTTCTTTCTACTGAACTTCTTCAGAAATTTGATCAAACCAGGAACCTGTTGCAGTGTCTCAATCATAGGAACTTTAATCTCCAATTTCTTGAAGATTTCCATAAAGCACTTAAATTTCTTTTCCTTCCTATGATTCTTCTTTAGATGAGGATGGGATTTTTCATATGATTCCTTCTTCTTTCCTCTCATCTTCTTTTTCTTATGCTTTCTCTCCCCAAATTTTCTCTTTTTCTTTTCTTTTATTTTTTTCCTCCCTTCTCTTTTTCTCCTCAACTTCTTTATTTTCACACAAATTTTCTTTCTCTCTTCTCTCTCAACCACTTCTTTTTCTTTTTCTTCATCTTTATCTTTCTCACTCAACTCTTCTTTCTCTTTTCTCTCTACCCTTTCCTCATCTCCCTCTAATTTTTTCTCATCAAGAATCTTGTCACTTTCAGTGATAATGACTTGCCCTTCCTCCTTAGGGTTAACTTCAGTATTAACCTCATCATTCAATCTCTGACTAATGGAATGAAGCTGCATCTCCATCCTTTTACATGATTCTTCAATGCTTTTCTAAGTAGCGTTAGAATTTTTCAAAAATTGTTGAAGGGTGTCATCCAAACTTCCTGATAGAAAGGTTTGTTGTTGTTGCTTGTTAAATTGCCCAGTTTGTCCAGCTTGCCCACTTTGTTCCTGACCAATACTTGGGTGTGGTTTCCACCCTTGATTGTAGCTCCCTTGACGATACTGATTGGTCATGTAGTTTACATCCTCTACGGCTTCAACTGGAAAGGCACATTAACCATTGATATGGTCACCTCCACACAATTCACACAACTGGGATTGTACCTGTGCAACAGTCTTTAACTCTTGTAGCAATTGTTCAAGTATCTTTGAGAGATTCTCCAATTGTTGAGTTATTAACTTGTTCTGAGCTTGATGGCAACCCCTTTAGGGACTTCCCATCCAAAGAAGTATCAACTTTAATCTAAGACCAAGAAAGGGAAGTTGAATAAAGGACTTATCTTTTCTTTCTAAGTCTTAGCATGTTCTCTTTAACTAATTCCATTTACATTGTTTGTAGGACAATAAAGGTTGGAAAGTTCCTAGGAGAGTTGCCAAGCAAAGAGGAAACAAGGGAAGCAAGAAGGAATGTATGTTGCAACCAGCCATGAAGCATGTTTTCCACACTTTCCATGTGCAACACATTCAGCCATGACTCTTCTTTACTTTGAAGCACACTTGACTTGTTTTTCACGTGGAACACAAGCCACACCGTGAGCCATCTTCATTTGTAGCACATTCTCCATGCTTCCCACGTGAAAAATGCAACTCACGTTCATTAGCCTTCAGCACATGTAATTAGTGTAATTCAGTAGCTTTCCTTGCACGCTCCCAAGCTCATCTTCTCCTATAAAAGAGAGCTTCATCATTTGTAAACTCAACTTGATTTGTAGTAAAGAAATGCTGCCAATTTTCAGCTTTCACTCTCAAGTTCAACCTTGTGCATTGTTATCTTGCACCTCCTCTAGCTTCTTTCCCCTTTGGAAAGCCTACTGAGTTAGAGATCTACCAAAACATCCATTCAAACACCACCAGACAATTTCACAAACACCTTGAGTGCGCTCCGAACCTCCACTGTTTTCTCTCAATCCGCTGCTACTTCTCTGAGTTTTGGAGCTTCTTCTGCATGTCTAGGAGTAGCTTCCATCATTTGGCATCAGGAGCCAGCACGTCCACGCTTGTCTTCAAGAGATAAGCCTCTCTTTTGTTCAATTTTCGTTTCTGTCATGTGCTGTCAAACTCTGTCACTGTTTTAGAAATTTTTTTTTATTCTGTTTGGTTTAATTCGTGTCTGTGAGTGCTGTAATCATGCATTTGCTATTCCTTGGTGTTTGTTTTCCATTTTAATCGGTGCAGCTTCTTTAATTTTCGTGTGAATCCAGCTTCATCATCATTCCTAGTTTTGTCCAGTTTTGTGCAAGTGTTTGCTGTTTTTCACTGTCAAATGTTTGATTCTGTTCAGCCTTTAATTTTTTTTTCGTTTTAAATGAGTTCAATGCATTGATAGCTATACATGGATCATATAAAGCAATGAGACATTGTCTAGCTTTGATCACATGAGCTAAATCATTGACCACAAGTTGATTCTGTTTCACAAAAAAATCTGCATCAAATAGTTTTCTGGTTTAATCATGTGTCAGCTGATTTAGTCCACTTGAATTCTGTTTACAGCCTTGTGCAAATCTGGTTAATGATTTTAAAGGTGTCTAAATTGATTGCACCTCATATTCATCACAGAATAGCAAAGTCAGTGGTTGATTTAGTCAAAATCTGGTTTCAAATTCTGCATCAAAATTCACTTCTAGATTAATTTGGTGCTTACTGTTTCTGCCAGTTTTCTTGTATCTAAAACTTGGGACAAGTGTAATATGTGATATTAAGCATGTCTCAAGTGATAGTAACTCCAATCAATCACAGATTTGCAAAATGAGTAGTTGAGTTGATTCAAAATTCACTAAACAATGCTGCTACAGTTTTTGATAAGATTTTGCACCGTGCTTACTGTCCTAGCTTGGTTTTAGGCTTTAAAAATCTCCTAGCTGAAATTTTGAAGCTAGATCTAGTGCATAGGACCATTCTTATATCTTGTTTGATCCAGCCAGCCTTGATTCTATGCAATTTTTTCAATTCTAATGCAGATTTCTAGTTTTTTTTGCTGCATAATTAGCAACTCTGACTATGATTTCGAGCATGTGTATGTTTCTGTGCATTGCAACTGTTTGAACACATTCATTTGATCATTTAAAACCTGTTTGCACTGTCCAATTGCTCTTTTCATAGCCAAGGTATCATTTCACATCTTGAACCATCATTTTACTTGAAATATGCAAGTGCACACCTCATATTGAGATCTAGCCTGTTTTAGATCAGTTTCATTGAGTTTGGAGTCATTTTTGGTGAATTGAAATTGGTTGGTTACTGTTCATATGGTAACTTTTGGCCCAAATTGGTATTGACTTGCTGCATCACCAAATTTTCCTCATTTTTTTTAGTGCACTTGTCATCTTTTACAGCAGTCAATTTCTTTGCTGATTGAGTGCTTGGACACACCTATTATGATGATATACAGTTGCTTGAACCATTAATTCTGTCATCAAACCACAGAACCTCATTTTTGCATCTCAAAGCACCATTTTTCACATCACTTTCTGGTGCAGTAAGCATTTTTTTTGTTGTTGCTGTTTGACATTTGAAATACTCATTATTTTCATTATTGGATTGGCAAAAGCTGGGTTTAAGTTTCCAAATACATATATATTCTTCTCCAATTGTATAGCATTCATAAAAAGCAATATCAACCCTGCAATCCAGATTTGAAAGGTCAAAAACCAGAAAACACAAAATCTGCTGTTCTTTGTGGCATTTCATCAAACAGTTTTGAATTTTCATCAAACACTTACATTGCACAGAATTCAATCACTGTTTTTGGGTTTTTCTTGTTTTTTTTAATCTGTTCTAGACCCTATCTTAAGTTCCTTTTGTGTGCTAGCCTTTATTCCAGCCCCAAAGTGTTTAGAAATCACTTTTCTTGACTTCCATATACTGCTGTCAGAATTATTTCTGCATTCAACTTTGTTGCAGCACTCTTTTTGATCACTCACTGGTTTTGTGCCTTTTGTCTGCTGGAACCTTATATTTTGGTAGAGTTTTAACATCCAGTTGGACCTTATCAAAGGGGTAGCATCTTAAGGAGTGGAGGTCTTGCTAACTTTGCTACAAGGGAACTTCAAGAGGACTTTCCATTGGCTGTCCAGCATTTCTTTGCAGCAGAAAAACATCACTTTAGAGTTAAATTTCAGCTTATTTCTTTTGTTGTAGCAGCCACACTTGGCTTTGTATAAATTCTTTTATACTTCTTTGTATAAGTGACATTCTATCACGGAACCTTTGTGGTAATTTCTTCTTGGTTTTTGAAACTTAAAGTGACTTGGAAAAATGCTTTTCAAGCAATTCCAAGTGCACCATACAACAGTGTAATAGTTTAGTTTCCACTTCTTAGTGTGAAAGTGTGTCAAATGGCTCCAAGTGTCATTTGCACTTTCACTTAGGGCCGTGTCTCACTCTTTCATTTCTTTATCATCTTTCTTTACTTTTTGCTTGTTGATATTTGTGTTCTAAGTCTCCGTGATAACTAGGTGCGCTACCATATAGACAAACCTTCGTTTGGTTTATTAGGAGCATCTCATTTTTTGCATTCTAATTGTTTTGAAAAGACTTCTCCATTGAAACTTGGGTAAGAAATAGGAGAACCTCTGGCTAAGGAAGGACAAGGTTCTTAAGCTTGTCCATTGAGACTCACCTCTCCTTCCTGGGAGCTATTCGGTTTCTTTACCTTTAGAATTTATCTAGAAGTCATTTCACCAAAAATACAAAAACAAATCTTTGAAAAGTGTTTTGACTCAACACTTGTGAAGCTTTTCAAAACTCTTTTGAAAATCTTTTATCTACTTCACAAGTATGAGTAACTCTAGTATTCAAGGCACCTTTCATCATGATGAGGAAAATATGGAATTGAGAGAGGAACTTAATAGAACTAAAGCTGAGTTAAATGAACTCAGACAGATGGTTGCAAACCTCACTCGCAATCAGAGAGGGCAAAATAATGAGGAACACTCTCATAGGCAACACCATGATAATGGTGATCATTCCCAACATAGTGATCACAATAGTTTTCATCCTTTTGATCACTATCAACATCCTCCTAGGAGACACCACCATCATAGGAACCATCATGTGGAACCCAAACTTGACCTTCCCTCCTTCTATGGTAGAGACAATGTGGAAGAATATTTTGAGTGGGAGATGAAGGTTGAACAAATTTTTGAATGTTACCACATAGATGATAGGAGGAGAGTGACCTTAGCCACCTTGACTTTTCAAGGAGCAGCCCTCTATTGGTGGACCTCCATCATTAGAGATCAAAAGATGCATGGCGACTATACCATCCAATATTGGAATGAGTTAAAGGCAGCCTTGCATCGGAGGCATATTCCAGCCTATTATGCCAGAGAGGTCATGGACAAGCTCCATAGACTTCAACAAAGAAACATGAGTGTTGAAGAATATAGAAAAAAGTTGGAATTACTCATGTTAAGAGCTGGAATCAAAGAGGAAGAGAGATTCACCATAGCTAGGTTCCAAAGCGGTCTTAACTATGAGATCAGAGATAAGGTAGAACTTTTACCTTATTTAGATCTCAATGATTTTGTGCAGCTATGTGTGAGAGTGGAAGAACAAATTAGAAGAAAAGCTTCCACTAAAAGGAACTATCCTACCACATCCGAGTATAGGACAAATCCTAAGATGGAGGGTAGTCCAAAGAGGTATGAAAAACCTCAAGAAAAAGAAAAAGAAAAAGAGAGAGTGAGAGGTAAAGAAAAAGAGAGAGTGAGAGGTAAAGAAAAAGAGAGAGAGCGAGAAAGAAATACCTTTCACAAAGAATCTTCAAAAGAAACAAGGGGTAGAGAGACCAGATGCTTTAAGTGTGGAGAGAGAGGACATTATTCTTCTGAGTGTACTCACAAATGGTCTACTTATCTCTTAGATCATCAAAGTCAAAATGACGATTCTTCTAGTGACTCAGATACTTCTATATCTGAGGAAGAAGCCTTACCTTGTGAAGGTGAGTTATTATTGGTAAGACGACTTCTTGGAAGTCAAACCAATGAACTAGAACAATCACAAAGGGAAAACCTATTCAGAACAAGATGCAAAATATTTGAAAAAACTTGTTCATTAATTGTGGATAGTGGTTCCTCTTGCAATTGTTGTAGTTCTAGAGTGGTGAACAAATTGGCTTTACCTACTATTTCTCATCCCAAGCCTTATAAGCTTCAGTGGATAACAGAGGATGAAGAAATAGTTGTGAACACACAAGTAAACATACCAATATCCATCGAAAACTATGAAGAAAATATTTTATGTGATGTTGTTCCAATGGATGCTGGGCATGTATTACTTGGAAGGCCACGGCAATTTGATCATAATTCCACTCATGATGGCTATACCAACAAAATAACTTTCCTCCACAAAGGAAATAAAATCACATTGATTCCTCTTACACCTGAACAAGTGAAAGAGGATGAGAAAAAAATCAAAGAAAAAATTGAAAAAGAAAGAAAACAAAAAAATAGGTTGGACAAGCAACCTTCTCAAGAAAATACGGAGACAAAGGTATGCATGTTGTTAACTTCTTCTTTAAAAGGTAAATACCTTGACTCGTCTTCTCAAAAACATCACTTTGTTTCTTCATTTTATCATGGGGAATGTTCAAAACAAAGTGCATCCAAAAAATTATTAAAGGCCAAGACTTCTTCTAATAAATTTTTTGTCAAAAGGCCTTCATTTTATCTTCTTATCTTTGCATACATTCTTATCTTCATACTAATTGTTGCTATTTTTTGTAGATATATTTTTGACCCAGGAGGAACACAAAAACCAAAGTTGTGCTTCTTTCTTTCTTCCCGATTTGAGGACAAATCGTTTTTAAAGAGGGAGGGAATGATGGCAACCCCTTTAGGGACTTCCCATCCAAAGAAGTATCAACTTTAATCTAAGACCAAGAAAGGGAAGTTGAATAAAGGACTTATCTTTTCTTTCTAAGTCTTAGCATGTTCTCTTTAACTAATTCCATTTACATTGTTTGTAGGACAATAAAGGTTGGAAAGTTCCTAGGAGAGTTGCCAAGCAAAGAGGAAACAAGGGAAGCAAGAAGGAATGTATGTTGCAACCAGCCATGAAGCATGTTTTCCACACTTTCCATGTGCAACACATTCAGCCATGACTCTTCTTTACTTTGAAGCACACTTGACTTGTTTTTCACGTGGAACACAAGCCACACCATGAGCCATCTTCATTTGTAGCACATTCTCCATGCTTCCCACGTGAAAAATGCAACTCACGTTCATTAGCCTTCAGCACATGTAATTAGTGTAATTCAGTAGCTTTCCTTGCACGCTCCCAAGCTCATCTTCTCCTATAAAAGAGAGCTTCATCATTTGTAAACTCAACTTGATTTGTAGTAAAGAAATGCTGCCAATTTTCAGCTTTCACTCTCAAGTTCAACCTTGTGCATTGTTATCTTGCACCTCCTCTAGCTTCTTTCCCCTTTGGAAAGCCTACTGAGTTAGAGATCTACCAAAACATCCATTCAAACACCACCAGACAATTTCACAAACACCTTGAGTGCGCTCCGAACCTCCATTGTTTTCTCTCAATCCGCTGCTACTTCTCTGAGTTTTGGAGCTTCTTCTGCATGTCTAGGAGTAGCTTCCATCAGAGCTATCAAGGCATCATTGGATTGCAACTGTAGAACTCCTTTTTGTTGAATAGGAGCTCCTCTTTCACTGTTCCACTTATTGTTATTAGTAGTCATGTTTTCAATTATTTCTGTGGCTTCCTCTAGAGTCTTCCATTTGATATTGCCTCCAGCTGAGGCGTTAAGCATCATCATGGTTTGTGAACCAAGACCTCCAAGGAAGATTAGGACTACTTCTCCTTCGTTAAATCCATGCGTGGGAGTCTTTCGTAATAGGCTTTTATACCTTTCCCATGCATGCCCTAGTGATTCTTCCATGCCTTGTCTAAATGAAGAGATCTCTTGCTTCCCTTTGTTGATTTTAAAGCTTTGTTGCTGCCATTGTTGTTGTGGTTGGTTCTCAAATTGTCCGGCAGCTTGCCAAAATTAGCTTTGATCCATGCTTGAGTCATGTTCCCACCAGTGGTTGAGATTACTTTGGTAGAATTGAGTGCCCATTAAATTCTTGTTCGAATTGCATCCTGCAAACATTAGGCACAAAACTCTAAAAAATATTTGTTAGCACAAAAAGATATAGGAGAAGATATATATTCAGAAGATAAAAGATTCAGAAGATAAAATAAAATAAGATAGAATAAAATCAAATCAAATCAAATCTAATCTAATCAAATCAAATAAAATAAAATCAAATATAATCTAATCAAATAAAATAAAATCAAATCAAATCAAAAAAGATAAAATAAAAACCGAAAAGATAAAAACAGAACAGAAATTCAAAATTAAAGTCAAAGATAATCAATAATCACACAAATTAACTAGTTAAACCAGAGTCCCCGGCAACGGCGCCAAAAACTTGATGGACAAATTTATGAGCACCAAAATATGATGTCACAAACTTGTTTCACAATCGGCAAGTATGACCGAATCGTTCAAGTAATAAACTTGGTAAGACCAAGTATCGTTCTCCCAAAGGACTCACGGCCTAGTTTAGTTGTGTGGTTTGTTTATTAACTAAGACTTAAGAACGAAATATTTAGAGTTTAATATGCAAGACAGAAAATAAACATGTATGCATGAGTTTTTTATCAATGGCAAAAGCAAAAGATAAACACTTTCAATGAAATATATGAATGAATATGTTGTTGGGGGTCAATTTCATCTTATCCACTCTCATATATTTTAGGAATTCAACATTCAAATCATCATTGTTAATGCCACCGTCTAAAGTACCTTTCTAGAAGGCTTCTCCCTAATCACGAGTTCATACAATTCCTAGCATTCCTAATGATCAGTTCATAGGCTCAGGAGCTTAACGACAACCAACATAATATTGGGAGAAATTCCCCGGATCTAGACTTCCCCGTACGTTCCCGTATCGACAAAACCAATAATCATGCATCGAATGAGTTAAACAATGCAAGCATTAAGTAAAGAGGAAAAACCCTAACTAATGATGAAAGAAAGCATAAGTCTTAATTAAAAGATGTAAAAACAGATTCCATATATGAGAGCTTCAAAAGATTACATTGATTCCCCAACAAACATACAGAGTTTAGTTCACCATATTCATGGTGAACCTAGATGAATAACAATGAAAGATTGAAAGAATAAACCCTAGAAAGGTGAAGAGGTAGCCTGAGCATCCAAGATCCTCCTTCAAAGGGGTGGAAGAGAGAGTGTTTGCCTCGTTTCTGCCAAAGATGCCTAACCTTAGGAAACCCTAAAGCTTATATATCATTCGTAAATTACAAAAAGTTAAGTCCAAGCCCATTAAAGTGCCGCTCAGCGGTGAGTGCGTGACTTGTTTGCTCCCCTCAGCGGCCATTTTGCCCCTCAGCGGGCCTCCCGCAAGCTCCTAAGTGCCGCTCAGCGGTAAACTGCCGCTGAGCGGTGACTTCGGCTTCTCCTTTTGCACTTTTTAATGTCTTTTCTGATTTCATCTCTCTCCTTCTTCACTTCTTTCACCAAATTCACCTTAAAACTGCACAAAAACACTGAAATCAAGCATAAACCTGTCCAGCTCTCTTATTTCTGAAAATATGAATAAAAGTATGATTTCAAGCTAGTTTCTAAGTATAAAGGTTGCTTTTAGTATCAATTTTAAGCATGAAAATAACAGTTTTTCAACTGTTATCACCCATCAAGTACTATTTCCAAAGTATTCTCCTTGCCATCTGCTCTCACCCAAGTGGGTGATCATCGCACATACCCAAACACAAACACAAACAAGTAGGAGTGAGCTAGACATAAAAAGCATGTTATTCAACCTCACACGACATACAAAAATCACTCAAACATGGTAAAATGACATCATAGGACTTGTTACTTTATAAACCGACTCGTCCGGACTAGAATGATGGTCGAGCTATGGCGGGTCTTACACTCGTGGTGGCTTATGAAACTTGGGCTCCCCCACCCTACCACACTCACGAGGTTAGTCCGTTATCACTCACCTTGGATCATATTGGAAGCACCCAAGATTAGGACCTCCTGCTACTCCTCACCACATGATTCAATCCTTTCTACATGAGAAGAAAGACCATTGGAGTTTCAGGATGACCCCCAAGACTGAGCTCCTACTTTCATTCTAAACACTACCAGGGCACTACCATGTATCCTCTCCTTGAGGATCATGGAATTACGTCCATGAACCATACTGTCACTTTAAAACTTAACCCAAGATATGAATAACCAGATACCATCATATTATCACAATGAATCTAACATATCTCATACATTCACATATTTCCCACATAAATCACATCATGTTCAGACGCATAAATTCAAATCCAATATAATAAAATACAATCATCACAAAAATCATACAAAATTATCACAAAACAAATTAACAATACTAAAATATCACCATAAATGGTCACCGGAGAAGAATCAAATGTTTAACGAATCAAACTCACCATAAACGTCAGTACATATGACTAGTCACAACTTACTGGATTGAACCAGGGCTGCTCTATGATTAGGGATGTACCAACTCCGGTTTTTAAGATTTCTCTATCCTACCATCACAATTATAATTCATAATTTGTTTTTGTATAAATGGTCCAAAAACAGAAATTAAGCAATATTGAGATCCTTGAGAAGATACAACATTAATATCTCTAAATATGTAACTCCGATTTTAAATCTGAACGGTCAGAGTAATTCATTATGTGTTAGAAACTACATATTAAAATTTTAGGTTGATCCAACGATTAACTAGATAGATATTGAGGTTTTACCAAGGTAACTCAGGGACAAAATTTTAAGTGGTTTTTGGTTATACTCAAAATGCGGAACGAATTCCTCTAAGTACAAACATCTAGTTACAAATCTGAACGGTCAAGATGACTTAATTTGTCTTATTAATTACATACTAAAGTTTAGGCTCAATCTAACGGTAAATTAAATATATATGAAGTTTTTACCATGATAACTTAGAACAAAAATATAGTGTTCATCAGATTTTTCAAAACTTCAAAATTTCTTTCTTAAAACATAGACTTCCAATTACAAATCCGATCGGTCAAAGTGTAGTAATATATCTTAGGAATCATATATCAAATTTTCAGGTTGATCTAATGGTCAAATAAGTCAAAATCTATATTTTACCGAGAGAACTCATTAACAGAACTATAGGGGTAAATAATTTACTCAAACATGCAGGATTTATTTCTCCAAATACAGACTTTTAATTGATGATCCGAATGGTCAAAGTGAAGAAATAGGTCTTAGGATTCATATATTAAAATTTTAGCTAAATCCACCGGTAAAACAATTAAAAGGAAGGTTTTACCACAGTAATTCGAAAATAAGAAAATTATAATCATGAAAACTAAATTTATACAAGTGAATAGATAACTACCATTACCAAAATTTTAACATGTTCATAACTCATATTCATGATCATAACATGTATAAAAATCATGTATAAGAAGGATTAACTCCCCTACATCAAAATCAAGCAACTTAAACCATACTCAACCACAAAAATTCTAGAAATTAAGTTGAGTTAGCTCCCCTTACCTTGAAACTTCTTTGCTACCTTGAAACTTTTTTTGATGACCAAAACTTCCTCCTTTTATCTCCTCCTTGCAGCATTTTTAAAGCCAAGTCTTGCTTCCTTACGTGTTGTGCTCCCTGGACAGTGCAAAATGAAAGTAAGGGGCCCTCCTTATGCTTTTCTCAAAAGGCTAGGGAAAAATGAATATCCTAAAGTTGCATCTCCACTTCCTACTTCAGCAGAATGAATGCACCATCATTTTTTTTTTCAAAAGAAGACAAAACATCTATTGTGCTGCTCTCCGTTTTGTCAAATAAAAATAATTAACTTCTTCCTATGGAGCGGTTGGTGCTTCCAAGCAAATAATTGTGCTTCTTAAAAAAATTCAAGAAATGAATGACCCCCTTTTTCTTAATAATGTTTTCACCAATCTTCTTTTATTATATATATATATATATATATATATATATATATATATATATATATATATATATATATATATATATATATATGTTCTTACAGTAAGTATCGCCCTTGTATCATTATTAGACAACCCTTCTCCTCCTTCATAATTTGTCATCCAAACAGGTTCTTTGTGATGCCTTCTAACTCTGCCTTGGAGTCTCAAGTACTAGAGTGTGAGACTCAATTCTGGAATCTGTTTCAACAACATTTTGACTCTGCTTGTTGCGGCTCCTTACTACATAATTGCTTAAATAAAACATTAATTTCATAAATAAATAACTAACAGTTTGATGAATGTAACGTAGGTTTGGGACGAACACCAGAAATTTGGAAAGAACAAAGTTAAATTTGGGAGACAATGGATTTGATGGATATGAACGAAGTGAAACTGAAAATGTAAAAAAAATAAGAAAATTTTTTAATAAAATAAAAAGAATGTCGAACACAATGATAAAGGAAAACTTAAAACAATAATTAATAGATAACGCTTATAAAAGCCTTATCTATTAGTTTATTTTAAATTATAAATAAAAGAAATAATATTAATTATATATAGATAATTTTTTTTTAAATAAGTATTATTTATTGTTATGCGCGTTCGTAAATAACGCTTTATTTAAAAAAGGGAACAAAATCTTCTATAGTAAAGAACTCCGTTGTCAAAATAAATGGTAAGCTACAAAAATTAGAAGCAAATAGCTTTAATGAAGCAAACTAGAAAAATGGATTAATGTCAGGTCAGCAAATAGTTTTAATGGTCCCATGGACAGAAAATAGATTTAATACTCCAACGTTAAACAAAACAAAGTTTAATTACCTTTTTTAAAACTTATAAAAAATAAACTCTTTAAAAATATTAAACTTACATAAGGAGGTAATTGTAATTATAAATATTTGTAAATATAACTTAAGAGAATATAAGAAAAAAGAATTCGATCATGCAAGGTCCAGTTGTTGATGCATTGAAAGACTGAAAAAGGTTGCATAGAAAAAACGTATTTAAAGGTAGGGAAGAAAGATAGGTAGCACGGAGTAATGAGTGGGTTTTATGATAAAATTCGGTGCCAAAAAAGTAAAGTGGGTCACTATGACATTGAAAATGTGTTATCAAAGTCCAATGTCTTCAGATTTCTGAATTCACGCATGGGACTCTTCTGCTATGCCAGAAATATTGCATTCAAATCAATATTTCAGAACCATGTTACAACTGGGACCAAGGACCACAAACAAACACAATTCTAATCCATCTAACCTTGTAATAGTACTGCTAAGTTTTGATTCATCATATTAACCAGGAATTTTCTTTTGATTGAAGAATAAAAGTGACTATTACATAAGAAAAACTACCAGTTCAGTGATCCAGATCTTAAAGGTTAAAACTATTGTTGATCTTGGAAATTGTCCTATTTCCTCAAAATATTATTGGTTTGAATCGCTCGTTTGCTGGAATCAGTGAATGCTTATATTCTTGTTCGACGTGAAACCAGACTGCCCAAGACACACATTAACCATAGAAGTTACATGAGTATCAAAATTGAAAAAATAAATTAAGGCATCGCGACATATTCTTCAATTTCGGACCCATGATAGACAGTTTTATGATGTTTTCTATCAGTGCTGTGAACACAGGGATCATGACAGATAAAACATAATTTTAAGCTTGGGTACAGACAAAGACCATTAGATCAAAAGGGCCCCCCGAAAATTTACAAGAAATTTATACAGAGAAAATAGAGCAATTATGTCCTCGATATATCATTAAGAATTCAAAAATCAGAAGCTCCCCTCCAATAATAATAATGATGATGATGATAATAATAAATAATCAACGAAACACAGAAGAAATATATATAATGAAACATATGCTCACGATTAAAATTTAAAACTCTCCTCTTCTAGCAGCAGCAAAGTCCATCTTTGAACATCTTGGGTGGTAGAAGTGAATGCAAGTACATAATTGCCAGCAATTAGGTGCTGTTCATCTCCTTCCTCCTTGTGGATGTACATAGCAATTATGAGATTCTCAGTCAGAAGAAAAGGGCTTGACCTTCAAGCGGTACAAGAGTTTCTTCTTCTTAGAGCTTTGGTTATCAATGGTGAGAACCACTTTCCCAGGTTCACCAATTTTATAATTGCTGCAAATCACCGGTTCTTCTGATGAAGCAACCTTTCTAGCCTTCTGGATGATCACAGTATAGCTTCCCTCCGAACTTGGCACAAACTCTGCACCATAGCTTACGTCCCACCCTATTACTCTTAGTTCCCAAGACAGTAGGGAGTTCTGCATGATCCCAAGTGAAACAAAATTTCAATGCATTAATTAGGCAAATTTCTCAGCAAATAACAAATTTCTACCTACTCACACCAAGTCATAGTAATGGCTTAGATATAGAGTAGGATTCAATCACTTATCTAACTGTCTGAGCTACATCTACACAAGATTTTTCAGTTTTAGATTGATTCTATGATCCTATAACTAATACAATTTTAATATTATAAGAGGTTGAGCTTTAACCATTCAACTCAACTCCAAAAATAAATTAAATGCACACATCATCAGATACACATTGAAAAAATAGAATAATTATTTTTCTTATCTTCGACTTATCCGTTGTCTTTTCCGAGTTTAATAAATCATTCTTGGATGCTCTAAGATTCAACATGACTTTTTTGTGTTCTAACGGGCTAAATTTGCAGTAGCTAACCAATATGAGTAACCTAGCTAATCAGCATCACAGTGCTGTTTTCTAGCCAAGATGATAGAAAACAAAAGATTAATTAGTAGTGGAAAAGGATTTTGGCTCGTAGCTATATTTAGAACTGAAATAAAATAAGAACACTTATGTTTCCAGTTCGAGTATGGTCTTTCCACGTTTATTTATTATTCTTTATTCACTAATTATGGTGTATTGCCCGAGAGATGTCATATCGGGGAATGGGTCTGTCTAAATCTGTAGCATGAAACAGGAGGAAAACGAAAGGTATGATATTAAAATCTTGAGAACAGAGGAATCCTAGGAAAGATACCGAATTCCAATGCTGAATTCATTGGATTCCCCCTCAGTCGAGATCAATCGATTCCGACAAAAATACAAAGTAGAAAGACCTAACGCACCTCAGAAACAGGAAACTCCACGGTATGTTTTGCTGCTGGTCTCACTGTAATTTCTGTGACAGCATCGGAAATTCCGAATTCCCCATCTTTACTTAGTCCACCATACTTCACCGGAAGTTGCTCAGCAGCAATGTAACTGAGATGTCCACATAACAATAACAAATTAAGCTACAAATTTGGACAAAACGCAAGCGAAACTGAAAACACACGAATCAAGAAATCATATATTTTTGTGTTCACCTCAAAAGAGTCTCGGCTGATTTGGAAGGGCCGGCAAAGACAAACTTGCTTTTGGTTCTCTGAGTAAGAAAAGGACTTATCATCCTGTTCACTGCCAAGTACCACCACGGCACATTGATAAACACCTGTACCAACAAATCAAAGGAGAGTATGAAGAAAACATAACACACATTGGAATACAATAAGTGTTAAAATTGAAGGCAAACAAATAATGTATGAACGAATCAAGGTTTAAAATGCGATTTCAGATAAATGTAAAGGGTTGTTTTTGTCTCTGTATCGATGGCTCTAATGGCAGCATTTGTCTCAATTTCAAGGAGGCCAAACCATGGATGTAGTACTTCAGTTGTTTTCCACCTTATTTTCTAATCAGAATTGAAATTTGAAATGTGTAATAAGAGATTCCATTAAAAATATAATTTTAGTCAGAGAATTGTATCAGAAGTATAAGTTTTGCTCTTTGAAAACTTATAAAGATTGCAAAGACCTCAGTAACCAGATTTATATGAAATGGCGTTATGAAGATTGCAAAAGAGAAGGGGTTGAATTTAAGAGGGCATGCATGCAGTACCTGTTTGGCAACAAACTCAGGATAGTTATCCTGAAGCAACTGAAGGGCCTGTTTGGTAGCCTGTCTAAGCTCCCACTTGGCAGGTCCGGGAGAGTTCTTGAGATCATTGACTTGAACAATGGTGCTTATACCACCAGGGGTAAAATCAAGCTTCCTGATACTCTTCTCCAGGAACTGAATCCTCCACCTGAGGAACCTGTGCCTCTTCTCCTCATCAGAGAAACTCTTCTTGTACAACTCCTTGTTCTGAAACTCCCCATAGATGTTATAACACACAGGGTGACCCTCCTTGTCAAACCCATGCATGTACACCGCCTTCTCCAAATCATCCCCCAACTCCTCCTCCAACAGCTCCTCCATCTCGAACTGCTTCCTCCACCGAATCGTCCCCTTTATCATCGCAAACGCCTCCTTCACCTTGAAATCCCTCGCACGAAGAAACTTCAGCAGAATCACATCGCTCCTCTCATCAGCAAGAAGCGGCACTCCCCAAATCGAAACCTCTTCGGGTGAAGCCGAACCAGCTTCCACCTTCGCTTCCTCCTCATACACACTCACAGCCACAACGCTCTCCTCGATAGCCTCCACCGTTTTCGCTCCATCCTCCACAACACAACCAGCATCGCTAACAGCCGCTTTCTCTTCAACAACCTCAGTTTGAGTTTCTGTCTCCTTCACTTCCGCAGATTCTTTTTCTGTCGCTTCTGCCACGTCAACAGCAGCAGCAGCAGCATGAACAACGTGTTCCTTTTCTTCCTCGGTGGGCTTCTCTTCCTCCTTGTTGTCGGTGGCATCTTCGGGCTTTTCATCTTTGGGAGGGTGGTTATTCTGAATCGCAGAAAACTCGTGTTTTTGGAGTGCTTCCTGAATGAGTTGTTTGAGTTCTTGCAGAGCCTTCTTCTCTGTTTCTGGCAGGTCCGAGACAATGGTGCTTTCTTCCTTGAACGAACCAGATTCAGGAATGTTATCTTTGGAAACCTCCGTCTCGGTTTCTGGAATGTTCTCCTTCTCCGGAGATGCTTTTTCCTCTTCTTCTTCTTCTTCTACTACAGACACAACAACGTTGGTGTCTGATAGCTCAGCAGGTGCAACGTCAGCGACCACAGCTTCCTCTTGAGCTGTGCTTGTCTTTGAAGCTTCTTCAGCCATGGTTAAGCTAACTCAATTATCAACAGCGACACTTTCTTTGATCTGAACGAACAAAATTCGAAAGGAAAGAGAGAATTTGATGTGGGGAAAGTGGGAAATGGAAAGAGGGAGTTATAGAGAGAGACCAGACGGTGCCAGCTAGGAATGTGGGCCCTGGCCCGGATGTAACGGTGTTATTACACTCTGTACCCAACAGAGTGGGCCTACCTGCAAGTTTGAGGGCCCAATCAGTTAGAATTGGGAAGTAACGGTCCCATTGATGGTATGCATGCATTCACGTTTTGTGTAAGAATATTTATTTAATTTTAATAAGGTTTTGAGAAATTTTATTGGCCTTTGATGATGAGATTGGACAGTGAGTTTGCCTTGGATGCGTTGTACCTTTGTTTGCTTTCAATTGCAACCAAGCCGTTCAACAGTTTTGGTTTGGCCCACATCGATCACTAATATTTGTTAACAATGATTAGTAATGGCTTTTTTAGTTTCAAATATGAGTTTAATGATGGCATTAACGTTGGAAGATTGATTGTTTTTTCTTAAGTTGGTTAAGGAATTGTTTGCCTTTTGAATATATTATGTTGTTCCGCCATCCTTGCTGTTATTTGTTGGGACTTTTAATCCTTTATGTTTTATGCTTTTTTAAAGAATCTTGTCTGCATTTGTTTTTAATTTTTAGACTTTACACGTCCAAAATCTAATTTATTTTTCATAACATTAACTTTATTTCATCCAACCAGAGTTCTCTCATGCTCGTACACATGTTTGTAACTGAATTCATAAAATAATTATGTTACTCATTAAACAACCAAGGATGAGAACAAATTGTGAAAACTGAATTACTAAATTCAATTGTTCCTAAGAAAAAAAATACAAAATACAAGATTCTATGTTAAAAGCTATTTGTTAGTTTAATGAGTGTGCATTTAAGGATATTAAACAGTTGTGGTTATCATCTAAATCATAAGAAACTATTGGTATGAGTTTGAAAATAGTTAATTGTAAAGTGAGCAAACTTATATAGTTTATAATTGGGGAATAGTGTAAAATTGTTTAGTTTGTTCCTATCCAATTTTAAAAAAAAAAATGGAAATGCAGTTGCATAGTGTAGGGTCTTTTTCTCTCTCTCTCATGTCTGTTCTCTTTCTTCTTTTTTTTTCTTTTTTTTTCCATTTTATTATGATATTTTCATGATATAATAATATATCATGAAATGAGATGGAGATACACTTGCATAGTGTAGGGTCTTTCTAATATTATTCTCAAATTATTCCTAGTTAAAATTATAATAAAAATTCTTATTCTCTTCATCTTTAATATTTTCCAGGTTAAATGATGGGTAAGTATTTAAAAAATATTTTTTAAAATATTTAATTCAAAAAATATAAAAAATATGTTCCGAATTAAATATTCTAAAAAGTATTTCCAAATTCAGAAATATTTGTCGAGAATATATATTTCAAAAATTTATTTTATATTTCAAATGAAATATTTTGAAACATAAATTTTTTTTTCAAAACGGAAATATCTTTTAAAACATTTTGAAATACAAATGTTTTCTTTTCAAAAATGAATGTTTCCAAATGCATTTTCAAACCTGGAATTTTTTTATTACACACCCCGAGTAGGTTCTTCTCCCAATTTTCCTTCTCCATTTTCCAAAAATTTTCAATTCTTTCTCTCCATAACAATTTTCACCATCATCATCCAATTTGAAGGTGGGTAAGTTCCTTAAAATATTGAGTCTGTTTTGAGACAGTGGAATCTTTATCGCTAGTGGTTAGTATGGAAAAGCTTGAAGGGATGATGTTGGATGTGTTGAAGAGTGTGTTGGTTTGAAATTGATGAAGGAAGGTTGTGCCATGGTGAGTGATGGGTTGAAGGGAGATGGAGAAAGAACGGAGGAGATGTTGTGTAAAATGTGTTTGAAAGGATGGAATTAGAAAATAAGAGAGTTTGATCGGAGGAGTAAGAAGATGGAATGTGAGGATTGTGATAAAGGTTAGTGAAAGTGTTAAAATAAGATTGTCTAAGAGAAACTAGGATCATTTAAAGCATATCTAGTTTTCTTAAAGTTTAACAAATAACATTAAACAAAATAGTATTGAGTAATCAAAGATGTAAACATATAAAATAGCACAAACACAGAACAGCTTACACTCTCTAATAAAATATCTAAACACCAAAAGTTGGAGATCACAAAATCATATAGGTACCCAATGTCATAAAGAAAAGATACAGTGAAAATAGCATATGAGCATTAAAGAAGTCCACACATAGTATGCCCAAAAATATACACAAAACAACAAGTACAAAAAATAATCAAATAAAACTAATAAAATAATAAATTCATATGCAAAATATAAGAATACATGTTTAGCCTACATGGCGACACTTTTAAGAATAACAAAAAAAAGTCACGCGACTAACCAATACTGCAAGAAGAAAGAAAGGTTGATAAGACAAAGGTTAAGATCGTTTAGTAGCATTACACATCTTGAGAACTAATAAATAACCCCAAGAAAAAAAGACATTTGACAAAGCGTTATCTTTTTAAAACTCATAACAAAGAGTGAAAATGAGTTATAAATAAACCACCAAAGAAAAGCTTTAGTAAAACACACCAATTCATGAACACAGGCATCATTAAACGGTCTCCCTATTAAATGCGTCAATTAGAGTTTTGTTGAATGCAGTTAGTGTTATACATTGCTAAGCAATAATCAAACAAACTCTCAACATGTCTTGATAGATAAAAGTATCAAAAGATGGTTTTGAAAGGTATGCTAAAAATCTTAAAAATTTATCCAAAAACTTGTACTAAATGAGAATCTTGCTAAATGCACTCGTGCTATACCTCGTCGAACAAGCCTAGACTAGCTCTCTCTATAAAATGATGTTTTTGGTAAACGTATTAAAGGTACAAACAATGTTTCAAAAACACATGCTGGAAGATATCTCCTTAAACACGCTCTTGAACTAAACAAGTATTTACTAAACATGGCGTCACTAGGAAAAGCTTTTCACAGGTTAAATGATACCCTGTGCTAAACGAAGCTTTCATCCAACGATGAAACCCTTATGAACCACTTAGTATCCTCGCTAGAGTGCATGAACGATCAAATGTTGATTGAGCTATGGAATATTTGAAATACTTTAGTTGCTTTGGGCACACATTAAATTCCATTAAATACACAACATCTTAAAACAACAAAAAAGTATTGAGAAAAATGACATATCTGCTTGCATGCATATCTACACTACTATGTGCATATCAACTAGGTCAAAGATCCATATGCTCTATCAAATGCAAGTTAGAAATGAATGTTAGAGATAAAAACACATTTGTGGAATGATCTTCCCATCAAAATTTGCACCAAAGAGTATAAAAGATATTTGTATTGTCAAAAGGATTATAAATAAAAGATGTTTGAACAAGAAGAGCGAGAGAATCAGTAGTTAAGGAATACAAAGAAAGATCATCCTCATTGAAAGATCAAGAATTCTCTCAGACTTATTTAGAGTAAAAAACCTTCTTTTGTAAGAATAGAGAGAGAAAAGATTAGAAGAAAGAAGAAAAACTCTCAAGTTTCATAGAATCATAAGCTTAATATTGTAAGAAGAGAGAAAAATTTTGAGAGTTTATTAGATTGAATTGTATTACATATACATCCTCTTTGCGAGAGTAATCATATAATGATTTGTATTCAATCTATTTGATTGTAAATTCTAAAGAGAATTAAAACATTTTACATTTAACTCGTTGAAGTTAAATGGTAGCTAGACGAGTTTGTCTAGTGAAAATCAAGAGTGGATGAAACTCATGTGACGTTTAACTCGGTGGAGTTAAACGGTAGCTAGACCGGTTTGTCTAGTGGAAACCAAAAGTGGGTTAAACTCAACTAGATAGTGTATCGGGAGGATACTAGGAGTGTCTAGGGATACTGGGAGTGGTGAAGAATATTGCACAACCAAGAGTAGGTGAAACTCAGTTAGAGTCACAATGACGGGGTTACTAGATTGACTACGACAACTAGGAGTGGGTTAAACTCAATTATACAGTGTATAGGAAGGATATCGGGAGTGTCTCGGGATACCAAGAATGGTGAAGAATATTGCACAACCAGGAGTGGGTGAAACTCATTCAGAGTCACAATAACGTGGTTTACTGGATTGACTACGACAACCAGGAGTGTGTTAAACTCAACTAGACAAGGTATCAGAAAGATATTGGGATTGTCTAGAAATACCAGGAGTGGTGAATAATATTGCACAACTAAGAGTGGGTGACACTCGGTTCTAGTCATACTAACGGGGGTTACTGGATATATGACTAGTGTAACTAAGAATGGTGAGAATACTCACATGTACTTCATTGAAAATCTAATAGAACCCTCTAAAATATCTTAGTGGTGAACTGGATGTAGCTCAATTAAGTGGATCAATATAAAGTATGTATGCATTGTGTTTTCACTCTACAAGCATTTATTATAACCACAACTTATATTTGTAAAACGAACAGTTAACACTCATGCTCATTTTTAGACTCATACTCCTTTAAGAGCTTTTTCTCTTGAACACTACAAAATAAGAGCTAAACAATCAAGTCAAAACGCTTTAGTCAAATTAGCGTCCTATGCGTAAAACATTTTGTAACTCGTGAGATCATTCAATTTATATCAATGGTTGTCAAATATCATCACGAAAAAGGATTTCCAAAAACATTATTCAATCTCCCTTCTAGTGTTTTTCATTACTTTAGAAAGTAATGCAAAGATATTTTTATTATAATGGTAATTAGGGTAATTTAAGGTTCATAATTATCAAGTGATGTAGGAAGAAAATAGTAGGTTGCATGAAGAATAATTAGATTTTGAAATCTAGTTAAGAAACTCAACCGATTTCAAAATTCGTTTAAGGAACACAATAGATTTCAAAATTCGAATAAAGAGCACAATAAATTTTATGCTTAATAGCTTATTTTATCCCCAGTTTTGGTGAGTTATGTCAATTAGGTCCCTTCTTTTAAAAATGTGTCAATTGTATCCTCACTTGATAAAATTTTGTCTCAATCAAGTCCTTTCCGGTAAATACTCACAACGGCATTAACTTTTTATTCTCTCTCCTCTGCTTCTCTATGCAAACAACAGTACTTGCCAAGCATATATTCACGTCCTTTTGTCTTTGGATTATGTTCAGAAACATGATCAGGACTTTTTTAATAATATTCATTGTATAGAATAGTCAAACATTTCTATTTGCATTTACTTTATCCTCTGGTTGGTACAACAATCAATTATATTAATAATTATTTTTATAATAAATTAGATCTTTATATACTTTATTATTAAATCTAATAACAAATATACCATAAAAAAACAAAATTAAAAATTTTAGATTTACCTAAAATTTATAAATATCAAAATATAAATTTTTTAGTCAAATTAAATATTTATAATACCTTTTAAATTTAATTTCGTTTATCAATTTCATCCTATTTTCTTTATCGAATATCATCCCTCATCTAATCCATACCAACATTACACTCAAATTTATTTATTTCAGAATTATTGATATAAAGTGTCATGAGTTTTATTTATTTGGACTTACATATAATAACATTTTTATTGCCGTTTTGTATTAATGACTATATAATATTATATTTATTACTTAAAAAGTTGAATAAATATATTTAAAAAGTGATTTCTTTTTTATACAACATACAAAGAAAAAAATCTTAAAGCATAAAAGAAAGTTGAGAAAAACAAAAACCATGAATGTTATTTGGTGATTTGAAGTTCACATGTCTCCTTTTTAAAATAATCCAACTTGGAAAAGCAAATGGTAACATGCAGTGTTATCTCTTTCAAATTAATTTTGTAGTTCATGCACATGTTGGAAATTCAATCTGTGACGAAATTTAAATTTAATTTTGGAGAATAAATTGGAAAAAAGAGTTGCAGGGATAGTTCCTAATCCCATGAGTGTCTTTTTTTCCTGAAAAAAAGCTTAAGGTTGGAAGAGTCAAAGACATGTCTTTGCTTCTGAAAAAGCTACAAATACCTTTGGGAGGAGAGAGTATTATTTACAGTAGAATAAAAGTATAAGAGAAAAAAAAAACTGACAAAAACCTGCATTGCACAGAAAAATAGAAAAAAAAGTAGAAGAGAGAGAAAAATAGTTAACGTCGTTTGTACAGATTTAACGGAAAGGATTTTATTGATGCAAATTTTCTTAAATGAGGACGTAACTAACACACTTTTTAAAGGATAAACTAATTTGACATTTCCAAACGAAACTGGGGAACAAAATAGGGTATTAAGCCTAAATTTTAAAATTTGATAAAGAAACACAATAAATTTTGCAATCCATCAAGGAACACAGATTTCAAAATTCAATTAAAGAATACAACATCTTTTTAAACTAAACGGATTTCAAAATTTAATTAAAGAAACAGATTTCAAAATCCGATTTAGAAACCTAACAAATTTAAAAATAAAATTAAGGAATGCAACTAATTTCGAGATCTATTAATATTGCTAACGAATTTTAAAATCGACAATAAATTTTATCACTTTTTTAACTTTTTTATTTTTATTTTTTGAATTTTATATTTTTAATTTTTTTAAATGTTTTTTACTTGTTTTAGTTTAATAAAATATATTTTAACATATTAATATATTAAAATATTAACATATATTAAATTATATTAAAATATTAAATTAAAATAAATATTTATTAAATTTTAAATTAAAAGAAAAAATTTTAAAAAAATGTTATTTGAAAATTGGGTTAACATAGGTTCATTTGATATACATTAAAATATATTAAATCAAATTTTGTATTATTATTATAATTATTACTATTATTATTATAATTATTACTATTATTATTATTATTATTATTATTATTATTTAATATAATAATAATAATATTATTATTATTATTCATCTTACATTACTTCAAATTTAAAATAATATAATAGTAATAATAATATTAAAAACAATAATAATAATATTATATTTTAGTGTATATCAAATCAAGATAGTTTAACTCGATTACCAAAATCCGATTACCATATTTTTTAAAATTTTATTTCTTAATTTAAAATTTAATAAATATATAGTTTAATTGAATATTGTAATATAATTTAATATATGTTAATATTTTATTTTGATATTTTAAAATATATTTATTAAACAAGTAAAAGATACATTAAAAAAGTATAAATAAAAAATTTAAAATATAAAAATAAAAAAGTTAAAAAGGTGATCAAATGGATGGTGCATTTGGAAACCCATTTCACGTATCAACAAATTTGGTTTGCATTTCTTAATCAAATTTTGAAATTTATTTTATTTTTTAATTGAAATTCGTTAAGTTTCTTAATCTAATTTCATAATTCAATTAGTTTTGAAATTGGTTGTGTTTCTTAATTGAATTTTAAAATTTGTTAAATTTTTTAATTAGATTTTGAAATTCATTGAATTTCTTAATCAAATTTTGAAATTCCAAAAGGGAGATGTAGTAAGTTAACAAAAAGTGATGGTAGGTGAATGAGATAATTATAAGAGGAATAAAAATTACCCTTACCAAAAGAATATTTTAGACATTAAAATAAAGTTTAGAAGTACAAAAAGAAATCTTAGAGGAGAGGCACAGGGAGAATGCTCCGACTTTAAGCTCAATGGCCTTAACAAAGAGTGAAGGAGTGTTACTCCCTCCACCATCACATGCTGCTACTTGCACCTTCTCATTCTCATTTTGTCCCTGCAAAAAACTTAAATGATGGTGGTTGAAAAACTTTACTTTATATCAACCTTTATCTACTTCATTAATGTGGTCCCCACATTATATATGCACCCCTACACCTCACCACTACCACCACAATTTCTTCTTCTTCTTCTTTGTGTTCACTTAAGAGTGTGCTGGTGTGGTTGTGAGTAGAGGTGTGCTTGTTCATTGTGCTTGTGTTGTGCTTGTTTGGAGGTGGCAGAGCTTGGTAGAAGAGCTAGCTGGTGGTGTAACAAGGTGGTCCGGTGGTGGTGGCTAACAGGTGCGGTGGTGGAGGTCGTCCTAGGTGAACAGATGTTGATATCCATTGAAGTCTTAAACGAATATCAAAATTTGTCGACGAATATCGACATCCGTTGAAGAGTGAACATATTTCGATATTTGTCTACCCTTCAACTGATGTCGATATAAGTTGATAGATTTCGATATCCATTTAAGACTTCAACGGATATCAACATTTGTTTCAGGGATTTTCAATTATTTTCTTAATATATTTTGAATATTTTATTTTAATTGTTATCATTTAGCACATTATTTTGCAAGATATAGTAAGAGCTTGTTCAAAAAAACATATTGACGCATTTTATGAGGATATCGTTCGATGGTGCGTCTACTAAGATATCAACGCTTTTAGTTATAACTTTTCTTTAAAAATTTCGATCTCACAACGCTTTTTCATAAGATGTCTCTCATTCAACGATATTGTTTTCAAAAAGGTAATACTTGGTCAAATGTTCATTTTGTTTATCGCTTGTTAAACTTCAAAACATGAAGACGTTAGACGGTCTAATCTTATAAGCGATCTTGTCTTCACAGGTTTATGCTTGTTATCGATTATGCAATGTTTTAAATTAGTAAGGTGAATCCTACTAAATTTTGGATGTTACATTTTGGTATCAAAGTAAGTCAAACCTAAGGAGATTTGTGGGAAATGGGTGCTATGTTTTTGTTATGTTGGTTGTGTTTGTTTTAGTGATAATTGTTGAAGAGTTCAAAACACTCCATCATTAGAATGATCATAGGGATTGCTAGTTTGTTATGTTGTCTTGGAAAAGTATAAGTGTCTATAGAAGTTTTGTGGGAGGTTTCACAAGGTTGATAGCTTCTTTAACATGGTTTATACAAAAAGATCATTCTTTTACATAGGCAGATTAGTGAAGAGAGTTTTTAGAAAGTTGAAGAAGAGGTTGATCAATGCCTCATTATTATTTATACTTGTCAAAGGGAGACATTTTGAGATTTATTGTGATGCATTACACCAACAGATTGGGGTGCGTGTTAATGTGAGTGAAAAAGGGGGTGATTTATGCTTCTTAACACTTGATGAGTTGTACTAGCGTTTGTTTTAAAATAGTGGAGACATTATCACTATCCAACATATATTGAAATTCAAAATATAAAAGATTTATGCTAAAATTTAATTATTATTAGTTTAATATTTTTTAATTAAATTATTAGTTTAATATTTTTTCTGTTGCATTATAATTTTTTTAGTGCATAAAAATATACTTCATTAAAATTAAAAGGAGGAGAATAAAGAAACGTTTAAAATATTTTTAAATATCAACTTTATTTATTAACATTTACAAATTTTGATAAATATTTTACTTATTATGAAATTTTATTTAATACTTTATTCTGAAATATATACAATTATAAATTCTTTTTAAATATTTGATATTGAAAGAAAAGGTATATTTTGATATTAAATATTTGATAATATTATGTTTATTTTGCAAAAATTTTATTATTTGTAATAATTAATGAATTGACGTTAAAACATAAAAGAAAAAAAAGTAATATGAGATATAGACACGAGTACAAGTGTATACTCCTAACCCAAAAGAGATGGAAAAGTGACAATTTTTTTTTATATTTATTAGATTTGAATATACATATGAGAATTTTATTTTTTTTAAAATAAGAATGTAATAACAACTAAAGAGTCCTAAGTAATTGCATTATTAATAAAATATCTTGACAATATATATTTATATTTTATTAAAACTGGTTATTTTTAATATTAATACGACTTAACTAAATTATTTTAATTCTATACTTTTCTTACATTTAATTCAAAGTGTTTATACAACCATAATACATATTTAAAAGTTTTTACTCCTTCCAAACCTACTTATAAATAACACAAATTGATGAAGTCAAATAAATTCTAAATAATTTAGTTTGGAAGCATTTCACATGTCTTACATCTTAATTAATTTAATCTACACTTTTCTATATCGAGAAATGAAATGAAATTAAAATTAGAAGAAACAATAATGAGAATAAATATTGGTATATATTGGAATTAATTAAGGACTAGTTGTGAAAGAACCCACTTTGTAGTAGAAGACGTTGGAACATGGAGGGTAAGTCAATTATGGAAACCTCTTCTTAAAGTGAAGGTATAAACACTAATTTACTCATCGTATTTGTATGTCAATCTTAAGTGGGTCATCGTTTTTTTTTCCGATCTCAATCGGATCTATAAACTTGTAAAACTGAGCCAATTAAGTAATCTCCGTTAAGTTTTCATTGTCGCCGTCTAACTGTGATGACGTGGTGCACACGTTTGTATACATCTTATATTATGTGAAATTTTTTATATGGTTCAGATTAAGAATTTCTTCGTATTAAGATATTAGAGTTCACTTTCTGCCATGGCTGCAATGGAGTGAGACTTTGATTCTATACTTTCATTGATGGGTCCAAACTCGCCTCATTACCCTTAGCGAAAAACCTTGCACCAATCCCACCACTCTCCTCCAACCACCACACGATTCACTCTCGCTTCCGTTGCTGAAACCATCGTTGCCCAAGAAGAAGCCCCTCCCATTCCTTAATATGAGGTTCTCTTCTCACTTTTTGCTCCCAAACATTCAAATAATGCTTTCAATTTCTCTCATTTATCCACCTCTTTTAGAATTAGAAAAAATCTCTTATTTATATATAATTTTTTTTCGGTGATTAATAGAAGCTTAGAATGGTTGTGAAGGCAGGAGAGAAGCCAAGACTTGAGAATGAATTTGAAAATAAAATTTATAAGAATTAGTATAGAATTGTATTGACATAAATTAAAAAAAAATATTTTTAAATTCATTCTTATTTATCTCCAAATTCGTTCAAAAAAACGATAAAAAAAATTATCTTCAAATCCTCTCAAATTCACTCAAAAGAAGTCTTGAAGGAGTTGTTTGAGAGCAACCCTTGGATCTCCCAAAAGCAGATGATTATTCTACTTAATCAAGTCACTGATATCATCAATTTGTGGCAGCAGAGTGGTGGCAACTTATCCTGATCCCAATTATTCTTTTCGAACATATTTCAAACATTTTTTGCTCTTGTATTATTGGGTTGCGGTAATCGGTGATGTTTTGTAACAATGAGATGTTTCTCCAGTTAATGTTCATGTTTTTTCTATTTATGTTCTTTATCTGGCTTTGTATAAGTTTAATTAATATTATTATTAATCAACTTATCCCAAAGTTCTCTCTCAGACCTTTGGTTTCCTGTCTGTCACATTTTATTAGTTAAAATGTTCTCTCGAACCTTGTACTCATATGGAGTTTTAGATTTTGTTACCCTGTTATTTTATTAGACCGAAACCACATGTCAAAAGAATTGTCTTCAAAATGCATCCATTATAATCTGAATTGAATTTTACGTATTCTAGAACAAAACCTTGGATGCAAGGTGATATTCTTCTGAAACTTTTGAGGTCATAATGCAGAAGTACAATCTGCAGGACAGAGGAAGCCTCCAATAAAAAAAGAAAAATAGGAATTTCTGAGTAATTGATTGTCTGTTGTTCTCCTTTATGTCAGTGAATATCTAAGGGATGATCCTATACATGTACTGGGCACCCGCAAATGAAGGAACTGAATAACATAATCGAATCTTCTACCATATATGAAATAACAAAATGACATACCCACCGTCATTCATATGCTCTAATTCATATTATCATTTTCTCATGTTATTGCATTGTGAAAGTCGCAACTTTGTAGTTTAGGTAAAGATTTTATTTCGTTTGTGTAAAATACTCTCTGACCAGAGGTTTCTTACAAAACAATATGATTGATCTGTGACATATATGTTTTTTCTTTAACTCTCTGTGAACAAACTTTTTAATAAATACAATTATTAAAGTAATTATTGTTAAATTAAATCAGTACATTTATCATACATGATTGGATAAGCTCGTTTCACACTATCAGGTTATAAACTTTTTACTTAACATGTTATGAAACTTAAATATTAGGGAAAGCACGTGTTACCCTAATTTACCACAAGACAAATAGAATTCTCTGAATTTGACATAGTTTCAGTATTTTATAATACTGGCCTGTGAAGATTGATTTGAATCCACAATATTGTAATGAAAAATGACCGTATCCAGTTTTATTAGTTTGTGAATGAGAAAACATGATATAAACGAGGAAAATGTTTCTTAACAACCATTTTTGACAATATTTAGACATGCGCACACGTGTCAAAATCTGAGTAGTCCAGTTGGAAAAATTAAATGAAAATGAATCATTCAGATTTTGACACGCGTGTCTAAACGTTGTCAAAAATGGTTGTTCAAGTATCATTTTCCTATAAACGAATATCTATGAATCTGTTCGAAAGAAAGGACAAAAGGTTGAGAAAAATGAAAAGATGAAAATTGATTATTATCTTGAGAGTGGAGTAATATGCTATGAATCTGTTCGAAAGAAAGGACAAAAGGTTGAGAAAAATGAAAAGATGAAAATTGATTATTATCTTGAGAATGGAGTAACAGAGGGTCCCAATGGATCCTTATCTTAGCAGGTCTCCCACTTACGTCACAGCGGTAGAATCTTTTGCCCCAAATAATTAATAGTTTAATTAAGGCGTTGTTTGGACGAGAAAAACAGAGGCAAGAGGTTAGGGTAATTTGAAAGATGAAGAAGAAGTGAGAGTGAGGGATCGCCACGGAGTCCAGACCGCCACCAAGCTCCGGCCTTTTCCTCGTCGCCATTGGCTTCCTCCTCTTCATGGTCTCCTTCGTCAGGATCGCCATTTCCAGGTCTTCTTCGTCACCGTCGCCATTTTAATCTGAACTGAATCCTTAAATAATATAGTTGTACAATACTTAATAATAAATTAAATAAAAAATTTCATAAAAGGTATACATATGTGTTGGATCACGTCATCACCGATCGACGTCAATAAAAACTTAATAAAAAGAAGTTAATTAACTTATTTTTACAAGTTTATAAACTCGAGAAACCGAAAAAAAAGTGATGAGTCAATTAAATGCTTCACTTACGAGGAACAAATAGGTTTAAACCTAAAGTGAACATCTAATTCCAACCAAACACAAAAACACACTCACTGCACATTCTAAACCTCTGAGTGAATCATTCGACGATTATTAATGGATAAAGTGACACAAGCAACTGACAAACATAACCGATAACCAAGTGCCACCCTGCACCACTTACAATACCTTTTACCCCCAACTCTTTCTTTGCTTCAAAACCCATTATTATTCGTTTCCCTACCCTTTCTTCTCTTCATCGTTCGCATCAAGCCTCCACTTTTTGCATAACCTTTTGATCAAAGTGGGAACAACATAGAATGCTTGTGTGATTCTCTATTTTCTAGTTCATGGATAAGTACGAGGCTGTTAAGGAATTGGGGTCAGGCAATTTTGGGGTGGCCAGGCTTATGAGGAACAGGGTCACCAAGGAGCTCGTAGCCATGAAATACATCGAGCGTGGCCCAAAGGTTTCTTCTTTAATACAATAGTTCCATCAATTTATGATTTTTTTTTTCACAACCCTTTTGTGTTTTTACTGTTAAGGAGTTGAAAGAGATGGTACCACTTGAATTAAGCATAACTGAAGAAAGAGGAGACTTGTTTGTATTTGCCTATTTGTTGATTAATTCCCCTATGATTTGTTGTCTTCATTGTTTATTAAATGAAAGGCTTAAACTTTAACTTGTTTTTTCTTTTTCTTCAACTTCAATTTTCAGATTGATGAGAACGTGGCAAGGGAGATTATGAACCACAGGTCCCTTCGGCATCCCAATATAATTCGTTACAAGGAGGCAAGGAATTTCATTTACTTCTTTTATTTAACATGCTGGATCACTTTGTGTTGAGCACTAGCACTGCACATTAATGAATTATTTGCTGTTTCTTTTCTTCTACAATGGAATGTTGCTTTTGCAGGTGGTTTTGACTCCCACACATTTGGCAATTGTGATGGAGTATGCAGCAGGAGGAGAGCTCTTTGAGAGGATATGCAGTGCTGGCAGGTTCAGTGAAGACGAGGTTAATAGCTTTACAAGCTTTGGTAATTTTCCCCCTTGCTTTTTGTTTCAATATGTTATGTTTCACTTTCCTTTGGTTGTAATGTTCAGGCTAGATATTTCTTTCAGCAGCTGATCTCTGGTGTCCATTTCTGTCATACAATGGTATGTTCATGCTCAAGTTTGTGGGAAATCATGGCAGGTTCTTACTGAAAATCATGTTATTTCTCACATATGCTCGTTTACTGTTCTTTTGCAGCAAATATGCCACCGAGATTTGAAGCTAGAAAATACCCTTTTAGATGGAAGTCCTGCCCCTCGGTTAAAAATTTGTGACTTCGGTTACTCCAAGGTATTGGAATTAGCATCATCCAGCTCAAAATTTCAGTTACCGTTAAAACATTTTTTAATGTCTCGTGTCTGTGATGTAGTCATCTTTGCTGCATTCACGACCCAAATCAACTGTTGGAACACCTGCTTATATAGCACCGGAAGTTCTTTCAAGGCGAGAGTATGATGGAAAGGTACTATATTAGCTTCGTATGGTTCTTTAGAGTTCCTTGCATCTTTCATAGTTTTTGTTGCTTTGTTCTTCTGATATGCTACCAAGAATGAAGTATATTTTGAGTATTTTACATGCTCACTTTTGAACCAATGTTAATAATTATATGATGTACTTTCTGTTTCAAAATTTGTATTTGTGTTAGTTGGCTGATGTATGGTCGTGTGGAGTGACTCTTTATGTCATGCTGGTTGGAGCATACCCCTTTGAGGATCAGGATGACCCTAGGAATTTTAGGAAAACAATTCAGGTATGCTTACTCCTTTTCAATACTGATTTGCACACTGTTTCTTATGTTATTTTTGCATCACTCTTATACTGATTTCCTGTTCTATTCTACAGCGTATAATGGCTGTTCAATACAAAATCCCTGACTATGTTCACATATCTCAAGATTGTAGACAACTTCTCTCTCGTATATTTGTTGCAAATCCATTGAGGGTATGTTATAATATTGCTAGTAACTCGACTTGCACTTTCATTGCAATTAGGTTAGATTTGCAACTGATCAGATCATGTCATATCATGTGTTCCATGCCTCTTTTATCGTCTAAAGTATATATATTTTTAAGTATTAAAGTTACTTTTCAACCTTGCGAACCATTTTGGTAATGAATAGAAAATACTCAGAAGATACGTTTCTGATAAAATACACCATATTGCTGGTTCAAAGCTATATCAATAGAGGAAGTTTATACCCAGCCTTTATTTTATCTTCTTCGATAGGTATGATTGGAGTATTTTTATTTCTCTTTTGACTTTTATGTGTATCTTATATCCGCAAGAACATTAATTAGATCTCTTTTATGTTCTTTTTACTTCTTTCCAAATACTCGTTTTTTGAGAGTTTCCATGAGTGTCAGGGTAGGCTGATGTACAATTTTGAGGGAAGTTTTATAAAATTGTAATATTTTCAGATTCAAACACTTGTTGTACTTGATTTCTTATATTCAGGTGATACCATGTACAATTTTTACTGGCTATATATTTTAAGGGACACTTGCTTGTATTTTTATTTTATGTTTTGAACTTTTTGAATAAAAAAATTTCAAGGAAAATAAAAAACAAAACTAAACATCCTATTAGTTTCCTGGGTTGGAAACCTAACTATCAACGCTCACAGTAATCAAAAGAACAAAGAAAGAATGAATTTCTGGATTGATATTCAGAACAAAGTACACTAATAGTGCTAATAGAGGCCTAATCCCCCTCTTCTGGCCAATGTCCAAATTTACAAAATAATATTAAAACAAACTCCCCTCTCACAATGAATAGAACTTTATTTATATAAGATCTCCCATCCCGCCTTTCCTAACCGCTCTCTCATTTTCCCACCTTTCTTAACTGTTCTCTCATTTCCTCTTCCTTCTATCCTCTTACCTTATATCCTATCATTACGCCCAGCTGCAAAACAACCTTGTCCTCAAGGTTGGAACAATGAAGTTTGAGTCCATAACATTGTGATATGGTCTTATCATAGGAAGGGAACCCTCTGGCTACTCCCTGCAACTACTTGTCTGGAGGCTTGGGTGGTGGTCGAAATGAGAGACAGAACTTATGGGACCATTTTCGTGTCTACATTATTTCCTTGAAGGCGAAGAGCTTCTTATTCTTCCTTGTAAAATAACTTCTTCTACCGTTCGGTTCTCTTCCCACTATCTTTATATTGTTCGACTTTCTTCCCCCTATCTTTATATCGTTCGGCTCCTCCCCCTTGCCTTCAACCATTCGGCTCGCGTTAACATCCCTCGACAGAGTTGTTGCAAGATCTTCAATTGTGGACAACTCCGTCTGCTTCTAGTCTAATTCTGTCTCAACTCCTTCAGTCTCCTCCTCTTCATCCTTAAAGTCTAACCATCCGTAGACTCCTTTCTAGGCAATAGTTGCCTAGACCGAACGGTCCCCTAAAACACCTTCCCTCCTCACTCCGTTTCGGGAATTCTGAGTAACGCAATTTCTGGGTGTTCAGTACTAACCCCACACGCTTGGCGGCTCCCGATCGGCCTGGGTGATTTGCTTCGAACCGCTCATCACATCCCGACTGGCATGGGTTATAACGATTGGCCTCAGACAATGTCACCTCTCCGCTCGTTCGTCCCCAAGACAACTGGTCTTCGATGGCCTCGGACCACTCGGCCAATGACTGGGAGACCATTTTTACTGTAAGACCGTTCGACTTTTGACTGTAACCGTAAGACCGTTCGGTTCCGCTTGTCCTCTCATGTTCGGATTCAACAGTTCTCTCCCGTTCGGGTCCAACAGTCCTCTTTCGTGCAAATCTGTCAGTCCTCTCCTGTTCGGATCCGGCCGTCCTCTCCTTTTGGCCTCCTTGGAATTCTTCAACACCCCTTGCGATCCGCATTGCCGCCATCAAGTCCTGCGGGTCATGGGGTCGGACTTGATTCCGTATGTTCTCTTGCAGTCCCGCCAGAAAATATCCTAATAGCTGCTCGTCTGACACCCTCTTCGTTTTACGCGTAAAAGTCTTGAAGTATTATACATACTCTTCCACCGTCCCCGTCTGTTTCGATACCGCCAAACGCTCAACAATGGTTCCAAACCTTATCACCAGGGCTTCCTTCAAACCATCCCATGAACTATTCTTGGCTTTCTCCTTCCAGGCTCTGAACCAGTAGCCAACGCTCCCCTCCATTTTGATGTCGGCTAGGCGCACCTTTTCCTCCTCCGATACCCCTTGTAACTTGAAAAATTTCTCTGCGCAATTGATCTAGTTAAGCGGATCGATCCCCTCGAAGATAGGTAGCTCCACCCTGTTTCCACCAGTTGTTTTGCCCTTTCGTAGGTTCGCCTTCCCTTCCTCCTTCTTCGTCTTCCCACCTCGCCCTTCGATGTTCGTTGACGGACGCCTGGCTCCCTTCCGATAGCCTTTCCAGGTCGCGAGTCCATCCTCCCAAGATTCGCATGACTTCTTGCAAGTCTTTCCTAATTGCCGCCGAATCTTGGCGCAACGCCGCTGACTCGATCTTCATTCCATCCACCTCTAGTTCCACGCTTCTATTTGACCCTCCATTACATTCAATCTTCCGTCGATTGTGCTTTCCATTTTTCCCCCAATTTGGATCCGGCAAGTCAGACCAAATTTGTTAGGTTCCTAGGTTGGAAACCTAACTATCAACGCTCACAGTAATCAAAAGAACAAAGAAAGAATGAATTTCTGGATTGATATTCAGAACAAAGTACACTGATAGCGCTAATAGAGGCCTAATTCCCCTCTTAACCCTAATATAGGCCTAATCCCCCTCTTCTGGCCAATGTCCAGATTTACAAAATAATATTAAAAAAAACTCCCCTTTCACAATGAATAGAACTTTATTTATATAAGATCTCCCATCCCGCCTTCCCTAACTGCTCTCTCATTTTCCTGCCTTTCGTAACTGCTCTCTCATTTTCCTGCCTTTCGTAACTGCTCTCTCATTTTCCTGCCTTTCTTAACTGCTCTCTCATTTCCTCTTCCTTCTATCCTCTTACCTTATATCCTATCACATCCCCTTAGTTATTTTACCAGAATTTGATTCTATCCTTTTTAACCAAAGCCTTTCTGTGGTTTTCGAATCTTACATTCCTTCTTTGAATGCTCTACTTGTGTCTTTGGTTCAGTGTGCTTTGGCTTTACATGTCCTTGAAGGAAAAGACAAGAGTTAAAATGTGATTACTGTCAAACAACATGCTCTTGAGAATATATAACTAACTACTTTTGGATTACTAACTGCTACAAAATATTCTTTATTGTTTACAGAGAATTACTATTAAGGAAATTAAGAATCACCCATGGTTTTTGAAGAATCTTCCAAGGGAGCTAACTGAATCAGCTCAATCTATTTATTACCAGAGGGACAGTCCAAACTTTCACCTTCAAAGTGTGGACGAGATAATGAAAATTGTGGGAGAGGCAAGAAATCCACCTCCAGTATCTAGGCTGGTCAAAGGTTTTGGTTGGGAAGGTGAAGAAGATTTGGATGAAGAAGTGGAGGAAGAGGAGGATGAAGAAGATGAGTATGATAAGAGGGTCAAAGAGGTTCATGCAAGTGGGGAATTCCAAATTAGTTAAAAACTCTCAAAATTCTTGTACACTGTTTTAGAAGTCACCTTTTTTATTTTGTGTACCTTAAGTCAGCTATTTATCTGTATTATATTTCTGGTTCTGTTCTTGTAATATAGTTCGTGTATTACAATGATCGCTATTCATGAGAACAATAGTTGTTTGATTACATTTGAAATTGACTTGACACTACAATACTTGTCTGTTTTTATCTGCAAGAGAATTTACTCAAGAATGCTTTCAGTGGATTCAATGAACAAGGCTACACTCAGATTAAGAATTAGAATCACATTGAAAATAGTACTTGCATGTTACTATCATCTCTTCCTCAAAATATTAGTACCAAGCAATGGATCATGTTGATAAACGATGCATCTATTATACGTAAACATTACTAATCAATATATTCCAATTTCCAGAGGTTTTAACATAAGAGAGAACAATTTTCTATATCGCAAAATATGCTAATTGCATTACTCATCATTTACATATGAAAACCCTCTAGATGTTGTGTATGCTATCTGTGTGGTGGAAATGATATTACTGATCTTGAATATGGATATTTAACCTTCTGAGCCAAATGGAATGGACAGTCATATGGAACATATCATATCTCTTTGGGGGCTCATTAGGCATAAAATGTCCTTGCACTTGTTTCACCCTCCTTTGCATCCTCAAATACCGCCTTTCTGAAATGCCCATGAGTATCTTTTTGATATTGGGAATTTCTTTCACATCCACTTGAACTGAAAATGAATTCCAGTTCAAAACATCACTGAAGGGTGGAACATAGCTATCAGAAATCAAAACTGGCACACATCCTGCAAATATTGCTTCCACTATTCTTGGACTGGCAACTTCATAACCACTTGGGCAAAGGCAAAACTTGCTGCTTCTAAGCTTTGTGTAGTAAGACATTCCTTCAGGAATTTCCTCATAAACTTGCACGTCTTGGTCTTTGTTTTCCCATGTATGTAGGAGCAAGTATCTTATATAGCCATGCAGATGACCTGCAAAGAAAGCAAGGATAGTCCTTTCAGATGGTGGATACCCTCCCACTAGATCAGTGACTTCCCCGTCCATAAGTTTAATCTCTGCAAATGACACATCCTTTGCAGGCTTGAACCCTTCTGATGTATTTGCGTTGCAAAGAACCCTTATGGCATTGTTATACAAGAGATCCACGTAACTAGATACAACTGGACCCTGTTCAGTATCCAAATAGTATTATTACATAAAGGATAGTATTAACTCAGCTAATTTTGCCACATTCTTGATATTAAATATATAATCAAAATAATGTAATTGAGGAATTCAGTTCATTTAGCAGAGAGAGCTCATTGCTTACCCAATCATGGCAAGAGAGCATGAAATGATCATGGCCAAGGGATCGATTCCAGAAGGGATGTTTATAGGATATAGTTCGTATGTAGTCTTTTACAACAAGGCCAAGGGGATCAAGATTATAATTGGAGCCACGATCATACACATATTCGACCAACATAACCACACTAAAGGGCAAATAATACACAAAAGCTTCATCTGGATCATAAGTACGATAGTGCCTCCCCTTTTCCATTTCATTTATGAATCTTCCCTCAGTGGCATATATGTCTTTGCTTAGACCATTATGGAACAGCGGTGGCTCCCCTTCTTCATACACAAAAACCTTGAACACCTTTTCCATCTCTAAGTAACTCCTGTGAACAAATTACTATAGTTAATACAAACTAAAGTTGAGTAAGATTATCTGCTAAATTTTCAAGGATGTTCAAGAACGTAGGTGGTTATCATGCATTATTTTGATGCATGAAGAAACTTATGCAGGACCAAAAGTATATATATATATGTACCTATGAAAGGCATTGGCGTTTCTGTAAATTGGACCTTGAGGAACATAGTCTGGATCTTGGAGGGTTGATGTCAAATTTCGAATTTTGCTGGCTTCTCTAATTGAATACCTTGCTTTAGCCAATTTTTCTTCAATTCTTCTTAACTTGTGACCTTTAAAGTTCTCTTTGTCCGTACCTTTTTGCACAAACTTGGTGTCAAGCTTTTCATCACCCTAAAGACCAACCACGTAGTAAGAAAAAGAAAAGAAACCCCACAAAAGAAAGCATGAGAAGGTACACCATATTGAAAGAAAAAAAAAAGTTAAATGATATGAAACAAAGACTTGGTCCTTTCTAACAAGTTGATTCAAAGAGATAAAAGTACTTCATTGAAAAATGCAGTTGGAGATGGAGTCTCTCCTTCATCACGTAATATTGAAGCTCTTCTATTTTCTGCATCCAAAGACGAAGTTGGTTGTCCCCTCCGATAAACATGAGGTGTAGAGAAATTGGGAGCAAGAATACTCCGACAAGAAACAAGAACTAGTGAAGTTATGAAGAGAAGAGCCATAAAGTGAAGAGACAAAGAAGTGGATGAAGAGAAGCATTTGGTAGGATAAGCTCTCATCTTAATTTACAGATATATCTTCTTGGACTAGGAAGCATGCTCGATCAGTCAATGAAAAGAAGTTGAGATGGTGAAAGAATGATGATAATATGTGGAGAGGGGATGCATTTCTTGGTGCATGGAGAAAATAAATTCTTTACTGAAGAATTGAAGTATTCTTACGTACCAAGAGTAACGTAATATGGGGGGAAAAGCAAATATGTGTGTGCCTTTTAATAGTGACTGTGCAGTTTTCATGCATGCTTCACATCTCTGAATAAGTTGGTGGCTAATATATACACCAGATAACATGAGAGATTCAAAATTAATGAACAGTTTATACTATGAAAAGCTTGTATTGTTTTTTATAAAAGAAAAATGTGTTTCTTTAACAGAAATAAATGGGAAAATCACCTTATTCATTTATCTCAAAGTGGTATATATACAAATGTATGACTGCATATTGGGTGCATTATTTCCCTTAATTCCTACCTAGAAATCTACTTAAAAGAATATTAACCCGATAAATTACGTGATTCTTGGCCAATCACATAATTTATCAAGACATCAGCAATCACATAATTTCCCAATATATCAGCAATCAACTATAACACCAATCAGCCCAAGATATTAGCTATTAGCCTAACACCCCTTCAACTTGGTGCATGCATATTTTGGATGCGCAACTTGAGAAAAAAGAAATCAATTTGTCATTCTCGAGCGCTTTAGCGAAAAGATAAGCAAGTTGGCTAGAAGTGTTAACATAACGAGTCGCAATAGTACTGTTTCGACTGAATCCGAGATGATCCTGTTAAAACACACACTTGACTGGGCGGACGAACGGTCACGAACGGTAGAGGCAGGCGGACGAACGACCACGAACGGTAGAGGCGGGCGGACGAACGACCACAAACGGTAGACGCGGGCGGACGAACGATGCAGCTGACGCAGACCGGGCGGATGGTACAGTGACGGACGGACGCTGCTCACCACTCCAAGCCGGGGGGTCGGGTACCTGTCAAAAACACTCCGAGGGTCAAGTCAGTAATATGACAGAGCGTTATATAATGCATGCATGTGTTGCGTTCTAAGCAATCTGTCCAGAATTCATACCTGAGACCTTTATTTATACTGATTGTAATGGGCTTTTACCTTTTGGGGGCCTGGAAACGGCCCAATCATACCTTAATCTTCGTTAAGAGCTTTAATGAGTCATTAGCACTTAACTGTGTAGTTGACCGCGTGATGGTCGGTCAGGGATGTCAATGGGCGTCCTATTTGGTACTACAGTCTAGTCACACTGGACGAACGCTCGGTCCTGACTGCAGTCTTGGGCGGATGTTCATTTATTGAATGGCTGGACGCTCGCCATCTTGGACGGACGTGCCATCTTGGGCAGACGTCCAGTTCTTGAATGACTGGACGCCCGGTACTGATCCTTGGGAGAACGTCCGGTTTACGAATGACTGGACGCTCGGTCCTGATCCTTGGGCGGACGTCCCCTCTTGAATGGGTGGACGCTCGATCCATATTGCCCTCTTGGGTGGACGCGCCACCTTGGGCGGACTGGCGTTGGATTAATCGCTCGCTCGGTCTATGCTGGGAGGGCCTGTCCGTACATAAGCCCCCCAAGCCCGAGCATAAATTTATTGTGCGAAGGGATTTTTTAGATGGCCCCCGAATCGCTGGGTCCACGCGGAGGTCGACTTGGCGTACCTTGGAGGACAAATGGCCGGACGGTTGATTGTCTGAGGTCAGACGGTTGATTGTGCATGCCATATTTGGCCAGATTATAACGAGGCCATGGACGGCCGGTCGGTCGATTACTGAATGCCAGATTTGGCTAAGTTATGGACGGCCGGTCGATTGATTACTGAATGTCAGATTTGGCTAAGTTTGGAACGGCCGGTCGATTGATTAATGAATGCCAGATGTGGCTAAGTTATGGACGGCCGGTCGATTGATTAATGAATGCCAGATGTGGCTAAGTTATGGACGGCCGGTCGATTGATTAATGAATGCCAGATTTGGCTAAGTTTGGGACGGCCGGACGACCTAGTGTTGAGGCCTGATGGCCGAGTTTGTTGATGCCTGACGGTTCTTCGTTCGTAGCCCGGCCAAATTGAGAGTGGTTCTCGTTGGAACCCTCTTTTCACCAACTTGGTCTTTATGAGGCGGACGCCTCTTCGTTCGTAGCCCAACCAAGTTGAGGGTTGTTCTCGGCGGAACACTCTTTTTCGCCAACTTGGTCTTTATGGGGCGGACGCCTCTTTGTTCAGAGCCCGACCAAGTTGAGAGTTGTTCTCGGTGGAACACTCTTTTTCGCCAACTCGGTCTTTATGGGGCGGACGCCTCTTCGTTCGGAGCCCAACCAAGTTGAGAGTTGTTCTCGGTGGAACACTCTTTTTCGCTAACTTGGACTTTTTCTATGTTTGATGCGGGATGATTGAGAGCCCTTTTTGCAAATATGCACTCGTGCAATTATTGCGGGTAACCTGCATAACTAGGAAAACATGATCGAATTTCCAATTTAAAGAAAGTGTTCATACCTTGTAAGGTGAACCGGTCGACTGAAGATATTTGGATGAGAAGGATTGTTCCGAAAGCATTCCCGAGTAATCGTTCGTTGGGTGCCTGAACCCTTGACGCCACAGAGGACGGGTGGTAGAGGCCTGACTGCCCGGTATCTGGATGCCGAATGGGCGGACGTTTGGGGACGGATGTCCTGGTAACTTTGGACGAACGACCGAAAGTTCCTGGCCGGACGATCGTATGTTGCATGCCAAATTTGGCCCCGTACCTAAGGCCAAACGGCCGAATAGTAGAAGTCCAATACATACCTGGGGGCCGAATGGCCGGACGGTTCTGGACGGACGTCCGAGTATCTTTGGACGAACGACAGAAAGTTCGAGGCCGGACGTGCTTTTGTAGAATCGAATGGCCGAATTACGAACGGTTGATTCTGAGGCCGAACGTCCAAACATTTGGTTCGTGTGGTCGAACGCTTGATGAGGCTGGACGGACGAGCGCTCGTTGAGGTCGGCTGGACAAGCGCTCTTTGAGCCGGAAGGACGAGCGCTATTGGAAGCCGACCGGATGGTCGCTCGATGAGGCCGAATGGACGAGCGCTCTTTGAAGCCGGACGGACAAGCGCTCGCTGAGGGCGGATGGCGAGCGCTCTTTGATCCATGATGGACGAGACTCAGTCCTGACTTCCGGGGGTGGAGTTGGAACGGCCGGTTGTTCAGACCGGACGACCACATTCTGATGCCAAATTTGGCTAAGTACCTGAGGCCGAATGGCCGAATGATAGAGGTCGGGCACGTACCTTAGGGGCCCAATGGCCGGACGGACGATGCCGGACGGTCGACTGTTGAGGCCTGATGGCCGGGAGCTAAGGCCAGATGTCCGGATATTGGATGCCAAATTTGGCTAAGTACCTGAGGCCGAATGGCCGAATGATAGAGGTCGGGCACGTACCTTGGAGGCCCAATGGCCGGACGGACAATACCGGACGGTCGACTGTTGAGGCCTGATGGCCGGGAGCTGAGGCCGGATGTCCGGATGTTGGATGCCAAATTTGGCTAAGTACCTAAGGCCGGATGGCCGGGTGGTGCCAAATTTTGTTGAGGTGAGGCCGGACAGCCGAGAGGTGAGGCCATACGTTCGAGAGCTGATGGCCGATTGGGCGAGCGCTCGTTGGGGAAGGCCGGCCGAGACTTACATAATGTTGATGAAGCCGAGTGCAAAGGGCTGAAGGGCCGGGAGTTGACGTTCTTCAGATGTGCCCCTCATTGGTTCCATGTGTTAACAATGGGGAATGCCCACTCGGCCCCACGGTGGGCGCCAAATGTTTCGACTGGATCCGAGAGGATCCTGTTAAAATACACACTTGACTGGGCGGACGAACGGTAGAGGCGGGCGGACGAACGACCACGAACGGTAGAGGCGGGCGGACGAACGACCACGAACTGTAGAGGCGGGCGGACGAACTATACAGCTGACGCAGACTGGGCGGACGGGACAGTGACGAACAGACGCTGCTCACCACTCCAAGCCGGGGGGTCGGGTACCTGTCAAAGGCACTCCGACGCTCAAGTCAGTAATATGACAGAGCGTTATATAATGCATGCATGTGTTGCGTTCTAAGCAATCTGTCCAGAATTCATACCTGAGACCTTTATTTATATTGATTGTAATGGGCTTTTACCTTTTGGGGGCCTGGAAACGACCCAATCATACCTTAATCTTCGTTAAGAACTTTAATGAGTCATTAGTACTTAACTGTGTAGTTGACCGCGTGATGGTCGGTCAGGGATGTCAATGGGCGTCCTATTTGGTACTACAGTCTAGTCACACTGGACGAACGCTCAGTCCTGACTGCAGTCTTGGGCGGACGTTCATTTATTGAATGGCTGGACGCTCGCCATCTTGGACGGACGTGCCATCTTGGGCGGACGTCCAGTTCTTGAATGACTGGACGCCCGGTACTGATCCTTGGGAGAACGTCCGGTTTACGAATGACTGGACGCTCGATCTTGATCCTTGGGCGGACGTCCCCTCTTGAATGGGTGGACGCTCGATCCATATTGCCCTCTTGGGCGGACGCACCACCTTGGGCGGACTGGCGTTGGATTAACCGCTCGCTCGGTCTATGCTGGGAAGGCCTGTCCGTACAAGTACCATTCAAAATTGCATTGCGTACGAAATCACAATCAATATCTATGTCTTTGGTATCCTCGTAAAGGACTATATTGGCAATAATATGCAGTGCAGCTTGACTATCACAATAAACCAACATAGGGCGTGTTAAAATAACAGCCCACTGGATGCACACTGTTAACTTTTTAAAAGCAACAGTAGCGTGCTTGAAGCAAAATACTTGAGTGTTATTAATATGAAATAATGGGAAACGTTACGGTATTTAAAACATAAAAAAGTAACTATTCACTGACACTTTTATTCTAATTTATCCTAATTTTAATCCACCACTCCAACCCATAATTAAAAAATAACTAAATCCAAAAAGTAAGGAACAAAACTCAATTAAATTAAAAGTAAAACACTTCTAAAGCATTCTCTTAACAATTGTCCTTGCTTTAGAAGCTGCAAACACTAAGTCTTGACCTTAAAAATTCATACTTACAAGTAGGCAATGTGTTCCGGTATAGGGTTGAAGTTCCGTACTCAAAACGCTCTTGGACGGACATAGGTTGCTCAAAGGACTCCAGGTTGAAGGCTGGATGAAGGCTAGACGGATGTTGCTCAAAGAACTCCAGGTTGTATTGCTCATTCTCCTTCCTCTTTCTCCAAGCCGGACGGGCGAACACCTGTCAATGGCGCTCCAACGCTCAAGTTAGTAATGTAATCGAGCGGTTGGCACCACAAGTAATGCATCATACCTGGGACCTTTATTTATACTAGTTGGTGATGAACCTTTACCTTTCGCTGGCCTAATGACGGCCCAATCACACCTTAATCCGCATTAGGGGCTTAATGAGTCATTACTAGTGGGCCTGGCCTAGGTGGACGACCATGGGAGGACAATGACGATCTGGGTGGTCGATTTGGGAGGACGACCATGGGAGGACCGTTCGGGAGGACGACCGTGTGGGAGGACCGTACAAAATTCCTTTGGTGAAGATCCACGGTCGCCGACCTTCTGTGAGGCCAGTCGGGATTCCTTTAAGGTGTGGCCGAACACGTACTTGTGCGACCATGGGAGGCCGACAAATTGAGGCTAAGGTATGACCGAACGATGGAGGCTAATCATTTCATGCCAAATTTGGCTAATTACCTGAGGCCGAATGGTAGAACAGTTGAGGCCGGATGGACGGATGGTTGTGGCGGGATGGCCAAGAGCTTAAGGCCGAATGGTCGAGAGGTGGAGGTTGATTGGCCAAATACCTGTGAGGCCGAATGGTCGAACAATTGAGGCCGAATTACCGAGAGGTTGATGCCAAATGGCAAGAAGTTGAGGTCAAATGGCCGAGAAGTTGATGCCGAATGGCGGAAACCTGTGAGGCTGGATGACCGAGTAGTTAAGGCCGAATGGTCCAGAGGTGGAGGTCGACTGACCGAATACTTGTGAGGCCGAATAACTGAGTAGTTGAGGCTGAATGACCAAATTGTTGAGGTCGGATGACCGAGAGCTTGAGGCCGAATGGCCGAGACGTTGAGGCCGACTGACTGAATACATGTGAGGCCGAATGGCCGAGCAATTGGGGTCGAACACTTGATGCCAAATTTGGCGAAGTACCTAAGGCCGAATGACCGAATTGTTGAGCCCAAATTTGGCTGAGGTTGAGGTAGATTGGCTGAGAGTTGGAGGCCGAATGGTTAAGGTCGAACACGTACCTTGGAGGCCGAATTGTTGAGCCCAAATTTGGTTGAGGTTGCGGCCGAATGGCCGGGAGCTTGAGGCCGAATTGCCGAATGGTTGAGGCCAGACACGTGATACCAAATTTGGCTAAGTACCTGTGAGACCATGGAAGAACGAGCAGTTGAGGCTGACTGACCGATAGGTGGAGGCCGAATGGCCGAGAACGTGAGGCCGAATGACCGAGAGCATGAGGCCAAATTTGGCTAAGGTTGAGGCCGAATCGCCGAGAGCTTGAAGCCAAATGGTCGAGAGGTGGAGGCCTACTAGCCGAATACCTGTGAGGCTGGTTCACTGAGTAGTTGAGGGCGAATGACCGAATGGTGGAGGCTGGATGGCCGAGAGCTTTAAGCCGAATGACCGAGAGCTTGAGGCCGAATGACCGAGACGTTGAGGCCGAGTGGTCGAGAGGCCGACTGCCAAATACGTGTGAGGCTGAATGACCGAGGAGTTGGGGCCGAACATTTTATGCCAAACTTGGTTAAACAATTTCGTTTCTGCTGTGTTTTAAATTTTGCACGTTTACTGCTTATGCCTTTACTGCACATCGTTCAGTTTCTCATTGATACCGTTCGGTCTCTAACATGCTCATTGTTAGAGACTGTTCGACTTGTCTTGTTTGTTTCCTTTAGCTTGCATGCTTTCATACTATAATATCTTCCGGTTTGTGAGAAACCAAACAACGCCTTCATCTTTTGCTTATGTTTACCGTTCGGCTTTAGTCTATGCTCATTTCCATTTCAGGTTTAGAGATTGTTCGGTCTCACCTTTAAATCGTTCGGTCTTAGTTTAGGACCATTCGGTCTTCATTCTTTCCACATCTTTTTTAGCGTTTTTACTTATGTTTGGTTGTCTTTAATTTCCAGTTTTAATTTAGTTTTAATTTTTCTTGCAAAAACACTTTCAACCCCCCACTATGTGTTTGACCTATTGACTGAACCACATTTGGTCCTTGAGAGAAGACCCCTGAGTCACTTCCTAGTCTATACTACATTCTTAATTGCACATCAAATTTGTATGGTGTGCGACCCCTATCATGATGCCTTTATAACTTTCTTGAAACACAAGGTAAAAGACTGGTTTATGTAGCAGAAATTCAATCAATTGAGTATAGTAAGAAGTCGACTAAATATAAGAGTGTAGGGATAGAAAGATCAAATATTGAGTTTTTATACTGGTTCGGCCAAGCCTACATCCAGTGTCCTTCCAACCACAGGAAGCCAATGCACTATAATGATCAAGGTTTTTACAACAGACTATGAGCAAGAATGCCCTCTCCTGCAGTCCAAACCCTTTGAGTCACCCTCAAAGCCAAGAACGCAACACGCTTTTCTTCCTATAATCACAACAGGGAACCTCAATCAAATCTTCACAAGATTGTAGCCTCTGATCTCTCAGTTACACCTAATGTGCAGATATGATCAACCTTTGTGCGTGCAGTTAACTTGCTCTTGACGAGTCCACAAGTAGATTATCACCACGATCACTTCTTGTTTCTTGGAACTCTTTCTCTCTTTCTATAAGAATGCATTTTCTACAAAAGATATCACAAACTGTTACATTCACAAAAGTTCTTATAGAAATCAAATTCGCGTCAATTTATAGATAAACACAACTCTGACGCATTTTAATCGACTAAGTTACTAATGCAGTCGAATATAACAATTTTGTTACTGTAATTAGCAGCAATCAATGCAGTTAATTGAATGTACAATTAATGCAGTCGAATTTCATTTAATGATTCATCAACATATTTAAAAATATAGTCGTTGTGATAGTTATTCAAAGCATAACAAACTAAGTTGAATGCAAAACGCATGTAATCGACTTTATAACAAAGTAAAACAATTTTGAAAACTTTTCTTTTTTAAAAACTCTCATAGCACACTTGAAACAGTTTGTTCAAAGACACGAGTTTTAATGGAATCACCCCATAATGAAATTGACTTAAAACTGTTGTTTTGCCACACAATTTAAGTTCAACAAAAATGCTTGTGGTTTTTCTTTTCCAAAAACATGTGTCATGCATTCATGTATAAAATCACATGTATAACACAGTGAAATGCAATGAACAACATAAACAACACAATTATGTTCTAAAAAATGCATATAACATGTAAGCATAGAACATGTAACACCAAATACATATGTGTTATTAATTATGTGTTGTCATCATCAAAAACTCAAGTATCACTGAAATTGTGGGTTCAACTAAACCAGTGCTCCCCTATCAACAATCTCAACACTTTGCATATTTCTTTTGACAAACGATAACCTGGTCCTTTTCTAGATTGATCTCCATCCCAAGGAAATAAGTCATCAGACCAAGATCAGTCATTTCAAAAGTCTGCATCATATCTAGTTTAAACTCATCAATAAGCTTTGTACTGCTCCCAGTAACTAAAAGGTCATCCACATAAAGAGAAATGACAAGAATCTCATTGCTATTGGGTTTAAAAAAAAGCGTGGATTCGTAAAGACTTCTTTCAAAGCCAAGGCCAAGCAAATAATCATTTATTCGACTATACCAAGCTCTCGGGGCCTGTTTTAGGCCATACAAAGCTTTGTGTAAATGATAGAGTTTGTCTTCTTTGCCTTCCACAACGAAACCTTCAGGTTGCTTAACATAACTTTCTTCTTCAAGGATTCCATTAAGAAATGTTGATTTGACATCCATTTGATGCACTTTCCAGCCAAGTTGTGCATAAATAGCAAGAAGTAACATGATTGTAAGAAGTCTTGCAACTGGAGCAAAGGTGTCAAAATAATCAACACAAAAAATTTGTGCATACCCCTTAACTACAAGCCTTTCTTTATGCTTAATGATTGAACCATAAGCATTTAACTTGGTTCTAAATACCTATTTTACCCCAATTACCTTTCTGCATTGGGGTTTATCAACAAGCTCCCATGTTTTGTTCTTCTTAATCATAGACAACTCCTCCTTCATTGCAGCCATCCAATTTTGATCTTTCTCTATTGCTCCAAAATATATAGGTTTACAAACAACAATGTTGCATCTCTCATAAATATCCTATTGTGATCTAGTACCTCTTACAGGAGCATCATCTACCAAATCATTTTTCCAACTTTCATCTTCATTTTGCTTTGTATCTGAAGCTGAAAACTTGAAGTTCACATTTGTAGAGGCTAGATTTGTCTTCTTTGTATCATCCTAATTTCATTCTTTATCTTCCATAAAGTGAACATCCCTACTAATAGCCATTTTTCCGGTTTGCGATTGAAAGATTTTATAGGCTTTGCTAACTGTGTTGTAGCCTATAAAAATTCCTACTAATGCTCTTTTGTCAGCTTATCTCGCTTGCGCAGTGGAACATGAGTGAAGCACAAACAACCAAATATCCTCTGAAATTTCAGAGATGGTTTGTAACCATACCAGACTTCAAATGGTGTTTGATCCTTTAATGCCATTATGAGAAGTCTATTTTGAAGAAAAACAGTCGTACTTGCTGCCTTTGGCGAAAATGTTTTGGGCAAATTCTTCTTATACAACATGCATATTGTCATCTCTAAGATATATCTATTTCTCCTCTCATTAACTTGATTTTTTTGGGGTATAAGAAAGAGTAAGTTGATGTTTAATACCGAAATCTTCACAAAATTGATTAAACTTTTCAGATATGTACTCCTTGCCATTATCTGACCTCAATTTCTGAATTTTTTGATCAGTTTCATTCTCAACCTTGACTTTGAATTTCCAAAAAAATGGAGCTACGTTTGATTTGTACTTGAAGAAAAAAATCCAACATATCCTGGTGAAGTCATCAACAAATATAATATAATAAAGATTACCTTTTAATGAAGGTGTTCTTTGAAGACTTACAACATCAGTGTGAACTAGTTGCAGCTTCCTTGATGCTCTCCATGTTACCTTTGGAAAAGCTTTTTTATTTTGCTTGCTAAATTGACAAGCTCTGCAATTAGAAATTCGATCCTTAAGCTTAGGAACATCAATTCCCAACCTTTTTTCACTCAACTACAACAACCCTTTGTGATGATAATGTCCAAGCCTCTTGTGCCAGATTTCTGTCACATTTTCCTTGAGTGAGAAAATATCATTCTCCTCCTCTAATGGATTTAGAGCAAAGCTTTTCCCATCATTTTTACCTTGAACATATCTTGACCACCTGCATCTTTAATCAAGAAATTTTGTGTCTGCACAGCTTGTAATTGCAAATGTCCCTTTTCCTTTGACTGAGATATAATCACCATTGCCTATTTTGACGTTGGTGACACCAGTTAGCCTTATATCTCTAAAGAGTGCCTTGTCAAAGGTTATGTGGTTAGTATAACCACTATCAATTAGCCAAGATTCGCTTGAAGCATTGGTTGAAAAGCAAGTTGCAACAAAAATTTGATCTTCCTCCTCTCTATTTGCAATTTGAGCATCTTCTTAGTTCTGTTGAGTTTGGTTCTTGCATATGATAGCTTCATACCCAAGTTGATTGCACTTGGTGCATTTAGCATTAGGCCTTCTCCAACACTTGAATGGTGGATGACCCATCTTATTGCAATGCTTGCAAGGAGGATACTTTCCCTTGGACCTGCTTGTTTTGCTTTCATTTCTAATAACACCTTCTTTATTTGGTTGCTAATTCCTTTTTTTGTTTTTCCAACTGTCTTTATGTTTAGTAGGCAAGGCTTTCTCAAGAAAGCCTTCTTCTCTCATAGCCCTTCCTTGTTCTTATGCCTACAAGGAATTCAACAACTCTGCCAAGGTGATCTTGGATAAATCCTTAGTGTTTTCTAACATGGTTATGGTAGCTTCAAATATTTCAGTTACGGTAATCATAATTTTTTCAACAATATGAGAGTCCTTAAATTCAGAACCAAGCAATCTTACTCTTTTTGCTATGATCAGAAGCCTCTCAGAGTACTCTTTGATAGTTTCAAATTCCTTCATCTTCTGCAATTCAAAGTCTCTAATGAGATTCAACACATGCATGCATTTGATTCGGTCACCTCCATCGTATTTTTTATTGAGATAATCCCATATGGCTTTGGCTGACTTTAGAGTCATGATTTGAGTGAAAATTATTGATGAAACTGTAGCAAAGAGGCACGCCTTTGCCTTAGTTTTTCTAGTTTTTCTATCTTTGTGATTCTTGATTTGAGCCATCATTGGATTGCTTGGTAGCACATGAATTTCATAATCCTCTTCAACACGTTTTCTTCTTGCATTATCTCCAAATTCTTCAGTAGGTTTTGTTAAAAAAAGAGTGACCCACACAAATAATTGGACTCTTCAATTCACTGTGGTTACTTTCCATTGAACATTGACAACTTTTAAATAGGTGCAAATAAGGCCTTGGGGCAAGTACAAATAATAAAAATTGACAATAGAATATCAAATAACTTAAAATAAAATCTACTTAATCTATCTCTATCTTATATCAATAAAATAAGATTATATTGTTCCTAAATAAAAGGAAAATCAAAATTACCTATCTCTATTTTATTTCTATTAAAATCAAGCTAAAAATATTACTAAACCCAAAACTAATAAAATAAGATTTTAATGAATTCTTAAAAATTAAGTTTATCCTAACAAAACTCCCCCATAAACTTAAATATTTCATCCTTTAGTTTGGCTTTCCATGTGCATCATCCCACACCGGACTTGCTTCTTTCAATCAAATTTGACTTCTTCTTTTTCCTTATGGCTCTCCTGTTTTTTACCTTGGTTGACCTCTTTAATGCTTTGACTGGCTTTGTTATGCCTGACTTCTTAATAACCTGGACCAACTCGTTTCTGACCTTAGGCAATTTCTCAATAATCTTGGTCGACTTCTTCATCTTGTCCGAAATCTTACTTATCATATTTTTGTTATCTCAGTATTCGAGCTTCTCACACCCTGGTTCTTCTCAACATCTTCATCTTCATCTTTCTTTTTTTCATCCGTTTCAAGAACACTAGATGATTCTTCGTCCTTGTCAAGAGTCACCTTCTTTAGTTTCTCAAGCTTGACCCTTTGTTTATTCATAATCTCGTTTGCTTTATCCAGAAGCCTCCCTATCCATTGAATCTCTTCATCTTTTTGTCTGAGTTTCTTCTCCAAGTTTTCCTTCTCCATATTTGTCACACAATTTACTGAGATCACTTCATCCATTGTTGGGACTGAGCTCTCCATGTCCACTGCATTCGAGCTCTTTGCCATCTGATTCCACATTTTTCTTTCGCATCTTCAGTAAGGAGATTTGTCTCGCCCTTCTTGCAATACTTTGCAATATGGCCATACTTACCAAAATTTAGCACTTCCTCAATTTGGATGTGTTTGTATAGTGACTATGCTTGCCACACTTAAAACACTTCACTGTTGACCAATCTCCTCGGCCTTTCCCTTGTCCTCGGTCATGCCAATTTTGTGGACCGGTTTACTCTTCACTATCATTCTCAAAATTACCTCGGCCACGTCCACCTCGTCCTCGCCCTCCTCTTCCTTTTCCTTTAGAACCTTGGCCTCTAGGACCTAGGCTCTGAGTGATCCGAGTTTCATTTGAGTCAAATTGTGCTATATCGTCGGGTTCCTTTTTTTTCTTTTTCTTCCTTAACTCGTGGGCTTTTAATGACCTATCTAACTCCTCCACAGTGAGAGTTGACAAATCCTTTATCTCTTCAATAGTGACCACAAACTTTCAAAATCATCCTTCAGATTTCTCAAGATCTTTTCTGCAACCCGGTTAGAAGGAACTTCTTCTTCGTTCATTCCGAGTTGGTTGGCCATCTTCTACACTCGAGCTATAAACTCGACAACTCCCTCCTTTTTATCCATCTTCATATGCTCAAACTCTCTTATGAGAGCTTGTACACGGACTTGCTTCACGCGAATATCTCCTTTGTATGCCACCTTCATAATTTCCCATGCTTCTTTTGCTGACTTTACATTAGCTATTTTCTCGAATATCGATTTATCCACTGCATTATACAAAAAGTACAAAGTCGATCTGTCTTTCACTCATGTCTTTTTCAATGCAGGAATCTAGTTCACTATCTAATGCTCATCATCAGCGGGTTTAATATACCCATCCTCCACTATGTCCCATTAATCTTGGGATCCAAGAAGAACCTTCATCTGCAAAGACCAATTGTCATAATTAATCTTTTCCAACAATTGTGACACACTCATTCCGTTGACTATCTTTGTCATCTGTCTCACTAAAAAACTCAAGCACTAACTTTTTCCCTTACGTGTTTGACTCTCCTCTCTCTTTTTTTCTCTCTCTCCGTACTCAGAACATAAAGCTATGATACCACTTTGTTAAAAAAAACGTGACTCACACAAATAATTGGACTCTTCAATTCACTGTAGTGACTTTCCATTGAACCTTGACAACCTTTAAATAGGTGAAAATAAGGCCTTGGGCCAAGTACAAATAATAAAAACAAACAATAGAATATCAACTAACTTAAAATAAAATCTATTTAATCTATCTTTATCTTATATCAATAAAATAAAATAAAAATGTTCCAAAATAAAAGGAAAATCAAAACTACCTATCTCTATTTTATGTTTATCAAAATCAAAGTAAATATTACTAAACCCAAAACTAAAAAAATAAGACTTTAATGAATCCCTAAAATTTAAGTTTATCCTAACAGGTTTCTCAGCCAGACTGTATGTCAGATATTCCAAGATGTTGCCACACATTCAGCCTCACACGTGGAAGTGCAACGGGTTATTTCTTTGATAGTCAAGTAAATGTTGTATCTCCCATGAAGAAGACATAACTAATTGTGCTCTTTCGACCATCCACATTTCCACGTTAGTCATTGTCTGAATACCCACTAAGTCGGTAGTTGTTTGACTTAGTATACTATAATTTGAAAGACATACTTCCCTTTACATACCTTAGTATCCACTTCAATGCTTTCCAATGAGAATACCTTGGCTCTTCCATAAAATGACTTGTGACTCCCTCGTTAAGCATAAGGTCTGGCATTGTTGTTGTTAAGTACCCGAGACTCCTAATCAAGTTGCGATACTTGCTTGCATCCACACGATCCCCTTCTCCATTTTTTGATAACTTTGTGCCAGGTTCCATTAGAGTGGAAATTGAATTGCATTTGATCATCTTTTTCTTTTCCAATATATCTTTAGCATACCTCTTTTGAGACATCAAAATCCCTTCTAAGTTTTGGTTTACCTCCTGATGGCAATCTCTTCAGCTAGGTTGGGCTAAAGTTAGAAGAGAAAGACATGTGGCCACTAACTAAGAGGAAAAACTCTCCAAATGGGTAATGACACATGGCATGGACAACCCACTCCTCCTTGTCCACCAAGTTAGAAGAAACTTTGACCTTTCACATTCCACTTTGGTCAACATTGGGTTTTGGCCCTTTGTTGACTTCAGTGGTCAAAACCCTATTCTACTTGGCCCAAAATGCAAGGCCCAAAATATATCATACACTACTAGGCCCATAATACAAAGCCCAAATAAATCCTAAACTACTTGGCCCACAATACAAGGCCTAAGTTTATTCTTACTCTACTAAAAGGTTCAATATGGTCTGGTCATGGCTAGGGGGTATGTCATCACCTCCAGACCAATAAAATATCTCACGGAACCCAAATCGGACATTTAAAACTCCCTCTTCATCACTTCTTTAAATTCTTCAATTAGCTCGGCTTTACTTCCCATAAAAATCAAGTTATCTACATATAGACCAATGTTAGACCCTCGGCAAGTGTAACCGAAAAGTAATAAAATTGGTAAGACCAAGTATCGTTCTCCTAAAGGACTCACGGCCTAGACAATTATGTGATATATTGATTATCTAAGACTTGTAGAACCAATTCTTGTAGATTTTAAATGCAAAATACTCTAAAGTAAATATGAATGCATGTATTGATCAATGGGTAAGGAGAAAAAGAACACGTGGTTTGAAATATATGAATGAATATGTTGTTGGGGGTTATCAATTTCATCCTATCCACTCTCATGTAATCAAGAATTCATCTTTCTTTATTAATTTTTAATGTCACTTTCTAAATTACCTTAAACCCGATGTCTCGGCGAAGAAAGCCTAATCATAATCACTAGTTTACAATGTCTTGTCTCCCTACCAATTACTCATGCATTACACAACACAAAAGCTTAAAGGCAACCAATCATCATACTCCTATGTCTAGGTTTATACTACTATTGGGAGAATTCCCCAGATCGTGATTTGTAAGATATCTCTCAATAACAATCCTAGGGAGAGAAGAGGAGAGTTGTCACATCCTCAAATCGTCCAACCCTAGGAGTATAAAATCTCCTGATACTTACAAATTATAAGATTAATGCCATACATGAATGAAACATCACAAACATTTGAGCAAAGAAGAATATCGCTAACAATTAATGAAAGAAAGCATGTATCTTAAAAAAGATCTTGAAGAACAAATTCAATACATGGAAGCTTCAAAGGATTACATTGATTCCCCAACAACAATTTAGGTTTATTTCACCATATTCATGGTGAAACTAAATGAAATACAATGAAAGAGTGAAAGATAAAACCCTAGAAAGGTGAGAAAGGAGTTGTAGTATCCAAAATCCTCCTCCAAGGGGTGAAAGAGTGTGTTTTTGCTTCGTCCCAACCAAAGATACTAACCCTAGGACGTCCAAGACCTTATATAGTATTCTAAAAATTAAAGAAAAGTGGCCCAAGGCCCATAAAAATGGCGCTCAGCGGTTTTTACCGCTCAGCATTATGTGCGACACTTCAGATTAGCGCTCAGCTGCGTTTTTTGCCCTTCATCGGTGATTTCGGCACCTGAAAACTGGCGCTTAGTGATAATTATCGCTCAATGCAACTTTTCTGCACTCTGGTTGACTTTTCTATATTTTTGGTTGACTTTTTTGCATTCTGGTTGACTGGTTGACGTTTCTGGCGCCTGTTGACTTTTCTACATTCCAACCATTCGGTACTTTAACTCTTCTTTCAAATCTTTCCAATAACTTACAAAATCAAAGGAATCTAGCATAAAACCACTAAATTCACCTTCAACTCTCTTATTCACAAAACTAAAGCAAAAACATGAGTTAAAGCAAGTTTCTAAGTCAAAAAGGGTTGATTGATTATCAAAATTAAGTATAAAAATAACGGTTTTTCAACCTTATCACAACCCCAAGCTTAGAACTTTGCTTGTCCTCAAGCAAAAAAGATGTAACTTAGTGATGAGTGGGTCGCACCGCTCACAAAAGTTGATTGCACGAAATTAATGCAGTATAGACTAGGAAGTGACTCCTAGGTCGTCTCTCAAGGACCAATATTTGTGGTTCGGTCTTAGATTTAACACGAAGTGGGGGGGTTTTGTGGATGTTTTTGACACGGAAAATAAAATTAGAAACTGGAATTAAAAGCGTTGAAATAAATTTTAAAACAATAAAACCTGAACGATAAAAGACGGTAGAAATAGAAAAGGTTGAAAATAAAATGAACGATAAAATGCAATGATAGAATTTAACAGTTTAGAAATAAAAGAGACAACAAAAATAAAACACTTAACTGAAAATAAAATTTATCATGCATTCAACACTTCAATTAAAATTCAACACTTGGAAAGAAAATGAAAATGAAAAGGAAATGAGCAACCGTGAAACACTTCTATTACACTACACGTTTCAGAAATAAAATTTTACATTTGTGCACTAGAAATGAAAATGGAGAGAGTTATTTGAAAGAGGAAGAGGCAAGAGCCTCCTCCAGGCAGTGGCTTCTATCCTAAACTACACTAAGATCTCCTTCCTAAAATCTAATACTAAAATCTACTGAGTTTCTTCTTTGCTGCTGCTGCCAATTTATAGTCTCCACACTCTTGGACATCCTCCTTCAATTTAGCATTTGGATTTTGTCTCACTTGGCAGCCCGTGACCTTCCAACTTTCACGTTTGTTGTCTCTAATCTGTTTCTTTTGTCAAATGTTCAACTATTGAGCTCCTTAGATGTGCCAAAGTCAAGAAAGTGGGGCCCTTACTTGTTTTCTTCTTCATTGTGGCCGTGAAGGTGATAGGGAGCAGCTGCTGTGGGCGTGAAAACCGTGTGTTGCCATTGCTGCTGTTTGGAAACTGGATTGCTTCCGCTTCTTGCCAAGGCCGTGAGCTACTAGATTCTTCCTTAACCAATACCAATTCCCGTGAACAACAACTTTTACCTCTCCAAATGTTCATGGTTTTCTTGCTGGGACACCGTGCAGCTCTCTCTCTCTCCCGTGCACTCCCTTCTTCCATTTCTTCCTGACCAACTTTCTCCTTGGACATGAGAAAAGAAGAAGATGGGCCTCTCTATTTTCCACCTCAACTTCTCTTCTTCTTCTTCACGGAAATGGTGTTCAACTGTGGGCTCCCACTCAAGCTGCTGGTCCGTGAACTTTGCTCCAGCCAATCACATGTTTTGAAATTCTTCTTCAACGCATGATAGCACCAGCTTGGATACCTTCTTCAATGCATCACCGTGTACATCATTCCAGCCCCTTGCTCATGGAAGTGTTTGGACCGTGAGCTACTCTTCTTTCCAGCCAATGAATCACTTGATGCTCCATAAACTAAGAAATTTGGTGAAGCATTTTCTCCCTTCCGTTCCAGCATTTTCTCCTACCGTGAAGCTCCATTTCTCCTCTCCTTCTCCAGAGTGTGGGCTTCTTCTTCCAACTCCTTGCTGCAAGCTTGCTGGACAGTGAGGGCTGCTTCCTACGTGTTGCTGGCAGCGTGTTCATCCTAGCTTCCAGCCATCACCGTGTACCTCCAAGCATCTTCTTCCTTCAACGTGGTGCTGCTGGACTTTCCTTTAATGTGCATCCACTTCTTCAAACTGAAATAAGACCCTGCACAACATCCTTCTTCTCCGTGAGCTTCTTCTCCAAATATGAATATCCAAAATCAATGTGAAGTGGAAGAGCACGTCAAACACAAACCTGCACATGAATCCACTTCCTTTCCATGTGGGCCGTGAGCCTTGCCAATGCCAAAAAAAACGTGACATTCCATGGGTGGTGGCTCCCACTTTTATTTGCTTTGGTTAATGCTTGTTGCAAGAAATGCCGTGTATACATGAGCCATTTAAGAACAAAACCAATGGCACTTCTTTTCCCATGTGGGCCGTATGTACCATTCCCTTTTTAATACCAATTCAATTCATTGCATTTTGAAGGCATGTGCACGTGAACTTTCTACAAATGTGTGGTCCCCTCTATCTCCATTATATGCTTTGGTGTTTGCCAAAAGGTTTGTCCATATGGGACCGTGTGTAAGGCATTTAAAAGAAAGAGCAAAACCAATCCTCGGTGGATGAAAAAAACCGTGAGCATTTTCAATGTGGTCACCTCTTTTATTCCAATTGGCTTTGTCCTTTCATGCTTTTCAATTTGGTTTGCACCGTGAACATACAATCAAGCTACTCCTCTACGTTTTTGCCAAGCCATCACATAAATGCTTCTTTAATAAAATCGTGAGTGGTGGCACCCTTTTGATTCCAACGTAGATGCTTTGCATGTTTTGACACAATGAATTGGCAAATTAAATTCCCATGGCCGTATGCTTCACTTCTCAAAGGAATTAAATTTCTTTTTGTGGCTGGTTGCTCAAGGACGTGTGGTGTAATGATGCTAAGCTAATTTTGCTTCTACAAATTCCAGAAAAAATATTTCATCACAGATCAACACACAGATTAAATCACTACAGCCCAGCTTTGAGTAAATAACACAATATGCAAATGAAATTTCTTCTAAATGTCCTAAAATATTTTCAAAATTTTCCTTTCAATTTATAATGCAAAATATTAGCTTCAGATAATTCAAATTAATTAAAATAAGAATTTCTGATCGAATTAAGCACAATTAAGAAAAATAGGAAAATAACGGACGATTAAGCACAATTCCCTGATTAATTTTAGCCCAATAAACTAAGTCAAGTGAGCAAAATATTGATTCATCACTTAGCTTTCAACCAATCAATGCAATGATTCAACACATTTCAAAACCCTTTCTTTTAAGAGAAGTAATTGCTCAAATCAGCTTATCATAAAGAATATCAGTCAAGATGAATACATGCCTTGATTCAATTAAGCTCATTATGGTGCTTAGATAATCACAGAAAATTCAACAGATGCTATGCTCATGAATGATCAATTAACTAAGCAAAGATGTAATCATGGAATCTTTCCTCACCAGATAAAGTGTTTCACTCAAACACACAAGTGTATAAGAGGTCACTCATTCACTCCACTATCACAATGTCACATGAATTAACTTTGCCTTTCATTTAACCATAATTAAATATACTCACAAGCAATTATCATCATAAGGGCTTTTTTATGGCTTGTAATATGACTGCCCTAAGAAGAAAAATTGGTTTTTCTGGATCACAAAATCCTTGAGTTAAGGAAAGCATTCATACTTTCCTCATTTAAACATAACCATTCTTACTTATTCCCAACTTTCCCTTGCATTGAGCTTTTCTTTTTTTTCCTTTTTCTTTTGCTTTTCACGTGCTTAGCTCTTAGCTCAATGTTTGTTATTTTCCCTTTCTAAACTTCCCAACAACCCCAAACTTGAACCTTTATCAATACCACAAAATATTTTCAACTCAACTCAAGGTAAAAATTTTCACAAAGGGTTTTCAAATCATGTTCAAGGCTAAAGGTTCAAAGGATAGAACATATAATGTTCTCTTTTAGTGGGCTAAAATCATGCATTTTGGCTAAAAAGGTTTAACAACAAATGGGCTTGATCATATGACACATACAAGCAAGTGATTCAATCATAGAAAACCTGGGCAAGTCATTCATGCTTTCAAAGTAATAACACTCACTCACAAAAACACTGGAGTTCAATCCTCACATAGGTTAACTCAAATTCCAACATTTAGATAAACATCCTGCTCAATATCATAATCATAATCAGAAGTCATCATGCATCTATTTCAAAATATTTTAAGCAACCATCTGTGTATCAGCATCATGCATCATCTCAACATCAATCAATATAACTAACATCATGAAGCAATACTCATCACAAACATCATAGCATCAACAAGCCATTGCACTAAGATAAAATTTTAAGCCAAGTACATTAAATCCTATACTAAAAACAGAAGAAAATAAATTCAATAATATAAAACAAAAGATAAGAAAAATCCTGCTCTAGTGTTGATAACATCCATCAGTAGCTGCTATCTCAGCTCATCATCAGCTCATACTATCATTAGAGTCTTTCTCCTTTCCTTCTTCAGCATCTTCAAAATCATCATCCTCATCATCTTCCTCCATAGTTGGAGCTTCAGCTGCTCTAGCTCTATTGGCCTGTGCTTGCTCTTCTTGCCATGTTATCTTGGACAATGAGGAAGTGTTGCTCATGCTTATAGGAAAGGAACTTGCTGGAATAAGGTTAATCTGGTTCATTCTTCTTCCTTTTGAATATTGTAGTCTTGAATCTCTTGCTCGATGAGGAGGTCATCCCCACATCAAACTCAATTCAAAAAATCACGAGACACATCATTAAGCATTAGTAAACCACAAACAACACCCTAAAACCTTTCCTTTCATCGTTGAGAGAAATCAAAAACCCCTCATCGCAATCTGTGCAGCAAAACCAGTAAGCAAAATAGTAAAGAATGCTCTAGGAATGTAAAGAAATCAACCCCTAATAGCAATTCTCTCACTAAACCCCAAACTTGAATGGAAACTTGATGCAAAATGAATGGAAGAGAGGTTTTATTAAGGGGGAAGAAGAGAAAAGTGAAGAACACTCTTTGGAGAGTGCTTGAGAGTGTGGGTGCAAAGGGAGATTTGAAAGTGCCTACCAAAACGCATCCTAGGGTATGAAAAAGACCTAATGAGCCAAATCCCGCTGAGCTCAATTGAACCAAACTAGTCCACCCAACTCTACAGTAGTCACGCTCAGTGGTATGTACCGTTGAGCGACACTTACGGCATCAACTCACCTTCTTCCTAACTTGCCCTAGGTGTCTTTATACTAATGCCTCTCACTTACTCAATGTATTTAGGTTCTCACATCACTCAAACATTCAATCCCTATAATGCAACTAGAACAAAATCAACACAAACAAACAAAAATAAATTCAATAAATTGGGTTGCCTCCCAGGTAGCACTTTTTTAACGTCACGAGTCTGACCCAAAATCCTCCAACAGCCTTCAGTAGATGCAAATCTTTCTTACCAATACCCATCAGTAGGTGTATACAAACATAGTATCCTTCAGTAGATACTCTTCCACCTAACATCCATCAGTAGATGTAAACTCTGTAACAAACTTATAACCAAAACAAAAATACCAACAGTTCAAAATTACATCACCAAACCAAAAATTAAAAGTTTTTAAATCATTGGGTTGCCTCCCAGCAAGCGCTCTTTTAATGTCACTAGCTTGACCCAATAAAGTTCAAGTTTCATCTTCTTTTTTTCTTCTTTCTACTGAACTTCTTCAGGAATTTGATCAAACCAGGAACCTGTTGCAATGTCTCAATCATAGGAACTTTAATCTCCAACTTCTTGAAGATTTCCATAAAGCGCTTCAATTCCTTCTCCTTATGATACTTCTTTGGATGAGGATGGAGCTTTTCATATGATTCTTTCTTTTTTTTCTCTCATGCTCCTTTTATTTTCTCTCACTTTCTTTATCTTCACACAAATTTTCTTTTCTCTCACTTTCTTTTTTTCTTCTCTTTTTCCACTCACTTTCTTAATCTTCACACAAATTTTCTTTCTCTCTTCTCTCTCAACCACTTCTCTTTCGTTTTCTACATCTTTATCTTTCTCACTCAACTATTCTTTTTCTTTTCTCTATATCTCTTTCTCATCTAAAGTCTTGTCACTTCCAAATATCATGACTTGACATTCCTCCCTAGGGTTAACTTTAGTTTCAACCCTAAAATCTTTTAATCTCTCAATGAAGTGACCAAATTTGCATCTCCATCCTTTTACATGATGCTTCAATGCTTTTCTGAGTGGAGATGGATTCTTGCATAAATTGTTGAAAGACGTCATCTAACTTTGCCATTGATAGAGAGCTTTGTTGCTGCCATTGTTGTTGTGGTTGGTTATCAAATTGTCCAGTAGCTTGCCAAAATTGACTTTGATCCATGCTTGAGTGAGATTCCCTCCAATGTTTGAAATTACTTTGGTAGAATTGAGTGCCTATATAGTTAAATTCTTGTTCGTATTGCATCCTGCAAACATTAGACACAAAACCCTAGAAAACATTTGTTAGCAAAAAAAAATATAAAAGATAAACTAAAAAGATAAAAAGATAAAATGATAAAAAGATAAAATAAAAAGATAAAAAGATAACAATTAAGTCAAAGTTAATCAATAATCACAAAAATAGAATAGTTAAACCACGAGTCCCCGGCAACAGCGCCAAAAACTTGTTAGACCCTCGACAAGTGTAACCGAAAAGTAATAAAATTGGTAAGACCAAGTATCGTTCTCCCAAAGGATTCACGGCCTAGACAATTATGTGATATATTGATTATCTAAGACTTGTAGAACCAATTCTTGTAGATTTTAAATGCGAAATACTCTAAAGTAAATATGAATGCATGTATTGATCAATGGGTAAGGAGAAAAAGAACACGTGGTTTGAAATATATGAATGAATATGTTGTTGGGGGTTATCAATTTCATCCTATCCACTCTCATGTAATCAAGAATTCATCTTTCTTTATTAATTTTTAATGTCACTTTCTAAATTACCTTAAACCCGATGTCTTAGCAAAGAAAGCCTAATCATAATTACTAGTTTACAATGTCTTGTCTCCCTACCAATTACTCATGCATTACACAACACAAAAGCTTAAAGGTAACCAATCATCATACTCCTATGTCTAGGTTTATACTATTATTGGGAGAATTTCCCAGATCGTGATTTGTAAGATATCTCTCAATAACAATCCTAGGGAGAGAATGGGAGAGTTGTCACATCCCCAAATCGTCCAACCCTAGGAGTACGAAATCTCCTGATACTTACAAATCATAAGATTTATGCCATACATGAATGAAACATCACAAGCATTTGAGCAAATAAGAATATCTCTAACAATTAATGAAAGAAAGCATGTATCTTAAAAAAGATCTTGAAGAAAAATTCAATACATGAGAGCTTCAAAGGATTACATTGATTCCCCAACAACAATTTAGGTTTATTTCACCATATTCATGGTGAAACTAAATGAAATACAATGAAAGAGTGAAAGATAAAACCCTAGAAAGGTGAGAAAGGAGTTGTAGCATCCAAAATCCTTCTCCAAGGGGTGAAAGAGTGTGTTTCTAGTTCGTCCCAACCAAATATACTAACCCTAGGACGTCCAAGACTTTATATAGTATTCTAAAAATTACAGAAAAGTGGCCCAAGACCCATAAAAATGGCGGTCGGCGGTTTTTACCGCACTTCAGATTGGTGCTGAGCTGCGCTTTTTTGCCCTTCAACAGTGATTTCGGCACCTGAAAACTAGCTCAACGGTAGTTACTGCTCAGCGCAACTTTTTCTGCACTCTGGTTGACTTTTCTGCACTCTGGTTGACTTTTCTGCCCTCTGGTTGACTTGTTAACTTTTTTGGTTGACTAGTTGACTTTTCTGGTTGATTAATTGACTATTTTGGTTTTTGGTTGACTTTTCTGCGTTCCAACCATTTGGTACTTTAACTCTTCTTTCAAATCATTCTAATAACCTACAAAATCAAAGGAATCTAGCATAAAACCATTAAATTCACCTTAAACTCTATTATTCATAAAACTAAAGTAAAAACATTAGTTAAAGCAAGTTTCTATGTCAAACAGGGTTGATTGATTATCGAAATTAAGAGTAAAAATAATGGTTTTTCAACCGTTATCAAGCAATAAACAACATACTTACTTTGTGCTTCCTTAAGTATAAAGCGTATTCATACGAATATTGCTCATAACCATTTTTCTTGAAATAGGCGTTAATTCATTCATTCTAAGCATGACGAGCTTGCTTTAGACCATACAATGTCTTCTTTAATCTCAACACCTTTTTTATTTCATCTCTTCTTATATAACTGAGAGGTTACTCTACATTGCCTTATTCTTCAAGAAACATATTAAAATGTAGACTTTATGTGCATCTGATGAATCTTCTATCCTTGTTGAGCTGCTAGTGAGAACAATAGTAGTCGAATTATCTCCATTCTTGTTACTAGAGCGAATACTTCATCATAGTCAATTCCTTTTTTCTATTTGTAGCCCTTCACCATAAGTCGAGCTTAATAGCGCTCCACCTTTCCTTCTACATTAGTTTTCTTCTTATATACCTACTTTACACCAATTGGTTGGGAACCTATGGGTAGAGTTGTCAGCTCCTAGTTTAATTTTTGTCAATTGAGTTGATCTCTTCATCCATTGCTTTTTTCCATCTTTCATCAAGTACAATTTCTTCAAATTTGACATTTTTTGCACTTGCTAAGAGACATACTACATGTACCTCATCAATGGAGTTATAAATATCATTTAAACTCCGAATTTTGGGTTGTATGGGTTCATCTTCCTCTTTATTCTAATCATCCTCTTCAGTTGTAATCTCTAGTCTCCCACTTCTATCAGCTAAGCTCATATTTGTTATGTCGAGCTCTCTACCCCAAAAATCGTGTTTTCTAAAGACTTTTCCTTTGAGTCATTCCAACTTCACTCACTCTCTTCATTTACTTGGAAATCCCGACTTATTAACATCTTGCCTGAAAATGCGTTGTGCAGCTTGTAGGCTTTTGCCTATTCATCATAGCATATAAACACGTACATTTTTCTTATGTCATCAAGCTTTATTCTAAGTTGATCCGGTACATGTCCAAAAGCCATGCTTCCAAAGATTTTGAAGTGCTTGACACTTGGTTTTCTTCTACTCCATGCTTCTTGTGGTTTCATTTCGTCCAGCTTCAAATGTGTGCACCTATTTTACACATATAATACACAACCTCCTCCATAACTGCTTTAGCATATTCTTACCTTTAAGCATAGTTCAAACCATATCAAGGATGGTCCAATTCTTTCTCCCAGTCACACTATTTTGTGTTGGTGAATATTGAGCTCTAAGAAACCATCTTATCCCTTGCTCTTCATAGTATTCCTTAAAGTTTGCCGATGTGAATTCACCTTCCCTTTCTGACCGTACTGCTTTAATATGCTTATTTGCTTCATTTTCCATCATAAGTCTGAACATCTTAAATGTCGCCAATGCTTCTGACTTTTCTTGTAAGAAATATACCTAGACTTTTCTAGAGAAATCATCTATAAAGGAGACAAAATACCTCATACTACTGAATGAGCTAGGAGAAATTGGCCTATAGAGGTTGATGTGAATAAGATCGAGTTGTTCTTCTAGTTGTACATAGCCAAGTTTGGGAACTTAGTTCTATAATGTTTCCTGAGTACGCATTTTACAGAATTTATTCTTAAACTCTACATTGGGTAGTCTGAGTACTATCTCCTTCTTTGATAACTCGGTCAGGCATCCAAATCGGAAGTGCCACTTTATGGCTTTATCTTTTATGTTTAGCTTCAAGCACCTCTTCTAAAAGATCTTCAACTCTAGTTTATAGATATGATTTTTCTACATTACCCGCGCTGCAAGACAACCATGCTTGTCTTTGAAGTATAGTACCTGGTCTTTCATTAGAACTAAGTTGACTTTCTCTATCAGTTGACCCATGCTTAAAATGTTGTTTTTTATTTCAAGAACATAGTAAATGTCCTTGATTTCTCCAACTTGCACATCCTTCTATATGTGTCTAATTATTCCACAACCTTTCACAACCACCTTGGAATCATCTCCGAAAGACACGAAACTGATGTTTGTTGAGACAAGACAAATTTGTCTATAACATCATTGGTTCTGAAGTTTAAACAAACAACATTAAACAAAATAGTCTTGGATATAATCGTAGAGTGAAGATAGTCAAAACACTAAACGATAGTTAGGAACACTAGGTCTAAAATAAAAGGTGTCCACACAACTAGTCTAGCACTTCTAATTCATTAATGACTAACTAAAAATTAAGGATCCTATAAGAAGCATATATAAATTACTTCCAAAGAAGTGAGTAACTCGTAGAAAAATAGTTAGGTCCAACCCAGATACAACGTTAAAATGACAAACTAAAGATGCTTAACTAGAAGAATAGGATAGACAGAAACATGAGTGTTATACTCAAAATACTCATTCATCCAGCAACATAGGAAAGCCTTAAGAAAACACTTAGGATTATTTGAAACGAAAAACAACTAGGTTAAATCTTCCAAACGCTGTGCTAAACGACTTACAAGTCAAAACGTCTAAGAGAGTTATGTTAAATGTGTAAGTTATATTGTACCCAATGATAATAAGTTAAGCTCTCAAGAAGTGAAAAGACATTGAGACAATGTCTTTGACTAAACTCTCTAAAAGCCTCAATCAATAATCCAAAAACATTTAAAAGACAAAACTTGCTAAACACTCTAGAAAGCGTTTACAAAAGTCTAGACAATAATACTTTCTCAGTATCTTGCAGCTTGACAAAAGTGTCAAACAATAAATGCATGACTAGAAAGTCTTAAATGATTAAATGGAAAACATCGTACTAAACATGTCGATTAGGAATAGCTACAAAACCTAACCATGCTAGACAAACTTTCATTACAAAATGACTCTAATACACCAAAAGAACAAAACCTACCTTAAGACACAAAATAAAAGACATTCAGACCAAAACGCAATCCTAAACAACAAGTAAAAACTAAGAAAAATCCTCATATAGGATAAGCGATATCACATACCAAACATACTCTCAGTCAACAATGAAAATCTCATCATTAGCAATTCCACTAGTAAACACAAGCAATCAAATCTTGAGAAAACATATAACCTTGATTGCTTTGAACATATCACTAAATGTCATATAATGCTCAATGTTTGAAAACAAAGTAAATAGGAAAACAGACATATTTAATGTATAGACATTTGCTCTACCTTGTGTAGGAAACTACTACAAGCATTCATCAGATATTTGTCTTAAGGGTCATAAATGAACGTTAGAAAGAAGAGTATATATAAGCTAAATGTTCTGTTAATCAAAAGTTATGCCAAATGAACAATCAAATCTGCTTTTGATAAAGTTTTGAAAAGCATGTATGCTCTGACGAAAAGACACCAGCCTCTGACTAACACCTACAACAACAACCATGAAAATCTAAATCTTAAGACAAACTTCGTCAAACGATGCAAGACATGCATAGTCTAAACGACCATGTCATTAAAGGTGTATAAATAGAAGATAAAAAGAAGATGATGATGATGAAGAAGAAAAAGGACATAAAGACATAACATCATCAAAACTGAGTAAGAAAATCTCTTTGAGCTATTAGAGTCAACTACTTCTACTCAAGGGTAGAGAAGAAGAAAAGAGCTCAAGAAAAATAAATACTATCAAGCTTCATTGCAATATTCATTTACTATTATAAGGAGAGAGAAAACAGAGAAAAGAGAAACACGTAACGAGTCTATATAATGTATTTATTGAACATATATCCTCTCTGCGAGAGTAATCATCTAAACGACTTGTAAGTAATCAATAGTTTACAATCATGAAAAGAAGAAAAAAAACTTGTTGTATAACTCAAGTGAGTTAAGGAAATCTAGGCAACTTATTAGAAGATACAAGGATTGTCTTGTACCAAGAGTGGTGAAACTCAATCACTCTAGGGTAATAGGAGTTATTCACTGACTATGGATACCAGGAATGGTGAAACTCAATTAGTTTAGGATAACAAGAGTTATTCGCTGACTTGGGATACCAAGAGTGGTGAAGAATATTGCGTAACCAGGAGTGGGTGAAACTCAGTCGAGGTCACAGTAACAGGTGGTTACTAGTGGACACAAACAACTAGGAGTGAGTTAAACTGAACTAGGCAGTGTATCTGATAGCATACCCCTAGCCATGGCGTAGCAATTCTTCAAAAGTTGGAGTCATTTATGGAAGATGGGCCTAGACTCTTTCTCTTGGGTCATATTCAGCCATCATGGAGATCCTAGAGTAAGAATAATTTTTAGGTCTTGTATTTTAGGCATAGTAGTCTATATTTTATTCGGGCTTTGTATTATGGACCAAGTAGTCTAGATTTTATTTAGGCTTTGTATGAGCCTAGTAGTGTAGGATTTTCATTTGGGCCTTGTATTTTGGGCCAAGTATAGTAGGGTTTTGACCACCTAAGTCAACATTGGGCCTTAAGCCCAACATTAACCAAGATGGACGTCCAAATGGGTGTGTTGACCAAGGGGTCAACACTTTTGGCTAAGCTTGGAGGACAAATAGCTCATTTTCGTCCAAGAGATGTGGAGACACCTATTGGAGAGTTTTTCCTCTTAGCTAGTAGTCATGTGTCATTCTAGGAATGAAGCGTTTTTCCATAGGTAGTGGTTGCATCTCACCATCTCATTTGAAAGGATTTTTTCACTTGTCTCCCTCCTATTAGAGAGGATTTCTCCTTCCTCTCAAAGCCAACCAAGGTGACTCTTTTAGGTTAAAGTTTATGCGTATTTTGAGACACCTTAGCCTATAAATGGAGGTGTCTCTCCATCATGTAATCACCTTTAAAATAGAGTAAAGTTGTGTAGTCTTGGCTATGATGTTAAAAGAGTGGCCTTAGTGCTCACATTTGCTCAAACTTTCCAAAAGACAAGAACCATCCACTTTTCTTATAGTAGTTTTGTTTTTGTGAATCTATTCTAGCACATTTCATTAGGATTTCTTTTGAATTCTTAACCTTTCTTTCTTCACCTTTAATTTCTTGCTTGTCTTCTAAGATTTCTTAGTTTTGTTATAATCAAATTTCGTTTGCAAAACCTTTCTTGTTTTTATACCTTTTATTTCTTGGTTCCTATTGTTACTCTTCTCGATTTTAGTTAATTATTATGGTGTAGGTTTTGTTTGTGAGGTGATGCAACATCTTAAACGTAGCCTTCTAGGTGGTGGAGACCAAAGACTAAACAAGCTATAATACAAGATACAATACAAGATCCAACGTCATGAGGAAAGTGCACCAAATCCATTATAAAAGATACAATATTACAAACTTTAAAAAGAGGCTAAACAATCCTATACATAGGTAAGAAATCAGTACCTATCATAAAAAATTTGAACTAATGCTAGGAGACATCAAAGAATACCATTTAAAATTGTTCCCCATTTACCAAACTCAAATTGACAAATTTATCAACATAGTGGTTTCCTTTCCTAAAAATATGTGAAACTTTAAATTTTTTATCACTACAAATCTTCTAACTTTTCTTCCATATACCTATAAGAATCCAAGGAATAATTCATTACGAAGAGAAGGCTTTGCACACAAAAACAAAATGACACTAGCCAAAGATATCTAAGTCCAACACTTCAAGCATACTCCACTACGTAATAGGTCCCATAAGTTTAACATAAAGAGAGTTTTGAACTCCCAAAAAAGAGGAAAAGTTGTCAATATATTTCCTCTTGTTGTCCCGAAAAATACTAGCAAAACAGTCAACTGGAACAACCCTTCGTTGCACCATGCATGCTAACTTTAACCTTAGTACTCAGCAAAAGCTCCCAAATGACTTGGACAAAAGGAGAAGCTTTCCCACACTGAGTATTAATACCAAAAAGAATTTAACATTGCGAAAACAATAGTGTTATGCATCAATTTAGTTAAAAACGATACACAAAATTAGAAATAATCCGAGGAGTAAAAGTTATATAAATAGGCTTTTTAAAATTTGACGATCCTTCATTCTTCAAATCATTTAGTAACAAGCTTTATTAGAGCAAAATCATTTTTATTAATTTTTTTTATAATGTATATATTTTTTTATTAAGAGTGATTGTTTGAGTTTAAAAAATATTTACTAAAAGGATAAAACTATTAAAAAATTTATTTATTATTGTTGAATATAATGAAAAACTATATTTGGAATTAATCTCCCTTGTGTTAAATACACACATAGGGTTCTTTATTTATAATAGAAGAAATATGGGCTAAGCCCAAAATACAAATAAGAAATAATAACAAACTAACTAAAAAATAAAAGATAAATAAAGATAATATATTTAACACTCTCCTCAAGCTGGTGCATACAAATTGTATGTACCAAGCTTGTTACAAATATAATCAATTCTCGATCCCCGTAAAGACTTAGTGAAAATATATGTTAATTGATCACTTGAATTGACGAATTCAGTCTTGATATCTCCATATACAATCTTCTCACAAATGAAATGACAATAAATTTCAATGTGTTTGGTCCTCTCATGAAAGATAGGATTAGAACTAATATGAAGAGCATCCTGATTGTCACATATAAGCGTCATTTACGTGACATCTCCAAATTGTAACTCTCTAAGCAATTGCTTAAGCCAAACAAGTTCAAAAGTGGCTGAAGCCATAACTCTATATTTTGCTTTTGCACTAGATCTTGCCACAACACTCTGTTTCTTGCTTTTCCAAGAGATCAAGTTACCACCAATGGAGACACAATATCCAGATGTAGATCTTCTATCAGAAAGAGATCCTGCCCAATCAGCATCAGAATAACAAACCACTCTTGTATGGCTACTAGAACCATATAACAACCCTTTTCAAGGAGATCCTTTAATGTACTTTAATATAAGAATAACTGCATTCCATGATCTTCACATGGGGAATTAAGGAATTGGCTTACCACATTAACTGCAAAGGAAATATCAAGACGAGTAACTGTAAGATAATTCAATTTTCCAACTAGTCTTCTATATTTCTTGGGATCTGACATAGGCTCCCCTTGTTTTGGTAGAAGTTTAGTATTAGGATCCAAGGGTGTGCCGCAGGTTTTGAATTCAGCAACCCAGTTTCCTCCAAAATATCTAGTGCATATTTCCTTTGAGATATAACAATACCATCATTGGATTGTGCCACCTCAATACCAAATTGTTGAACAACATTACTAAATTTTACAAAGTAGGCCCTAGGAGATTGTTTTAGGCCATATAAGGATTTGTGAAGATGACATACCAACCTAGAGGACTCCCCTGAGTAACAAATCTTGGAGTTTGATCCATATAAATCTCTTCTTGCAAATCTCCGTTAAGGAATGCATTTTTGACATCTAATTGATAAGGAGGCCATTGTTGAAGAGCCGCCATGGCTATAAATAAACGAATAGATGCCGTCTTTGCCACTGGAGAAAAAGTATCACCATAATCCAAACCAAAAATCTGAGTGTAACCTTTGGCCACAAGATGAGCTTTGAGGCGATCAATAGTTCCATCAGAGCCAACTTTGATAGCAAAAACCCACCTACAACCAACAACAGATTTCCCAGACGGTAATGGGACAAGCTCCCAAGTTCCACTATGCTGAAGAGCACTTAGTTCATCTAGCATGACCTGACGCCAACCAAGATGGGCTAAGGCATCAGTAATAGAATTTGGAATTGTCACAGAAGAAATAGAAGAAAGGCATGTATAAAAAGGTGAAGACAATCTATGATAACTTAAAGCAAGATAATGTGGAGAGGGATTACAGGTAGAATGTATACCTTTTCTAAGGGCAATTGGAAGGGTAGACTCAGTTGTCGAAGCCGGAGGAGACAAGGTAGTTGGCCCTTCAATTGAGTCACTTGGTGGTTGTTAAGAAACACCTGGTGAACTAGGCACAATTAGAGGATCACAAACAACAGGAATATTGATAGTATTAGAAGGAGACATATCATAAGAAGAATGATCATTAAAATAAAAGGAAGACTCATTGAAGGTGACATCTGCAGATAAAAAATAACGATCAAGAGAAGGAGAAAAACACTTGTATCCTTTGTTTGATTTAGTAACACCTAAAAAAACACATTTATGTGATCGAGGAGCTAAGTTATCAAGACCAGGACCAAAATTATGAAAAAAACATGTAGACCCAAAAACTTTTAGAGGTAATGGATGAAGAGGTTCTTGAGGAAATAAGATAGAATGAGGTATTTTATTTTCTAAAATAGAAGAGGGCATGCGATTAATGAGACAACATGCAGTAAGAACAACATCACCCCAAAATTATTGAGGAATGTTACCATGAATTAAAAGAGTACGAGTTGTTTCAATAAGATGTCTATTTTTACGCTCAGCCACCCCATTTTGTTGAGGTGTATAAGCACATGAAGTTTGGTGGAGAATACCATTAGAAGCCATAAATTGTTGAAAAGAATGGGAAAGATATTCACGACCATTATCACTACGCAAAATTTGAATAGAAACATCAAACTGAGTTTTAATTTCATTATAAAAAGTTTGAAAATGATACAATAACTCAGAACGATTTTTCATGGAAAACAACCAAGTACATCTAGAATAATCATCAATAAAGGTAACAAAATATTGAAAACCTAAATTAGACTTAACACAACTAGGTCCCAAAATGTTAGACTGAACTAAGGCAAAAGGAGACGAAGCACGTTGTGAGACACTACGAGGAAAGGAACTATAAATATGTTTTCCTAATTGACACGACTCACAGACCAAATTGGACAACTTGGATAAGCTAGGAACAAGTTGTTGTAGTTTGGCAAGACTAGGATGACCAAACTGAGCATGAAGAAGTGATGGAGACTCCATAACTGCCCCAATATGTGTAGTGGGGCGAAGATGATAAAGACCATGAGACTCACATCCAGTGTCAATCACTTGTCTCGAACTCTGGTCCTATAAACAAACAGAATCTTTGTCAAAAGAAATATCACAATCAAGAGAAAAAGTTAGACGACTGACAAATAATAAGTTAAAAGGAGACCCAGGGACATAAAGGAAAAATGTTAACAGTCCCAACACCATGGTTTAAAACTCTAGATCCATTAGCCATTATAACAGAAGGTAAAGGATTTGGAGAGGACAAAGAGGAAAACAAAGTTTTGTTACCAGTAGTGTGATATGTGGCTCCCGAGTCAAGAACCCAAGAGTCAAAAGAAGAAGATGGACTGAGACCAATAAAAGATGTACCTGTGTGTGCTACAGATGCAGTGGAACTAAAAGGTTGTTGATCCTTTTACCATTTGAGAAATTTACTGAAAATAACAAAGTCATCACTAATATCAGATGAAGGAGGATCCCCATTAGGTGATTGTGACGAAGAAGTAGTATGAACAATTGCAATAGATCTAGGAGGGCGACTATGTAATGCATAACACCTCTCAATCGTGTGGCCTACCTTGCCACAATGGTTATACTTGAGATGTCCTTTTCCTGGTTTGTGAGAGTGATTGCGGACATGACGTTGAGATGCCAACGTAAAGGAAACATATGTATCATTGATGGGTCTACTAGGTACACGAAAAAGAGTAGAACAAGTAGAAGTCAAAGTGGGAACAACAGGTGAACCCAAAATCTGATCACGAACATGAGAATACTCATCAGCAAGGCCGTGCAATGCTAGCAGCATGAAGAACTTTGACCGTTGCTCTATTTCTTTGGCAAGAGTAGAAGTAGGAGGCAATAATTCATTAAACTCATGAAAAAGAGCATGAATTTTACCCATATAATTAGTCATAGAGTCTTGACGCCGAGGAGCAAAAACATTGAGAAGATCATGACAAACATAAAGACGTTGAGTATCATTGGTGTATAATAATTTAGCGTGTTCCCAGATTTCAAAACATGTTTCGTAGGAACGAAAAATTTGTTTTAAAGAGGAATGAAGGGTACCCTTGAGAACAATGCATAACTGAGCATCAACTTTCAACCAATGGGTAACTCCAACGGAATCAATAGTTGTCACATTCTAAGTATCATCATGATCAAGATACCCTTGACTCTTAAGCCAAAGTTTAACGTTTGATGCCCAAGTCGCATAATTAGTACCATCGAACTTATCAATAGATAAATGTTTATTGAAATAGTTAGCATATATGGACGAGTTAGAAGCCATGAACAAGCTAGAGAGTACAAAACCTAGAACTCAAAAGAGGCCCAATCAAGGTGGTCGGCGATGGAGACAACGACACGACGACAACAACTTTAACAGCGACGACGGTTGTAGTGGGTAGGACCAATGAACAAAAAACCTTATGCTCTAGATACCATGTTGAATATATTGAAAAACTATATTTGGGATTAATCTCCCTTGTGTTAAATACACACATATGGTTCTCTATTTATAATAGAAGACATATGGGCTAAGCCCAAAATACAAATAAGAAATAATAACAAACTAACTAAAAGATAAAAGATAAAGATAAAAGATAAATAAAGATAATATATCTAATAATTATAAATAATCATTTGAATTTTAAAAAATAGTTAAAATGAAATAAAAGTAAAAACAATGTATACACAATTGTCAAAGAGGCACATCGGAATGGTTAACGCGTTCAACAAACCAAGAGGGCGTGAATGAGTTTCTTATCCCAAATTGTTCTTTTAGTAATTTTCTCGCATAAATATAAATTCCTTAAAATAATTTAAACAAATTAAAATAGTAACAAAGAGAGAAAATTGCACATGTAAATTTTATTTTGATTTGAATCAAACAGATCCTACATCGAGTTATTAATCTCAACTGAGAATTAATGCTTCACTAGCACAAACCAACAAATTGTTACAATCACAAAGAAAATAAAATAGTTTAAGGTTATAACACCTCTCTTGTTACCCCAAGAGGTGAGACTTACTTCCCCTGTGACCCATAAGGAATGAACACCTCTTATGAATCTTCACAAAGGATAAAAACACCTCCTTTGAGACATGCTTTTAACTCAACAACAACAACAACACTCAATCACACTCCCTGTGAAAGTTCTCGCTTTATGCCAACAACAACAACACTCAATCACACTCCCTGTGAATGTTCTCGCTCTATGCAAACACGCCAAGTTCTCAAAGCCACAACACAAGGGTTCAACAAACCCTAGAACACTTATCACCGCAACTTGTAGATAAGAATTTCGAAATACACTTTTTTTGTATGTTTCGTATTTCGCCGAGAGTCCCAATCTAATTTATGGAGATCTCACTCAAGGATACCTCCAAAAATTTATTTGTTGATTAATTAACGTGTGATAATCAATTATCCAATTATGATAATTGATTATGCATTTAATGAATGTACAACGGTTGACTTAAAAATTATTAATTGCTCGTGATAATCAATTATGGCAAGTCATAATTAATTATTGATAGTCGACTATTATAAGTTAATAATCAAGTATCTTGAGTATAAAATAATATTTTTTGATTCAAAATATATTTTAACGCAACTTAAGACAAACAATACATGAAATCAAAGATAAACCACATTCTATACATAAATCTACTAAATTACAAAAGCTTTAATAAAACAAGTCTTCACGAAAATCTTTCTACAATAAAAGCACTTGAGACTTGACTTTAAGACATTATTAAAATTTCTGCTTTTCAGCTTTATGCTAACAGCAATAAAAGTAAATCTTTATTAAGAAGACTAGTGAAAACTTATTTGTTTGCTTTTATTTTATTATAACAGAAATTATATAGAATATATAATTATTTTTAATTATTTTAAAAATATATTAATAAACTATAAAAGTGAACTAAAAAAGTAAAGGTGAAAGATATTTTATTTATTTACTTAGAGTAATAATTTAAATTAAAAAAATAGTTAGCTAAATTTAAAAACAAATTGTGTACACCAACAATATGAATCTTTCATAATAATATAAATTAGAGAAACACATGTGCTACTTATGTTTCTTTCTTACAACAACAAAAAATAATAAAATTATTTTTATTATTATAATTATAAGAGTAAATATAAATAATTTTTTTGTAAATAATTTTTATTTATTCTATAAATATATAATTTTATTATGAATAGTTATTTTAATTTAAAATATAATTAAATTAAAAATATAGTAAAAAAATGATTAAATTAAACTAAATATCACTTCAAAATAAAATGAGTAAAACAACTATTTTAAGTAAAAAACTATTATTTAAGGAATAAACTTAAATTTAAATATGTATACTAAAATGGAAAATTTCCTTCTTTTTTAAATATATAATAGCATAGATAATATAGATTTCAAATCACTTTAATAAAATTTAGTAAGTAAAATCCGACAATAAAACTGAAGTTAAGATTTATTTTGGCATAAGTAGCCTCTTTCTAACCATTTTATCTCCGATCCCGACATAAGTAAGAAGCCAAATACAGAACTAACATTATTTGCTCAGTATATCTTTCTAAGTTTGTAAGACATATTCTGTCTCAGAGAAATCGTTGCAATTGACCTGCATACATAGCCTGTGCCTGAGAACTGAGAAAGTAAATTAAGAATTTCCCTTTATATATATATATATATATATAAAGTAAATAATTGAAGTGAAGATTAAGATAAACGAAAATAAGTGGTCCGAATTGATTTGAGTCTCACCTGCCTCTACCTCACAACTCCCAACATCAGCCATAACTTCAAGAGGGTCCCTTCTCTGCCTCAACATTCAGAGGAATTGATGTACCAATACACTACGACAGTTCCTATGCCCTAAAACAAGTGAAAAATGAAAAAAAAAGACAAACTTTCTCTCCCATCTCATTCTCACCCAACTACCCTCTTTCTAGTTCTTTCAGCCTTCTCCTCCACATTAATTGGAATTGGGTTTTTCGCTATATTTCTTTCTGGGTAGTTCTTCTTCATAGCATTGGACTGTGCTGATCTATCACTGTTATTGAAGCTATGAACTCTCCACTTCATGCCCCTTCATCATCAGCATCTTCTTCTTCTTCTTCCTCCCATGTGCTTCGTCCTCCTCCATGCCTCACTCATGCTTCTCGTAACCTCAAGAATCCTCTGTAAGTGTTCCACTTTTCATGATTCTGATGCTTTTGTATTTTTCTGTTCTGTCTGACCTATGTTTTTCTTATCCAACACCTTTTCCGTTTCATCCCTGTAACGGATTCTTAGCGTGAGTTGAATTGGAGTTAATTAATCAGAATCACAGTAAAGAGTGTCCGTTCTAAATTTTAAGTTATTGGTACTGGCATTTATAACAAGGATTGTCGGACAATTTTTTATAAATAATGAAAATGCCATTTCTCGGATAATGATGCAGGTATGCAAGATTATGATTTACTCTTTGGATGTTGCTACTTAAGCTTAATTGTAGAGTGGAGTTCAACTTTACTTAAATGAATTGTTTACCTGAGGAAATATCCTTAGAATCAAGCACTCTTTGTTTCCTTTCAAGTTTATTGTCCGTGAACACAAAATTTTGCAGATTTAAACTTTAGTTGCATTTTCCCCCTGAAAGCTGCAAACTGCTACACTTTATTCCAAACATTTTTTATGTGGATAATTTATTTGCGGCATTGAGTTGCACATCAAAGTCCAACTTTTCTTGGTCTTCTAAACTTCAATATGATCATATTTGACACCTTTTACAAAAGTGTGTAACCTTTGGGTCAAATTTGTTACTAAAAATGTCAAGATTAACACCAAAGTATGTAACTTTTTTTTATGTTCGTAGGTTGTTGCCACACACAATCTCTACCTCTCAGAAGAAGTATCGCTGCTTTGGAGCTCATATAGAGGCTTCCTTTAATATTATTCCCTTGAAAAATTACAAATCGTTCAGAAGTTCTCCATGGTGGTCTGAAGCACAATCCCCGGTTTCTAACCAATCACTCAACAAACAGTTGTTCTCAGTAGGATCTTTAGCAACTTCTACGTCTCAAGATGTTTCTGATACAACTCGTATTGGTGATGATAAGATTGGAGTGTTGCTGTTAAACCTTGGAGGTCCAGAGACTCTAGAAGATGTGCAGCCTTTTTTGTTTAACCTTTTTTCCGACCCGGTAATACACTTGGTTTTACACACTTTGCATTTGAGCTGTCATTTGTTATCCTTCAGTCCCTTTAGGTTGATAGTAACTTGAAACTATCAATTCTTTATTGTTTGATATTATGTACAATAACACAGGATATAATACGATTGCCAAGGATATTTAGTTTTCTTCAAAAGCCATTGGCCCAATTTGTATCGATTGTAAGGGCCCCAAAGAGTAAAGAAGGCTATGCTTCCATCGGTGGTGGCTCTCCTCTCAGACGTATGACTGATGCACAGGCATGACTCTTCCTATCAATTTGTTTCTTTTCCGATATGACATATTTTATAGTCAAATTTGTAAATAGGCATTGGATACTTCCAATTTCTATTTCCTCGAATTGATCTGATTATATATGAGAGGGAGTTGAGCTGTGTATATTTACCATATATGAAATTTGTCTCTTGCCAATTTTCTCAACTTCAGGTTATGTAAGGCGAAAGAACAGCACAAAAGTATATAAAAAAATTTCAGAGGTTTCTAGAAATCAATGTCATGTGCATTTCAATTTCATTTAGCTATTGTATTTATAAATTATAATTAATATATGTGGATACTGTTAGAGTAGAATTTTTTTTTCCAGTAGGTACTTTAAGTTACTAACTTGGACAAGGTTATACTGTCACCTCATCTTTAATAATTTTGCAACCAACTAAATCAAGGTTTTCAAATTTCAGTGATCCATTTAGATTTTACAATCAATTTATAATGCTATGGGATACATTACATAATCATTCCCTTAAATGGGTACTTTTGTTGGACTCTATTAGTTTCCTAGTAGTCCTGGTTCATCTAATGAGCTCCTTCACAGGCTGAAGAGTTGAGAAACTCTCTTTGGGAAAAGAATGTCCCAGCTAAAGTATATGTCGGAATGCGTTACTGGCATCCTTTCACTGAAGAAGCTATTGAGCAGGTAGTTCATGATGTAAACTGCAAAAGAATTTGCTTAAGATCATGCCATTGGTGGATTCTCTTCCCTATTATTGTCCTTCAATCTGAGTTAAAAGATGTAGCTCTATGCTTCATATTCTAAAAGGAAGCTTGCAACATTTCAAAGGGTTGCTTGAAGCAATTGTCTTTGATAATGAATTATTGGGCAGCTTCCATGTATCCAATGTGTTCTATCCTTGTGAAGTTCTGTCTTTGCCAATACCAATTAAATCTGACTCCTAAACCTTTTACAAAGATTTTCAATCATTAGCTTGAAATGTTTTCTTGTCTCTTTATACTGTATGCAAGTGAGCACACATTCACATACTTGCGTGAACAAAAGTGTTGAGCTCTGATTAGCAAAGAAAGAATAAATGATAATAGTATTGAAAATAAATCTTAAAGAATCATGAAATTTTATTAAAATCGTGAGTACTTTTGGAATGATATTTATCATTTATCCTTTTTGTGATTTCTTGCCTACCTGATTGTAATTAATTTATTCCTTCAAATATATTGTGTAGATTAAAAGGGATGGAATTACAAAGCTTGTTGTTCTTCCACTTTATCCTCAATTCTCAATCTCAACCAGTGGATCAAGCCTACGTCTGCTGGAGAATATATTCCGGTGATTACTTAAAAAAAATCTCATTTATTATACTTCAAATATATAAACTATCTAACTTTCTGTTATATTGTGAATTATTGTTGGTTCTTCAGAGATGATGAATATCTAGTCAACATGCAGCACACAGTAATACCATCATGGTATCAGCGTGAAGGATACATAAAGGCCATGGCAAATTTAATTGAAAAAGAGCTGAAGAGTTTTGACTACCCTGAGGAGGTTCAACAATTTTTTAATCTCTTAAATTTAAACTACTTATAAAAAAGGGCATGGTTCCTTGACTTATTTTACAATTCAAATCTTGACCGTTGGGTAACAGATTGGCAAACTAACTATGCTTGATTTCATCGGACTTTTAAGATAGATTATACTTTGTTTTATTGAGATTACTCTGTTGACAACTATTGTTATTACTCTATATCTTCGTTTGGCATTGCTGAGAAGTATATTTCCTGCAGTTTAGTTTGATAGGGCAAACTATGGTTTAGGAAAGTATAATTCTGTATCGGGATGTTATTAGGTAGTTGTTTTTATATTAATTCGGGATTAGGCAGTTATAGGTTATGATATGGCAGTTATAGTGATATAGACTTTTAAAAAGACCATAAAAATTAAGTCATCAGATTGTTATTGTTGATGTTTTGAAACCAAAGTGTAATTATTTATATGTTAATATATTTTAAAAGATGTATATTATTAGTGTGGAAAAGGAATATAAAGTAGTGTGAACCCTTGTATCTGATGATGTTTGTACTTAAATCTAGCCTAAAAATCAACTTATGTCTATAATTCAGTATTCGTGTGTGCTCAACAAATGGTCTGACCTTGTTTCTTATGTAAGTATGAAACCAGGCAGAATGAAACGCAATTACAACAGGTGCAAGTTCTGCGATTGTAATTCACAAAAATTTGTGTTTTAGAAACTGTGGCACTTGGATTTTAGCTTATCATGGGCGGGTTGGAAGGAGGGAACAAGGTTTTTTTGAGAAGAAACAATGAGGAAGAAGTAGAATTCAAAGTTTAACTGATGGAACCTGAAGTGAACTCCATTTGCACAAGGACTGATTTAGGATTTTTAGGGTTAGAACCTTGTAGGAAATTTGGAAAATTAGTGAGAAGGTTGACAGTATTTTAGAAACGTCTATATCTGAGCTATAGAACTCCGATTGGGGTGATTCCAAAAAAAGGTGAAAGTCCACGTTCTAAACTTCAATTTAGGCTCAAGAATCACTTAATTTGGACATGTAGAATGAAAATAATGACTACGAGATAAACCTGGACAAAATTATGAAAGGTGGAAGCAAAGAATCACTCTTTCCAAGTGAGGCAAAACACAAAGGATGAGAAAGTTCTTTGATACAGCCAAGGCTTCTTGAATCACTCAAGAACTTAGGAGAATCACTCTCACTGAGATAAAAGAGTTAAAACTCTAATATTTCTGCATAAAACTTCACTTGTTTTTCTTTTGATGAAAATGGTTCAGCTTATTAAAAGCTTTAGTCATCAGAATTACAAAAGAGTTAATGGCTGATTGCAATTGAAATGTGGCAACCAAAAGTCACCCAAAAGCATTCATCTTTGAATCCTTTTGGTCTTCCAAAGGCTGATGACTAAGTGGCTAATTGGGCCCTTATTACAACTTCAAATAAAACCAAAATAAAGTCCATTAATTGATTAACCCAAAACATAATTGGTCAGCCAATTTTACAAAGGATTGAGCCATTATTTAAATAAACTACTTACTTTAAAATTGCAGCAAAGTGGCATGTTCCCATCATTGGTTGGATTCACATCATACCCTCCTTCTTCGAGAAGATCCTACCCGTATCTTTAGGCTTTATTTTCCTACTAGTTTTATTAAAAGTTTATTATGTCCTTGTAACGGACTTTAATTTTTCACAACTTGAAAGTATTCTCGTCCTCTAGGATGAAATACAACTTGAATAAATATAGATTTGTTCCTTCCAAATGGTTGCAATCCGTGGAGCACCTCCCTTACCAACACTCCCTCACCTTCATACTCCATGTGCTCTATTTCATCAAGGGACTACATGCATAATAAAGCACTACGAAAAGCTTCCTTTTCAGACATGGGAGTTGGTGTATTTCATTCATGTGCCCATCCTTTTGTTCATGTAAATGACACCACAAATAGTAGAAGAAAAATCATTGACAAATAAACTTTTCGTGTTGTGTTTCTCTAGTTCTTTTTCTTTTTCTTCATTTTTTCTTCTTTCTTTTTCTCTCATTCTTTCTTCACTCTCTTTTGCTTCTTTTTCTATTATTTATTTTTCTATTTTCTCCTTTTAGCCTATGTTGATCCTTAGTGACTTGTCCTGGTGTCATAAATTTCAACTTAATTTTATGCCCCTCATGCCTCAAATAAAGCAAGCGTTCATCAAGAATGAATGTTTTGAAACGAAGTCATGACCATCCTAAAAGAAGATGACAAGAGTCCATGGGAGCGTATCACATAATACATCTTGCACACACTGCCCTGTAGTGAATCTGATCCCTGCTTAATTCAGATGAGAGCTTGTTGGTAAATGGAGTTTCTCCACCAATCTTTGGCTCACAACATTGTTGGTGCTTCCATATTCATATGCAACTAAACATGGGTGACCTTCAATTAAACACCTCGTATAGAAAACTTCCATCACCATTCCAAACCCAGAGCTGAAGCTCTAATACCAAATGATGTGAACTAGGGATGGCAATGGGTCGGGTCGGGCACAGATACTACCTACCCGCAACCCGACCCGACAAAAAAAAATCCACCCGCTACCCGACCCGCTACCCGCACGGATATCCGCTTAAAAAATATCCGCGGATATTTTAAAACCCGCGGATATCCGCGGATACCCGCAAATATTAAAAAAATATATATTTTAATAAATTACTAAAATAAAATTTAAATAGAACTACAAAAAATATATAAAATATAATATAAATTAAATTAAATATAAATTTAAATTCAATTTTAATTAAATTTAATCTTGTAAAATATAAATTAATGTTAATTTTAATTAAATTTAACTTAATTAAATATAAATTAAATTAAATGTTTATTTTTTGCGGGTAGCGGGTATCCGCGGGTACGGATAGTATAATATCCGCACCCGACCCGTTTATAAGCGGGTATTAAAATATCCGCTACCCGCGGGTTGCGGGTAGTAAATATCCGCGGGTATCAACTATCCGTCACGGATTTTATCCGCGGATATCCGCGGGCGCGGATTTTTTTGCCATCCCTAATGTGAACCCCATTTGCACAATGATTGCTTTAGGATCTTTAGAATTTGAACCTTGTAGGAAATTTGGAAAATTAGAGAGAAGGTTGACACTATTTTAGAAACGTTGATATCTTGAGCTATAAAACTCCAAGTCGGGTGATTCCAAAATGAGGTGAAAATTCATGTTCTGAACTTCAATTTAGGCTCAAGAATCGCTTAATTTGAACACATAGAACGAAAGTTATTACTACGAGATCAACCTGCACAGAATTGTGAAAGATGGAAGGAAAGAATCACTCATTCCAAGGGAGGCAACACACAAAGGAAGGGAAAGTCCTTTAATACAGTCAAGGGTTCTTGAATCACTCAAGAACTTAGGAAATTACTCTCACTGAGATAAAAGAGTTAAAACTCTAATATTTCTGCATAAAACTTCCCTTGTTTTTTTTTTTTGTCGAAATTGGTTCAGCTTATTAAAATTTAAAAAGAGTTAAAGGCTGATTGTAACTGAAATGTGGCAACCAAAAGTCACTCAAAAGTATTCAGCTTTGCATCTTTTTGGTCTTTCAAAGGCTGATGACTAAGTGGCCAAATGGGCCCTTATTACAACCTAAAATAAAACCAAAATAAATCCCATTAATTGATTAACCCAAAACATAATTTGGTCAACCAATTTTACAAAGGATTGGGTCATTTTTTAAACAAACTAATTAAAAACTGCTGAAAAGTGGTGCGTCCCCATCATTGGATTCACATCAGAACCAAACTTAAATGTTTAACTGCAAAGGACAGTTTCCTTATTTAAGCCTTTAAGGATGAGGCTGCTTCTGTACTGGGAGGCATTGATAAGTAAAAATCTGATTTAAGCTGTTACAATTCTGCATTAATAAGTTGAGGCAATAATTTCAATATTAATTTCAGATTAGGGAGACATAGGGTATGATTTAGCAAATATAGTGGTATATAAGTTGTGTAATAGACTTGTAAAAAGAGAAATTAAGGTGTTAGATTGTCATTTCCAGTGTTTTGGAGAAGGAAACTCACTAGGGGGAAACCCTGTGTTTGTTTACAATGTACTCAAATTTAGCTTAAAAACCAGATCATTTCTATACTTTAATCAGAATCCAGTGTTTGTTTATTCTGTCCAGCATATTTGCACTTGTTTCTGTGTTTGCATGAGTCTAAGTAATTCATGCTTGTTGCAGGTCATGATATTCTTCAGTGCACATGGGGTGCCTCTGGCCTATGTTGAAGAGGCTGGTGATCCATACAAGGTTGAAATGGAGGAATGTGTGGATTTGATCATGGAAGAACTCGAGACGAGAAAGATAACTAATGCCTACACCCTTGCTTATCAGGTAACTCCTTTTTGTTTTTCAGCACTTTATTCTCTCTAAGTTCTGATTTCTATTACTTTTTCTTTTAGATTTTCTACTAAAATGCGGTTATATTGCCCTCACCCAAATCATAATTGGAAACTCTCAGTTGAGTGATTCCCTAGGCAATAATATTCAAAATAGATCGTCATGTTCACTAACGCTCCCATAAAGAAAGCTTCTTGAGAGAATTTCTTTACAATTAGTCCGTCTGTCTGTCTTCAAACATGCCATCTTTTGATACCCTAGATCTGGGCACTTCTTTTAGGTTTAGAATTTCTTTTTCTGGATTTCTAACAGTTGGATATAATATGTTGTTACAGAGTAGAGTTGGACCAGTGGAATGGTTAAGACCCTACACAGATGAGACCATAATTGAACTCGGAAAAAAGGGAGTGAAAAGTCTGCTGGCTGTTCCAATTAGGTAAATATACTATTTTAGTTTACTCCTATCTTTCTTTATCTTCTCCACCTCTTTTCTTTGCTTCTCCCTTGCACATTGTTAACCCCGGCTTAATTCACAGCTTTGTCAGTGAGCACATTGAAACTCTAGAAGAAATTGATGTCGAATACAAAGAATTGGCTCTAGAATCTGGTATACAAAATTGGGGGCGTGTTCCTGCTCTAGGATGTGAACCTACTTTCATTTCTGATTTGGCAGATGCTGTCATTGAGAGTCTCCCATATGTTGGTGCCCTGGCAGCCTCAGACCTTGAAGCTCGACAGGTACTCTGTTGAACACCCATATAAATTTATGTTTCATATTCTAGATGAAAATCTGCATGGCTTCTGGAAAACGGGTAGATGTCACTGGAAGCACCAGTGAAGAGTCACATAAGTTGTAGTCTTGTAAAAGGAGGTAAAGGAAGATTAAGAATAATTATAAAATATTATTAAAAGGGATATTGTGGTAAATGAATATTATTAAGAATAATTATAAAATATTATTAAAAGTATCTCCTGAGAATTTAGTTTTTAACTGAACCTCACGGCTTTTTGTGATTCATGTAATCAAAATGAGAAAAGACTGGTATTATTTTTATTTATTATTATATTCATGGTGGAAGTATTTCATTCAGTGTTCTTTTAAGCATTATTGAAAACTGACAGAATTTTCCGTAGATTTATTGACGATCTATTTTGTAGCTATATAGTTTCATCTTATAATCTGATTGAAAGTTTGTGCTCTTTGTCAGTCCCTTGTTCCACTGGGCAGTGTAGAAGAGTTATTGGCAGCATATGATACACAACGCAAGGAGTTGCCACCACCAGTTTTAGTGTGGGAATGGGGTTGGACAAAAAGTGCTGAAACTTGGAATGGAAGATTAGCAATGTTGGCTGTGCTTCTTCTTTTGTTTTTTGAAGTCACTACAGACAAGGGTTTACTGCACCAATTCGGAATATGGCCCTCGCTTAGGTGAATGAAGAATCACCATGTGCCCTCCAAAGACAAGATTTAGTTGGGTTCAGTTTTGATTCTTTGTCAGTACATGGCTTTTTATACTACAGTCAAATCATGTTCTTAACACAGTTTTCGAGTAGTTTTTATCATAGTCAAGCTACACTTTACAATGTGTTAATGCATGATTAGAGTAGTGTAAAAAGGTCTTGACAGTGGATCAATTTATATCCATTCAGTTTTGCTTGTATTTCAATAATTTAAGCATCATATGCTTTTCAGATCCAAGGCATGCACCCAGGAGTTCTCAAATGCAGTTTAGGCACTATATTTGAGGATTGAGACGGGAGAGAAAATTTGTATCCTACACTGTTTTTGTATCTGTTGTAGATGATGAGCAGTTGAGGCAATAACAAATTCTTTTGTGAAGTGGGAACTCATAGGAGAACACTAGCAGCTGTTATGTTTGCCAAGATCAACAGAAGAGATTCTGTAAAAGGTGATGAAATTCTTGTTCAATTCTTTGCACCTGGACCAGACACAAGCACTGATCACATGTAGCAAAACTTAACGAAGAAAGTTTAGGAAAAACGGATATCGCCTCATCTGAGTAACTCTCTACAAGCTTTGATGATGAACACTACCGTTTACAGATGAACAGTCTTTTTAGTAAAGTTACAGTTTCTGCAGGGCTTTCAAATGTTTAAAGTTTCTGCTTGAGTTCAATTAAAAAAAATACTAGTTAAGGTGATACTAAAGTTGCTACATAGATTAAGATTGGAGGATAATAAATGGAAACCAAGGAACAAAGTGGAGCGGAAATGGAAATAAAAAATAATGGAGACATCTTCCCTCGCTTCTCTTTCACTGCCTGACACATTAAGGGTGTATTAAGAGAAAAATCACCTTTTCAAAAATGTTTATTTTGTTATAATATAAAAAGTTATCTTATAATGCTTTCAGTATTTTACTACTAAATTAAAAATTAAAAATTAACTTGACCAGTTTCCATTTTATTGGACGTTTTACTTCGATTTAATCAGTTACAATTATCACAGCTAGTTTCTGGAGTGAAACTAAAAATATACACATCAAATCGAAAGACAAATCTGCAACGAAAGCAAGCAATTGTAGCTAGTTTTGAATGTAGGTTTCGCCGTAGTTAAATAAAAAGGCAAACATGTACGAACAAGTAAAAGTTGTGTTTAAAGGTTTTTAGAAGGTTCCATGGGAAGAAAAACTGTAGTTTCTAGAAACCAGGGAAAGTTAAAAAAAATGTTATAACACTTGCACCTGAAACTCACAAACTCAGGTCACGGCACATGATCAGATAACATAATTACAAGTAATTTGTAAACTGAAGCAGATGTGGTTTCCCTTTTTGTTTCCCTCCTATCTCCATACTCACCAAGACTGAATGAGAAATCACCAATTCCTCACAACAGCTTCAATAATACCAACTCCAAATGTAGACAAAAATGAAAAGAAAATATAAAGATTCGGTTGTGAAGAGATCATTCACTAAAATCAAAGCTTCCACTCTGAGAGCTGCTGCCATTACGACTATGCAAGGAGAGGCCTCTCATGTGGCCAGACAAATTAGAGCCATCCTTGTTTTCCTGAAAAAACTTCTCCCTCTCAACATGCTTTGCAGGTGGTGGTGGAATTGCCACATGATTAGAAACATCGCCATTCTGTTTTGGCCGTGGTGGTGGGATCACAACAGGCGGAGATCGAGTGTCGGCTTCACGGGATGGTGGGATCACAACAGGTGGAGATCGAGTTTCAGCATCTCGAAATTGTGGCTCTATTGAGAGTGGTCTTATTAGTGGACGATTGAGTCTCTCCCCAAGTAAACCCAAGGGAGGGTTGTCGGTTTCTGTCTCCTCATCTTCAGGTCTTGCACAAGCCTTTCCCTTACGTAATCTACAAGGAATTAGCCAAACAGAGATTAAGAATTTGGAATATTCAGTATCATCCTACATTACAAAAGTGTAATAAGTTGAATTCCAAAGCCAGGGAAGGCACCTTCGGACTAACTGTTCAGGCTCCTCTTCTTCCTCTGCTTCCTCATGGTTGAACCGAGTTGCTGTTGCTGTAGCCCTGCCAGCAAGAAGATCATCATGTCTTGCGAGAACTTTCTGAAGTTGCTCATTCAATTCAATTGCCCGAGATACTATCCTTTCATCTCTACAAAAGACCAATGCAAAACCAGTTTAAGGAACAAATTAACCATATAATGATAATAAATAACTGGGTTGTGCATGCACAAATATATAAACATTTGGAAAATTACATGGAAAAAACTTCTTGCTAAAGGTTATTCTAGTCTACGAATAATTAACTACTCAACTCATGAAGTATTAGTTACTGACTAGAAATTTTCAATGACTTCTTTCTTAATAAAACTACAAATGTTCTGTGAGTATATGTATATCCATTGTGGGTTTCCCATATAAGTCTACATGCACATGTTCATCCAAGGTTCTGGTCTTGCCCGCTTTGAATACGTGTAAGGTACAGTTGGTATGAGTATATATTATTAAACAATATTAACAAAGTTAACTCAACTTTCTATTTTGGGTTCGCTAGTTAGTATAGGATGAGTGTCAAACAAAAAATCTTAGATTAGAGCTACCAATACACTAGAAGCAAAGGCATCGAAAGAAATTAATAGAGAGAAAGATGAAGCAGCCTACCGAGAAGCCATCACAAGATGCATAACCCTTTGCTTTTGAAAAGAACATTGTTCTACAAGGTCAAGGGTGAATTCATCCCTTGCTCCCTACAAAAGAAAACAATTACAAAGCAATAGTTAGAATGGAATTACTTTTAGATTCTAAAACTCACTCTCGGGTTGGGAGTCACCTGAGGATTTTGAGCATCAACAGCATCCAGGACCTCTTTTAGTACTTCTAATGCATTGCTAGCCTTTTGAATAATGCTACAAAAGACATGTAAATTAAAATGAGATATTGATAGGTTTCCGAACAAGAAACCGAACTCCCTCTCAACCTCTCACAACAAAGATACCGAGAAGAATGAAAAGAATCTGGTATTATTCACAAAGAATAGTCTGTACAATCAACATACAGGGGAATAATCCCCTTCACAGGTCTAAGGCCTGTCAACAATCAAAGTCTCAAAAGTCTCCTTCCAACTAAACAAACAACTATTTATACATTGTTTTTCCCACCCTTCTCTAACTGTTATAAACAGTTAGATCATTAAAGCTAATTAGTCTTCTTCTTTCTCTCGTAAACTATCCATCTCTTCTCATTCCTATCATTACTGTTTCACCATCAACTCCTGAGCCCGCTCTAAGTGAGGCCTCCAATGTTGTATGACCAACACCAAGGCCATCAATTCTTTCTCATAGATGGACTTGTTCAGTGTCCCTTCAGACATGGCCTTACTAAAGAAAGCAATCGGCTTCTTCCCCTGAGTCAATACTGCTCCCACTCCACTGCCAGAAGCATCACACTCTATGTTAAAGGGTTGCTGGAAGTTTGGTAAAGACAGCACTAGAGCTGTCGTCATGGCCTTTTTCAATTTCTGTAAAGCCTCCTTTGCTTTCTCATTCCAAGAGAACCATCCTTTCTTCAATAGCTCTGTCAAGGGCTTGGCAATCTTCCCATAGTCCTTTACAAATCTCCTATAGTAACCAGTCAACCCCAAGAAACCCCTCAATCCCTTGACTGTTTTCCGCCTTTCCCAGTCCAGCACAACTTTCACCTTCTCAGGGTCCATCGCCACCCCTCGGTTAGATATCGCATGCCCCAAATATTTAATTTGAGTCAATTCAAACTCGCACTTCCTCCTATTAGCCACCCGTTGATTTTTCTCCAATGTTGAGAGGACACTTCTAACATGCTTGAGATGTTCTATCCATGATTGGCTATAAACCAATATATCATCGAAAAATACCAAAACGAACTTCCTTAAGTAGGGCTGGAAGAGGCTGTTCATGGCACTTTGGAATGTGGCAGGGGCGTTGGTGAGGCCAAATGGCATCACCATGAACTCGTAGTGACCCTGATGAGTTCCAAGCGCGGTCTTCTCTATGTCTTTCTCCCCATGCGGATCTGATGGTAACCCGCCTTCAAGTCAATCTTAGAGAAGTAGCAAGCTCCCCTCAACTCATCCAGCAGCTCCTCGATTACTGGTATCGAAAACTTATCGGGCATTGTGGCACGGTTTAACGCTCTATAGTCGATGCAGAAGCACCAGCTGCCATCTTTTTTCTTCACTAGAATAACGGGACTCAAGTAAGGGCTATTGCTTGGTTGGATAACCCCGTTCGGAGCATTTCAACTACTTGCTGCTCTATTTCTCCCTTCATCACGTGAGGGTACCAGTAAGGTCTGATATTGATGGGATCAATCCCCTCCTTAAGAGGTATGTGGTGCACCATACCACGGTTTGGAGGCAGCCCAGCAGGTTCAGTGAAGAACCCTCTGTACTGTCTCAATAGTTGCTCCATCTCTCAGCTTTGTTCCTCTGTTAACCCCTGGTAGTCTGTAATTTCCCCCTGCGTTTCTAGTGACCCCAACTCCCAAACCAGTAGCCATGCCTCTACTTCGTTCATTTTTAATAAAGCCTGTGGTTCCACCATCTTCCTTTCCAACGATGGGTCTCCTTTTACCCTTATAGCCCTCCCCCCTTGATGATACACCACAGTCAATTTGCCCCAGTCTAGCGTTACTTCCCCCAGTTTCTCCAACCACTCCATGCCTAGGATCACATCCACTCCCCCTAGTTCGAACAAGTAGAATCTTTCCGCCACTTTTGTCTCCCATATCTCTATCATCACTCGCTCACAACAACCCCTGGACTTCTTCTGGCCGTCTCCCAGGCTTACTAGATACGGTGGAGTATCCACCACTGTCAATCCCATTTTCTCCACCAATCCTTGACTGATAAGTTGTGGCTAGCGCCACTGTCGATGAGGATCAGTACCTCTCGGTCCCCTATACGCCCCTTCAACTTCATCATTTTTGGTGACGTTAAGCCTCCGGCGGAAAACGCCGACAACTCCATCTGGGTGTGATTCAACTATGTTTTCGTCTCGTCCCCTTCCTCCTCCTCTTCTTCGGCCAATATCAGCAATCCTCTCTCGGGGCATTGATGGCCGGGACTATATGGCCCACCACACCGGAAACATCTTCCCTCCTCTCTTCTCTTCACAAACTCCGAGTAAGGTAAGTTTCGGATATTTCTCCCTCTCCCGTCGCCATTGGGCCTCGCCGTTTCGCCTCCTTGGGTCGCCTCCTTCTTTATTGACCCGGCGCTTTCTGCTAGCCCTCCTCGGCCCTGCGTATCCTGACTGTGTTCGACTCGCGCTACCACCTCGATCGTCCTCCCCCACGAACTCTGATTCTTGGTCGTCAGTTCGCCTCCGATCTTCGAAAGGTTACACAACTTCTCCACGTTATGCGCGATTTGCATGGCTGTCATCAAATCTTATGGATCATGCAGTCTCACGTGATCGCACACCTCTTCTTGGAGACCCGCCATGAAATAACCCAGAAGTTGTTCTTCGGGAATCTTGGTCGTCTGTCCTACCAAAACTTCAAAATCCCGAATGTAATCGTCCACCGGCCCCGCCTGTTTAATGGCCGCCATCCTCTCATAGACCGACCCTCGAGTTCCCCCTCCGAACCTAATTAACATCGCTCTCTTCAAGCCTTCCCAAGAGTTGTTCTCGGTTTTCTCCCTCCAAAAGCGAAACCAGTACCCCGCGTATCCCTCCATGCTGATGAAGGCCAATTGCAATTTTTCTTCTTCGGCCACTCTCTGCACTTCGAAAAATTTTTCCGCCCGGTTGATCCAATTCAATGGATCCCCTCCTTCAAACACGGGTAATTCCACCCATTTCCTCCAGTTAGACGGTCTGTCTTGGTTCCATTTCCCTCTTCTTTTTCTCTCTCTGTCGCGTCTACCGTCGTTCTCATTCACCGACGATTGACTTCCATCCTGGTGTCGGCCGTTCGGGTGGTGATTACGATCTTCCAGCATTCTCAAAATCGCCTGAATGTCTTGGCGCATCGCCGTCAACTCCTGTCTCAAAGCTACCGTTTCCGCTTTTGTCTCTGCTATCGCAATTTTGACAGCCTCCAACTAACCTTCTACCGCCACCACTCTCTACTCCATCTCTCAAAAAAGATCACCGCCTTCATTCGTTCAGTTCCTTTCTTCCTCACCGCTCGGCCTCTTCTAAGGGATCCGGCAGGTTAGACCAAATTGATAGGTTTCCGAACAAGAAACTTGATCAAGAACTCCCTCTCAACCTCTGACAATAAAGATACCGAGAAGAATGAAAAGAATCTGGTATTATTCAAAAAGAATAGTTTGTACAATCAACATACAGGGGCATAATCCCCTTCACAGGTCTAAGGCCTGTCAATAATCAAAGTCTCAAAAGTCCCCCTCCAACTAAACAAACAACTATTCATACATTGTTTTTCCCACCCTTCTCTAACTGTTATAAACAGTTAGATCATTAAAGCTAATTAGTCTTTTTCCTTCTCTCGTAAACTATCCATCTCTTCTCATTCCTATCAGATATAACAAAGAGTTTCAGAGAGAACTTATCAAAAAAACATTAAGGAAATAAATTCACCCAAAAGAAGATTTTGAAAATACTACCTCTCATCATTCATTTCATTTAACATAAATACTCATATTTGACTAAATCTTTTTCTATCCCAGTTTCCATGAATATAACTAAAGCAAATAATTCCTCTTGCTACAATAAATCATTTGAAATATTCATCTACAGAAGGATTTTTAAAGATCTTATCAATCACAATTTCACTAAAACTGAAGCAAAAGTCACCTAGATTCAGGGACAATCTGGGAGTCAGCTTGCGGAGCAACTGCTTCATGTCTAGGTGCAGCATGCTCCCTGTTCGGTACATTATTAGTCCTACTAGGTTGTGAACTAGGATGGTTCGATTGGACCACTTGATCCCTTTGAGAAAACTGCACTCCAGCACTCTGTAAAAAGAATAAAACCAATGTCATGAATTTGTTTTAGTGACATTAGTCAATACTTTAAGAAACAAATAAAGAGAAGTTAATTAGCAATAGGTGACACTGGAAATGCTTACTATTCACCATATCATGCCTTGAGATTGAATATATATTATAATATCACGATCAATCATGCCCCTTTTGATAAGACGAAGAGTTCTTACCATCATGTCAAAAGCTTAAACTGCAAATAGAAGTGCAACTCTAGACCCTAGGCTTGACCGAGGTTCGCCCTCAAACTGAGATAATTATAAACATGTTGAACCTAGGATTTCAACCATCATGACATGTAACACTTTGGATCAGATGCAATCCAGTACTTATTTAAGCTATTGAATATGGATATTGGCATTGAACTTTACTCGAAATTAAACATATACCTATTGTTAGAATATTTACCCTATTTATCATGATTATATTGTGTCTAGGGTTACCCTATTTATCATGATTATATTGTGTCTAGGTTATCCTATTTATCATGATTATATTGTGTCTATGTTACCCTATTTATCATGATTATATTGTGTCAATTTATTTTTATAAATAGAAGATTATGAGAGGATCAATCAAGTCCTCTAGAATTATTTTACAGTTTAATTCTCAAGTTGTTATCAGAGCAGGTTGTCTGAATCTTTTCTGCCTTTGCTGCCGGTGGCCTGTGGCCACTGCCACCGGCGACCTTAAAAATTTCATCTTTTCTTAAATACCTCAATGAGCAGTCCTGTTTTGGTTTCTATCTAGTATCCAAACCCTAGTTGTCCGCAATTTTTCGGCACTGTGTTTGTCGTTTTCTGGTGCCGTTTGTCGATGTCTGGTTCCATTTACCATTGGCACTATTTTTCCACTGTGAGGAGCTGTCCACATAAGTTTGTCACCATCAACCTCTGTTTCCTGTCATTCCGATGCCATTCGCTAATGCCCGCCACCGACCACCGCCACAGTTTAATCTGGCGACCAATGGATCTGGATTGCCTCCTTGAGCCATGGTCAACCTTGCTTGTGTCAAGGGCTAGTTCTCATCCAAGCACCGTCACATGCGCCACATCTGTTCAACCTCCGTTGCCGCTACCGTCTTGTTTTCTCTGGTAAAATTAGGGGTTATGTGCGCATCGAGGAGCGTGACCCATCCCTAGTTGTCGTTGCCTCATTCTCCACCACATGCAATGTCACACACGACTTCTCTACGACCATTATGACATTCCACCTTCACAGTTTCCGTAGTTCGCCGTGAGGGGGAGTATGTTTTAGTCACTACAGACCCCCATAAGTCAATGAAGGCAGTTTAGTCCCTACAGTCAGTTTTTGTCCACTGCAGGCCCCATCCTTACTTGATGGCAATTTAGTCCCTGCAGGCTCTATCAGTTAGTGACGGCAATTTAGTCCCTACAGGCTCTATCAGTCAGTGATGACAATTTAGTCCCTGCAGGCCTCATCAGTCAACAATGGCAATTTAGTCCCTGCAGTAAGGGGAGTATGTTTCTAGTCACTAGTCAACACTAGTCAGAGGCCGCAACTAGTCAGAGATGACAGCCCCTGCTTTCAGCCACTGCAGGCCCCAATTAGTCAGAGATGCCAGTCTTTGTAGTTTTGTCGCTTTGAGCCACTGCAGGCCCCAACTAGTCAGAGATAGCAGTCCCTGCATTTTTGTCGCTTTTAGCCATGTAGGCCCCATTCTTATTTGATGGCAATCCAGTCTCTGCAGTTTGTCGTTGTCTACCACTCAACATTCACTTTTGATGGAAATCATCTTTGTCAAAGTCACCCTACTTGAAGGTTCATGGTGTTAGATGAAGTTTTGTGGTTGTCCAATATTATTCTCCATAAGCTTATGAGGAGTCTCTTTAGTTACGCTGGTTTGTAAGTCCAATTTGATTTATAGACATTCTCTCTCGATGGTTTGAAGCATATGTGCATCTTGCTCGTAGCCAAAGTTACCACGTCTATTGTCTCGACATTTTAGACAAGTTGATTTGGTTGGATTGAGTTTATTTATTCCAAGCTTGGCACATACAATTTGTATGCTCCAGCTTGAGGGGGAGTGTTAGAACATTTACCCTATTTATCATGATTATATTGTGTCTAGGGTTACCCTATTTATCATGATTATATTGTGTCTATGTTATCCTATTTATCATGATTATATTGTGTCAATTTATTTTTATAAATAGAAGATTATGAGAGGGATCACTTAAGCCCTTTAGAATATAATTACAAACATGTTGAACCTAGGATTTCAACCATCATGACATGTAACACTTTGGATAAGATGCAATCCAGTACTTATTTAAGCTATTGAATATGGATATTGGCATTGAACTTTACACAAAATTAAACATATACCTGTACTACCTTCTACACATACCATTCCCTCCCTCTAAGAAATAATTTGCCCACGAACCTTGAAATAAGTAGAAGCATATCAAACATGATATGATTAATAGTGCTTACCACCATACTAAAAGTTTAAGTTGTTAGCTAAGGCACAACTCTCAGACATATAACACCCAGCATTAGATGCAGACTCATTTCATTTATACCATAGAACATGGGCAACAAGGTTGAACCTGATGTACAAACCCAACATGTACTTTTGCGACCCTTTGGGCATATCACCATGGCACAAAGTTCCTTTCCCATTTAGTCATCACAATGCACTCTAAACTATATATGCTACTACCATATAACTATAACCTGACCATAATTACCGGGAGTTATCACTTTGCCTCATGTATCCAGTTTAAAAATGAACACAAAATACCCTTCCAATAAGCAAGTAAAATTTCAATTGCTGCCAATTGAAAAACGACTGCTAGTTTCTTCTTATGCTTTTAAAATCATAAAGTTAAAATAAACTTTCTTTGCCTAGTCAACAGCCTAACCACAGCTTATTAATCAAATGAATCCAGGTCAAAACAATATGAATGTCCTAGGGTTTTGTACGCAAATTTGTACCTACCACCAATTCATAATATGCATTATAGTACTGTGGAAACTTTCCAGACGCGCCACCAAGGGATGTTTGTGTGGCATCTAATAGGAGAAATATCCTCTCCCTCACAGGCAAATCAGACTGCAACCAAAGAGCAAGAGAGAATAAAAAAGAGGTTAAGAAAGAATGACAATGCTAGATAACATAAGTCTTTGCAGTGAACACTAACCTTTCTCTTCACAATTTTTACTAGAATGGGAATAACTCCAGAATCAATCACCTGCTCATGAATATGCTCTCCAATATTGTTCATCAACATTTCCAGCAACTAGAAAAGCAAAATAGATGAAAGATGGTAACATAGAACACTACAGAACAGGAAAGCAAGAAATGTAAATATTTAACACAAGAATGTCAAATAACCAAGATTTTCTGTATCGGATACAGTGAAAACTATATGTTTTCAAACTGTGTTTATACAAGTTTTTCAGCATAGGTTACAACTTTTAGAAATTCACACAAAAAATAATGAGTAACTAAATGCATGATAAAGTAATTATTCTCACCATGACAGCATAAAGTTGAGTATCAGGGTGTTTACTTCCTAGTCTCTTTTTTATAGCTTTGACAACATCTCTAGCCTGCCTGCATATTCAAAAGATGTGATTGTTAAAAACAGAAACAATGTATGGATTATCCTGACAATCCAACATGTTCATCTATGTTCATAATCAAGTGAACATGATCAAGCCCAGATAGGGTGAACAAGAACCATGAACTTAATTTGAATTGTAAATTAAGAGCTCCTTTGCATTTGATCTTTAAGACTTAGTTGTTTCTTTTCCTTCAAAACCTCTACAAGATTTCAATCATAAGATACTGTTAGGTTTCTTGATAGAAGAAACCGATTCAAAGATGTCTTCACTCACAGAAAACACAAAAAAAGACCCTCTAGGAACTGTGTATGTCTCGTTTATTCGTTTCTCAACAGTCATACAACAAGAACACTGTCAAGGGATGATGTTTCCCTTCTCACAGGACACTAAGAATCCTGTCTATACTCTCAACATACCAAAAACCGTCCCCTACAACAACAAAAACCCAAACCCACCTATATATAGTCTTCTTATTAGGAAGACTATAACCTCCTAACCAACCAACTAGCTATTTGTTTTCTTCATTCTTACATAGACATTTAGTTTTTTAACATATACTTTGAACACAATGTAAGCTATTGTAACCACACACTAACTATTGAGGGCGTAAGATATCAGTCATTAGCCAATTAATTGAAGGGTTACAACTTTTCCTTTGGAGAAAAAAAAATCAAATAAAAAAGGTGCACCTAGAATGAAAAATAACTCATTCCTAAGAACCCAGAAATCAATTTCACCAAGACCAAAAAATGATCATTCATAAGGATTATCCTCCAACATCAAACACACAGTTAGCTACTTGGTAAAGCTCAGGTGGCAATGGTAAAGATCATAGGTTCGTTTCCTAAGCAAAGAAAGAAAAAATACACATTCACAAAGTTTCCTTAGTCAAAATCTGAAACATAAAAGGTTATATATTAACAAATTTAAATGAGTTTACCATTGGCACCAACTGTACCATTGGCACCAACTGTTCATTCACATTGTTCAATCAGAAACAAACAACATTAAATAAGGTTATAAAAGCATTTTGGTTACCTTCTATCATGAGCAACTAGCTCACAGATTTCAATATTTTTTGCCCAATCAGTTTCAGCTAGTTTCTCGCTTGTTGCACCATTGACTAGCTCAGCTGCCATCTCTTTTTTCTAGATTTTAATCTAAAAATACATATAATATAAAACGTTAAAGGTATTTCAGAAGCAGGGGCAAACAGGCAACAAAGAGCTACCAAAGTTTGACAATTTACCAGCTATTGCTAGAGAAAAACAAACAAGGCAGTCTGATAGAAATTCCAAAGGATACCGTAAAATTCAGATTTAAGACACACAAACACAAATGTAAAGACAAAAAAAAAATAAAAGGATGGCTTTAAATAATAAATAACAACAGTTGAAGACAAAATGGTGAACCAACTCTGTTTCCCTATGAATAGCTAGACAGAAGAGCAGAAAAACTCTAGTCAAAACCATTCTGAAGAATTTAGAGGCCAATGGTTTGTCCATATATGTAATTTACAACAGAAGAGTATGTGTCATTTGATATCTTGCAGTGGAATAAAGCTTGGCTTGTTGTTGTCGCTGTATGAATAACATGATAGAATGTAGAGTATCTCTTAGATCTTTGAGAAGCCAGTATCACATAGTTTTCGTCAAAAGTTAGTCTTTAAACAAGTACAAAGCAAAAATTAGAGATTCATATCAATCAGACCGTTAACCATCATATCATCATATACAACATATCCGCAGAAAAATGGACAGTGACTGAAAAAACACAGAAAAAAACTGCAATTAGACACTCATAATTTGAAACAATATCAAATCACCTTCAAGAAAATTAACCTCAGTCCAAAGTGAAAAATGTCATCATGTCACAATAGCAATCGAAGTCTGAAGGGGTATGTCATGAACTACCTGCAAAAAAATAAAAAATCAAGAGGCCGAAAATTCAGAATACATGACTCAGTTTCGGTCTCATAAAAAAAAATGCATTGAAGAAAATAAGCCAAAACTACAATCTGTATGACCCTTACTAATCGAAGAAAGAAAAAAAGAAAAGTAAAAGTTTATAGTCAAGAAGAGGCAAAAAACAGGAAATGATGAAATGAGACTGTGAACTATGAAATTAAAATTACTGTCCATTGCTCCCATCTTTTTTTCCTCTTAAGCAAGCATAAACATTATGGATATCATAATTAAGCACAAAAAACAATAACTGCTTCAACATCCAACTGAATCCCGATACAACTTAAACTAGTCTCAGATCTGAATTAAGGCACAACAACAAAACCCACAACTCGAAGAAACACAATTGAAACTCAAGAAGAATGAAAACCTTCCAAAAATGAAAACTTTGGGGAGTTTGATCTTATGGGGTGAGAGTTAGCACCTGTGAAGACGGACACAACGATAGAGATGACGAGGAAAAAGGCTAGGAAACACTGATAGGCCCTAAAGAGCTTCAGCATTTGATTTCACAGAAGATCAAGTGCCAATTGTCTTACTTTTTCTCTTTTTTTTCTTAACTTTAACCTTTTTTGGAATATGATGATTGTGAAATTCGCATGTGGGGTACTGTTTTTTAAGGTTGTGAACAAATTTTTAGCTTGCAGAGAATAAGGTAAATGTATATAAGAGGGGATTTGCGTATGAAGTTCTTGCAATTATTACTAGTGAGGAATTAAATTAATTGGATATATAAAAAGAAATTATTATTATCATTATTTTCAATTATTATGGAATTCAAAATAGGTAGGAAGAGAATCTAAGGTTGGCTGTTACGACGGTTTACTTCTTTGAAGAGACACACCGCCACCACAGAGCTGTCTGTCCCAAAAGCTAAATCTTCTCTTTCCATCGAATCCATCAAATTAATCATTATGTTCAAGTTTTTTTTCTCATTGAATGCATATATAACTCAAGATAATTATTTTATAAAATAAAAATTTTATTTGCCCATCTATCATTATTATTTGGTTATATTTTGAAAATGTATAATCTTTAATTATTTTTAAAAAAATAAATATATCGAACGTAAAATTAACAAGAATTTAATGACTCTAATTTGAACAAATATCACTGTAATGAATATTTATATTATTTTAATAAATTAATTTATATCCAACTTAAAGTCTGTAATATAAAATTTGTATTTCACATCATTTAATATCTAATATTTTTTTCCGATCAAATTGAAACATTACTTAAGAAATCTAAATTGAGATTACTTTTGATGTCTCATATTAATTTGGGATATTTGAACCATTTTCTTTTCTTTGTAATATAATAATGTAAAAGTCTAAAAGATTTTGTTTAAAGAATGTATTTAGAATAATAAGATTAGATTATTTTAATATTTACAAGTTTAAATATATATAATTTTTTTATGAATAAGTTTTACTATTTTAAAATACATAATTTTAAAAAAAAAAGTCGAACTTTCTTTCTTCTTTTTAGATACTCTTACCATTTGTTCATTTATTTGAAGATTGAAGATTGTTGTTGCAAGTCTCACATCGATTAGAGATAAGGTCAAATTAAAATATATAAGTGTGGTGCAAACTTCACCATACAAGTCGGTTTTGTGGGGTTGAGTTAGACTTAAAACCACTTTCTAATAATTGTTAGGGTGATTCTCGTAACGAATTATCCATTTTTGTTTGATCAATTTCTTCGATAAAGTTGGTTTTCTATTCCTCCTTTCTTTGCATGTAGCACTTTTTGGTTCACCTGTATTGTTTGAATTTTTTCTGTTATTCTCTATTTAGTAAACATAATGGTGTGTCCTGATTGTGATTGTGTTTGTTTATGGAAGAAAATAAGGTTTCTTGTTTGTTTGGAGCTATTTGTAGGTTTTCTCAAGCATTCGGACTATCTATCAGTAAGGGAAGCTAATTACACCAGTGCGAAATAAGTCTTCCACGTCTCCCGTTCAATGTCAAAAACTCTCATTTGTTTCGATGTCAAATGCTCATTTGACGTTAAAAGTTTCATTTTTCAACATCAATTGACGTTGGAAATCCATTTTTTCAACGTTATATAGTTTCATGCAATCATTTCAACCTAAACAAAAATTATCCTTGGGTTGTCAAAATACGAACTAGATGTCAAAAATCTCATTTTCTAACGTCATTAACATTGTACATCCAAATTTTTGACGTTATATGTCTTGTAAATTTGGTGAATTCATTAAAACGTTTAGTGTGTAGGTGGAAAATTTACTCACATAGACGTCTGATAACCTAGACTCATAAGATGTAGGATTCTATGTTTTCCAATGTCATATAGCCTGTTAAAATTTTGTAAACTGGAAACCACACACACTGTTTCTTCGCACTTTCTCTTCCACTACAAGAATAATTGATATTACCGGGTCGTAACTCATCGATAATGTATAAAATCCGTCGGTAATTATCGTTAACCGACGGTCAAAATACTGTCGGTAACCATTACCGACAGCCTTTTCAGCCTTCGGTAAATCCGTCAGTAATTACCGAAGGCTTGTGGCCTTCGGGAAATTCGTCGGTAATTACCGCAATCTGGTTCATCTTCTTCGTCTTCCTTCCTACCTTCGTGTCATTTTTTTCGTTTTCACGAACTCCGTCACCAAAAAAGCATCATGCCAATAACAAACTCATTTCCAAACAATCAAACAACCAATTTATTTTCAATAGTTAAAATCATAGAGAATCATAGAGAGTTTCTCTGCAATTCTCATATTTGTAAGAGAAAGATGATGATATTAGGATCGATGATGTTCCTAATCGCACAGATCAACTTTGCAATGGCTCGCCGAAAAAGTTGAGCTCGCCGAAAAAGTTGAGCTTGTCGGAAAGACTGAAAAGTGGACAATGGTGGGTTGCAGCAGTGGTGATCCAGCGATGGTGAAGAGCAACGGTGATGAGACTACGTGACAGTAAGCAAAAATTAGAAGGAAAAATGAGTAGTGGTGGCAAGAAGTTCTGATGACCAAACATTGGAGGGTGGCATTGCCGATGGGAAGAAGTTGTACACTGAGATGGAGAGAAATGAGAAGGAGAAAAGAGTGTGATGTTTGCCACATATATTGGCACTAGAGGCGAAATTCGGGGTGGAAAATTCCTGTTCTTTTTACCGACGGTCACAAGCCTTCGGTAAATCCGTCGGTAACGTCGCTAAGTGAAATAAGGGGCAGGAAAATTCCCACTCTTTTTACCGACAGCCGAAAGCCTTTGGTAAATCCTGGTAACGTCGTTAAGTGAAAAAAGAACGGGAAAATTTTTGCTCTTTTTACTGACAGCCCAAAGCCTTCGGTAAATCCATCGGTACCGACGGATTTACCGAAGGCTTTGGGCCATCGGTAAAAAAAACACCATCGATAAATCTGTCGAAAATTAAAATATATCGACGTATAAATATTCGTTTGTAAAAATCCGTCGATAATATTAATAATTTTTGTGGTGTTCTACTTAAACAAACATCTTTGTTGACGAGTACGAGGAAGAACAAATGTTAGTTTTATGTCACTTACCTATTGCAAAAGTGTTTATGTTGCCTTGGTTGGGATATTTCCTTAGTTTTGATGGATTGATGTCATTTTTGTTAGAAGACGTACAATAGAACATTTAATCAGTAGACAAAAACAAGAGAGAATGAATTGATTTCCTTAATAAAATTTATACCTTTTTCTAAAATAATTTTATAAATAAAATCAGTTTTTTATAATTAACAATAATAAAGATAAAGAGTGTAGGGAAAAAAAGAAATTACAATAAAAGTATTTTATATTGGTTCGAATCAAAAGACCATAAATCTAGTTGTTAATTTCTATAAAAAGGGATTAACTAAACAATAAAAATAACCAAGAACTTACAATCACATGGCTTAGGGTTTAAGGTTGTAAACCTTAAAGGATTTTAACGATAAAGTACTCAAAAACTGGAAACAACCACTACTCTTTAGATTGATGTAAAATAAAGCTTTTATAGTACACCATTTGTAATAGTTAAGTTATTAGAATAGTTAGATACACATAGGGATCTAGAAATGCATTATTTCAGAAAACTCACCAAAATAATCGATTATCACTTGGGATAATCGATTATCCCAGAAAAAATTAGAAACATTTTTTATTTGCAGATAATCGATTATCCCAAGAAAAATTAGAAACATTTTTTATTCGCAGATAATTGATTATCTTCAGGGATAATCGATTATACTCGAAAAACATGATTTGTCAAGGTTTGCAGATAATTGATTATCACTTGGGATAATTGATTATTTGCGGTAGTTAGGAGAAGACCTTTGATCTTCTGACATATTTTTGAACCATGAATACTTCGTTTTTGAGGTCTTTGTAATTGCTTAAAAAATTGTTAAAGAATAAAGAGCATTGTTAGAAATCTCTATGTGTTTAAATGAGCTTGTGAACTTGGTGCTTGTAGAAGGAAGTATTTGTCTTAATGTGTCTAAGTGATGAAGCATATCTACTGAGGAAAGTCAAGCTAGTTCATCTTTTTGTGGGTCAAAAGGAAAGGTTGTTCATCTTTTGTTTATCAAGAGATGTGTATTATAAACCTTTACTCTACTTCATTATTGTAAGATGTTGTTTTATTTTAGTTATTAGTTATATTTATTTTAGAGAGATTAACAATTAGACGTAGAATCTTTTGTCTTAACTAGTATAAAGATCAATGGTGCAAGCTTCTAAGAAACCCTAAAAACATTAGCTTGACCTAACTTGGAGACCAAGGCAAAAATTCTCTATAATAAGAGGAGGACATGTGGCCACTTCTTATGGAAAATCTTCTCCATTCCTAGAGTGAGATGTGACCACTAACTTATGGGAAATCTTGTCCAATGAGATCATGACACATAGTCATACTCACATAAGTGGGACATCCTACACTCTTATCCCCCAAAGCTAGATTAAAAACTTTAACCACTTGGTCAACACTTACTATGGACGTCCACTTTGGGTCAACATTGAGCCTTGACCTTGTTAACCCAAGTTGTTCAAACACCCTACACTACTTGACCTAAAATATGAGACCCAAAATAAATCTTACATTATTTGGTTCATAATACAAAGCCCAAAAAAATCTTAGACTACTTGGCCCAAAATACAAGGCCAAAATTATTCCTACTCTAGAAGCTCCATGACGGCCTAAGATGACCCAAGAGAGAGAGTGTCTAGGTCGATCTTCCATAGATGATTTTAACTCTTCTTGAAAGTGCTTAGCTATGGCTGAGGTGTATGTCTTCATCTCCTCCCTCTTGAAAAAGATTTACACTTAAATGTTCAAATTGGCTTATGGAAACATCCCCTTCTTTTTGGATATGTTTGTCTTTTCTTCCCCCAGGGTCAAATACCCTTCTACTTATAACATAAGATAGTACAAATGTTAGTAGAATAAGTATATGAAGAATAGAACTCCCAAGGATTATACACCTTTGATCAAATGAATGATCAAGGTCTTGGTTTTTGGAAGCATTTTCTTTGAAGCTCTAGTTTGTCTTGTGTTGAATGTATGTTCTTTTAGAATGAATTCTCATTCTAACACAAGTTTTATTTGGTTTTTTCTTTCCATGATTCTTGAGGGAGATGGTAAGAAGACCTCTTTTGTTTCACACAAGCCTGGGCCTTTAACATAATGACTTCCTTGTTGGGGCACTCTTTAAACTTAAGTAGTTTTCTTTGACACTTATAAAATTGATTATTGGAAGTGTCTTTATTTTATTTATTATCGTTTTCTTTTTCTATTTTCTTTCTCATTTGTTCTTGATCCTTTTCCACTTGAGAAGGTGCGAAAGGATGAAGTACAAATTTTCTTTAATTATGAATGACGGTTATTTCACTAGTGTGGTGATAACACTATCGTTTACGCGATCAAATTAATACTAATAAACTATAGCACCTTCAATATTGTTAAGATAGTAGCCAACAAAATAGAAAGGATAACCTTAAGTCGTCTCCCAACAAACACAAAATTGATTCTTAATAAATTAGTTCTTATAAAAATTATACAAAAGTGTTAGTAAAATAATAAATAAGATAAATATAAAGAGAATATTTAAAAACGAAGTAACAAAAGATTGAAAGAAATTTATAAAGAGATTTAAAAAGATAAAAAATAATGATAAAGAAAATAGGTTGATTTCACTGCTTTTTCAAAATAGGATTCATCATTGGTTATTGTTAACTCATTGGCAAGTGTACCAAATCGTATCAAGTAATATAAAATGGTAAGACCAAGTATCGTTTCCCAAGAGACTCGTGTTCCTAAACAATCGTGTAATACCTTAACTAATTAAGACTAAAGAACGATTCCGATGAAAAGGAGAAAATCACTAACAATTAATGAAAGAAGCATAAAATATTTCAAAACATATTCAAATACATTAAAGTTTAGAGGTTACATCTTCCCTAACAATAAATGAGTTTAGTTCTCAATTGTCATGGAGAAACTTGGTGTACAATGATGGAAGAATGAGATAAAAACCCTAGAAAGAGAAGAGGATAGCTCTCGCATGCCAAATCTGCCTTCAAAGGGTCGAAAGTGTGTTTCTGAGCTTCAGTCATCAAAAGATGTGAATCCTACGGTGTACAAGTCCTTAAATAAATCAAAATTGAATCACGGTCCAACATTGTTGGCGCTTAATGCCATAACTAGGGGCAACCAGGCGCAACTGCGAAGAGACTCGCCCTCAGCGCCCTGGCTGAGGGCAACCAAGCGTCCTACGGTGTAGCTGGCTGGCGCTCGGTGCCCAAGGATTGGATGCCCAGACGTGCTTATGAGATAAGTGGCGCTCAGTGCCCCAAATGGGGGCAAGCAGGCACCCTTCCGAGACTTCCCACGCTGAGGGCCCCTAAAGACGATTTATAAGAACTAATTTATTAAGAACCAATTTTTGTTTGTTAGGAGACGATTTAGGATTACCTGTTCTATTTTGTTGGCTACTATCTTAACAATATTGAAGTTGCTATAGTTTAGTAATATTAATTTGATCCTATTATATATGTATTCTTTGTCAATAACCAAGGCCTTCCCAACAAAATATGGCAAGAATCAAAAACAAGTTGTGGGTTGTGAAGGGCTTTAAAGAGAAGGAGATGATAGAGATAGAATCTTCACATCTTAGAAGAATCAAAACAGTTCATAGGAAACAGCTGAGGAGTTGGTGGGATGACAACATCAACTATGAAGAAGGAACTTGAGCTTTACTGGGTCAAGCTAATGACGTTAAAAGAGCGCTTGTTGGGAGACAACCCAGTTAATTTAAGAACTTTTAATTTTATTTTGGTTTGTAATTTTTAATCTGTTGAACATTATTTTGTAAATATTTTGCTGAACATAGCATCTACTGAAGGATGCTAGTTGGATATAGCATCTACTGAAGGATGCTAAGTGTGTAACACCTACTGATGGGTGTTGGTGGATTTTGGGTCAGGCTCGTGACGTTAAACAAACGCTACCTGAGAGGCAACCCAGTTGATTGATTGTTTATGTTTGTTTCATTTTAGTTGCATAATAGGGTTTGCATAAGTATTTTAAGCATTGAATTGCAGGGAACCTTTGAGGGGCATGTCTAGGAGGCACGTAGGTTAAAAAAGGAAAGAGAAAAGCACTTTACGAAAGTGCCGCTGAGCGGCAACTTAATGTTGAGCGGTACTTTCGCATCACTCAACCTTCCTCTCGTAATATACAAATACTTAAATAAAAAATAAAAAAAGAACAAAAACATAAAAAATAAACATAAAAAAAATAAAAAGAACTAAAAAAAAAAAAAAGAGAAGCATAAAAAAAATTAGATTAGTTCTCTGTTTTCTTTATTTGTTCTTGTTTCCTTTTAGATTTATTTTGTCCAGTCATGCTTTGATGTTTCAGTTTTTGGTCTCAGATCTGTGTCACGGTCCTTGCAAAAGGGTCCTAAACGGATCTACGTCCAGTTGTCCTGTTGTCCTTGTTGTTCTTGTAAATTAAGATTTTGTGTTTATTTTTAAGTGGGGTACGTGGCGTTGTTCTACCCGATTGTCTCTGCAATACCTTCAATCGAAGGGAGATTAACGTCTGGTTTCCAGCCTATATACCCCTTAGTTTAAGACAGTGTGTTCTTGTTTTTGTTGTAGTTAAGAAAGAAAAATAAAAGGAGCAGAGAGCTTAAAGGAAGGCAGGAAAAAGCAAAATGAAAGATCTAAAAGCTTTAAAGAGAAGCAGAACATGGAAAGCATAGAAGGAAGAAATAGAGATCCAAGGTGCAGAGAACTTACCTGGGGAAGTAGGCTTGCAGAGGCTCCTCGCGGATCTCACTCAGACTCTTCAGATGGCACCGGGGCAGAGGCTCCGCAGAGATTCCAGCGCTCAGGAGGAGAGAGCAGAGAGAGTTGAGAGAGAAGTAGAGAGAGAGCAGAGAAGTAGAGAGAGAATGAGCGTTCAGAAATGTTGCTCAACGCGGAGGAGCGGACCTTTTGTAGCCAAAGCTCTGCCACTGTAGCAACAGTTCCGGTCTTTGCCACCGAGACTGTTGTCACAGTACCGGTCTCCTTTTTCAGAAAAAAAAAATAATAAAAATAATAAAAAAAATAAATAAATAAAAAAATATAATAAAAATTAATTAGCATCTACTGATGGGTGCTAGGTGTTTCAGACATCTGCTGATGGATGTCATTGATAACATCTACTGATGGATGTTACTGAAAAATTTCTTCCTTTTTTTCCTAACCTTTTATTGCACTTGTCTATATTATTTGACTGCTCTGAAATTGATCATCTGATGATTGTAACACACTGAGGACATTGTGTGATTTAAGTGTGGTCTACTGGGGAGAAATTCTGATTTTTCTGTTAGATTGTATTTTCTGTGTTAAATTTTTTGTTTTTAAGTGTTAAATTTTTTCTGTTTTAAGTTGTTTTAGTGTGTCTTGAGTGCAATAAATTTTACATTTTTCTCTTGATTTCTGGATGAGGTCTAAGTTGTAGATTTTTCCTTCACTTACTTAATACTTATAGTTTGTAATCCTTGCTTTTCTCTGCCTGGAAAGATGATTATGTGTTCAAGAGGTTGAATTGATTATAACATGGATACCCTGTGTGAGATTTGAGCCACTTAATGTTCTTTCTTGTGTGATATGACTCTTGATTTCTTGCACATATGCCTTGGCTTGATTCTTTTTGATATACTTAATTGATATGCATGTTCAGACGTGATAAAGGCATTTTTGTTCTTGAGCCTCTTTAGCCAAATAAGCCTACCTTGTTATTATCCTTTGATAACCCCTTTGAGCCTATACTATATATATTTCTTTGTGTTGAAGCTCATACACTGATCCTAAGTGAAAAACAAATGATTACCTTAACCTTAGGAAAGTCTGGAGCTATAGAAGTATGTTGAGAATAAGTGTGGTCTCCTTGGGAATTCTGATGAATTGGCTAGTTGGTTCCTCATCATGTTTTGAAATGATAATTTATATCCTGTTGTGAAAAAAAAAAAAAAAAAAAAAAGAAGAAGACAGGATGAGAAAAAAAAAATTTGATGAGAAAAAGAAAAAAATTGAAAAATCATTTTGTGAATAATGGAGTCGAGAAGAGGATTGAATTAGAGGTTTGGGTGAGATTTCACTGTGTTACATTTTTTTCCCTAGTGCACCTCTATTTCTTCTGAGCTATAGCTACTTATCCAAATTTATCCTCCCCTGTCCTTGGCCCCATTACAACCCAGTAAAGACCTTTTGATCTGAACATGCATATGTTTTAAGTATTGATAATTAGAAGCTTGCCAAGTCTACTTGTGTTTGTTTTCTTGAGTTCATCGAGCTGATATTATTATTTACCCTAGACACTTGAGAGAAACACTGTAGTGCATCTGTGAGGTTTTGTTATTTTTGAATCACCTCTTGAACTGATTAATTATTTTTGCCATACTTTGAATTGCTAGGATGATTTCTGTAAGTATTTGCTTTATTGGATTTGTGTTGGATAATTTCTACTTCCTTTCTCTGTCCAGAATTCTTGAGAACTGTGTAAATTCAGTTTGTTTTCTTGTGAGCTTTAATTTTTCTGTCTGTTGAGTTTTGGGTCACCATTCCTGAAAGTCCTTAGAACCATTCCCAGATTTGCGTCTTAATTTTGCCCAGGAGTGCAAAAGACTAAGTGTGGTCTATTTTGATGAATCAATATTTTCTACACTCCATTTAGTTTATTGTACTAGAATTAATTAGGGAATTGTGCTTAATTATCCAATATTTTCCCGTTTTTCCTAATTGTGCTGAATTTGATCAGAAATTCTTATTTTACTTAATTTGAATTATCTGAGCTAATTATTTTCATTATTGATTACAGGAAAATTTTGGAAATAGAAATTAGGACATTTGAAAGATGTAAAGATCCTGGAGACTTCAAGAGAAATTGCAGTTTGGTTTGGCTAAAACAAAGCACCTTCAATTCATTTTCTTTTGGAAGAAAACAACTTAATTCTTTGTTGATCTCTTAATTTCTCACGGCTGCAACATGATTTAAATTTTAGAACTCTTGATGGTTGCAAACAGGTGCACATTACTATTGAAGTCAAATTGGCAATATCCAAAACAGCTCATGCCTTCACATGAGAATAAGGACCAAGTCCCTTGTTTGCTGAATTTTTAAGAAACACAAATTGGCTACAAAACTCACGGCAGGTGTAGTTGAGTTTGGAATGATGCTGCCACACAAACATGTCACGGCTGCACAACATCAAAATGGAGACATTCTCTGCACAAAATTCTAAAAGTGCTCCACCAACACACATATGATTCACGTAAATCCAAAAGAAAGCTGGAAACTCACGTGGCTGCACAAAGTGGAGGGTCTTCCTTGTTTTGTTTTGATTAGTAAAAGAATTTGGTGGAGGTCCACATTTCAAAGCACCTCACGGTAGTCAACAAAGGAATATAACTTTCCTTGTAGAAGTGGAAGCACATAAGATAAAAGGAGGGACCACCAAGGATAGCACCTCACGGTTTTTCCAACTGCACATTTGAATGGGAATTAATTTTCCTTAACCAACACAAAGCATCCAGCCTTCACACCTTTATACGTTCCAGTAGGCAGAGAAGTTACTCCAGCGGAGATGGAAAGGAAGGAACAACACATAGTGGGCTTGAAGTGAACTAATGAAGGGGACCACGTTGAAGGAAAAGACACTCATGGACTGGACATCCAAGTAGCTCCCACCCAGCAAGCTTTCAAAACCTGCAGCAGAACTGTGGCTGGAAAATGCAAATGGAAGAAGCTCCATCCAGCGTTTGCATTCCAGCAGAGAAGATGTTGTCATGTGCAAGGGAACTAAGCAGGGGGCTGCAACTGTCACGGGAGAATTCTCTTGGAGATTTACGGACCAGCAATGAAGCTTTGAGCAGCTCACGGTCAGTCAAGGAGCTGCAGCGCTTCATTCATGCACCCAGTAAAGAAGAGATCTTTGTCCAGCAGCTGCAGCCTTCATGCGGAGACAACAGGAGTGCAACACACATCCAACTTGTATGCAGCCACCAAGGAGGAAGGAGCACAAGGGAGAGGAGCCCACAGCAGCAAACCATTTCCGTGAAGAGATGAAGAAGTGTGTGACAACCAATTGAAGAAGAAGACAAATGAAGGGCCCTCACACTATTCTCTCACGGCCAGAAACTATTGCTCACCAATTTGTGCAAGGAAAAGATGCAAAACAAAACTAAGGAGATCACGGGAGGATGTTCAGAGATTGGCTATAAATGAGAAGCAGGCAGATTAGAATGGAGGGAGATTTTAGTGTAGTTTAGGTGTAAGTGTAAGAAACTCACGGTCTGGGAGGAGGCTTCTGCCTCTTCCTTTTCTTTTCCAGTAGCAAGCTCTTTCATTTCCATTTTAAACAAGTGCAATGTAATTTTATTTCTGAATGCAGGAGTGTGTTACATTATATTGCTTATTTTATTTTCAGTTTTTACGTGTAGTATTCAAGAATTTTATTTTTAATGTTAAAACTTTTTGATGAATTTCATTTTCAGTGCATTTAATTTTACCGTTTCTGCATATTTACTGTTCCGTTTTTACCATTTGGTTTTACAATCTTTAAAATTTATTTCAGTGTTTTTAAATTCAGTTGTGTTTAAATTTTCACTTTTAATTTCAATTTCCGCACACAAAAAATCACAAACCCCCCCACTTCGTGACTAATCTAAGACTGAACCACCAAAATTGGTCCCTGAGAGACGACCTAGGAGTCAAATCCTAGTAAACTATACTGCATTTCTTTTATGCACAATTTTTGTGAGCGGTGCGACCCGTTCAATCAACAATGGCGCCGTTGCCGGGGACCAATCAATGGAGGTTTGGTTTTAGATTTTTGTTGTATAAAGTTTTGTTCTGTTAATATGTGTCTTTTGTGTGTTTTGTGTTTTGTATTTTTGTAGGCGACAACGACACCTTCAGCAAATTTTGGCGGCGTTGTCACTTCAGTTCCAGGTTCTTGTTTTAGATTTTTGCTGTGTTTTTCGATTATGTTGTGTTAATATATGTTTTGTCTTTTATATTTTATTGTGCTGTGTTCTGTATTTAGTTGCTATATTTAAAAAAAAAAAATTATTTTTTTTTTACTATTGATGTTCTGTCTTGTGTGTGCTTGTAGCATGTATAAATGTGTTTAGTTTATCTGTTTCGTAATTTTTAGTTTTTAGTTTTTATTTTTATTTTCCATGTCTACCTATTTTAATTTTGTGAATAGTGCTTATTCTACAAGTGCCTGTAATTATGATTCTCTTTCTGCATATTACTCTGATTCTTGTGCTGATTTTAATACTGAGAAAAATATGGATCATCCTCAAATTCCTGAGAGCCCCCTTTGGGAGCCGGTTCCACCAGTTCAGCAATATCAGAGTCAGCAGTATGATGCTCCTGCCCAAGTAGCTTCTCAGCCTTCAACTTCTGAACCTACATTGAAGGAGTTATTGGAGCAGATGACCATGCAGAACATTCAGTTTCAGAAAGGGAACATGCAGTTCAAGCAAGAGAGCATGGAAACTCAAGCTGCCATTCAGAAGCTGACTGATCAGATCGGGCAGATGGCCACTCAACACTTTCAAGATGATAGTGGCATCAACATAGAAGATGGGGAGCAAAGCTATGAGTTTACTACTACACCCACTTTCCTACCTTTCTATGATCCCACTCTTGCACCTGAGACTGTTGATGATTATTTTAAGGACCAGGCAGGTACGAGTAACACTGTTGAGACAGGTAGACCATTTTTATCTTCCACCGTGGAGGTAAACGTACCTCAACTTGAATGTGCAGTTGATGAATTGGAAATTCATGAGAAAATTTATTCTGAGCAAAAACATGTTTATTCTGAAACTGAGATTACAAGCTCTTTACCAGATCTACCTATACATTCAATTGCTTGTGATTTGTTGCACAATGATTCTACAGGTTTTAGGATTGAAACTGATACAGACTTGATTGACAATTCTGAAGTTTTTGATTCAGTATTAGTCTCTGAAACCATTGGTATAAATGTTGTGTTGAATGAACATGATTACAGTGATGAAATTTCCATTGATAATAGCTTTGCACTGAATTTGGATTTTGTTGATGATGCATATGTCAATATTGATTTTGAGACAGGAATTTTGCAATCGCATAACTTGATAGAGTTAGAACAAAACGTTGATCTGACTCAGTTTTCTGAGAATTATGAATGTGATTGTGAATCTGATTCTTGCCCGATTTGTATTGAAATTGATTATGTGTTACAAACAGATTCTAAATTCATAACAAATGCTATTGATTATGAGTTTGATGACCAGGTTACAAAAGTAAATGAGAATACAGGTACTGACATAGAGGAAATAATGATAGATGAAGGAAAGTATACTGCTATTTCTCTTATTACTCCGGTGTCACAGACTCAACAACTGCTAGTGGACAGAAGGCTCCTGATTTTATTGATTCAACAACTTGCTCGGAGAAGTGGCGTGGCTACTGGGATTTGTCCTGATTCAAGTGAGAGGGCAGTACTGGGCGAGCTGCTCCTGAAGACATCTTCGCCGGATCCTGAGGTGGAAGATATCTCACTGATTGTCCAGAATTGGCAACTGCCACCATGACCAGGGAGCACTCTTTTTCCTCATTATGTACATATTATTTAGCTTTTCTGGTGTGTTTTCATGGTTGTGTTTATTTCATTTTTAAAATTGTGAGCATGAATTAAAAAAAAAAAAAAAAAACATAAAAAAAAATTTCTGTTGTGATAAAATATTTTGTTTTAAGCGTGCCAAATCTTTATTCCGATATGTATATTTATTTCTTAGTTTTTGAGTTGTTATCCCTTAAAAAAAAAAAAAAAACATTTTCAAAAATTGTTTTGCGTGTAGTCCATAATTTCTCGGCTCTCAATTTCTTATTATTTCATATCAATAATTCATTGAAAATTTTCACTTCAGATCTTATCTTTTTTCTTATTTTCTTCGTTGTAAATATATTTTCTTAGTTGTCTCATACAGGTTTTTGATTGAAAATTTTTAGACTAAGAAAATATTTCATTCATCAATGCAAAAATTACAGTAATTGAGAAAAGGAAATTTTTCAGATCTGAAAATGAAATTGCAATAGATATATGTGAAAATAAGGTTGTTCAGGGGGTCGATCTTTAGTGATCGTTAATATTACAAACCAAATAAAAAAACAAAAACATCATAAAAACATAAAAGAAATAAAAACAACAAAAATATAAGTGTTCATATTACAGTCCTTAATTCTGGCCACACTCGGCCAACAAAAACATAAAAAAAAAAAAAATAAAATAAAAAAAAAACATAAAACTTTAAAACTGGAAGAATTCTCGAGCTGGTTGTGGTGGTCTAAGGGAGAGCTCCGTTGAGGGAGCTCTGGTTCGAAAAGTCACGAGCGGAGGCTTTGGTGGAGGAATTTCTCGTTCATTTCTGTCGTCATCGATGATGATCGGAACTGGAAACAGATTCAGCAGCCTCGGTGCCCTCATAATCACCCAGTTGTTTTCTTTCAAACAAAAAAAAAACAAAATAATAAATAAAAAAATAAAAAATAAAAATAACTTGTGTTAATTATAGAAGAGGAATGGAAAATTCAATAGGAGGTGTGATCAGAGGTCTTACCGTACATGTACAGCGGCAGTTGTGAAAAGAGAGTGCCAGTAGGGTCTATCTCCGCTTGCCAGCGCTTGACCCGATTGCCGTGGTTGTTAAACCAGCAGTGTACGTTGTATTCGGTGGCTTCGCCGAAAGCCCTTAGTCGAGACGCGATCTCGACGACTTGCGCTCGGCTTGGGTGTGTGACTCCATAGTTGAATATTTTGGTCATCATCTTGATTTGATCGTCGGTAGGACGCCACCGTTGACTGGTATATCTCTCTGATTCCGTATCACTCATCCTTCCTCTCGTAATATACAAATACTTAAATAAAAAATAAAAAAAGAACAAAAACATAAAAAATAAACATAAAAAAAATAAAAAGAACTAAAAAAAAAAAAAAGAGAAGCATAAAAAAAATTAGATTAGTTCTCTGTTTTCTTTATTTGTTCTTGTTTCCTTTTAGATTTATTTTGTCCAGTCATGCTTTGATGTTTCAGTTTTTGGTCTCAGATCTGTTTCACGGTCCTTGCAAAAGGGTCCTAAACGGATCTACGTCCAGTTGTCCTGTTGTCCTTGTTGTTCTTGTAAATTAAGATTTTGTGTTTATTTTTAAGTGGGGTACGTGGCGTTGTTCTACCCGATTGTCTCTGCAATACCTTCAATCGAAGGGAGATTAACGTCTGGTTTCCAGCCTATATACCCCTTAGTTTAAGACAGTGTGTTCTTGTTTTTGTTGTAGTTAAGAAAGAAAAATAAAAGGAGCAGAGAGCTTAAAGGAAGGCAGGAAAAAGCAAAATGAAAGATCTAAAAGCTTTAAAGAGAAGCAGAACATGGAAAGCATAGAAGGAAGAAATAGAGATCCAAGGTGCAGAGAACTTACCTGGGGAAGTAGGCTTGCAGAGGCTCCTCGCGGATCTCACTCAGACTCTTCAGATGGCACCGGGGCAGAGGCTCCGCAGAGATTCCAGCGCTCAGGAGGAGAGAGCAGAGAGAGTTGAGAGAGAAGTAGAGAGAGAGCAGAGAAGTAGAGAGAGAATGAGCGTTCAGAAATGTTGCTCAACGCGGAGGAGCGGACCTTTTGTAGCCAAAGCTCTGCCACTGTAGCAACAGTTCCGGTCTTTGCCACCGAGACTGTTGTCACAGTACCGGTCTCCTTTTTCAGAAAAAAAAAATAATAAAAATAATAAAAAAAATAAATAAATAAAAAAATATAATAAAAATTAATTAGCATCTACTGATGGGTGCTAGGTGTTTCAGACATCTGCTGATGGATGTCATTGATAACATCTACTGATGGATGTTACTGAAAAATTTCTTCCTTTTTTTCCTAACCTTTTATTGCACTTGTCTATATTATTTGACTGCTCTGAAATTGATCATCTGATGATTGTAACACACTGAGGACATTGTGTGATTTAAGTGTGGTCTACTGGGGAGAAATTCTGATTTTTCTGTTAGATTGTATTTTCTGTGTTAAATTTTTTGTTTTTAAGTGTTAAATTTTTTCTGTTTTAAGTTGTTTTAGTGTGTCTTGAGTGCAATAAATTTTACATTTTTCTCTTGATTTCTGGATGAGGTCTAAGTTGTAGATTTTTCCTTCACTTACTTAATACTTATAGTTTGTAATCCTTGCTTTTCTCTGCCTGGAAAGATGATTATGTGTTCAAGAGGTTGAATTGATTATAACATGGATACCCTGTGTGAGATTTGAGCCACTTAATGTTCTTTCTTGTGTGATATGACTCTTGATTTCTTGCACATATGCCTTGGCTTGATTCTTTTTGATATACTTAATTGATATGCATGTTCAGACGTGATAAAGGCATTTTTGTTCTTGAGCCTCTTTAGCCAAATAAGCCTACCTTGTTATTATCCTTTGATAACCCCTTTGAGCCTATACTATATATATTTCTTTGTGTTGAAGCTCATACACTGATCCTAAGTGAAAAACAAATGATTACCTTAACCTTAGGAAAGTCTGGAGCTATAGAAGTATGTTGAGAATAAGTGTGGTCTCCTTGGGAATTCTGATGAATTGGCTAGTTGGTTCCTCATCATGTTTTGAAATGATAATTTATATCCTGTTGTGAAAAAAAAAAAAAAAAAAAAAAAAAAAGAAGAAGACAGGATGAGAAAAAAAAAATTTGATGAGAAAAAGAAAAAAATTGAAAAATCATTTTGTGAATAATGGAGTCGAGAAGAGGATTGAATTAGAGGTTTGGGTGAGATTTCACTGTGTTACATTTTTTTCCCTAGTGCACCTCTATTTCTTCTGAGCTATAGCTACTTATCCAAATTTATCCTCCCCTGTCCTTGGCCCCATTACAACCCAGTAAAGACCTTTTGATCTGAACATGCATATGTTTTAAGTATTGATAATTAGAAGCTTGCCAAGTCTACTTGTGTTTGTTTTCTTGAGTTCATCGAGCTGATATTATTATTTACCCTAGACACTTGAGAGAAACACTGTAGTGCATCTGTGAGGTTTTGTTATTTTTGAATCACCTCTTGAACTGATTAATTATTTTTGCCATACTTTGAATTGCTAGGATGATTTCTGTAAGTATTTGCTTTATTGGATTTGTGTTGGATAATTTCTACTTCCTTTCTCTGTCCAGAATTCTTGAGAACTGTGTAAATTCAGTTTGTTTTCTTGTGAGCTTTAATTTTTCTGTCTGTTGAGTTTTGGGTCACCATTCCTGAAAGTCCTTAGAACCATTCCCAGATTTGCGTCTTAATTTTGCCCAGGAGTGCAAAAGACTAAGTGTGGTCTATTTTGATGAATCAATATTTTCTACACTCCATTTAGTTTATTGTACTAGAATTAATTAGGGAATTGTGCTTAATTATCCAATATTTTCCCGTTTTTCCTAATTGTGCTGAATTTGATCAGAAATTCTTATTTTACTTAATTTGAATTATCTGAGCTAATTATTTTCATTATTGATTACAGGAAAATTTTGGAAATAGAAATTAGGACATTTGAAAGATGTAAAGATCCTGGAGACTTCAAGAGAAATTGCAGTTTGGTTTGGCTAAAACAAAGCACCTTCAATTCATTTTCTTTTGGAAGAAAACAACTTAATTCTTTGTTGATCTCTTAATTTCTCACGGCTGCAACATGATTTAAATTTTAGAACTCTTGATGGTTGCAAACAGGTGCACATTACTATTGAAGTCAAATTGGCAATATCCAAAACAGCTCATGCCTTCACATGAGAATAAGGACCAAGTCCCTTGTTTGCTGAATTTTTAAGAAACACAAATTGGCTACAAAACTCACGGCAGGTGTAGTTGAGTTTGGAATGATGCTGCCACACAAACATGTCACGGCTGCACAACATCAAAATGGAGACATTCTCTGCACAAAATTCTAAAAGTGCTCCACCAACACACATATGATTCACGTAAATCCAAAAGAAAGCTGGAAACTCACGTGGCTGCACAAAGTGGAGGGTCTTCCTTGTTTTGTTTTGATTAGTAAAAGAATTTGGTGGAGGTCCACATTTCAAAGCACCTCACGGTAGTCAACAAAGGAATATAACTTTCCTTGTAGAAGTGGAAGCACATAAGATAAAAGGAGGGACCACCAAGGATAGCACCTCACGGTTTTTCCAACTGCACATTTGAATGGGAATTAATTTTCCTTAACCAACACAAAGCATCCAGCCTTCACACCTTTATACGTTCCAGTAGGCAGAGAAGTTACTCCAGCGGAGATGGAAAGGAAGGAACAACACATAGTGGGCTTGAAGTGAACTAATGAAGGGGACCACGTTGAAGGAAAAGACACTCATGGACTGGACATCCAAGTAGCTCCCACCCAGCAAGCTTTCAAAACCTGCAGCAGAACTGTGGCTGGAAAATGCAAATGGAAGAAGCTCCATCCAGCGTTTGCATTCCAGCAGAGAAGATGTTGTCATGTGCAAGGGAACTAAGCAGGGGGCTGCAACTGTCACGGGAGAATTCTCTTGGAGATTTACGGACCAGCAATGAAGCTTTGAGCAGCTCACGGTCAGTCAAGGAGCTGCAGCGCTTCATTCATGCACCCAGTAAAGAAGAGATCTTTGTCCAGCAGCTGCAGCCTTCATGCGGAGACAACAGGAGTGCAACACACATCCAACTTGTATGCAGCCACCAAGGAGGAAGGAGCACAAGGGAGAGGAGCCCACAGCAGCAAACCATTTCCGTGAAGAGATGAAGAAGTGTGTGACAACCAATTGAAGAAGAAGACAAATGAAGGGCCCTCACACTATTCTCTCACGGCCAGAAACTATTGCTCACCAATTTGTGCAAGGAAAAGATGCAAAACAAAACTAAGGAGATCACGGGAGGATGTTCAGAGATTGGCTATAAATGAGAAGCAGGAAGATTAGAATGGAGGGAGATTTTAGTGTAGTTTAGGTGTAAGTGTAAGAAACTCACGGTCTGGGAGGAGGCTTCTGCCTCTTCCTTTTCTTTTCCAGTAACAAGCTCTTTCATTTCCATTTTAAACAAGTGCAATGTAATTTTATTTCTGAATGCAGGAGTGTGTTACATTATATTGCTTATTTTATTTTCAGTTTTTACGTGTAGTATTCAAGAATTTTATTTGTAATGTTAAAACTTTTTGATGAATTTCATTTTCAGTGCATTTAATTTTACCGTTTCTGCATATTTACTGTTCCGTTTTTACCATTTGGTTTTACAATCTTTAAAATTTATTTCAGTGTTTTTAAATTCAGTTGTGTTTAAATTTTCACTTTTAATTTCAATTTCCGCACACAAAAAATCACAAACCCCCCCACTTCGTGACTAATCTAAGACTGAACCACCAAAATTGGTCCCTGAGAGACGACCTAGGAGTCAAATCCTAGTAAACTATACTGCATTTCTTTTATGCACAATTTTTGTGAGCGGTGCGACCCGTTCAATCAACAGACCCCCACTCCTACTTTTCCTTATTTCTTCTTGGGCTTTTTCTCGTTTTTTTTATCAATAACTCTAAGCTCTTCTTCTAAAGTAACAAGATATTGTTCACTTTCAAAACCTTATTTTTCTTTCAAAAGGATTTCTTGCTTTTTTTAAATTTTAGTGATTTTTGTTCTTTGGCCAAATGTTTTAGAGTTGGTTGGGCCTCTTCACTAGAATCACTACCAATTTGGTAAGAATGTGCTTTATAAATTCTTAAGGTTTTCAAAATGATATGCACACAAAATTACTTAGTAATTCAAAATAATTTCCTTAAGAGACTTAAGGAGACAAAAAAGACTAAGTTCACTTATAGGATAGGGAGGTGAATCACAATGAATTTCTTAATAACCAAGCCTTTCCTAGCAAAATTTTATCTCAAGTTGTCTAATACCAAGTTTCTCAAACGGAATTAAATTTAAAGTAGAAGTAGACACACATTAAACTACAAACAAATAAGAAAAGCAATTAAACTAAACTATGCAGCCTAATCGTAAAGTTAGAAGGAACTTTGGATCCTCCAAACTTACCAACTAAAAACGAAATTTAATAGGGTTTAAAGGTTCTTGTTAGGAGATGGGATTTAGCACCAAAGACTCATCCAAGACAACCTAAAAGGGTCATGAATACACAAGGAAATAGAAAGCAATTACAACTCAAAGAAAATACACACAAAAATATAAGCCTTCCTTCCAAGTGTTTTCTCTCTTTTCTTCTTGTCTCCATGCAAGATATCAAGCTTCTACTAGGTCTCCACCACCTGGGATGATACCTCAAGATGTTGGCTCACCACAAAAAGAGAACCTACACCACAAAGATAACACCAAAATCGAAAATAGAGTCAAAGAAAAAGCAAGAAAAGATCTTAAAACAAATTAGGCTTACGAAAGGTATTTGTATATGACAAAGATGAAAAACAAAAGAAGTCAAGCAAGAAATAAAATGGTAAGAAAAGAAGGTTAATCATATAAAGGGATGACCTAAACAAAGGAACTATAATAGATGCACAAAACAAAAAATAACTAAAGTAAAAAGTGGTGCTTCTTATCTTTAGCAAGCTATGAGTCAATCACTAATGCCACTCTTTTAACATCATTGGCCAAGACCGAGCTGCCAGAAAGCACAGTAAAATGCAAAAAGCAAAGAGCAAAAATGAAGCTAGCAAAATCTACTAAACAAGGTAGCGGTAGTGGTTAAATGCACATAATTTTCAACACTTTTTCTAGGCTCTTTCAGTACTTTTTTGTAGTCTTTTCTTTAAATCTTTTAGCACTTATTTTTTCATTCTTTGCGAAAAACAAGGCCAACACACCAAAAACAGAGTCTATATTTTGATGTGAAGACTAAAAAAACAAGAAACACAAAAATAGAAAGAAACCTACTAGAATAAAAAATATAGCATGGAACTCAACAAGACATAAGAGAAAATATTTTTCAAGAACTTGCCAATGATTTATTGAAAAATATGAACTCAAAAATATAAAGTAAAAATTCTAAAATGTATGTACATAATGTAGTTTTGAAAACCAACTTGAACATATAATTTTATGATTTTCCAAAAGGTAAAACTAAGAAGAAATTGCATTAAAAGGACTAAACATGACTTTAGACAACATGGATGGATATGAAAATCAAAATGACTCAAAATATATTAATATATTATATGACCGAAGAAAAATAAAAATGGACCAAAAAAGAATTAAAAAAAACACAAACACACAAGAAAGCTAAGCAAAAAGGCCAAATGGTTCCAAAGGAAAATAAGAAATTAGAACCATGAAAACAAAAATAAGGAAATAACATCAACAACACAAAAATAAAAGGATAGGTAAGGACCAAGAAACACAACTCTTATAGAACCAAAGCTCTTGATACCAAATGATAACAACCTCCTTAGCTAGGTGATGACAAATTTATGAACACCGAAAAACGGCGCCAAAAACTTGTTTAATTATCGGCAAGTGTGACCGAATCGTATCAAGTAATAAAACTCGGTAAGACCAAGTATCGTTCTCCCAAAGGACTCACGGCCTAGTTAGTTATATGATTTGTTGATTATTTAAGACTTGTTAACAATTGATTGTAGATTTTAAATGCAAGAGACAATAATTAAACATGTATGCATGAATTTGATCAATGGAAAAGAGGAATACAAACTCTTTAATGAATTAGATGGATGAGTATGTTGTTGGGGTTATCAATTTCATCTTATCCACTGTCATATACTTTAGGAATTCATCATTCTTTTCATCAATGCTAATGTCACTCTCTAAATCACCTTGCAAGAAGGTCTTTACTTAATTACGAGTTCATACAATTCCTAGCATTCCTAGTAATTAGTTCTTAAGTGTAGGAGCTTAACGACAACCAATATCGACAAAATCAATAATCATGGCATTGAAAGAGTTAAACAATTTAAGCTTTAAGCAAAGAGGAAAAACCCTAATGATGAAAGAAAACATGTATCTTAAAATAAGATGTTAACACAAATTCCATATATGAGAGTTTCACAAGACTACATTGATTCCCCAACAATAATACAAAGTTTAGTTCACCATATTCATGGTGAAACTAGATGAACAATAATGAAAGAATGAAAGGGATAGAAAAACCCTAGAAAGAGAAGAGGAGAGCGTCATCATCTCCCAATCTACCCCCAAGGGGTGAAAAGTGTGTTTCTGCTTCCTCTCAGCCAAAGATAACAACCCTAAGACATCTAGGTCTTTAAATAGGACATAAAAATAATAGAAAACAGGTCCAGGCCCAAACAGATCATAAAATCGCAGAAAAATGGCCCAAAACTCGTCTGGTTGACTTTTTTCGTATTCTGGTTGACTGGTTGACTTTTCTGGTTGACTGGTTGAGTTTTCTGGTTTCTGGTTGACTTTTCAGCATTCCAATCATTCGGTACTTCAATTCTTCTTTCAAATCATTCAATTAGCCTACAAAATCAAGGGAATCTTGCACAAAACCATTAAATTCACTTTTAACTCTCTTATTCACAAAACTAAAGCAAAACTATGAAGCTAGTTTCTAAGTCTTAAAGGTTGCTTTTGGTATCAATTTTAAGCATAAAAATAACAGTTTTTCAACCGTTATCACTAGGTTAGACTAAAGCTAAAAGAGAAGTTATGGTGATAGTGAAAAGGTTCAAATGGTGCAGCGGAATTTAGCGGGATCTGAAGAAGGTGACTCACGACTTTGATGATTTAATGGTGATGGGTGGTGTTTGATGGTGCTCTTAGAGAGATTAGGTCAACTCTAGAGGAAGGTGGCTAGAGGAGACCACATGAGATGCTATAGTCTTTGGTGACCTAAGATGAGTATTATGGCACAAAAATGACAACAAAACTTTGCTTAAATTCAAAGGTGAATACAAGATGAGAAGACATCTCTATATATAGGCTAAGAGTGTCTTCAAAATGTAGAAGAAAAACCCTAAAAACACTAGCTTGACCTAACTTGGAGATTAAGGTAAAAAAATTGTCCAATAGAAGGAGATCTTTGTTGACCTAACTGGTGCAAAAACCCTATAGTACTTGGTCCAAAATACAAGGCCCAAAATAAATCATGAACTACTTAGCGCATAATACAAAACCCAAATAAATCTAAACTAGTTAGCCCAAAATACAAGGCCCAAAATTATTCCTACTCTATAAGCTCCATGATGGCCCAAGATGGACCAAGAAAGAGTTTAGGCCCATCATCCATAGATGACTTCAACTCTACTTGAAAGTTCTTGACCATGGCTAGTAGGTATGTCATCACAAGATAGGGAAAATATTCTCACAACGACCATTGGAAAGCCAGAGCACCCAGGTCGTGTGCTTGGTATTCGAGGTGTTATTGGATTGAAATACTACTTTAGGTCTACACAAAGAAGTACAAAATCCTTGATTCAAGAGGTGTTGAGGAAGTTGAAGCTCTAAATAGAGGAAAGACTAAACTAGCCCATGAGTATTATGGAGCAACTCTTCATGAAACACATCCAACAAAGATAAGAAATACAACGAGAACTTGAAGAAATAACTCAATCCATGACCTAACAAAATGACGATCTCTCCACTAAAGATCCAACAGGATGTTGTGTGGGCACCAAAAGCTCATGCTATGCTATAAATCATACTGACTACTCAGTATAAGTTATTGGTTGATGGAGATCCCACACGTAGTGTTCGTATGATGACAACTTGCGGGATGACAGACTATTCATGGTTCTCCTCTATTGCCTCACTACGCACGTGTGACAATTAATAAAGTTTGAGATCCCCACACTCAAGTGCTTGTGCCAACTTCTGAAATCCAATTTGTGAGGAAGGCCTTAGGCATGTTTATATCTTGGCCTAAAGCTTTGATCATGTCATATTTTAGCCCACCATAAATATTATATTTTTATTCTTAATATTTTTATTCAAAGTTAGAAATAAATTATTCAAAACTTTTAAAATGTTTATTTCAATTCTCACATCCTAAGAAACAACCCATGCATGAACTTGTGATCCATGAAGATCATGATATGGAAAAAGCTGAGGATAACCATTTAGTAAAGCTGATGAAAAGATTATATAAGTTGAATAAAGGACATGTAGAGCTAGAGTGAGACTTAAGAGTATTTAGACTCCAATGTCATGTGTTATTTTATATTACTCTAAATGATGCACTGAAGGTCATTGGTGGAGAAAGGATGTTAAATCTTTCAATCCTAGAACTATGGTGCATGTAAGATTTTTCATATTCTTTCCTATTTAAATATTCTTTCCTATTTAAATATTCAAATTGTTAACTTTTTGTATATATATATATATATATATATATATATATATATATATATATATATATCTTTATTGTTATAGGTACGTGGACACCGTCATTGTGGACTATTCTCTTTGTCATGTTTAGTGTGACAAGCAGTCTAATTCGTGGGCATACGACTATTATGTCATGTCTTGGATCAACACCATCATTCAAGTAGGAATTAAAGATGATTGGATTAAGGTAATAATATATCTTTCACATAATACAAATCACATTCAACTTTAAACATTAGAATGAAAACATAACAAAGTTGTTTTGTTTTTGCAGCACTTCAGCAATCCATCACCAATAACAGAGGCCACAATGAAGAAGATACGAGAAGATTGGGAGCGTATCTTTTGGAGCGATGAAGTTAGGACATACATTAGTTTAGATTTAATACTTTAAGTTTTGATAGCTTTAATTTTTAGTTTTACTTGAGAAAACTTTAGTTTATAGTTTTGAATAGTTCATACAAAATTGAAACTAAGTTATGGATATAGAAATGTTAAATTGTTACTTTTTTGCTTTTTAGGGTTGGTAAAAATATAAAAATGAATAATTTATTAAAAAAACCTAGGATGGATGTCTGTTAATGCATTAACAGACGTCAACTGACGTTGGTCAAGATAAATTTTGATGTCGATTTTCCCTTTTTTGACTAACCCATTAAATTGGTACTCAATGATATGAGTATTTTGCTCAATGATGGTGGACGTCGAATATTCCTAATTTCTGACGTCAATCAACGTCTCTTTTTTCTTTCGACATCAAATTGACGTCTCCCGCTATGATGTCGAAGTATGGGCAGACGTCAAAGGTCGAAAATAACGAACGTTAAAGGTAAAAAAATAATGGACGTCAAAGCTTGTTTTTGTAGTATGTTTATATTGATTTTAACTTATAGATAACTTATAATTGTTGATTGTATGCATGTATGATACTTGGTTTGTGTGATTGAATTGTCTTATCAAATATTACTATAGAGTTGAGTAGGGTTGTGATTTCTCACTAGAGCTTGATATGTTTAAATTTAATATACTATTTGATTGATATGACATTTGCGATGAATTGAATGATTTAGTTGTGTATGATCTGATGGCTGATATGCTTAACATATGTGTTGTTTTTGGAATAAATTGTAGGGCTTGTATGGCATTAATCAAAAGAATTTTTCTATTGAATTATGTAGACTCGCTGAGCAGGTATATACTCGGTCGAAGTCAAAGTTAAAGAGCTACTGATTGGGTAGTCACTAAGCGAGAGTACACTCGTTAGGCGACCAAAGTTAGATAACTTAGTGATTTGAAGTAGTTGGGCAATAATATATTCATTGGGCTAGCTCAATGTCAGAGAGCTGCTGACTTGGTGGTTAGTTGGCGCGACCAAAGTCAGGAAGCTCACTAACTTGACAATTGGTTAGGCAAGAGTGCTTTTAAGCACTACTTGCTAAGCGAGATTAATTGATTTTAACATTACTTTTCACATGTTCTCTTCCAATTTATATTTTTTTAATGTTGGATTTTATGAATGTTAATATGATGGTTAGTTTATGATCTTTATCTTAGAATTATTGGAATGAATCCAAGAAAGATTGGTTTTTTGTTTGGTGTATGCTTTGACATATGGGAGTTCTGAAAAGAGGTATCCTGATACTACCAACCATTCAACTCATGTCGAGAGAAATGAGGTAGGGGAGAGAATGGCATGAGGTCATAGCCTTAGAATTTTGGTCCTAAGCATGAAATAGACCAACCTTGTGAGTAATATGGTTATAACCCCTGGATTTATGACTCTGCAGAGCATAAATACTGATGGACTCCCTTTAAGATGAGTTTGCTTGCTTCCACGAGTCTAGGAAAAGATTATCAGAGGTATTTGAATGAAGATTAGCAGCAGTGGTTGGAACTAGATGAAGGTTTATGGATTGAAACAGAGTGGAATTCTTAATGTAGTGATATGGATGATGGTTTGGTGGTGCAAGGCAGATCCTAGTACAGTTCCACTAGGGAAGGTGGCTACAAAAGGTTGTGAATCACTCTCCTAACTGTTACCTTTAAGAAGAAGAGGGTATAGAGTTTTCTCAACAGAGTTTCTCAACTATATCATCAAAGGTAAGAAAAATACAATGGAGAAGGTGTTGAATATATAGAGTATTCAACACCTTGGGCACAATGTGCTTAGCTAGCTGATGATCAGTTGCAACTCACGGATTAGGTGCCATGTACACACACATTTTACACATTCTACTCTATTATAGAAGCAAAGACACATGCTGGAAAACATAGTTGTTTTCTCGCGTCCCCTGAGCGCAATCCCTTTGTCAGTTGGCCGCCAGCCAATACGCAAGTAGGGATTTCCATGTCTAGGCTTCATGCTACTTGCTCTTGAAGTTGGCTTCTCCTTGGACTTCTAGCTTCCGATCCAGCTAAAGATATAATACCTTAGAGTCTTTGGAGGTTGGTTCTTCAAGTTTTTCTTGCATTATTTTTATCATACCTCTTGTGATAGGTCCACTAATGGGCTTTCTTCCATCAAATACTACTACAAATGCACACCTATAATAAAGTCTTATGTCAAAGGTGTGTATCTAGATAATTGAGTCTAATGTTAATTGTTTGTGTGAGTAAGTGATTTGTGATACGTTATACATGGTTAGATGATAAACTGATATATTGTGTTTTTGATATGATCACTTTACAATCTGAGCATATATTAAAATAGGGGAAGATATGTCTTTGATGGACGGAGAGGAAGCGATTGAGTAGCTTATAACCTTTCTTAGTTGTTGCATATAGAAGTCTTTTTTTTCTAATAAACTTTTGTAGCTTATAACCTTCCTTAGGGTATACATATTATATTATTATAGTTATAATGATGAATAACTATATTAATATTTTATATATTTTCTAATGGTGTGTTTTGTGGTTATCAATTGTGGAATATTTTATTTAATTGTTTTATTAATAAATGTTTTTAACTGTTGTTTTTGCTATATTTTTGTCTATTGAACAAATAAACGTTGAATAATTTAAAATTAAAAATATTCAATATATTTAACTCTTATGTAATATATATTTTTATATAAAAATACTAATAAAGTTTGTACAGGTTAATATAACTATATTGATTTGCATCCACTTACTCTTCCATGGATATTTTTTCTCTATCGTTTTCTTTCTCTTTTTTAACGAAATTTTTATTATTTATTCAGCCAACAAATATTATATTTTGATGGTAGGGTTATCATGCAGTTAAATAATATACTAACCTTTTCAAAGTACATAACTAATTACAGCAATTACCTTTTATGAAATTGTTTCGTCTTATTTTCTTTTAGGGAAATTTAAACAACTCTTTTATTATATATGTAATTTTATTGATAGTTTATTCTTATTGGGAAATTGGTCTATTAATCTTCGTGTAGAGTCCTTATTCTAAACTACTTTTTTCATTATAAAATTCAAACACATAACACTACGTATTAGTTGATCCTTTGATTACAAATGAGTATGAAAAATGGGTTGAGAAAAAGTTGTGATGGGGACAAAAGTCGACCACTAAACATGATGCTTCGTTGCTCTCAGATTCTGCTCTTTCCACCTGTCACTCCTTTCCAACCCACCACAATAAATAAATAAATAGATAAATAAATTCAAATCTTCATTTCTCTTTTCTTTTCCATACACACACCATCCCTTTATTGTGAAGAAAGTCATGTTACAAGTGTTTGAGCAATTCACTTTGAACTAGTCAATTTTTAGGTCTTGTTTTGTTGAAGAAAAGGGACAATTTTGGAAGTTCCAGGATATGAAGGCAACCTTTGAAGCTTAAAAGTTGCATATAGAATTTAAAACTATAGGTTCGTCCTTTTAACCAAGGAGAAATTTATTATGAATACATCATTAGAGATAAATTAATTTCATCATAAAATGGGTCAATCCAACAAAAAGAAGATTCTTTAAATATTTCCGATAATTCCAATATTTGGATATCTAGAAACAACACGACCACAATACTCAATATATAATAAAGTGTTATAATTACAGAGTTAAAAGACATTCAGGTCGTTCGGAGGAAATGCAAGACAACATCTTCAATCAAACAGAAATTGGATTGATAAAAATAATTTTTTGAATACACACCTTTAATAATAAACATTCCATGATCTCAAAACATGGAGGCATTGTAGGTCCAAACCATAACCAAATCAATTAACTCACATTTCTTTTATCAACTTTTTTTCCTTCCCTCATGTAAACCTGAACTTACTAAACAGAACTTGGTTTCAACAGTCAATTTTCAACATTTATCTTCAACAGATTATTACACTTTCTAATTCACATTTTAATAATGACTGCAATTAATGTGGAATTCAACAAAATAGAACTCACTACGATGAATTTCTTTCGCTCATTATGACAAAAGAGGAAGACGAAACAACTAAAAGATATCATACAAGAACTGAACTTAACGTGTATATTGACATATTCGATACGCCTGATAACAAATAACTAAATTTCAAAACAAAAATCAATAGCTATTTGTAGACAATGTATAAGCAATTCTAAAACCATCCCACATTCTTTCAAACAATCAAAAAATGGTACCTAAGATTAAGTTATCTCTATGCTCACTCCAACATTAAGATATAAGCAATTTTAGAACCAAAACGGAAAAACTTGGCACATAAATAAACTAGAGTAAAACGACACTTTCATACTAGATTTTACTATCATGCAACGTTATGTGCAAAATTTCAAAAACAAGCATCAATGAATGCTTGTCCATCTTCCAAAAATGGATTGAAAAACGATCCCTATTCCCTAAGACTACGAACCTTGTACCTATGAACTACGGATTCACTAAACCTCCCCAAAAACGTATCCACCTATTGTATAAAAATCCAAGTCCCTCAAAAGTTTCAAACTTCATAAGTTTGAAGAGCTTCACCAAATGTCAAACCACCTTGATTTACTTACTCTTCTTTCCACTTGTTTACATATCTAAGGAAAGCCTTGGCAGGATTTTTCCTAGGTGGTGCGCGAACACGTGTAGACCTTCTGACCACAGAATCATCCAGGGTAGTGTTATGCAACAAATCCTTTGAATTTTTCTGCAATTCCGAGCTGTAAACATGCAATGAAAAGGAAAGAACCTCACAAGTCAAGGGAGAAATGTTGATAAAATATAAATCCTTCATTATTAGAAGTGTGAACATAGACACATTAATCTTCATTTTCTTCCAAATTTTTTAAAATAATATTAACTATTTCAAAATACTGTCAAAATACCCATAAAAGATATTATGCAATAAAATTATTCATTGAAGATAATACCCATTTACTCCCCATTTCTCAGTTTCCAAATCAAGTATATCTATCTATAGTTCACTTTATGTTACATATTCAAAGAAAGATTATAATTTTATTTTAACTGTATTCATGTTACAATCTGCTACAGTCAGCCAATCATTCCATTATATTAGCAAAACTTGAAGATCTTTTTACATAATAGAACTTTAATAATCTGAATTATTCCTTCTATTTATTTTATTCAATAAACACCATCTTTAAGCAAATGTGAATATTGGGCAAGGACCACAAAATCCTTATGTAAAAGGCTTTTCGTGGAGAAACATCATGAAATGACTTAAACATTGTGCGAAACGAAATCAAGGAGGGGTGAGGGCCAAGTGTGCATTTCAATGAAAATCAACCGAAGCAAATCAAACTCACCATATTCTACCATAATATTTTTTCAGTTGTTTTAGCAGTGCCCTCTCCCTCTCGCCTTTGCAATTCAGTGAACTCGTCAATCCATCAAGCTATTCAAATTCAAGCATGCAACTGAAATTAGAAAAGATTAATTTGTATAAAATGCATGTATAGCATATGTACCAAGTACCTCTCCTTTGCTACTGTAGTATCCCCACTCATTGGATTCAGGACTTTCAACAAATATCCTTCCATCACGGTAAAACCACCAATACCTATTATAATATCTGTCCATACCTAGGAAACTTGTACGAACACACCATTTCTCTATCTCCCGATCAAAATATTGTCTCTGTAATAAATAACTTCATTAAAATATGAACTTAAACAAAAGTAACATAAAACAGTTGAATAAGGGAAACAATTTGCACCCTTTGTTCGTAGCTTTTCTCTGATTGATCCTTATCACCTATTGGTTGTTTCTGTGATTCCTTTCTATTGTATACTTTTCCGCATACTGCAGATCGATTAAGCTCAGAATCAAACTTTTCAGCTGACATTTTTGAAGCAAGGTTTGAATGCTTGATACCACTGTTAATATATTATTAGAAAAAAGGTTAAACACAACAATAACTCAGAAATAGAGAAAAATGTGTTTTCTAGATTTCCATGAAGACATTAAGATACGGCACACAAGTCCAACCTATCGAATGCATATTTTTGCGTAGATGATGATTCTGTCTCACTGTTTCTATTCTTTCTAATACTACCATTCTGTATTCTGTGACTATTATCAGCTGAGACGGTTGCATCCTGATCAAGATCATGCCCATTCTCACCAGAGGTGTTTCCAGAATCAGCTTTCAACTGCTCCTTTACTTTTCTTCTCTTTGCAGAAGCTTCAATTGCTTCTTCCCTTTTAGCAGCTCCCAGTACCCGCCTTTGTTCAATAAACTCATGCAATTTTTCCCTGACAATAGCTGTATCAAGGGCTCGATTGACTAATTCGCAAAAGATTTCTAATTTAGCATTGACATCTATATAACTATAACGTCCCCGTTTAATTGTTGCTTCATACTGCTGCAGCTTGGGAATTTTGATCATTTCTAAAAACTTGCATAAATAGTCTTTCCAACTAATCATTGTAATCTGAAAAAAGGTATTGCATGAGACATTTACATATGAAAATCAGTAACGGGATAAGCCAAGGATGATAAGCCTAGTGTGTTGTTGCAATAAAGATATACAGTTCTTAAGGTTGTTTTTTAATAAATCTGCAATACCTATCAGAGCAACTGTCTTTATCCATTACAGCACTAACAAAAAGAATATATATGACAGACACGAACCTTCTTCGGTAATTTATCTTGAACAGCTGCATAGTATTCATCATCACCTTTGATGAGCACACGAAAGAGTACTGCAAGAGATTCCACCAGGAGAACAACATTGCTATCCTTGTGACAGATTGCGTTTTCAAAATCTTTGAGAGAGTACGGTGATAATTGTAACAGTTTACCAAAAGACATAAAAAAGTCCCAAACCGTTAAGAGATCCCCTACACAATGAATTGGAACATTAAAGTCTCTTGATGGAGAAGGACGACTACTGAAAACTGGATCATCTGGACTAGGCTTCACTAATAGATCATCAATTGGATATTTGATAGACTCTTCCTGAACATGATAGATTTGAAACAACAAATCATAAATTTATTTAACAAGCCAATCAGAAGTCTGTAAGCTATAAATCTATAAAATTTGACATTTGGACGATCTTGTACTCTTTTCTTTTTAATTTTGTAGGTAACAAAATAGAAGCTGAAACTACCACCTCCTTGTGTGTACCTACCTCATGCTTTCTTTTTTTGGTGAAGACCACGAGTCCATTGTTAAAGGAAACCTTTCCTCTTAACTCCTCTGGAATGTCAGTTGAGATTCCATGATTTTTTGCAAGTTTATCATGTAAAACCCAAGGAGCATTTCGATATGTACATTCACGGACAAAAGACTTCAAAATATTTCTACTAAAAGGTGGCTTCTTCTGCACCAAATCTTGAGAACTGACTTCTGCTCTTTCAATAACATTATTGCTTTCATCTAGCCAAGCCACCACATAGCTGACAGTTTCAGCATCTTTCTGCATCACTCTCAATATTTTGCAAGGACACACTCTTTCATTCTTTTTTCCATACAATTGAGAGCCCTCAACCAACTGCTCCTTCAACTTATCAGCAATAGAATCAACAAGGTCCTTCAAAGGGAGCATGCCTGCAATAGCATAAGACCACTTAAAAGTACAGAAGTTAAAATTGTGAAGCGTCTATATCAGGTAAAGGTTAAAAGCATACTATAACTTGAAACCACATCTGATATATATCCTAAAATTTTTCATACCAATTCTTAAACAAGCATAGTTTTTAAAGTTCCAAAACCTACGAATTTTTCTAAGAGAAATTGTGATAAACACTTGTAATAATACATAAGATGAATTTAGTAAACTCCTTCATTTGATGTATATAGCATTGTTTGATAAAAAGTCAGAGTCGTGCAGAAATTGATGATTCACAATTTAAGCAATCTGAAGGGAAAAATCATCACAACCACAGTTCTTAATTGCCTCAAAGTCACAAGATGTTAGGATGCAGACATATATACTTAGCTAATCCTTCATTAGTGGATCATCTATAACTCTTCGTTACCATTTCAAGATCTCCCTGAGTCTTGTGTCCAGACCTTGGAATGAGGCAGGTTCTCCTCCCATAAACTTCTGTCTACCGAAACAAATTGAAGAGGCTCCCACGAGATATATACAGGCAACCTAAATCATATTTGGCATGACTTGCTTTAACCAGCAATAATTTGATCTCTTATACCAGCTAATTAGCCAAAACCTACTCATCTTCAAGCTAACCAACATAGGAGATAGACATGAGGCTTAGGACAATTTATAGAATAAATAGTAAAGCAATACTTGCATTGAACTGCTAACTTGATGGACAAATTCCTGTAATGAAAAACGGAACCAGTAATCTAAAACCATTTGGTAGGCCCTTAAAAACAACTCCAAGACAACAAAGGAATCTTTCTCTCTCAAATAACATTGTGGATGGTAGCACGGTATACCTTTTGTTCAATCATTCAAAAGTAACGTCCCATCTTAAAGTCACCGCCCCTACTGCGGGATTCAATATGCACATCCCATTACATGTGCTTCTTCACAATCATCTTAATTTCCTCCAAAGGTGCTTATAGTACTGTATATTATAAACTTTTAACAATAACAAACCCTTGTAAACAAAGCAAATTAAAAGACAGCTCTTTAAACCATATATTTTAATTTCAACAAATGCAGAAAAAACGAAAATTTTCAAATTACCCATGCAAAACAAATGAGCATAACCAATAATAAGCCACAAAGAAAAAGGAAACATAGTTCAATTTCGTTCAACATAAACTTTTTCTTTTCATTTTGGACCAAAAGTAGAACTTACTGTACTGAATAATCCTAAGTGCCGGTACCATTAATTCTTCCGGAATCTGTTGAACTTTCTCAGTAGCAAGCTTCTCTGACACCAAAGCCTGTTCATAAGTCAAGCCAGTTTTTCCCGTTACTTTGCACGTCCAAACCCTCTTGCGGTATTGATTTAAGCGGTTCAAATAATCACTTGTTCGTGTCAAGGAATACCAACCATTAAACAAATGGTCAAAAATGTAAAAAAAGTGCAAAAATCGATACACTTTTCAACCTCTTCCAACTCAAAAATCACGCTATGCTTTTGGTGTATTCCAAGTAATTATGTAAGACAGGTGAAACGTTATAGAAATAAATGAACGAGAAAAAGATACTTATAATCTCGAAATACTTCTTTAGTAAATCGAATTCGAAAAAGACTCTCGCATGGCTCCAAATCATTAGGTGGTTCAGCAAGGGCAAAAGGCTTTCTCCTCAAAAGCGGCATTGGGATATAAAGCCGCAGGTCCTGTCAATCAGAGAAACCCTGCATCCAGAATTCAGCACAACACAACACAACAATACTCTTTCAGCCATATAAGAAACCGCAATACAGAAACCACTTGAAACAGTACTCAGGTTGAGGTTGCATGTCCTAGGAAAAAAATGCAAGGAAAAGTTTCGACTTTTAGTCTTTTCTTGGTTAAAACAAAATGATTGAATAACAGCAATGAAAATAATAATGTTTGTTACTATTAGTTTAATATTTAACTTCGACTAAATGGTGATACACTGAAAATCAAAACGGCCAGCATTTTGCAGGGTCCGAATGGGACATTGGGGGTGGAAAAAGGGAAACCCTAGAATGTGGTATTTTGGCGATTTCGGAACAAATGAAGTTTGGTAATGAAACACATAGGCGATGCAGCCATGCGAGTGTCGAGAAAAATAGAAAGAAAGGAATATCGGAGGAACTGACCGCGTGACATTAGCGTTAACGAGAAAGGGAAAAGGAAACTACAGGAATGGAGGAAAACGGCGAAAAATGTGAGTTCCCGCCATAAACGAATCAGCAAAAGATACTGAGTTAGAGAGAAAATGGGAAGAAGAGAAAGAGAGTTGGAGGGAGAGAGAAAAAGAATGAGAGAGAATTGGGAAGTGAGAGAAAGAGAGTAAGAAAAAAAGGATCTTACAGAGAAGGTCGGAAGCATAGAAGAGAGAGTAAGAGATGAAGTGTCTTCACTCACTCTTCCTTCAGTCTTCTGTTTCCGAATATTCGAAGTTTGTGAGCGAGTCTCTTATATAGCGTCTTCTCGTGTTCCTTCCTCTCCCCTCCAACAAAATAGTATTTATTTGGAAAATGTTAAGAACATTATTTTAAGTATAAAATATAGTTTGATTATTAACTGTACTAATATATTAATATTATAAAATCATTCCTTATTTAATAGGTGTTACTGTAAATTATACTTTTAAATGTATTTAGGAAAATTATGACGATATATTACTTAACATTCTATATTAAATATTTTCTATTATTAGCTAAAATTGATAGAAAAATTATGAAATTTTGTCAGTCTTATATATTTTATAAATGTAACAAATATTTGTTTGTGTTCTGATTGAATATCTTTTGTTAAGAATATAAATGTTTTACTGGTGTGACATCCCAAAAATACAGTAAAAACCATATAATTAGAAAATCACAGTTAATAATAATACAGTACAGTTTTCCAACTTAAAAGTTAAAACCAAACGAACGCTCAAGGACGAACGTCCTTGAATACGGTCTTATAACAATAAGGAACGAATGCGCAAAGTCGCACGCCCATACAATAATCACGAATTACAACTGAACGTAAAAATTTAAAACTTGACCGAACGGTCATACATAATAGTACTAAAGGATCGGTCGAGCGTCTCACTGCTCGGTCTTCACTTCAACTTCAACCAGATTTTCTTCGTTCAATGCCTCCTCCAAATGCTCATCTCCCTCTGCTCACATCCACACGGATGATCATTGCAACGACAGGACGGACGTACAAAACGAGACAACACAAGGAAAACGCAAGGGTAAGCTTACATAATTTAACTCATGCATCAACATAGAATTTCAAATAAATAATTCATCATACATGCATATTTCAACATACACATTCATTACATAACAACCCACTTTAACTTACTCACTAAATAAAACTCAACACGACTGACTGTCCGGACTGTATGAAATCTGTGTAGTTACAGGCGTTCACGCACCCGGGTGGTGTGGTAACTGGCATTCTCATCAGCTGCCACCCGAGGTTAGTACGTCCGTCCAAAGTACCTCTAAGGACGACGACCTCCTGCCATTCCCACGCATGACGTGCGCCTCTACTTGAGGACGATCACTCACGGAATATCAGGATTGAACATCCAGCATTAACTTCCCACAGTCATACTTTACGAATTTCAACAATCATCTGAGTCGTTCCTCCTTGGAACGCTCTTTCATAAATCATAACTTTCCATATTGTTCATCATTCACTTTTCATTATGTATTCATATTCTCATTTCATCTCATAAACTATTCATCATTTTCATCATTCTTAAGAAGACCATCAAAAACGAATGTTCTGTCCCCAATAAGTCCGAGGACGAACGCTGTGAGCAACACTAAAAGACGCTCGTTCAAATCACAAGACGAACGGCAGAATTTCAAGTAGAACGAGGACGAACCATGTTGACTGGACCAAAAGACGCCAGTTAAAATCAGAGTACGAACGCTCAGTATCTGACCGAGCACCGTGTTGAGCGAGCGCTCAATCTATGACAGAGCTTCTATTTAGAACGAACGTTCGGTGTAAGGCCGAACCCCAATTTAAACGAACGTTCGGTATATGACCGAACCACAATTATGAACGAACACTTAGTATAAAACTGAACACCCAAAAGAACGAACGCTCATCTCAGAAATGAGTAAATTAGGACGAACGTTCAGTTCAAAACAAGTACACTAGGACGAACGCTCAGTTCAAAACCGAGCAGCATTCTGGACGAACGCTCAATCTCAAAAGCGAGCGAACTAGTTGGACGAACGCTTAGTGTAAGACCGAGCATCAATTTGAGCGAACGTTCGGTAGGAGATCGAACACCAATTTCGGACGAACGTTCGGTATGAGACCGAACTTCGGTTTGAACGAACGTTCAACAAGGCAATGTAACATGAGGACGCTCGTCCTCGACCAAGAATCGTTCCAAATAAACGAATCCCATTCTTGATTATTCAATAGGGAGACCGAACGGTCTAAGACCATTCAGTACGAACTCTCAAGCAAAGCGTTTTGACACGAGGACGCTCGTCCTCAGTCAGTATTTCATTCAAATGGAAGAATTTGAGATTTTCAACCAAGTTACTAAGAAAAACCGAACGGTCAATGACCGTCCGTTCGGTACTAAGGTACAATTTCATGGAGAATTCATTTTCAGTTACATTCAAGTATATTTCTCAGCATAAACTTTTCATAGCTTCATTCGTTCATATCAAAATCAACTTCCACATTTCATACGGTCCAGATCATCAAATCTCATATATATATCATACATCATACATAAATTCTATCATATTTCATTTTCATTCATTCAACAACGAACGTTCATGCAACTTAATCACAGTAACATCATGCCTCATATTCATATAAATAACGAACGTTCCTACAGCATACATAAAAAACAGTTAAATTAAGTAAGCTTCCCTTACCCGGAAAATGAACGAACGTCATATTCAAACACCAGCCAGATTTGGACGAACGTCATCTAACAATTTAAACAAACGCATGAGCGAACGCTCGTCAGCAAAAGAAAACGAGTACTCAAATCAACGTGGACGAACGTTCAATTCGTCTAGTTTTGGACGAACGTCCAATTTGAAATTTCAAATTGGACGATCGCTCGAAATTTGGGACGAACGTTCGGGCTGGTAATCGTTTACAGGACCCCTGTAAACGATTACCCGAGAGAAATGGCCAATTTGTACAAAAAGTCTAACGTAGGTACTCAGTCAGGTGAACACAGGTCACCATTGGCCAAAAACTTCAGAAACTTCATTTTTCAACCCAAAAATATCCAGATTTGCATCAAACACAACATCATTCAACAATCAAACGAATAAAATCTAACTCCCCTTACCTCTTGAAGACTTCCTTGAATCACTTCCAGAGAGTTTGATGTCCTTCCAAATGCACCACCAAAGCCTCCTTGCAGCTCCAACAGCAGCTCCCACACGCACTCAATTGGAGTAGATACACAGTTTTAAGAAGCTAAAAGAATGGTTTCTGTTACTATGGGTCTCGACAAAGCTTATCGACGAAGCTTGGGTCTCGACAAAGTTCCTACTCGGCCTCGACAAAGTCCACGCGGTCGACCTCGACAAAGCTCCCGCTCGACCTCGACAAAGTTCACGCGGTCGACCTCGACAAAGTTCACGCTCGACCTCGACAAAGTTCACGGAGCAGCATTTCTCAACTCCAGCAGCTCAAAATGGTGGAAACAACCAATAACCCTTCACTTCCATTAGCAGTTACGTTCCAACAAGAAGAAGAAGTGGCGTTCCAGTTTTGGTAGCAGCAGCTCCTGCTTCAACAGCCCAGTCATTCATGCTTCTAGGAGCTTCACGTTTTCAGCAAAAGAAGGAAGAAATGGTGCTCTTGGACGGCTGGAAACGGGAGAAGGGTTCCCTCCCTCTGCTGCTCTCTCTCTCCTTCTCACATGCCAATAATGAGAGCCCCATTTCTGCCAAACCTCCCCCGTAAAATGCCCCCTCCTCTTCTCTTTCCTTTTCTTGTTTTCTTTTTATTTTTGTTTTCAAAGGGAAGCAACGTTTGCTGTCCCTTGTGGCAGCGCTCGTTGCTTCCTCCCTTGTCTTTCTTCTTCTTCTTCTTTTTTTTTTTTTTTTTTTTTACAAATCCTTACAACTGGTAGTATTATATATCAATGAAATATGATTTATTGATTGATATGTCTCTTTTAAATAGAGTTATTAGTTTAATTCATAGTTTATGACTAGTCCTAATTCATTCTTAAAAAAAATTATTTTTAGAAACTCTTCAATTAATTTTTAAAAACTCTAATCTCTGAAATTCCTCTTAAGTAAGTTAGAATTAGGATTAAAATGGGTTTAACCCACTATAAAACTTTAATTAATTTTTAAAAATAAATATTTTTTATACCTCCATACTTTCCTGTCTGTATTCTTATGATTATGATAATTTTTATTTTATATAATTTTAAAGTAATAAATGATTTTCAGATTATATAATTAAAATTATTTATTTTTCATAAAAAAAATTTGAATTGCATAAAATGAAAACCGATTTACGGATTACACAATTTATAAACTATATTTTTAACCTTATTCAATTTCTGGAAGTTACTTAAAGTTTTCGAATTGTATAATCATGCAGTCCAAAAGCTTTTTGAATCATGCTATCTGGACTCTATTCAAAAGCTTTTTGCACAATCCGAAATCATTTTCAAGCATGGGAAATTAAATATTCAGGAGGATGGAGGACGAAAATATATAGGAGTAGAAAGAATTTATATTCAATTATTTATTTTATCAGATTAATCAAATTTAGATTATTCAGATGACTAGTTAATTAAGTCAGGTTTTTTAAATAACGGATTTATATTAAGTTAAATTATTTTAACATAAATATTATTTTTATTTTGGATAAATGACATAAGTATAGTTAATTTTAAGTAAATAAATAATATGAATAATTTTAGTAATTAATACTATAATAGATTATAATTTTATATTATTTATTATTAAATTTTATCATAACAATATTATATTAAAAATTAAATTTTAAATATATTAAAACATTAAATTATAAATATTAAAATATAAATTCAATTTAAATTAAGTATCTATAAAATGTTAATTCTCGACCATAATTTCCTTCTTACTTCATTTTACTTATTCAATTATCCAATTTAAATTAATAGTATATTTAAATTTACCTTTGGATCAAATTTCAGATATTTTTTTCTGACTCATACCAAAAAGTCATGGTTCAGATTTTTTTTACCAACTTTAAAATTGTCCACATTCTTTCCTTTCCACTCAGGAATAAGTAACTCAATTATTTTAGCTTGTAAGTCATTCACATAAACATTTGTAACTTTAAAAAGAAAAAGTAAAAACTTTTACATAAAATTACAAGTGCCATTATGTATTTACAAATTAAAAAAGCACTTAAATTTGTAATAAATTAGGAGTTAATTATAATTTTTTTTATTTAAAATGAAAATTTTTTTCTTAAAAAAAACCCATGAGTTGGTCTTGTTTCACAAGACTTTTGTAAATATTTTGGTCTTGTAAACTTTTTCTATGGGAGACGTTTTGACCTTGTGGGTTTTTCTAGCCTTAATCCACGTGGATCAGGGCCAAACCATGTAAGAGAGGTCAAATTGACGGGTCTACTTTGGAGGATGTTACACTTATTGTCAATAGTTTGCAAGTTGATAACATTTAGACTGACTTCATGGTAGTTCTAGGCAGTTTTAAGAAAGCTCGTTTTGTAAAGGAATTGAAATTAACTTCTAAATGGACTAATATACTTGATTAAATTAATGATTTGAATACTAAAAAGATGATAAGTTAGTTCAAAATACAATAAAACCTAGTAGGAGTAAGGCAAAGAAAGTTAAAACTAAATCTTTCAAAGAAATAACTTCTAAAAGGTACTAATGAGTTGTAAATGTATTTTTTGGAATGTGTTAGGGTTAGCTAAAATATTATTCTTTGGTGTTGCATTGGTTTACTATTTTCCATTCATCTATTTATATATTTTTTTTCATAATAGATATTTTTTGTCTATGTGTGTGATGTAATTTTGTCATGGGTTTGATGTGGTCTCCCGTGTTTTTCTATTTTTTTTAATAAATTTTTCATTTAATGGTAATGATGTCTAGCATGATCCCATTTAGAAGTGGGGAAGTGGGGTAGTTGGGATTGTAAGGATGATGATTCAGAATGTCAGGTTAGTTTAGGTAATTGGTTGGAAAGTTGAAGTTGCTGGTTTAGATGAAAATTGTTTTCATTGAGGTGTATATGGAGCAAGTTATGGATAAAATTTTCTATTATGACCAATCCCTTCATTATTGTCACACCCTTTTTTTCATATAACAACTTGTTTTTAATTGGATATCATCTTTCTTTAATTCCCAAAGTTCCATCCTTCTATCTTTGTTTAGGACTTCTAGACAATCTCTTCTTAATTGAGACAACACATTAAGAAATGAAGTGATCTCCCACACATGTTAATCATTTAACGGGTAGATGATTCAATTATATGTTTCTTCATATGTTGTTTTTAAGGGATGTAGTCAACTCCATTCAAATTCAAAAACTTAACAACAAACAATGAATGAGAAGGAGTGTCAACGATCATCCATTTTCTACATATATACTCCTCTTTTTCTAAGTTAACCATAAATTTCTCTTCAATCATTATAATGTGTTTAATCTCAAAAAAACTATTTTGCAAACCAACTACTACACACATAAAAGTTTCACATCAATATATAGAGATAATCCCAAATAAAATGTAAAAAAGTATATAACTACCTTAGTATATAAAACTTTGTTTGTTCTTATTCCTTTCTATAGTCTATTTTTAATTATTGGACATGTAGAAGCTTGTGGCGTCGTTTTTCGGTGTTCATAAATTTGTTATCATTGGGCTAAGAAGGAAATTGGTTTTTCTGGTTAGCAAAATCCTTGAGTTAAGAGAGACATTCATGATTTCATCATTCAAGCCCAAACTCTCTTTCTTTTTCCCAACTTTCCCTTGTATTAAGCTTTTCTTTTCTTTTCTTTTCATTTTTCTTTTTCTTTTGCTTTTGCTTTTCATGTATTCACTACTTAGCTCAATGCTTTTTCTTTTCAATTTTTCCAGTAACCCTAAACTTGAACCTTTATCAATACATGATCAAACGTTCTCAACTTAACTCAAAGTAAATATTTTCACAAAGGGTTTTCAAAACAAGCATTAGGCTCAATGTTCAAAGGTTAAGACAAATTGTTTTCTTTTCAGTGGACAAAAATCATGTGAAGGCTAAAAGAATAAGGGATGACAAAAGATGACCTTGATCATATGAAACCTGCAAGCAAGTAGTTCAATCACAAAAAATTTGGGCAAAATCATTCATGCTCCCAAAGTAATAGCAATTATTCACAAAAACTCTAAAGCTCAAAACTCACACAGGTAAACTTTTAAGTCCCAGAATTCAGAAAAACAACCTGCTTAGTATCTCAATCAAATTTTACCTCAAACACATGTTTCATACACTATGAGCGATCACCTGTATATTAACACATCATAAATCATCTCAACATCAGCCAACACACTAAAGCATCACAAAGCAATACTTATCACAAAACACAACACAATTGAACCAAAGCAGTGTAGTTCATTCAAGCAGAGTACAATAACAAAAAAAATGATCAAAAGGAAAATATTAAAATAGAAACAAAAATAGAGTTTAACAATCAAAGCAATAAAAGTAGTAAAATAACAGAAATCCTGTTGTAAAACAAATGTGGCATCCATCAGTAGATGCCAAGTATAACTCATCACTCATCATCATCAAAGTCCTCATCCTCCTCAGCTTCCTCATCCTCATCATCCTCATCCATGGTCGAAGCTTCAGCTGGTTCAGCTCTACCACCCTCCTGTGCTGGGTTAGCAGGCCATGCAACTCGGGCTGCAAAGTCGTCCTGAGAGATGAATTATCGCTCAGGAAAAACGGACGTTAGTGTACTTAACAGCTCCTGCTCGCCGCTGTACACAGTAGCCAGTAGATAAAAGTACATGTCCTACATCTGAAAAGGAGCATCCTCGTGAACTAGCTCCTGGACTGGTGGTGGTGCTCTCCTGTGTACCCTGGGCTGTTGTGGTGGTGGCATTGAGTGGCCTGACTCATCCACTGCACAATAGTGTGTAAACTAAGCTACGTCTAATTCCTTTCTTGGACGCTCCATTGGTGGTCTAGACACATTAAAACCTATAATCTCACAAAGATGGGTGATCAAGGAAGGGTGTCCCAGGGTGCCTTGTTGCTTGCACCACAGGCACAAATTTGGATCTCATCAGCTATAACTTGCCCAATGTTGATATTGAGACCCTTGAGAACACAATAAATGAAGATGGCCCTTTGGATAGTGATGTCTGACACATGGGAGCATGGTTTGATGTTGGCATGAGTGAAAGTCATCCAATACTTTACTAGAGGCGTCAGATGGGGTCTTATGATGTGGATTGGTGCTCTAGTCCTGTTTCTTTGAAAGTGCCCTCCGGGCACACATAAAGTTCGCTCCGCATCATCATAATCCACTTCTTCCATCATGGTCATTGCATACTGGCACTACTTCCTCTCCCAGTCTATACCTAGAAAATTGTTAATGGTGTCAGCATCAAAAGCAACCTTTTTAACTCTTACGTAGCTAAAGTACGTCTCTTGCTCTCCCCCAATGCCTTTTCATTTGTATAGAATTCTTTGATGATGGTAATGTTGGCGGGAGAGGGGTAGGTTGCCAAGTGGCCCCAGTTTCTATTATTCAGCTTCCTTTCAAATTGAGGAGCCAAGGATGGTATGTTGGCTACCTTCTGCTCCATCAATAGTCTCCTTCCCTCCACAGTTGGGAAGTATCTCTCAGGAGCTGCAGTTCTGAACTTAATAGAGTAGAATTGCTCCTTCTCCTTCCTCTTGGTTCCTTTGTCTTTGTTGCGCAGAGTCTTGACCCTTTTTCCTGATGAAGAGGTCATTCCTGCACATAGAGATTCACAAAACAAACACAGAAATCATCAAGCATTAGTCTTTAAAAATCAACAAACTCTTCTCATTCAGGCTGAGAGAAAAACAGAGAGCCCTAAGCATCACCTACACAGAACCAAAAAGCCAGAAAAAAGAAACACAAAAAATCAGCCACTACCTCGTCGCGTTTGGACGCCCCTTTAGGGGTGCTTGAGCAGTGAGTGGTGTTGTCAAGCGTGGCTTTGCTGCATTTTTCACTTTCCAATTTCAATTCTACTCAGTCCAAACCACAATTAGCACAATTTAATCGGTCCAAATAGTGGCAAATCATGCATAGACAGTACCAATCATCAAAATCAAGCTTTTTCATCACATTCATCAAAAATCAAACTTTTAAGAGCTTAAAACACTAGATGGCATGACTTACTTGGTTGGAGACAAAGGATTAGTGGATAATGCTCAAAAAATTGAAAGAAATATGAACTTCTAGCACCCACACACTCCAAAACTCCAAACTTGAATGGTGCAAAATGCGTGAGAACTAGGGTTCTTGGTGGAGGAATGAGAGGGAAAGTGATGAAAGAACTTAGGAGGAGTGTTTAGGGAGGCTAGAGTGGAGGAAATCTGAGAAAGGGGGCTTGGGCGAAACCCTAGGGTGTAGAAAAAATGAAGTGGGCGAAATCCTGCTTGAGCTCCACTTAAAAACCCAATGTACAAATCACGCGTCGCTCGGCACCCCTCAAGGGGCGCTTCAGCGGCATTCGACACTTTTCCCCTTTTTCATTTTGGCTTGTTTTGGGTATTCCTGTCCATGAATTCTCATATTCAACTTAGAATTTTCAAGTTTCTTTTCCCTAGCTCACACAACAACACTCAAATCAAACAAATAATCTCTCTCCATCCCTTAAACATTCAGTTATTACAGCTATGCACACTAGAATCAAGCAAACACAAAATAAACAAAAACAAAATTCAAATAACAAAAATCCGAACTAAAGAAACAATAAACAAATTAAAAATTTAAAAACACTGGGTTGCCTCCCAGTAAGTGCTTCTTTAACGTCACTAGCTTGACCCAATAGACTCATGTCACATCTTTAATCTTGGTGTAATCTTTTCCTTCTCCACACCAACTGATATTCAGTAGCTTCATGTTCACCTTTTTTATTCTCTTGGAAATTGGAGATTCAATGTCTATTAGTCCATCAGTTATGAGTACTTTCACAACCCACACCTTTTTTTTTAATCTCACTGGGTTGCCTGGTCTAAATTCTTCATGTTTCTCCAGGGAGTCTTGATGAACACTTTTTCCTTTGTTGTCTTTTTCTTCTTCCTTTACTTGTGACAGAAAACACCTTTTACCTTTCTTGTCGGGTTTGGCAGCTTTAGTACTAATCTTTGGTGCATCTCCACATGCAGCTTTGAGACTAGTCTTCTTCACCTGGATTTGTTGCTCAACATTGAAGACATTGAAAATCACCTCCTCTTCTTGGTCTTTAAGTGCTATAGTTCCATCATCAACATTGATGATCACCTTGGCCATTTTCATGAATGACCTTCCAAGAATTATAGGGCTCTTCAAATCTTCCTCCATCTCCATTACTACAAAGTTCACAAGGAATCTGAGGTTGTCAGTTTGAACCATCACATCTTCCACCACACCATTGGGCTTTTTGGTGGATCCATCCGCCATAAACAGAGTCATCCTTGTAGGCTTGACTTCAAGACCACTAATCCTTTCAAGAATAGATAAGGGCATCAAATTGATACTAGACCCTAAATCAATTAGAGCTTTCCCTATTTTATGGCTCCTGATAGTGCAAGGAGTGGTGAAACTTCCTGGATCTTTAACCTTAGGAGGAAGTGCCTTCTGCAAGATCACACTACACTCTCCTTGTACCCAATTGTTTCCTCCTCTAGATATTTCTTTCTTTTGAGGAGTTTCTTAAAAAACTTAGCATATTCAGGAATATGTTGTAATGCTTCAGTCACAGGAATTTTAATCCCCAATTTTCAGCAGATTTCTTCAAAGCACCCTAATTGTATCTCTTTTTCTTTTCTGGAACACTCCTCAGGGTGATGAAGATTTTTCTCAATTTTTTCTTTTTTCCTCTCAACCGCTTCTTTTTCTTTTCTCTCTTGTTTTTCTTTTCTCTCTTCTTTTATAATCTTTTCTTTTTCTTTTCTCTCAACTTCAGTTTTTCTCTCTCCTTTTTCTTTTGTCTCTTTTAACTCAACTTTTTCTTTCCTCTCTACTTCTTTCTCTTTCTCCCTTTCATCTTTTACACTCACAATAGCCTTGCATTCTTTCTTGGGGTTAACTTCAGTATTAGCCCCGAAACTTTTGATAGGTATCTCTTCCAACTTTTTGGCTATTTGACCAACCTGCATCTCCAGATTCCTTATACCAGCTTCAATGCTTTTTGGATTGGAGAGAGTTGCCTGCATGAACTGTTGGAGAGTCTCCTCAAGCTTTGTAGTTCTCTCAGCTAGAAAGGGTCGTTGTTTCCACCATTGTTGTTGCTGTTGTGGTGGTCTATTGAATTATCCACCAGCTTGCCCAAATTGACCTTGTCCCATGCTTGAATGAGATTTCCAGCCTTGATGGTAATTGTTGGGACGAAACTGGTTGCCTATGTAGTTGACTTCTTCATTGAGATTCTCGGGCACTGCACATTGACCATTAATATGATCAACACCACATATTTCACAAAGTTATTGTTGAACTTGTAAAACATTTTAGCACTCCTTTGGTGGCTGAGAGAGCTTTTTTGTTAAGACCTATAATTGTTGAGTAATAATCTTGTTTTGAGCAAGCAGGGCATCATAACACTATAACTGTAGAACTCCCTTAGATTGTGATGGAGCTCTTCTTTCACTGTGCATCTCATTATCATTGGTAGCCATGTTGTCAATTAATTCATAGACTTCCTCTAGAGTCTTGCATTTGATATTGCCTCTAGTTGAGGCATCCAACATCAATTTAGTTTGTAAGCCAAGACCTCCAAGGAAAAGAATGACTATCGTTGCTTCATCAAAACCATGAGTAGGTGTCTTTCTCAGCAAGCCCTTGTATCTATCCCATGCTTGCTCTAATGTCTCCTCCATGCTTTGCTTGAAAGAAGAGATTCCTTGCTTCCCTTTGTTGATATTTGAATGTGGAAAATATTTGTTCAAGAATTTTGCAACCACATCTTCCCACTCAATCAAGCTATTTTTAGAAAAAGAGTTCAACCACAATTTAGCATTGCCTCCTAGTGAGAAAGGAAACAAGCTCAGTCTAATAGCATCACCTGGAACTCCATTCAACTTCACAATATTGCAGATCTCATTAAAAGTGGTCAGATGTTCATATGGACTTTCATCTGACAGTCCATTGAATTGGTTGCTCTTCACTAGATGGATCAACGCAGGCTTCATCTCCATACTTGCGGCATTGACCCTCGGCTTTGCAATGCCGTTAAAATGGTGAGGGCCATTGACTGTTGCATAATTTGCCAAAGTACGCCTACCATCATTATTTTCCATGCTTTCTTGATCAAATTGTAAGAAGGTTCTTGATGACAAATTTATGAACACCGAAAAACGGCGCCACAAACGTGTTTAACAATCGGCAAGTGTGACCGAATCGTTTCAAGTAATAAAACTCGGTGACCAAGTATCGTTCTCCCAAAGGACTCACGACCTAGTTTAGTTATGTGATTTGTTGATTATTTAAGACTTAAGAACAAATTGATTGTAGTTTTATATGCAAAAGACAGTAAATAAACATGTATGCATGAATTTGATCAATGGAAAAGACAGAATACAAACACTTTAATGAATTATATGGATGAGTATGTTGTTGGGAGTTATCAATTTCATCTTATCTACTCTCATATACTTTAGGAATTCAACATTCTTTTCATCAATTGTTAATGTCATTCTCTAAATCACCTTGCAAGAAGGCCTATCCTTAATTACGAGTTCATACAATTCCTAGCATTCCTAGTAATTAGTTCTGAACTGCAGAAGCTTAAAGGCAACCAATATGCTATTGGGAGAATTTCCCCGGATCTACATTTCCCCGTACGTTCCCATATCGACAAAATCAATAATCATGGCAATGAATGAGTTAAACAAAGCAAGCAATAAGCAAAGAGGAAAAATCCTAACTAATGATGAAAGAAAGCATAAGTGATGAGAGGGTCGCACCTCTCACAAAAGTTGTGCATAAAAGAATGCAGTATAGTGCTAGGAAGTGATTCCTAGGTCGTCTCTCAAGGACCAATTTGGGTTCAGTCTCAGATCTAAACACGTAGTGGGGGGGTGATGGACAAATTTATGAGCACCAAAATATGATGTCACAAACTTGTTTCACAATCGGCAAGTATGACCGAATCGTTCAAGTAATAAACTTGGTAAGACCAAGTATCGTTCTCCCAAAGGACTCACGGCCTAGTTTAGTTGTGTGGTTTGTTGATTAGCTAAGACTTAAGAACGAAATATTTGGAGTTTAATATGCAAGACAGAAAATAAACATGTATGCATGAGTTTTTGATCAATGGCAAAAGCAAAAGATAAACACTTTCAATGAAATATATGAATGAATATGTTGTTGGGGGTCAATTTCATCTTATTCACTCTCATATATTTTAGGAATTCAACATTCAAATCATCATTGTTAATGCCACTCTCTAAAGTACCTTTCTAGAAGGCTTCTCCCTAATCACGAGTTCATACAATTCCTAGCATTCCTAATGATCAGTTCATAAGCTCAGGAGCTTAACGACAACCAACATAATATTGGGAGAAATTCCCCGGATCTAGACTTCCCCGTACGTTCCCGTATCGACAAAACCAATAATCATGCATCGAATGAGTTAAACAATGCAAGTATTAAGCAAAGAGGAAAAACCCTAACTAATGATGAAAGAAAGCATAAGTCTTAATTAAAAGATATAAAAACAGATTCCATATATGAGAGCTTCAAAAGATTACATTGATTCCCCAACAAACATACAAGGTTTAGTTCACCATATTCATGGTGAACTTAGATGAACAATGAAAGAATGAAAGAATAAACCCTAAAACGGTGAAGAGGTAGCCTGAGCATCCAAGATCCTCCTTCAAAGGGGTGGAAGAGAGAGTGTTTGCCTCGTTTCTGCCAAAGATCTCTAACCCTAGTAAACCCTAAAGCTTATATATCATTCGTAAATTACAAAAAGTCAAGCCCAAGCCCATTAAAGTGCCGCTCAGCGGTGGTTGCGTGACTCATTTTCTCCCCTCAGCGGCCATTTTGCCCCTCAGCGGTCCTCCCGCAACCTCTTGAGTTCCGCTCAGCGGTAAAGTGCCGCTCAGCGGTGACTTCGGCTTCTTCTTTTGCACTTTTTCATGTCTTTTCTAATGTCATCTCTCTCCTTCTTCACTTCTTTCACCAAATTCACCTTAAAACCTGCACAAAAACACTGAAATCAAGCATAAACCTGTCCAGCTCTCTTATTTCTGAAAATATAGATAAAAGTGTGATTTCAAGCTAGTTTCTAAGTATAAAGGTTGCATTTAGTATCAATTTTAAGCATGAAAATAACAGTTTTTCAACTGTTATCAGGGGGGGGGGTTGAAAATTTTGTGAAAAGAATTGAACTAAATTAAAATTGGAAATTAAATACAACCAAACATAATTGAATACACTGAAATAAACGAACAAAGCATGAAGACCGAACGGTCCTAGAGATGACTGAACGGTTCTACATTGAGACCGAACGATCTCTAAAGCAAATGTGAAAATTGAAAATGCAAGAAGATGAAGACGTCGAACAAAATAAACATCATAGTAAACGAAAACCATAAACTATACGGACAAGAAATGAAGGCAAGCCAAACGACACAATTAGAGATCGAACCCTCTAAACGCAACAAAACCAGAAAATGCAACAAATAATAAAATAAAAAAAAATTGGCTAAACATGAAATGCACATTTCTTTAAACACTTAGAAAAAGAAAATTTATTCGCTTAAACTAAGTGCATTGTAGCTAAGAAACACCGTACAGTTGGAATTGAAATTCAATTGCTGGAATTAATTTAAATGCAACGAGATGCAAGAGAAATTTGAAAACGCATTCAAGGAAAAACACATATAATTCTTTTAAAATGCAACGCGTCACTACTTTGAGGCACAATGCATTCAATGCTATTAAATGCATCGCTTAGGCTAATGAATCAAATGAAATGTAACTTGAAAGTAAAATGAAATGCCAAAGGAGCTTGGATAAATTGGCTCGCAGTAGAAAAATCATCACACGCATCTTCCATTAATTTAAAACAATTTGTCAGCATAATCACTATGTGGCTGGAATTAAAGAAGCAATGCAAAGGTGCTGGAGTAATTGGAAGCAACGGGAAGCAACTTCCGTGATGAACTTAAATGCAATAAATTAATAAGAAAATATGCTTTAGGCTAAAACAGAAATGTATTCCAATATAATTAACATCCCATTGATTTTCGGTGTAGGTTTGAAGCTAATAGAAAATAAAATATTAGGAGCTCTCCCTTATGGACGTGACAACAACAACTTTGACCAAGAGCCCTTCTCACAAGGCACGTCCTCCGCTAGGTGCTCCACTTCTCCATGAAAGATCATGCTCACAGGCTGGCGGCTGCTCCTCACGTCCCCCCAAAAGAACGTGTAAGTCGCGGCCTCAAGCTCCAGGTATGTGCTTTTTAATTTGCTGGCTGCACCTCCTACTTCACTGTTGCCAGCCTTCCTGTGAGGCCCCTTGTTGTCTGCGTAAAAATGAGAAAAGAATCCTCCAGAGAAAGAAGCATCCTTCACGTGCTGCACCCGAGGGCTTCTTCACGTGTGCTGCTTTAGGCCGTGTGAGCTTTCATCCAAGCTAAATAAAACCCAAGGACGTGGACGTGCCACTTCCTCCTAGGCCGTGTGTGACCTTCTTCTTTGGACACCCCCTGCTTACGTGTGTTGTTGTGTGCACCCCCGGAAATGAAATCCACACCTCCTCTCTCATCTTAGTTTAAAGTATATTTAATGTGGTATTTTCTTTTGACCTCCAAATATCCCAAATATTATCCAACAATTTCCCTACAATTAATAATGCAAATAATTAGCTCAAATAATTCAAATTAATTAAAATAAGAATTTTTGGTCAAATTAAGCACAATTAGCAAAAACGGAAAAATACCGGACATTTAAGCACAATTCCCTGATTAAATCTGGTACAATAAACTAAGTGAAGTGAAGAAAATATCGACTCATCAATAAGTCTTAAAAGTAAGATGTTAAAACAAATTCCATATATGAGAGTTTCACAAGACTACATTGATTCCCCAACAACAATACAAGGTTTAGTTCACCATATTCATAGTGAAACTAGATGAATAATAATGGAAGAATGAAAGATAAAACCCTAGAAAGGTGAAGAGGTAGCCTAAGCATCCAAGATCTTTCTTCAAAGGGGTGGAAAAGAGAGTATTTGCTTCGTCCCTGCCAAAGATACAAACCCTAGGACGTCCTAAAGCTTATATACTATTCTAAATATACATAAAAATTAGGCCCAAGTCCATAAAAGTGCCGCTCAGCGGTAAACTGCCGCTCAGCGGTAAGTGCGTGAGTTGTTTTCTTCCCTCAGCGGCCATTTTACCCCTCAGCGGATCCAACGTGGGTTTCTGAGTGCCGCTCAGCGGTAAACTACCGCTGAGCGGTACTTGCGGCTTCTCCTTTTGCACTTTTTGATGTCTTTTCTGATTCCATCTCTATCCTTCTTCACTTCTTTCACCAAATTCACCTTAAAACCTGCATAAAAACATTGAAATCAAGCATAAACCTGTCCAGCTCTCTTATTTCTAAAAATATAACCAAAAGCATGATTTCAAGCTAGTTTCTAAGTGTTAAAGGTTGCTTTTAGTATCAATTTTAAGCATGAAAATAACAGTTTTTCAACTGTTATCACAACCCCAAACTTAGAACTTTGCTTGTCCTCAAGCAAACAAGATGTAACTCAATCTTCTACCAATCTTACAATGGTTCACTTCATTGAAAAATCCTCTTTTCAAGATAAGTAAAAACTTCAATTAAACTCATGACAAAGATTTCAATCAAGACATGCACATGCTTTGGTGTTCACAAAGTCACTTAATATCCAACAAATGCTATTTTTCATGAATGATTAATCAACTAAACATGGATGATCATGTGCTCAATGAATATTTCCTCACTAGGTAAAGTGTTTCACTCAAACACAAGTGTATAAGAGGTAATCACTCATTCACTCTACTATCACAATGTCACATGAAGTAACTTTGCCTTTCATTTAACCACAATCAAACAAATTCACAAGCATGCATCATCACAAGGACTTTTTCAATGGCTTATAATGTGGCTGGGCTAATAAGAAAATTGGTTTTTCTGGATCACAAAATCCTTGAGTTAAGAGAATCATATCAACACAATCATTCTTACTTTTCCCAACTTTCCTTTGCATTGAGCTTTGCCTTTTCTTTTCTTTCTCTTTTTCTTTTTCTTTTCACATTCTTAATTCTTAGCTCTTAGCTCAATGCTTTCAATTTCCCTTTCATAATTTCCCAACAACCCCAAACTTGAACATTTATCAATACCACAAAAGATTTTCTACTTAACTCAAGGTAAAGCTTTTCATCTAGGGTTTTCAAATCATGTTCAAGGCTAAGGGTTCAAAGGATAGAACACAAAGTGTACTCTTTTAGTGGCTAATGAAATTGGCTAATATAAGGGTTACCAACAAATGGCCTTGATCATATGATGCAGACAAGCAAGTAATTCAATCATAGAAAACCTGGGCAAAATCATTCATGTTTCCAAAATAATAGCATTCAATCTCAAAAACTCTGGAGCTCAAAACCTCACAAATGGCTCATTCACATTTCACATACACATCTTGCTTAGCATCATAATCACAATCATAACATCATGCATTTATTCACAATGCTTGTGAATCACCTGTATAAGTATATTATGTGCACATCTCAACATCAATCAATATCAAACCATCATTAAGCATTACTTATCACACAATCACAATCATAAGCAAATCATCACAACAGAAAAAGGTTCCAATTGAGTACATCAAACCCTATTCTTAAAAACAAAAATACGTACAAAACAAAACAGAAGATAAAACAAATCCTGCTCTAGTACTGATAGCATCCATCAGTGAATGCTATCTCAGTTCCTCATCAACTCATGCTATCATCAGAGTCTTCTTCCTCTCCTTCTTCTTGGATCTTATAGTCTTGATTCTTTTTGCCCGATGAGGAGGTCATCCCTACATCAAACATAATTCACAAAACCACAAGATACATTGCTAAGCATTAGTAAACCACAATGAAGAAATCATCCCGTTCAATAATGCTCTCTCCCAACCCCAAACTTAGATGGAAAACTAGTGAGAAAGTGAGTGAAAGGGAGATTTTCTCAAGAGGGAAGAGGGAAAAGATGTAGAGAACCTTTGAAAAGGTATGTAGGAGTGTGAGTGCAGAGAAAAGTTTGAAAAGAGAAAATAAGGCGCAGCTTAGGGTATAAAAATACCCTAATGGGCTCGGGTTCCGCTAAGGGGCAACTTAAGCCCAGTCTGCGACACTACCGCTCAGCGGTAATTTGCCGCTCAAGTGGCACTTTCGGGAAGTTTTCTTCTTCTTCCTAGCTTAACCTAGGTGCCTCCTACTCATGCCCATCACTGGTTCCCTACAATTAAATTCTCATATCACTCATGCAAATTCCTATCACGCAACTAAAGCAGAACAAACAAAAATATAATTAATCAACTGGGTTGCCTCCCAGGTAGCGCTTGTTTAACGTCACGAGCCTGACCCAAAGTCCACCAACACCCATCAGTAGGTGCAAAACTTTCTTACCAACACCCATCAGTAGGTGTAACAAACCTAGTATCCTTCAATAGATACTTAACCACCTAACATCCTTCAGTAGATGCTATATCCAACAAAATATTTATAACAAAAACAAAAATACCCAACAGTTCAAAATTACATCACCAAACCAAAAATTAAAAGTTCTTAAATCACTAGGTTGCCTCCCAGCAAGCGCTCTTTTAACGTCACTAGCTTGACCCAATAAAGCTCATGTTCCATCTTCTTTTTTCTTCTTTCTACTGAACTTCTTAAGAAATTTGATCAAACCAGGAACCTATTGCAGTGTCTCAATCATAGGAACTTTAATCTCCAATTTCTTGAAGATTTCCATAAAGCACTGAAATTTCTTTTCCTTCCTATGATTCTTCTTTAGATGAGGATGGAGTTTTTCATATGATTCCTTCTTCTTTCCTCTCATCTTCTTTTTCTTACTTTTCCTCTCCCCAAATTTTCTCTTTTTCTTTTCTCTTATTTTTTTCTTCCCTTCTCTTTTTCTTCTCAACTTCTTTATTTTCACACAAATTTTCTTTCTCTCTTCTCTCTCAACATCTTCTTTTTCTTTTTCTTCATCTTTATCTTTCTCACTCAACTCTTCTTTTTCTTTTCTCTCTATCTTTTCCTCATCTCTCCCTATTTTTTTCTCAGCAAAAATTTTGTCACTTTCAGTGACAATGGCTTGAACTTCCTCCTTAGGGTTAACTTCAGTATTAACCTTAACGTTCAATCTCTGACTAATGTAACGAAGGTGCATCTCCATCCTTTTACATGATGCTTCAATGCTTTTCTGAGTAGAGATGGAATTTGTCAAAAATCGTTGAAGGGTGTTATCCCAACTTTCTGATAGAGAGGGTTGTTGCTGACATTGTTGTGGTGGCGGCCTATCAAATTCTTCGGCAGCTTGAGTGCTTTTGTGATGACAATTAGATATCTGTATGTACTGTTGAATCGCGTCCTCCAACGTTATCCTTCTTCCCGATAAAGAGGGTTTTTGTTGCCTTTGTTGTGGTGGTTGATTTTTAAATTGTTCGACAGCTTGCCAAAATTGATTGTTATCCATGCTTGAGTGAGGTTCCCACTAGTGGTTGAAATTACCTTAGTAGAATTGAGTACCCATATAGTTAAATTCTTGTCCAAATTGCATCCTGCAAACATTAGGCACACAACTCTAAAAAAATATTTGTTAGCACAAAAACATGGAGAAGATAGGATAAAAAAAATCAAAGGATATAATTGAAAAGATAGGAAGATAGGAAATAAAAATAGAAAAATAAAAACAGAAAATAAAATAAAATAAAATAAAATAAAAACCGAAAAATAAAAACAGAAAATAAAAACAGAAATTCAAATTTCAAAATTCAAGTCAAAGATAATCAATAATCACATAAATTAATTCGTTAAACCACGAGTCCCCGGCAATGGTGCCAAAAACTTGATGACAAATTTATGAACACCGAAAAACGGCGCCACAAACTTGTTTAACAATCGGCAAGTGTGACCGAATCGTTTCAAGTAATAAAACTCGGTAAGACCAAGTATCGTTCTCCCAAAGGACTCACGGCCTAGTTTAGTTATGAGATTTATTGATTATTTAAGACTTAAGAACAAATTGATTGTAGTTTTATATGCAAAAGACAGTAAATAAACCTGTACGCATGAATTTGATCAATGGAAAAGACAAAATACAAACACTTTAATGAATTATATGGATGAGTATGTTGTTGGGAGTTATCAATTTCATCTTATCCACTCTCATATACTTTAGGAATTCAACATTCTTTTCATCAATTGTTAATGCCACTCTCTAAATCACCTTGCAAGAAGGCCTATCCTTAATTACGAGTTCATACAATTCCTAGCATTCCTAGTAATTAGTTCTGAAGTGCAGGAGCTTAAAGGCAACCAATATGCTATTGGGAGAATTTCCCCGGATCTAGATTTCTCCGTACGTTCTCATATCGACAAAATCAATAATCATGACAATGAATGAGTTAAACAAAGCAAGCAATAAGCAAAGAGGAAAAACCCTAACTAATGATGAAAGAAAGCATAAGTCTTAAAAGTAAGATGTTAAAACAAATTCCATATATGAGAGTTTCACTAGACTACATTGATTCCCCAACAACAATACAAGGTTTAGTTCACCATATTCATGGTGAAACTAGATGAATAATAATGGAAGAATGAAAGATAAAACCCTAGAAAGGTGAAGAGGTAGCCTAAGCATCCAAGATCTTCTTCCTTCAAAGGAGTGGAAAAGAGAGTATTTGCTTCGTCCCTGTCAAAAGATACAAACCATAGGACGTTCTAAAGCTTATATACTATTCTAAAGATACAGAAAAATTAGGCCCAAGCCCATAAAAGTGCCGCTCAGCGGTAAGTGCGTGAGTTGTTTTTCTCCCCTCAGCGGATCCAACGTGGGTTTCTGAGTGCCGCTCAGCGGTAAACTACCGCTGAGCGGTACTTGCGGCTTCTCCTTTTGCACTTTTTGATGTCTTTTCTGATTCCATCTCTATCCTTCTTCACTTCTTTCACCAAATTCACCTTAAAACCTGCATAAAAACACTGAAATCAAGCATAAACCTGTCCAGCTCTCTTATTTCTAAAAATATAACCAAAAGCATGATTTTAAGCTAGTTTATAAGTGTTAAAGGTTGCTTTTAGTATCAATTTTAAGCATGAAAATAACAGTTTTTCAACTGTTATCAGTTCTCTCGCTGATCTTTTTTTTCTTGGTCTTCTATTAGTCTAAAGTCCTTCAAGAAGAGGTTTAGAACTTTTGGTGCTCCTAGTCCTAAATGTATCCTGCATAAACTAGACACAAAACCCTAGAAAACAATGTTAGCACAAAAATAAAAACAAACGACACAAAATCCAAATTTAAAAATAAGATAAAAATAAAAAAAAATTAAAAAAAAAGTCAAAATTAATGAAGAATCACACAAATAGAACAGTTTAAACAATGACGCCAAAAACTTGTTGATGAATCGGCAAGTGTACTGAATTGCACAAGTAATATAAAATGGTAAGACCAAGTATCGTATCCCAAAGAACTCTTGGCACTAGACAATCGTGTGATAACTTGATTAATTAAGACTTAAAGAAAACAAGATCATTGGTTTCAGATGCACAAACATAAAATTAAATATGAATGTAGTTTGATCAATAGCATCATAGCACATCGATGAACAAATGTTTTTTGTAATTTGAGGTGAGTATGTTGTTGGGGTTAGATTTAACCAAGTTCCCTCTCATGTATGTAAGAATTCTTCTTTATGCATTAATGTTAACGTCACTCACTAAATCACTTAAACCCGATCCCTCGGCGAAATAAACATCTCCTTAATCATCAGTTTATGCAATTCCTAGCATTCCTAGTAATTAAATGTGAAGATCAATAGCTTTAAGACGATCAAGACTCATACCCTCATCCGTGAGAAATATTACTCTTGGGAATAATTCAACAAGAACCTGAATTGTAAGGAATCTCCCGACACTCATGCAATTCATAAATCATGCTAAAGAATGAGTTAAACAAAGCAAGGGTTGTAACAGATGAATTACTCTAACAATTAATGAAAAAACATGTATTATGTAGAATCAATTCAAATACATAAGAGTTCACAAGGTTACATCATCCCCTAACAACAAATAGAGTTTAGTTCACCATAGACATGGTGAAACTAGATGAACAATGGAGAAGAATGAGATAGAAAAACCCTTAAAGTAGAAGATGGAAGCTCCCGCATCCAAATCCGCCTTTAGAAAGTGAAAGAGAGTGCTACTATGCTCCTCAAGCCAAAAATACAAAACCTAGGACTTCTTGGTATTTTATTCGCAAAACTAAAGCAAAATCAAGCAAGTTTCTAAGTAAAAAAGGGTGCGTTTAATATCAAAATTATATCACAGATAACGGTATTTTAAACTGTTATCACTTGTATTGAACTAGTCATAACTACTGTTGATTCTATTGATCTGATACTTACTAAGTATGGAAAGACCAATGGTAATGATTTAATGGATCAATATGATAAACAATTGATGGATGAAGAATAATTGAACGTTATATGTGTAGAATATGTTGGCAAAAGAGTATATAAGGAGGATAATAATATTTTGATGATGATAAAAGCATGTCCAAGAACTCAAACATGCAAAAGATGTTGGAAGCTTTGTAGTTTAGTATGTTAAGCTTTTGTAATAAGTTTGTTTATGAACAAATTATAGGTAGAAATTAGTTTAAAGAGTTACAAAGCAGTCATGCACAAAATCACTCAAGAAAGTTTTAAAAAGTTTCAAAAACGCCATGTGAAAATCAATTATCCGTAGTGGAAATCAATTATCCAAATGCTTTAAGAAATTTTAGAAAAATCTTTATGATAATCGATTATCACAGAGAATTTTTTCTTAAAAAAGTCTCTATGATAATCGATTATCACCTTCTAATAATCGATTATCACATTGAGAAAACATTTTTTTAAAATTTTAAATTAATTCATTATTATTAAGATAAGATTGTCTAGAGAATAGACTGTCTAAGTAATTCAGATTTTTAGGTTTAATAAAAAGCATTAAACGAAATATTGTTGTATCTGAAAAACTTATTAAAATAGTAGCGTCTAATGGAGATAATGTTTGAAGCCTATTAACACATTGGTAAGTGTACCAAATCATATCAAGTAATATAAAATGGTAAGATCAAGTATTGTATCCCAGAAGACTCACGACACTAGACAGTCATGTAATACCTTAACTAATTAAGACTTAAGAACAATTTCATTGGTTTATAATGCATAAAATGTAAATATGAATGCAATTTGATCAATTGGTGCAAAATACAAAAGTGAGTAGATGATTTTGATAATATGAGATGAGTATGTTGCTGGGGTTTATATTTCACCATCCTCACTCTCATGCATATAAGAATTAATCTTCTTCATTCAATTGATAACATCACTATCTAAATTACTTAAAATCTGATCCCTCAGCGAAGAAAGTCTATCCTTAATTATTAGACCACAATCTCTTGCATCCCTAATAATTAATTTTGCATTACGAATAACATCTTAAGACAACCCAACCTCTTATCCCCATCCATGGGCAATATTGCTTTTGGGAGAAATTCTCGAGATCGTCGTTTCTAGGTATTTCCCAATAACAAAGAAGAGGAGAGCTTCCGCATCCAATTCTCCCTCCGGAGAGTGGAAAAGTGTGTTTCTGCGTCTCTGTTGTTCAAAGATACTTCCTCTAGGATGTCCAAGTCCTTATATAGAGCTAAATAATGAGAGAACTGGCGCTCAGCGCCCCAGGAAGGGCGCCTAGGCGAGCTTGCGAGACTCGTGCGTTGGGGGCTCCAGAAAAGGGCGCCCAAGCGTCCTACGAGCTTCTGCAGCCTTCTCTTCTGGTGCTCTTTATGTCCTTTCTGAGTTCCAACTCCTTGGCATTTTAATCCTCTTCAAATTTATTCCACTTTCCTACAAAATCAAGGGAATTTAGTGATAAAATCCTCAAGTGTAACCTAAACTCTCTTATTCACACAAATAAGCTGAAATCATGAGTTCAAGCAAGCTTTTAAGTCAAAAAGGGTTGATTTAGTATCAAAATTGCATCACACATAACAATATATTCAACGGTTATCACAACTCCAAACTTGAAACTTTGCTTGTCGTCAAGCAAAAACAATACCTGGCTTAACAAAATAGCAAAACTACAATGGTCTAGCACACCAAAAAACATTTTTCTCCAAAACAAGTAAGTCACGCATGTCTACTCCTCATAGAAAGATCAATCAAGATATAACAATGCTTTAGCCAATCAAGCTCAATTGTGGTGCTCACATAATGGAAACATACATAACAGATGCCAACCTCATTAACAATCAACAACCAAGCAAGAATGTTATCATAAAGTGCATGGAACAATTTCTCACCCAAAATAGTGTTTCACTTAACTCAAAGGTGCATAGTGAGGTGACACTCTTGTACTCTACCATCACAATGTCACATGAATCAACTTTGCCTTTCATTTAAACACATCAAACACACTCCCAAGCAAGTTATCATCACAAGGACTTTTTCTAGGCTTGTAACATGGCCGAGCGAAGAAGAAAATTGGTTTTTCTAGACAACAAAATTCCTTGAGTTAAGAGAGTGAGCAATTTACTTCATGATACATCATTAATCTCTCTTTTTGCTTTTATGTGAGAAACCAATCTTGGACTCATTCTCAACTTTACTTACATTGAGCTTAACCCTTTCTTTTCTTTCTTTCTCTTCTCTTTTCTTTTTCTTTTTCTTTTGCTTATTGCTCTTTAATGAATTTCACAAAGTTCTTTCCAGTTTCTCACAATCCCAAACTTGAACCATTCACCATTACCACTTAAATATGCCCTACTCAACTAAAGGTAAGTGTTGAGAGGGTCGCACCTCACATAAAAGTTGATTGCAAAATTAATGCAGTATAAGCTAGGAAGTGACTCCTAGGTCGTCTCTCAAGAACCAAATTGTGGTTCGAGTCTTAGGTCAAACACGTAGTGGGGGGGTTTGAAGAGTTTTTGTGATTTGAAATGAACTAAATTAAAACTGAAAATTAAATACAACCGAACATAATTGAAAACCTTGAAATAAATTAACAAAGCAGGAAGACCAAACCCAAACCGTCCTACAGATGATCGAACAATTCTGCATTGAGACCGAACGGTCTCTAAATCAAGTGAGAGAATTGCAAATACAGGAAGATAAAGAAGTCGAACGAATTGGATAACATAGTGAACGAAAACAGTAAACTAAACGGTTCTTAAACAAGATGTATGAACTAATTAAAATTCAGCAGATAATAAAGAAACACATGGTATTGTATTTAATTGAATGCTTGAGCTAAAACATTAAATACACAATGCAGCTTGGAAGAAAATTTAAACGTGGAGCTCTCCAAATAAAATCACATGCTTTTCTCCAAGAAAGAAATTAGAAGTCCATCACCGTATATCACTTTTCCCAAAACGTCCCTATTACTAAATGCAAGAAAATGAAATGTGCTCTTCATTCAAATAGAAACCAACGTTGGAAGCATAACATGTGCACAGCAAGAACGCATTTCAATTCCCTTTGGCTTAAATCCATTAAATTACAATACATAGAAATAAGAGAATGCATAATCCAGTAGCCCTTTGAATGTGATAGACACATCATATAGCAATGCACACGTAAGGAACCATTAAGCTAAATTAAAGAAAAAAGGGGATTAATTTCTTTAAAATTAAAAACGTAACTATTGAAAGCATTTGTCTTTTTTTTTAAATGAAACCAACACATCACTTTTTCCCAGCATAATCACTATCCTATTCCCTCAATAAAGAAAGCAAAACCGGTGCTGCACCTCCTCTAGAATGAATTCACGTTTCTCCTCATGTTTAAAAAGAAAGCAAAGTAAAAAGGTGTAAAAGAGAGCTGCCGGACCCAATAACATGTGCATTATCTAAAAGAAAGGTGCTCCCTTACAGCCGTGACAACAACTTCCCAGCGTGCAGCTCCTTGTGGCAGTGGTCTCCTCTACGGTGACGGCTGGCTCCTCACACGTCCATCCCCATTCCCTTAAGCCAAAATAAATCTCCCATGGGTGGCGGCTGCTCACTTCTCTCCCCTCACCTCTTGGACCTACATATTTTTTAAACCCAAAAACCATCCATTCTCAATCTCCGTTCTTCCTTTTTCCTTTCTCTACCTTAAATCACTCCCAAAAAAAACTCTCTCCTTGCTCGTCCGTGTAAACCATATTAAAAGAAAGAAAAACCCTCAAGGACGTGGCGGCTGTGTGTTCTCCTCGTTTGCCCTTCAGCTCCAGGCCAAGACACCCCTCAAGCTTGTTGGACCAGCTCTTCTTTTTGCCACATGAGCTTTGCTTCACGTGCTACTGCCTAAAGCCCATCATACTCTCCAAGTGCACCCCTTCTTTTGCTCTCTCTTCGTGGCTGCTGCTGGGCGCTTCAATTGAAAGACGTGGCAGCCCTTTGCTTTGCTGGACCTGCTCCTCACGTGCAACCTCTTCCAAGAACCTCCTAATTAATTGCCTCCCATTCATGTGCTAGACTAGCTACATTCCAATTTAAATGCAGCCCATGCAGCCCGTGATAGTTGAAATATTTGGCAGCTGCACTTCATTTCTTCAATCTTCTGGATGTGCAGTTTTGTTCAACTCAAAACAATTTGGACCTCCTTGCAACCAATTAAGAGTCTAGAACCACATTTAATTTCTTTTTTTGGCCATGAGATACATTGTCCAATGATAAACTCCAGCCACCACAAGTACTAAACAGCAAGCAAACAATGCAAACATATTAGAACACTCAAACAGTAATCACTGGACTGACATAGGGGAGTAAAACAATTACTGGGAACAGTACAGAACTAATTTGAACAATGTCAAAACTATACGTGAAAATAGACATCTAGACGAAACTATGAAAAAAAATTGCATGGAAAACGGATAAGAATTGAACTCAAACCAGGACACACAAGTTGACACAACATTCACGCAACACTGTGCGAAAATTGAAATGACTGAGATGCATTGGGCTCAATTGCCATTTCTCATTTAACCTTCAAATGTCCCAAATTGTATCTCCAAATTTTCCTTGTAAAATAATTAGCTCAGATAATTCAAATTAGTTAAAATAAGAATTTCCGATCAAATTTAGCAGAATTAGGAAAAATAGGATAATATTGTACATTCAAGCACAATTCCTTGATTAAATCCGGTACAATAAACTAAGTGAAATCAATAAAATATTGATTCATCAGTAAGGCTTTTAACAAAGGGTTTTAAAACTCAAATTTAGGCTCAAGGTTAGAGAAAATATTATTCTTTATTGGGTTCACATATTGGCATTGGCTTATATGGGAAAAGAAACACGGCCTTAATCATGTGTAAAAGCAAGCAAGTGATTCAATCATAAAAACTCAAGCAAAATCAATCATGCTTCCAAAGTAATAGCATTTAATCAATCAAAGACTCTGGAGCCCTGATAACGGTTGAAAAACTGTTATTTTCATGCTTAAAATTGATACTAAAAGCAACCTTTAACACTTAGAAACTAGCTTGGAATCATGCTTTTATTTATATTTTTGGAAATAAGATAGTTGGACAAGTTTATGCTTGACTTCAGTGTTTTATGCAGGTTTTAAGGTGAATTTGATGAAAGAAGTGAAGAAGGATAGAGATGGAATCAGAAAAGAACTCAAAAAGTGCAAAAGAAGAGAAGCCGCAAGTACCGCTCAATGCCAATTTATCGTTGAGCGGCACTAATGAACTCCCGTTGGCTCTGCTGAGGGGTGAAAATGCCGTTGAGGGGAAGAATCAACACACGCACTTACCGTTGAGCGGCACTATTTTAGACTTAGGCCCACTTTTTTGTAATATTTCGAATAGTATATAAGCTTTAGAACTTCCTAGGGTTTGTATCTTTGGGCAGAGTACAAAGCAAACACTCACCTTTCCACCCCTTGGAGGAAGATCTTGGATGCTAAGGCTACCTACTCAAATTTCTAGGGTTCTATCTTTCACTCTTTCATTGTATTTCATCTAGTTTCCCCATGAATATGGTGAACTAAACTCTTCTTGTTGTTGGAGAATCAATGTAATCTTTTGAAACTCTCATATATGGAATTTATGTTTAAACATCTTATTTGAGATACATGCTTTCTTTCATTAATAGTTAGGGTTTTTCCTCTTTGCTCAAAGCATGCATTGTTTAACTCATTCAATGTCATGATTATTGATTTTGTCGATATGGACATATACGGGGAAATCTAGATCCGGGGAAATTCTCCCAATAGCATATTGCCTAGACATAGGGATATGAGGGTTGGTTGCCTTTAAGCTTTTGTGCTTTTGTATAAACTCGTAATTAAGGATAGGTTTTCTTCGCAAGGTGATTTAGAGAATGACATTAACATTGATGAAAAGAATGATGAATTCCTAAAGTATATGGAGTGGATAAGATGAAATTGATTACCCCAACAACATACTCATCCATATAATTCATCTCAAGTGTTTGTGTTCCTCTTTCCCATTGATCAAAACTCATGCATACATGTTTACTTATTGTCTTTTGCATTTGAAACCTAAAGAATTTGTTCAAGAGTCTTAAATAATCAAGAAATCATATAACTAACTAGGTCGTGAGTCCTTTGGGAGAACGATACTTGGTCTTACCGAGTTTATTACTTGATACGATTCGGTCACACTTGCCGAGGGTTAAACAAATTTTTGACGCCGTTTTTCAGTGTTCATAAATTTGTCATCAATATCAAAGCATCATCAAGCATTACTTATCAAACAAACAACAAAGCACCCTTAGGACATCCTTCTTTGATCACACACCTGTGTAAGATAGTTGGGGTGGATACTTCTGCTCCACCATTTGAGAGGCCAAGGAAAACAATTGATGAGGCTTATTACAAACAATACTGTGGAGGTGAGGAGGCAGCTCAGCCAGTTCCACCACGTCGTACTCGTAGAGAAAGAGGACAAGCACAAAGTTAGGCATCTGCAGAGACACATGAAGCAGAGCCTTTCCAAATGAGGGACATGTATATTTCTCTTATAGGTGCACAGTTGCAGTCTATCCACAGAGGGCAGGTGGCCATAGCTGAGATGATTGTTGGAATGTATGATACACCTCCAGCACACAGGTGGACTATGGATGAGTTCCATAATGTGGTAGCTTGGCCAGAGGAGCAGGCCCAAGGTGATAGAGTTGGAGCAGCTGAAGCTTCAGCCATGGATGAAGATGATGCTGATGACGTTGAGGATGACGCATTTGAGGATGTTGAAGATGAGGAAGAGGAGGAGGATACAGATGACAACATAGGCTGATGAGGAGTTGAGATAACATTCACTGATGGATGCTATCAGCACTAAAGTAGGATTTGTTTTATGTTCTGAACTTATTTGCTTCTGTTTTTAGAATAGGGTTTGATGTACTCAATTGGAAACTTAGTCTATTATGATGGTTTGGTTATGATTGTTTGATAAGTAATGCTTGATGATGCTTTGATATTGATTGATGCTGAGATGTGCACATTATATGCTTATACAGGTGACTCACAAGCTTTGTGAACAAATGCATGATGTTGTGATTGTGATTATGATACTAAGCAGGATGTGTATATGTGGAATGTGAATGAGCTTATATGTGAGGTTTTGAGCTCTAGAGTTGTGATTGAATGCTATTACTTTGAAAGTATGAATAACTTTGCCCAGGTTTTTGATTGAATCAATTGCTTGTTTGAATCAATTGCTTGTTTGCATCATATGATCAAGGCCATTTGTTGGTAACCCTTTTATTAGCCCAATGCATGATTTTAACCCACAAAAGAGAGCACTATGTGTTCTATCCTTTGAACCCTTAGCCTTGAACATAATAAAACCCCTTGTGAAAAGCTTTACCTTGAGTTAAGTCGAAAATATGTTATGTGTCAATACCCAATTTCGTCCGGGTAAATAAAATTCATCACACAAAAAAAAAATAAAAAAACATAAAAACACCAAAATGAAAAACACTATTTATTTTACTTTTTGCACCCCCAAATTTTCTTTTAAACACTTAATCCAATGGCCCAAAATAATCTCATTTTTTTTTACTTCCTCACCACCCATCTTTTCTTATCACACCCCATTCTCCACATCACCATCCACCTCACCCTCCACATCTCATTCCACATCACCTACCTTTTTTTATTTACTTTTTCCACATCATTTCCATATTAATTTTATATTTCAACTTTTCTAATTTTTCCACTTACTTTTTTTTAATTATATCTTCTCCATCAACATTTTTTATTATCCATTTTTCTCCACCTAATTTCTCCACCAACTTTTTATATTATTTTTTTCACTTATTTTCCACATTAACTTTTACTATTTACTATATTTTATTTCACCTACTTTCTCCACCAACTTTTTATATTATTTCTTTCACTTAATTTCCACACCTAATTTCTCCACCAACTTTTTATATTATTTCTTTCATTTATTTTCCACATTAACTTTTACTATTTACTATATTTTATTTCACCTACTTTCTCCACCAACTTTTTATATTATTTCTTTTACTTATTTTCCACATTAACTTTTTCTATTCATCTTTTTTTAATTATATTTTATTTCCTCTAAATTTTCCACCAACTTATTATATTATTTTTATTCATCAACTTTCTTCATCTTTAACTCTATAAATACCTACATTTCCTTCACTTCACACACACAATTTACATAATATCCATCTCTTCTCTCTCAAAATCTCTCCATTCCATCCCAAAACTCTACTTCATTTCTCTCTCACATTTTACTATTTCCTAATCTCTCTATACATAATAAATCCCATACCCCATTTCTACCATAAAGTTATCTTCTTCATCTTCCATCTACCTCTTCTCACAACTTATTACAATCAAAGTCTTGCTTCATCTTTCAAATCTTCAACAAGGTACACATTTTCTTTTCATTCTATTTATATTCATTTTGATCATTTTTTTTTAGTTTATAAATTTATCTTATTTTCTACCACAATTTTATCCTATGCTTTTTTATATTTTTATGTCATAGATATTTCAACTTCACTCTCTTCTTAATAAAAAATATATAAAAAATATAAAACTTTAAAAAACATGTAATGATATAAATATCGGTGTGAGTACTCGTGCGATCGTACGCATCAGCCTAGTACTCATTACCCAAAATATAAAATAAACAAAAAAAGCCGTGTGAGTGCTCGTGCGATCATACGCATCAGCCTAGTGCTCATTACGCAAAACAACAAAAACAAGGAAAAAGTCGTGTGAGTGCTCGTGCGATCGTACGCATCAGCCTAGTGCTCATTACGCAAAAAAATCTAAATATTACATCAAAAAATACCAAAAAATAAAAAAAATCTTCAAAAATAAAAAACATCAACAATTTCAAAACAACAAACAATATGGCTAGCCAGAACTACGTGATCCTTGATTCTCTATCAAAAGTGGAGATACGTAGGAGCAAGGCCAGTCCTTGTCAGGTTCATTTTCCCAAAAATCCAAAGTCATTTTCTTAAGCAAATTACTCAAACAAATTTTAAAGCAGTTTTCTAAAAGAACTACGGAACCCTGATTTCTCATTCTTAATGAGAATACGTAGGAGCAAGGTCAATCCTTGTCGGGCCTAAAAAACTAAAAAATACATTTTGTTTCTTTAGAATTTTATTTTAGGGGATAGTTAAACATTTTGAAAACCACATCATATTCGCATATTTAGTTAAAGGTACTGCCTTAGGGCAGGCGTTGTAGGGTGCTAATACCTTCCCTACACGTAACCGACTCCCGAACTTAGAATCTCAGTTTTGCAGACCATGCTTTATCATTTTATGGTTTTTCCGTAGTTTTCCAGAATAAACTATGGTGGCGACTCCAAATCTCTTTTTTCAAAACCAAACCTGTTTTTCTTTTTCGGATCGTCGTCCCGTCGCGATTCCGGTTGCGACATTATGGTATTGACAAATGTTCAAGTTTGGGGTTGTTGGGAAGTTATGAAAGGGAAATTGAAAGCATTGAGCTAAGAGCTAAGAACTAAGAATGTGAAAAGAAAAAGAAAAGAGAAAGAAAAGAAAAGAAAAAGCAAAGCTCAATGTAAACGAAAGTTGAGAATAAGTAAGAATGATTGTGTTTATATGATTCTCTTAACTCAAGGGTTTTGTGATCTAGAAAAACCAATTTTCTTGTTAGCCCAACCACATTATAAGCCATTGAAAAGTCCTTGTGATGATTTATGCTTGTGAATGTATTTGATTGTGGTTAAATGAAAGGAAAATTCAATTCATGTGACATTGTGATAGTAGAGTGAATGAGTGATTACCTCTTATACACTTGTGTTTGAGTGAAACACTTTATCTAGTGAGGAAAGATTCCATGAGCACATGAACATCCATGCTTAGTTGATTGATCATTCATGAAAAGTAGCATTTGTTGGATATTAGGTGATTGTGTGAACACTAAAGCATGTGTATGTATTGATTGAAGTCTTTGTCATGAGCTTAATTGAGTACTTACTTATCTTGAAAAGAGGACTTTTGAATGGGGTGAACCATTGTATTGATTGGTAAAGATTGAGTTACATCTTGTTTACTTGAGGACAAGCAAAGTTCTAAGTTTAAGGTTGTGATAACAGTTGACAAACTGTTAGTTTCATGCTTAAAATTGATACGAAAAGCAACCTTTAACACTTAGAAACTAGCTTGGAATCATGCTTTTGTTGATATTTTTGGAAATAAGAGAGTTGGACAGGTTTATGCTTGATTTCAGTGTTTTATGCAGGTTTTAAGGTGAATTTGATCAAATAAGTGAAGAAGGATAGAGATCGAATCAGAAAAGAACTCAAAAAGTGCAAAAAGGAGAGAAGCCGTAAGTACCGCTCAGCGCCAGTTTACTACTGAGCGGCACTAATGAACTCCCGTTAGCTCCGCTGAGGGGTGAAAATGCCGCTGAGGGGAAGAATGAACACACGCACTTACCGCTGAGCGGTATTTTGGGCTTAGGCCCACTTTTGTGTAATATTTCGAATAGTATATAAGCTTTAGGACTTCCTAGAGTTTGTATCTTTAGGTAGAGAACAAAGCAAACAATCACTTTTCCACCCCTTGGAGGAAGATCTTGGATGCTAAGGCTACCTACTCAACTTTCTAGGGTTCTATCTTTCACTCTTTCATTGTATTTCATCCAGTTTCACCATGAATCTGGTGAACTAAACTTTTCTTGTTGTTGGGGAATCAATGTAATCTTTTGAAGCTCATATATGGATATTGTGTTTAAACATCTTATATGGGATACATGTTTTCTTTCATTAATAGTTAGGGTTTGTCCTTTTTGATCAAAGCATGCATTATTTAACTCATTCGATGTCATGATTATTGATATTGTCGATATGGACACATACAGGGAAATCTAGATTCGGGGATATTCTCCCAATAGCATATTGCCTAGACATAGGGATATGAGGGTTGGTTGCCTTTAAGCTTCTATGCTTCAGAATTAATTATTAGGGATGCTAGTAATTGTATAAACTCGTAATTAAGGATAGGTGATGACAAATTTATGAACACCGAAAAACGGCGCCACAAACTTGTTTAACAATCGGCAAGTGTGACCGAATCATATCAAGTAATAAAACTAGGTAAGACCAAGTATCGTTTTCCCAAAGGACTCACGGCCTAGTTAGCTATATGATTTGTTGATTATTTAAGACTTGTTAACAATTGATTGTAGGGTTTAAATGCAAAAGACAATAATTAAACATGTATGCATGAATTTGATCAATGAAAAAGAAGAATACAAACACTTTAATGAATTAGATGGATGAGTATGTTGTTGGGGTTATCAATTTCATCTTATCCACTCTCATATACTTTTAGGAATTCATCATTCTTTTCATCAATGCTAATGTCACTCTCTAAATCACCTTGCAAGAAGGCCTATCCTTAATTACGAGTTCATACAATTCCTAGCATTCCTAGTAATTAATTCTTAAGTGCAGAAGCTTAACGGCAACCAATATGCTATTGGGAGAAATTCCCCAAATCTAGATTTCCCCGTACGTTCCCATATCGACAAAATCAATAATCATGACAATGAATGAGTTAAACAATGCAAGCTTTCAGCAAAGAGGAAAAACCCTAACTAATGATGAAAGAAAGCATAAGTCTTAAAATAAGATATTAAAAACAAATTCCATATATGAGAGTTCCACAAGACTACATTGATTCCCCAACAACAATACAAGGTTTAGTTCACCATATTCATGGTGAAGCTAGATGAATAATAATGAAAGAATGAAAGATAAAACCCTAGAAAGATGAAGAGGTAGCCTGAGCATCCAAGATCTTCCTTCCAAGGGTGGAAAAGTGAGAGTTTGCTTCGTCTCCGCCAAAGATACAAAACCTAGGACGTCCTAAAGCTTATATATTATTCTAAAAATACAGAAAATTTGGCCCAAGCCCATAAAAGTAACAGAAAACCAATCCAAGCCCACTTAGAATGGCGCTCAGCGGTATTTTACCACTGAGCGGTAATAGCGCATGATCCATTTTGCCCCCAGCTGTTGTTTTTGCCCCTCAATGGTGATTTTGGCACCTGAAAAGTGCCGCTCAGCGGAATCTTTTTTGTATTCTGGTTGACTTTTCAGCATTCTGGTTGACTGGTTGACTGGTTGACTTTTCTGGTTTCTGGTTGAGTTTTGAGCATTCCAATCATTTGGTACTTCAATTCTTCTTTCAAATCATTCAATTAACCTACAAAATCAAGGGAATCTTGCACAAAACCATTAAATTCACTTTTAACTCTCTTATTCACAAAACTAAAGCAAAAATATGAGTTCAAGCTAGTTTCTAAGTCTTAAAGGTTGCTTTTTGTATCAATTTTAAGCATAAAAATAACGGTTTTTCAATAGTTATTAATAGGCTTTCTTCTGTAGGTGATTTAGAGAGTGACATTAACATTGGTTAAAAGAATGATGAATTCCTAAAGTATATGAGAATGGATAAGATGAAATTGATTACCCCAACAACATACTCATCCATATAATTCATCTCAAGTGTTTGTGTTCCTCTTTTCCATTGATCAAAACTCATGCATACATGTTTACTTATTGTGTTTTGCATTTGAAACCTAAAGAATTTGTTCACAAGTCTTAAATAATCAAGAAATCATATAACTAACTAGGTCGTGAGTCCTTTGGGAGAACAATACTTGGTCTTACCAAGTTTATTACTTGATACGATTCGGTCACACTTGCCGATGGTTAAACAAGTTTTTGACTCCGTTTTTCGGTGTTCATAAATTTGTCATCAATCATAAAAACTCAAGCAAAATCAATCATGCATCCAAAGTAATAGCATTTAATCAATCAAAGACTCTGGAGCCCAACCTCTCACAGGTTAATTCAAGTTCCACATTTTGATAAACATCTTGCCCAGCATATTAATCACAATTGAAATCATGCATCTCAACTATGAGCAACAACCATCTATGCTTGAAAGCTAAACCAATCACATCTCAATCATGCATCTCAAAACAATAGAACAAACATAAGGCAATATTACTCATCACAAAACACTTCATCACCAAACACCAAACCATTGCAGCACATTATCAATCCAGTTAGCCAATTACATGACAAGTTAAAACAACATATACTTCAACCATGCATAAAAAAAAAACAAAGAAAACGAAAATCTTGTTCTAATAGCATCCATCAGTAGATGTTATCCTTTGAGTCATCAGCCTTTGCTGTCATCGGACTCCTCCTCCTCCTCATCATCTTCGTCTTCCTTTTCATCTTCATCCTCATCCTCCTCTTCATCATCACCATCCTCCTCCATAGCAGCCTTTTATTTTGCATTATCTGGAAGTGCCTCTCATGCATGTGTGAGAAGAACTTGTTAGAATACACTTGTTCTTTCCTCTTCTTTCCTCTTTCTACAGTTGTTTTAATACGCTTACCAGAGGAGGATGCCATATTTGCACCACAAAAATACACAATACATACCACTAATGACTCATCTACAATAATAATTCACTCAACACATACTCACTAGTGATCACAGATATGCTTTTCTATTCTCATAACACATTCACATTTTCAGCATAACACATCAAACACAGGTATCTTGAATTTAAAGCACCGATGAAGCATCAAAACCTTTTCTCCAGCGTTGAGGGCCAATCATGGGGCCCTTAGCGTCACCTGCACACAACCAAGACCACCAGAACACAAAACACAACAACATCCACCAGTCGCGCCCGCGCTAAGCGCCCCCTAGAGGGCCCTCAACGCCATCCCAGTAAACACTTCAAAGCCCTAGCTGGCCAAATACCTCACATAAATGCTCTCCACATTACTCTATTCATTAATAATCCATCCCAAATCAATCTAATCAAGAGCATCAACAATATAACATGCCTATTCATAAATCTTCATCAAAAATCAAAACTTTTAAGGGCAAAAATTGAAAATGCAAGATGCTTACTTGAGTTGATACCAAAGCTTGTGAAAGATGCACAAAAAGATTGTGAAAACTTAAGAGTTGTGCGGACACTAGCAATAGCAAACCAAAAACGCCAAACTTGATGGATGAAATGAAGCAAGGTGAGTAGTGATAACGGTTGATTTCACCGTTATTTGGGATTAAAATTTGATGATAAATGAACCCTTTTTGACTTAGAAACTTGTTTGTTCTCTTTTTCTTTTAGCTTATTTTGGTGAATAAGAGAGTTGAGGTTATGCTTGAAATTTATCACTAAAATCCCTTAATTTTGTAGGAAACTGGGATGAATTGGAAGAGGAGTTAAATGTCAGGAAGTTGAAACTCATAAAGGATAGAAAGAGCACCATAAGGTTACATCATCCCTGATGAGTCATTATTTTCTTCACTTCACTTGGTTTATTGTACTAAAATTAATCAGGGAATTGTGTTTAAATGTCCAGTATTTTCCCATTTTTCTTAATTGTGCTTAATTTGATTGGAAATTCTTATTTTAACTAATTTGAATTATCTGAGACTAATTATTTACATTATTGATTGAAGGGAAAATTCTGAAGATATTTTAGGACATTTAGAAGAAATTTCATTTGCTGTGTTATTTACTCGAACCTGTGTTGCATTAATTTAATTTGTGTGAAACTTGAGATGGAATATTTTTCTTTGAATTTTTAGGAGCAAAGCTTGCAACACACATATGCATCACACGGCCAATTCATGTTTAAAGCACATGAGGAAGAAAGTGTGATGTCCATTCTCGGCTGCAACAAAATAATAGCACACGGCCATTGTAAAGGGGCACTTGGAAAATTGTGAAAGCATTAAACACATCAAGAAGCACATAGAATCCAAGGGGCCACCACTCACGTTTTATTCTTCACAAGGACTTTATTTTGGAAGTTAGTTGATGCTTGGGAGCATATCACGGGCCAGGAGAATGAAGTGCTGAAATTGATTAAACTGGTATTATTAAGGTGGTATACATACGGCCCACATAATAGAAAAAGGTGCAGCAGATTTTTAATTCTCTTCCACTCACACAAGCTTAATAACTCACGGACATTAGGTGCTAAATTGTTGAAATATCAATGCTGGACACATGGCCCCTCTTCTTTTATTTTTAAAGAATGTTGCAATGAAAGCACACACGGTTTTCTTCATTCTTTTGGGTGCAGCTCACGTAAAAAATAGGAGAAGGAAGTGGAATTGATGACTTGGCATGCAAAGTGCTGAAAAGTGCTGAATTTGTTGAAGTAACATTGCTATCACATGGCCTCTTTAATTCACGTCCAAAGAACAATTTCTAGTGGGGGCCACCACCTAAGAGTGAAGAATTCACGTGGACCACATTCATGCACAAGTGTTGTCATGTCCTGATATAGAGCAGCTCATTTAAATTCCTTTAGGCAAAATGTATTTTAGTTTGCTGGAAGTTGGCACACGGTCAAAGGAGTTAGTTTTCTTTTAAATTAGGGAGAGGTGTTTCATTTTAATGTCCAACAATGTCACGTGAAGAAGAGAGAATAACATGAAATGAAAGGTGTTACATCCAGCAAATCATGCACTTCCAAAAGTAGCATCACCCAACAGTTGCCATGTCCAGAGCTTGGAGAAGAAGCACACCGCAGCACCCTTGAAAAGCTTCACGTTCTAGCTTTCAATCACAACCTGCATTTCCATGGTCCAGTAGAAGCAAGCAGCTTAGAGGAAGCTCACGGACACCACATGGAGACCGTCACCTGCAGCGTCACCTTGGTTGGAGCTTGGGAGGTCTCACGTCCTGCACATCCAGCTAGGGGAGATGTTTGTCCAACAGTAGCAACACCTATCCAAGGCAATTGGTTCAGCATGAGATTCATTTTCTTCCTTTCTTGCACTTGGAAATATTATTTTTTTTATGAAAGGAGAAGTAGAGTAAATGGAAGTGTAGGAGATGGGGACGTGCCAAGGAGATGGGGCAGCAGCTGGATGATGATGGCTTAGGTAGAAATGGGTGTCTTGGCTTGGAACACCACGGAAGCACACGGACTTCTCCTGGTAGAGACGCTGCATGGAGAGAAGAAGCACTTGGTGTCACGAGTGATGGAAGTAAAGTCCAAGTGGGACCTCTCTTATTGCTTTGGAGAAGAATGAGACAAAGAACCATTATTGAAGGCAATGCACCGTGGAGAGTAGATGTTTTAAATTGATTTTTATTAAAATAAAACAAAAAGAGAAGTAACTCATAACTAAGTCACGGCTGATTTTGCTATTGAAGAAGAAGACAATTATGGAGGGCCTATCACTCATTTTGTTGGCATGCTTCCAAATGGAAAATAAATTGGTTTTGGAGTATAAGTAAGGGGTGCCGTGAGGGGGCAGTAGGGAGTCTAGCGGTGAGAATTCATGTTCCAGTAGTGAGGGTGCTGGACAAAAGGGGCTGGAAAATTCATGGCAAGAGGTGCTGGAACAGTAGGAGCTTGTGACTGAGAATGGAAGGCTACGGTTGAAAGCTATGGTGTACACACTAGGTTCCAATTTTATTTTCTCTGTTGTAATGAATTTAAATTCAATGCAAAGTTTGGTTTCAAGTTCTGTAGCTAAATTTCCATATCATTTTACTGTTTCTGTTTGCTGCTGTAATTTAATTGTTGCTTTAATTTAATTACTGTACTCAGTTTTTCTACAATTTAATCTCTGCCGTTGCTTTACTATGACATTGAATATTTCACTTTGAATTATTTACTGTAATTTAGTTTACTATATTCTGTGTCAGTAATTCTGTTCTGTTTTTAATTTACTATTTTCCGTATTTACTGTTTTCTGTATTTATGTATTATTTTTTTTTACTGTTTTTGTATTACGATAATTTATATGCTGAATTTCTGAATTTACTGTTTTACTGTTATTATTTACTGTAGTAAGTTTGATTCTGTTTTTATTATTTTTGAAATTTACTGTTTTTCTGTATTTTCTATTTTCTGTATTTTCATTTTCTGTATTTTACTTTTACTGTTTTACTAATTTTGAAATTCTGTATTTATTTTTTTACTGCAATTATGTGCTGCTGTAATTTCATTTTCCAAAATTTACTGTTTTCCATTTTTACTGTTTTCTGTATTTTCATTTTCTGTATTTTCCTGTTTTTCTGTATTTTCGTTTTTACTGTTCTACATTTATTTTTACTGTTTTGTGTTACTGTATTTTAGTTTGTACTGTACCAATTTCGTTTTTACTGTTTTAATTTTGTTTTACTATTTTAATTTAGTTTTTAACGTTTAGTTTTATTTTTACAGATTGTGTTTACTGATACTTTTATTTTTGCATTTAAATGTTTTACATTTTTTGTATGTTTTAAAGTTCCCGCGTTTATTTTATTTTAACTGTCTTTTACCGTTTAAAGTTTTTCCCATTTTGAATTTTATTTTAACGCTTTTTAATTTCCAGTTTTATTCAATTTTTAAATCGCAACCAAAAAAAAAACAAACTTCAAACCCCCCCACTTCGTGTTTTAATCTGAGATTGAACCGCACAATTTGGTCCTTGAGAGACGACCTAGGAGTCACTTCCTAGCACTGTACTGCATTTTAATTGCACATCAAATTTGATCGGCCGCGACAGCCGTATCAAAAATGGCGCCGTTGCCGGGGACCAATGACGGTTTGGTTTTAGATTCTTGTTGTGTAAATTTTTGTTCTGTTAATATGTGTGTTTTGTGTGTTCTGTCTGTTGTATTTTTGTAGGAGACAACGACACCTTCAACAAATTTTGGCGGCGTTGTCACTTCAGATCCAGGTTTTTGTTTTAGATTTTTACTGTGTTAATATATATTGTGTATATATGTGTTTAATTGTGCTATGTTCTGTATTTAGTTGTTATTAAAAAAAAAATTTAAAATTAAAAAAAAAAATTAATTAAAAATTTTTACTATTGATGTTCTGTCTTGTGTGTGCTTGTAGCATGTATAAATGTGTTTTGTTTTATCTGATTCGTAATTTTTAGTTTTTACTTTTTACTTTTTATTTTTCCATGTCTACCTATTTTAATGTTGTGAATAATGCTTATTCTGCCAATGTCTGTGATTATGATTCTTATTCTGCATATTACTTTGATTTTAAATCTGCTGATTTTTATGATGAGAACAATATGTTCCATCATCCAATTTCTGAGAGCTCTCTTTGGGAGCCAGTTCCACAATATGAGAGTCAGCAGTATGATTCTCCTATTCAAATAACTCCTCAGCCTTCTACTTCTGAACCTACATTAAAGGAGTTACTAGAGCAGATGACAATGCAGAACATTCAGTTTCAGAAAGGGAACATGCAGTTCAAGCAAGAGAGCATGGAGTTCCAGCAGGAAACTCAAGCTGCCATACAGAATCTGAGTGATCAGATTAGGCAAATGGCCACTCTTGCACCTGAGGAGACTGATGAAAATTTTGGGGACCCGGCAGAAGTAAGCAGTAATCCTGAACCAGGTAGACCACCTTCACCTTCCCACACTCTAGAAATCTTCAAGGAAGAGGAGGTAAGCATACCACAATTTGATTATTATGTTGATTGTGATGATGATCGGTATGCTAATGACTATATTCTTGCTGAGTCTGATTTTAATTTTTCCTCTGTGCATGATGAGAACCGCTTTTTACTATCACATTCGAATGGTTATTCTTCATGCACTGAACATGAATCTGAGTCTATGATTAATATTGCATGCAATTTAGAAATTGATTCATGTTATGAAGATTTATCTAAAGCTCAGTATGATAATTTGGGTGTTATACCTCTGCATAACATTTCTTTGGAACCACATTGCACTAACCATGTTGCAGGAGGTGTACATGTATTGCATCAACAAACACCCACAATTGAAGACAAAGGTGCAAGCTTACAAAACGGTTTGAAAATCAATTGGCACCTGTTGAACCCAATCATCAACAATTTTTTCTGCTTAGATCCAGCGATGGAAGACATTTCATTGCGAGATCAAATCTGGAGGATGAAGCAGTTCCTCCTCAAAACTTCCGTGCTGGATCATGAAGTGGAAAACCTCTCCCTACAAGTCCAAAATTGGCAACTGCCACCCTGACCAGGGGAGTTTTCTTTTTCTTTCTTCCCCGTTTTCCTACTTTTATTGCATTTGTCCTTTATCTGTTCAGTGTTTTAACTGATGATCTTATGCTTAGAACACGTTTAGGACAGTGTAGTTTAAGTGTGGTCTTGGGGGAGATTCTGATTTTTGTTTTTCTTTTAAGTTTGTTTTTCCTTTTCTTTTTAGTTTTCGAATTATTATTATTATTTAAAAAAAAACAAAAAAAAAAAAACAAAAAAAAACAAATTTAAAAAAATGTGTTCTGTGTTTTATTTGCTTCGTGATTTTTAGTGTTTGTACTAAAAAGAAAAAAAAATAAAAATAAAAATAAAAATAAAAATAAAAATTTGTGTTGTGTTTCAAGTATGTTATTTTGTTAATGTATGTTTTGTAAATATATGTTTTGTCTGCTGTTTTTGACATTTGTGTTCTTTCTGCTTTGATATTTTGTGTTCGTTATTTGGTATTTTGTTTCGTTAATATGTGTTCTGTTTTTATTTATTTATTTAGTTTTTGTTAAAACATAAAAAATCAACAGAGAGCAAAATTGTAGTAAAAGGCAGATAGGTGTAATTTGAGCTGAAACTATATCTGAGTGCTTTTATTGAAATAACCAAGTTCACCGATAACATGCTGTCTTACTCTGTTAATTATAGATAATAATATTAAAAAAAAAAAAAAAAAAAAACAAAACATAATAAGATAGTAAGGGCAGTAGTCGATCATTAGTGATCGTTTAGGATTACAGTCCAACAATTAAAAAAAATAAAAAAAAATTAAAAAAAAAAACAAACATAAGCGTAATAAAGATGTTCGGGGTTCGATCATTTGTGATCGTTAATATTACAAACCAAATAAAAAACAAAAACAACATAAAAAAAATTAAAAACATAAAAAAACATAAGTGTTCATATTACAGTCCTCATTAATATTCTGGCCACACTCGGCCAACAAAAACATAAAAAATAAATAAATAAACAAAACATTAAAATTGGAAGAATTCTCGAGCTGGTTGTGGTGGTCTAAGGGAGAGCTCCGTTGAGGGAGTTCTGGTTCGAAATACAGGAGGCTTTGGTGGAGGAATTTCTCGTTCATTTTTGTCGTCATCGATAATGATTGGAACTGGAAACAAATTCAGCAGCCTCGGTGCCCTCATTATCACCCAGTTGTTTTCTTTCAAACAAACAAAAAATAAATAAATAAATAAATAAAATTGTGTTAATTTTAGAAGAGGAAGTGAAAATAATTTCAATAAAAATGGAGGTATGATGAGAGTTCTTACCGTACATATACAGCGGCAGTTGTGAAAAGAGAGTGCCAGTGGGGTCTATCTCCGCTTGCCAGCGCCTGACCCGATTGCCATGGTTGTTAAACCAGCAGTGCACGTTATATTCGGTGGCATCTGCGAAGGTCCTTAGTCGAGACGCGATCTCGACGACTTGCGCGCGGCTTGGGTGTGTGACCCCATAGTTGTAGATTTTGGTCATCATATTGATCTGATCATCTGTAGGACGCCATCGCTGACTAGTGTATCTCTCTGATTCCATCTCACTCGTCATCATTCCTCTTGAAATATTCTAAAACTTAATAAAAAAAAATAAATAAAAAATACAAAAATAAAAGAACAAAAACAGAAGAACAAAACGGAAAAAAAAAAAGCATACAAAAATAATTAGATTCTTAGTTCAGTGTTTTCTTTATTTGTTTGTTCTTGTTTCCTATTAGATTTATTTTGTCCTGTCTGTCTTTGATTGTTTTTGTGTCTGGTCTCAGATCTGTTTCACGGTCCTTGCAAAGGGTCCTAAACGGATCTATGTCCAGTTGTCCTGTTGTCCTTGTCCATATTGTTCTTGTATATTATGTTTCTGTGTTTTATTTAATTTTAAGTGGGGTACGTGACGTTGTTCTACCCGATTGTCTCTGCAATACCTTCAATCGAAGGGAGATTAACGTCTGGTTTCCAGCCTATATACCCCTTAAGTTTTTAGACAATTGTGTTTTATGTGTTTTAAGTGTTTTAAGTTTAAAAAAAATGAAAAAAAAATTGTAGGAGAAGAAAGAAGATAGATCGGGCAGGGGGAGAGAACAAGTATTGCAGAAAAGAAAAAGAAAATGAAAGCATGAAAAGAAAGCAGAGAAAGGAAAAGAAAGCAATGAAAGATCTGAAAACTTAAAGAGAAGCAGAAAAAGGGAAAAAAAGACAGATCCAGGAGCAGAGGACTTACCTGGAGTAGTAGGCTGGCAGAGAAGCTCCTCGAGGTTCTCACACTCTTCAGATGGCACCGGGGCAGAGGCTTCCTCGCAGATCCAGACGCTCGAGAGAGAGAAGAGAGCAGAGAGAGTAGAGAGAGAGCAGAGAGAGTAGAGAGAGAGTAGAGAGAGAGCAGAGAGGAGAGAGTGAGAGTCAGGAAATGGCGCTCAGACGCGGAGGAGTGGCTCATTTGTAGCCAAAGCTTTGCCACTGTAGCAACAGTTCCGGTCTTTGCCACCGAGACTGTTGTCACAGTACCGGTCTCCTTTTTCAAAAAAAAAAATAAATAAAATAAAATAAAATAAAATAAAATAAAATAAAATAAAATAAAATAAAATAAAATAAAAAATAAAAAATGTTAGCATCTACTGATGGGTGCTAGGTGTTTTAGACATCTACTGATGGATGTCCCTGATAACATCTGCTGATGGATGTTACTGAAAAATTTCTTCCCATTTTTCTTAACTTTTTATTGCACTGGTCTATATTATTTGCTGCTCTGAAATTGATAATCTGATGATTGTAACACACTGAGGACATTGTGTGATTTAAGTGTGGTCTACTGGGGAGAAATTTTGATTTTCTGTTAGTTTCTGTTAAGTTTGTATTTTGTGTGTTAAATTTTTTGTTTTTGAGTGTTAAATTTTTTCTGTTTTAAGTGGTTTTTAGTGTGTTTTGTGTGCAATAAATTTTACATTTTTCTTTTGATTTCTGGATGATGTTTAAGTTGTAGATTTTTCCTTCACTTACTTACTACTTATAGATTGTAATCCTTGCTTTTCTTTGCTTGGAAAGATAATTATACGTTTGAGAGGTTGATTTGATTGTGACGAATACCCTGTGTGAGATTTGAGCCACTTAATTTTCTTTCTTGTGTGTGATATGTATCTTGAATGCTTGCACATATGCCTTGGCTTGATTCTTTTTTATATACTTGATTGATATGCATGTTCAGACGTGATAAAGGCATTTTTGTTCTTGAGCCTCTTTAGCCAAATAAGCCTACCTTGTTATTATCCTTTGATAACCCCTTTGAGCCTATACTGTATATATTTCTTTGTGTTGAAGCTCATACACTGATCCTAAGTGAAAAACAAATGATTACCTTAACCTTAGGAAAGTCTGGAGCTATAGAAGTATTTTGTGAATAAGTGTGGTCTCCTTGGGAATTCTGATGAATTGGCTAGTTGGTTCCTCATCATGTTTTGAAATGATAATTTATATCCTGTTGTGTGATAAAAAAAAAAAAAAGGGACAGGATAAAAAAAAATGATGAGAAAAAGAGAAAAATTGAAAAATAATTTTGTGAATAATGGAGTCGAGAAGAGGATTGAATTAGAGGTTTGGGTGAGATTTTACTGCATTTACACTTTTTCCCTAGTGCTCCTCTATTTCTTCTGAGATCTAGCTACTTATCCATATTTATCCTCCACTGTCCTTGGCCCCATTACAACCCTGAAAGACCTTTAGATCTGAACATGCATATGTTTTAAGTGTTGATATTAGAAGCTTGCCAAGTCTACTTGTGTTTGTTTTCTTGAGTACATTGAGTTGAAATCATTTACCTTAAACACTTGAGAGAAACACTGTGAGTGCATCTGTGAGGTTATGTTATTTTTGAATCACCTCTCAAGCTGATTGATTATTTTTCTGTGTATTGAATTGCTTGGAAGATTTCTGTAAGTATTTGCTTTATTGGATTTTGTGTCGGATATTTTCTACTTCTTTTCTCTGTCCAGATTTCTTGAGAACTCTGTAAATATGTTTTTCTTACGAGTCTTTGTTTCTGTATGCTGCATTTGTGTCACGTCCTTTGATGTCCTTTGAATTGTTCCCTGATTTGAGTCTTAATTTTGCCCAGGAGTGCAAAAGACTAAGTGTGGTCTATTTGATGAGTCATTATTTTCTTCACTTCACTTGGTTTATTGTACTAAAATTAATCAGGGAATTGTGTTTAAATGTCCAGTATTTTCCCATTTTTCTTAATTGTGCTTAATTTGATTGGAAATTCTTATTTTAACTAATTTGAATTATCTGAGACTAATTATTTACATTATTGATTGAAGGGAAAATTCTGAAGATATTTTAGGACATTTAGAAGAAATTTCATTTGCTGTGTTATTTACTCGAACCTGTGTTGCATTAATTTAATTTGTGTGAAACTTGAGATGGAATATTTTTCTTTGAATTTTTAGGAGCAAAGCTTGCAACACACATATGCATCACACGGCCAATTCATGTTTAAAGCACATGAGGAAGAAAGTGTGATGTCCATTCTCGGCTGCAACAAAATAATAGCACACGGCCATTGTAAAGGGGCACTTGGAAAATTGTGAAAGCATTAAACACATCAAGAAGCACATAGAATCCAAGGGGCCACCACTCACGTTTTATTCTTCACAAGGACTTTATTTTGGAAGTTAGTTGATGCTTGGGAGCATATCACGGGCCAGGAGAATGAAGTGCTGAAATTGATTAAACTGGTATTATTAAGGTGGTATACATACGGCCCACATAATAGAAAAAGGTGCAGCAGATTTTTAATTCTCTTCCACTCACACAAGCTTAATAACTCACGGACATTAGGTGCTAAATTGTTGAAATATCAATGCTGGACACATGGCCCCTCTTCTTTTATTTTTAAAGAATGTTGCAATGAAAGCACACACGGTTTTCTTCATTCTTTTGGGTGCAGCTCACGTAAAAAATAGGAGAAGGAAGTGGAATTGATGACTTGGCATGCAAAGTGCTGAAAAGTGCTGAATTTGTTGAAGTAACATTGCTATCACATGGCCTCTTTAATTCACGTCCAAAGAACAATTTCTAGTGGGGGCCACCACCTAAGAGTGAAGAATTCACGTGGACCACATTCATGCACAAGTGTTGTCATGTCCTGATATAGAGCAGCTCATTTAAATTCCTTTAGGCAAAATGTATTTTAGTTTGCTGGAAGTTGGCACACGGTCAAAGGAGTTAGTTTTCTTTTAAATTAGGGAGAGGTGTTTCATTTTAATGTCCAACAATGTCACGTGAAGAAGAGAGAATAACATGAAATGAAAGGTGTTACATCCAGCAAATCATGCACTTCCAAAAGTAGCATCACCCAGCAGTTGCCATGTCCAGAGCTTGGAGAAGAAGCACACCGCAGCACCCTTGAAAAGCTTCACGTTCTAGCTTTCAATCACAACCTGCATTTCCATGGTCCAGTAGAAGCAAGCAGCTTAGAGGAAGCTCACGGACACCACATGGAGACCGTCACCTGCAGCGTCACCTTGGTTGGAGCTTGGGAGGTCTCACGTCCTGCACATCCAGCTAGGGGAGATGTTTGTCCAACAGTAGCAACACCTATCCAAGGCAATTGGTTCAGCATGAGATTCATTTTCTTCCTTTCTTGCACTTGGAAATATTATTTTTTTTATGAAAGGAGAAGTAGAGTAAATGGAAGTGTAGGAGATGGGGACGTGCCAAGGAGATGGGGCAGCAGCTGGATGATGATGGCTTAGGTAGAAATGGGTGTCTTGGCTTGGAACACCACGGAAGCACACGGACTTCTCCTGGTAGAGACGCTGCATGGAGAGAAGAAGCACTTGGTGTCACGAGTGATGGAAGTAAAGTCCAAGTGGGACCTCTCTTATTGCTTTGGAGAAGAATGAGACAAAGAACCATTATTGAAGGCAATGCACCGTGGAGAGTAGATGTTTTAAATTGATTTTTATTAAAATAAAACAAAAAGAGAAGTAACTCATAACTAAGTCACGGCTGATTTTGCTATTGAAGAAGAAGACAATTATGGAGGGCCTATCACTCATTTTGTTGGCATGCTTCCAAATGGAAAATAAATTGGTTTTGGAGTATAAGTAAGGGGTGCCGTGAGGGGGCAGTAGGGAGTCTAGCGGTGAGAATTCATGTTCCAGTAGTGAGGGTGCTGGACAAAAGGGGCTGGAAAATTCATGGCAAGAGGTGCTGGAACAGTAGGAGCTTGTGACTAAGAATGGAAGGCTACGGTTGAAAGCTATGGTGTACACACTAGGTTCCAATTTTATTTTCTCTGTTGTAATGAATTTAAATTCAATGCAAAGTTTGGTTTCAAGTTCTGTAGCTAAATTTCCATATCATTTTACTGTTTCTGTTTGCTGCTGTAATTTAATTGTTGCTTTAATTTAATTACTGTACTCAGTTTTTCTACAATTTAATCTCTGCCGTTGCTTTACTATGACATTGAATATTTCACTTTGAATTATTTACTATAATTTAGTTTACTATATTCTGTGTCAGTAATTCTGTTCTGTTTTTAATTTACTATTTTCCGTATTTACTGTTTTCTCTATTTATGTATTATTTTTTTTTACTGTTTTTGTATTACGATAATTTATATGCTGAATTTCTGAATTTACTGTTTTACTGTTATTATTTACTGTAGTAAGTTTGATTCTGTTTTTACTGTTTTTGAAATTTACTGTTTTTCTGTATTTTCTATTTTCTGTATTTTCATTTTCTGTATTTTACTTTTACTGTTTTACTAATTTTGAAATTCTGTATTTATTTTTTTACTGCAATTATGTGCTGCTGTAATTTCATTTTCCAAAATTTACTGTTTTCCATTTTTACTGTTTTCTGTATTTTCATTTTCTGTATTTTGCTTTTTTTCTGTATTTTCGTTTTTACTGTTCTAGATTTATTTTTACTGTTTTGTGTTACTGTATTTTAGTTTGTACTGTACCAATTTCGTTTTTACTGTTTTAATTTTGTTTTACTATTTTAATTTAGTTTTTAACGTTTAGTTTTATTTTTACAGATTGTGTTTACTGATACTTTTATTTTTGCATTTAAATGTTTTACATTTTTTGTATGTTTTAAAGTTCCCGCGTTTATTTTATTTTAACTGTCTTTTACCGTTTAAAGTTTTTACCATTTTGAATTTTATTTTAACGCTTTTTAATTTCCAGTTTTATTCAATTTTTAAATCGCAACCAAAAAAAAAACAAACTTCAAACCCCCCCACTTCGTGTTTTAATCTGAGATTGAACCGCACAATTTGGTCCTTGAGAGACGACCTAGGAGTCACTTCCTAGCACTGTACTGCATTTTAATTGCACATCAAATTTGATCGGCCGCGACAGCCGTATCAATCCCCCAACAACAAATTGAATTTAGTTCCCCCTTGTCATGGAGAAACTAGATGAACAATGGAATGAGAATGAAAGATAAACCCTAAAAACCGAAGATGAGAGCTTTCACATCCACTTCTACCTCTAGAGAATTGGAAAAAACTAAATTTATGTAAATTTTGTCAAAAGATACTCCCTCTAGGACGTCCAAGTCCTTATATACAGTTCAATTAGATCACGGGCCAACGTTGACACCGTTCAGCGCCCCAACTTAGGGCGCCTAGGCGAGCGTGCGAGAGGAGTGGCGCTCAGCGCCCCAGGAAGGGTGCACAGGCATGAAACGTTGCTTGAAGACTGGCGCTCAATGTCCTTGAAAAGGCGCTCAGGCGTGAATGCGAGATTCTTGCGCTGAGGGCCCCTAGCGCTCTGCGAGCTTCTGCAACCTTCTCTTCTGGTGCTCTTTCTGTCATTTCTGAGTTCCAACTCCTTGACATTTTAATCCTCTTCAAATTTATTCCACTTTCCTAAAAATTCAAGGGAATTTAGTGATAAAATCCTCAAGTATAACCTAAACTCTCTTATTCACACAAATAAGCTAAAATCATGAGTTCAAGCAAGCTTTTAAGTCAAGAAGGGTTGATTTAGTATCAAAATTGCATCACAGATAACGGTATATTCAACTGTTATCAAAGCCAAGATAATAAAATGTTTATAGACCAAGTTGTCCAAATGAATTAAGAAAACCATAAACAACATATGATAGAAAGTATCTCTCTTTGAAATTATCTAATAGACTATATGAGTAGAACAAACTAACGTCTTATGAAAATAGAAGTTTATCTCTTGTATAAAACTAAGGCTAAAAGAGTTTTTTTATCAATACAAGTGTTATATCAAACAAAGCTTTCTAAAGAAAACATCGTCGAATAAATTACCGCTAAACACTATATAGCCTTTGAAAAAACATCTTATGTTTATACCATATGATGTTTATACATGTTGTATGTCTAACCAAACGATGCATTTATGAATGAAATGACAAATGATAAAACATTTAATGCATGTATAAAAAAGTACTTTGAAACTTGTATAGTTTGTTTCTTGATATTTATGCATATCAATAAAGTAGAAAAATATGATCAGAATCACTACATCCAAAAAAAAGACATTGTGACAAAAGAAGAACATTCTGGGAATGTTTCCTTGAAGCCCTCTACTCATAGTCACATCATACAAACTCAGTTTCACTAAAGGCTATGAGAAAAAGCTATAAACTCTACAAAGTAAACTAAAGTCTGACTTCCTATCTAAAGGATACATGCTCTCCTGAAGTCAACTTTTTTGTCTAACGATCATCTTTCAAGAGAAACTATATAAAGAAGAAAACTTGAAGAGAAGTTGTTGATGATGATAGCATAAGAAAGATAATATAAGAAGAATAACAACGTGAAAAGAGAATAGAAAGAAAAGCTTGCAGTGCTCATATATCGTTTGAAACTCAATATCTTTTAAGAGAAAAATCTTAGCAAACACATAATACTTCGTATTGTTCATATCCTCTTGAGAGTTATCACCTGTATTTTTTATCTTAACACTATTTTTGTTGTAAATTCTAAAGATAGTTAAAACATTTGTCTAGACGTATTGTCTAGGGTGAAACCATAAGTGGTAAGAATATTCGTTGTAAAATAGGAGTGGTTAAACTCGGTCTAGTTAGAATACTTGTTGTAAACCAGGGATGAAAATACTCAATAAGATTTTGGAGAGGCAAAACTCGCGATATGAAAAGATTACTGAAACTTAAATTCTTAAGAAAGAACTAGACATAGTTACAGTTGAGTGAACCAGTATAAAAATATGTGGTTTATTGTTTTGCTATTCAAAACATTCTAGCGTTTAAACATCTTATAATTCATATGCATTAAACATTACTTTGCGAATTAACGTTTGTAAAGTGTTTTCAATTTTGATCTTAAAGTTGCTATAATATCTGTGCAATGGCTTTGTGAGGTTATGTAATTTAATCCAAAGACTTGATGAGAAGTTTTCTTACTCTTTTTTTATTATATGTAAAGTAAAACCTCTCACAATCAATCAATTGGTGTTTCACTTAGACAACCTCTATTGTTTTGATGAAGGTTAAATGCTTGAAAGATTGCATAAATAATTTAGGTTTAAACCCTCTCTTGGTCCTCATTCTTGTATGAAAATCTCAGTTTAGTCTTCATTTTTTCATCTGTCTCAATTAGGTCATATTTTTTTGTAAAAATGAACACATTTTACCCTAACCGTTAACTGGTCACAAACGGCGTTAAATTAAGGCCACGTGGTGCAGAGAGAATGTGTTGATGTGTGTTCCTCATTTATGTGCAGAAAGAATGGGTTGAAATCCTTAAAGTCACATCACCATATTTTCTCTTCAATTTTTTATATTAAGATAATATATTAATTTAATTAATAATATATTAATAATCCAATTTAATTAATAATATATTAATTTAATTAATAATCCAATTTAATCATATTCACTAGTCATTATTTTGAACTAAATTATTATAAATTTAGTTTTTTAATTTTAAATTTTTTATAAAATTATGTGTATTTTAATTGAATATTAATAAATTGTTTATATTATATCAAATTATTATATAAATATAATAACTTATTTAATATATTTAGATGACTATTTGAGAGAAAATATTTCTTTTTAAACTAAAATATGTTTATTATATATTTTTTTAATTATTTTTATTTTTAAATTTAAATAAATTCAACATATATATATATATTATATTTTTAACTTTTCAAAGTAATAAAATATATATATATATATATATATATATATATATATATATATATATAAGGATTACAATAAAAAATTATTTTAAATAGTTTTTTTATAAAAATTAATATTTATGTATTTATATTTAAAGAAAAAAGATAATATTAAAATATTATGTAAAACTTGAAAATTAAAATATTAACCACTTCTTTAGATGCATGAATGTGTTGCTTTGGTGACTATTAAAAGAGTGGAGGGGTGAACTTTGTATATGAGTCTTATAGTGGTGTCGACATAGTAGTATTCAAAGAAATAAATATAAGGATACAATCTTTGTTATGTAAAAAGAACCTTAGTCCTTACCTGCCTGCAAGAGAGATAAAGATGCGAAGATATTTGAAACATAGAAAAGCTTTGATTGCAAACCCCAAATACCAACTTCGATTGCCTCACACTCAAAATAACCGCCATTCTCAACACATCAACAACCACCCTCGTGGTCTTCATGACCTTGTTCGTCTCTATGCAGCACGTAATCAAATCGAACTTGCTCGTCACTTGTTTGACCAAATTCCACACCCAAATGTTGTTTTGTGGAACATGATGATCCGAGCTTATGCTTGGACTGGCCCTTTTCATCAATCCATTCATATGTACCATCGCATGTTGCAACTAGGTGTTACACCCAACAACTTCACCTTCCCTTTTCTTCTCAAAGCCTGTTCAGCTCTCCAAGCAATTGAACTTGGGAGACAAATACATGACCATGTCCTCACACTTGGCCTACAGGCCGATCTCTACATTTCCACTGCCTTGCTTGACATGTATGCCAAATGTGGCAATTATTTTGAAGCACGCACAATATTTGACAGTATGTCCCACAGGGATATTGTCTCATGGAATGCAATCATTGCTGGCTTTTCATTTCATGCTTTTTACAATCAAACAATTCACTTAGTTGTGCAAATGCAGCTAGCCGGAATAGCACCTAATTCTTCCACTATTGTATCTCTTTTACCCACAATTGGACAAGCTAATGCCTTATGCCAGGGGAAGACTGTTCACGCTTACTCTGTAAGAAAGATCTTCAGTCATGATGTGGTTGTTGCAACTGGGCTATTGGATATGTATGCTAAGTGCCACCACTTATCTTATGCCCAGAAGATCTTCAATGCCCTGAACCAAAAGAACGAGATATGTTGGAGTGCTATGATTGGGGGATATGTCATTTGTGACTCCATGAGTGATGCTTTGGCCCTTTATGATGACATGGTGTATATGCATGGCTTGAATCCTACACCTGTCATTCTTGCAAGCACACTTCGAGCATGTGCAAATCTCACTGATCTGAATAAGGGGAAAAACTTGCACTGTTACATGATTAAATCAGGGATTAATTCAGACACAACAGTGGGAAACTCACTGATATCAATGTACGCCAAGTGTGGGATCATGGATGATGCACTTGGATTTCTTGATGAGATGGTTATAAAAGACTCGGTTTCTTATAGTGCTATCATTTCAGGATGTGTGCAAAATGGCTATGCAGAAAAAGCTGTACTTATTTTTCGCCAGATGCAGTTATCTGGGACTGACCCAGATTCCGCAACCATGATAGGTTTGCTTCCAGCTTGTTCCCATTTGGCCGCTGTACAACATGGGATCTGTTGCCATGGATACTCGGTTGTTAGAGGCTTCACTGCAAATACCTCCATTTGTAATGCCATCATTGACATGTATGCAAAGTGTGGAAGGATTCATATCAGTCGGCAAGTTTTTGATAGAATGAAAAAGAGGGATATTGTTTCGTGGAATACAATGATAATTGGTTATGGCATTCATGGGCTACACATAGAAGCATTTTCATTGTTTCACGAATTACTAGCATCAGGCATGAAGCCAGATGATGTGACCCTTATTGCTGTTTTATCTGCATGTAGCCATTCAGGACTTGTGACGGAAGGGAAATATTGGTTTAATAGCATGAGCCAAGAACTCAACATCTCACCAAGAATGGCACATTATATATGCATGGTTGACCTCCTGGCCCGAGCAGGAAATCTGGATGAAGCGTACTCCTTTATTCAAAAGATGCGGATGGAACCCGATGTTCGTATATGGAGTGCATTGCTCTCTGCATGTAGGACCCGCAATAATGTTGAAATAGGTGAACAGGTGTCAAAGAAGATACAGATGCTGGGACCTGAGGGTACTGGAAATTTTGTTCTTATGTCTAACATCTACAGTTCCGTGGGCAGATGGGACGATGCAGCACATATTAGAAACATACAGAAGCATCAAGGTTACAAGAAAAGCCCAGGATGCAGTTGGATTGAGATCTCCGGGGTAATCCATGGATTTATTGGGGGTGATAGATCTCATCCACAGTCAGTATCCATAAATAACAAGTTACAAGAACTGTCGGTGCAGATGAAAAGAATGGGATATCAGGCAGATTCTGGTTTTGTTTTCCATGATGTTGAAGAAGAGGAGAAGGAACAGATTCTCCTTTATCATAGTGAAAAAATAGCCATTGCGTTTGGAATTCTTAATACCAGTCCTAGCAACCCCATTCTAGTTACAAAAAATTTGCGTATATGTGTTGACTGCCATAATGCAGTAAAATTTATGACTCTTATAACAGAGAGGAGGATAACAGTACGAGATGCAAGTCGATTTCATCATTTTGAGAATGGAGTCTGCAATTGTCGGGATTTCTGGTGAGAGAAAGAAAAGTTGGAGTTGCACCCCTTGCCACAAGTTCATCCTGCACCCCTTCCTGCTTGAACCAGGTAATGTTCTTTATCGTTATTCTTGTTTGCTTAATTGTTCTTTACTTGTTGCACAATACCGAAAATTGAAGAGTGAAATTTATGTGTTGTATCAGTTCATTAGCACGGAAGATCAGGTGTGTTTTTATTTATGAGAAAAGTGTATATTCTCAATTCAAAGGCGAGAAAATGCATTTGTTTAGAAAACAATTACAACCACGGTTTACATTTAGCATCTGCTAACCAGTAACGAAGTGAGCAAAGGTTCTAGCGGAGGGACAAGGAAACACGAATGGCTACTGAAAAGACAAGAAACAATAAAGATGGAACGGCCACAGCAAGTTCGTATTTGTTCTTCAACATTTGGTGGAGTTTAGACTAGATCAAATTTCTTTGAGAAGTGCATTGAATATCATTTCAAAGGTAATTTATCTTTTTCTTTTCATCTATTTCTGTACAGCATGTTGTTAGATCTATCTTAATTGTTTTCATAAAGAGGATTCACAAGTACATCTGACATTTAGCTCCAGCACTTAGCGCCTATATCTCAAACTCCGCACTAAAGTCTCAGTCTCGGCAACGAATTTTAATCGCTGAGTTTGGCGTTTAGTGGCATGATTTCTGCTTAGCACGAAGCGACTTTTTAACTCTTTTTTCTTTATTTACATCAAAAGGAGTTATTTTGAGGGTTTAGATGATGAACCAAAGGTTCTATGTAAAAAAAAAGAAAAGAAAACGTGTAGATTCGAGCGGTTCTTGATTCAACTAATTCTATTTGAGGCATTCTACATTATATTTAAGAGTTCGAACACTATTGTACTTTGAATATTTATTTCTTGCTCTCTCTAGCTACTCTAGGTGGTAGCGGTGCCATGGACCGCACTTTGTAAATGTAGTGCACTTTGTTGCAGATATTGCAATATTATGAATGGATCAATATTATGCTTCAGAGCACTCATGTGTGGTTCATCTGTCTCGGTAACACTGATGAATCCTTATTTGTTGTGTGATATTCTTCTATTATTATCATCCAGTATCGAATATTAAAACAGTTTTTACTTGAAGTACAATGTAAGAAAAACATAGGAACAAGCAACATCTTGTAGCTTTAGACAGCCCAGGTTTAGAAAATTGTTGCCTTATAGAGTTCAGGCGAAATGAAATTATGTTGTAAGTTCATTTTGATTTCTAGAATCACAGACAAACTTGCCGATTAGGGATATGGTACAATGATATCTGTTTTTTTTTTCCTTAATTCGCATTCTTAGATATATTTTTAATTGAATGTGTATTTGTGTGAATACTAACTTAGATTGAATATACTAACTTAGACATATTCGTTTCTGTTTAACTTTAATAATAATGGTTACTTTGGCTCTAATTACGACTAAACGTTTTGAAAATAAAGAACGAATACTCATTATTTTAAGGATAAATTAACTGATGTTTTAGTTATAAAAACATTTTCAACCCTAATTTTTAATGTGCATATCTTTATACATTAAAAACTTTATATTTAATCGTGCTTTTAGCTTAGACTTGAACAAAGTTTTATCTTGTTTCTTTAAATTTAAATTCCATTCATATAATTGTAGTATTTGAATAAACTGAAATGTTTGTTTAGCATTTCATGCAGACACGATTCTGTTTACGTATCGCATACCAATGTTTATTACATGGGGTGGCAAAGATGTAATTTTATTTTTTTCTGAAAAATTGTTTGAAGTCCACTTTTTTAAATAAAAATGTGATTAGATATTTGAGGAAAGAATGAAATATTAAAATAAGTTGTTATATTATAAAATTTGTTAAAATATGCCTTTTGTTTTTAAGTTATCAAGTGATTTCGGTTTTCTTTTGTTTTATTTTTATGTTTTTCTTTTAAAATTTTTTGAACTTAAACGTTAGTTTTTTTTTTATATAGTTAATAGTGTTCTATGCATGCTTATTAAATTTGCTAATTAACTTGTACGAATTTACGTTTTTACACACAACATTTGAGTTAACTCAGTAAATTCATTTTTTGTGTAAATTCAGTAGATTCTAAGGCAAACTTGGTCAACTCATCCAAACTCGAGAGTTTGCAACTGAGTTAGCAAGTTTAGAGGAGAAATTTTGTAAACCCAGAAGTTGTCAAGAATAGATTGGCGTCTTGCTGATTGTCTTCTTACTATGTCCCTCACTGCTTGTGGTGCCACCACTTGTGGCGTCCCTGTTTGCTAGTGGCGCATCGTTCGCTTACCATATCATTGTTTGTTCGTAGCATAGTTGTGTCGTCGTTTTTTCATCACATAGTTGTTCACTTGCCATTAATGTCTTTGAGGTTGTCTCTAGTCCTCTTCTCTATTCCAAAAAGGTGAGTTTTTTTGTTGGTCAGTTCTACACCGTTTTTTGGAGGAAGGGATTTAGGGAATTTGTAATTTTTTTTTTGGAGAAAGGGATTTAGGGGATTTTAAGGATTTAGGAGATTTGTGATTTTTTTTATGTCAGCTAGGATTTTATTGTCAAGTTGGTGTGCAATTTTTAGAAAGATAATATTATATACAGAATAATAATTCTTTGATACACCTAAATTTTTTCCATTTTTTTGACACTATTTTTATTTTTATGACCATTTTACCCTTGTATCTTATGTTAAATGAATATAAAAATGTATCATGATATCATTTCTCTTATTTCTCTTATTATATATATATATATATATATATATATATATATATATATATATTAGGTTTTTAATTAATTAAGATTTTTAATTTATTATAATGTTATAGTTGGAAACCGAAATTAGGAATAATTTAATGTATATCTAGGAATAAATCAAATTTAACTAATAGTAATCTCTATTTATTTATTAAAAAATAGAAATAAAAATACTTTAATTATTTTGTTTAATTATTTTATTTGAATTAATATGTTATTTTTTTTTTAGAAAACGAGTTTACGAGACGAGTTTATGAGTCGAGTTTACAAGTCGAATTTACGAGACGAATTTACGAGTTGAGTTTATGAGTCGAGTTTACGAAATTTTTATGAATTTAGGTAAATTCTCGAATTTGACAATCTTGGTTTCACGTCTTCAATACCTTTGTAATGACATTTCTATCATGTATTTGATTTTTTTCATATGTCTTTGTACATGTATTAATTATAATTTTATTTATGGATGTAATTAAAATAAAAATAAAAAACCATTAGAGGGAAAAAACTTGAAATCCTTCTTCATCGTTCATGTGTGGAAAACTTTTCCTTATTTATATTCATGAGCATCCCAGGTTGTTAGACATAGTAGTGTCGTTATAGCTTTTTCTCTCTCTAATTCTTGTCTTCTTAGATTGAAAGTGACATGACTCTCCTACCACACCATTTGGTGTCGTAACCATCAGACCGTCACTACTGCCTGTAATAATGATCATCATTGATATCATCGGCAACATCGGCATAATCTGTAGTCCTTATTTGAGCCTTTATCTCATCGCGCCTTTCTATGTCGTGGTAGACGTCAAGGTTGAAGATCAAACTAACTACATTTGCTTGAAGGTTGTTATTCCTTTGTCAAGTTTTTATTCTTAGTATCATTCTTAACACTTCCTTTGTCTTCGAACACCACTGCATTTGCTTTAGTAGAACTTGGTTGTTTTTCATTTGCGGTTGTACTTGCTTTATCTTTCAAACTTTTCTCCTCACTACTAATAGGCACAATCTTCGCTTGACCTATATCTAATCTTCCCTTTTCTATGTTGCTATTGACTTGGCTTTCAATAGTAACTTTAGGAGGTTCACTTTCTAGTGTTTGATCTTTCAGACTGGAGCTAGGATTAGAAGCTCTAAACTCTTTCGTGGAATTAGCATCTTGCTCCAATGGAACTTTATCAACCAAAGGAGCAATTGGTTTGTTATGCCGAGAGAATATAAATAAAATGAGTGACTATTGCATAATGCAAGAGATTTGCAATTCACAGTGTAAATGAACCTTTGGGTCAGAAAACATATTGGTAGAAACAAATGTTTTTGTCAAAGAGCTCACTGCAAGCTTGGTGTCTACGTTGTGTGTTTTACTAGAACAAATTTTAAACTGTGATACAATATTCGAAGGTGAATCACTTCGTGTCCCAGGAGTAGGATTTGAAATTATATTACCCTTCGAGACTAGTTTTTCATCTACTAGTTTAGGTTTTACATGAGAATCATATCTCAACAAAGAAGATTGCGGAGATGGTTGTTGAGGTGGTACGAAAATACTGGTAACCTTCTCCACAATATTTCTAAATGCACTAGTTTTTTAACTGATGTGGATCTCTCGATTGCAACCATATAAAAATAGGTTATTCAAATACCTTGCATAAGATTGAAAAATAACATTACTAGAACAATAAACTAAAAGTAACATTATTAGTAGATTAAACTCTTATGGCTCCAGAATCCAGACTGAACGAGGCAAACTCCATCATGCAGCAGCAAAGGAAGCTCATGGTGATATGGCAGTAGAAGAAAATGAGGTTATGCGAGGTGATAGGAAGTAAGAGTGGTGACTATGGTGGATTCAAACTAGGTGAGGTTGCCTAGCCATGAAAGGAGGCTAGATGAGGCTCAAGGTCTCTTTAACTAGTGATTTTCAAGAGAAAGTAGGCTTCTGGAGTTATCTCAACAAAATAACATTTCAATTATCTCAAGTGCTTTTACATGGTACATGGTATTAGTTTTATAGGAAACTTAGCTCTTTGCTCATGCCTATCATACATGGCTAATCATCTACATTAGGCGGCTTGACCATGTCAATGGGTGACCAGAGTAAACCTTGGTAGGTTGATTTTGAGCTTACATGTTCCTTGTTGATAGGTTTTGGCAACCATGCTCCTTATTTGGCAACTTTGTGATTTTTATTGAATTATTTTCCTTTTGATAGGTCCATTGTTTGGACCAAGTCATCAAACTTACACCTAATGTGCAATGTGTAAGTAATAAACTTAACAAAACAAGGAGAATTACTAATGTGAGAATGAAAAGAATTATCAAAACAAAGTAGAGATCGAAGAGAATAGCTTAAACCATACAAAACTTATTTTGTGATAACGTAACTTTCGTCTAAAAATACATTGGAGTTACAGTTTTTCACTAAAGGAGTGTTGTAGAATATTCTCAATACATTCCTTGAACATTTTAAATAAAATGTAGTGCTTGAATAGGGAAATTTGAAAAGCTTAAAGATAAAATATGTTGTTAAACAAGTAAATTTTAAAAGACTAAAATTTTAATGTTACCTTATTTTTCAGTCATTTGTTAGTCAAGATGTCATCATCAACATTAAAATTGTTTTTTAGTTAAGTCAAATGCTAACTTTTCCATGTTTTTTCATTTCATCTATTGTTTCTTGTTTCTTTTCTTGATAATCGAAAGTATAATGGGTCATGATTATTTTTGAGTTTTTTGAATTGAACATGTTAGATCTTTCACATCTTATAGAGGATGTATCAACTACTAAATAAAACATCTACCTCCTTCGGAGAAACAGGTCTAGAAGTTCGTAGTGCTTCGCTAACTTTTAGGACCCCAAACATTTTTTACTCCCCATCGTTTCACCCATCCATCTGCATTCACCTTAAATTTCTTCTTCTTATCTCATGTCTTAGATTTCACCGTAGATTTCTTCTTTAAAATTTTCAGCTCACAATTTCTTCTTTTTATTCTTCTTACCGTTAATATTTTTCAAAAGAACAATTTTCACCTTAGATTTTAAAGTTTTTCTAAAGAGAAGTTAGTAAACAATTTTCACCTTAGATTTTAAAGTTTTGTCATTTCATTAATAGTTCTATCATCAGAAGACCTTATCCTCGTTTATGTGCCCAATTGACAAATTTTCCCACTTGTAGATAAGATTGTTTGTAATATTTCTTTCTTCAATTCTCCCCCTCAACAACTGCAACTTTCTCAACCTCAATTGTTTTTCCACCATGATTAAAACCTTACTCGATTCCTGTCCAAAATCCTACATTCTCAAATACCTACATTAGAAAATCCAATCCACATCTGTAAAAAGTTAGAAAAGAAAATAAAATCTTAATTATCTAATATCAATGGAATAAATCAAAATCCAACAACCAATAAAAGGGGACTGCAAAACACTATTGGAATTAAAGAAAGCACAAAAGAAAGTTGAAGATAAGCGAAGCTGAAAAACACTCCTATTGGAAAGACAATTACAGTGGTAGTTAACTGAAATTGAAAGCTAAAGCTTAGATTATGGTGGAGGAGGCAGTTGAAGCGACCAAACGATGTTCAAAAGCTACAAGAACAAGTTGTTTGCGAAAAAGAACAAGTATTCAAAATCTAAATCCGAGGATGTTATTCAAGCTCTCAATAAACAGAGCTTCGGTAACACTGTTTTAAGTTGCAATTTCTGTCTTAAACATGGAGTTTCAATTAACGGAAGAATTCATCGAATAAAAAGCTTAGGACTAACGTGCAAGAATTTTCTTTCCGAGGCTTTATCGGTCCTCGTCCATATATTTTAGGGACCTCTTTGATACTTCACTCCTGACTTAATGCTTTAGAATAATTTATTTTTAAGAATAATCATTTTATATCCCAATTCTAAAGATTTCTTTTAAATTTAATTTTCTAATGAATAATCGCAACTAAATAACTCCCACTTGTTCACCCAACAAATAATACGGGGCTTGGATTTCATAATTATACTACTTATTCGACAAAAAGGATCACACCCAAGAAGCAAAAAATATACATCGACGGACACAAATAGCACCTTAACAGAACATCAGAAAATCCATAAGACATGAGCAATGCAGCCATAAAAGCTCGAGGTTCTTTGTCACAACTGTATAAATAGTAAGTGTTATCTTCTACATTACATCATTTTATTCCACTTTTCTCACCTTGCTGGAAATCTGTATCTCAGGTACCATATAATTCAGCACTTTCAGACTAAGAGCTCTCTTTCTCATACACATCATTAGCATATTTCCAATTAATAACTTTCCAAATGTTCTTCAGATAATCTGGTCTAACATTCTTGTACTGCATTAAGAAAAACAAGCATACATCAGAATTATTTTAACAACGGATATGCATCTAGGAATCTGGGAAAGCGTGTAACCTTTTCCTCCTGATTGCCAAATAATAGCACGATAAAAGTTTCAACATATTGTACGTGACGAAAAACTTATTTATTTCTAAACTTGTGAGTATGTGAATATTCTAATCTACGGTGGGTGTGTGGATTCCAATTCATAACTAACATAAAGGACGAAAAATGAATATTCCATTGTAAGTTGTGACTTTACCTGAATTCTTGAAATTATAAGCTTCACTAAGCTTTTGTTTTACTTTGATAATAAAAAAACAAGAAAATGGCTTTGCTGCATTTTATACATGTCTTCCTTTGCTAATTTATACATTTGAAAGTTTTTTCATACCTCTACATTTCTGTTAATTATTGGACGGAATTTTAGGAAGAGGGGCTTTATTTGGACGGCTGAAAAACTAGTAAGACTTTGCTTCAAGAAAATAAACAAACTGAGGACTAAATATGAGCAATTTGATAGAGTATTAAAGGTATATGAAAGAAAGAAGAGGAAATGAGTGCAGGGTAAGGAGTTTAGAAAGCGGGAAAGGTTGTTGACCGTTAGTCAGGAAGTGTGAAGGGGAGGAAATACTATAAATAGGGGATGTATTGAGATAGATGGGATATTTGTTCCAGTGGAGGGAGAGAGGGCTTTTCTGGTGTAATTCTTTGTACATTGGTTCATTCATACAACAATAATATACATACTGTTTTGTGTCTTTTCGTGTGTGTTTTAGAAGATGAGAGTGTTGATCGACTTGATAAAAGAAGACTATCACAATTACATAAGTATAACATAGTGACTAAAATTGTACAAAGTCTTTCAATTGCAAAACCTAGCCCAAGAACAGGGGAGGATTACCCAATTCTTATAAGGACTATTATCACTAATCAATAAGAGATCTTAACAGCAGTTAATCATAAACTTCTGAGATTTAGGAGAAAGCTATTGCATCATTTTCTACTTGTCTCTATTATTAGTTTATGTTCACACTAAATTCACATTTTGATTCACTAAAACCAATCAATAATATCATCTATCAAAATGCACATAAATATAGAAGCTCTAGAAGAACATTTGAAGGTCGAATTTCAGGATGAAAATAAGTCAGAATATTAACTATGTTAGGAAACCAATTCTTTGTAATTGGCATTTTATTAAGATAAAAGTGTTAGGATGAAATAAGCTCTAAAAAAGTGCTTAAAAATTGAGATAAAAATAATTCAATTCTATTTTAACTGAACATATCTTATTTTGAAATTCCATTTGGAAACCAAGAATCAAATTTTGACCACCCTTTGCATCTCTCACAAGTCATAACCACCAAACTGAAAATATGCACAGGATTCAAATAACAATATTACAGCAACCATGCAATCAGTAGTAGATCACCAAGTCAGTTCTACCTGTAAGTAGTACGCATGCTCCCAAACATCAATGCCAAGCAACGGAACCAAATTTGGCCCCTTGGTAACCAGTGGGTCCTGCATACAAAATGTTCATAAGTACATGTGAAAATCAATAGACATATATGCAGAGAGAATAAACATGGTTCACTAAAGCTAAAAAAATGAGTATGAGGATCGAGAAAAGACAAAAAAATCTAACTAGTTCCTTCTCTTATCTATAGTTTTCACTATAGCAATATTTATACATCTGAACACCATTAAAATTTGAAGAAGTCCTCCACATTCCAACAATGTCACTCAATATTAATTGGGTCCCAACACTTTTTTGTTAATTTAGAATTAAGTCCTGGCTATTTTAAAATGTCGTAGCAGGTCGCTGTAATCATTAATTGCTAAAACTTCATTAGAACTGAACTGACATGACTGAAACTTGTCTTAACAGATCTAGAAAAAATGAAAACAGGTCAAATTACTTCTGCAACCTTCAACTATAAGTCAAACATTGATTCAGAGAGAGCAAGATTAAATAGAGCTAGAGAGAAAAAGTTCACCTGAGATCTGTTGGTGTTTTGGAGGTTGGGTCTAGACTAATAAATTGAAAGAAGCAGTTTGATAGCCAGATCAGAAAAGAATAAAACGGCAGTCAAAGAGAATCAACAGTTTAAAGTGATGAATTGGGGGGAAAACTGATAAGATATGGCGACAGGTGACTGCAGGTCCTCCCGTGGTCAGACTTAAAGCTAAAAAAAAAATGAGAACTTGAGAGGTTGCTCTGTCTCAGCAATAAATGACAAGAGAAAATGAACATGAAAAAGAGATTAAAAACGAATGGAAGGACAAATAAACACAGTTGGTTTACACAGTTAAATATAGTTTGATATGCATATAATACATTTTATTTTTGTCCACCAGGCAAGATATTCTTTACGTAGAGAAATAGGAATTTACAAAGCCTTACTACAAGTATTGTTTGGTGAAGTATTCTTTGACTGTTGACTATCAAGTAAAAGATCTTGAAAGGTGTGACAACTTACAAGTGATACAAAAGAAATACAAAAAGGGAGAATTGGAGGCCAGACCAAAAGACTATTTTCATTTATTTTCTTTTTTAATGTTACTGCTGATCTATGAAGCCTATTAGGATCATGTAGAAAATGATGTAGAAAATGATGAGGGGAAATGACGATGGAAGGGTCAGTTTACCTGGTTGGCAGTGGTTTCAACTACAAGCCTCTTCAACTCTTTGTCCAGACCTAGCCACTGGCAAGGCAGTACAGAATACGCAAAAGGAAGCAACATTTCAAACAACGACCAAGACATTAATGCAAGGAACGAAAATATTCTGGGAATTTCAGAATCTGATCAACTCACCACCCAACCAGACCCCTGCAGTGCTGCACCTTCTGCATTAACTTTTTGTATCAATGCTTCAAAAGAGCCAAAATGCGTGTCAATAGCCCATCCCAGTGGACCCTTCGGTGGTTCACCACCTCCTTCCTACAAAAGGGGAGAAGTTTTATTAGGTAAAAGACTACCAAATACCAAATACATCCAAAAAATAGGATAAAGATACAAACTTACACGAACAGGAGCTAGATTTTTCCAGAAAATAGAATGGTTGATATGACCTGCAAGAAATGATCCTTAGTTGTACATTTAGATAACTTTAAAAACCATGGAAGATATAGCCTGGCTCCATCACTCAAAAGTCTGTTTGGTTCATTCTTAAACCAGGCATAATTTCTCACACAAAGAGTAAAATATGAAAAAATATGCAACCACTATTCATTCTCATCAACCAATCCATCTTAGTATAGATGCTACACACCAACCACCCCCTTCGGCTTCCAAGCAGAATGACAACAATAAAATTTTGGGAAACACACACAAGCACTCAAAGATCCATGTTACACAACTACTGCATTTGGGTAAAATAAAAATTGTGTTCGTTCGAGTACGAAACAAACGGATTGGTCGTCATTTTAAGCAGCTGTGCCTCAATGCCTAGGATACAATACGTTACTTTCACTAAGTACTACCAAAATCACAGCGGCGTATTAAGCAAATCCCCACTCCCCTGCCTGTATTTTACACCTGACTTATTACATCAACAAAGGCCAATTACTTATCATCCACAACACAACAAACTAAATAATCCACTGTCAACTATTCACGACTCGGTATTAATTCAATGAACAAATCACGCAGTCGCCGTAATTCAGCATTCGATAAACCAAAACTAAAAGAAGAAACGAAAAAGAAAGAGAAAGGGGAAGCAGACCTCCGCCGTTGAACTTGATGGCGGCCTGGAGCTTAACGACGGCAGAGGAATCGGCCTTGGCAACGGCATCTTGGAGCTGCTCAAGAGCCTTGTTGTAATTGGTGATGTAAGTCTGATGGTGCTTCTGGTGGTGGAGCTGCATGATTTCACCGCTGATGGCTGGCTCCAGTGCGCCATAGTCGTAGTCGAGATCAGGTAGCGTGTACACATGCAAACCGCGGGAATGAGTAGCCACCGCTGCGCCTACTCCGAGAGGCCTCGCGTCATTGCGGAGCACCGATGCTAGGGTTTTTCTGGTCAATAGGGCTCGCGCAGCCATCGGGAAAGATATGGAGACCTTCTGCGACACACCTAAATGAAGGAGATTCGGTGACAGCAGAGTGGATGGAATTATAAATCAAATATTTTGTCACAAAATAAAATGCTAGTAATACATATGTTCCCGTATTTAATACATATTTTATGATTAATTTATCGCGTAAAAGGATTTATAAATGAATGGTGTATTTTTTGTCACCCTATAAATAATTGTTTACTTACTAATTAAAACTGATTTTTTGAATTGACTAACTTATTTGTATTTAGTAGTATTTCTAAATATAGTGATTGAATATTAAAGGGTGTACACGCGTGCATAACTGCACACCAGTTTCAATGGGCTTGTTACACCACAGCACCACCTGCCGACGCTGCGTCTATTTATTTACTACTATTATTTTATTCGGGAAACAAGTCACGCGTTAAGCATGTAACTAGTATAATCAATCACTCAATATTCTCATTTCAAAATAAATAATGTAAATGCTCTTAGTTCAAGCGTTGTTGACAATGCATTCAAAAGTTAGAATAATTCGTTAGTAAATACATAACATTGTTGCATCAGTAAAATGGATACCGAAATTTCCAGCTTATAAGATATTTGACATTGAGTCGGTTTTCACAGAATAGATTTGATGAACCTTCATCAAGGTTGAATGTCAGTACAGTAGTATTTCCTTACATTAACAAGATAAACACGTATTTACCCAAATAATCCTTAGCAAAGTATGTTCCTACTCCTAGATCCTAATTATTTTACATGCTTCCTCATTTCATTCACTCGTAACCGTATCTGCCGCACGCTTTAATTGAAGTAGTCAACATGGGAAGCAAAATCAACTGGGAAATCAGAAATATTTTTCTTGGCACTATCCTTAAAAGAGCATAAGTTTCAATTTATATTACAATATACAAAAAAATAAAAATAAAGGGCAGGAGTATAATGCGGTCGTCATGCTTCAAATAAGTTCAGCTTCAAAAAAGAAATAATACAATAAAGACTGGAAGAAATGACTACTTTTTGGTATAGCAATACCATCAGTACATATAAAAAACACACGGGAAAAACTCAGAATAAAAAAATAATAATAACCGGTAGCTGTTTATACGTTATTCGGGCAAAGAAAAAAGTTTGGATATCTATATGAAATTATAATGTAACATGATGTGAAAACATCACCAGAAACTGTATGATACTATACGGCATATCTGTTGGCCAATAGAATTCCGACATGACCATGTACTTGTTCCCCTCCCTAATATTGTTGGTCGGCAAACGGTTCTGAAAATATTAGACTATAGCTACTGAGAAAAATGACAGGGACATGTATTTGGCAGCAATTCCAGTTCCTAATTCCAAATGGATCACGGGTGTTAACCCTCTATAAGGACTATAACTGTTCTTGACAATGCTATAACGAAAGCCCATTAAACATACTAGTCTTTGCTCTTGCTCCATACAGGAGACAACTGTCTCTGTCCAATTGTATCACTCACAACCGCACTTCCATTTTCCACATTGATCAGAGGATCCGATTCACCTTCCCTTGTCTGGAAAAGTTAAGAAGAACTAGTGACAGAATGTACTTCTAGAAATTATTGTTACAGTGCAAAAACCAAGACATGCAAAGTTCTCCGAACAAACCTGGGATGCTTGTGATGAAGATTCAACGGTTTTTTGCTGGTTCTCAAGTGTGCAATAGTAAGAATATAAAACCATCCCCACCATGGCTATCATAATTCCCAGAATGTTTCTCCAGCTAAATGGGTCTTGGAGTAGTATATAACCAAAGGCCAAAACAAGGCATGTCTTCAGGTGTCCAAGAACCTGATAGGTCACAGGAGATGTCTTTCCAATAACAAGGAATGTACTAAAATTGACTGAGATGGAGATAAGGCAGGAAAGGATAATGAAAACCTGCAAGGCAGAAAGAAGCAGTTGATAACACGTTAAGAAGAGGAGTAATAACAAGGTTATCAAATTCGAGAGTTTACATGAACTTGTGAGAGTCGAGTAAACTCGACTCGTAAACTCATACATATGAAAAAAAATTATATAAATAATATCTTAATTCAAATAAGTCTGCAAAATTATATAATTTTAAATAAATAAAATTTATAGTTATATTGTTCATAAAAATAAAAATAAATATTGTAAAACATAAATACTTAGATTATTGTCATTAATTTTGATGCATTTCATTAAATATATAACTTTCAAGCTCCTAGAATCGTTTCAAACTCGTTATTCTACACAATCCTACCGATTTCACAGTCGATTCTACAGAGTTTACACAGAAAATGAGTTTACTTCCGAGTTAACTCGGAAGCCAGGTCTGGGAAAATAAACTCGTAAGAGTTTACGAGTTAACTCGAGAGTTTGATAACGGTTGTAATTTGAGATAATATCTTTAGAATCTTCCTCATTAGAGAAAATAGATACATGATCTTTTATTTTATTTTTCCTAGTTTCCCTATTTCTCTTTTTAAGAGAACTAGATTATTACAAATAGAGGATATGAGAATGTATTTTTTATGATTTGAGAATAATAAAATAAGTCTTATTTGCAACTTGGTATCAGAGCGCCTGATCTTGGGGCTCGCTGCAACAAGTCGCACCACCGCTGCTGTCTGACCACCGCCGCTGCCACCGTTACCGGTTGGGGTCGTTGATAGGGCAGAAAGGTGCGCCCAACACCGGCGATCACAACGCCGAAAGTCGCTCCATGAGAGGAGCCGCCACTGTTGCCGACGCGTGTAGCTCACGCGCCCACCTCCAACGAGACCCACTCACCGCCGACGCCACAGACAGGGTCACCGGAGCCCCCTGAGTTTATTCCTAGGGACGGTGACGACTCGTTTTGGCTTTATTTGAGTAGATCTAAGTTTTAAGTTTTGCTCTTTTTTTCTCGGTGTGACCCACTGGCCGTTGCCGCCACAGAAGAGTCGTCGGAGCCTCCTGAGTCTGTTTTTAGGGTTGGTGACAATTCGTTTGGCCTATATTTGAGTAGATATGAGTTTTAAGTTCTGCTCCTTTTTTCTCGGTGTGTTCATACGCCGTCATCTTCTTGGAGACTCCTGGTTGCGTTCTACGGGATGTCTGAAGTAAAAATTATTCCTTTGAAAGCAATGGATGAATCAATGAGTAAGCCTTCCCTTTGCCTCAATACTGTTGATCATGTGTCTCAAGGTACTTGGATCCTTGATTCGGGTACAACTGATCATATAACACCTTTCAGTGTGTCCTTTGACTCATATGACAAAAGAAATAAAGAATAACTTATTATAGTTACGAATGGTCAGGGTATACCTATATGCGGCTCTGGAAATATAATTTTGGACATCTATTGTATTAAAGGATGTTTTACATGTTCCTCAATTAGCTAATAGTGTTATCTCTATGCAAAAAACTCACAAAAGATTTAAATTGTTCAGTAACATTTTTTCCAACTTATTGCCACGGGGAAGACAATGTTAACTGCTAAGGAGCAGAGTGGGTTGTATTTTTTAGTGTTTAATGACCAAAGCAACACAAAAATCATGAGTCAACAAGCTACATCTAAGACATGGGCAAAATCTCAAATATGGTTACATCATCAAAGGCTTGGGGATCCTTCATTTAGTCTTATCAAGTTCTTGTTTCCCCACTTGTTTACCAAAGAGTCTGCTGAGTCTTTTAATTGTGATATTTGTCAATTGTCAAAACATCATTGTGCATCTTATCCTATTAGTCACAAAAAGAGTATTTCTCCATTTGATTTAATTCACTCTGATGTTTGGGGTCCTGCCATAGATTCTATTTCCGGAGCCAAATGGTTTGTTACCTTTATTGACAATTGTACCCGTGTCACGTGGACATACCTTATGAAAAATAAATCCGAAGTTTTTCAAATTTTTGTTAATTTTTTCCATCTTGTCCAAAATCAATTTGGAAAAAATATCAAAAGAATCAAGTATGATAATGGTACTGAATATGTGAATCATGAATTTCTCAATTTTTTGTCTCATTATGGTATTGTGCAGGAACTAACTTGTGTTAACACCCCTCAACAAAATGGGTTTGCAGAAAGAAAGAATCGTCATCTTCTTGAAGTAACTAGAGCTTCTCTTTTTCAAATGTTTGTTCCAAAAAATTATTGGGGAGAATTTGTGTTAACTGTCACATATCTCATCAACAGGTTACCCACTCGTATCTTAAATGGCATTAATCCTATAGAGTCTTTATTGTCTTTTCTTCCTTCTTGTTCCCTACTAACGAGTCTACCTAGTCGAGTCTTTGGATGTGTTGTTTTTGTTCACTCTCATCATCCTAACCGTGGTAAATTAGATCCCATAGCTCTTAAATGTGTCTTTATTGGGTATCCTTCTAATAAAAAAGGGTACAAATGATATTCATCCAGAGTCCTTCACACATTCCTTGAGCAAGGGCTCGAAATTCAGCTTCTGCACTAGAACGGGATACTCTGTCTTGCTTTTTTGGTATAATAGAAAGATATAAAGCTAGATTGGTGGCAAAAGGATATACCCAAACATATGGGATTGATTATGAGGAGACATTTGCCCCAGTGGAAAAGATGAATACAATTCGAGTTATTCTCACTTTGGCTGCCCATTTTGGATGGGACTTACACTAGCTGGATGTGAAGAATGCCTTTCTTCATGGAAATCTAGATGAGGAAGTGTACATGGAGATTCCCCCAGGTTTTGAAGTGAAAAATGAAAGAAACAAGGTATGCCCCTTGAAGAAAGCATTGTATGGTCTTAAGCAATCCTCTAGAGCATGGTTTGGAAGATTTACAAAAGCAATGGTTTCCTTGGGATACAGACAAAGCCAAGGAGATCATACTCTATTCATAAAGCAGTCTTCTACAGGTAAACTCACTTTATTGCTTGTCTATGTAGATGATATGATTATTGCAGGAGATGATGAAATAGAAAAATTGGCATTAAAAGAAAAATTGGCAGCTCTATTTGAAATGAAAGACCTTGGAAAACTCAAATATTTTCTTGGAATAGAGGTTGCCTACTCCAAGAACGAAATTTTCATCTCCCAGAGGAAATATGTACTTGATCTCCTCAAAGAAACAGGAAAGCTAGGATGTAGAACCTCAACAGTTCCAATAGAACAGAATCACAGAATTGGAAGTGGAGAAAGTGCTCCTGTAGAGAAGGCCCAATATCAGAGATTGGTGGGGAAATTGATTTATCTATCACACACAAGACCAGACATTGCTTATGCAGTTAGTGTAGTGAGTCAATTTATGCATGATCCAAGCGAGAGACACATGCAAGCAGTTGACAAAATTCTCTAATACTTGAAGTCAAGTCCAGGAAAGGGGCTATTATTCAAAAGAAAAGACACATTGACTATGAAGATATATATTGATGCTGACTATGCAGGTTCTATTACTTACAAAAAATCTACTTCTGGGTATTGTGTATTTCTTGGAGATAGTATGGTAACATGGAGAAGCAAAAAGCAAGATAGAGTATCTCGTTCTAGTGCAGAAGCTTAATTTCAAGCCCTTGCTCAAGGAATGTGTGAAGGACTCGGGATGAAAATCATTTTGGATGATCTTAAAGTCAAAGTGGAGAACCCGGTGCAACTACACTATGACAATAAGCCTGCTATGAGGATAATCCATAATCCAGTACAGCATGACAACCAAACACATTGAAATTGACAAACATTTCATCAAAGATAATCTTGACAGAGGCTTTGTGATTACAACTCATGTTCCTACAGAACTTCAAATAGTAGATATTTTTACAAAAGGGTTTCCTCCTGGTAGATTTCAAGATCTTGTAGGCAAGTTGGCAATGACTGATATTCATTTACCAACCTGAGGAGGAGTGTTGTAATTTGAGATAATATCTTTAGAATCTTCCTAATTAGAGGAAATAGATACATGATCTTTTATTTTATTTTATTTTTCCTAGTTTTCCTATTTCCCTTTTTAGGAGAACTAGATTATTACAAATAGAGGGTATGAGAATGTATTTTTTTATGATTTGAGAATAATAAAATAAGTCTTATTTGCAACTATAACCATGAGTAGGAACTTGGGAAGACTTGTTTAATAATTTAACTCTTACCGTCACTTGTGTTGTATACTTGAAACCAAATACATTTTGGTTGGTTAAAAGTTTATCCAGGTATGGACCGCATATTAACAGGGTTGCTGCTTGATATGGACATGATTGATAGAGAAGCTGGGTGGAAGAAACCTTGAACTTCTTTTGGATAGTATTTGTCATCTAAAAGCAACTAATTAAGGACAAGACACCAGATAAAACAATGATATCCTAGGAAAATAAATCAAACAATCATCTATGTAAAGCTTTCAAGCGTAATAAAAAACTTATATTTTACTCCTAACTATCTTCAAATAACATAAATGACAGCCTCTAGATAAAGAAAATGAACTTGTCCAAAGTCAAGGGAAACAAGGGCTCCTAGGCCAAAAATGAGGCTCTTCATGTGATGCCTTGCACAATTTAAACAAGAAAACCCAAAAAAAAATCAAGTTAGGGGTATGATTTAGTTCTTCAACCACCTCATGTACCTCAGGGCAGAGGATAATCGCTATAAGTGACAAAGGAAAATACAGAATATGTCAAAATAGAGTATATAAAAATATATGCCAAAGTTGAAAAGGTTCAAAAATAAGTCCCCAGTGTATTCTTCTATTCAATATATCACAATTGATCAGACAATATTGCAAATATAATTAGCGTTAATGCAAATGAAATTATTTAAAGGATACAATCTGAGCAACACAAGTTGTAATCACTGCAAGAAAAGATAAGAAGGAGCCAAGAGCATTGAGCTGCAAATCTGTGACAGTAGCAATCCCGACACCCAGAAGGAGGATAGTAAGGGCAAATTGAATTCTCCTACTGCAATAACAATGAAAAGAGAACAATGAATTTATTTATTGAAAATACTAAAGGCAGGTAAGCTCAAATGGTTAAATGTGCATAACAATTATATACAAACATACTTGAGGTCAGAACATTGAGTAAGTGTGTATGTGTGTGTGTGCGTGAGAGAGAGAGACAACAAATAAGACACAAAGGAAGGTCAGTAAATGAATCAATTCTTTCATTGACCATTACATAACTAACATTTTTGAGCATACATATCAACAATCAAACATAAAAAATCATAGTACTGACAAGAAGCTAAATGGAACCTGAATCTCTTCCCAAGAAAAAGGGTCTCCAACAGTACAGTACAAGGAATGATGGCCAGCTTAGTCATCTGAAAAAGAACATCACAGAGATGTTCAGAGTCAACAATAATCAAGTGAGAAAAACAGAACCATAACAAACCTACCTGATAGAAGCCAACAGAATTAAACCCCAGGCTCAAATTTAAAAGTCCAATTGAGATCCCATTTAAAATCCCAAATCCCATTACAGCTTTCTGCTCAAAAGGTTTATGCTCAAAGAATCTCATTTTGAGAGCCACATGAAGGGAACAAAATGTTACAAGCAGATGCCAGCTGGTCAAAGTTGTAGCTGCATATCAAAAAGGACAAATTTAAAAAATGTGCAAACCTCAGAAAATACATCGAAGTGTAAACATGAAAGCTCAAATTTGCACTTATATGGAAATAAGCTAAACCATCATCATACACCAAAATTTCAGAGGAGATAAGTTCACCTTCTTTGTCAATGGGAAAGAAAACAGGTACATTAAAAAGCACAATAATGAGAAGCAATATCTAATGTTTAGGCACTTCCAGAAAACCATATCAATTGTTATAATTTTTACCAGGCAACTCATATATTATTCACATTACTAAGCAGCTGTATAGATTGCAGAAAAAGAAGTAAAGAAAACAAAATACTTAACGTGGTAACGCCTAGTGAATACAGACAACAATAGATACGTCCAAAGTGGCAATATTTAATTTAGAAAAAGAAGGGATATCAACAATCCAAAAGATCATATCAATTCCCGGATATAGTATCAAGGAAACTAAATTCTAGACATAAAGGCAACATGACAAATTGTAGAATTCGACAAATCCAATCTCCAACTAACACTTCTAGTTTCTCTAAGGGCATGGGCAGTTGAGTTGGTTGAAAATGATTGTCAACCAAAAGTGATAACGAAAAACATTTCCCTTTCCACATTCTCATGTTGAAAGAAGCAAGTATGGCGTAATTGTCATTACAAAATTTCTGCTTAAACAGCCAACCAGACACACCCTAGGTGAGTACACAGTCTAGATCGCTGGCAGACTACATCACAAGGAGTGGCAGCAAGTACAATGGATCAAGTTCCAAGTTCCAACAAAAAAGGCAAGAGGAGGGGAAGGGATGGGTTAAAATTATGAATCTTCAATTGTAATAGCACACATGAAATCACACAAATACTGATGGAACAAGTAGGTTAGAAAAGGAAGAAATGAAAGACACAAAACACAAAAAAAGTGGAAAAAATAGAAAACAAAACAAGGGTACAAGCTTGCAACAATCAAGAGGGAAGATAATATACCGAAAATAAAATGCAATGAACTCATCAGCGCCTTATTGCAAATCACAATGGACACAGATGAGACCACTGAAAGAGTCAACGCGCCCACAGTCCCCAGCTGGAAACGCTCTCCCTCACCCATCTTCGTCTTTGCTCCAAAGCCTGAAAAACCAAATCCAGTCCGAAACAAAAAAGAAGCATCCCCAATTTCAAAACATCAATAAGAACGGGACTTAGACAACACACAAATTACATCAACGGCAATAAGAAGAAGAAGACATTGAAACAACAGAACCAGCCATACCCAGAAGACAAAAACGACAACTTTACTCACCCACGAGCCGACAGCACAGCAGGGGGGGAGAATTAAGTGAATTGAGCAAAAGGGGTTTACGATTTGGAGAAATTTAGATCGATTTAGTGGTTTAGGGTAGAAAGAGAGAGATGAGCGAAGCAGGAAAGAAAGTTGAACCGGAAAAAAGTAGCAAACTAAGGAGAAGGATTATGGTTGTGAGGAAGAAGAATGAGATGCAGAGTTATGATATGGAATGTTTTGGTATTGTTTTTGTGGAGAGTGATGAGTGAGGCAGCAAAAGTGATTTTGGTAGTAAAACAAAACACAATGAAATAATGGATTAATTAGAGTTAACGGAAATGGGGTTTGGTAATGGGCAAACAATTAGTGGGTTCAGATCCATAGTCAAAACCAGACTTTACTTCCAAGAGAAATGTTAGGTAGTACGGACATACCTTTGTCCAAGAACTTTTTTTTTTTAACAAAATTTAATGGCTTCAATTATAACCATAATAATAATAATAATATAATAATAATAATTATTTTATATTATTATTACTGAAAACACAATATCTACATTTAATAATAAAAAGTAAAGTAAAATGTAATTAAAATATTAATTATTACAATAATTATTAAAGTTCAAAATATTGTTTATTGAAGTTATAAAATGATATCTAAAAAAATGTTTTCCATTATTTTTATGATATTATAATTACATAATAATAAGAGTATTTAGAATGTTTTTATTAAAATAACTACAGTTCATTTTTAGTAGATTCTTAAATATTATAATATTGATAAAATCAGTTGTCTTTGAGTACAAATCATGTATAAAAAACAGTCAAACAAACTACGTTATTAATTTTTAAACATTATTATAACTATTATTATTTTATTGGTTAATTAATAATAAAAAATGTAATTAATGATATCCAAATTAATTAATAACGGTCAAATTAATTATTTATGCAAAGATAATTGTCAATAATGAAACTAATATTTGTTTTCAAGGTTCTGTGTGTAAGTATGTTTATTCTTTTATCCATCGAAAGAATTTTTATGAGAATGTAATTTATCTGTATTTACGACGTAAAATTGAACTCTTTTAACTAGATATAAGAATACAAAATTTTTGACCTTTTCTATTATAAATAAAGAATAGTTTAAGAAAAATAAATTCTTAAAGCTTAAAATAAATGCAAGACTTTTTAAAGAAAAAGTAGTATAATAATTAAATATTGGTTTAACATCTCTGTAGGTCCTTATTTTAGTCCGGAATCTCAAATAAGTCCTCTTTCTTTTTGTCGTCTGTCCTCATTTTTATAAAATTGTAACAATTAAAGGTCTGCCGTCAAATTGGACAAACGGTCGTTTAATTGTGCATTACGTGGCATGGCAGTGTTTTCACTTATCACACGTGAAATTAAAAAAGAGTTTTTTATTAAAAAACATGAGGTTAAATCATCTTTAGGAAAGGGCATATTGGGAAAATTCATTTTGATTCCCACTTCAGTGATTGGTCTTCCCTTCTCCTTCTCACACACAACCAGAGTGGCGGTGGCGCTTTGGGAGGTGGAGTGTGAAGCTGCGCTTCTCCACGTGACGCGTTGGTCGCGAAAGGCGTCGTGGATGGTGTGGTTCGGGGCGACGATGAAGGAGATGCGGTTCGAGGAAGGCGAGCGAGAGAGCGTTAGTCAGCGGCACGCAACGCCGGGGGCGTGGTTTGTGACATTGAGGTAGAGGTGCACGGGCGGTAGAGGTCGACGCCTCAGTAGCCGTTGAACTCTGGAGAAAATTCCCGATGATTCTTCATCAAAAGATGTTTCACCCAGTGAATCTGGAACTCATGACTCATTTCAGATACAAAATGGGTCTCAAGTGTTAGAAGAACAATAGTTTTCTAGGTTGGGCTTTGCAGATTCAGTCACGAGTTGTTCTTCGTTCTGCTCAGATGGCTCGGATTCTGGTGTATCTGATTCTGTAGCAAATTCTTGGCTTGATATTGAACCTGAAAACAAGGGACCTCAACCTCAGGCGTGCTCCTCCTCAAATGCATTTCCTGGTAATCTCAGTAACTCCCTCTCCCCAGGTGAAAGTGATGAGGTTTTCTGCATAGAGAGGACCAGAGTCTCTAAACATGAGGTACCTGCTTGTAGTGTGGAATCAAGTTTCCCTGAGGCATAGTAAAAAAATATATCAATTTGTAGAGATAATTTGAATCCAAGTATGTGGAAAGGTGAAAATGAGATCCAATTCAAGCATTTCCGAGAGGATGTTGAATTTGAAAATACTTCAATCAGTTCTATAGTTGATAATGATGATATAAATATCGAAGGTTATGTTGAAGACACCACTGGAGAAGTTTCTGGGCAACAGGAAAATGATTCGTGTACATCTTTTGAAGCATTTATGGATGCTGATAGATTTTTGCATTGCAACTTCACCTCATTCTACTATTGGTCAAGGTTCTCATGGTTCCAGTGATTTCATTGACTATCATGGATCTTCAACATATCACCTGCTCCATTTTCAGAGATGGATAAAGACAGACAACCCTTAAAATTTTTATCTTTCCACCTTTGCCCTTCTCTGATATCACCTCTCTCCTTAGAATTTTTTTAAAATAAAACTCAATTTTAATGCCACATGTCATTACTCATTCAACTGAGCATGTCACATTATCAAATATTAAACAGCCGTTTGGTGAATTTAACGGTAAACCTCTAATTGAATCAAATTTACAATAATAGGGAGTCAATTGATACGCCAAAAAGAAAAGGGACCCATTCAAAATTTCGGACAAAAATATAGACTTGTGATGAGATTAAACCTTAAATATTTTAACTGGTTCCATTGTTTTCAACGGTGATTCAAAAACGTTTGCAAATAAAAACATGTATTATGAAATAATTTCATAACAAAATATCCTGATGTAATTTTTAGATTTTGATGTTATTTTCGTTATTGTTTGAAAATCTTAATTAGGTTTATAAATTTTGATTAGCTTAATTATATCTTTTTTAAAATGCAATAAATACAGTTTGTTTAGAAAAGAGTTTGATAGTGTTTTTTTTTTCAAAAAACATAATAAAAATAAATAAGAGAAAATAAGATAGGATGGAACGTCTAACATTTACTGAATATTTGAATGTTCATATATTTGATAAGAATAAAATTTTAATTTAAAAACTAAAAACGTTTACTCTTAAAAAATATAAATGCATATAATATAACTTAAAATGTTTACATCACTTTTTTATATATAGTTACATAAAGTCCAAAATTCAAACCACATAAAAATAATTGAAAATAAAAATTATAGATAAAGACTTTTTAGAAGACTTGATTGTCCAACGAACACAAATTGGCTCTCTCAGTGAATTTAATATTCTATAAAATCAAAATAAAATTATTCTTCAATTGTGTTCATGATTTTTCATGTTCTTTAAATTCTCTCCTTTCATTGAATATTATAAAATTCAAGAAAACATGTTTTTCTATTTGAGTTTATCATAGATGTTTTGAATTACAAACATTATTCCTCAAGTTCTTCTCTTATATGTTCACGACATACTCTTTTATCATAGCCTCCTTCTTCAAAGAGAATTTATTCTCAAATTCGTATCAGTAGAAGATTCTTTATCATTAAAAAGAAGAGAAAGAAAAGAAAAAAAATGAAGTAAAAGAAAGAAGAACGAAAAAGAAAGAAAAGGAAAAAAGAAAGAAAAGAACGTCATGATTTGTCATTTAAATGAAATATTAATTCATCCCGCCAAAATGGTTTTTACCTTAGCCTTTATGGCTCTTGAGATACTTTCTATGAAAAGGAGTCGGTGTGACTCAGCCTCGGATCCGGTGCTTGAGGTTTCTTTACAAAATGGGTTTCTCTTTTTTATTTTCTTCATTTTTTTCCACTTTAACTTTATATAGATATCAAAAACTATAAAATAAACTAGGTAGGAATAAATTAAACAAAATCAAAACAAAAAACTTACCAATTTTATCTTAAAATTCATTTAAATTATATCCTTATCACACACGACTTTCACATTACCTTCTTATAAATATCTTCATCTAGACTTCAATTTGATTGTTCATTAAGGTCCAAGAAGAATTTTTAAAAACATTATCACACATAAACTTTATATAAATTTCATACATATCGTAAATCCCTTGAACATAAGCTAAATTCTCACCCACTACATACTCTTTATTTTCCTATTACTTTATCAAACACATATTCCAAAATATTTTTTATTACTTCAAGCTCGGAAACCATATTTTTTATCCATAATTCCTTCATGGCAAAATTATCTTAGGAATCCTAATATATTTAAATAATTCCATCTAAACAGGTCACATTACCATGTAGATGTTTAGCTCGTATATTTTGTAGAAATTAGTATCGCACAACGGTATATTTTAAAGAGCGTGATAATGAACACAAACCAAGAGGAGCAGGGTGAATTGGTTGTATTAAAATTATAGCTTTCTTTTAGGAATTTTGTCGAACAGTTTAAAGTCAAGAGATGTATAGATAAGGAAAAGTAACAAAGGATTTTATATTGGTTCGAATCAAAAGATTTTACGTTCAATTTTTAATCACTATAAAAGAGTTATTAACCTTTCACTAAAAATAAGTAACAATTTTCAATAGAGAAATAAGAATTGAGATTAGAAACCACATCTCCTAACATATAAGAGATGAAAGGCACCTCTGTTTGACGCACAAAAGGATGAACAACTTGACTATACTTTGTAGGTATATTCTACCACTTAGACACACCAAGAAAGAGCACTTCCTCCTACAAGCACTAAGTAACATAAGCTTCCTTTTCACATTTAGAGAGTTTTCCTTAGGCACCCAACCCTAATACTCTCAAATAAAAAGTTACCCTCTAAGAATTGTGGAGAACACTCTTTATAGCCCTAAGGTTCGAGCTGGGTCAGAAACTGAAAAGACATTTCCTAACTTCTAGTGATAATCAATTATCAAAAGTGATAATCGATTATTTTAGGTCGTTATGGATTTTGGAAAACGTGATAATCATTTATCCTTAGTGATAATCTATTATTGCCGAATCCTGGACAATTATAACTTTATGTAATATTCTATTATCTTGAGAGATAATCGATTATTGCCGATTTGAAGTGTTTTCTCGTTTTACACATGATAATCGATTATCTTTCATGGTAATTGATTATTGCCGCAACATAGCTATATTAAAAAGCAATTTACAAGTCTGCTTATGATGTACAAGTGAAAGCAAAAGCCTAATACAAGGTTTTCTATAAAAATGCTTTAAGAATGTATGTAAATAATTCTTCAAGGCTTCAAGTACATCATTATCAAAATCTCTTCAAAGCATCAATGCTTCTCATTGGTAACAATCTCCCCTTTTTTTATGATGATCAAAAATTTGTTGAAGGTTGGTGATGTGTTATGTTCTTGAAGGTCATGTTTTTAATTTGACAACTAAGGAGAAAAGATTAATTAATCAAGAATAGAGATAAATAACAATATATCAACAAAATCATATATATCTCCCTCAAATAGGTATCAGTTATCACAAGATTATCACATAAGATGTCAAAACAATTTTTTCCCCTTTTTTTATCATAATAAAAAATTCAGTTAATCTTTATGCTTCCCCTAAATTAGTTAATTCATTAAAAATTACTCCCGTTAAATGTAATATTCCCCTTAAAATCTAAAATAGGTTTTTAAAATTGAATTTTTTTTCTTTTTTACGTTATAACTTAAGATAATCGATTATCACTCTTGATAATTGATAATAGTCGAGTCAAATTGTCAAAATTAATATTTTGAGACCTTGATAATCAATTATCATCCTTAGTAATCGATTATTGCACGTTAAATTTTGAAAAACATTATTTTCATTATTTTTGGGCACTTAAGATATATCTAAGATTCATAAATCATTTTAATTCTCTCAAAATTTACTGGTATATCATAGAACCTTCTTTTCCTTTTGAAAATTTAATCTGCAAAAACAAAACAACAGAGTTTTGGTCCCCAAAATCTTATTTGGATCATGTAAGGTTATAGACAAATTACTTTATAACAGGAATCCAAGCATAGTTTCTATTAGGAACATCAAAATGTTTGATTCTAAATTTGTTAGAAGTGTGCCCCTCTTTCATGCAATAAAAACATGTGACAACATTTCAGTTCTTATAATACGTTGTTCCTTTTTCAACCCATACTCTACGAGATCTTTTAAATTGATTGTTCTTTTTATGCACACTTTTTTTATAAACCTTTTTGTTGAGATTAGTATCGCACAACGGAAAGGATTTAAAGAGCGTGTAATAGTCAAAAACCAAGAGGGGATGGGTGAATTGGTTCTTTTAAAGATTAAGATTTTCTTTAAGAACTTTTATCGAACAATTTAAATGCTAAAGTTATAGAGTTAAAGAAAATCAAGACAAATGATTTTATCCTGGTTCGAATCAAAAGATTCAACGTTCGGTCGTTAATCACTATAAAGAGTGATTAACCTTTTTCACTAAAAATTTGTTTCAGATTACAATCAGATTATACAAATTATAATAAAGACAGAGAGCACCTTCCGTCAACACACGATTGAAGAATATGCTCAATCAACTTGAAGAGAACTACTTCGACTTTAGACCTACTAAACGCAAGCTTCTCCCATTCACAAGACTCTATATGAGCACTCTAAGATTTGAGAACTTCCTTAGAACTTTTCTTCAACCTCAAATGGCTTAGTTAACCTCTTAGAGGTTTAGGAAGGTGTATATATAGCCAGGGGTCAAAAACTGAAAAACCTACTCACAAATGCTAGTGATAATCAATTATCATGTGTGATAATTGATTATTTATGGTCGTTATGGGGTTTTTAAAAAAATGGTAATCGATTATTCTGAGTGAGAATCGATTATTTGCGGGCCCCGGACAATATTAAACCAAGTAGTGATAATTGATTATCTTGTGTGATAATCGTTTATTTGTGTGAGCAACTATTTTCTAAATTTGCTTGTAATAATCGATTATTCTATGTGATAATCGATTATCTGCGCAATGAAACACTACATAGGAAATTTTCTAAGTACTTTTATAGATGAACAATTAATCCTATACAATTGTTTCTACAAAATGCTTTTAACATTGATACAACAGGAGTATTCAATTCTTCAGCATTATCATAATCAAAACTTCAATAGTAACTTTAAGACATCAATGCTCCTCATTGGTAACACTTTTGAACAGGTATAGGCATTTCAAAATTATTATTTATGGTTGCCACTTCAAGAAAATTTTCAAGAATATCAATATCAAGCATGTAACTCTTGTATGACTCACATTCAACATCTGAAACAATTTTCTTTTGTAGAACTAAAATTTTATTTTTTAAACCTTTTTCCTCTTCTAAAGATTTTTCAAATTTTAATTGCAACTCTTTAAACTCCTTTTTTTAGTTTCTTATAACCAACATCTAACTTTTCAAATTCATCAAGTACTTCAAGAAAGGCTTTTTGCAAGTATTAAACTGATTTTTGTCGCCTAAAATCAAAACAAACTAGATTTCTCCACTAATGTAGTAAATGGACAACCTAGGTATCAATCTTCGGGCTCGGTACAGTTAAGTTCATAAATGTTTGGTTGATGTCTTGTATTTATTTACTACCTATTTACTATTAAACTGGGTGGGGACATTTAAAATGAATGAAACTAAAATAAAAGAATTAAAACTAGTCTAAACTAAAATTTGTTTAAAAGAATAAAGAAATTGAAATGCAATAAAAGAAAAGATAATAACAGTCTAAACTAATCAAAACAAAAATAAAATATAATTACTATAACTACCTAAAACTGAGATGGAAACATACATGATAACATCTAAACAGAACTCAAGTGCTAAGCAAATTAATCAAAATAGGGAAAAGATCTTTAAATCAAAATTACAAAACAGAAGCAAAACCTAAGTCTAAAGGAACATATTAACAATCAGGAGATGTACCTAAACTAAGCATCAAACTGTAAGACCTAAAATCTAAAGTAAACATCAAATCCTATACTTTAAACGAAATTAATCAAAACAATCATGCTATTACTATCAATTAAAACTGAAATCAAATGAATAAACACCTAAACTAATTAGTAGAAACATATTGGTTGATTAGAACCATGAATAAGAACCAAAAGTGCCAAAGTCAGTGTAGAAAAGTAGTCATTTAAAACTCAGGAAGACATCCTGTGCAGTCATACCCACTATGTGGTATTTAAGTTCCAAATCAGAACTTAAAGTGTGTAAATGCTTACTCACTATACCAAATCACAACAAATTCAATTCCTAATTCATATTCCCAATCATCACCATATGTAAAACCTAATCTAAATGTAATTGAGACATGCAATTTACTCTAAAACATATAAAATCCTAATTGAAATGAACTGACAAAAACTAAATACAAATTACAATATTTTTCTTTCATTGGACTCATCTCTAACTCGAGAAGACATCTCGATAAGTCATGCTCACTATGGAGTCATGTAATTCCCTAAGGAATTTCAACTGTGTGGAGTCACAGAGTCCAAATCAATTTTCTTTACAAAACACAATGAGAAAGACTCTCACATCATCAATCAAGAACACAAAAATAATGGAAAAATCAAAATGACAAAATCATCAAACGCTCAACACATGGAAACATCACAGAAGAAATTTTATTAACAAGAAGCAAAGTTACATGAAAATGTACCAAACAAAACGCCAACGAGAACGCAAGAAACTCGAATCTACCGAAAGTGCAAACCCTAGACTCTTGCGTCCTCTCTATCTACTCTAAAACTAAAAACGTAAAGTGTAACAAATGTCTCCGTGAAAGTGTGTCTATTTACAAGATAAGAGGCCATTTATATAGGGCCAGAAAAACAAAGAGAAATGAGAAAAAGAAAAGGAAAGAAGAACTTGCTCTTAACGCTTGTCCTTCCCAATCGGACGGGCCTCCTTTCTTCTGTGTTTTAAGCGCAGAGGACCGCGTAAGCTATGGAGCTCTTCTTCTCACTTTGCTCGAAGCCCTAGCTTTTTGGGTGTGTTCTCCCTTTACCAAACGACTTGCTCGAGTGTGCTTTGCTCCAAATGAAACATGTCTTCGAGCTTTACTCCCAAAGCAGCAATAATGCACCAAACCTCAACGGTTTCAAACCTCAAAACGGCAACGTCCCACTATAGCCTAATATTCAGCTAGTGGCCCAAAACTTTAATCTACAGTAGCGACTTCAGCGTCAGATCAACATTTAACTCCAATTGCAACGACCCAGCTCCAACGCAGCCCAACTTTCAACAACCCCGTGCCAATCCAGTCAGTAGAGAAGCCCAATTTATTTCATATCTGCGCCAAAGAAAAAATCAACACCAAATTAATCTAACAATTAAAAAGAAAGATTTTTTTTATTAAAGATTTTCTAAAAAAATATAAATTCTTTAATGATTAACAAGAACTAAAAAATTATTCCTGAAAACCTATTTTTAACTAAAGTTTCACAAAACCTAAGAATTTAGAGAAAAACATAAAACTATCCTAATTCTAGACAATTAAAATCTAAAATGCACTAACAAAAGTTTCTAAACACAAAAAAAGAATGCAAAATTGGAGTTATCACACCCCCACACTTAGACAACTGCCCTCTTGGGCATGGACAACTAAAAAGAAAAAGGGAAAGAAAACTAAAGACAAAACAAGGAACTTCTAAATTCTGTTTCAGCTTATTCAAACCTGCAAAATCAAACCAATTCCTAGTTATTTCATCAAATTAGAATTGCACAAAAGATTTCCTAACTTCAAACTCAAGCTTCAGCAATTCCAACAAGTATTATAACAACTTAATCCAATCAAAATCAACAACGCAAACATATGGACAAGTAGCAGTCAATTTCAACCTCACAAGAACAAGTGTTTACACTCAAATGCACTGAAGTGTTTGGGGATAAACCTGTTTCACTCAATCATGACATGCTAACTTCAATTCTTAACTTTGAAAAGACTTTAAGTGACACTGCTTAGCTCTTGGTTTCATCTAGATCAAAAGGTCTTTAATGGCTTGTAATGTAAATGGCATGAAAGGTCAGAAAATACAAGGCTAAATGAAAGTAGAGAAACTGTGAAGAGAAGTAAAGAACTCATAACTCGGTGCACTCTTTGTTTAACTTTGGCCAATTCAATTTCTTTTCTTTTTCTCTGGTTTTCACACACTCAGGTTTTATCTTTCAATTCTTTTGCATTTTAGCTCTTTTCCAAACCTACACTTTCTTCTTTTCCATCACAACCAGATTGCTCAATCATTTTTTTTTCTTCTCTTTCATTACTGGCCTTTCTTTCTCTTTTTCACTCACCAAGTTACTAAATCCTCACTTCCTCTCACATGTTTCAACAGGTTAGGTATTTGGTGGAAAAAGAAGACTAAAAATAAAGTATTAAATTAATTATGCACATTGACTCTCTACCACCTATACCTACTTGTTTGATAAAATTAGTTGTCTTAACCAAATATCACCATGATAAGTCCATTCCATAGATGGATTTGAGCCAACTCGAGTTACAGAAGTAGAACTGAACAGAAGGAGCAAAGAGGCAGCAAAATGAAGCAATGGAAAGTATATGTTTAAGAGATGAAAAAGAAGTATTAGTGAAATAGTTTGATGTATATGGTGGTGCAATTTGAAGCCTAGTTAGAATCTAACTAGGAAAGGAGGCTAGAGGAGATTAAGAACTCTTTTTAGCCAATAACCTTAAGAAGAATGAGTACTGGAGTAATCTCTACAGTGTGTCATTACAAAAAGCTCAAAAGTGTTTACAAAGAGGTAGGAGAAGTGACTTTATAGGCTGATTCAAGCCTTCCCATGATGCTAACTAAGCATGATGATTAAGCACATAATGTGGATCAACTGCCACGTATCTATCATGTTTTTAATACATTTACACAAGTGAAAAACAAGCTATACGTGGAGGGTTACTCCCTGCATCTCTCCACCTTTCTTCTTGTAACCTCACATTCCAAAATTATCCTTCTTCAATAGATTTTCGAAATCCATTAAAGTTTTCAAAAAGTTCTTCAACGAATTTCGAAATTTGTTGAAGAAAAAAAATCCTTCAATAAATTTCAAAATCCGTTAAAAAAAATTCTTCTTCAAATTTCGAAATTTGTTGAAGAACTTTTCAAAAACTTCAACAAATTTCGAAATTTGATAAAGGCTTGAAAAATCTTTCAAGGATTTCAAAATTTGTTGAAAGGTTTTTTCTTCAACGGATTTCAAAATTCGTTAAAGAAAAGAAGTGGAGGTGTAGGATTTTGAAATATAAAAAATAGTTTTGAAATTTTTAAACAATGTAGGGGTATAAGAAGAAATTTGAGGTGGTTTAGGGAGAAACCCTCCTACACATGAAACGAGCGAAACCAACTGCTAGCGTTAGACGTTCTATGTCTCGCATTGGGCGAGCCCAAATACACATTGGGCGAGTCCATATGCTACCAAATGAATAAAGCCTTCACTTCTTGTCTTTTGATACATTTTCAAGTCTTTCTTGAAGCTTTCTCACCATGCTATGAGTGATGGATCCTTGAATAAAGTATGGACTTGGACCCAAGTCATGACAATACAAAGTTGGGTGTTGTTGCTCCCTCCACCACTACCTTTATTCCCTTCACCTCCGTAATTCTCTATAAAAAAAATTTAATTACAAAATTAGTTTTTTTTTTTTACTTTTTAACCTTATTTATTTATTCTTCTGAAACCCTAAATGGATGTCGACATCTGTTTGGCCTTAAATGGATGTTGACATCCGCTTTGATGTTCATATCTGTTTGGCCTCCACACGCACCTTCATCCCTTTCACCTTCAAGCACCACTGAGAGCTTCAAGTACCACTGACACTGCTGGAACAATTCCTTCCATAACCACCTGCAACCTCTCACGCACCACACTCTCACACCACAATGAAAGAAAGAGAGGAGAAAGAAAGAGAGGAGAAAGAATTCGAACATTAAAGAAAAAGAGATGAAACAAAAACAATGAGAAGACTAGAAAGTTAAAGAGAAAGAAGATGTTGTGTATACTAGAGGATTGGAATGAGAAGAAGTTAAAAAATATTAACTCTAAAAGTAAAATTTTACTCAAGAATAAAATAGGAATAAAGAGGTGAAGGGAGGGATAAAAGAGGAATGGGGAAGTGAAGGTAACAAGGGGTGGTGGTGGAGAAAACAACACCCTACAAAGTTTTGTACCGAGAATCAAAATCTTATTTTCCCCATTTCTTTTATTCCATCTAATATACCCTCTCTGATTATATTTGATCCGATTTTTCCATTCTTCATTACCAATCCAAATAGAAACATAAGAACTGGCCCATAAACGATTAGAAGAATTATAAGCTGATGCAGATGTTAAATTAAAAGGGAGTTGTCATTCTGTCCCCCACCACCAAATGGCACAAAATTGGTCAACAACTCTCCCACCAACTGTTTGTTCCCCTGAAGTTCGAGGATATTCAAGTTTCTCTCAAATTTACATATGTAAATATAAAAGAAAAAGAAGGAAAAGTTGACACTATTTTTCAGTTATTCGGTCAGAACATGAGCACTTTACTTATGTATACCCTACAAAATATCTACGTCAACACGTTCAGTACATCTTCTCATTGGTCATGCGAGATTTCTCTTTCCTCTCCGTTGGCACCTTCGGAACTACAGATACAGTTTTTTGTGTTAATGAAACATCACAGTCTTCTTTCTCATCCCTTGTCGATAAACTTGGTTCTGTCACTGACTGTGATTTCTTGAAAGAGCCAAACTCAATACCCTTCCATTTAGCTTCTTTTGAGGATGGAAAACTCTTGATTTGCTTAGTTAACTGACCAGACTCTGAGCAGACGGTCTTGAGATTGCTTTGAAGAAAGGGGTAATCTTTCGTTGAGATTGAACTACCATCCATTTGGGTCTCAGAACAAACCTTAGGAGGAAGAAGGGGGAAGTCTTCCTTAAAGAGTTCAAACAACCCTGGACTACTGCCATCTATGTCTGTCCCATACTGAACCTTTACTAATGGAAGGGACAAATTTGAAGGCTCAGACATAATTGAATTACCATAAACGCCTGTCTCAGAATGAATCTTGGCTAATGGAGCATAGCCTTGGGCTTGTGTTGACTGTGTAGCCTTGCAATTGCATGGAAGAAGGGGGAAATCTTCGTTTGAGAGATCAAAAAGCCTGGAATCTGAATTACCATTACTCGTGTCCGTCTCATAGTGAACCTCCTCCTCTTCTTGCTTCTTCGGAGGTGATTTGGGCACTGCAATGTGCTTTATAGAAGTATATCTCCTTGGCCTGTTCGTCCTTGCACGTATATCCCAGTAGGAATTATAATTCTGCAAGATTCAACCATTTTGGGAATGATATAGTGTTTTATAATCTTAATATAAGGTCCTATTTAAATACACTCCATAAACACTTGTAAGAAGAGTAAAAAAGATAATACATCGAGATTCTCCTTAAGCTATAATCATCTTATGCATCTTAGCTTTTGGATATTTAAATAAAAAGAACTTTTTTAAAATTAAGTCCATAAGTTAATTTTATCTTACATGAGAACTCCCATTTACCTTGACTTCTATATTTTAATTCTCTTGTATAAGTGTGTGTAAGGAAAATTTATCCAAACAAGATCTATATAGATAGAAGAAAGACATTATACCAAGTCAGGGATGTATGTGCCTGTTCCACGTGATTTCCCTCCTTCTTCAAGGCTGTACTTTGGATGATAAAGTGACTGTCCTGGGATATATACATCTGTACCGCCTTGGTAAATCATACTCCAGTTTTGCTGCCTTGATAATGCAACCATATCGTCCTGAGAAGGCCTTGAAGCAGAACTGGAATGTGCAGTTACTGGCATAGTATAGTTACGATACAGCTGAATATATTGTAAGCCACCATAGTAACTTTCACAATCTCCACGGAGGACACACTCTTCAGATCTTCCAGTACCAAATGGAGAAACCGGAACATCAACATCTGCCCTTTCTCCTTTCCCATTCCGGTCTAAAGTGCTGAAGAAAAACTTTTCTAGTGCTGCACCCATGTTTTCTCCCGGAAGTGTGAGGATCTGCTTAAGCCTTCGAGCACCATAGGAGAGAGCAAATCTTAATCGATGTAAACTGGCTGCAGGTAAGTAAAAAACTAGGGAAATAAGTGGAAGTAAACTAAGAATTTTAAAATGTAAACCATTAGAGTGTTAAACTATCATGAAACATCGTAGTATGTAATTATTTCAGTATCACATATACAACTTAAAAGTCATCATGGGAGTATATCAAATATTGATATCTATAATGATATTTTAATAAGTCTTGATGCATTTTCACCAGTATGCTGAGTTGTGAACTTGTAGATGTTGAAGACCTTCTAAACTATAACAATTTTCCATAGGGTAAAGTTTGGATCTTCTAAATATCACGTCCTTTAATCATTGTGAATAAGCCCAACCAATTAAAGTTTCTATGTATTCACCATAAATCATATGCTTTCCTTGTTACCATGTTAAAGGTGCAAAGCATCCATCATCTTTAGAAGGAAAAAATAAATTACCTATGTTTACACTGCGCCCTAGGTTGTTGTCATTTCTAAGAGGATCCAAGATGTTCATGTACTTGACAGGAAATTCATGGACAGTAGGCTCAGATGCCCTTGCCGGAAAAGAGCACATATTCTTGTAATTTCTGAGAAACTCTTTCTGGAGCAAGAATCCATCCTGATCGCATTCTGCTGTCTCTGCGACAAGCGAGTATGGGTATATCAAAGATTGAAGATTGAAAAAGCATCCAACTGCTTACACACTGCAACACTTACCAGCAACTTTTGGAAGGGAGGTTAAGGCTTTGGGACCCCATATACTAACATAATTATGGTCCCAATCAAATGAGCCATAGTAGTCTAAAAATGTGTATAGCACCTGCTAGTAGTAGTAATTCAGTGGTTTTATTCTTGGAGCTTAAAAACAGATGCTGAAAGGGTGCAAAGAATATTATTGATGGAAGGCATGACACACCTCTAGAGGACCACGCACTGAAGAGTGAAAACGATTGATAATATACAAGACTAATATTTCTATGGCATATGTCGATAACAGGCCATGGTGTCCACCAAGAAGTCTGCTCTCATAATAGCACCAAGCTTTGATTAAGATAATACTGCGCTTGAAGAGATGGTTCTTTCCAACAAGTTGATCAACCTAAAATTATTTCCAATTAACAAAATTAGCAAAGCCTGAATACAAACTGAAAAAAAAATTGAATTTAATCAGAAACATGGGTGAAGTTTCTCTTTGCAATTACAAATGAAGTGATAGTAGAATTTCTGTTAGGTTCCTGGGTACCCTATATCCTATCAATTTCATTAGAAGGTTAGATATCAACAAGTATTTGTAAGATGTTAATAAAAAAAATACGGATACATTATGAGGATGGAGAATTGGTAACATTCATTTATCAAGAAAATGAATGGAGTAAGAGAATGGAAAGGGGCAAGGCAAACAATGAAGTCATCATTGAGACCACTAAAAAGCAAGTTGACTGAATTGAAACATGGAATTTTTTTTAAGGTGTTCCTTACATGACATCTGAAACACAGAAACAGACCACACGGTATGTAGAAATCAAACATCAATTAAGGGTAAATATCAATTAATACAAATACCTGCTCCAAGAAACGTAGAGTATAAAGTCCAGCCATCTGATTGAAAGAGATGTCAACTGCTATATTTTTCACTGTGCATTTCAAAAGCCGGACCTGGGGCCCATCATCCAATGATCCAAAGAAAAGAAGGTAAGTCTAACAAAGCAGAGGAGATATCCTTTCACAATAAGAACATTAAACACCACTTCCAATAAGGTCAATCAAAGAAAATGAGTAATTCAATGTAAAAGCCAGTAATAAAATTATAGTAGATTAGAAGAAAATTTTGTTTAACAACCTGCGCCCGAATATCTTGTATGTCTTTTACTTGGTATTCAGGGTCATCTACACTTTGAAGTACATTCAATACTGACTGTGCCAGATCCTCCTCTGCATCTTCATGACTAAGAGCAGTCAGGTCAATATCTCCATCAGGAAGATAGGTTTTTAGTGGAACAGAACCAAATGGCAAGACCTGTAGGAGATCCACAAAGGAACATTCATTTTCAATCACCACGGTCATGGTATAAATATAGTTAAATCAACTAGTGCGGAAAAAATGCTTTTAAATTTAAGTGCAGTGAAGATTAAGAGAATCTGTAAATTTGATATTCAAGCCTTTTCGTAATGGATTTAGTTTCCAATTCCAGATGTCAACAATGTTCACCCAAGCAATCAATTACTAGCAAAATACGTCAACATCATTTCAATTCAGGCTTTTTGAAGTTTTTAAAACTACAAATCTCATGGTATAGAAATGAAATTTATCAAATGCAGTGGGCGAGCTACATGTTGCACATGTTTTTTTAACTCGGGCAGTAAATCTTGGGCTGGCTGGGGACAATTTGTGCATGCATGCTTGTGATTCCATGAAGTATCAATTCATGTAAATTGGAAATTAAGTTTTCTTTACTGGTGGTCCAGCTGAGAGGAAGTGAACAATATAAAGGAAACTAAAAATAGTTTGAAGATTTTAAGCCAGCCTGCAGAAGTAGGATTATGCTGATCATAAGAATTGCAAATGATAACCTGCTTTTCCATTACATGATATTTTATGTTTCTTAGATATCAAAATATAAAAGGAGAAAAGGATTCATTCAATAGGATAAGGTGTCAATCTGCACGTGTAAGGTATGGTAGAATTATAAAAGAGCCAACACCATGGTTGTAAATTCATGTTAAGAGACCGTAAAATAAATAATAAAATCACATTCAAATCTAACTGCTCTTAAAAGAAAAGTATGATAGGGGGAAAAGGAAAAAAAATCGTCAATCATTTCTACAAAATATAAAAGAACATTCGTCAATCAAACTGAATCTAATTATGTACAAACAATTCAAAGCAGCAACCGATAAGAACACCCAACAAATTATGAGGGAAAGAAAGAAACTTCGTTAAATGAAGAAAAAGACCAGATGTAGAAAACCTACTCAGGCAATAACTTTTATAAACATCATAATTGGATCAAAATATTCTAACCTCAGATCCATAGCAACCTCTAATCAGCTTCTGAACATAATCAATAACATCCTTTCTGTTCACCTCAGATAATACATTTGGTTCAATTGTCCATAGTATCTCTTGTGCTCTCTCTTCAGCCATCTGCCATAGTTCCTCGTCGATTGATAAGAGCTGGCTAGGCAAGGTGGATGATAACAAATTTTCTTGTATATCATCCATAGCCCAGATGTAAGAGCTTAGAACTCTAGAAAAAAAATAGACATGTAAGACGAGCACAAACACAATATCTTGGCAGTAACTTCAATCACTGCATGTACAATAGCAAAACTGCCCCAAAAACTAATTTCCTTTTATATGATAACAAAATTCATGAAAACAGGATTAAAAATGGGACACTTGTAACTAGTTAGACATAAAATTGTCGAGTCAAGATTTGTGGGGTCAATTTATTAATTCTGCATAGTAACAAAGGGAAAATCATTGCTTGACCACTGTGATAGTCCTCCATGACCATTTCACACTTAGCATGCCCTCAAAACCCAATAATTTATTAAATTTAATATAAAAATTACAATGAAGTATCCAGAACTTTAAAGGCAAATAAAATATCAGTGAGCAAACAATGAGCTTGTAATTTAATTGAAATTTACTAAAGTCTTTAAGATTCAGATACAATAATGCTGTCAGGGTTTGGATTTCCACTAGGCACAACTGTCCCCCTCTATTGTGAATGAAATCAACTGAGATGCTAAGAGTAAGGGAGAAAATTTTGACTAACTGCTTACACTAAAATTATAATGTTCTTTTTCTTATGTTGTTTATTTATTTACGAAGTAAAATTTTCGAATCAGCCAACTAATACAAAACATTCTAACTCAGGGTGTTTTAAATAGTTTCTAGCAACACATTATTCAGCCTTCCTCTGCCTCTGTTTAACCCAGATTCTCATTTAGGGCTCTATTGATCCACATATGATCAAAATCATCGTCATCATCATTTCCTTAATATATCTTCTTTCCAAACACTAATCTACCGCACATATACTCTTGAACACACCAAAAAGAAGACATCAAAAGCAGGCTAGAACGTTTCATGTTACAGCATGTCACAAGCACGGCAGATATATCAGGATATGTACAAATTCGAATTCAGTAATTGCATTCAGAGGAAGGGTAGAAAAATTAACCCCACAAAAAACCCTATTCCCAACTCAAAACCCAAACAAGTAAAAGGTTCCGTTCTTGATACAGAAAACCCCAAGAAACGAGGACAAAAAATCAATGACTCAAATAAAGAGTACACAGGGTTCACAGAATTTCTCCCATGAAACCCCCTTGCAGTCATACCTCAACTATACCCACAACAACACAGATGCAAAGAAAAAGAATTTTACCAGAAAAAATGCATAAAATTTCTAGCTTTTGTCTCGGATACAGCTGGCTGGAGGGATCCAAACCTCGTCACCAACGCTCAGAACTGTTCAGCACAAACTCTCTCCTTCAATATCATTCACAAAGTGGCCCACATTATCTGTCGTCGCAGGAACCGGGATCTTTGTTCTTATATATATGTATATATATTAACACATGAAAAGAATTAAAACCACCTAGTTTCGAAAACAAAGTCTTGACTTTACCTTTTTGACCCATATTGACTATTTCCCAGGTTTTTCAATCTTTTATAATATTCTTTAAATCTTTAATTATGCTTTAATTTTCTGAAAATTTGGATGCATTGAATTTGATTCCAAATTAGAAAAGAAGTTTACTTTTCATATCAAAATAGAAAAAATTATTCTATTTCCTTATTTTTAAAACTATCTTTAATCTTTTAATTGAATTTGATGATTAAAATCACATTTTTTCTGAATTTCAACGCTGATATATATTTTTTTTTAATTTGAAAATTAGTAAAAGAGAAATTATTCAAAACTTTAGGATATAAAAGCATAACTTCATTTTTTAAATAAATACCATACAAATGTTACAACCTTTTCTATTCAGAACTTACAATTTCGGAATGTTAAGGGAGATAAAACATATAAAAGAATATCTTGGATAAGATAACAGTAATTTGATGAAAGATCCAACTTTTTTGTTTCATCCATTTTGTTAAAAAGGAAAAAAGGAAGACTGAACAACTAATTGAGGATATTTTTAACCAAATTTGAGAAAAATAAAAAAAAGTAGGATAATATATAAATATTTAAATAGTTAAAATATGAATATTTTTGTTCTCATCTCCATTTTTCTTCCTGTTGGCCCTAGCAATTAATTTTCTCTATTTGAAGTAATGATGTCATTATAGTATCCTTACATACTATCAAAATTAATCAAATTATTACAGTGCATTAAAATAAAAAATAATATATTTATACGAACGGAGATTAAAAAGTAATGTTTACTACAATTAAAATAAAAGATAACAGTTATTTGACTATTCGTATATTATAACTAGTTATTCCTCTTTTTAAAGATTTTCTTTTAAATAATATTTTTTTGAATCCGAAAATAAATCTAGTACAATATTATTTTTCTACATGAGTTTAGTAATAGTTAAAAATTGCATTTTCATCGAGTTCTCAATTGATTTTTTTATATAAAAAATATTTTCAAAATTCAATTTTCGAAGACTAAATTTCAAAAATATTTTAAAATTTTTTATCCTTACAAAGGAAAGAAATTTAAAAAAATCAAAACTATAAAACTAAAATAAAAATAAATTAATTTAAAATAATTAATTAAAAATTAAGAAATTAAATTATAATTATTTTGAGAGAAAAAACAAATTAAAAAATAACTTAAGAATAATAAATTTCATTTATAATTTAAAATAATTTATTATTATTATAATGTTTCTTAAAAAATAATAAAAAATAAATTTAAAACTTTACTACATTATTATTATTGTAAAACCCCAGAAAAGTGGTATTTTAGAAGTAATGGTAGTCTAAAAATATTGAGACTTGATTATTTTTAATATTAAACAATCTTATTATAAATAGTTTTGTTATAAACGAGTTTTATTATTTTAAAACGTATCATCTCTCTAGAAAACACTTTTCTAGATCTCTGCCTTCTCTCTAGAATTTCTCATGATTGAGTTATTTGTTCGACGATCAAGAAGTGCCTAGACGATCCTGACGTCGAGGGCTACAATCTTGATTGATCAGTTTCTTGTTTCCAACCGGTAAGTCGTTTCTCCTATTTTCCCATTTGTCTTTAACCTTGATCATGCAACGTTTTCTGTTTGCATGTATGTGGTAGCTTTCCTCGTCAATTTATAGCTCCATCTAGGTTTTAAGAGTTGTTTCTTATCATCAGTTGGTGATTTGTAGGCGTTTCTAGAAATTCCTTACGGTGCAAGCAAGCGATTAGGGTTTCTGTGAGCTGTGTTGTTGATCAGAGGTAAGAGAAGCTAGATAATTGCTTTAATTGAAGTATGTGGTGTGAATTGATGGAATGTGAGGATTAAATTGTTAGCTGAAAAACTGTGGTTTTGTGTTAGTGATGATTTAGGTAATTGGATGAAATTCATGCTTTGTATGTTGATGGATGTTGTAAACATGTGAAATCTGTTGTGTGTATGTTTATGATGTTGAAATAGATGTTGTTAAAGTGAATGGTGCTAAATCGGGATGTTACAATTATTATTATTATTAAAATATTATTACTATTCATGGTAATTTTATATCACTAAATCGGGATGTTACAATAATAATAATAATAATAATAATTATTATTATTATTAAAATATTATTATTGATCATAAAGATGTTTTAACATTTTTTAAAAATATTAACAAATATATGATATGTAGCATCTCAAATTTAGCTATGTACAACAGATAAATAAGATATTATAAAATTATAAAACAAAACAAATTTATCTCAAAATACAGATATAGTACTAATACACTTATTTTAAAAAGTAACCACAGTAATAAATATATCTAAAATAATCAAGAATTATTGTTAGACGACCAATATGAAAACTTTATTACATCGTCGTTTTCAACGAGAGACTCTTTAATACCTATCATTCATTTGTTCACACTAATAAGGTGATCATGACAAAAAAAATGAACAAACACACAAGAAACAACAAGGTACGCTAATGTGCAAAAGAGTTTTCATAAAACAAAAATATAATTACTATAATACATCACTCATTCATAAACAACCATACCAAATATCAAAACTCATTCTAGATTCAATTATCTGGATACATGCCTTTGACATTGGCCTTCTCTATAGGCGTGTATAGTATTTATACTTTGCAAAGTCATAAACAAAGGGGTCATCATCCTACTACTAAAAAAGTTAGTCCTCTTCATATTTAGGACTAAATCAGTCCAAGGACTATGACCTCTTGTCATTCTCTCCCCATCATTCTTCTCTATATAAGTTGAATGTCTTTGACAAAACACATTAAAAGACATGTTAATATCTCTGACAAAACACATTAAAAGACATTAAATATCAAAATATAAAAAGAAAGAAAGCTTAAACAAGTTAAACACTATCTATCTGAGAAGAGACAAAACCAAAAGAAGCATTTACTTGACTAAACAATACCATGAGATTAAAGAATACTTTTTCCAACGATGAAGTTTCTATACAACGCTTAGCATCTTTAGAAAAAAGCTTAATGTAAAATGCTACCTAATGATAGAAAATTATAAAACACTTTGTTGTTCCGAGCAAACATTAAATGACATTAAATGCTCAACATTCAAAAACAACACAATTTATAAGAAAAGACATATCTACTACATGCAAATTTACTCTACTATTTCCAGATAAGTTATTCTACACGCATCCACAAAGCTACAAATCAAATATCAAGAGTGGACGTTAGAGACAAATGAGATATTCACAAAATGTTCTTCACTTGAAGTCATACCTAAAGAGAACGTACAACCTACTACAAGAAAAATACTGAAAAAGCATGCCTACTTTGACAAGTTGACTTACCCAACGACTGTTGTACAAAGAAGAAAGAAAAAGCACGAATATCAAGGCTAAAAGCTCAGTCTAATGAATAAATATTCATGAAGTCTTTAAATAGAAGAACTTTCAAAAGGAAAATCAAGAGGATAGCTTAAGAGGATAGTCAAGTGAGAAGTTTACAATGAAACATTCTTCATACAAGCACTCAAGAGAAAAGAAAAGATAGAGTTCAAGAAAAAGAATACATCAGAGTTGAAGAAAAGAAAAAGAAAAGAGAAGAGCAAAAGAGAAAAGAAATACTTACAAGCTTCATTGTTGTATTGCTTACTGTTGTAAGAGAAACACTTGCGAGTGTTTAGACTACTTTGTATTGTAATCACATCCTCTCTGCGAGAGATATAGTCTGAACAACTTGTAAGCGATCATTAATTGCAATTCTGAAGAGAATTAAAATATTTACAACTGAACTCAATTTAAGTTGAGGAATCTTAGCAAGGATGCTAAGTACCAGGAGTGGTTTGAATACTCAAGGAAATCTTGGCTAAGGTTGTTGAGTACAAATACACAAAGAAAATCTCATCTAGAGTTGCTAAGTAACAAAAGTGGTGCGAATACTCAAAGAAAATCTCGGTTAGGGTTGTTGAGTACCAACAGTGGTGCTAATACTCAAATACCAAGAGTGATGCGAATACTCATTTGTAATCATGTGGAGATTATAGTGGAACACTCAACGGAGGAGACTGAACGTAGCTCAATTGGAGTAAACAAGTATAAAAATACTTGTGCAATTATCTATTCTCTTATCTAAACGATCCTCCTACAAAAACCTATAGTTGCGCTTTACTTTCAAACACAAGAATCTTTCAAGCTAAACGATCATTTTTCGTATAGGAAGTTCTTACAAAACACTACAGGATATATTTTGAATAACACATGAAAAACTACTGTCGTTTATTAATATTTATCAAGTCGAGCGTTTAAGCTTTTAAAAGAAAATTTCAGAGCTTAATAACGTGCTATATCTAAAGGGTTGCGAAAAGTTTTCCTTTTAACAATATTCACCCCTTATTCTAGTGTTTTTGAGGTACTTCAATTACCACCACAAAGAATTTCTCCTTGAAATTCTCTCAACATCATCACCATACTTGTCCACAACCATTCATCATCACAAATGACAATAAACAACACTATAAATATATATGAGTCTCATCACATATTTATTTATGTTAAAATAGAATGACTTAATTTCTCACACCAAGAGGGGGGAGGGTGGGGGTGAATTGGTGAAGTATAAAATTTAAAACTTTCAAAATCTTTTTTCACTAAAAGAGATGCCTTTACACTTTTCTTGAAACGCAAGTTAAAAGATTTTTAATGCAACTGAAATTTAATCAAATGTGTATAAAGTATAATCGATTGAATGTAAAAGAGTAGGGATAAGAAAGATCAAATGCTGAGTTTTTATACGGGTTCGGCCAAGCCTACATCCAGTGTCCTTGCAACCACAGGAAGCCAATGCACTATAATGATCAAGGTTCTTACAACAAGGTTTTATAGAGACCTCATGTCATAAATATAAAACACATCTCTAACCCTGTAATCAAAATATAGGCAGAACACAAACAAACTTGTAGCAAGAATCCCCTCTCCTCTAGTCCAACCCCTTTGAGGCACGCTCAAAGTCAAGAACGCAACACCTCCTTCTTCCTGTAATCACAACAGGGAACTCAACCCAATCTTCAGCAGATTGTAGAACCTGATCTTGTAGTAGACACCCAAATGTGCAGATAAATTAGACTTTGAAAACTCAACAATCTTGCTCTTCAAGAAATCACAATTAGTTGATCACCACGGTCAAACTAGTTTCTTGGAGCTTTTTCTCTTTCTGTAAACTTTACACTTTTTTGCAAAAGAATATGAAAATGTTAGAATCACAAAAGTCTATACATATATCAAATTCGCCTCAATATATAGATAAACTTGTATCAGACACAACATAATCGACTTTGCTACTAATGCAATTGAATACACCAATTCAGTTATAACATATAGTAGCAGTCAAAGCAATTAATTGAATTCAGAATTAATGCAGTCGAATAACATTTAATGCTTGGTCAACACATTTAAAAATATAGTCCTTGTTGTCAACACTCAATTTTGTCCGAGTAGTAAAAAATGTGTTTTTATTGGTTTTTTATTATTTTCCTTTTATTTTATTTTACCTTTTTGTTTTATTCTATTTTAATGTATTTAGATCTTTGCTTTTAATTCAATTTCTATTTTATTTCTTATATTCAGTTTGTTTTAATAGAGTTAATTAATCAAAATAATTGAAAAATAAAATTAAAATTAAATATAAAATAAAAAATAAAATAAAATTGAAATAAAAAAATATATATAAGAAAATAAAAAACGTGGGGGAGGTGGTGTATGTGAGGCGTGTCTGGGGTGAGGGAGACCAGGTGGTTAGGAGGAATATTTCCAAGATTTTTGGAAGAAAAAAAAGGGAGGAGGATTTTGGTGGATAAGGGAGAGAAAAAAGAAAGAAAGATTACACACACTGGGGATCTTCATCTTCGATCATCATCGAGTCTCCTAGAGAGTATTCACCATTTTCGCCTGCAGAAAAAAAAAAGACGCCTGCAGAAAAAAAAAAGACTGAACCAAGCTTCAAAAGGTAAGTAATGGCTTGCACTCCATGTTTTACTGAGTTGGTGATTGGCCCTTAAACATGTCTCTCTTACGTTGTTGCTAAGTTATATATGATTGTTGTTGAATACATTCCTAGTGTTGTGGATATTTGTACACATCCTTTATCTTACCGAACACCATCCTCAACCTACATTGCACAAAGCCACAACCAAGAACAATGACCAATTTAGAACACCACACACGCCCATCGTTCTTAATCTCCAAAGACAAAACATCAAACTAATCCATAAATGTAAAAAAGGGGATTAAGAGAAGGAAAAGTGGTGTTGCTGGAGATGCTTTTGGCATGAAAAAACTCGAAAGGGGAAGAAGGAAAGCGGTGCCGGCAGCGTCAGTGAGGAAGCAAATTCCGGTGAAGAAAATGGTGGCCAGCTTCGTCTACGGAGGCGTTTCATTCGTGAGATGAGAGACGGTGTTTGGGGTACGGCAACCAGCAACAACTTTGGCCGCGATTAAGGGCGCCGTTGGGGTCCCTATTCTCGACGTCTGGGAGAGGGGAGAGAGCTTCCACGCGCGAGGAGGAGAAGGGAAGCTTAGAGTGGTGGTCGACGATGGTCCCGGCTAGGAGTGGCGGTGCTCGCGGCGGCTGATGTCGGCGGCACACGACGCTGGGGATGAGTCTTGGGTTGCGTGTGAAGAAGAGAAGGGAGAAAAGACTTGGATCTCGTGACCGGCGACGATGTCGGTGGTGTCAGCAGAGGCGAGAAGCAAGAATAGAGGATCCGAGGCCGTGACCAGCGGCGGCCTGGGTGGCGTCGCCGGCGGAGTGTTGGACTGGATAGAAGGTCCTCCCTTGGCGGTTGTTTGGACGGTGGCTGGGGCATGGCTGTTGAAGGGTGGAGGAGATCATCTCTGGTATTTCTCGCTTAGAGAGAAGGAGGCCTGGGTTCTCGTTTGGATGAAACTGCGCGCAGAGAGGGAGAACCCCTAAGGGCTTCTGAGTTGGAGTGAAAAGGCTTTGGGCCTAATTAATAATAAAAAACAAAATAAAATATAACAGAAAACCTTTTTCCTTCGCGTAGACCCGATTTTCATCCGCGCACCCCCATACATCCTCGGGCCAGTGCTGGGCCAAGCCCAAAATAAAAAGCAAACAAAGTTGTTTCTGCAACCCCTTTTATTAGTATTTCGCCTCCTTTCCGTCTAGGCTTAGGCCCAGTCTACTGTTAGGAATAAATTTGGTTTGGACACCCCTGTTCTCACTTCCACCCCTTTCAATTTGGGTTTAGGCCAAATCTCTAAATAAAAAAAATAGTTTAGACACCCCATTTTCTCATTTGAACACCCCACTATTTGTTTTATTTTTATTACTTATTTATTTATTTGCTTTTCTTTATTTATCTTATTCTATCTGATTTTTTTATTATTTTTATTGTTGTTTTGTTTTTATTGTTTTATTTTTTATTTATTTATTCTAAATATCTATTTATTTTAAAATACATATTTAGTAATACATAAAAAAAATAAAATAAAATATTTATATATATATATACACAAAATTTACAAAAAAATATTTTAAAGGTTAAGCACACGTGTGACCGCTCGTGTCGTCCTTGTGCTAAAAACCTTTTCTTCTTTTTTTAAATAAAAATTACAAAAATACGTTTTAAAGGTTAAGAAAGAAGTATAGTCTAAGGACCCATGTTGGAAATTTGACCGGGTTGATAAACTTGGGCAAAAGGCTTAAGACTATAAAGAGAGAAACCTTTCAGAGAAGATATGGAAATTTGTTGAATTTAATGGAGGTTGAAGTACAAATACCCGCTATCACAGCCTTAGCACAATATTATGATTCTCCGCTTCGATGTTTCACATTTCAAGACTATCAGTTGGCGCCAACCATAGAGGAGTTCGAGCATATCTTGGGTTTGCCACTGGAGGGCACCACTCCCTATCAACATTTAGAGCATCATGCCTCTATACCCACCATTGCTGCCATCATGAAACTACATGCCAAGGAGCTTGAAGACAGGATGATGATGAGGAATCAATTGCATGGGTTATCACAGGGATATCTAGAGCAGTATTTACATCACCTGGCTGATAAAGAGGATTGGGAAACTTTCATGGATGTATTAGCCCTCACCATATATGGCATTGTCTTGTTTCCCAAAATAGAAGAATTCGTGGATTACACCGCAATAGACGTCTTCGTGGCGAGTAAAACCAGATCAGAGAATCCTATAACAGCAGTTCTTGCGGATGTTTATGAGACCTTGAGTTTTTGCCAGGAGAGAAAGGGAAAGAAGATTCTTTGTTGTTTATCGGCGTTGTATACATGGATGACAGCGCGCGTGTTTGAGGAGATGGTCGACGTCAAGAGTCTATCGGAGACTTTGTCACACCAAGGGCTTAAAGGTAAGGGAGGAAACGATTGGGCCCGATTCCTTGCTGGCTTGAGCGAAAGAAGTATAAAATGGCGCCTTCCTTGGCTCGAAAATAAACTGGCTATACAACATTGTGGTAGTTTTCCTAATGTACCTCTCATAGGTGTCCGATACTATATCAATTACAACCCCCTTTTGGTGCAAAGACAATTCGGGCATCCCATGAGAGAGGCACCTTCATCAGATTACCTTGCTACCCTATTCATTTATTACGAAGACGGGCATTTCATCGAACTGTTAAGAAAGGTTAAAAGCGCCTGGGAAAATGTTGTTCGAGCAGAGAAGGACTTGAGGGATGGGGTAGTGGATAGTAAGGTTAGTTATCACACCTGGATTCTAGAGAGAGTGAAAGTAGTCAAGTTTCCTTTCAAGCCAATCAAGGATCAATCAGCTAGTGAAGGACCATCCCAAGCCCCAGAAAGTGAAGATGTGCAACAATCGAAGGCTACGATGGAGAAATTGAAGGTGAGGAATGCTAGGTTGGAAAACGAATTACAAAGGGCGCGTAATGATCTTGTGGATATGAGAAATGATAATGAAGAAAAGTCGCGGGCTTATGAAAACATTGTCAAAAGCCAGAAGGCTGAGAGGGATCATACATTTCGAGTGAAACAGGATCTAGCGGCCGCGAGTAAGGAATTATCCATGAGGGTAAATGAGAAGAAGGTGGCTTTAGAAGAGAGCAGGCAGTGGAAACAACTCTATAAGGAAGTCAAGAGGGATAAAAGGGAAGCCCTAAAAAGATTAAGAGAAGCGCAGGTCCAAGTACAAGAAGCGGGGCATCAAATGAAGGAGATGGCTACATCATTTGAGGCAGAGTTGAATCAGGAGCACTGGAAGTTGGCGGAGGCCGAAAAGGAGTACCGGGTCATGTTAAAGCAAATGGAGGATTACATCGAGGAGTAGGAGGAGCGATGGAGGTCGATGGAATTTGAAGAAAGGCATCAGGCCTTGATAAAGCGAATGAAAGAGCACATCGCAGAGCAAGAAATGGCTGTAAAGCACTGGAAGGAAAGCTTCTCTCAGTTGGCTGCTTTGGCGAATGGGGCAATTGAAGACATCCCCAGGATGGTGTCGAATGCTGAAGCAAGTACTCATTTTCGTAACTCACCAGCGGAAATAGAATTGTTTATTAATCATTGTAAATGATTGGTGGGAGAAATGAAATCTTTCATTGCCCGGGCGCGGGATTGATGTACATCAGAATTGTGTGTTTTGTTCCTTAGACGATGTAATGGATCAAATTTTCTTTAAATGAAAGATAAGGGATGTTTGTTTGGTATCGGCTTGTGTTAATTTTCCATCAGTATTGTCATTGTTATCCTGTGATTTCCACTTATCACTAGCATGCATCATGTTTTCTTTTGTTTTGCATTTTTCATCCTTATCTAATTTAATTTAATAAAAATAATTATCAGTACAAGTGAGAGAACAACGGCAAATTTTCCACGACATCCGTACAGGACCAGAGCTAACTCGAAGGTCATGGAGAATTGGGAGCAGTCACACGAATCTATTAAGGCTGATGTCAGCCAGTTGAAGGATCAGATGGCCCAGATTTTGACAGCTCTCGAAGCCCTGAAGACTACGGGAGGGTCGATGCCTGCGCAAGTTGAGGGAAGTATTCAATATTACCCTCCGTTGTTCAATGCTGGGAGCCAATCTGTTCCGTTTCCAATGTATGGATTACCCCCAGATTACACTCCACCTGTGGGAGAATACACAGAAGGGGAGCATGCTTCATTCTCTTTCCCTACCACTGCCAACGTACCGCCAATCAGTACTCAGGGACCTGTTGTAATGTCCGCACCTATGGTAAATGAAGGAATGAATGCAAACATGTCTAATGGAATGCGAGTAACTCCGGTGCCTCATGTGATTACCGGAGAGGGCTTTTCTACCAGGGCTGCGCCACATACTTCGTTTCAGGGGGTAATTAGTAATGTCGATGGAGCAAAGGATAAACTGGAGAGCCTAGAGGCAAGATTGAGGGCTGTTGAGGGATTTGAAAGTTATGGGTTTGGAGATGTTGCCAGATTGAGCTTGGTTCTTGGCGTCAAAATACCACATAAGTTCAAGGCGCCAGATTTTGAGAAGTATAAGGGAAATACATGCCCTAAGAGCCATCTAACCATGTTTTGCAGAAAGATGGCTGCATATGCTTATGATGAGCAGCTGCTCATCCATGTTTTTCAAGATAGTTTGGTTGGAGTGGCATTAAACTGGTATACCCATTTGGAGCCGACTCGAATTCGTTGTTGGGCGGACTTGGCTGATGCTTTTGTGAAACAATACATATACAATACACATGTTGCGCCAGATCGTTTACAGCTGCAAAACATGTCGAAGAAAGACAACGAAACTTTTGAGGAGTATGCTCAACGATGGAGGGAATTGGCTGCACAAGTTGAGCCACCTTTGTATGATAGAGAAATGGTGGCAATGTTTGTAAATACGCTCCAACCACCATTTTATGAACATATGGTGGGAAATATATCTTCAAATTTTGCCGATATCATCGTGATAGGCGAACGAATAGAGATCGGGTTGAAAAATGGGAAGATTGCATATGGCTCATTGGTGGTTGCAAATTCCGAAAAACCCAACTTCAACTCAGGAAAAAGAAGGGAAGGAGATGTGCATGCAACATCTGCAACCCCCGTGTGGAGAGGTCAGGCTCCCACTCATAACTATCGACCATACTAGGGTCAACATCCACATGCAGCTAACGCGTCATTTGGTTATCAAATTAGGCCTCAACAACAACCAGGGTACTATCAACCACAATACATCCCGACGAATAATTGGAGGGGAGGGGCAAACGTAGGTTCCAATATGAATATGGGTTCAAATACTTATCCAAGAAGGAACCAGGAAAGAAATTATGTTAACTTTACCCCAATTCCTACAACTTATACGGAATTATTGCCTCATCTTATCAAACAGGGTCTGGTTCTCATTTGTCCCCTGAAGCCTTTGCAGCCTCCGTACCCAAGAGGTTATGATGCAGATGCAAAGTGTAGTTATCATGGAGGGGCCGTTGGTCATTCCACTGAGAGGTGTCTGGCTTTCAAGCATAAAGTGCAGACTCTAATTGATTCTGGGTGGTTAAAGTTCCAAGAAGATAAGCCTAGTATCGAGGCCAATCCTTTATCCGGGCATGGAAGTGCTTCGACGAATGCTGTCGAAGTGAAAGAACATGAGCTGGTGAGAAATGTGAAAGAAGTGAGGAGCTCTAGGAGGTTTATTTTGGAGGCGTTGCTGAAAGTGGGTATCTTGAAGGGTGATTATGATGAGAGTATGGCATGCGCGCTCCACCCAGATGCTGAGCACTCTATTGAGGAGTGTGTTGAGTTTGAAGAAATTCTGAAAGACCTGCTAGATCGTGGTCTGATGCAGGTATGCTACAAGAGTGAGGAGAGAGATGTATTTGCACAAACTGGTGATGAATCCGGCATGATTTTACCAGAACCATTGGTGATTCGTTTCACTAGGACTACCTCTATCCCACCAACTCAAGGAAGGTCGCCCGTTGTTATCTGTGTATCAGCCCCTTTTCCTTACAAGAACGAAAAAGCCGTCCCATGGAGATATGGGACGCATGCGTCAGGCGAAGCACAAAGCATTGATCCTGTCGTCAAAAACATATCAGGGATAGGTGGAATGACTAGGAGTGGTCGAATTTTCACATCACCAGAGTTGGCACGAGAAAGAGTTAATGATAAGGAAGCAACGATGGCCGCGAAGGCAAAAGAATTCTTAAAGGGGAAGGGTGCACAGACAGAGGAGATCCCCGACAAGGAAGAGAAGAAAGAAGTTTCTGAAGAGGAGGCTTGTGAATTTTTAAAATTCATACAACAAAGTGAATATAAGGTGGTGGAACAGTTAAACCGTATGCCTACTTGTATATCCTTGTTAGACTTGCTCATGCATTCGGCATCACACAAAAAGTTGTTAATGAAGATACTCAGTGAGGCTCACGTGGAGCAAGGTATTTCGCTGAATAAATTTGAGGGTATTATTGGCAATATTGTTGCTAATAATTATCTCACCTTTACGGATGAAGAGATACCTGCTGATGGAAGAGGGCATAACAAGGCTCTTCACGTCTCTGTGAAATGCCTGGATCATGTTATAGCGTGTGTCTTAGTGGACAATGGGTCCTCTTTGAATGTCATGCCGAAAGCAACCTTGGAAAAGCTACCTTGCGAAGGAATGCATATGAGGCCGAGTTCAATGATTGTGAGGGCGTTTGATGGTAGCAAAAGAGAAGTGATGGGAGAAGTGGAATTAACAATGCAAGTTGGCCCGTGTGTCTTTCAAATAACATTCCAGGTTATGGATATCCTGCCAGCTTATAGTTGTCTGTTGGGGCGCCCATGAATCCATTCGGCTGGAGTTGGGCCTTATACACTACACCAGAAGTTGAAGTATGTGATGGGAGATAAGCTGATGATAGTATCAGGAGAAGAGGATCTTCTTGTGAGTGGGCCATCATCCACGCGCTACATCGAGGGGCTGAAGAAGCTCTCGAGACAGCCTTCAAATCGTTGGAGATTGTGGGAAATGCTTGTGTGGAACCGTTTCCAGTAAATCCTCATCTATCATGTGCTTCTATTATGATGGCCAAGATTATGCTAAAAGAGGGCTATATATATGGGGAAGGTTTGGGCAAATATCGACAGGGTCGAGCATTCCCTCTAGAAATCGTTGAAAACAAGAACAGATATGGCTTGGGGTACAAACCTACCAAGGAAGACAGGAAAAGGATGATTGAAGAAAGAAAAGAACGCAGTCTAGCCCGTGCAGAAAAACGAGGGCCCAGAGAGAGCAAAATTTACATTGTTGACATCAAGGAAAGCTTCCGCAGTGCTGGGTGGATCAACACTGGCCAGATAGCAGCTGTGGAGGATGAAGAAAGGCCTCAAAGTTTGAGCTTTGTGTGGGCTTGCTCCCCTGATACTCAACTCAACAATTGGGAAACACTGGATTTACCTGTGATGCTTAATGTGAACAAAATGTAATAGTTTTAATTAAGCTTATAGTTTCGATTGGGGCTTTAGAACTGAGGTTTTGGGGATTGACTTTTTACTTTTCACTCAGCGTGATAATAAAGTTGCATTTCATCATCGTTTGGCATTTTTCTTGTTTATCTTATTTATTTATACTTTTTCATAAATTTAAATGATGCAGATGTGACAATGATTGTTTTGAAAATAACGATATCAATGTTCCTAATTTTGAGCACCCTATCAATAATACGGAAGATGATTTCGAAGATGATGTGGAACCCTCTCCGGAATTGTTGAGATTAGTGGAACAAGAATCTAAGGAGATAAAACCCCATCAAGAGGAGATTGAAATACTCAACTTGGGAGAGAAGGATGAGATAAGGGAAGTGAAAATCGGTACTAGTATGAAAATGGGAGTGAGGGAAAGATTGTGTGCCCTATTGAAGGAGTTTAAAGATGTGTTCGCGTGGTCTTACAATGACATGACGGGTCTGGATACTGATATTGTGCAGCATAGGCTCCCACTCAAGCCAGAATGCCCTCCAGTCAAGCAAAAACTAAGAAGAATGAAGCCGGAAATGTCCCTAAAAATTAAAGAGGAGGTCCAAAAGCAATTTGATGCAGGATTTTTAGCTGTGGCAAGATACCCACAATGGGTAGCGAATGTTGTACCCGTGCCTAAGAAGGATGGGAAAGTTTGAATGTGTGTTGACTATCGTGATTTGAATCGTGCAAGTCCGAAGGATAATTTCCCATTACCACACATCGATACTCTGGTTGATAATACGGCCAAATTTTCGTTATTTTCGTTTATGGATGGATTCTCGGGATATAATTGTTGTGACTTTGGCAAGTGTACCAAATCGTTCAAGTAATAAAACCGGTAAGACCGGATATCGTTTCCCAAGAGACTCGTGTCCTAGACAATCGTATAATATCTAACTAATTTAGACTAAAGAATGATTCCATGTTTTTGTGGTTTTCATGCAATTAAATTGAAGATAAAACATGAAGTGTAAAAGTGATCTTTGATAATGCAAACACTTAGGAAATGAAAGATTAGAAATGATATGGAATGGTATTGTTGGGGGTATGATTTCACCTACTTCACTCTTATGCATAGAAAAACACTTCCTCTTTATTAATATGCCAATGTCAATCTACTAAATTACTCAAACCCAATCCCTTGGTAGAGAGAGCCTAGACTTACTTCTTAAACTCCAATCCCTTGGAAAACCTAAAAAGTTCATCCGCTTTAAGAATTGAGATTCAAGACAACCAAAGGTCCTAGTTCTATCCCTAGATACAATTTCCTTTAGGTGTTTAATCCAATTCTAGATTCACTCAATATTTCCCAATATCAAGCAAACCCTAAAATCATGATATGGTTGAATCAATCATACAAGCTTTAAGCAAAGGAATTAAACACTAACAATCAATCAAAGAGGCATATAATCATTAAAAACAACTGTAATTTACATAAGAGATCCGTGGTTACATCAATCCCCCAACAAGAATGAAACTAGCTCTCCATGAATGGAGAGCTTGATCTTACAACAATGGTGGAAATGGAAGAAGGAGGAGGACCCAAGGATGAAGAAGGGCTGTTCCCACAGCTCCTAGCTCGCCTCTGGACGCTCCAATTGAGAGAAATCGTGTATGAATGCCAAAGATGCCAACCCCTTCGCGTTCCAGAACTAAATAAGCCGTTTCTGCCACATCAGCAAAAGTTGCGCCCGGCGGCCCGACAGACAGGCGCCATGCGCGCCCTCGGTCAGCACTATCACGCCCGGCGCCGCCTAGGCCAGTAGGCGCCCGGCGTGACTCTCTGCAGCAGCCTGGGTTCTTCATCTTTTCAGCTACTCTTCTCTCTTTTCTTGGGTTTTGGCAATGTTCTTTGGTGGGTAGCTTCTCCCAGCTTCTTTGAATGGGGATTAGCCATCAAATGGGCAAATTACAACTAATAAAGTAACCACTTACAAATAACAAGAAAATGAGTTAAACAAGACTAGAAGTAAAGGAAGAGTTGACAATTTCCATCAATTTGATGTTGGATAATGAAGTAAAATTGGTCATTATCAACTCCCCCAAACTTAGAACCTTGCTTGTCCTCAAGCAAAAGGTAACTATCCTAAAAAACAATCATTCAAATGCATTGGTTTCAAATTTGAGATATCCTTTAAGCTCATGAAGTAAAAATCCTGTGTTTGCATCTACTGGAAAGAACATAATGGATATATACAGCTTTCATCAATCAAGCACAACAGTGTTGTTCACCTATCAACAATTATGATCACAATGCAGAGGGTGTAAAAGAAGTCAACAAACATGACAAAGTGTTTCACATGATGTATGGAATCAATCCTCACCTGGAAGGTGTTTCACTCTAACACAATGGTGTATAGGGGTGTAAAAAGCTCACTCTGCAATCAACTTATCACACAATTTAACTTTGCCTTTCGTTTCAATCAATTCAAAACCATTTACAAGCAAGTTGATGTCACAAGGACTTTGATTGGCTTGTATTGTGGTTGGGCTAAGAAAGAATCATGGTTATTCTGGAAATCAAAGGTTCTTGAGCTGAGAAATTACATAATTCACTTCATTCATATAAGCTTTTCTTTTGCTCCTCATGTATCATTACCAATTTAAAACTTACACCCAACTTTTTTTCATTCAGTACTTTTCTTTTTCTCTTTTTCTTACTTTTCCATCTTTGTCTTATTCTCAATACACCATAATTTCCCCCCCAAACTTGGATTGTTCTCCTGTAATGCAGATGCATGTTCTACTCAGCTCAAGGTACAAGGTTCAGGGAATTTTCAATAAGTTTAAGGTACAAAGAGGCAAGATCTTTTTACATATATGGTTGAATGGCTAATGTGTATGTAAGGTGAGAAAAGAATGCCTTGATCAAATTCAACAAGCAAGCAGATAGTTCAAATCATAGAAACTCAGGCAAAGTCAATTGTGATCTAGCATGATAGCATTCGCACATAAAAAAATCTGAGGCACAAATTCTCACCCTGTTAATCAAGATTCCATACTTTGCCAAACACAATGTCATGAATATTGACTGCAATTGATTCCCTAAGCATTAGCATAACTCAGTGAAAACATCCACAATAAATGCTCAATTAACTCAACTATTTCCACACATTCAATCACATAAAGAAAGCATAACAACCAGATTTTCACATATCATCAACTCATACTGTCAAACCAAATGCATAGAAGATGTTTATGAAAAGGGTCCTAAAAGTAAAATAAAGACTGAAAAAATGAAAAGAAAGAAACAAATAAAGAAAGTCGACTACTGCTGTGATGGCCATCCATCAGTCTGAGTCCTCCTCGTCTGCCTCATCATCGTCCTCCTCCTCCTCATCGTCATCATCATCCTCATCCATAGCAGCAGTGCCATCCTGAGGTCTACCCCCCCAGAAGAAAAGGACTGGTCCCCAGGCCAAGCAACGAAGGTGTTGTACTGGTCCGGTGTCATAAAACCTGGATGGGATGCTGCATAAACATGCCTCATCATCTCTGCATGGGCCTGGCCGATCCGGTTCACCGCCTCCAACTTTGAGTCAATTAGTGCGAGTCTCATGTCCATCATCTGGTAAGGATCGGACGGAGGTGCTGGTGGTGGTGGCTGAGGACGTCTGGGGATAGGGCGATGTCTAGCATGTATCCTCGGTGATCTGGGTGGTGGACTGGCGACTCCATCATCTGCATCCAAACAAAATTGGGTATAATACCCCATATCAATTGGTTTCCTGGGATGCTCGAATGGTGGAATAGTAGTGTCCACTCCTTCTTGCTTGCAGAGATGGGTGATCAGAGATGGATGTCCTAGGGGAGCTTTTGTTGAATTCGCACAGTTGCGTATCTCATTAGCTATTAACTTCCCCAGATTTACAGAGCGTCCAGTTAGAATAGCATATAAGATGACAGCTCTGTTAACCGTGACATCAGAGACATGCGTGCACGGTGAAATGTTGGAATGCACAAGAGGCATCCATAGACGGCTGAGGGAATTGAGATGTACCCTCTTTACATGAAGAGGTTGTTGCTGCCTATTTCTTTGAAATGTGCCTCCTGTAATACATAAGGCCTGCTCAATCTCCTCATAGTCAAGCTCAGTTGCCATCAGCTCAGCGTATCCACATATCTCATCATCATCTTCCCACTCCGTGTTGAGGAACTCATTTATAGTGTCAGCATTGAATGAAATTCGCTGACCGCGTACATAGCTCCAGAAGGGTTCTGTGTCCGGAGAGAAGGATTTGGCATTTGCATAGAATTCCTGGACAATGGCTATGTTGGCTGGTTCTGGGTATGTGGTTACATAGCTCCATTGCCTCTCCATAATCTCATTGGAGAAGTCTGGCACATCTTAAGGTAGAAGGGTGACTTTCCTCTCCATCAAGAGTTTTCTGTTCTGGACATTGGAGAAGTGCTTCTTATGGTCCTTAGTTAAGAAGATATCAGAGTATATCTTCTCTTTCCTTTTGTTTGTCCTGAGACCAGCAGTGGTCTTAATCCTCTTGGACCCAGATGAAGAAGCCATATCTGCAAAATAAGGTAGGATCAAAAAGGTTACATGTTATTAGATTCATGAATGAATTCATTAATAACTTTCATCTTTATGTACCCAATACATTCAATGATATTCACACTAATTATACATTCAAAATTGAGCATAGAAGGGCCCTGATCAATGCAAATTTTAAGCCAAACAGAAAAACAGCAAGAAACAATGAATCTGCCAGGATCAGTCACGCCGGACGCCGCCTCAGTCAGTAGGCGCCGGGCGTGACAGCAGGTTATGCAGATTGTGGTTATAGCTTCTCAGTTGATAGCTCAGTTTCCAGACATTGAAATAAGCTTAAGCATTTTAAATATGCATCCTTTAATAAACCAATCAGCACAAGTCTAGGTACAAGCTTAAATTCTCATGAATCAACACATGTTTTCAACTTTATATAGCTCAAACTCAAATTTAATCACAGTTCAGTCAAGAATGCATAACAATTAACATTGAACCAATACACACAAGCTGTAGGACACACCACAACAAACATCAAAACTGGGCAGGGAAAGTCGCGCCGGGCGCCGCCTCAGTCAGTAGGCGCCGGGCGTGACATGCAGTATTGGGGTAAACCCAGTTTCTGCATTCTAGCCACTTGTGCGTGTGTGTGTGTGTTCAAACAGGTCAAAGAAAGCATAAAGGTTAGTACAACACAGCAGCTATATCATACAACACTCAATTAAATTGAATTAGATTACCCTAGGTCAAAATCAAACCATGTACATGATGAACAACCAAGGCTAAACATTGTGAAGGAATTTACAATAGTAAAGAGTGAATAGCCTACTTGATGTGCAGAGAATGTGATTAGCTTGGTGTGGAGATTTTTGCAGTGGGAGAATACTTGGGTGGAGAAGCCGAGAGTGAGCAAAGAGAGAATGGAGGGGTCCAAACATTGGTGGCAGCAGCAATGTGGTGTGTGGGCTGGAAATATGTGAGAAGGAAGTTGATTGAGGTGATTTGAAGTGGAGGAGAGTGGAAAACGTGAAGTGGAGTGCGTGAGAATGTGCGTGAGTGGGGGGGATGGGTTTAGGTTTAGGTTATTTGAATTGGGCCTCTCAACTGTACACTCAGGAAAAAAAATAGCTGCAGAAGTCGCGCCCGGCGCCTAATGGATCATGCGGCGCCGGGCGTGAAATTGTGACCCAGCCAGATGTAGAATCAGAGAAGTGTGTGGCCAGACTGGATGAGCTGGCACCGGGCGCCGTCTACTGCTTGAGGCGCCGGGCGTGAGTTTCTGCAGAATTTTGCAGAAACTGGTTTTCAAGTTACCTAACTCGGGTTTTTGTGAAATTGAACTTCAAAACACTTGAGATGCTCCAGAATCCCATGTTATCATTAAACAAACTTGTTCAAAACCCAAAGAATTGAATTGGAGCACTCAAGTTGCAAATTGAAGTCATTCTTTCAAAGTTTTAAAATTCCACAAATTAGGCAACATTGTTGGCTATTGGCTTAAGTAAGGCACTTTGGAATCATGTTAAAACAGCCCAGAAAATAGCCAAAACAGTTTCACATCTCTAATTCACATCAATGCACTATATCCTTCAACAATCTAACAATCAACTCAAAAATTCACCTTGGTTGTTCTTCACACAAACATGGTTCAAAACAAAGACATCACACTAAACATTACAACATACAATCAAACAATTAAACAACACTCAAAAATTAAAATCACACAAGAGAAAAGGTTAGAAAGTTGGGTTGCCTCCCAGTAAGCGCTTGTTTAACGTCATTAGCTTGACACCATTTAGCTCAAGTTTGATTCTTGATGTTGGAGTGCTTCTTCTTGTCATGACACCAACATCCTCTCAGCAATTTCCTAGTCACCAATTTGACTCTCCTAGAATATGGAGCCTCGATCTCAAGTACTCCATTTATCTTGATGTTCTTGATGACCCATAACCTATTCTTGAATTTCACTGGTTTGCCAGGTTTGGGCTCATCGCTTGCTATCACATAATTTTGGTGGACTAGTTCTTCTTCTTTTTCTTCTTCCTCTCCTTTTACTCTTGGGGATAAATAGCTGAAGCTCCTCTTGACCAACTTGGCAGCTTGCTCTGTTAGACTAGTAATTGATAAAATTTCATCTGTATCTTCAAGACTAGTCTCTTTTTCATGATTTTGCTGCTCAACCCCAAAGACGTTGAAAGTCACCTCCTCATCTTGGTCTTTCAATTTCACTGTTCCTTCTTCCACATGAATGACAACTTTGGCTGTCTTCATGAAAGGTCTTCCGAGGATGAGTGGTATATCTGCAGATTCCTCCATGTCCATAACTACAAAATCCACCGGGAATTGGAGTTTATCTATTTTGACCACCACATCTTCCACTACACCATATGGGTACTTGATGGATCTATCTGCCAGTTGCAACATCATTCTCGTAGGCTTGACTTCAAGACCACCAATCTTCTTAAGCATAGATAGGGGTATCAGATTGATACTAGCCCCCAAGTCAACAAGAGCTCTACCTATCTCCTGGTTTCCAATAGTGCATGGAATGGTGAAACTCCCTGGATCTTTAAATTTTGGAGGAAGAGTCTTCTGCATGATGGCACTGCAATTTCCCTGTACTTCAATTGTTTCCTCATCTAAATATTTCTTCTTGCTGAGGATTTGCTTCATGTATTTAGCATAAGCAGGAATTTGTTGCAGTGCTTCGGTCAATGGCATGGTGATCTCAAGTTGATCGAATATTTGCTTGAACCGAGCCAACTGTTTCTCCTTCCCTTTAGTAGATGGGATTTTTGGGTAAGGGAGGTGTTTCACTATTTCTTTCTCTTTTTGGTTTTTCTCTTTTTCAAACTTTTTATTCTCTTTTCCTCCTCCAACAATCTCTTCTTCAATTCTTTCTTGATCTTCCTCTTCATTCTTTTCTTTTTCTTTTTCTTCTGGCTTTTCTTTTTCTTCTTCTTTTCTTTGAACCTCTTTCCCACTTCTTGTGAATATTACATTACATTCTTCCTTGGGGTTGACTTGCGTATTTGCAGTAAATTGTCCACCCTGTTGGTTTGCTAATTGCTTGGCCAATTGACCAACTTGCACTTCCAGATTCTTTATAGATGCATCAGTGTTTTTCTGGTTTTGGATGGACTGCTGTATGAACATTTGCAAGGTATCTTCTAGCTTTGAAGTCCGATCATTTTGAGGTTGATAATGCTGGCCAGGTTGATACGGATTTGTACTGCTAGAAGCTTCTTGATTTTGTCTCCACCCTTGATTGGAAGGATTAGGGAAATGATTGTTGAAGAAGTGTTGTCGTCCTTGATTTCCCATATAATTGATTTCTTCAGGTTGGGACGTACTAGGACTTTGACAATGGCCATTGGGGTGGTTATCTCCACAGAAATCACATCTCATTACTTGATGATGTGGTTGAGGTTGAGCTTGCATTGCTTGTAACTGCTGAGGTAGTTTGGCCATATGTTGAGTTAAGAGTTCCATTTGTTGAGCCAGAAGCTTATTCTGTGCAAGTAAAGCATCCTGGGCACTCAGTTCATACACTCCTCTCCTCCGTGCTGGATTTCTCCCATGTTGGCTCCTCAAATCAGTGGAAGCCATATTTTCAATCACCGCAATGGCTTCATCAGCAGTTTTAAATAGTACTGAACCACCAAAAGCTGCGTCTAGTATCATCTTAGTATGAGGTTGCAAACCATTACAAAAAGTTTGCACTTGCATTTCTAGACTGAATCCATGGCTGGGACACTTTCTCAGTAAGGATTTAAATCTTTCCCATGCTTCACAAAGTGGTTCATCTACTCCTTGGACGAAAGTAGCAATGGCAGCCTTCACCTCTGTGCTCTTTGATGGTGGAAAGAAGCGTGCTAGAAATTTGTATTCCACATCCTCCCAGCTCGTAAGACTTTGATTAGGCTGTGACTGGAGCCAAGCCTTTGCTTTGCCATTCAGAGAGAATGGGAAGAGTCTCATGTACAATGCTTCTTCATCCTCCCCTTGTACACCCATAGTACCACATAGCTCATAGAAAGTGACCAAATGAGCATGGGGGTCTTCATTGTCCAGGCCAGAAAATTGGTTTGAACTGATGAGCTGGAGTAGAGCAGGCTTCATTTCTGCCAGCTTGTCACTCATAGTGGGCCTCACAATGCTTGAGAAATTCCTCAGGCTTGTGTAAGTTATTGAGTCCCCTATGGTTCTCCTAGGAGGTGGTCCTGCGCCAGCCATCCCGTTCACAGAAGAAGAATCAAAAGATTCTATGATTTGATTGTTGAAAGAAGTTGAGGATTCAAGAGCGGCTTGTGCTGCTAGAGCTTTTCTTTTCCTAGTGTCACTATTGTTCCTTCTAGCTGCTTTCTCAATCTCCGGATCCACAAGGAGTGGTTCAGATGACACAGTCCTCCTTGTACGGATGTTTCCCTGCATACACTAGAAAACAACCAAACTCGAGCCACAAGTCAGCCCAAAAATAAAGATAATAATTACAATAAAATAGAAACTTATACACAAAAAGATAAAGCCTAAATCGGTTAAAAATCACACAAAAGTCTAGTTTAACACGGGTCCCCGGCAGCGGCCCCAAAAACTTGTTGTGACTTTGGCAAGTGTACCAAATCGTTCAAGTAATAAAACCAGTAAGACCGGATATCGTTTCCCAAGAGACTCGTGTCCTAGACAATCGTATAATATCTAACTAATTTAGACTAAAGAATGATTCCATGTTTTTGTGGTTTTCATGCAATTAAATTGAAGATAAAACATGAAGTGTAAAAGTGATCTTTGATAATGCAAACACTTAGGAAATGAAAGATTAGAAATGATATGGAATGGTATTGTTGGGGGTATGATTTCACCTACTTCACTCTTATGCATAGAAAAACACTTCCTCTTTATTAATATGCCAATGTCAATCTACTAAATTACTCAAACCCAATCCCTTGGTAGAGAGAGCCTAGACTTACTTCTTAAACTCCAATCCCTTGGAAAACCTAACAAGTTCATCCGCTTTAAGAATTGAGATTCAAGACAACCAAAGGTCCTAGTTCTATCCCTAGATACAATTTCCTTTAGGTGTTTAATCCAATTCTAGATTCACTCAATATTTCCCAATATCAAGCAAACCCTAAAATCATGATATGGTTGAATCAATCATACAAGCTTTAAGCAAAGGAATTAAACACTAACAATCAATCAAAGAGGCATATAATCATTAAAAACAACTGTAATTTACATAAGAGATCCGTGGTTACATCAATCCCCCAACAAGAATGAAACTAGCTCTCCATGAATGGAGAGCTTGATCTTACAACAATGGTGGAAATGGAAGAAGGAGGAGGACCCAAGGATGAAGAAGGGCTGTTCCCACAGCTCCTAGCTCGCCTCTGGACGCTCCAATTGAGAGAAATCGTGTCTGGATGCCAAAGATGCCAACCCCTTCGCGTTCCAGAACTAAATAAGCCGTTTCTGCCACATCAGCAAAAGTTGCGCCCGGCGGCCCGACAGACAGGCGCCAGGCGCGCCCTCGGTTAGCACTATCACGCCCGGCGCCGCCTAGGCCAGTAGGCGCCCGGCGTGACTCTCTGCAGCAGCCTGGGTTCTTCATCTTTTCAGCTACTCTTCTCTCTTTTCTTGGGTTTTGGCAATGTTCTTTGGTGGGTAGCTTCTCCCAACTTCTTTGAATGGGGATTAGCCATCAAATGGGCAAATTACAACTAATAAAGTAACCACTTACAAATAACAAGAAAATGAGTTAAACAAGACTAGAAGTAAAGGAAGAGTTGACAATTTCCATCAATTTAATGTTGGATAATGAAGTAAAATTGGTCATTATCAATAATCAAATTAAAATGGCACCGGAAGATATGGAAAAAATTACCTTTATCACGTTATGGGGAACATTCTGTTATAAGGTGATGTCTTTCGGACTCAAGAATGCTGGAGCAACATACCAAAGGGCAATGGTGACACTCTTTCATGATAAGATGCATAAGGAAATTGAAGTTTATGTGGATGACATGATTGTAAAGTCGGAATCAGAAGAGGAGCATATTTTCAATCTAAGGAAATTATTTGAGAGACTGAGAAAGTACAAACTCAGGTTAAATCCTGCCAAATGCACGTTTGGAGTAAAGTCTGGAAAATTGTTGGGCTTTATTGTCAGCCAAAGAGGGATAGAAGTTGATCCTGACAAAGTAAGAGCGATAACGGAAATGTCTGCGCCCAGAACAGAAAAAGTGGTTCGAGGTTTTCTGGGAAGATTGAACTACATTGCTAGGTTCATCTCCCAATTAACTGCTACTTGTGAACCAATGTTCAAGTTGCTACGGAAAAATCAGGCTGTAGTCTGGAATAAAGATTGTCAAGTTGCTTTCGAAAAGGTCAAACAATACCTGCAAGACCCTCTAGTATTTCGTTCACCTATGCCAGGAAGACCGCTCATTTTGTATTTGACCGTATTGGATAATTCAATGGGTTGTGTATTGGGTCAGCATGATGAAGACGGGAAAAGAGAGCATGCTATATATTACTTGAGCAAGAGATTCACAGATTGCGAACAACGATATTCGTCGTTAGAACGAACTTGTTGCGCACTAGCGTGGGCTACTCATCGTTTAAGGCAATAGATGTTGAGTCACTCTACTTGGTTGATATCTAAAATGGATCCTATCAAGTATAATTTCGAAAAGTCCGCTCTCACTGGAAGAATAGCTCGATGGCAGATGCTACTATCAGAGTACAACATTGTATATGTTACTCAGAAATCTATCAAGGGTAGCGCTTTAGCGGAATATTTAGCCCATCAACCCATTGGTGATTATCAGCCAATGCAACCTGAGTTTCCTGATGAAGATATCATGGCTTTATTTGCTGAGAACAAAGAGGACAAAAATGAAAAAGCCTGGACGGTATTATTCGATGGGGCCTCGAATGTAATGGGGCATGGAATAGGAGCAGTGCTTATCTCTCCTAAGAATTAATACATTCCAATGACGGCAAGGTTGTGTTTTAATTGCACGAATAATATCGCAGAATATGAAGCCTGTGCTATGGGTATTCGAGCAGCAATAGAGTCTAAAGCAAAAATTCTGGATGTATATGGAGATTCAGCTTTGGTCATCCATCAATTGAAGGGAGAATGGGAGACTAGGGATACAAAATTAATTCCATACCAAGCTTACATCAGGGGATTAATTGAGTATTTTGATTCCATCATGTTTAATCATATACCGTGAGAAGATAATCAATTAGCAGACGCGTTGGCTACTTTGTCATCGATGTTTGAAGTTGATCAAGATGCAGAATTGCCAATGATCGAAATGAAGAGTCATGCGGAGCCAGCGTATTGTCATTTCATCGAGGAGGAGGTAGATGGTAAACCTTGGTACTTTGATATCAAGCATTATCTTATGACCCGAGAATATCCAGAGAAGGCATCTGAAAACGATAAAAGGGCGTTAGGGAGGTTGGTTGGCAGCTTGATTTTGAGTGGGGATATTTTGTATAAGAGGAATCATGACATGGTTCTCCTTAGATGCGTAGATGCAAAAGAAGCTGAGCTGATACTAAAAGAAGTGCACGAGGGTACATTTGGCACGCACATGAATGGGCACTCAATGGCCAGGAAGATACTGAGAGCGGGGTATTTTTGGTTGACTATGGAAAATGATTGTTGTACACATGTGAGAAAGTGTGAGAAATGCCAGGTGTACGCAAATAATATCAATGTGCCACCCACGACCTTGAACGTGTTGTCTGCACCATGGCCCTTTTCGATGTGGGGAATAGATGTCATCGGAGCTATAGAGCCAAAGGCGTCAAATGGACACCGTTTCATATTAGTCGCAATCGACTACTTCACCAAGTGGGTTGAGGCTACTTCTTATGCTAATGTGACTAGAAAGGTGGTGACCAAGTTCATAAAAAGGGAGTTGATTTGCAGATACGGGCTCCCTAACAGGATCATCACTGATAATGCCACTAACTTGAACAACCAGATGATGACAGAGTTATGTGAGGAGTTCAAAATTCATCATCTTAATTCTTGTCCTTATCATCCAAAGATGAATGGGGCAGTAGAGGCTGCTAACAAAAATATCAAGAAGATTGTGCAGAAGATGGTGGTCACATATAAGGATTGGCATGAAATGCTTCCTTTTGCTTTACATGGTTATCGCACTTCGGTACGAACATCGACTGGGGCAACGCCTTTCTCGCTTGTATATGGAATGGAAGCATTACTTTCGTTTGAAGTGGAAATTCCGTCCTTACGAGTTTTAATGGAAACCCAATTAGAAGAGGCTGAGTGGGTTCAAGCTCGTTTCGACCAGCTCAATCTCATCGATGAAAAAAGATTAACAGCAGTATGCCATGGACAATTGTACCAAAGAAGAATGAAGAAGGCATTTGACAAAAAGGTACACCCAAGAGAATTTCATGAAGGTGAGCTGGTGTTGAAGAAGATTCTACCTATACAAAAGGATCATAGAGGCAAATGGACTCCAAATTATGAAGGGCCATTTGTAGTGAAGAAAGCATTTTCTGGTGGGGCACTAATTCTCACGAGAATGGACGGAGAGGAGTTACCATTGCTAGTTAATTCTGATGCAGTAAAAAAGTTTTACGCATGATGATTCCGTGATAGTGGTTGCTATTAAGGGGATGTTGATATTATCTTTAAAGCTTATTGTACTCTGTGTTTTTTTCACTAAATGAAATTCACGTGATTTTATTCATATTTTGGTTGTTTGCATTCCATCTGAAATATTGCATGTCACGCTGAGCTGTTAAGTAGTCAAGGGAAAATGAAAATGAAAATAAGTAAACGCATGTTGATAAAAGCATCACAGGTATATTAGGTTGGCGAGCTCGGTCCTGGAGGATGTCGAGAAAGGAAAAACGAAAAAGAGGTGAAAAAAGAAAGGTCACATGTTGAGTTTGTTGTTAATAAAGTTGTCAAGGGCATAATATTTTCAAAATGGAAAAAAGAAAAAAAAGAAAAAGAAAAAAAGTTTTGAAAAATAACGTTGGAGAGTCCTTTCCTGATTCAAGGTTTTGGGAGTAACCGGTGTTCTTTTCTTGATAAAGCATCTGCATTCACATTACTTGAACCCTAACTTTTTCGTTTCCCTTAAGACAATGTTGGGGCAGTTTTCATCATGTTACATATCACCGATAATCCGTTGATTAGGGAGATATATATAAAAAATAAATAAATAAATAAATAAAAAATAATAATAAAAAAATAAGAGAAAAAGAAGAAGAAGAAAACAAAGGAAGCAAAGCAAAGGAAAAATGAAGTTGATGTGTCAAACACTACATAGTTTCGTTTCAGCTTTAAATTCAAGAGAAAGTCAGACAAACAAGATTCGGAGTGACGTGTGGCCATTTTTCGTTATCCAATCGTCAAAAGCAGTTCATCCAATTGCACCCCTTTTGAGCCAAAATTCATAATTGTTTTCATCACCCTAGACAAGAATCATTAGCATATCGACGTCAACTTAAAAGGGTACATCATAAGCATCCAAAGTTGAGGAGGAAATCTCTAAAAAGAAAAAAAAAATAGAAATGAAAAGGAAAGTATCATAAAGGACCACAACAGTGGCAACGAAAAGAATGATCCAAAGGGAAAGAAAGAAAAAAACAACAATAAATATGCCTGAAGTTCAAATCCCTAAAGACAGTTGACTGGGCACCTTGCAAATGATTCTTGTTTAAAGACTTTAACCGTCAAACACTTATTTGGGCCTTAATTATCCTTTCTTTCAAAACCCTTTGACCTTTAGCCACGGTACAAGCCAATAAAAGTCCACGCTGACTGAAGACTGTTTGTCCTAATTTTTCTCACGAATTTAACTTTGAAACAGAATGATGTGGTGAACGACGCAATTCAGTTTTATTTTCAAAAAAAAAAAAAAGGTCTCCCTGTCAATCGAAGATCATCCGATTTGGGGGAATCCTTCATACCCAAATCTTTTCACTTTTCCAAAACATACTTATTGTGCAAAATTGGGGCAGTATGGGAGCCCAACATGTTAATAGCACTTTCCCCTAGATGAGGGACACACATACGTTAATATTTGCTCACGGAAAATCATTATTCATCTGCTTTTCATAACCATTTTTCCACATCCTACAGGGTTCAAGTTAATTTGGATTGCAAAAAGTGATAAAAAGAATTTTAACTCAGGGCTACACTTTCTTCCTGCTCATCAAAGGGTTCTATACCTATCAACGTTGTTTTTAAGGAATGCGTTTTGAATGTACATCGTGTCTGATGACAATATTAACAATGGATTCCAAACATGGATTTTTTTTTTAAAAAAAAAAGAGAAAAAAAAATGAATGAAAAAGCAAGAGTAAAAGAAAAGAACGAAATGAAAGTTTCATTTGTTTATGCATTCATGCATCATCATGACATAACATCATCTAAGAGGAAGCGAGGAGAATTGTTTGCAAAATCTTCATGTTTTACTCGGCATTTATCAACTTTTCAAAGCTGCAAATCCAGGTTTTAGTTTTCTGTTATCGGCCCTCTGCGTGGCAATGGTTGGTTTCAAATTTCTGTTCTGTGAGTTTGGCCGTCTGCGAGGCAATGGTCAAATCCAGGTTTTAGTTTTCCGTTATGGCCCTCTGCGTGGCAATGGTCGGTTTGAATTTTCTGTTCTGTGAGTTTGGCCCTCTGCGAGGCAATGGTCAAATCCATGTTTTAGTTATCGGCCCTCTGCGTGGCAATGGTCGGTTTCAAATTTCTGTTCTGTGAGTTTGGCCCTCTGCGAGGCAATGGTCAAATCCAGGTTTTAGTTTTCTGTTATTGGCCCTCTGCGAGGCAATGGTCAAATCCAAGTTTTAGTTTTCTGTTATCGGCCCTTTGCATGACAATGGTCGGATTTAAATTTCTGTTCTGTGAGTTTGGCCCTTTGCGAGGCAATGGTCAAATCCAGGTTTTAGTTTTCTGTTATCGGCCCTCTGCATGGCAATGGTCGGATTTAAATTTCTGTTATGTGAGTTTGGCCCTCTGCGAGGCAATGGTCAAATCCAGGTTTTAGTTTTCTGTTATCGGCCCTCTGCATGGCAATGTTCGGATTTAAATTTCTATTATGTGAGTTTGGCCCTCTACGAGGCAATGGTCAAATCCAGGTTTTAGTTTTCTGTTATCGGCCCTCTGCATGGCAATGGTCGGATTTAAACTTCTGTTCTGTGAGTTTGGCCCTCTACGAGGCAATGGTCAAATCCAGGTTTTAGTTTTTTTGTTACTGGTACTTTACTTGACATTGGTCATTTGGCATTGTGACTTGAATCATTTTGTTCGTTTTCTTTCATGATTGAAACCCGGACAAAATTAATGTTTTTATCTTTACTTAGCTTTACTTAAATAATACGAAAGATTAAATTTTCATATTATTTAGTAATATCTAAGTAAAGAGGGGCAGTTGTCAACACTCAATTTTGTCCAGGTAGTAAAAAATGTGTTTTTATTGGTTTTTTATTATTTTCCTTTTATTTTATTTTACCTTTTTGAATGTATTTAGATCTTTGCTTTTAATTCAATTTCTATTTTATTTCTTATATTCATTTTGTTTTAATAGAGTTAATTAATCAAAATAATTGAAAAATTGAAAAATAAAATTAAAATTAAAAATAAAATAAAAAGTAAAATAAAATTGAAATAAAAAAATATATATAAGAAAATAAAAAACGTGGGGGAGGTGGTGTATGTGAGGCGTGTCTGGGGTGAGGGAGACCAGGTGGTTAGGAGGAATATTTCCAAGATTTTTGGAAGAAAAAAAAGGGAGGAGGATTTTGGTGGATAAGGGAGAGAAAAAAGAAAGAAAGATTACACACACTGGGGATCTTCATCTTCGATCATCATCGAGTCTCCTGGAGAGTATTCACCATTTTCGCCTGCAGAAAAAAAAAAGACGCCTGCAGAAAAAAAAAGACCGAACCAAGCTTCAAAAGATAAGTAATGGCTTGCACTCCATGTTTTACTGAGTTGGTGATTGGCCCTTGAACATGTCTCTCTTACGTTGTTGCTAAGTTATATATGATTGTTGTTGAATACATTCCTAGTGTTGTGGATATTTGTACACATCCTTTATCTTACCGAACACCATCCTCAACCTACATTGCACAAAGCCACAGCCAAGAACAATGACCAATTTAGAACACCACACACGCCCATCGTTCTTAATCTCCAAAGACAAAACATCAAACTAATCCATAAATGTAAAAAAGGGGATTAAGAGAAGGAAAAGTGGTGTTGCTGGAGATGCTTTTGGCATGAAAAAACTCGAAAGGGGAAGAAGGAAAGCGGTGCCGGCAGCGTCATGAGGAAGCAAATTCCAGTGAAGAAAATGGTGGCCAGCTTCGTCTACGGAGGCGTTTCATTCATGAGATGAGAGACGGTGTCTGGGGGTACGGCAACCAGCGACAACTTTGGCCGCGATTTAGGGCGCCGTTGGGGTCTCGATTCTTGACGTCTGGGAGAGGGGAGAGAAGGGAAGGTTAGAGTGGTGGTCGACGATGGTCCCGGCTAGGAGTGGCGGTGCTCGCGACGGCTGATGTCGGCGACACGCGACGTTGGGGATGAGTCTTGGGTTGCGCGTGAAGAAGAGAAGGGAGAAAAGACTTGGATCTCGTGATCAGCGATGATGTCGATGGTGTCAGCAGAGGTGAGAAGCAAGAATAGAGGATCCGAGGCCGTGACCAGCGGCGGCCTGGGTGGCGTCGCCGGCGGAGTGTTGGACCGGATAGGAGGTCCTCCCGCGGTGGCTGTTTGGACGGTGGCTGGGGCATGACTGTTGAAGGGTGGAGGAGATCGTCTCTGGTATTTCTCGCTTAGAGAGAAGGAGGCCTGGGTTCTCGTTTGGATGAAACTGCGCGCAGAGAGGGAGAACCCCTAAGGGTTTCTGAGTTGGAGTGAAAAGGCTTTGGGCCTAACTAATAACAAAAAACAAAATAAAATATAACAGAAAACCTTTTTCCTTCACGTAGACCCGCTTTTCATCCGCGCACCCCCATACATCCTCGGGCCAGTGCTGGGCCAAGCCCAAAATAAAAAGCAAACAAAGTTGTTCCTGCAACCCCTTTTATTAGTATTTCGCCTCCTTTCCGTCTGGGCTTAGGCCCAATCTACTGTTAGGAATAAATTTGGTTTGGACACCCCTGTTCTCACTTCCACCCCTTTCAATTTGGGTTTAGGCCAAATCTCTAAATAAAAAAATAGTTTAGACACCCCATTTTCTCATTTGGACACCCCACTATTTGTTTTATTTTTATTACTTATTTATTTATTTGCTTTTCTTTATTTATCTTATCCTATTTGATTTTTTTATTATTTTTATTGTTGTTTTGTTTTTATTGTTTTTATTTTTTATTATAAATATCTATTTATTTTAAAATACATATTTAGTAATACATAAAAAAAATAATAAAATATATATATATATATATATATAAAATTTACAAAAAAATATTTTAAAGGTTAAGCACACGTGTGACCGCTCGCGTCGTCCTTGTGCTAAAAAACCTTTTCTTCTTTTTTTTAAATAAAAATTACAAAAATACATTTTAAAGGTTAAGCACACGTGTGACCGCTCGCGTCGTCTTTGTGCTAAAAACCTCTTCTTCTTTCTTATAAAAAAAATAAATATAATATAAATAAAATACGTTTTAAAGGCTGAACACTCGTGTGATCGCCGGCATCGTCGTAGTGTTCAATACCTTTCTTTCTTATTTACATAATATTAAACCAGGATATGGGTGCTCGTGCGATCGTCCGCATCAGCCTAGTACTTAATGTCGCAACCGGAATTGCCACCATAGTTTATTCTGGAAAACTACGGAAAAACCATAAAATGATAAGGCATGGTCTGCGAATTTGAGATTCTAAATTTGGGAGTCGGTTACGTGTAGGGAAGGTATTAGCACCAATAAACACCTGCCCTAAGGCAGTACCTTTAACTAAATACGCGAATATGATGTGGTTTTCAAAATGTTTATTTTTCCCCTAAAATAAAATTCTAAAGAAACAAAACATATTTTTTAGTTTTTTGGGCCCGACAAGGATTGACCTCGTTCCTACATATTCTCATTCAGAATGAGAAATCAGGGTTACGTAGTTCTCTTTAGAAATTGTTTGAAAATTGTTTGAGAAAATGATTATGGATAAATTTGGATTTTTGGGAGAGTGAACCTGACAAGGACTGGCCTGGCTCCTACGTATCTCCACTTTTGATGGAGAATCAAGGATCACGTAGTTCTGGCTAGGAATATAGTTTGTTGTTTGAAATTGTAGATACTTTTAGTTTTTGTAGATTTCATATTTTTTGTAATTTTATTTAAGAAAGAGGAAAGGTTTTTAGCACAAGGACGATGCGTGCGATCACACATGTGCCTAAACCTTTTAAAACATATTTTTTCGTAATTTTATTTAACAAAGAGAAAAGGTTTTTTAGCACAAGGACGATGCGTACGATCACACATGTGCCTAAACCTTTAAAACATATTTTTGGAATTTTAATTAAGAAAGAGATAAGAAAGAGAAAAGGTTTTTAGCACAAGGACGATGCGTGCGATCACACATGTGCCTAAACCTTCAAAACATATTTTTGTAATTTTATTTAAAAAGAGAAAAGGTTTTTTAGCACAAGGACGATGCGTGCGATCACACATGTGCCTAAACCTTCAAAACATATTTTTGTAATTTTATTTTAAAAAGAGAAAAGGTTTTTAGCACAAGGACGATGCGTGCGATCACACATATGCCTAAGCCTTTAAAATGTATTTTTTTGTATTATTTGAAAAATGAGGAAGAAAAGGTTTTAGCACAAGGACGATGCGTGCGATCACACATGTGCCTAAACCTTTAAAATAATTTTTTATATTTTTAATTTCTTTATTTGTAATTTTTATGTAAAACGAAACAAACAAACCAATAGATAAAAATAAAACGAAAGGGGTGGGGAAACTATACAAGGAGTTACATGCAATAAAGACCAAATAATCAAATAAAGAAACAAGCATAAGAAATGAAACAAAAGAAAAAGCCCAACAGGAATAGGGGTACAAGGATAAAAATCAGGGGTGCTGAGTGAAATTTAAGCTCCTTTGTTTGGGCCAATACTCTCCTTCTCCAACTTTAGATCTGCTAGGGGTGTAAACATGAAAACGGAGGTGCAGATAAAGTTATTATTGTTTTTTTTTTTTAAAGGTTTGTATGGGTCTGAGTCCAGGGAATGGATAGGGGGTGTGCGGGTGAGAAACGAGGTTGCACGAAGAATTGGCTTGAACACTTCTGTAAGATCCTTGAAAATATTTGTAAGTCAGATACTAAATTAAAAAAAAAAAAGTAAATAGTGAATAGTAAATTGTGAATAGTAAAAAGTGAATAGTAAAAAAAAAAATTATTTTTGGAAAGGATAAGTGTTCCACGTAGCTTTGAGATCAGAATTCACCAATTTGCAAACAAAAAATTATTTTTGTAATAGTAAAATGAATAAAAAAATGAATAGTAAAAATGAATAGTAAAAATGAATAGTAAAATTTTTTACTATAAATAGCCAAGGGGGGAGGCTGAAAATTTACACCAAAGAACTTAGAAAATTTTTGAGAGAAGAGAGTTGGAAGAATTTCTAATTTCAAAGGGGATATTCTGGAAGTTTTCAGAGAGCGAGGAGATTAAGGTAAGGGAAGCTAACCTTGAGTATCTCCTTTTGTATTATCTTGAGTCTTGAATATGCTATATTTTGCTTTTGTATGATCCTAAATCTTGATTATGAAGTATTTTGTTTCTGTATGATTTTGAATTTAAATGAGAGTATGCTTTTGTGTTGATATCCAAGTGTGATAGTTGTAAAACGTGATATTGATTATGTTATGCCATTTGTATGTTATTAGTTGTTTATTTTTGTATTTTGGAAGGATTAGAAATTGTCTAACCGGCTCTGCCAGATTCAATTTCTTGTTTCCCCAAACGTTTTATTTCTTTACTTATTTATTTTATTGCATTTTGGAAGGATTAGAAGTTGTCTAACCGGCTCTGCCAGATTCAACTTCTTGTTTCCCCAAACTATTTATTGCTTTACTTATTTATTTTATTGCATTTTTGGAAGGATTAAAAGTTGTCTAACCGGCTCTGCCAGATTCAACTTCTTATTTCCCCATACATGTTATTGTTCTTGTTATTTAATTATATTGTATTTTTGGATGGATTAGAAGTTGTCTAACCGGCTCTGCCAGATTCAACTTCTTGTTTCCCCATGAATTTTTATATTAAGATTATTTTTATGATTGTCAAATATTGTATTCTTCTATGACCATTTATTGTAATGTTTTATTATTGTTAATTGTTTATAATTATCTTGTATGAATTCTATTATGGATGTTTATTGTGATGAATTTATTGAATGAGTTTGTTGGCTGAAATTGATCTTGTTGGGAGGTTTGGAATAAGGGTTCTGTAATAACTTGTATATGGGTATTAAATAGATATACAGATACTGGTTGAGGTTGTTGTGAGAGGAAGTAAAATTAAGCATTTTAAGATTTAGAGCATAAGAAAATAAGGTAGATAAATTAAATAAATAAATTGTTAATTATTGAGGACCTCCCTTTGTTGGTAGGATAGAGGAACCTTAAAAACCTGAGTTGGCACATCCCTGATCATAGAGCAGCCCTGGCCTGGTCCAGTCAGTTGTGACTAGTCATATGTGCTGGCGTCGAAGGTGAGTTTGATGCGTTCAGACATCTGGGTCCTCTCCGGTGACCAATTGGGGTAAAGAAAAATCTATAATAGGATGAAAATAAAATAAAACAAGTTGATTGTAGATGCATAATATTATCATGGTAAAAATTTCATATATATTTTATTTATCATTACATTGAGCCCAGACTTTAATATGTAGTTCTTAAGATATGTTGATATATTTTGGTTGATCCATGATCTTTGTTTGGTGAAAATATGTTGAGTTATACTCGTTATGGGCAAAATGAGTTTATAATATGAAGCATGATATCTGACAATATGTTTGATTTATTGATACCAAAACGGGTGATTATGAATTCATGATTAAAGAATGAACATGATTGAGTTAGGTGGATAAAAGGGTATGAATTGTTGGTTTTTATGAAATGTTGGGGTGGTCATGAAAAATCATTACTTATGAAATGATGTTTACTACCGGGAGTAGTTTGTTCGAGTTATACCATGAGAGTTTGGTATGAGCAAAGTAACACTTGAGGTTTATGAAAGCAGGCATAAAGTGGTATGACCATAAGGCTTTGACATAAACATATGATTCGTAAGTTTTATAGAAGCAGGCAGAGGGGGGTCTGACCATAAGGCTTCAGAAAGTAAGACATAGTATATAAGTGAGGCTTAAGGAAGCAGGCAGAGAGCGGTCTGACCATAAGGCTTCATGAGTAAGCATGGAACACTTGTAAGATTTATGGAAATGAGAAAGATGATTTTGATAATGATGAATTAATGACATCAGAATAATGGTATTTTATCAATTGCAGAAATACATGATTATAATATTTTTATTACAAGTTTAATGATTTTATGATATGGTTGGCTTACCCTTATTTGTTTGTGCTATGATCATATAACTCATGTTATATGTGAATAGATAATGTCGCAGATGCGGTTGAAAAAGCTTAGAGATGAGAGAGACGCGGGGAAAACCTTTCAGGGATATTTTGTAAAAAGAATAAATTTGTATTGGAAAAATTATGTTGTGTAAAACTTATAAGTTGAAATTCGAATTTATGTTAAGTGGTGAAGACTATATTGTTTGAAGTTTGTAAGTTTGGTATTGTACTTTGGGAGAATTGAAATAAAGTTTGATGGTTTATAAAATATATCAAATTAATTTAGTCTCTACTATCAGTAATACCCTTTAAAATATTAGGGTGTTACAACTTCCATCCTCATGGCTTCAGCTTTCCTTTTACACCGACTTATATTTTGAACCTCTGGACTCTAGCTTCAGTATAACTTCGAAATCAGGTTTGGAAGTTTTGTTTCTGGCATTGACCATGTTTACTGTTTGGCTCATATATTTTTCCACGGAGCTCTAAATGCAGTGAAACTTTTTGGGTTGGATTCTAGACTCAAAGGGCTTTCATTTGAATACTCACACATAATTTTTGGACCTCTGGACTAGATGCAGTATAATTTCGAAATCAGGCTTGACTGTTTCGTTTCTGACGCTGACCTTGGTTTACTGTTTGGCTTATATCTTTTTCCACAGAGCTGTAAATGCAATGAAACTATTTGGGTTGGATTCTAGACTCAAAGGGATTTCATTTGAATACTCACACATAATTGTTGGACCTCTGGACTAGATGCAGTATAATTTCGAAATCAGGCTTGACTGTTTCGTTTCTGGCACTGACCTTGGTTTACTGTTTGGCTCATATCTTTTTTCACATAGCTCTAAATGCAATGAAACATTTTGGGTTGGATTCTAGACGCAAAGGGCTTTCATTTGAATACTCACACATAATTTTTGGACCTCTGGACTAGATGCAGTATAATTTCGAAATCAGGCTTGACTGTTTCGTTTCTGGCACTGACCTTGGTTTACTGTTTGGCTCATATCTTTTTCCACAGAGCTCTAAATGCAATGAAACTTTTTGGGTTGGATTCTAGACTCAAAGGGATTTCATTTGAATACTCACACATAATTTTTGGACCTCTGGACTAGCAGCTGCTCAATTTTGAAGAGATGAGTGGGGAAAGGATTTTAGTGTTTAGTGTGTGGGGTGGAGAAGAAAGTCAGGGGGTTGAGTGAGAGCTACCAAAGCTTGAGCTAGGGAGGATGATAGGTGTAGTGAGTGATAGTTGTGTAATTACGAGGTGTTCGAGGGTGGCTGTGAGAGTGGGTGAATATGGATGGAGATGATCACAGATATTGGGAATCAAGTGTTGGAGGTGAAGATTGATGATGTTTGGTAATAATGAGCATATACAAATATCCACAACACTAGGAATGTGTTCAACAACACTCATGTGCAAATATAACAATAACATAACAGAGATTTGTTGAAGGGCTAGCAACCAAATCACTAAAACATGGAGTGCAAGACGTGACTTACCTCTTGAAGATTCGTTTGCTATTGCCAACCTTGTGTCTCCAATGAGTTTCTCTGCTGATTCTTCTTTTTTCCCGTAAGGTCTCCCCTCCTTCGGCTCAGTGGTCTCCTTTTTTAGGAACTGTCCCCCCCCCTTTTCTGCGTGAGAATGGAGAGTCTTGTAGTATAGAAACGACCTTTACAGAAGTGCAAGATGGGCACAAGATGGGCGCTGCCGTGGATGCAAACCAAAAAGTCCAGGTGCCAGCAAAAATATTCTCTTCATCTTTTAATTTGCAGAAATCCCATACTGCAGCTTTCACTTTGTCAGCAGCTTTCAACAATTGTTATGATGTGGTCTCTTTCTGTACCAGCCAGGCCGTGAATATGCACCATCTTCTAACGTGCACACCTTCTTTGCACATGATCAATTGTCCTTCTGGTGCTCTTCCACGTAGCAGCCCCTCCATTTTGCCTTCTTTATTCATCACACCATTTTTCCTCCCATGTGCCGTGTTGATGAGCACCTTTGGAGACCCTTTTTTTTTTTTTTATATTATATTTTTTAACAATATATATACATATATAAACATTTCAGAAAATATTCCTGAACAAATGAAAAGGGAAATAAAAAATGAAAACTTTGATAATTAAAACAAATAAGTAAATATACATAGATAAAATGATAAAGATAAATACGATAAAAACAAAGATAAAAATAAAGGATAAAATTAAAACATAATAAATAATAATAATAATAATAATAACAAAAATAATCAATAAAAATAACCAAAAAAGAAAAGAAAATAACAACATGAACCTTCCTCTTTTTATTTTATTTTTTCATTCCAGACGTTCTTTATCTATCTGGACGAAATTGGGTGTTGACACTTAATATCCTCAATATCAAAATTTTAAATAATGGTATGAGTGTTTGTGTGATCGTCTGCATCAGCCTAGCACTTAATACTCTCAAGTCTTCCTAAATAAGTAGATAACGGTATGAGTGCTCGTGTGATCGTTCGCATCGTCCTAGTGCTTAATATCGTTATTTCTCTTTTACAAAATAATTAAAAATATTTAAATATCATTCTAAAGGTATGAGTACTCGTGTGACCGTCCGCGTCGGCCTAGTACTCATTACCTTCTTTTTCTCAAAATACATAAAATCTTAAAAAAAAATTATTATTAAAAACATCTGCTTTTTCAAACAAAAACAATCTTTTAGCTAGAACTACGTTATCCTTGATTCTCCATCAAAAGTGGAGATACGTAGGAGCAAGGCAAGTCCTTGTCAGGTTCACTTCCCAAAAAAATCCAAAATCATTTCAGAACAAATTTTCAAACAATTTCCAAACAAACATCTCAAACAGTTTCAAAAGAACTACGTAACCCTGATTTCTCATTTTGAATGAGAATACATAGGAGCAAGGTCAATCCTTGTCGGGCCCAAAAAACTAAAAAAATATACTTTGTTTATTTAGAATTTTATTTTATGGGATAGTTAAACATTTTTTAAAACCACATCATATTCGTGTATTTAGTTAATGGTACTGCCTTAGGGCAGGCGTTGTAGGGTGCTAACACCTTCCCTACGCGTAATCGACTCCCGAACCTAGAATCTGGTTTTCGCGGACCGTGTCTTATCATTTTATGGTTTTTCCGTAGTTTTCCAGAATAAACTATGGTGGCGACTCCAAATCTCTTTTCAAAACCCGTTCGTTTCTTTTTGGATCGTCGTCCCGTCGCGATTCCGGTTGCGACACTTGTGACAATTAGATCAAGCATTAACAAATTTTAAAAATATAGTCATTGTGGCAGTTATGCATATGCAAAGTTTTGAAAACTTTTCTCTTTGAAAAACTTCTCATAACACACTTGAAAATGTTTGTACAAATACACGAGTTTTAATCGATTCACCCCATAATGTAATCGATTTCAAACTGTTGCTTTGTCATACAATTGAAGTTCAACATTAGTGTTTTTGGTTTTTCTCAACCAAAAACATGTGTCATGCATTCATGTATAAAATAACATATATAACACAGTGAAATAAAATGAACAACACAACAACAACACAATCGTGTTCTCATATACGCATATAACATGTAAGCATAGAACATTAACACACAATACACATTTGTTATTAATTATGCGTTGTCATCATCAAAAACTCAGATATTACTAAGATTGTGTGTTAAGATAAACTAGTGTTCCCCCTATCAACAATCTCAACAATTTCAAACAACCAAAGAAGAAGAAAATAACAAACATACACACTAACACTTAGAGGTGGCACTCAGTGTAAGAGTTCTCGCAAAAGGTTGCGCTCACGCCATTCTTCTCGCAAAAAGTTATGCTTAGTGACACACTTCTATCACCCAACGTCTTGGAACTAAATTGTTCCATACCTACAGTACAAGGATAGTGCTCAATGACACCCTAAAACCACTTAATGTTACCCTAACACTACTCAACAATATCCCGTTCTCAAAATATAGGCTAAGCCCAAAATACAAATAAGAAGTAATAACAAACTAACTAAAGATAAAAGATAAAGATAATATATACCAAGGTTGCTACAGATATAATCAATTCTCGGACCCTGTAAAGACTTAATGAAAATATTTGTTAACTGGTTGATAATGGTTGTCCTTTTCTGGGGCCCTAGGCACATGTTCTCACGCAACCTGGTTGTCCTTTTATGGGCCCCTTAATGCCATCAGTCATGCACCAACGCCTGCTTGCTTCGTGACCAGCGCTGAGCGCCAGACTCCAGGTATCGCGGGACGATTGGTTGCCCCTTTTAGGGCCCTCAACGCCACTTCTCTCGCAAGCGCGCCCGGTTTCCCTAAGTAGGGGCGCTGGGCGCTAGCGCGTTGGGCCTTTGAACTTTTTTTTGATCTATTTAACGCCCTAGGGTTCATATCTTTGGAAGATTGAAGCACACAACCATACTTTTCGACCCTTTGGAGGCAAATTTGGATGCGGGAGCTCTCTTCTTCATTTTCTAGGGTTTTTATCTCACTTTCATTCCATTGTACACCAAAGTTCTCCATGACTATGGAGAACTAAACTCATTTGTTGTTGGGGAAGATGTAACCTCCAAACTTTCATGTATTTGAATATGATTTGAATTATTTTATGCTTCTTTCATTAATTGTTAGTGATTTCCTCCTTTGCTCAATGCTTGTTATGTTTTGATCACTCATAGCATGATGTTTGAATTTCTTTGTTATTGGGAAATACATAGAAACCTTGATATGGAGAATTTTACCTAAAAGAAATATTGTCTAGGAGAGGGATAGGATGTTTGGTTGTCTTAAGCTTTTGTTCGTAATGCAGAATTGATTATGAGGGATGCAAGGGATTGTGGTCTAATTGATGAATCACTATTTTGTACTATTCACTTAGCTTTCCACACCAAATTATATTAGTGAATTATGTTTAATTTTCAATTATTGTTGCATTTTCACTAGTTGGGCTTAATAAGTCTATTAATTCTTATTTTAATTAATTTTAATTATTTAGGCCTAATTATTCCAATCATTATTTATAGGACAATCACTGTTTGAAAGGTAGAGAAAGGGTTTGAACCTACTGCACAGAACCGAACGGTCTAATGATGCATAAAATTGAATGATGTGGGAAGGCATGAACCGAACAGTCTGATAACGCCTATACCAGACATCAGTGAGCTAACCTGCAGAGCACTATTGCACCGAATGGCCGAGCACTACTGAACCGAACAGTCTATGAAAGCTTGCACCGAATGGTCTTGTAATGTTACACTGAACGGTCACATAGCAACCTGCAGAGCTTGCTAAACTGAATGGTCTGAGAACGAACGACAAACTACTGTTGTCTGAGAATGCATGACCGAACGGTCTTGTAAAGACCGCACTGCACACCAGTTCATGAACCTGTTGAACCCTTAATGACCGAACAGTACTGAGCCCTTAATGATCGAACGATTAGATGAAGTGACCAGATGCACAGTGTTGGAATCATATTCTGGGACTTCAAGAGGGTGGCCACGTTAAAAGTATAGTTTAAATTCGTTTTAGAATGTCATTGGCTCAAACTTTAGGACTTTGGGCCCAATTTTAGGTCATTTTGTAAGACAAGCCCATTAGAAGGGCATTTTGGTCTTTTTGGTTATATAAAACCCTAAAAGCAGATTTCTCTGCAGTCTCCTAGCCATCACTTTTCACGTTTCTTCTCTTCTAGGTTTTGTAGCTTGGTGCACTTTATTCTCTCCCCCTTTGGCGGGAGTTTTAGGTTTGCTTTCCTTTACTTTTCATGTATTGAACTCATTTTATATTGCAATTTCATAGTTTAAGTTGTTTCTACAAAAAAAAAAGGAAAAAAAAAATAAAAAAAAGAGAAACAAAAAGTAGTTCACATCTTTGGAAGGCTAAAGGGCACAACCACACTTTTCGACTCTTTAGAGGCAGATTTGGATGTGGGAGCTTTCTTCTTCGTTTTCTAGGGTTTTTATCTCACTTTCATTCCATTGTACACCAAGGTTCTCCATGACTATGGAGAACTAAACTCATTTGTTGTTGGGGAAGATGTAACCTTTATACTTTCATGTATTTGAATATGATTTGAGTTATTTTATGCTTCCTTCATTAATTGTTAGTGATGTTCTCCTTTGCTCAATGCTTGTTATGTTTTGATCACTCATAGCATGATGTTTGAATTTCTTTGTTATTGGAAAATACCTAGAAACCTTGATATGGAGAATTTCACCCAAAAGAAATATTGCCTAGGGATAAAGATAAGATGTTTGGTTGTCTTAAGCTTCTGTTCGTAATGTAGAATTGATTATTAAGGATGCAAGGGATTGTGGTCTAATAATTAAGGATAGGCTTTTTATGCTGAGGGATCGGGTTCTAAGTAATTTAGAAAGTGACGTTAACAATTTAACGAAGAAGTAAGGAAGGTGAAATCTAAACCCCAACAACGTAATCATCTCATATTATCAACACCATTCATTATTGTGTCAAACCTCAATTGATCAATTTGCATTCATATTTACTTTTGTGGAATTTGCATTTTAACACCAACAAAATAACTTTTTAGTCTTAATTAGTTAAGTAATTACACGATTGTTTAGTGTCGTGAGTCTTCTGATATATGATACTTGGTCTTACCATTTCTTATTACTTGATATAATTTGGCACTCTTGCCAATGAGTTAACACTGATCACTTGAATTAACGAACTCAGTCTTGATATCTCCAAATGAAATCTTCTCTCAAATGAAATGACAGTCAATCTCAATGTGTTTGGTCCTTTCTGATGAAAGGCAGGATTATAACTAATATAAAGAGCAACCTAATTGTCACATATAAGCGTCATTTGAGTGATATCTCCAAATTGTAACTCTCTAAGAAATTGCTTAAGCCAAACAAGGTCATAAGTGCCAAGAGATCAAGTTACCACCAATGGAGACACAATATCCGAATGTAGGCTTCTATCAGAAGGAGATCTTGCCCAATCAGTATCAGAATAACAAACCACTTTTGTATGGTTATTATAACCATATAAAAAACCATTTTTTAGGAGATCCTTTAATGTACTTTAAAATATTTAGGCCATATAAGGATTTGCGAAGACGACATACCAACCCAGAAGACTCTCCCTGAGTAATAAATCCAAGAGGATGCTCCATATAAATCTCTTCTTATAAATTGCCATTAAGGAATGCATTTTTCACATCTAGTTAATAAGGAGGTCATTGTTTTGGCTATAAATAAATGGACATATGCCATTTTTACCACTAGAGAAAAGGTATCACCATAATCCAACCCAAAAATTTATGTGTAACCTTCATCCACAAGACGAGTGATGAGTGCATATTTATGCCCACATTTATGCATTAAAATTCAAATTTTTGATGGGATAATTGTGCTTAAATGGTTTATTTTAAGTGAATTTGTGATGATTGGAATTGTTGGGTTTAGGAAATAAAGAGACGTAAAAAGTGAATTTTAGCGCATAAATTATTATTGGATGTTCTAATGTTTATTTGTGCAGCTGAGAATATAAGTTTTATTGGTCCAAATGGCAATTCAAGGCCCAAAATAATATTTTATTTGGAAAATTCAGAAGGGGCTAAAGTGAAAATAGAGGAAATTTCAGCGTATTTGTGCAATTTTAGAAAGTCAGAAAATCTAAAAGATAAAATTCAGTTGTTGAATTTAATTTGGGAATATCAACAAAAAAATATCTTCCAAATAATTTTATCATTATCTATAAATCTTTTCGTTATTTGGAAGATATAGGATATAAGTAATTGAGTTAATATCTATCAAATATTCTTTAAAACTGATTTAATCTAATGAAGATTTGAAAGATATAATATATCAACAGAAAACATCTTATCAACAAACTATTCAGAGTCCAAGGGATGCAGAAAAAGGGACTTCACTTCATTCATTCTCTCATACTCGTCTCACTTTTCTTTCATCTTGTATTCAACTTCATTCATGAAGAGCTAAGCATCTAGGGCTATTTTTCTGTAATTCCATGACGGATTCTGAGGTTACGTTCAGTTAATGCAATTGTTTACTTTGATTATTGATTTAAGTTGTTCTCTCTATGTCTTTCATCTCTCTATCAAATTAAAAGCAAAGATTTTTGCATCATAATGTGTTTGAATCTACATGCATATTGATTATATGAGTTCTAGGGTTTCTAGGTTTAATTGAGAATCTACTTTGATTTAATTTAAGAACTTTCATATGATTAAATGGTTTTTACTATCAATTGAGAATGTACTTTGATTGATTAGTAATAATTTCAACTATAATCAATTGAGAATTTACTTTGATTGATTAACTTTTAATTTGGTTAGGAGATTTAAGAATAAACATGATTAAACACAATAGAATTTCATTGAGAATGTACTTTGGTTGAATTTATTGTGAATAATCTAGAAAGGTTTTGCATTTGATTGAGAATTTACTTTGGTTAAATGCATGATCGCCCTCAAATTAATTAAGAATGTACTTTAATTAATTTGAAACTTAAACATTAATTAATTGAACAATTATTCGTGAATAACCGATGATGAATCTATCTTGGAAAAGCAATGAAATTAGCCTATTTTCATCATAATTGTTTTTAAATTTCTTATTTATTCTTTCAACATTCTTAAACCATTACTTTTATTCATAAGCATTGCATAACATTCATAAGAGTCAGATATTCGAAAGCAATTCCGTGTTTGTTGGGAGACGACTCAGGGTTACGTTAACCCTATCTACTTTCTTAAATACTACTTGGCAATACTGAAGTTGCCTTGAAAAGTAGTATTAATTTGATAGCTTCAACGACAGCGTATCAACGAGCTTTGAGGCGGTCAATAGTTTCATTAGGACCAACTTTGATGGTAAAAACATTGTTTAGCCATGCATCTAGATGTTTTAGCCTAGATGTTATTTTATTTCCTAGGACCTAAGTGTTTTTCTATGTTTGGGGATTCTGGTTCTAGGTTGTGTTTGTTTGGGGTTTAGGATTTAAGTCTTGTCTTCTTACCATAAGTTATTTTCTGATTATTACTCTGTTTTAATGTTATTTGATTAAACTTCAAAACATGATAGCGTTTGGTTGTATAGATGATTTTATCTTTAACAATCTCCCCCATTTTTATGTTTAACAAATATACATTTAAACGATGTATCACCTTTTTTTTTATGTTTAACAAATACACATTTAATAAATACACATTTAATGTTATTTGATTAAACTTCAAAACATGAGAGTGTTAGGTTGTATAGATGATTTTATGTTTAACAGTCTCCCCTTTTTTATGTTCAATAAATACACATATGCCATCTTTACCACTAGAGAAAAGATATCACCATAATCTAACCCAAAAATTTATGTGTGACCTTTGTCAACAAGAGGAGCTTTGAGGTGGTTAATAGTTCCACCAGGACCAACTTTGATGGCAAAAACATTGTTTAGCCATGTCTCTAGATGTTTTAACCTAGATGTTATTCTATTTCCTAGGACCTAAGTGTTTTCCTATGTTTTTCTATGTTTGGGGATTCTGGTTGTAGATTGTGTTTGTTTGGTGTTTAGACTTTAAGTCTTGTGTTCTTACCCTAAGTTATTTTCTAATTATTACTTTGTTTTAATGTTATTTGATTAAACTTCAAAACATGAGAGCGTTTGGTTGTATAGATGATTTTATCTTTAACAATATCCCCTTTTTTTATGTTTAACAAATACACATTTAAACGATGTAGTGATTCTTACTTCAACTTTTAGTTTTAAGTCTTATGTATTATATATCTTTTGCATGTTGTTAGTGGACATAGTCGAATAAACAAAAATAAATATGATCTAGATAAAGCGGTAAATAAGCAACAAATAGAACAAATAAAGTAAATAGACAACAATCACAAAATCAACAACAATCACAAACTTTTTATTAAAACAAAATAGATTACATGAATGTAAACATGGACTCCTTTTAGGGTTGTTGAGAACTTAAAGAACTGAGCCTATCGTTTGGAACACCCGACAAGCAAAGTCATCCCCAACACTTGGAATGCATCACACTTTAAATTTTATTTCAGTTGAATGTTTATGATGTAATGCGCAATGCAGCCATTAATAATATCACGTGTTTTCCATCCAAAATTTGTGCAAGTTCTATGAAAAGACCTAGGGAACATTCTAAATGAACTCCTAGAGTTTAACGCTCAGTGAGTGTTGAGACCTCGACAAGTGTACCAAATCGTATGAAGTAATAATAAATGGTAAGACCAAGTATCGTTTCCCAAAAGTTTCACGACACTAAACAGTCATGTAATTACTTAACTAATTAAGACTTTGAAGAACAATTTAGGGTTTTTAAATGTAAAACCAAGAAAGTAAATATGAATGCAGTTTTTGACCAATTGAAGAGAAACAAAAAAGTGAATGATGATGTTGGTATTATGAGATGAAGATGTTATTGGGGTTTAGATTTCACCTAATCACTCTCATGCATATAAGAATTCTTCTTCTTTATTAATTGTCAATGTCACTTTCTAAATTATTTAGAACCCGATGTCTCGGCGAAAGAAGCCTATGCTTAATTATTAGACCACAATGTCTTGCATCCCTAATAATTAATTTTTCATTGCGAACGAAAGCTTAAGACAACCAAGCGTTCTATCCCTATGTTTAGGCAATAGTTCCCTTGGGAGAAATTCTATAGTTATAGGTTTCTAGGTATTTGTCAATAACAAAGAAAATCAAAAATCATGCCATGAATGAGTTAACCATAACAAGCATAGAGCAAAGGAGAATAACCCTATCAATTATTGAAAGAAGCATATATAAATCAGAATCAATTCAAATACATGAGAGTTTAGAGGTTACATCTTCCCCAACAACAAATGAATTTAGTTCCCTCTTGTCATGGAGAAACTAGATGTACAATGGAATGAGAATGAAAGATAAACCCTAAAAACCGAAAAGGAGAGCTTTCGCATCCAATTATGCCTCTAGAGAGTTGGAAAAATCTGAATTTGCATCCCTTTTGTTAAAAAATACCCGCTCTAGAACGTGTAAGTCCTTAAATAAAGTTGAATTGGATAATGGGCCAACGTCGCCAACTCTCAGCGCTCCTACTTGGGGCGCCCAAGCGTGAAACAATACTCGAAGACTGGCGCTCAGTGTCCCTAAAAGGACGCTCAGGCGTGGGTGCGAGACCTGCAGCGCTGAAGGCCCCAGAAAAGGGTACCCAAGCTTGGTTGCAAGACAACCAATGCCCAAGGCCCCAAAAAAGGGCGCCCAAGCATTCTGCGACTTTTTGCAGCCTTCTCTTCTGGTGCTTTTTCTGTCCTTTCTGGGTTACAACTTCTTGATATTGTAACTCCTCTTCCAATTCATCCCAATCTCCTATAAAGTCAAGGGAATTTAGTGATAAAATCCTCAAGTATAACCTCAACTCTCTTATTCACAAAAACAAGCTAAAAGCAAGAGAACTAGCAAGTTTCTAAGTCAAAAGGGGTTCATTTATTATCAAAATTGAATCCAAAATAACAGTGAAATCAACCGTTATCAGTGAGGAACGTTCTTATAACTCTCACCTTAACATTTTGACCTAATAAACATTCTAAGTGAATTCCTAGACTCTAACACTCGGTGAGGAACGTTCTTGTAACTCTCACCAACGAAAGGCCTCTTCTTCTGTCATTCCCTTGAAGTATTCCTTCTCCTTCGGGAAACGGTCGAATTGAACTCGTCAGGTGATGACAAATTTATGAACACCGAAATACGGCGCCACAAACTTGTTTTACAATCGGCAAGTGTGACCAAATCGTTTCAAGTAATAAAACTTGGTAAGACCAAGTATCGTTCTCCCAAAGGACTCACGGCCTAGTTTAGTTATGTGATTTGTTGATTATTTAAGACTTAAGAACGAAATAAGTGGAGTTTAATATGCAAAACAGAAAATAAACATGTATGCATGAATTTGATCAATGGCTAAAACAAAATACAAACACTTCAATGGAATATTTGGATGAGTATGTTGTTGGGGGTTTATCAATTTCATCTTATCCACTCTCATATATTTTAGGAATTCAACATTCTTTTCATCAATTGTTAATGCCACTCTCTAAATCACCTTGACAAGAAGGTCTATCCTTAATTACGAGTTCATACAATTCCTAGTATTCCTAGTAATTAATTCTTAAGTTCAGGAGCTTAACGACAACCAATATACTATTGGGAGAAATTCCCCGGATCTAGATTTCCCCGTACGTTCCCGTATCGACAAAATCAATAATCATGCATTGAATGAGTTAAACAAAGCAAGCATTGAGCAAAGAGGAAAAACCCTAACTAATGATGAAAGAAAGCATAGGTCTTAAATATAAGATGTAAACACAAATTCCATATATAAGAGTTTCACAAGACTACATTGATTCCCCAACAACAATACAAGGCTTAGTTCACCATATTCATGGTGAAACTAGATGAATAATAATGAAAGAATGAAGGATAAAACCCTAGAAAGGTGAAGAGGTAGCCTGAGCATCCAAGATCCTCCTTCAAAGGGGTGGAAGAGAGAGTGTTTGCTTCGTTTCTGCCAAAGACACAAACCCTAGGACGTCCTAAAGCTTATATACTATTCTAAAATTATAGAAAATTTAGGCCCAAGCCCATAAGTGTGCCGCTCAGCGATAAAGTGCCGCTCAGCGGTAGTTGCGTGACTCGTTTTCTCCCCTCAGCGGCCATTTTGCCGCTCAGCGGTCCTCCCGCAACCTCCTGAGTGCCGCTCAGCGGTAAAGTGCCGCTGAGCGGTGACTTCGGCTTCTCTTTTTGCACTTCTTAATGTCTTTTCTGATGTCATCTCTCTCCTTCTTTACTTCTTTCACTAAATTCACCTTAAAACCTGCACAAAAACACTGAAATCAAGCATAAACCTGTCCAGCTCTCTTATTTCTGAAAATATGAACAAAAGCATGATTTCAAGCTAGTTTCTAAGTGTTAAAGGTTGCTTTTAGTATCAATTTTAAGCATGAAAATAACATTTTTTCAACTGTTATCATCAGGCCACCCATATGTTTGGGTCGAGCGGCCTAGAGAGGGGAGGACCTTCAAGAAAAGTCCTTTTGCTGCGCTTTGAGGACACCTAGGGCTCCCGAGCAACCTTTCTCTTATTCTTCTTCTGCATAGGAGCCGAAGAGATGGGAATAGCATCGGCTCTACGAGCGAAAGCATCATCAGCCTAGTGAGAGGAGGCCACAGTCTGGACCTCAAGGTCAACCGACGAAGTCTGCACAACCGCAAGCTTGGGTGTAATGAGAGGACGAGAGGAACACTCCTCACCGGACCTCTTCAGTTCCTCCTGCTTGCAGGCCATCACCCTGGCAAAGGTGTTGCTCCTTCCTTGATCCATGACGGACAAATAATCTGTAGAACAAAAAGAAATTTAAATAAGTTACAAATGACTGCTCGGTATAAGGTCTCAAATAACTTACCGAACACTCCAATATGAAGATTTTTGGAGCCCAAGTAGCCTATGAGCGTGCGAGAGGAGGACTTGAGGGGTAGTTGACTTAGTTGGCTAATCACCTCTTGCTCTTCAGGCGTCATGGAGGACTTGGGCCAATAAATAACTTTCTTGGGACAATTGGTCCAATAAAAAAGAAATTTAGGCCGACCGTCCGGAAAATAAAAATGCGAACGACTGACCTCAAGAAAAGCAACATTGAGAAAGTTTCCCTTAAAGTCTTTGTAGGATGTGTTGAAAAATGTGAAAAATTATCTCTCCTTTATCGAGATGAAGGAAACCCAAGGCTCGTTTGGATGTGGCGTCATCCGAAAAAAGTAGAGAAATGAAGTGGGAGTGGGAATGAGGGCGAGAGCAGCGCAGATGACCGAGAACGCTTGCATGAAAGCCCAACCGTTCAGATGAAGTTGGGTGGGAGCAACATTGAGTTCGCGTAGAATGCCTATTTGAAAGCTCGAGAAGGGGAGAAGAACCCGCAGATCGCGGAACAAGGTCAAATAGACATAGGAACAGTCTGAGGCATACCCTTCTCGGCCATGGCAAGCCCGCTCGGTCATTTGGCAGACTGCCAATTTGAAACAATTTGCATCGTTGGCCGCCGTAACCAGGCAAACCCTATTTGCCAGACCCTTTATTGAGCGATCGGTAACGAAAGAGGAAGTATAAAGCTTAACCTTGTGAGGAGCCCAATCGTAACCAGCAACGACATGCCTTGCTTTACATCTTCCATCCCACTCACCGGTGAAATCGACGTTGATCCCCAACTCCTTGTCTTTGCTATCCTCGATTATGCGAGACGAATTTTCGACGGCTGGGGAATCGGCCTGGTTGACGGCGGGAGGATTTCTCTCATCGTTGGGACCCAGAGTAGAGGAGTTAACAGAAGTGAATGTTGTAGCACTATCAGCGTACCCCCAACCTTCCCTCCTGGTAGACTCAGAACTCGTCAGAAAAGACATCGTTTACCTAGATGAAGACGAGGGCTTGGAGCTTTGGAGAGGAATTTGGAAAGGCAGAGAGAACATTCGGGAATCGGAGAGCTTGAGGGTAAAAGTGAAAATAAGGGGCTACCCCACCGCTAGTAGGTCCTGATGTTTCACTTTATACTCTTTCCTGCCCTTTTGCATTCGTGACGCTTCGCCTTCTAGTTTTCCCGCCTTTTCATAAAAGGGGCACATGTTGTCACATGGGTCAGAGCCACCCTTGGTAATTTTTGCCAGGGTATTTTTGTCACTCGATCGATAGCGTAGAGTAAACCGAACTCAATGTCCAAGGCCTTGCTAGGGCTTGGGAGGCCTATGTTACTATAAGGGTACACCTTACCGATCGAATATGACTGTGGGCTGTGTAGAATGGACCGAACGGTTGGGATTCGAAAATAAATTTTGTAGTCGTTCGGTCAAGACAACAATTGAGCAGAGTTAAAGTGCAATCAATACGGTAACTACTATTGATGACTGGTTAAGACACTCATTAATGACCATGAAGAGGTAAATTAATTGGTCAAATTGTTGTAAATTCTATAAATAGAGGTTTATTGTCGAGGTAAATGACACTTTTTTTCATAATTGAGTTACTTTCGACCTCTAGAGAAAAAATCTGACTTGAGCGTCAGAGTGTATTTTTGTAAGTCACCCCCCTCAAACCAATCGGTCACCAAGAGTACAGAGGAAGCGCACTCTAGTCCAGATAGGAGTACTACGAAGGAGTCATCTTCGTCCCATTTCAGTAGAAACAGTTTTAAAATATTCTCTCTCGACATGTCTTGTAAAATGTAAAAAGTAAAGAGTGGAGGTGGTGATATGTATACAGCCTTGAACGTGTTGGACTCATGAAAATATTAAGAACAAATTAAGTTATTTTATTCTATTATTATATTTTTGGTTTAAACCCTCGGTTGGTCCTCATTTTTTGTATGGTAATCTCAGTTGAATCCTCATTTTTGCAATCGTCTCAATTGGGTCATATATTTTGTAAAAATGAGCCAATTTTACCTTAACCGTTAAGTGCTCTCAGACGGTGTTAAATTTAGCTTATGTGTTTATGCTGATGTGCATTGTTTGATTAGATGAAATTTTTATTTAAATTAAAAAATTATGACGTGGCAAAATTGAATTGATTTATATTAAAATAATATGTTAGGGATTGAAAAGGGTCAGAAAAGGAAAGAGTGAATTGAAAAGGGAATTATGGATCTTGATATTAACCACCGAACGTTCATGGGCCTCCCTGCCGGCCGCCGGTCACGGTCGGAGCTTTGCCGGTGCAATCTCTCTCTGTCTCTCTATCTCTCTCTTTCTCTCTCCGAAGTTCAGATTCTCTCTTTCGCTCTATGTTGGAATTGGGTCTCTCCCATCGTTGTTGGTGTTCTGATTGATGGGTATGCCCTGCCGCTGTTCCCACACCTCACACATCACCGAAATCATCATCACCAGTAAAATGATAATGTATAATCCATTAAAACCAAATAGAATTTGCCATAGTCAAATAATCTTAACTTCAGATTTTAATGAACCAAGGAATTCATTAGAAATAACATCAATGCTATACTTTCATGTCTAAAGTTGAGTAGATTTCTATTAGAGGCAGTTTTGTTCTGTTAGTATTTAAAGTGTCATTAATTGACCTTTCAATCACTAACCAAGTTAAAATATTGGAGTAAAACATAATTCTCAAACCAAAATAGTGTCACGGAAATTGTAAAAGAAAGGAGTCAATGAGTTATTTTGAAGATTTCCAAAATCCAAATTCAAATATAGCATATGCAATAATATATCATAAAGTAAGACAAGATCAAACTAACAAATGTTAGTGGTATATCATTCATCGTAGACATATCAGTAGAAGAATGACAATATCTCTTTTGGTTTCGCGGGCACCACATCAAACATGGCTAATTGCATTGAGAAAAAAAACATCTCCCATGGAAGTCATAGGCCAATCCTGTACTTTAGAGCAAATTGTTTCTGTTTTGAGACACCATTAGAGGTGACATAAACAAAAAAAAGGAAAGGAAAGTCCCAAAAATCTCGCTCTGTCTCTCCTTTCGAACCTCTTCTCAGACTGCTACAAAACGATACAGTTCTGTTGTCCATGCCAAACTCTTTCTCTATTAGGGTTTTCCCCAATCAGCAAATTGTGCATCACCCAAGTGTCGAACTCGTAATCGTTGGTGACGGTAGTCTCGAACTCGAAGAAGAAGGAAAGGGTTTCCCTACTTGCGAGTGAATAAGAGGAGTCAGCGTTGGTGACGTTGACGCGGTGACCGACGACGAGCTTGGCGGCGACCGGTGGCGCTGATGGCCATGGCCGGTGATACCTCCGATGATACCTCCGATGGTGAACATCGGTGCTGGCGACACCTTGGACAACGTCTCGCGACGACCGATTGGGTGAAGGCTGAGGTGGACACACATGAGCGGAGGAGATGAGCGCTTCTGGGGTTCCTCTAGTTCCCTTTTGGTTTCAAGTGGAGGATGCAGAGACCAATTGGTCTAGTGGGAGAGGCGAAAAACCCTAATGGGTTTCAGATTGATAGAATGCAGTTGATTGTCTTTGTCTTCTCTAGGATTCCAATTCCTCTTCTCCCACTGACCAAATCCCTAATTCTCTTTCTCTAATATTTCAGTAAAAAAGTTTTAATCTGAAGAATTTTACCCTCAACTGAGGGAGAAAAGGTGTGTGTCTTGAGAGTGATGGTTTGAAGGTGGAAGTTGGAAGGAAGCAGTTTGGGCGAAGGAGCAGAAGAGGTGATCAATGGTTGAATGGAAGAAGAAGCATCTTCGCCACGTGGATTTGATGATTATAAAACACATCACCCATTCAATTTAATGCACAATGTCATGCCATCAAAACATAAAATACAGCTTAGCTAAATTTAACGCCGTCAAAGAGTACTTAACAGTAGGGTAAAATTGACTTATTTTTACAAAAAATATGACCCAAATAGACAAGTGCAAAAATGAGGCCTAACTGAGATTACGATATAGGACCAAGGGTTTAAACCTATATTTTTTATTCTTTTTTATGCTAAAACTAAAGTTTAAAAAAATTTATTTCCTCTTTTGTTTTTTTTAACCTACCATTAATGACAAACATTTTTTTAATATATATATATATATATATATATATATATATATATATATATATATATATAACTTTTTTAAAATAAATTTATTATCATGACGAAATTGGTGTTGTTAATTATATTATTAAATATACCTACCACTATTTGATTTGGATTATTAAATATGAAATATTTTATTTTAGTAGCATAATAATATTATACATATTCAATTACTTTAACCATTAACAAATTTTACTTTAACGTTTTACAAATTTAGAATAAAAAAAAATTACAATTTTTGTACTAAAATTATAACTCTTTTTATTTTACTGAAATATGTCAATTTATTATACTGAAGTCATTATTTATCTTTCTTTCCCCTCTTTTAAGTATCTTTTTTTCCTCCTTTAACTGAAACATTACGAACATTGTTTCTATTCTTCTTCTAAAATCAAAATCAGTAATTTTAAAATATTCTCTGGCGACATATCTGGGTAAAAAGTGGAGACGAGAATATGTATAAGTATAGCCGATTGGACTCATGAAAAGATTAAAAACAAATTAGACTATTTTGTTTTATTATTATATTTTTTATTCTTTTGTACTAAAACTTGTAATATCCCAAAAATACAGTTTAAAACTATATAATAGAATAATCACATTAAGTAATATTACAACTCAGTTTTACATAATAGAGACGTAAGTTTGTGGCTGAACGGTCTTACAGAAAGAAATAGAAAATTTAAAACCGAACCACATAATCAGTTTCTGACCGAACGGTTTACAAAAGATTATACCGAGCGGTCCTACCAAAAGAAGAGGGAAAAGATGATCGAACGATCATCTCAAAACTAAGCTAATAAACTGACCGAACGGTTCTACTGTTCGGTCTTAACTTCTACCTCAACTAAGCTATCTTCCTTCAGCTCCTCTTCCAGCAGCTCGTCTCCTTCTGCTCACATCCACATGGATGATCATTGAAATAGAAGGACAATCAATCGTACAAAATAGACAAGACAGAAAGACATAGGGTAAGCTTATGTAATTTAATTTATGTATAAACATATCTTTCACACAATACAAAACAAGATAATTCATCACTCGTTCATACCAAGCCTAAGACTAGACTGACTGTCCAGACTGTATGAATTTTGTGTAGCTACGACGCTCGTGCACCCGGGTGATGTAATAACTGGGATACCCTCAACAGCTGCCACCCGAGGTTAGTCCTATATGTCCAAATTAACCATAAGGTCTGGGACCTCCTATCGTTCCCACACATGACTTACACTTCTCTACGTGAGGACGAGTAATCACGGAACATCAGGATGAAGCGCTAGCTTAACATGCCCACATTCATACTTTACCAAATTCCAATATACATTCATGTGTTATTCCTCCTTGGAACGCTCGTCCATAATTCAAATACATTTCATATACATCATATTCCATGATCTTCCATTTTCAAACTTCAATTTTAACTAAGATCACTTAAGATACAAAATACTGAACGGGAAACTTTAACCTTTAATGAGACCGAACACTTGGATTGAGACCGAGAGGTTTTCAGTTCTAGAATAGATTAAAGCCGAGAGAGAATTGCTATCGGGATTTGAAGGAGCCAGAGTTCAATAATATTTCTCAAGATTTAAAAGGATCGAACGTTATTTACAAGGTGAGTCAATTTGATGAACTGACCTATGAGCGTTTAAACTGAACAGCTTAAAGCCTAGACCGAGTACTAAGACTCTAGGCAGAAACCAATGGAGACAAACACCACAAGACATTCAATTAATAGTACTTAGAAGACTCATATGAAGAAACCGAAAGCTTATAAGTACTTAGCTTATTTGAATTTAACATCAGGAAACCGAATGTCAGTCAAAGACCGAACACGGTAGAGAGTATAATATTGAATTTAGACGAACGCTATTTTCATCAAGATAGATTATAGAAAAGAGAATGAGCGCTTGGTGTAAGACCCAACACTAAATAGTACGAACGTTTGGTGAATATATGATATCATTGGACTAATATTCAAACATGAACGGACATACTACTACACAGATATACTTAGTTTTATTTTAAAATACCAAGGAAAGGATATCCTTAGTGAAACGCCTATACACAAGTTGTACTAGACGAAGACGCTCGTCCTCAACATACATTCTTTCCAAATGAAAGAATCCAGTTCTAAACGAGTCCTTTATAAAAATCGAACGGTCAAAGACCATTCAGTAACGAACACACATATCTTAGGGAAATTTCATACTTAGAAATCATTTATCTCAATTCATTTCTCAACATCTATTTTCATAAACTCAAACACCCATACCATAGCAAATAATCATACTTCATATATTCAAACATATCAACAATCATACTTCGTATAGTCAAAACATATCAAAAATCATACTTCATATTAATTCATCAACTCAACGAACGTACATGCAATTCAAACAACATACAAATTAAATTAAATAAGCTTCCCTTACCTCTAATGTGATCGAACGCTCAGCTCGTGTAGAATAGCTACCCAACAGAAATATTAGAATCTTACGGTCCACTCTTTATGAAACTAAACCCAACAAAAAGACCAGAAATGTTTCAAAATGAGATTTTGAACTCATGCAACCAGAACTTGGTTTGTATGTTCCAGAAAAACGCACGACTGAAAGAAGGGAAAAACTTACCAACTCAGATTCACAAACTGAACGGTTTAACTGGAAGCTCTTGACGCCGGAAGTGCTTCTCCGGTGCCTGAATGGTGATCGGAGAAAAGAAAGTGAGTGTTTTCTTAAAGAGAAGATGAAGGAGATGTAGAGAGAAGGAGGAGAAAATCATATTTTCAGAATCTGGGGAAGAAGGGTGCAGGCAGTGAGTGGAGTGGATTTTCTGAAAATCAAAGTTTTGCTTCCCACGTCAAAACGAGCGTCCGCTCATCTGCCAGCTGAGTGTCGAGCCCCTCTCTTGACACGTGCAATCCACTAAAGCGAATCCTGAGTAGATTTTAATGGTTCTGACAAAACTAAAACTTGAAAATTTAAAGAAAACTTATTTAAGTCTTTTGTCTTTTTTTTTTAACCTAATGAAAACATTATTTTATTATATATATATATATATATATATATATTATTTTTTAAAATAAATTTATTTATCATGACTAAATTGAGTGTTTGACAAATATATTACTATATTATTTTGGTTTGGATTATTAAATATGAAACATTTTGTTTTAGTAAAATAATACTATTGTGATATTCAATTACTTCAACCATTAACAAATTTTTACGTTAACCATTAACAAATTTTGACTAAAAACGAAATTAAAATTTTTATACTAAAATTATAATTCTTTTTATTTTACTGAAATATGTCAATTTGTTATACTGAAGTCATTATTTATCCTTTTTTTCGTCCTTTAAATTTTATTGATAGAAATTTATTCCAATTTAAAAAAATTATTATTATCGATAAAAACTAATACATGCAATTGAGAAAAGACTATACGCATTGACAAAACACACAATATAAATATATATATAATATTCTCAAGATTTATAAATGATATCGTATTCAATTAACCAATAAAATAGACAGTATAGATACATTGCAGTCTCATATTATCTAAAAAATTGAAATAGTTAAATGTATATAATTAAGAGAAGAACATAAGATTGGATTATCCATCTCCTTTTCTAATCCAGAATCGTTTCTATTGATAACTAAAGTGTTTTTGCTAGTCAACTCCTTTTAAATCTTACACTGTGTCATCTTCCAACAATGAATTTTTGATATACATGAGTGTGGAAAATATCTAGTTAATATTTTTCGAGTTGTATTTATTGATCATAACGTAGACGTGACCATGTATTTTTCCCTCACTGGTGGTTGGTTGGCTATATGTAATGCTTAAGCTAATAGTAACATGTGAAACAATTCATACATGTTAAGATTTAAGTGGGAAAAACTTCCTAATTAAGAGTATAAATTCCTCTATAAGCCTATGTATTGTTTGTAATGATTTGGAAAGTTCATATAGAGAGTTTTAGTTTTTGTCTTTATCTTTGTTCCAGACAGGAGGTCTTTTGTTCAAAATTGCACTTGAATTTTCCACGTTAATGAGAGTCTCGGTTTCATTGTCTCTTGCCTGAAAATAGTAAAGACAGTGACGAAACACAGCGCAATTTTTAGTCCATGACCGAAACAAAAAACACAAGAACATGAAAACTGACATAAAACAAACCTGTGACACTTGACCACCACCTTCGACTGGTTTTTGTTGACTCTCAAGAATACAACAGTAGGAATATATAATCATCCCAACCATAGCTACCATAATTCCCAATATATTCCTCCAACTGAAAGGATCATGGACAATAATATATCCAAAAGCCAATACAAGACATGTCTTTAGATGTCCAAGAACCTGATAGGTCACTGGAGATGTCTTTCCAATTACAAGAAATGTACTAAAATTCACCGCGATAGAGATCAGACATGAAAGAATAATGACAATCTACAATGCAAAAAAGAAAAAATAACTAAAATTGAAAGGTCATTAATTAAGAAATAATTTATGTTTAAAAGTAAGCACACATGTCGACTATTTAAATCTCACCGTCACTTTTGTTGTGTATTTGAATGAAAAAACATTTAAGTTTGTCAGAAGTTTATCCAAATATGGTCCGGAGATTAACAATGTAGCTGCTTGATATATACATGACTGGTACAGAAGTTGGGTAGAAGAAACCTTAAACTTCTTCTGTATGGTATTTGTCATCTGAAAGGGACTAATTAAGATTTCAACAAAGTACATCAACACTAAATTAATGTAACATCCAAAAAATAAAGGCTTAATTACCTATTTAGTCCCCATGTTAGGAGGTAATTTTTTGTTTAGTACCCGGTTTCAAAAATGTAGGCATTTAGTACCTATGTTTTGAAATTTATATCAATTCAATCCTATCCAGTTAACGGCGTTATAATTGATGCGAGAAATTAAGGACGTTATAACGTCCTTAATTTCTCGCATCAATTATAACGCCGTTAACTGGATAGGATTGAATTGATATAAATTTCAAAACATAGGTACTAAATGCCTACATTTTTGAAACCGGGTACTAAACAAAAAATTACCTCCTAACATGGGGACTAAGTAGGTAATTAAGCCAAAAATAAAAAAGGACCAACCTTTTCTTAAGAACTCATATGAAATATATGTGTGTGTGTTTTCTCATCGCTAGAATAGATTTATACATACAAAACATATATATCTATATATATATATAAATAGAAGTTGCATTAATCTAAAAGAAATCTATCTTCTCGCATGATAAATGAAACATAGATTGACATGTTTATTTGTGATGTAATTATTGTCATTATTATGCAGAAACAATCATACACTTAATGATATATTTTATGTGGCATTGTTATGAAAATTAGTTTGAAAATACTAACAATTAATGCATGTAATCTACATCACAAAAAAAATTCTTTAATTTGATTTTGAAAAGTAGGAGTGAAAATTTCTTTAAGGATACAATCTGAGCAACACATGTTGTAATGATTGCTAGCAAAGACAAGAAAGCTCCCAAAGCATTAAGCTGCAAATCAGTAATTGTAGCAATTCCAACACCCACAAGGAGGATCACAAGAGAAAATTGTATTCTTTTACTGCAAAAATAAAAAACAATGAATACAATTCAAATCATTATCAATTATTAATTATTACAGTGGCATAAATAAAACAAATCCTGAGTAATGGATAAGGGTAATATCAATAATAATTAAGGACAAAATAACAAGCCAATGGAACTAATAGCCTTCAAATTTGTGAGATGCTAGAAAGGTCAACAAGAGGCCTAACATCTTGACAATCATATAAAAGACATGACTTGAAATTAATTATAAATCACTAATGAACTAGTTTCTTAAAAGTTAGCAAAGGAAGAAAGAACAACATTAAAAGATAGCTACACAAAATAATTATTTAATGAAACTTACACAAGTTACTATAAGAATAAATATTTAAAGAGATTAAAAGACTGAACAAGACCTGAACTTCTTTCCAAGAAAAAGGATCTCTAATAGAATAGTACATGGGATGATTGCCAGCTTAGTCATCTGAATGCAAATGCAAAGAGCTTGTGTCAAAAAACCTTGGAAAGCTGCTTAAAGAACAAAAATCAAAATGACACATGAGAAAAACATAAAGAAAGAACACGCATCATCACCTGATAGAACCCGACAGAATTGAAGCCCAAACTCAAATTTAAAAGTCCAATAGAGATTCCATTTAGAATTCCAAATCCCATCACCATTTTCTTCTCTAATGGTTTGTGCTCAAAAAATCTCAATTTAAGAGCCACATGAAGAGAACAAAATGTTACAAATAGATGCCAACTTGTCAAAGTTGTAGCTGCATGAAAATCCAAGTATATGTATAAAAACCTTAACTAAGATATTTCACTTCTATCAAGTAATTTTCACTTGAATTGAAGGCATAAAAGATTATATATAGGTATCTAAACAACTAATTAGAACTTTTTTTATCCTTCAAAAATTATCACCTTTTTAGTGTCTTTTGGTTAAAGAATTTTCTATTTTCATTTCCTATTTTCACAATTATTACCCTATTTTTTACATAATTTTACATATATGTTCATGATTAGAGAAAATAATGATACATTTATTTAATTTGCAAATACTTTTATGGTTTCCTTTCTTGCTTTTTCATTCTTATTCACAAAAAATCATCTTGTTTTAAAGGGTTTGCATAGTTAAATAGAGAAAATAATGATACTTTAAAGGATTTGCATAGTTAAATAGAGAAAATAAAAGACAGAGAAAACACAAATCCTTTCACCCATTCCTGCATAAATATTAAAAATAATGTGATATTGTTTTATTCATTTTTTTTTCTCCATTAAAATTCTCCTTCAGAATTAATCCAATTTGAAACGAACACTAAATACAGACACATTTCTCAACAATACCTCAAATAACGGCTTGCCATGGTATCATCTTATTAAATTATGAAAAAAGTGAACGAGTCAGATGAGAACAAACTCATTGTAGTTGTCACCAATAACATACACAGACAAATAATTGGTAATTTCTATATCAGTTTGCAAAGAACCAAATCCTTTATGAACTTACCGAAAATGAAACGCAATGAACTCATCAACGTTTTATTGCAAATCACAATCGACACCGATGACACCACTGACAAACTCAATGCGCCAATAGTTCCCAATTGAAATTTCTCTCCCTCGCCCATCTTTTCCTTTGTTGTTGCCCTAAACAAATCAAAACACAAAGGAACAAAATGAAGAAAAAATGTCCAAATATTGCAGATTTAATAAAAAAACGAAAATAACACAACACGTTGGAAAACTTTACACGAGGAAGATTTGATATTGGGAGTGAAACAAAATGAGTGTCAACGGATTGTGAGAAAAAGCTCTTGGATCTGATGATTGTGGAAAACCTACAATTCTGGGGTTATGGAAGTTTGCAGGAACGGATGAACTCAATGATTAGCACGCATGCAGAGGTAAAGCGTGGTGTAGTAAAATGGAACATGAATGAGAATGAAAACAAAAAGCGAATTGAATTGGAAAATCCGAAATGGAGGAAGGTGGCATTGATGGCACAGATGTAAGAGCTAAAATGCAAATTAGAAGGTGTTTCTTCTTATTCTTCTTGTTAGTTACATTTACGGAGAGAAGGAAAGAGTTAATTTTAGTGTCCAAAAGCTAATTAATAATAAACATTACATCGTGTTTGGAACTTTACTAAAATATTCTTGGTTTTATATTGCTTAGTTCTTAGTTTTTACCTAAAAAATGGTGGATGGTAATGCACCTTTCTTGATGTTACCTTGTATCCATAAATAATTGTAATTTACACAAGTTTATTTATTTATTTTTGTAGTGTATATCCATTCATTTACTAATCAACGTTCTCATGAAATAACTCTCATTGTACTTATTTTTTAAAATAATGTTAAGGGTACACATCAATAGATTTTTCATACAGTAAGATATATTTTTTTAATTATTATTGTGAATTACATTTAAGATCATTTATAACTGTTTGAGTAGAAAATGCTTTACACTTACATTGCAGTGAAATTAAGTTTGATTTTTCTAGCATTTGTATATGAAAAATGTATACTAGTAATAGTTAACTAGTAATTAATAATAAATTATTTTATAAAAGTAATTAGTACAAAATAAATTATAATATGGGAAGGTAATATGAGTTTAGGAATTTCTTAAACCTTAGGACTGGGTACAGTTCACTTAAAAACTAAACTAAAGTTTATTTATACTGTTTTGTTAAAAAAAATTAAACTATTTTTACTAAAAACCAATTTAACTGTGAACTGTGGTTTAGGTCATTGTTTATCACAATTTTCTCCCCGTCTCTTACATCCTACGTTCCTCTCTCAACTCGCGCCTTGTTGAATCGCGCCTTGTTGAAAGTTTGCCGCCGTTAAAGATTCGTAGCCGTCGAAGGCTTGCCGTCGTCGAAGGTTCGCCGTCGTCGAAGGTTCGCCGCCGTCGAAGGTTCGCCGCTGTCGAAGGCTCGCCGCCATCAAAGGCTCGTCGCCGTTGAAGACTCACCGAAGGTTTTTCCGCATTCTGCCGTCGCCGAACTGTCGGCTCTACCACCATCCTGGAAGGTTTGCCGTTGTCTCTTTAATTGCCGCTGTCGAAGACCCATTTATGCTGTTTCCTTAATGTTTGCTGTTGAAAAATTGGTTTTTGTTGTTGTGATTCTAGGTTGTTTCTCCTTGTTTCCTTTGGCTCGTCTCTTAAGATTAAGAGCTCTTTGAAGATTAAGGTTTTAAATTGTGGTCGCAGAGTCTATTTTTGTTGAGATCTTGGTATTGCAGCTACAATTGTGGTTGTGGACGTGGACTGTTTTTTTAAAATCTTGTTCAAGGTTTAAAAGATCTACAGACTCTTTCAAGGTTTCAAAAATGATTTGCATCTGCAATTGTGCCACAATTTCAAGGCTTTTTGGGGCCGCATTTGTTGTATTTATTTAGTTTTCGGTAATGTCATGGACTGTGTGACAAAAAATAAAAGCATTTGTTGTATTTATTTAGAACCTTGGACTTATGGTTTAGTTTCAAGTGAGGAGAGGAACTGGAAAAAAATAAAAGCATCTTTTTTGAGAAGAGAACTCTTAATTGGAGGGGAGGTATTTGAGGTCCTCATTTTCCATTCCCTCTAAACCTTTGAAGCAAACAACAAATTTTATTCAGATCCCTCTCTCCTTCCTTGTTTTTATATCTGTGTTGTCCGAGGATTTGATCCCATGAACTGTAGTTTAAGTCATTTATGCAGAATATCCTTAAAATCTAAGGAAAAAAGATAAAAATGCTATATTTGTATTGATTTCTTGATTGGTAAATTGGAACGAAACTATTGGTGTTTTAAGGAAAAAATTTAAATACTTCAGTAACTGTGTTGATCTTTAACCCAAACCTATATTATGCCAATTAGTAAATTGAAAATTTAACTTTGATCAGAGAACACCATAAGCACTAAGGGATTTCTATCTACGTTTTGTCCTTGGCATTATACTTACTTTATCTGTTAATATTGGGTTTTCGTTAAATTTCGTTTTTAAGTATTTGGTTGAGTTAAATTTTTAAGTATCTCACCTATCCCCGTCTTTGTTAGCAGCAGCACTCAGTAGAGCTAAGCGCTGAAACACTGGAGGAGCAGGCTTCAGAGAACTGAGCTTGATAGAAAGGGAAACTCTTGATGTGTTGAAAGAATTGGCTGGACCGTGAACAGTATACTGCACTATAAAAATAGTTCAATGAACCGCACTGCACTATAAGCGAACTAAAAAATAGTTTGGTTAATTCAGTGCAATTTTTCTAAACTGGTTTATAGTTAACTATAAACTTTTACAGTGCAGTACACTATAGGACAATTTGTCCACCCCTACCTATACCTGCCATCTCAGTCTAACGCAACGCATCATCTTCGACGACCAATGAACCGTATTCCAATTTGAATCTGTTTTCCGATGTTGGCCTTCTCCAAGTTCAGGAAAGCAGCGGAGGTCTCATGCGTATTCCGTCGAATCCAAAAGCCTCCCACATACCTCCGAAGATTTTCCCTTTCGTCCGAGGAACCTCCTTCTTCGGACCCGCAGTTTTCCCTTCGTTTATGCATCTTGCTTGCCCTCAAGTTCGATTCCTTATCCACCATCAAATACCGTGCTTTGGTGAGTGCGGTCCTTTGCACCAACAACTGGTTTTCTCTTTACTGGGAGGCCCTTGAGTATCTCAAGAAATCTGGAGTCTTGATAACTTCTGATTCGGTTTGTGTTTTGATTTGGGCCTATTGGCGAGTGGGTCTGATCGAGAAGGCTATAGAGTCGTTTGGTAGAATGGGTGAACTTGGGTGCATGCCCGATGCTCGTGCCTATAACACCATTTTGGATATTGTGTTTCAGAAAGAGTTGTTTGTGTTGGGTTTTGCAGTATATAATCTGATGCTTAAGTCCAACTGTTTTCCTAATGAACGCACTTATGGCCGGTTGATTGGAGGGTTTTGTAGAAGTGATGATGTTAATGGTGCTCTTGAGATGCTCGATGAGATGCGCCAAAGGGATTTAGAGCCGAGTGTGATGACAACTTTAGCTATTTTTTCTGGTCTGTGTCGTGGGGGGAGGGTACATGAGGCACACAGAATGTTTAATGTGATGAGAGAAAGTGGGCGCAAGCCTAATTTTATGTCTTATTGTGTTTTGTTTAATGGGTATTGCAAGATGGGGAGGTTAGATGAAGCTGATTCGATTCTGCAATTGTTAGAGAGAGACAGGTTACCCCTTAATTTAAAGGGCTACAGTCATCTGATTGCTGGCTTTTTTAGGGAAAGGAGATACAATGAAGCACATTCATGGTATGGAAGGATGCTAAAGGAGGGTATTGTTCCAGATATTGTTTTGTACACAATTATGATACGGGGTTTGTCGAGTGAGGGCAGGATTGATGAGGCTGTGAACATGTTTTTTGAGATGACCCAGCGAGGCTTAGTTCCTGATGCTGTTTGTTACAATGAAGTTATTAAAGGTCTCTGTGACGCTGGTCTTTCGGATCAAGCAAGAGCTCTCCAACATCAAATTTCTGAGCATGAAGGGTTTCATAATGTTTACACGCATACCATTCTCATATGTGACATGTGTAAGAGAGGAATGATTGCCGAGGCACAAGAAATATTTAATCAGATGGAGAAGGCTGGATGTTTACCTTCAGTTGTAACCTTCAATGCTCTTATACATGGACTGTGCAAGGCTGGTAAACTGGAGGAGGCACAACTGATGTTATACAAGATGGAGATTGGGAGAAGTCCTTCATTATTCTTCCGGCTTACTCAGGGTTCTAATCAGGTTTTAGATGGTGTTAGTCTCAAGAAAAAGGTGGAGCAAATGTGTGAAGCTGGACAGATTTTGGAAGCTTACAAGCTTCTCACACAACTTGCTGATAGTGGGGTTGTGCCTGACATTGTGACGTACAATATTCTGATCTACGGCCTTTGCAGAGCTTCTAAGGTTAATGGTGCGTTAAAGCTTTTCATGGATATGCAGAAAAAGGGTCTATCACCTGACTCTGTTACTTATGGGACATTGATTGATGGGCTTTTCAGGGTTGAAAGAGAAGAAGACGCCCTGAAGATGTATGACCATATGCTAAAGAATGGATGCCAACCTAGCTTTGAAGTTTATAAAGCACTTATGACTTGGTTGTCTAGAAATAGGAAGGTCTCACAGGCTTTCAGTTTTTATTTGGATTTTTTAAAGAACGTTCGTGGGAGGGAAGACAATTCAATCAATGCTTTGGAGGGATATTTTGTCAGAGGAGAATTAAAACTTGCAATTCAAGGTTTACTAGAACTGGACTTCAGGTTTAGAGATTTTAATTTAGCTCCATATACAATTCTACTTATTGGATTTTGTCAGGCAAAACAATTAGATGAAGCATTGGTTATATTTTCTGTTCTCAATAAGTTCAATATCAATATCAATCCTCCAAGCTGTGTGTATTTGATCAAAGGTCTCTGTACAAAAAGAAGGCTGGATGATGCAGTAAACATCTTTCTTTACACTCTTGACAAAGGTTTTATGTTAAATTCAAGAATTTGTGAGCAGCTCATCAAGTGTTTATTTTGTTCCCCAGACAAAAGGGGTTATGCTATTCATCTTCGTGGTAGGATGGAGTCTGCTGGATACCATTTAAATAATCTGTTAGAGATTAAATAACACTGACCGATCAAGATGAATGAATTGCTTGATTCAGCGCTTTGCACATCCCCATCAAGTAAAGAGAAGATACTATGAATCAGGAGACTCAATATTCTTTCTAATGAGCCAAAGGTGTCCTTTAATTCGTATGTATGTCTTGAATGTTAAATTATGTCTTTCCAGACTTATAAATGTAAAGTTCATTGGAATCAATTGAAATATATATCTTTGCATTCTTGCTTCTAGAATTTTACTTTGCACTCGGACTTGAGTTGTCTAACCTCCAGTTGAAAATATAAACACTTCATTTCTCTGAATTTTGTTCATCGTTGAAAGAATTTGAAAAGCGAGTGGGAGAGCTTTTGAGCTTTAGATGTTGTGAAGCTTAGCTGGTATGATATATAGAATTTAGTAAGAGAAAGAAACAAAAAATAGGGCAAAGAGGGGAAAAAAGAAGAATAAAATAGAGGGGATAGAGAGAAGAGGAGACATTTATAATAGAGGGGAAAAAAGACTCTTGTAATAGTTTAGTTTTGGAAATTCATTCTTTGTATAGATAGGAAACATTTATCCTGTGGAGGGGGACCTTAGCTCCCTTGGAGGCTTTGAGTGTACAGATTGGAGGAATAATAACAGATTTACTCAGTTTTACTATCTTTTCTTCTCGTGTGGTGTGTTAGTGAAGCGTCTAGATAGATTTCTTACCAAGAAACCTATTTGTAGCTTGTAGTCTTTTTTATTTATAGGGGAAATGAGGTTTTCATTACATGAGATTACAGAAATTGAAAAGCCCTTTCCTAGATATTTTTAAATTCTTTCCTTCTTTTTAATATAACATTTGAAATGGTTACTTTTCTGGTTTCCGCAAATAGGTTACTGAAAATTTCTGATGAGTACAATAGATGGGTTTTCATCTCAAGTTTTGGTTCTTAGATTTGTCTTATTTTATTTTTACCTGTTTTGGATTTTTATGAATTTTAAAAAACGATATTATGGTTTCTTCAACCCCACAGAATAATAATTTTAAACAGAAGATTGTAAATAGCTGTGAGTATGCTGATATTGAGGTTCTAAACTGGCTTATTGTTGGGTAATCTTGTATATTGACGTTCTCTATTTAGGATTAATTAGTACCATATCAAAATTAAAGGAATACATAGATATATGACCATAATTTGATCACAACTTAAAATTCAAACTTGGATATACAGTCCCTGGTAGGATATGTGTAGGGTTGTGAAATCATTTTCTATCAGATTGATTAATGTGTAAAGTGCATTGAAGATGTCGGGACATTATTGATGCCATTGTTCTTGACTATTTCCTTAACTTCTTGCAGTGCTCATGTTGCTGGGGAAATTTCTTTTGCTTTGACATTTGGCGTGCTTGTCACACTTGCTGAGTGATCCTTCGCATCAGACATTTTTGGGTTTCTTGTTTGTTGTATGCTTCATTACATTTCTCCCTCGGTATTTTCAAAAGCTTTTCTGCTAACCTTAGCATGGAGGAGGGAAAGAAGACTGCCATTGTCCATGTTGTAGACCAGCAGGCAAAGGCGAATTTCTTAAGGACAGTCACTATGTGATTCTGAATGAGAACTTGCTATGAATAAAATTTCATGGGGTTCCAAATGGATTCCAGGTCTTTTTCACATTTTAACTTGAAATGATCAAATTTAGTGATATTTAGAGAATTACCTGTTAATATATCAAAGGAAGACATTTAGTTTTTTACTTAAGAATAACATCAAAAGCTAGGTTTAGTTTTTTATTTCAAGGTTGCTTATTGTTATGATTTTCTTTGCAAATGAGATGTATGCTCAGACTGATGATTGCTTATGTAACCTCATGTTCTGATGTCATTTATGTAGTCCGGCAATTACAGCTCAATTCGCATAAGAGCCAGCCACAAAGCATGCACAGATGTCAAATATGTTTTAGGAGGCTACGGAAAATTCCTTTATTAGACTTATATTGTCCTCAATTTAACATGTTTTCTGTTGCAAAAGTTGTTGATCCTTTTTTTGAGTGCAGTTGTATCTTCAATATTGATCAGGTTAGTCAATCTTCTGTCCAATGATGCACACTATCTTTTCATTATTTCCATTTTAATTGATAGAATACATGGACATTTTATGCCTATTGAATAAAGCCTACGGCATAGCACTTAATAAAACTGTGGTTGTTGATCTTTGTTCTTTCATTTTCTGTAAGACTGATGAAAAGAAAAACATGTAATGATGACACTTCTACTCAATATTTCAGTTGTCTTTCCCCTTTTCTCCGATTTTAGTCACTGGTTTGTGTTTGAATGCTTGATATCCATGAGTGAATGTTCGTGATCATGGTGTTCTGATGCTTATAATTTTTTCGTTGTCTTTAGTGGTTTATTTGTGGAATTATACTAGCTGTGTTGGGCAGACCAGAAGTGGTTTTTGATGAGAAATTTTATGATTTTGTGTTGATATTAGTGTATGATATATTTCTGTTGTCTTTAGTGTGAAAAGTGGGCAGATTTGGCAGTTTTTTGATGCTACCACCTTCCTTGCTTCTTAAGTGGATGGGTAGTACCAGCTTTTGGCCCCTCCTTTTGCTTAATCAATGGATATGAATGAGATAAGGGATCAATAAAAATGATTCATTTTCCATCCCTCCTCATCTCACAGATCTTGCCTTCTATCTCTCTTTCTCTTTCTCCTCTCTTGTCTTCTCTCTGCTGCATATTCTTCTTATATATAACCTCCACACCTTGTTTCCTACCCTTCCACCGAAATGGCCTCTTGGAAGAAGACCATCACAACACCCTTAAAAATATCGAAGTACACCTTCATTGCTAAAATGAGTAATTATAAGGATGAAGCAGAGTACAAGGATGAACCAACATGCGTATATATTGGTTACATAGTATCTTGAATCCCCCAAGTTACCATCCTAGAAGGAGGAACCAAAGTTATAGTTGTTTTATAGTTCATATAATAACTAAAAAACTGAAAATTCCTAACTAAGGCTAAAGTAGAACATCTCTAAGGTTAAGCTTTATTAACTTTGCTCCAACTAGTAGTGGTTAAGGGCACTACAGTGGTTAATTTGGCCTTCAACATGTTAAAAAATATGTCTCTTAGTGTCTCCAACAACCTGGACATGAATTTGGACTTCAATTGTGAAAGTCAACTCTAAAGTCAAAAGTTCAGGATATAAAGCTTGAAGTTGTTTTTCAGATTGTGCACTTGCTGTGATCAGTGATTTCTCTTCCTTTAATCAACATTTAACCACTGGATTTCTTTGGTTTTGATCAACTCTCAAATAACTCCATTTAATTGTCCTTGGTTTACCTTTTTTGCACCAAATCAAGTTAAACTACATAAAACTAATGAGAAACACTTAAAAATCACTACTGTGACTATAATGCTAAAAATTTGCAAAGTTCACTAAACGAGCCTAAACTAGACAAAAACTATCCTAACAAGTTTAGGATAGTTACACCTTGCTAATAAAAAACTTCCTACAAAAACTACCTAAAACTTAAAGTAGTAAGTAGAATAGGCTAAAAGTGCTAAGAATGAAAATTTGATCAAAGTACTAATTGAAATTGTAAAATAACTATCTAGACAACTTTTGAAACATAAAAGAAAGATAAAAATGAAGTCACATTTCGAAAATAAGAAGAAAATCAAAATTTGACTATTGAGCACCTAAATTTACACTTTAATAGAGTGAAATACATTAGGATGAAGATGTCCATTCTGTTTTAGAGACCTAAAACTATCTACACCAGTTCTAATGGACAAGAAATGACAAAGAATTGAGTGAAGTTTTGATTCCTAAGACAAATTCTAAAAATCAGTACTCATACCTCAAAATTTGAGACTTAAAACATAAAAAAATGTACTAAATAGGTGAGAATTTCGAAATTAACCTAAAGCAACCTAAGAATGTGTAATCTTCATATCCTAACAAGTTTAAACCAGTTAAACGAAGGTAAGAAACAAGTCAAATTGGCTCAAGTACCCAAATCTCAAAATTGGGCTACTTAAAACCTTAAAGTGTTCCAAATAGGAGAGAAATTAAGAATTCACCTAAAGTAGCCTAAGAATGTGTAATGTCAATATCCTAACAAGTCTAAAATAGTATATTGACACTAGGAAACTACTCCAAAGCAAACAACTACCTAAAATTCAAAGTTTGAGTATTTAGAACCTAAAAATTGTACTAAAACGGTGAAAAATTGTCAATTCACATAAAATAGACTAATTTTAAGTAACGACAACATCCTAATAAGTGTAAAGTAGTGACATGAACCTAGGAAAGTAGTCAAAAGCAAAGAACTACCTATAACTCAAAGTTGGAGTAGTTGGAACCTAAAAAAGTCTACTAAAAGGGTGAGAAAGTGGCAATTCACCTAAAGTAGACTAACAATGATTAATGTTAATATCCTAACAAGTATAAAGTACTGAATTGACACTAGGAAACTACTCAAAAGCAAACAACTACCTAAAACTCAAAGTTTGAGTAGTTGGAACCTAAGAAGTCTACTAAAAGGGTGAGAAATTTCCAATTAACCTAAAGTAGACTAACAATAACTAATGTTAATATCCTAACAAGTCTAAAGTAGTGAAATGACACTAATAAACTACTCAAAAGCAAACAACTACCTAAAACTCAAAGTTTAAGTAGTTAGAACATAAAAAAGTCTACTAAAAGGGTGAGAAATTGCCAATTGACCTAAAGTAGACCAATTTTAAGTAATTTTAACATCCTAACAAGTCTAAAGTAGTCTAATGAACCTACGAAAGGAGTCAAAAGCAAAGAATTACCTAAAACTCAAAGTTTGAGTTGTTAGAACCCAAAAATTTTACTTAAAGGGTGAGAAATTGAAAATTGACCTAAAGTAGACTAATTTTAACTATTGTTAACTTCCTAACAAGTCTAAAGTAGTGGAATGAAGCTAGGAAACTTCTCAAAAGCAATGAATTACCTTAAACTCAAAGTTTGGGTATTTAAAACCTAAAAAGTGTACTTAAAGGGTGACAAATTGCAACTAGACCTAATGTACAATAATTTTATGTATTGTTAACATCCTAACAAGTCTAAACTAGTTGAATGAAGGTAGGAAACTTGTCAAAAGCAAAGAATTACCTCAAACTCAAAGTTTGAGTATTTAGAACCTATTAAGTGTACTTAAAGGGTGAGAAATTGCAACTAGACCTAATGTACAATAATTTAAAGTAATGTTAAAATTGTAACAAGTTTAAACTAGTGGATTGAAGCTAGAAAACTTGTCAAAAACAAAGAATTACCTCAAACACAAAGTTTGAGTATGTAGAACCTAAAAAAGTTTACTAAAAGGGTGAGAAAGTGGCAATTCACTTAAAGTAGACTGATAATAACTAATGTTAATATCCTAACAAGTCTAAAGTAGTGAAATGACACTAGGAAACTATTCAAAAGCAAACATGTACCTAAAACTCGAAGTTTGAGTAGTTTCAACCTAAAAAGTTCACTTAAAGGGTGACAAATTTCCAATTCACCTAAAGTAGAGTAATTTTAAGTAATTTTAACATCCTAAAAAGTCTAAAGTAGTGAAATGATGCTATGAAAGTGGTCAAAAGCAAAGAATTCCCTAAAACTCAAAATCACACTACTTAAAACCTTAAAAAGTGTAGTAAAAAGTACCTAATTGAGCCATTACAGGTCAAATTTCGTTCTGCTGTGATTATGTGATGTTTGGAAGTTTAAACAAGTCCAAATTGATGTATTAAAGCTGTTAGAACCATTGATATGAAGTTAGAATGACCTGTATGCAATTTAGTATGTCAAAGCATCATATTTGACCCATTTTTGAAACTTGCTAAGTGAATCTGAGTTGCAATTCTATTTTGTGCCTAATTAGAGTTCAAACAAGTGTATTTTGATGAATTAAAACTGTTGAAATGATTAGCAAAGTGTCAGAATGGCTTAGGCACAAAATCACTTCCAAAATCATCAATTTTAAGTCAATTTTGGGAAGTAGAAAGATGATTTTGAGTAATAGTATGGTTTATCCTATGTTGAGTTTTAACATGTTTCAATTCATCAAACAAAGTTGCTGAAGTGGTTAGTTTTGATAATTAAACTTCTAAGTCAATTTTAGTGCTGTTATAGTCTTTGATTCATTTAAACTCAAATTTTGTAGTGTGGTTGATCAACATTTTGCATAATTGAGTCATTACATGTCAAATTTCGTTCTACTATGATTATGTGATGTTTAGAAGTTTAAACAAGTCCAAATTGATGTATTAAAGTTGTTAAAACCATTGATATGAAGTTAGAATGACCTGTATGCAATTTAGTATGTCAAACCATCATAGTTGACCCATTTTTAGAACTTGGAAAGTGAATCTGAGTTGCAGTTCTGTGTAATTAGAGTTCAAGCAAGTGTGTTTTGATGAATTAAAACTGTTGAAATGATTAGCAAAGTTTGAGAATGGCTTAGGCACAAAATCACTACCAAGACCAATTTTGAGTCAATTTTGGGAAGTAGAAAGGTGATTTTGGGTAGCAGTTTGGTTGAGTTAAATTTGAATTTTATCATAATCAAACAAAGTTATTGAAGTGGTTATTTTTTATCTAGAGTTGCGATTGTGTAATTTTATATCTCAAACCACCAATTTTTGGGTCTTTGTTTGAGTCCAAATTTTCCATTTCTTCTATTTGGCATTTAGACCATGGCTGAACACCTTGCAATTTTATTTCCTTATAGAAGTTTGTTATCAAACGTGCAACCCATCTAAAAATGGCTACTAAAGAGGTGAGTATTGAATTTGTTTTATAAATTTCATAGTTTGAACAATTTGAGCATGTATGAATTGTATGTTTTGCTTATTATAACCTTCGTGTTGTGCCAATTGAGCATGTAAACTTACCTACTTTTCTATCTTTTGTTTGGCATTTTGACATCACAAGTATAGACTAATACTGTGTCTCTCACCTATCATCTCTGCTAAGCAATCTGTTAAAGACACCTAAAAGTATCTACACAAGTTGTAATAGACTAGAAATGACTAAGAATGGACTCAAGAATTTATTCTTGACACAATTTCTTGAAATCACTACTAAAACCTCAAAATGACTACTAGTAATGCACTAGAATGGTCAAAATTTGCAAATTGCACTAAACTAGCCTAAGAAACTTCAAATAAACCGTCTTAACAAATTTAGAATGGTAGAACCTAGCTGATTAGAAACTCACACTACAAAAACAACCTAAAACTCAAAATATGATACTCTGGAACCTAAAACTAGTTACTAGAATAGGCTAAAATACGACCCTCTGGAATCTATCTACTTCCCACATCCCCCACACTTTTTCTCATCTTTTCCTTTTATTTCTTTCTCATTTAACTTCCACCCAAAAATCATACTTGAGGACCTTGCCCCCCTCTCCCACCATGCTTCATTGATTCTTCATAATTGACCAGGTTTGACTACATAGTTGACCTAGAGTTGAGTTTTTCATATGTTCATATATCTTGTATGTTCATTTATTAGGCTACAAATTCATTAAGTTAAGTAGTCATTTAAAATCTTATGGTACTACACACATTCTCAATGGAATGAGAAGGGTAAAAGTACTATAAACACTTAAAACCTACAAAATCTGTGGAAGTACTCTATAAAAGAGAACTTTAGTAATAATAAGTTGTCTCCCCCATATTTAATACACAACTCTTAGGATGTCTAAGGCATTTCAATACTAAGGACTTCTCTTTGCATGTCCTTATTGTATGCCTATGATAGTTGTGTTCAAATTACCTTCCATGATCGACTTATTTAGTAATAGGTTTTATTACTTATGTCACATGGAGTGTTGCTGTTTTGGTTAAGTTTTTTTTTTGTTTGGCTTGTCACAAAACACGACCCATTTTCCCAACCACCATGAATGGATGTACGATCGTTGTTATAGCGGAAGGAGAGGTTTGGAAGAAGCTTTTGTCATCGGAGATGAATAGTTTGTGGAGATGGCTCGACGATATCAATATTATGTTCTTGATGGAGGGATTCGATATCCATGCATCAAGTGCGAATGTACAAGGATTTTAAAAGATGAAATTGTCAAAGTTCACCTATGCCAAAAAAGGTTCATTGTCTAATTACACGGTTTGGACATTTCATGGTGAAGAAATTCCCTTCACATCCACTGCAACTAAAAAGAGGCATGTAATAGGTTCGAATACTAGTGTACATACATCTTAGATAGATCAGTTTGCCTATATGCAAAAGATGGTCGACAATGCTCTTCATTGACATGTTGAACAAGAAGTAGACAATAGTCATGATGAAGAGTCTCCAAATGAAACCATTGAGAGATTTTACAATTTATTGGCAAAGGCAAATCAACCTATATTTAAATGATCAACTGAGTCAAAATTGTCAGTGTACATTAGACTGATGGCTTGTAAATCTAATTGAACGTTCCCAATCAAGCATTGGACTTCATATCAAAATTGGTATTAGATCTAACACCTCCAAACAATTCTTTGCCCCATACAATCTACCACCTAAGATATGTATGAAAAAGCCTTACCTGCTTTTAACGTGTATAATACCAGGTCCATCTAATTCCAAATCAACAATTGATGTTTATTTTGAGCTTTTGATTGATGATTTGAAGAAGCTATGGAATGGTGTTTGGACATATGATGTTTCAAGAAAGAAAAAAGTTCCTTATGAAAGCAACTTTGATGTGGACTATTAATGACTTTCCAACGTATGACACATTATCTGGTTGGAGCGTGCATGGTCAATTAGCTTGTCCTCATTACATGGAGCATACAAAGTCATTCCAATTTAGTTATGATCGGAAAAATAGTTGGTTTGATTACCATTGACAGTTCTTGCTTATTGATCACCCTTTTAGAAAAAACAAAAAGGCATTTCACAAAGGGCAAGTTGAAACGAATATGTCCCCACCAAGGTTGACTGGATCACACATTTGAAGAAGAGTGAAAGACTTGCCAAAAGTCACTGAATGTGGTCAGAATAGGATAGAAGGGTTTGAGGAGTGACATAATTGGACTAAAAGAAACATATTTTGAGATCTTTCCGATTGGAAAGTATTGAAAGGCTTTTAGGTCGCACTAAAAGTCAAGAAACCCTAGTCCCCACTAATGTAGTATAGGACAACCAGGGAATCAATTCCTAGACTCAGTGAAAATCAAGTTTAGAAAATGTAAAGTTAGATATTGTATTATTTATTAACTACCTAAACTAGGTGGGGACATTAAATGAAATTAAAAGAAAGGAAACTAAAAAGAAAAGAGTAAAGAAATCTGTTTTAAAAAGAAAAGAAGAAAATAAAATGTAAGAAAACATAACCTAAGCTAAACTATAGAATCTATATATACAACTCTAAACAGTAACGAAACTAACCTATAAATGCTATGAAACAATGACAAAAGAAGACTAGAAATAAACTGGCTATGAAATCAAATGATGTAAGAAATCAATTCAGTAAAAATAAAAGATATGTACACATAACAAAACCAAATGAAAGAATAGAAAATCTCATTATCTAAGCTAATTTATCTAATCTATATTCATAGGAAAATGAAAAATCAAAGAAACACTGGTTAGAACAGAAATTTGAATCAAATCCATGTGGATCAGTCAAAGAATGTGTGATCACTTTTCAAGAAGACATCTTGGGAAGTTAAGCCCATCATAGGGTCTTAAAGTTCATTTGATGAACTCAAAATATGTGATTTTCCAATCAATTCACCAAACCACAGTAAATCCAACTCTAACTTTTGTTTCTAATCAAGATCAGATTCAAAAATATTGTCAACTAAAACTGAAATTAACAACTAAATGGAAAGGCTAAGAAAATATAACAGAATCAAAGTCTATTATTATCAAGACAATTAAAAATCTCAAAACATAATTGAATTCATAGGTGAAATGAACACTAGAGTGAATAAAAGAGTGCTTAGAGTTCTCAGGAAGACATCCTGTTAAGTGAATCCCAATCCAGGGTATTCATCAATCTTTCCAGAACTTTGAAATGACTCTTTCCACTAATTTGTTCAACCAATGTTCATTTGCCTATTCATCAATCTAAAATTCACAAACAACTGAAAGGAAACATAGAACATAATTTAAATCTGCAAATGATTGAGGATAAAACTTCAATTACACTAAAAAAGACATTCTGATTAAAGTAAGCCCAATCCAGGGTCTTATAGTTCATATTTCAGAACTTGCAATGACAATTTTCACTCATTCTCAATCGATGCAAATCTAAATCTGATATACACTAAAGAAAAGAGTAGAAACAGATGAATCTTTATGCATTGGACTCATCTATGACTCGAGAAGACATCTCGATAAAGAAATGCTCAGTACAGAGTCATTTGATTCCAAAAGGAATTATAGAATGCAGAGAATCAGAGTCCAATTCGTTTCTTTATTGAAATAACACAAGAAACACAGAAGCACGAAACATAACAGAATCACAAAACACTGAACAAAATGTATTATTAAAGAGAAAAGAAAATTACAAAAAAATGTACTGAATAAATGCTCAATCGAAGCCATTGCGGGCTATCACCACCGTGATGTGCGCTCCAAAAGTAAGGAGAACGAAAACCTACTCTATAGAAAGCATAAACCCTAATCTACAGAGCGTAAAACTAAAGGTATCTGAAAGTGTGTAAAAGTGTCTGTTTACATGGTGAAGGCCCTTTTATATAGGGTCTGAAAAGAATGAAAGAAAAAGCAAAGGAAAAATGAAAGAAGGAACCTTCTCGACGATGCTTCCTTTCTCTAATCGGACGATCCTCCTTTATCTTGCATCCTTACATCACTCTGACCGTCGATCCTATCCATGTGAAAGCTTCGGTCAGCTCCCTTTTCTCACCTGTCATCTTCTCTAGCTCTTCTTTATCTTTTTTTTCTTCTCGCACAAGAGCCCTAGCTCTCGAGGGTTCTTTTCTTCTCAAATGCACGAAAACTTCTTTCATTTTGCCAAAATGATTTGCAAATCTGAGACCCCCAATGATAGCATCTGAAACACAACGTTTCATTAAAGGAGAGTTGACCCAATCCAGTGCTCTACTTTAGAACAACACTGCTTCATTAATCAACGCTGCAGCAGCAACAACGTTCCAATTAGTTGGAGTCCAATCCAATTCTAACATAGAAGCCCAATTTAACTTATGGCAGTAGAGGCCTACTTCTTCAATCAACATCAACGTTCCATACTGATTTCACATTCAACCCAATTTATTAGTGCAACACAACAACAACTTCCAGTGTAACAACTTCCAGTATAACAGCTATATCTCAATTCTTCTTCCAATCAGCATCACCAGCCCAATTTATAAGGGCTTATTCTGCAATATAGAAAAAAATTAAGGCCCATCAATAATAAAAAAATATTTCAGCAATTCAAAAATAAAGAAAAAGATGTTTATTAAAAGATTTCCTAAAAATTAAATTCCTAATTATTTACAAATATAAAAAAATACTATTAAAAGTCTATTTTTAACTACAATTTTATGAAACTACAAATTTAAAGAAAAAACCTAAAACTAGTCTAATTCTAAACAATTAAAAATAAAAAGGCTTAATAACCTATTTTGTCCCCAGTTTCGCTCGAAAATGTCAAATTAGTCCATTCTTTATAAAATGCATCAATTACGTCCTCACTTAATAAAATTTGCATCAATGAAATCCCTTCTGTTAAATCCGTACAAATGGTGTTAATTAAAGAAAGAGAAAAATAATTAACGTTGTTTGTACGGATTTAACGGAAGGGATTTCATTGATGCAAATTTTATTAAGTGAGGACGTAATTGACGCATTTTTTAAAGAATGGACTAATTTGATATTTTCGAACGAAACTGAGGACAAAATAGGGTATTAAGTCAAATAAAAACAAGCTAACCTAGATTCCTAAACACCTAAAAGAATGCAAATTTAGGGAGTTATCAGAAAGACAACTTGTTAAGACATAACCTCGATGTCATACACGTAGAAATTTTTTTTTTTTTGATAATGTATTCAACATGATTATGAATATTATTGGGAACACAAAATATAATGAAAAAACAAGAAAAGATTCACCTTTCTATTGTGGATGAAAAGACTTACAGTTGAAGGCGTAAGCTAACGCCCGATTATTCAAACCAAAAGCAAATTACACAATATCAAAAGATGAGGAAAGAATAGTTTGTGGATGGATCAAGGAGCTTAGAATGCTATATGGATATTCTTTTAACTTGTCTAAATGTGCAAATGTTCAAAATGGTACTATTCAAGCGTTGAAGAGTCATGATTGTCATGTATTAATGGAGACTTTCATCCTTCTTGTGTTCAGTTGTTTGCTAATGCATGTGTTAAATCAAATGATAGAAATCAATAACTTCTTCAAAGATTTGTGCTGCACAACACTAAAGGAAAATTTCCTAAGAAAGTTGGAAGAAAATATTCCAATTATTCTCTCCAAATTAGAAAGAATATTCCCTTTTGTATTCTTTAATTCAATGAAGCATCTTCCAGCTCATCTTGCATATGAAGCTTGGCTTGGGAGACCGATGCAATACAAGTGGATGTATCCCTTTGAAAGGTTTATGAGAGAACCCAAACGTTTAGTTAAAAATAAAGCTAGAGTAGAAGGATCAATTTGTGTAGCTTAGTTGCATCGAGAGACAACATATTTTTTTCACATTATTTCAAAAACTTCATATTGTCCCCCACTAATGTCAAAAATGAAATGCAATTGAAGCTAAACCATGTCAAGGTAAATTATCATTTTTTCGACAATCAGACTGTCATGCAGGTAAAAAATTCACTCATTGGTTAACTAATGCTGAATTCAACTCTGCTCATGTCGATTTTTTAATCAATTGCACTGAAGTTAAGTTGTACCTTGATTATGTCATCATCAAACTCTTATCTTTGCAATGGTTAAATTGTTATACACTAATTCATAAAAGATAATTTCTTGTGGTTGAGCAAGTTGCAGAAGGAAATGCTTTTGCTCGAATTCACTCACAATTTCCTCAATGGTTCAGATATCAGTTCTGTTTTTTTTCCCTATGTTTTACAAGGTTAATTTGACTCTTGCTGTAAATTTTTTTTGGCATCTTTGTAGGTTTTTAACCAGGCACTAACTCACACGGTTCAAAAGTTAAGACATCTCTCCAATTGGCCAATGAGATGTGTGAAAGAATGACACACTTACTTCACTAATGGTTACGAATTCCATACACATGAATGGTCTAAAGGAAAGAAAACAAGAAATTGTGGTGTGTACTTCAAGCGTCTTACAAAAGGTTCTTATGATGATTTTTATGGCATCATTCATAAAATATGAGCTAGAGTACAATAACACTACTTCTCCAAACATAGTAGTGCTTTTTTATTGTGTACTAGAGTGGATCCTAGGTTTAACATTGTTGAACTGCAAATGAGATTAAGATATCGACTGTTTGATCCTTTCATTCTACCAACTAATGTTAGATAGGTTTATTATGTGCCATATCCATTATTCCGCAATGTTGACAAACGTGGTTGGGTTGTTGAGGTTGTATTGACTCAAATAAGGTTGAGAAAGATGTCGCCTACCAACTTGACCAAATGTCACAAGCACAAGAAATTATTGAAGTTGAACGTATAAATTCATTGCACGACCCTGATGGTGGTGGAGATGAATTAGAAGCACCAATACAAAGAGGATGAGAAGAAGAAAATGATATTGATGATGATGATGAAGAAGAAGATGAAGATCATGATGACGATGATTGAATCTTGGACATCTATTGTAGCAAATTTAACTAGCATTTCAAAAACATTCCAATTGCGTTATGCAAAATATCATCTTAAAAGTTGTATGCAATTATTTAACATTCACTTTAATTTGTACTGATTCTTCCTTGGTCCTTTTTATTGTGTTACTTTATTTGTAACCATTTCAATGCAGTAATGACATGAGAAGCTTTAGAACGTTGTGAGAAGAGGCAACGACAGGCACCACGATATGTACTTAGGGTGCCTACTACACTACCTACTACTGTTACCCCTAGTCCATCATCCGTGGGGCCTCCTTCTACCCCTATAGAACACCCTCCTCCTACCCCTACAGCAGACCCTCTTCCTTCTCTTGTGATTATTACCCCCACTTCTCCCCTGTGATTATTACTTCCATTCCTCCCCCTGACCCTACTTATATACCTTTCTCATCTTGTATACCGCCTTGTGAGACTGCCACACCATCTGCTGATCTAGATTCAGTTGGTGATGGTGATAGTGTTGACCCGCCCCTCCATGATCGACCATGGATTGTTCCATATGGTAAATGGTAAGACTTTAATCCCCTTTGTAACCATTTTGATGTTTAAAGATTTCCTTAATTCAAATGACTTTTATTTATTTATATGCAAGTTTTTTCCATCCAGGGTTACTTCCCAGACCACCACATGATCAATTAAGCAACAATATTTAAGTTCATGGCCTACTTGGGGAGCAATACCTATAGATAACAGATAACCATTAAGGCATCGTTTTAAGGTGAACAACCCATTAAACTAATTGTCATTCTTATTTTAGTATGTTCATTAATCAATGTTTGTTTTGTTTATTGTTATAGATGAAGGTGTAGGGGAAACCTAGAAATGAAACTCAAATACAAAGAAATTTTCACATGAAAGTATTTCATCGGCTATTGATAAACAAATTTTTAATCCCTGAAAACGGAGTCAAAAACTTGTTAAGACATCGACAAGTGTATCAAATCGTATCAAGTAATAATAAATCGTAAGACCAAGTATCGTTTCCCAAGAAACTCATGACACTAAATAGTTATGTGATTACTTAACTAATTAAGACTCTAAAGAATAAATTTTGGGGTTTTTGAATGCAATAAAATAAACATGAATGAAATTTGATCAATTGAGGCTAAACACAAGAATGAATGGATGAAGTTGATGATATTGTTGTTGGGTTTAGATTTCACTTAATTTACTCTCATGCATATATGAATTCATCTTCTTCATTAATGTTAATGTCACTTTTTAATTTACCTTTAACCCGATGTCTCGGTGAAGAAAGCCTTCTCCGAATTACTAGTTCACAATGTCTTGTTTCTCTAGCAATTAATCATGCATTACATTCGCATAGAAGCTTAAAGGCAACTAACCCTCATATCACTATGTCTAGACTATAATGCTTTTGGGAGAATTTTCCAGATCTAGATTTTCCCGTGTGCGTCCATATCGAAAAAATCAATGATCATGCAATTGAATGAGTTAAACAAAGCATGCATAGAGTGTAGAGAAAAAACCCAAACAATTAATGAAGTAAAACATATATAATCAAGAATCAATTCAATACATGAGAGTTTAAGAGGTTATATCTTTCCCAACAACAAATAAGGTTTAGCTCTTCATTATCATAAGGAAACTAGATGAACAATGAAAGAATGAGAGAATGAAAGAGAAAAGTCCAAGCCCACAAAAATAGCGCTCAACGGCACTTCTGCCTCTCAGCGGTAAGTGCGACTCTTCAGAATGAAGCTCAATTGTATTTTTAGCCCTCAGCGGTGATTTTGACACTTCAAAACTGCAGCTCAATGGTAATTACCGCTCAACGCAACTTTTTCTACATTATGGTTGACTTTCTACATTTTGGTTGACTGTTTGATTTTTCTAGTTGACTGGTTGACTTTTCTAGTTGACTAGTTGACTTTTATGGTTGACTTTTATGCATTCTGACCATGTGGTACTTTAACTCTTCTTTCAAATCATTCCAATAGCTTACAAAATCAAGGGATTCTAGCACAACACCATTAAATTCACCTTCAACTTATTCACAAAACTAAAGCAAAAACATGAGTTCAAGCAAGCTTCTATGTTAAAAAGGGTGTTTTTAATATCAAAATTAAGTATAAAAATAACAGTTTTTTAACTGTTATCATAACCCCAAACTTGAAACTTTACTTGTCCTCAAGCAAAACAAAACTTGACTTAAATAAAATAATGATACTACAATGGTCTAACACATTAAAAAACATTTTTTTCTTAGGACAAGTAAATCACTCATGAATGCTCATCATAAAAAGATTAGTCAAGATATAATGATGTTTTAGCCAATCAAACTTCAACTATGGTGCTCACATAAACAAGACATACACAACAGATGCAAACCTCATGAATAATCAACCAACCAAGCAAGAATGTTATCATTTAGTGCGTGGAACAATTCCTCACCAAAGACAGTGTTTCACTCAAGCACTCAAAAATGTTTCACTTAAACTCAAAGGTGTATAGTGAGGTGACACTCTTACACTATACTATCACAATGTCACATGAATCAACTTTGCCTTTCATTTAACCACATACCAAACACACTCACAAGCAAGTTATCATCACAAGGACTTTTCAAGGCTTGTATTGAAGCTCGGCTAAGAAGAAAATTGGTTTTTCTACACAACAAAATCCTTGAGTTAAGAGAGTGCACAATTCATTTATTCTCATTAAATCTCAACTCTCTTTCTTCTTTTATGTGAGAAACCAATATTCAACTCATTCCCAAACTTTAATTGCATTGAACTTAACCTTTTCTTTTCTTTCTTTTCTTCTCCTTTGTTTTTTGCTTTCGCTTTGTGCTTTTGCCTAATGCTTTTTAATGAATTTCACAAATTTCTTTTCGGTTTCTCACCACCCCAAAGTTGAACCATTCTCCATTACCACAAAACATACTCTACTTAACTCAAGGTAAGGATTTCCAAAAGGGTTTTTCCATTTTTCAAATTTAGGCTCAAGGTGCAAAGGTTAGAGAAAACATTGATCCTTATTGGGTTCACCTATAAACATTGGCTCTAAGGGAGAAAAAAAACATGGCCTTGATCATTTGTAACAAGCAAGCAAGTGGTTCAATCATACGAAAATTAGGCAAAATCAATCATGCTTCCAAAGCAATATTATTCAATCAATAAAAAATTCTAGAGTCTAATCTCTCACAGGTTAACTTAAGTTCCAACATTTAGATAAACATCCTGCTCAGTATCATAATCACAATCACAATTTGCCATGCATATGTTTCACAATATTATGAGCAACCACCTGTGTTATTAACATCATGCATCATCTCAACATCAATCAATATAATTAGCATCATAAAGCAACACTCATAACAAACATAACATCATCATCAAACCATTGCATCACAAATTAAATTTTAAGCCAAGTAAATAATAACCTATTCTAGAAATAGAAGAAAATTAAAGTTCACAAAAATAAAAAGACAAGTTTAGAAAACTGGGGTGCCTCCCAAGTAGCGCTTGTTTAACGTCACGAGCCTGACCCAAAATCCTTTAGCATCCTTCAGCATATGCATATCTTTATCACCAACACCCATCAGTAGGTGTATACAAACATAGCATCCTTCAGTAGATACTTCTGCACTAACATCCATCAGTAGATGCAAATCCTTTTCATCAACACTCATCAGCAAGTGTCTGATAACATAATATCCTTTAGTAGATACTCAATCACTTAACATCCATCAATAAATGCAAATCCTTTTCATCAACACTCATCAGTAAGTGTCTGATAGCAAAGTATCCTTTAGTAGATACTCAATCACCTAGCATCTATCAATAGATATTGTGCTTATTCTCTTGATGATATTGTGCTCCCAATACAGATTTTCAAATCTTATCCTGCAAACATTAAAGAACACTGCACTAGAGAACCAATTAGCAGAAACAGATAAAAAATTAAAAAGAAAAAAAAATGAAGAGATAGAAAGATAAAAGATAAAAAGATAGAAAGAAAAAAATAAAAAGGTCAAAAGATAAAAAGATAAAAAGATGAAAATTAAAAATAAAAATAAAAAGATAAATAAATAAAAAGATGAAAAAATAAAAATAAAAATAAAAAGATAAATAGATAAAAAGAAAAAGATAAAAAAACTAAAAAGATAAAAAAATAAAAAGAGAAAAAAAAAGAGAAAAAGAGAAAAAGATAAGATAAAAAGAAAAGAAAATAAAAAAGATAAAGGCTTAATACCCTATTTTGTCTCCAGTTTCGCTCGAAAATGTCAAATTAGTCCATCCTTTAAAAAATGCGTCAATTACATCCTCACTTAATAAAATTTGCATCAATGAAATCCTTTTCGTTAAATTCGTACAAACGGCGTTAATTAAAGAAAGAGAAAAATAATTAACGTCGTTGTACGAATTTAACGGAAGAGATTTCATTGATGCAAATTTTATTAAGTGAGGACGTAATTGACACATTTTTTAAAGGATGGACTAATTTGACATTTTCGAGCGAAACTGGAGACAAAATAGGATATTAAGCCAAAGATAAAAAGATAAAAAAATAAAAAGAGAAAAAGATAGTAGGATAAAAAAATAAAAAGATAAAAAGATAAAAAATAAAAGGATGAAAAGATAGAGAGATAAAAAGATTAAAAAATAAAAGGATAAAAAATTAAAGATAAAAAAGTAAAAAGATAGAAGATAGAAAGAGGAAGAAATATATAAAGATAGAAAGATGAAAAGATAGAAATATATAAAGAAATAAAAAGATGAAAATTAAAGATAAAGTCTCATCGGTTAAGAATCAGACAAATAGAATAGTTATACCAAGAGTCCCCAGCAAGGACGCCAAAAACTTGATAAATAAATTTTTAATCCCCGAAAAAGGAGTCAAAAACTTGTTAAGACCTCGACAAGTATAATGAATCTTATCAAGTAATATTAAATGGTAAGACCAAGTATCGTTTTCCAAGAAACTCATGACACTAAACAGTTATGTGATTACTTAACTAATTAAGACTCTAAAGAATTAATTTTGGAGTTTATGAATGCAAATGCGATAAAATAAACATGAATGCAATTTGATCAATTGAGGCTAAACACAAGAATGAATGGATGAAGTTGATGATATTGTTGTTGGGTTTAGATTTCACCTAATTTACTCATGCATATATGAATTCATCTTCTTCATTAATGTTAATGTCACTTTCTAATTGACCTTAAACCCGATGTCTAGGTGAAGAAAGCCTACTCCTAATTACTAGTTCACAATGTCTTGTCTCCCTAGCAATTGATCATGCATTACATTCGCATAGAAGCTTAAAGGCAACCAACCCTCATATCCCTATGTCTAGGCAATACTGCTTTTGGAGAATTTCCCCATATCTAGATTTCTCCGTATGTGTTCATATCGACAAAATCAATTATCATGCAATGGAATGAGTTAAACAAAACATGCATAGAGTGTAGAGGAAAAAACCTAACAATTAATGAAGTAAACCATATGTAGTTAAGAATCAATTCAATACATGAGAGTTTAAGAGGTTATATCTTTCCCAACAACAAATAAGGTTTAGCTCTCCATTATCATGGAGAAACTAGATGAACAATGAAAGAATGAGAGAATGAAAGAGATAGAAAAACCCTAGAAAGAGAAGAGGAGACTCCTGCATCCCCAAATCTGCCCCCAAGGGGTGAAAAGTGTGTTTCTGTGCTCAAACCATCAAAAGATATCATCCCTAAGACGTGCAAGTCCTTAAATAAAACATAAAAATAACAGAAAATAGGTCGAAGCCCATGAAAATAACAAAAAAGAGGTCCAAGCCCATAAAAATGGTGTTAGCGGCACTTTTACCGCTCAACGGTAAGTGCGGCTCTTCGAAATGAAGCTCAATTGCATTTTTATCCCTTAACGGTGATTTCGATACTTCAAAACTACCGCTTAGCAGTAATTATCACTCAGCACAACTTTTTCTGCACTCTGGTTGACTTTTCTGCATTCTAGTGGACTTTTCTGCATTCTGGTTGACTTTTCTACATTCCAACCATTCAGTACTTTAACTTTTCTTTCAAATCATTCCAATAGCCAACAAAGTCAAGGGATTCCAACACAAATCCATTGAATTTACCTTCAATTCTCTTATTCACAAAACTAAAGCAAAAACATGAGTTCAAGCAAGCTTTTAAGTCAAAAAGGGTGTTTTTAATATCAAAATTAAGTATAAAAATAACGGTTTTTCAACCGTTATCTGCTGTCAGAGAAGTTTGGGGATGCCCGCAATGCAGGGAAGTGCCCTTACTAGTCTGGCGAACACATTTGGAACTCTTTACTTGCTCACACCAGGCTAGCCATAGTAGTCCAGCCCACACCAGGCCAGCCATCTATAGAGGAGTAGGATGATGAATATCATTATGATGATGACTATGTAGATTATTAATATTCTTTTGCTATTGAACATAGTTGTTAGAACATTTGGATGTTAGAACATTATGATTTTACTACATTACATTTGTTCATGTCTTTCAAACATATACATTGTTGGTTTAGATGAACATATTCTCGGAAGACTCATGTAAGCAAATAACATTGCTACTACTCTTTATTTATGTCATTGTATCATGCCCTGACTTTTAATGTTTGAACAAGAAGAATATTTTATGAGACTTTCACAGGTTACATCCGGACATGGGTCATCTCCTACACCAGATGCTGTGAGTAATGAAAACAACGACATCCATAGGACACAATGCTGGGTCGATGTCATTGGTGGGAAAAAAAAGGGACGAGTGTACAGTACAAGACAACTTGCTGCAAACTATACAACAACAAGATGAGGTACTCTGAAGCACCAACCTTCTTCAACCACCACTACTGACGAGGTCTTCGAGCGCCTAACACAAATACTACAACAACGTGACTAGGAATGTCATGATTTGAGAGATGAATACAATGAATTGGGAGATAAGTTTACAAACGTTAAGTCCCTGGTCATGAGAGTGCTGCCTGAAGCTTCACACCTTCATTCCACCGTCCCTCCGACCCAGCCACATCCCTTCCTATCACCCGCCGTCCCTTAGCAGCCCACATTAGTCTAACCCACATCAGTCCAGCCCATACTAGTCCACCCATGTACAAAGCAATAAGATGATGAAGATCATTATGATGATGACTATGTAGATTATTAGTTTTATTTTGTTATTAAGCATAGTTGTTAGAACATTATAATTATGCTACATTACATTTGCTCATGTATCTCAAACATATACATTGTTAGTCTAGATGAACATATTGTTTTATGTTTCATGTTTCAATTACAAGTACACGTTATTAAATTTGAAAAATACAAATGATGTTATATTGTTGTTTACTCCATCAATGATTTGATGATTTTGGGATCCATATTAAGGAAGTCTGTCTGTGGTTTGAAAATGTTATGTATGTTTGTCTGTGTTGTGAACATGTTATGCATGTTTGTATAGTTGGATAACAAATACAAATATAATCTAATTCTGTTTGGTTCTTACCGACAATCTTTGCGTTTCGGTAATTACCGACGGATTTTGTCCTTCGTTAATTATTGACGATCTTTGTCGTTTGGTAATTAGCTACGATCTTTGTCCTTTGGAATTACTCATAGTCTTTGGCCTTCCCTAATTACCGAGGATCACGTCTTCGGTAATTACCGACAATCACATCCTTTGGTCATTACCGTAGGATGTGATCGTCGATAATTAACAAAAGGCAAAGGTCATCGGTAATTGTTACTGACAAAGGATTTACCGACAAATTTATGGTTGTCGCTAATCCGTCAGTAATAAGGCATTACCGACGGATTTTGGCTGTTTCCAACGGACTGAGACCATCGATAATGCCCTTCTTTTTGGTAGTCTATGAACTTTTCAAATCATCAATACAAACAATACATAGTCAGAAAATTAAGAATCACGTTCGCAACTACTACTGATAATCGATTATCATAAGTGATAATCAATTACTCCAAAACATTTTCAAGTAAAAATTTCTTATTGTGAGTACTCGATTATTCTTAGTGGTAATCGATTACACAAAACATTTATGACATTCTTGATTTTAATTGGATATTCGATTATCATTAGTGATAATCAATTATCACAAACTTTTATGAAAAATAAAATGTTTCCTGAGAACTTTGCTGCTTGAGTTGTCTACCTATTGACTCTTGAACTACTAAATTAAATATAATACACAAGTTACAAGACTTTAACAAATAAATTCTTAAGACTTTAATGTATCTTTTGAATCAAAGCATCATTTAAATCTTCAACACTTCTGAATAAAACATCATCATCAAAATCCTCTATTGAAGCAATATGTCTATCTTTTTCTTTTTGCTAACAAACATCACACAGACTATTAGTCAACATATGAAACAATTTTATATATAACAGTCCAAAATTGAAATAAAAATAGCTAAAACAAAATAGAGGAAGCTTAGCCTGGCACCCACTGTGCTAGGTTAGTCCTAAGGGAAACATGAATGCACGCGTACCTAACAGAAAGGACAGGAATTTCAAAAAAGGAGGTGAAAGACAAAAATAGAAAAGGTTGCAATGTAAGCAGAGAAAAAAAAAGAATCATGAAGAGAGGTTCGTACCAATAGTTTTCCTTTCATGTATGAAATCTTGTTATTAAACGTTGTCCTTTCTTTCCCTTGTTCTTTTACATATTCCTTTGGTTTTTTCACCTTTTAACAGGTGGCTCTTTTCATTTATGCTTGTTACATTACTCCACCCTTTTATAACAACCTTGTCCTCAAGGTTGATTTGTGGGTAAGCCTTCTTCATCTCATCTAGATCTTCCCAAGACTTGTTAGCATCTAATAGTGAATTCCACTAGACCAAAAGTTATGAGTTCTCCTTCCCATTTTTATTAATCACACAGATATCTAGAATTTTTTTTGACAACATCACTAGACCAAATTCATTTATGGTCAGAGGTAGAGGGAAGTATTTTTGTTTAGGATCACCCTGGAACTTTTTAAATAGAGAGATGTGAAATACTAGATGTATCTTTGCATACTGTGACAATTGCAATTTATAATACTGAAGGCTCAATTTTTGGTTCTTTCTCAAAACAATGGAATGTTCTCTATGTGGTTGTAATTTCACCAATGTTAGGCCCCCTACCTCCAACTATACATCCATCCTCATTTTAGCCGCCTTCAACTTCATGTAGTTATGTGAATGATGTAGTATTCCTTTAAGTTTTATCAAGAGCTTTTCGAAAGTCTTAGAGATATGTTGGATCATTGTCACTATGTTTATATCTGATGATAGAAGGAGGTGATTTTTCATACATGGCCTGGTACAAAGACATACCAATGTTGTGATGGAATGAAGAGTTATACCAATACTAAGCCCATTATAGTATATTCATCCAATCCTTAGTATGATCAAAGACAAAATAACTTAAGTACATTGTCAACACCCAATTTCGTCCGGATTGACTAATAGGTTTGCTGTATTTTTATCATGAGTGTAAAATATAAAAAATAAAAAAAATAAAATAATAATAAAATAAAAAATAAATATATACAAATAAAAAATGAAAAAATAAAAAAAACAGCCAATCAGTCTCACGAACGTTCGGCTTTGATGTGTTGAACGTTCGCCCTTGATGTGTTGAACGTTCGTTCTTGATGCGCTCAACGTTCGGTCTGATGTTTGTTGAACGTTCGGTCTTGCTGTCTTTACTGTTGAACGTTCGTTCTTTTTGTTTTTGAACGTTCGTTCTTAATGAGTTTATTGTCTGTACGTTCGTGCTTGATGAGTTTATTGTTGAACGTTCGTTCTTGCTTTTTTGTTGATGAACGTTCGGTCCTTTGTGTTGAACGTTCGGCTTGATGTTTTTGAACGTTCGTTCTTTATTGAATAAACGTTCGTCTCCGTCCTTTTGGACGTTCGTCCTTAGCCTCAACCGTTTGGTCATCCACAAGCTTTTCAACCGTCCTGCCGTTCGTCCTCAACCGTTCGGCCTCTCAAGTTTACCGTTCGGTCATGTTGTGTTAATGAACGTTCGGTAATGTAGTGTATTAGTGTATGTTCGGTCATGTTGTGTTTGTAAACGTTCGGTTTATATTGTTTAATGAGCGTGCGGTTTTCCTTTGAACGTTCGGTCCTTCATTTGAACGCTCGGTCTCATGATGTTTGCGTTCAGCGTTCGTACTAGAGCTTAAGTTAGTCCAGCGTTCGGTTTTAGACGTTCGGCAAAGAGTGTGCTGAGGCGTTCGTCCGAATCACTCCTGCCGTTTCTACCGCTCGTCCATCACTTCCCCTTTCTACCGTTCGTCCAACTCATTCTCCCTACCGCTCGTCCTGATCACTCTCCAGGGCCCCAGTAATGATTTTCACAATCTTCCAACAGTCCACTTCTACCTTCCCCCACTTCACCAACCCTCAAATTATCTGTATAGCTACCAAATTCTTCCACTTTCAAACAATCCCCCAATCACAGCTGCCGACAGACGAACTCCAATCAGAGTTGCCGACAATTCTCAATCTTCTCCCAATTTAAACACAAGACCTTCATCTCCTAAAGGGGGGGATCTTCTGGATTTTACTCTTCATTCATCATCCACCTCTGACCAGGGCCTTTGCCTCTCACGACGATCCCTTCATGGCACCACTGACCCCTCTCTGATCACCTTCATCCTTACACACAGCCCATATCATCACCATCAACACCTCACGGCCAACACCTTATACACGGCCAACATCATCCGTTCATTCGCCTTTCAACAACCTTCATCTTCCCTAGCCATCACTGATCTTAATCTCTCTGCCCATCACCCTCATCTTCATCCTTAGACCAGGGCCTTGGCCTCTCACGACCATCATCTTCATCCATACACCATCTCCAACCTTCATCATCATTCACTCATTTTTCGAGCCTTTGTCCACTCCAACCCTTGTCTTACTCACAAACCACCATGCTTGGATTCTCAACCACGGCCTAACTCCCCTCACCCAATCATCAACCAATATCCAGTTCAACTTCTCCCATCAACCAAACTTCCCTTTCACTCCCAACTCCTCACCTCCAACAACAATCATCATACATCCCAACCACCAGAAACCCAAAAACCATACCTCACGGCCTTCAACAATTAGAGACCAGTGCTCTTTTTTTGGAACCCAAATCTGCCAACTAATATACTCATACTCATTCAAACACAACACGTACCCGTTGTTCCTAATCCCAGTAGATCAGACATTGATGGAGCACGAGTCAATCAACACTAAATTAATCAATAAATGATAAAAATGATGTGAAGAAGAAAAGGGAGGAGAGAGAGAGGAGTGGTGCTCGCCGGCGACGGTGGATGGGAGTTATACTGGCGCGAGCAGAGTCGAACCACGGAGTCGAGGTGGTTGCCGGCGTTGGTCATGTATACCTTTAACGGATCAGGGCCGTGTGAGAAGAAGAGAGGGAGGAGCAGCCGCTAGCGACGACCTTGACGGCAATCGGCGCCGCCCTGATTCTCGGTTTGCGGTGGCCGGCGTGGTTGATTCGGCAAAGGATGTGGTGGGGTGTGCGGCAGGCGCCATTCTTCCTCGCTCTGGGAAAGGGTCTCTCCATTTTGGGTGAAAGCAAATGAAAGCAAATGAAGTGGTGGAGGCAGAACCCTGTTGAAGAGACCTTGGACCTTTTCTAAAAAAAAGAGGATTAAATAAAATGAAAAGAACGTTTTTTGGCACCCCTGGTTTCATGTTTCGTACCATTTTCTCTTTGGGCTTAAGCCCACTCTTTTCTTGCAAACAAAATATACCAGGAATTGCATCTGACACACATTTCGGGATGCACCTCCATTTTTCATGTTTACACTCCTGACAGACACCAAGTGGTTGAAGAGAAGGATTTTGGCCCAATTAAAGGAACCTCAGCACGCACCCATGGTTTTATCTCTGTACCCTTATTCCTGTTGGCTTTTCTTTTGCTTTTGTTTTCTTTTTAGTTGGTTTTTATTATGTAACCCATTTGTATGATAGCCCCCACCCCTCCTTTGTCTTCTTTGTATCTACTGATTTTTTGTTTTACATAAAAAAAAAATATATATATATAAAATATAAAAATAAACAAAACAAAGTCGTGTGAGTACTCGTGCGATCGTACGCATCAGCCTAGTGCTCATTACGCAAACAATAAGAAAAAAGTCGTGTGAGTACTCGTGCGATCGTACGCATCAGCCTAGTGCTCATTACGCAAATTTAAAAGATAAACTAAAAATCAAAAAAATATATTTTAAAGGTCAAGCACATGCGTGATCGTTCGCATTGTCTCTGTGCTAGACATCTTTTCTTTTTATAAAAATATTGAGCACATGTGTAATCGCACGCATCGTCCTTGTGCTGAAAACATTGTCTTTTATAAAAACATCAAAAACATATAAAATCTTCAAAAACTAAAAACATTCACATTTTCAAACAACAAACAATCTTTCTAGCCAGAACTACGTGATCCTTGATTCTCCATCAAAAGTGGAGATACGTAGGAGAAAGGCCAGTCCTTGTCAGGTTCATTTTCCCAAAAATCCAAATTTATCCATAATCATTTTCCAAACAAATTTTCTAAACAATTTCTCAAACAATATTATCAAGCAGTTCCAAAAAGAACTACGGAACCCTGATTTCTCATTCTTAATGAGAATACGTAGGAGCAAGGTCAATCCTTGTCGGGCCCAAAAAACTAAAAAATACATTTTGTTTCTTTAGAATTTTATTTTAGGGGATAGTTAAACATTTTGAAAACCACATCATATTCGCATATTTAGTTAAAGGTACTGCCTTAGGGCAGGCGTTGTAGGGTGCTAATACCTTCCCTACACGTAACCGACTCCCGAACTTAGAATCTCAGTTTCGCAGACCATGTCTTATCATTTTATGGTTTTTCCGTAGTTTTCCAGAATAAACTATGGTGGCGACTCCAAATCTCCTTTTTTCAAAAACCGTTTATTTTTCCACGGATCGTCGTCCCGTCGCGATCCCGGTTGCGACATACATTTCTAAGTTTTTGTTTAAATTCTTAGTTTGGCCAGCTAATTGCATATGGTACACATAAGTCATGGCTAGTGTGGTGCATTGAGATTTAAACAATTATTTCCAAAATTTACTCATAAATATCCTATTCCGATATAATATAGTGGACTTTGAAAACCCATACAACTTAACAATTTTATGAATGAATGCTTTTGATACTGTTTTGCTATTAAAACTAGGTTTCAATGGAATAAAATGCGCAAACTTTGACAATTTTTCAACTGCCACCATGATATTGTAGTACCCTTGAGATATGGATAGGTGTTTACCCCTCGGCATGTGTAACCGAATCGTAGCAAGTAATAATCCTGGTAAGACCAAGTATCGTTTCCCAAGAGACTCAAAGCCTAGACACTTATGTGATTAATTAATTAATTAAGACTTGAGAACAAAGTGTTATAAGTTTTAAATGCAAAAGACTGAAAAGTAAATATGTATGCATGTGATGATCAATGGCAAGAAGAAATAAAAGCATGAATTGAATTATATGGATGAATATGTTGTTGGGGTTTATCAAGTTCATCTTTTCCACTATCTTGTATTTAGGAATTCATCATTCTTTTCATTAATATTAATGCCACTTTCTAAATTGCTTTAAACCCGATCTCTCAGCGAAGAAAGCCTAATCACAACCACTAGTTTATATTCTCTTGTCTCCCTAGCAATTAATCATGTATTATAGTGAACAGAAGCTTAAAGGCAACCAATTATCATACTCCTATCTCTAGGTTGGTAATATATTGTTGGGAGAGATTTTCCAGATCTAGACTTCTCCGTACGTCTCCGTATCGACATAACCAATAATCATGACATCGAATGAGTTAAACTATGCATGCTTTGAGCAAAGAGGAAAAACCCTAACAATTAATGAAAGAAAGCATGTATCATATAAATGATCTTGAAGAACAAATTCCATACAAGAGAGTTTCTAAAGATTTACATTGATTCCCCAACAACAAAATAAGTTTAGTTCACCATATTCATGGTGAAACTAGATGAAATACAATGGAAAAATGAAAGATAGAACTCGAGAAAGTTGAGAAAGGAGCCTTAGCATCCAAAATCCTCCTCCAAAGGGTGAAAGAGAGTGATTATGTTTCGTCCTAACCAAAGATACAAACCCTAGAACGTCCTATAGTTTATATATTATTTTAAAATTTACAGAAAAGTAAGCTCAAGCCCAAAATAATGTCACTCAGCAGTACAGCGCGTAGTCAATTCTACCCCTTAGCTACATTGTTACCCCTTAGCGATGCCAATAGGTGTTCAGAAGTGTCGCTCAGCAGTAAAATGGCGTTGAGCGGTACTTGCGGCTTCACTTCTTTTGCATTGCTTGTGTCCTTTTCTGATTCCATCTCTATCCCTTTTCACTTCTTTCATTAATTTCATCTAAAAACCTGCAAAAACAAGAGAATCAAGCATACAACCTGTCCAAATCTATTATTTCCAATAATTCAACAAAATCAAGAGTTCAAGCTAATTTCTAAGCTATAAAGGTTGTAATTGAAGTCAATTTTAAGCATAAAATAATAGTTTTTCAACTGTTATCACAACCTCAAACTTAGAACTTTGGTTGTCTTCAAGCAAATAAGATGTAACTCAATCTTCTACCAATCCATTCAATGGTTCACCACATTCAAAAATCTTTCTTTCAAGTAAGTAAATACTCAATTTAGCTCATCACAAAACTTCAATCAAAATGTGCATATGCTTTCAGTGTTCACTCAATCATATAATTTTCAACAAATGTTATTTTCATGAATTATCAATCAACTAAGCAAAGATGTTCTTATGGAATCTATCCTTACTAGATCAAGTGTTTCACTCAAACACACCAGTATATAGGAGAAATTCACTCATTCACTTTATTATCACAATGTCACATGAATCAAATTTTGCCTTTCATTTATACACAATCAAAAACACTCACAAGAAAGCATCACAAAAGGACTTTTCAATGGTTTATGATGTGGCTGGGCTAACAATAACAATTGGTTTTTCTGGATCACAAAACCCTTGAGTTAAGAGACACAATTATTCTTAAAGTATTTCCAGCTTTCTTTTGCATTGAGCTTTTCTCTTCTTTTTCTTTTGCTTTTCACATGCTTATCTTTTCAGCTCAATGCTTTTTATTTTCCCTTTCTATTTTCCAACAACCCCAAACTTGAACATTTATCAATACCATAAAATGTTTTCAACTTAACTCAAGGTAAAGCTTTTCAAAAAGGGTTTTCAAATCATGTTCAAGGCTAAGGGTTCAAAGGATAGAACACATAGCAGCTCTCTTTTAATGGGCTAAATTCATGTATTTGGCTAATAAAAGGAGTACCAACAAATGGCCTAGATCATATGATGCAAAAAGCAAGTGATTCAATCATAGAAAACTTGGGCAAGGTCATTCATGCTTTCAGAGTAATAATATTCAACAACTCTGGAGCTCAAAATCTCACATATCAGTTCATTCATATTCCACATACACATCCTGCTTAGCATCATAATCACAATCATAACATCACGCATTTGTTCACATAGCTAGTGAACCACCTGTATAAGCATATAATGTGCACATTGTCAATCATCAATCAAGATCAAAACATCATCAAGCATTACTTATCACACAATAGCCACAAGCAAACCACCAAAATAGATAAAGTTTCCAATTGAGTACATTAAACCCTATTATAAAAACATAAGCAAATAATTTCGATAATACAAAACCAAACAAATCCTGCTCTAGTGTTGATAGCATCCATCAGTGAATGTTATCTTAGCTCCTCCTCAGCTTGTGCTGTCATCTATACCCGCCTCCTATTCCTCATCTTCAGCACCCTCAAATGCATCATCATCAGCATCATCTTCATCCTCCTCAATAGTTGAAGCTTCAGTTGCTCCAGCTCTGCCGCCTTGGGCTTGCTTCTCTGGCCAAGCTACTATGTTATGGAATTCATCCATGGTCCACCTATGTGTTGTGGGTGTATCATATAACCCAACAATCATCTCAGCAGTGGCCACCTGCCCTCTGTGGATAGACTGTAACTTTGCACCTATAAGAGACATGTACATGTCCTTCATCTGGAATGGCTCTACCTCATGAGTCTCTGCAGATGCCTGACTCTGTGCTTGTCCTCTTTCTCTACGAGGACGGTGTGGTGGAACTGGCTGAGCTGCCTCCTCACCTCCACAGTATTGCCTGTAGTAAGCCTCATCAATTGCTTTTCTCGGCTTCTCAAATGGTGGAGCAGAAGTATCCACCCTAGCTATCTTGCACAGATGTGTGATCAAAGAAGGATGTCCTAAAGGTGCTTTGTTATTCATCATGTTGGCACATATCTGTATTTCATTAGCTGTCACCTGTACAATATTGATATTCATATTTTTTATCACACAGTAGAGGAGAAGTGACCTTCTAAGAGTGATGTCTGAAACATGAGAACATGGTTGAATGTTGGCATGGGAGAATGCCATCCAATATTTTGCAAGAAGATTCAAGTCGGTCCTCCTAATATTCACCACAGAACCAATCTTGTTCCTCTGGAAATGTCCTCCAAGTATACATAAAACATTATCCACATGATCAAAATCAGTGCCTTCCCCCATACATAAAGCAAACTGGCACTGCTCACAACTCATTTAGTGCCTAAGAAGTTGTTGATAGAGTCAAGGTCATACCTAATAGCGTGGCCTCTGACATAGCCTAGGTACTCTTCAGCCGGATAATCACCCAACTTCCTTGCGTTGGTGTAAAATTCCTTTACCACAGTTATATTGGCTGGTGCAGGGTATGTGGCTAGCTTCTCCCAGTTCCTTCCCATAAGTTGTTCTCCAAATTGAAGAGCAAAGTTTGGTATCATTCCGGCTTTCCTCTCCATGAGGAGCCTCCTATCTTGAACAACCTTAAATTGCTTCTCATGTTTGCTAGATAGGAACCTACTAGAATGGGGTTGTTTTGGTTCCTTATCTTTCCTTTTTGATGCCATGGTCTAAAATCTTTTGCGTGAAGAGTATGTCATTCCTGAATCAAACACAATTTACAAAACCACATGACATATTGTTAATCATTAGTAAACCATAAACAACACTCTAAATCCATGCTCAACCACCACTGAGGGCTAAAATCACCCCTGAGTGCAACCAATACAACAAGCCAGCAAGAAAAAACAGCCAAAATCCAAGTCTGGCAGAGTGCCGCTTAGCGGAAATTTGCCCCTGAGTGGTGATTCTGCAGATTTTGAAAAATGCTCTTTTGACACTTCCTAACTCCACCCATATGTAGTTTTCATACTTCCATATCAAAATTAATTAGTTTAATCTGTTCAAACATCAATTAATTCATCAAATCATGCATAGAAATCAAAATTCCTTAAACAATCATGCTTCAACAATCATATTCATGCTTTTCAAGAACCCTAGAATGAAAAATGCTTAACTCACTTGGGTGGAGATGCTAGATGAATGGAGAATGCTTTGAAACTGTGAAGAACTCAACCCTAACAATGATGCTCTCTCCCAACCCCAAACTTAGATGGAAAACTAGTGAGAAATTGAGTGGAAGGGAGATTTTCTAAAGGGGAATGAAGGGTAAAATGTAGTGACTCTTGGTCAAGTGTTTAGGAGTGTATGGGAAGAAGAGAATTTGAAAATAGAGGCCAAATTGCGACCTAGGGTATAAAAATACCCTAATGGGCTTGGGTTCCGCTAAGGGCAACCCAAAAAGCCTAATCTACGATACTACCGCTTAGCAGAAATTTACCGCTAGCGGCACTTATGTGTTTTGCTTTCCTTCTTCCTAGCTTACCCTAGGTGCCTTCTACTCATGCTTCTCACTTGCTCCGTGCAACTAATTTCTCATATCACTCATACATTCAATCCCTATTATGCAACTAAAGCAGAATCAAAATAAACAATAAAAATAAAGTAAATCAATTGGGTTGCCTCCCAGGTAGCGTTTGTTTAACGTCACGAGCCTGGCCCAAAATCCACCAACACCCATCAATAGGTTTAACAAACCTTCCAAAGAACCTAGTATCCTTCAGTAGATACTTAACCACCTAACTTCCATCAGTAGATGTTATCCCAAAAAGTTTCAACATAAAAATAATGTCCAAGATTTACAACCAAAATTAACAAATAAAATAATGTTCTTAAATCAACTAGGGTGCCTCCCAGAAAAGCGCTCTTTTAACGTCACTAGCTTGACCCAATAAAGCTCAAGTTTCATCTTTAATGTTGATGTCTATCTTTCTATCATCACACCAACTCATTAGCTGCTTCCGGTCCACCTTTTTTACTCTTCTTGACTGTGGAGACTCAATTTCTATCACTACATCTTCTTTATAGTGTTTCACAATCCATAACCTGCTTTCGAATCTCACATGTTTACCAGGTTTGGGTTGTGCATGGTTTGAGTCATCATGAATCGTCCTTCCTTTGCTCTCTTGTTCTTTTTCCTTATCCTGCAACAAAATTATTCTTTTACCTTTTAGGTTTGGCTCTGCCCTTGTATAACTAGTCATGAGTACATCCTAACATGTAGCTTTATAACTAGTCTCTGTCCGCTGTTCCTCTTTGAAAACATTAATCACTTCATTTTTTCCTCGGTCTTGAAACACCATTATTCCTTCATCTACATCAATGATGACCTTAGCCGTTTTCATAAACGGCCTTCCAAGAATAATAGGAATCCTTTCATCCTTCATCTCCATGATAACAAAATCAACCAAGAATTTGTGTTCTCCCACATAAACCATAACATCCTCTGCTATACCATACGAATTCTTTAAAGAACCATCCGCCACTAACAAATTCATCTTTATAGGTTTGACTTTAAGATCACCCATCTGTTCAAGTAAAGAATAAGGCATTAAATTAATACTTGACCCTAAATCAAGTAGGGCTTTATCTACCTTTTTTCTTTTCTATGACACATGGAATGAAGAAGCTTCCAGAATCTTTCTCTTTTGCAGGGAGTAGCTTCTTCTGAATAACTTTGTATTTATTTATCTCCTCTTCTACATATCTTTTTCTTTTGGAGATTTGTTCCATGTGTTTAGCCTGAGTTGAAAATTGTTGCCATTCTTCATTTACAAGTAAATCAACATTTTCATGAGTGAAAAGCTCTTTAAATTGCCTCTTTTTCTCTATTCTCTCATTCTCTGTTGGAAAAGGAAGAATATCATCAATTTCTATTTCCTCTCTTTCTTCTTTTTATTTTTTCTCTATTCTCTCTTTTCTCTCCACTCTCTCTTTTTTTTTCAATAACTCTCTTTTCTTTCTCTTCTTTTCTTTCTAACTCAACTCTTTCTACATTCACTAAAACTTTACACTCTTCTATGGGGTTAACCTCAGTATTAGCCCCAAAGCTTCCTCCAACTTCTTAGTTAACTGTCCAATTTGCATCTCCATATTTCTAAGGGATGCTTGAATGCTGTTGTGGTTGGAGACGGTTACCTGCATAAACTAGTTAAGAGTTTCTTTCAACTTTGTATGCTTTTCAGTGAGTGTAGACATCTGTTGCCATAATGATGGTTGTTGTTGTGGCCTATCAAATTGCCTTGATTGCCTAGTTTGTCCCTGACCTTGGCCCATGCTTGGGTGAGATTTCCAACCTTGATTGAAATTACCTTGGCGGTATGGAAATTGATTATTCATGAAATTTACATCTTCTAGGGCCTTCACTGGAAAAGCACATTGACCATTGATATGGTCACCACCACATAGCTCACACATTAGTTGTTGAACTTGAGCAACAATTTTTAACTCCTTTGGCAATTGAGCAAGTGTCTTTGCTAGATTTTCTAACTTTTGAGTTACAATTTTATTTTGAGCAAGCAAGGCATAATTTGACTGCAATTGTAGAACCCCTTTCGGTTGAACAGAGGCTCCTCTTTCACTATGCATTTCATTGTCATTAGCAGCCATGTTCTCTATTAATTCTGTTGCTTCCTCTGGAGTTTTACATTTAATATTACCTCCTGCTGAGGCATCTATCATCAACTTAATTTGTGAACCAAGACCTCCAAGGAAAAGTAGAACTATTGTTGCTTCATCAAAACCGTGCCTAGGAGTCTTTCTCAATAAGCTTTTGTACCTGTCACATGTTTGACCTAATGTCTCCTCCATGCGTTATCTGAAAAAGAGATCTCTTGCTTCCCTTTATTGACTTTGGATTGTGGGAAGTATTTGTTTAGAAACTTTGCAACCACAGCTTCCCATTCTGTAAAACTACCTTTTGGAAAAGAATTTAACCATAACTTAGCATTGCCTCCCAATTAGAAAGGAAACAAGCTAAGCTTGATTGCTTCGTCTGGCACTCCATTTATCTTCACAGTGTTACAGATTTCACTGAAGGTGGTTAGATTTTCATACGGGCTTTCATGTGATAGCCCATTAAATTGATTGATTTTCACCAACTGTATTAACGCTGGTTTCACCTCCATGTTAGTGGCATTGACCCTCGGCCTTACTATGCTGTTAAAATGTTGAGGGCCAACAAAAGTGGTGTAATCTGCAAGAGTCCGTATGCCATTATTATCCTTTGTCATGTTTTTAATGTTATGGTCAGACCTTGTGGTGAAGGTTGTAAGAGTGTCTCAGGAGAAGGGAATAGTTCACGTGAAGTTCGAATTCTCCTCCTCCTTCTACTTTCGTCCAAGCCTTCAAGAAGAGGTTCATAAATCTCTTTGCTTCTAGTTCTAATGTTACCTTGCATACACAAGGAAACAAAACCCTAGAAAAATTTTGTTAGTACAAAAAGATAGAAAAATGAAGATATAATTGAAAAAATAAAATAAAATAAAATAATAACCGAAAAATAAAAACAGAAAAATAAATATTCACAAGTCAAAATTAATTAAAAATCACACAAATATACTAGTTAAACCAGAGTCCCCGGCAACGATGCCAAAAACTTGTTTACCTCTCGGTAAGAGTAACCGAATCATAGCAAGTAATAATCCTGGTAAGACCAAGTATCGTTTCTCAAGAGACTCAAGGCCTAGACACTTATGTGATTAATTAATTAATTAAGACTTGAGAACAAAGTGTTATAAGTTTTAAATGCAAAAGACTGAAAAGTAAATATGTATGCATATGATGATCAATGGCAAGAAGAAACAAAAGCGTGAATTGAATTATATGGATGAATATGTTGTTGGGATTTATCATGTTCATCATTTCCACTCTCGTATTTAGGAATTCATCATTATTTTCATTAATGTTAATGCCACTTTCTAAATTACTTTAAACCCGATCTCTCGGCGAAGAAAGTTTAATCATAACCACTAGTTTACAATCTCTTGTCTCCCTAGCAATTAATCATGCATTATAGTGAACAGAAGCTTAAAGGAAACCAACTATCATACTCTTATCTCTAGGTTGTAGATATACTGTTGGGAGAGATTCCCCAGATTTAGACTTTCCCGTACGTCTCCGTATCGACAAAATCAATAATCATGACATTGAATGAGTTAAACTATGCATGCTTTGAGCAAAGAGGAAAAACCGTAACAATTAATGAAAGAAAGCATGTATCATATAAATGATCTTGAAGAACAAATTCCATACAAGAGAGTTTCTAAAGATTTACATTGATTCCCCAACAACAAAATAAGTTTAGTTCACCATATTCATGGTGAAACTAGATGAAATACAATGGAAAAATCAAAGATAGAACTCGAGAAAGTTGAGAAAGGAGCCTTAGCATCCAAAATCCTCCTCCAAGGGGTGAAAGAGAGTGATTATGCTTCGTCCTAACCAAAAATACAAACCCTAGAACGTCCTATAGTTTATATACTATTCTAAAATTTACAGAAAAGTAAGCCCAAGCCCAAAATAATGTCGCTCAACGGTACCAGCGCGTAGTCAATTCTACCCCTTAGCTACATTGTTACCCCTTAGCGATGCCAATAGGTGTTCAGAAGTGTCGCTCAGCAGTAAAATGGCGTTGAGCGGTACTTGCGGCTTCACTTCTTTTGCATTGCTTGTGTCCTTTTCTGATTCCATCTCTATCCCTTTTCACTTCTTTCATTAATTTCATCTAAAAACCTGCAAAAACAAGAGAATCAAGCATAAAACCTGTCCAACTCTATTATTTCCAATAATTCAACAAAATCAAGAGTTCAAGCTAATTTCTAAGTCATAAAGGTTGTAATTGAAGTCAAGTTTAAGCATAAAAATAACAATTTTTCAACTGTTATCAGTAGGGAAGTTTTGAAATGGTTTAATCATTCACGAAGTCCTTTTGTTCGCGTGGAATCTCAATTTAGTTCATTTGTTTTTGGAAATCTCAATTGGGTCCCAAATTTATGAAAATTGCAACAATTGGATCCTTTCCGTTAAATTGTCTCCAACGGCGTTAGTGTGTGTCTGACGTGGCACACTGTAGTTTGACGTGGATGACGTGCCACGTCAGACACACACTAACGCCGTTGGAGACAATTTAACGGAAAGGATCCAATTGTTGCAATTTTCATAAATTTGGGACCCAATTGAGATTTTAAAAAACAAATGGACTAAATTGAGATTCCACGCAAAAAAAAGGACTTCGTGAATGATTAAATCTTTTGAAATTCATTAGTATGTCCTCCCAAATGAGGTTTGGAATGGGAAGTGGTTGAAGAATTCCAACCGATAAGGATTGAGTAATCTTAGCTTGTTGACAAATAACACATTCTTGAACAAACCTTATAATATCTTCTCTCTTTTTGTGCTAATAAAACTAAGCATTAATTCTTGCAATTATGCGTGTAGTTCCTGCATGCCCTCCTACTTTAGATGAATGAAATTCATTCATGATCATCTTTAGTAAGGTATCATCCCTTGGTATCATAATTCTCCCTTTCCATGCAACGGCATCTTGCTTAATTGAATAATATCCCTTCTTGTGAGGTCATCTTGCTTAATTGAATAATCTCCCTTGGTAGTCATGATAAATTTTCATCAATGGCTCGTCATTTTTTGTTTCCATTGTTATATTTTTTAGCCATGAGTTTGAGGGTTCAAACCAAGCCATAGAAAAACTTCTAGATAGGGCATAAACAAGTATATTTTCCTTACATGGGGAGTATTGAATTGTGAAGTCATACCCTAGGAATTTGGGTAACCATTGTTGTTGATCTGGTGTTTGAAGGGTTTGATTGAGAAGCTCTTTCAATCATTTCTTATCAGTCTTAATAATGAACTTGTGGACCAACAAGTCATTTTCTATTAATTGCTAGTATTCTTGTTTCCAATCTTAAAGCTTACATGTAATAGGAATGTTCATGACTTGAATTTGGGGTTTCATGGATTATGGCGATGTAAGATGGAACCTAGAACTGAAACAAAAGTCCTTGTGGTCATTGATTCTAGGGATGGAAGATGATTCACATGTTGCCTTAAGATCCTAGCTCATTAATACGAGTTTTCTTGTTAGATTTTCCAAGAGATTCGAGTTTAATAGGAAAAACCTAAGCTCTTTCACCTAAGGGATTAGAGCTAGAGTGTTTTTGTAGATTGAATTTAGTAAATTGATGGAGAGGAGATGAAATTGGATAAGCTACAAGAGTGAAATAGGTGAAAACTAACCTTAGTAATGTCATTTCATACATTTTTAGTCTAGTCCATGTCTAAGTGTCTTCAAACACCAAAGTCCAACCTTGCATATTTGAAATTTTATCTCTTTGCACAGGTTTGTAAATGGATGTTATGTTCTTGAGTTTAAATGAGTTGTTAATCGCACAATTCTCTAGTATTACGAGTCTCTTGAGAACATGATACCATTGATAGGGGAGCTATGTGAAAGCTAAACCCAAACCGTTGTGTGTTTCTGATGATGACAACAACATAAATGTTTTAATAGTTCCTTTCACAACAACTGAATTATGTAGTTGTGCTTATATGTTTGTTTGTGCCAGAACTGTTTGGTTTGCATACGTATTATGGTTATACATGAGTTTATATTTGTGGTATGCATATTCATGGGTCTATATGATAAAACTGTTTGCACAATGCATATTTGTATGAAGTAATTGATTATAGTGTTTATGTAATAAGTTAGATTCATCATATATCAGCAAATGCTTTAACTGTAGCAAACTACAAGTTTTAACCGATTACATTATATGTTTAACCGATTAAAACTCGTGCCTTTGTTAACACCTGATTGTTAAGTGCAGGGATGTGTTTTCAAATGAAAATGTTTTTAAAGTTGCTTAAGTGTTATACTTAACTGATCATACAATTTTTTAATCGATTAAACTCTATGCACACTGAAAAATGTTTTCATGATAAGTCTTTACTAATATAACAGTCATATTTTGAATTGTTTTGACTTATGATATTTGTGCAATCGATTCCATTAATTGCATAATCTGTTAAATCTGTTCTAATGTAATTTTGGTATAGCAATGATAATTGTTTAATTGATTATATTAGTATTGTAATTGATTAATACCTAAAAGACTTGAGAAAAACTATATATTGACGCATAACGCTCTCCATTAAAAAAAAAACTTTTGAACATTTGATCTTTAATATCTGACAAAAGTGAGTTGAAAAAGAAATTATAGGTGTGTTAATTCTCCAAGAATCAAGAATTGTTTGTTTGGAGGATCTTAAGGATTCTTGAAGGAATTTCTGTGCGCTTTCTTTGGCTGATCATCATCCATACTCTGAGGTGTTCTGAACCTGATCAATTTTATTGATTTTGCAATCTGAGGATTGAGGTTTCCCTATTTTCGGTGGCCAGGAAGAGAACATGAGGTTCTGGTTACTTTGAGAGATGTCTCAAACGGTTTCTGCAGAAAAACAATTGTTCTTTCTATGTTGTATTCTTCTATATTAGATTGTGAGTTTGAGAGGAAATCACATTGAGAGAGAGTCTCTATAAGTCCTGCTGTATAACTCAATCTTTCTGGTGAAGAAACTTTCAATCTCAGGTTGATTGAAAGGGACTAGATGTAGGTATTGAGGCCGAACCAGTATAAAAATCTTGGTGTTTGTCTTTCTATCCCTAAACTCTTTTCTTGCATTACAATCTTTATTTGCTTGTGTTTCTAGAAAGTACAAAAGATTTACAAAGATTTTCAAAAGAACATAATTTTTTAATAACCAATTCATCCCCCCTTTTGGTTGGAAAATAGGGCCTGCACATTTCTACAGATACTTAATCTTACCATGATTTATTACTTGAAATGATTCAATGCACTTGTTGAACCAACCCAACAGTAACACACTATGAGAGCTGAAAAATAAGTTGTAGGTATATAATGAGAGAGTTAATTGTGGTTTTATATCCTCCAATAATTCTAACAATGGGAAAGCAAAAGTCTCAATAATTTGCATGCTATACACTTCTGCAATAGCATTCGTATCCACCATTCTCTTAATATGATGTAGTTGAGTTATGGTAGTTATGTTGTCACTTTCTCCTTGTAATGTAGTGAATCTTTCTTCATGTAAAAGTTTGATCTATAGCAACTCATAATCAACCAAATGAGGCCCAATTGTCTTTAGCCAACTTGCCCCAAAAATGAGATTTGCACCTAAAATGGGAAGTAAAAACACTGACAATGTAAAATTATTCCCCAAGGCATGTAGTGTTAAATGTTGAACAAATTGTTCCGATTCTATATAATTACTATTGTCCACCATCACTTTAAACACATGAGCCTTATCAATTGGAAGTTTAAAAAATTTAGCAACTTTAGGTTGTAAGAAGTTATTTGAGCTACCACCATCAATGAACACTTTCAGAGACAAGGTTCCTACATGAGCCATAAATTTAATAGTACCTACTCCCAAGCCACCTTTTAATGCATTAAGTAATAAATGATGATCATCACTCAATTGTAATTTTGTTTCTTCCTTTGGATTGCTTTCAGTTATGTCAGCATCCTCTTCTCCGAGTTGTAATACATATAATTGTCTGTTAGGACACTTATGATTGAAGGAGAACTTCTCATCATAGAAGTAACATAGGCCTTTCTCTCTTCGCAATTGTATTTCTGCTGGACTTATCTTTTCACATTAGAATTTCTCATTGTTGGTCCTAGAGAGGTAGGTAATAAAGGTGGTAATGTTGTCTTTGTGTTTGATAATGGGTTTTTGGAGAAATTTTAGTGATTGTAGTGACAAAGGAACCAAAGAAGGGTGAATGGTTATGTTTGGTTGGAGAAATCCTAACTGATATTTTGTCAGGCCTGTATTTTTCTTCATAAATTCTAGCTAAAGCAACAACTCTTAATAAGTTTGGTAGAAAAAAGCAACCACATCACTCTTAATATTCGCATTTAAGCACTTACAAAACAATTGAGTATCAGTTTCTTAGACAATCCTTTTGATCTATTCGTAAGAAACATGAATTTCGAATAATAATCCAAAACTAACCTGTTTTGTTGCAGCTTTAATAGTTAAATCATAGGACAATCAAAGGGAGAGGATCCAAATTGAGATTCTAGAGCTCAAGTTATTGTTGGTCATGTTGTAACAACTTCAATTTTCTGTTAGCATTTAGAACCACAACACTACATCCTTTTCAAAATGCATAAATGCAATTTCAACACATTCTATATCTGGTGTATTGTGGTAATTAAAAATTTGTTAGCTTTAAAAATCCATTCTAACACTACAGACGAACCATCGTAATAAGGAAAACCAATAGAAATGTTCTTGATGGGTGAAACCTTTATGAGCAGAGAAGCGTTAGATTTGAGTTCAAAGGGCTTCCACGAGTATGTGCTGAGTTTTGCAACAATTGTTGTAAGGAGAGTTGATCTACTCTATTATAGTTTCTGAATATGATTATTTTTTCTTCCATCGTTTTTTGATGTTTTTCCATCGTCGCTACTAGATGACGAATGTGTACTAATTTCAGTTTGCATTTCCTTCATTCTTGTATGTTTCACCACAGAAGTCAATGAAACAACACTAATGAAACAGCTCTGTATATAACAATTTAGAATTAAACTAAAAATAGCTAAAACAAAATAGAGGAAGCTTTCGGTCAAGCTTTCAGAAAAACCTGGATGTACACGTACCTGGCAGAAGGGACAAAGGAATTTCAAAAAAGATGTAGAACACAAAAATGGAAAAGGTTACATTACACAGAGAAAAAGGAGAATCATGAAGAGAAGTTCATACCAACAGTCTACCTTTCGTCATAAAATTCCAAAATTTAACATTATCCATTCTTTCTCTTGTGCTTTTACGTATTTAAATGATATGACCCTTAATTCTTGATGTGAAAGGGTATGCTGAACAAGTTAAATATGATTATTAAAATATATAAAGTGAGTTCACAAATTTCATCATATAGTTTAATTTTTATAATTGAGATAAGCTTTAATTCATTTTTGAAGAGAATATAAAGCTAAAATAAGCTTATGCAATCTTTTATCGCCAGTAGTTTAGCTCTTTTATGCTTGGAATATCAATATTATATTGAGAAGATTTTTTCGAAACCTCATGATTACACTTGACATGCAGACAAAATTGAATGAAATGGTCAATTTTATTGAGGGGTGTTCTATTTTTATAAGGTATGCAAAAGACAAGGTTACATATACTGTGTTTTGTCATGTTATATTTGTTTGCCAAAGGAGACAAATATTTTGACGACGGAGAATTTATAGTGAGAGATATTTCAATGATACAAGTGTTTTTGAAAGGGAAATCTCAATCTCGATGATAAAGCTTTTGATTTTATGTGGGAATGTCTCATTCATAAAAGGGCAAGGCCAGATTGATTGTTATAATTCCTCGTAAAATAAAGCATTTGTAAAGGCAGATGTGAGTTTAACACCCGAATGTACAACATTCAACAGCCAACGAGATTTTGAAAAGAAAAAAAATTAGTAGATTCAAAATCATTATAAATTGACTTGATTTTACCAAACATATTATCATTTCTTAACATAATGCATATTATTTAAACTGAGAAGAGCATATTTCCAAAGAACATCACGAATTTTGAAGTTATCTTGAGATCATAAGGACATACGAAATAAAACAGAAAGATTAATTAGTTCCTTCATTAAGGATTTAGGTTAGTTCAGAATGTTTCATAGGTTAGTAAATCCGCATTTTGTTTCTATATTAGGTACAATGCTGCGCCTAGAACAGAAACTTTGGTGGATTTTGAGGCGAAGAATAGTAGAAAAAGAAGTATTGAGCACTTTTCATTCTCAGATATTATGAAGAAGTTTACAATTATGGTGTGCATTATTCGCAGAATTGTTTTACCACTCTATACTAAACTGAATATTTCATACACGTTATTGCCTATATGCCAATATCAGTATGAATATGCTTGAAAAAATATCATGACACCATCCCAGGAAGGGTGCCAATCTGTGTAGGAATATCAGATACTCTTCATGACAGATACAACATTGCATCTCAATATGGGGTGATATATGCAATGCAGATTCTGAGAAACATAATAATACAATCTTTTTCATAGCAGAAAGTCAGAAACACTTGCCTAAGTTGTCAAGTATTACGAAGGGAGCGAACACGATCTTGGATCAAGTTTCTTTCCCAGTCTGCTATATCCTCAAATGCATATTCTGGAAGATTCTCAAATGGCTCCTTGAATGGATCATTCTTAGACAAATCATAAGTAGCTCCACGTATTGCTGTTTTATTTGGTCCACAAGGTCTCTTTGAAGTTAGCATATCATAAGCTTCATTTAGCTGTCCACAGAAAAATGCCACATTCATTTTTTTTTCAAAACAAAGTTGTACTTCTCATTTAAGAAAACTGTGACCAATCTATCACCAAGAGAATGATGTGCAACCATAACACTTATGGAAAAAAATAGTGGGGAAATTGTTTTGGATTCAAATACAAGGTGAGGGTTTAGGACTCACATTCATGCGACAAAACCAGAACAAATAAGCAATTGCCACCGCTGGAGCTCTTCCTAGCCCTGCAGTACAGTGTACATAAACTCTTCCTTTCCCCTGAGAAATTGCCCATTCTAAGGATGCAACTGCTTTAGGTAGTTCACTTCGCAAGGACCCTGGATCAAAGTCTTTTGCCTAATAATGCAGACAAGAAAAAAAAGCGTGATAATAATTTAATGTAAGAACAAGTAAGCCAGAAATGGAACAATTTCAGAGTCAAGATAATCTTTCACATTCTTGACATGGAATATAGTCAATTGCATTGAAAAAGTAAATGGGTCCTTGGGTTAATGATTACACTTAGTCATGAAAACTCAAGACCGTTGGCAAAAGGCAAATGGAGCATTTAATAAACTCGATAAATTTTTAGTGGTTGAATATTTGAAGTTCATAGTATTTTTGGTAGAGATGTATCTTTAGATTCAAAAACTAATGTCTTCTAAGATTAAACGTCTCATTTTATAACATGTACTAAGAGTCTCATGCATAATATAAATAATGTAGCCAAATCAAACAAAAAAAAAAGTAAAATCTTGTGTATTCCCCTTTATTTATCTTGCCACTTCCTTCAAAAACTCTACATGCTAACGACATTTGGCAATTCAAATATTGTTCACCCTGCGAGATTTTTTCTTTATCCTTCATAAATTTTCAGAAACTGGGCTAGCTTACTCCTAATGTTGGGCTAGCTTACCGGTCTCCTAATGTGGCCAATTTCAAGTTCGTGACACCTTCTTATTATTGACTGTAAATCTATTCCCCAGTAATCAACATCCTTGTCCTGTTGCAAATTTAGAATGTATGTCACACCCTCTCCTTTTTTTAGGTGATCTATGTCTTCCGGTTTCTGTGGTTGAGAGCCCACAATCAAGTAGTCCGTTATAAAAGTATAATTCATACCTGAAAAATCAGTGGTCGCAGCAGTTGAATGATATATCATGCAAGGAAATATTAATATTTGGAAGTAGAGAATGTTAAACTTCCAAAACATATCGGAGATATAAGGTTGATTTCCTGGAAGAATATTTTTCTTACCATCATTTGCATTTTTCATTGAAAAAACAGTATCCATAAGTTGCAAGTTAATTTATTTCCTTTTGGCAACATCCTTAACCAGTCTTCTCATGCACATAAAGAATCCCTCTTTAACGTGCAGATCATCATCTCTAAAATTAGGTTGATACTGTAAGTAAGATTAACGAGATAACATGCAAAGACCTTCAAAGCTAATTATCTCACCTCTGATCAATGATTTTCCAAATAGATTCATAATTATGAAAATATCAATTATGGTATATCAGAGGTTAAAAAAAATTAGACAGCGTAATCCATATGCTCATATATAAAACTCATTGTGGGTGTCATTTGTGAATCCATGAATCTAAGGACCACTAGAAAAGGTACAACAACTTTACGGCATGTGGTTACATGATCATGAATGATGCTTTTGATTCATAAAGACAAGTTGAAGTCAAATAAGTAGTTGAAATCTCGGCATACCAAGCTTTATCTAGTCTATTCCTTTTGTAAACTTTTGAACATGCTATTTTGCATGGTTTTAGGTGATCTTTCTTCCTTCCTTTAGAGTAATATGACAAACCATCAAAGGTTTCTAAAAATCTTCAAATATTAAATCAATGCAATGGCCAAAACATGGGGTCCGATATAAACAATTACGCTTTTAAATAGAAAGAGCATCTCCAATTTTAAGATAAAATGCACAAGCACAATAATAATTGAAGATTGCAAGAACAAGCAACTGAATGAGAAAAAGAATCACAATATCATCGATTAAAAAAACCCAGCACCAAAATGATTGATTCCCCTGACATATCCGTTACATTTGTGAATAAGAGAATGATAAGAAAGATGGGTAGCATTTGAAAGAGCAAAAGGCGGAAACGAAAGCAGTAGGTAGCATATGGAGGGTATGAAAAGAGTAAAGAGATGAAACAGACCGAGATCATGGTGATACTCATAAGGGTTCCTCATCATTCTCTTCATAGCGACGTTGTAGTCCTCCATCCTGTCCTTGTTCTTGTGAAGCCTCTTGCCTGTGACGGTGGGGTTGTCCTCAGTCCCACTTTCTGGGAGTTTACAAGATATTGGAGTGAGCCTTGTAGGGTAGTTAAGATAAGGAGGAACTATAAATCGCCATAATGTTTTGTTCTGTAGTTGCCTACCCAAAGGAACTTTGAGCACCGAAGGGAACCAATTATTACCAACCATTCCCATCTCTCTCCCTTTCTCCGTGTCAGAATGCTTCTAGCCCCTTCTTATACTGCATCACATCCTTACCAAAACACCCTTCCATATTAGACCTACCTACCAAACCCATCAAATCAAATACAATATACAATTAACAACGATCATATTTATTTATTTCATGCTTTATTAAATTTTAAGTTTATCATAAATTTAAACATTTTTATTAAATATATTTTACCATATTAATACTCAATGTAAACTCATCAAAGAGTATGATAAATCTTCTTATTCACGTCTTCTTCATAACAACAACAAAAATTATTTCTTATTAATATTAATCATAAAATATTTTATTTATATTAATAACAAATTCTTACATTTTTTAATACAAATAGATATGTAGGCAATATAACAAAATAAGATAATAACCATTTTATCTAGTTAACATGAAAATGAAAGAACAAAGTTCAATTGAAAAATATAAAAGTTTCAATTCAAAAATATAGAAATTTTGAGCACACTAATAAAATTTAATAAAAAAATTACTCAGATTTATGAAGCACACGTGATAATTTATTGTTTTTTATTTATTAAATTAACCTTCACTTTTTGAATAGATAATGTCGATGATAATAAATACTTTTCATTTATTTATATTTATTTTCTTTTAATTTAATTAATCTCAATTTATCCCATTCTACTTCTAACAACATTATATTAATTAATTTTAAACTTTATTAATTCATGTTACATAACTAAATAACAATCATAATATTGACAAAAAGAATATATATTTTTTTATTTGTTTTTCCTATACACACTTAAATATTTTTATTATTCTCACTTTATCCTCTAAAAAAACTGATTATACTATTATGCATTAATAATTTTTAATACAAAATTCATTTATAATATCACGTTTATTAGTGTGAACTCTGACCATATCACGTAACCAGTATTTAAACGGTCGTTTGTTTAATTTGACGACAAATCTTCAGTTGTTCAACTTTTACAGACCAAAATAGGGACCTATCCAAATAATGATGTGTTATCAATTTAATTAAATCAAATATTTTTTAAATCTAACATTTCATTGTTTTATCGTTTCTACTCTATTTAATATTTTTATTTTTTGTTATCTTTTTCATATATTTGATTTTTCATTTTAAGTTCAATATATAAACTCTTTATTTACAAAATTATTTTATTTTATCTTTAACTTTGTTTTATTTGAAGGATTTTTGTTTTGACAAAAAATAATTGAATTATCTCTAAATGGTTGGATTAATTCATCATTTGAAAGTTTTTTTTAAATATCCAAACTACTTTTTAATATATTTTTTATTTATTGTTTATTGTTTATAACGTATTATCACTAGTGCAGAAAGGGCTTTAGACGTCTGTTCTTTGGGCCTTTTGACGTCCGACGTTCCCCCGACGTCTTTGCGAGTGACATTTATGTAGGCGCCCGTTGTGTCAGGCCAGACGTCCGTTGTGTCAGGCTGGACGTCTATATAGACGTCCGATGTAAACACTCGGACGTCCATATAGACGTCCGGCGCCTCGATCCTAGACGTCTACTTGGCTGTATTGTTAGTGGTAGGGGCTGGGGGGTTGGACGTCCGTTTGTGCACTGCCGGAACGACCTAAGAATGTAGCCCAAAAACAGTCAAAGGGAGGGAAATCGAGGAGGGAACGACATAAAGCGTAGCCCAAAAACAGTCAAAGAATTCGCCCAAGAACACGCAAGAGACTGCAAAAAAACGTACCGAAAACGATTTTTAATCGGTTCAAATCAAAGGTATTTCATCACAGAGCAATGTAATCGGATTGAAAGTCAATTTAAACGGTCCAAAAGAGAGAAAACGCACCTTGAAAATCAATGGCGCAGACAGCGTTCGCGGGGGGAAGACGAGCGTAACTGCTCGCGGTTTCGTGTTTACAATATTAATAATGTTATAGACGTCCGCGCCCTACCCAGGACGAACGTTCAAGTGGCTGACATGGGGAGTTGAAACGTTCAGTGTTCAGCCTAGTGAACGTCCGCCCCCCTCCCACGGACGTCTATAATATTATATACGTCTGCGCCCTCCCAGGACGGACGTTCAAGTGGCTAACATGGGGAGTTGAAACGTTCAATGTTCAGCCTAGTAAACGTCCGCCCCCCTCCCACGGACGTGTATAATATTATAGACGTCCGCGCACTCCCAGGACGGACGTTCAAGTGGCTGGCATGGGGAGTTGAAACGTTCAGTGTTCAGCCTAGTGAACGTCCACCCCCTTCCACGGTCGTGTATAATATTGTAGACGTACGCGCACTCCCAGGATGGACGTTCAAGTGGCTGACATGGGGAGTTGAAACGTTCAGTGTTCAGCCTAATGAACGTCTGCCCCCCTCCCACGGACGTCTATAATATTATATACGTCCGCGCCCTCCCAGTACGGACGTTCAAGTGGCTGACATGGGGAGTTGAAACGTTCAGTGTTCAGCCTAGTGAACATCCGCCCCCATCGCACGAACGTCTATAATATTATATACATCCTCGCCCTCCTAGGACGGACGTTCAAGTGGCTGACATGAGGAGTTGAAACGTTCAGTGTTCAGCCTAGTGAACGTCCGCCCCCCTCCCACGGACGTCTATAATATTATATACGTCCGCGCCCTCCCAGGACGAACGTTCAAGTGGCTGACATGGGGAGTTGAAACGTTCAGTGTTCAGCCTAGTGAACGTCCGCCCCCCTCCCACGAACATCTATAATATTATATACGTCCGCGCCCTCCCAGGACGAACGTTCAAGTGGCTGACATGGGGAGTTGAAACGTTCAGTGTTCAGCCTAGTGAACGTCCGCCCCCCGCCCACGAACGTCTATAATATTATAGACGTTCGCGCCCTCTCAGGACGGACGTTTAAGTGGCTGACATGGGGAGTTGTAACGTTCTGTGTTCAGCCTAATGCACGTCCGCCCCACTCCCACGGACGTCTATAATATTATAGACGTCCGCTCCCTCCCAGGACGGACGTCTAAAGTTTCACTTATTTACGAATATGTCACCGATCAATTATTTACGTTGGGGCTTTTTTGGACGGACGCCTATGAGGGAGACGTTAAAAGCCAATTTTGCACTAGTGTATTTTGATGATTTTTATATACTTATTTTAACCTTTTTAATTTAATCTCATAAATTTATTTTTTTCACTACAATTGTATTTTTCATTTACTATATATAATAAATTAATGTCATGCTCATGGAGCTTATTTGTAATAATCTAATCTATTCAAAAAATAAAATATTTAAATTTGAATTTGAATTATTATTAGTTTATTTTTTTTCTTTGCGTGATTTGAAATATTTTTAAACTTAAATATTTATTTTTGTTTTATAATTTATTTTAACTTTGTCTTTGTTTCATTAGTAAAATTAATAAATTTTTGGATTGTCATAAGATTTTATTATGTGTAATTTTGTAATATTTTATTTAATTTTTTTCACTTATATCTTATTGCTAATTGATAATTTGATTTGAAATTTATAAAATTATAATTTCTTTTTTATAAATATTTAACATGGAACAGAAGAACACATTTTTTGATATTGGACATTTAAAAATATCACGTTTATTTTGTCATGGTTTTATTTTTTTATAAAATTAATTAATAAACATTGAAATAGAAAGAAAAATGAGACAGTCATAGTAAAAGTGTATTTGTTATCTTGTAGAGATGAAAATGAGAAAAACAATTATATATTCATAAGATGTGGTAATGAACTTTTACTTTAATGATGGGACGAGATAAAGAAACTCACCTCCACTACCATTCATACCATCCCAATTATGTTTAAAATTACTAAAATAAAACTCATACCATAGTTACAATACTATGTAACTCTTTTCGTATAAATAGAATGAAAATCAAATTACTTTTTTCATAATTTAAAAAAAAAATTCTTAATTTTCATTTCTTCTAACCTAAGAAATTTTAAAAGTAAGCATCTTCAATTGTTACTATATTAACATAAGGTTGTGTCAACTAACGAAATAACTTAATATCTCTTATGTTTAGATAAGGAAATTTAGAATAGTAATTTATTTATTTGAAAAAAAAATTACACTAAAATGAGTTGTATTGATAAATTAATTAGAAAGGAATTGAAATTTAAGAAATTTTAGAAGGTATTTTAAGTGAATAAAATAGAAAATTTTTAAATACTTATAGGAAATTTGAAATTTTACTCATTTTCAATCTATTCATGAAGCTCGAACCAAGCCGACTAAGGTTGAAGGTTCAATCAAGTCAAAATGGGTTAAAGCCTCAGTTGAGTTAGTTCGAACTAAAGGCTTAACCTAGTTGGTCTTGATCGAAATTCAAGTTGATTCGATCTAAGCTGAAATTTGAGACAAATCAAATAGGGTCAACATAGGTCAAAGGTCAAGACGGACTAGCCTAGACTGGAAGTCAAGACAAGTCGATTAGTTTGAAGGTCGAGATGAGTCACGTAGGTTGAAGGTCGAACCAATTTAATATATGATGAAGGTCAAACAGATTTAGCCCAAGCCAAAGGTCGATATGATTCGACCAGGGTTGAAGGTAGAGTTGATTTAGCCTAGGATGAAAGATGACACAAGTTGGTCGAGTTGAAGGTCTAAACCACTACACTTAGGTCGTTGGTTGAGACGATTTAGTGTTGGCTGAAGGTTGAGACGATTTTTTATTGACCAAATGTTGAGTCAATATGACTTGGGCTAAAGGTTGAGTCGATTCATCTTGAGATGATTGACGAGCCGAGTTGGTCGTGGACGAATGTTGAGACAAGTTAGTGAGACCAAAGGTAGAAATGGGTCAAGACATAATAAAGGTCGTGACAAATTGATACAAGCCAAAAGTTGAAACAAGTCAGTTGAGCCAAAAGGTCAAAAAGAGTCAGTCCAAACCAAAGGTTGAGGTAAGTTGGTTAGATTGATGGTCAAGACGAGTCGATGTATGCTGAAGATTAATCTAATTAGATGTAGGCTGAAGGTTGAGCCAATTCATCCCAATGAGTGACAAGATGAGTTAGTTGTAGCTAAAGGTTGAGACAACTAGTCAAGGTCAATCAGTCAAGGTTAAAGGTTGATTAATTTTAATGAAGATAATGTAAAATAAGATAGTGATGTTATTACTACTAAAATTATTGTTCTATAGCTTATTATGATTTAAATTAGAATGTTTTATTTTTATACTCTTTAAGATAACTAGGACAAGAGTTAACATATATATATATATATATATATATATATATATATATATATATATAATTTAATAAACACAGTTATTTATATTATCATTAGGTTTAAGATAAGGTTGAATTTGATTGATTTCAACATCTCTCGTTAGAATCTAACATCTTATAATTCATATACATTTAATTTATGGGTTAGTTGAATATAAATTATTCAAGTAATGAGTTAATATGTTAAATGATAATTATTCAAGTAATAAATATGGATGATTAACTTCTCTAAATTTTACTCAATTTAGTGAACTTCATCCAACACAACCGTTAAATGATAATTACTTGACACATTATTTGTATTTTTTAGGATAAATAGTTAGGTCTTATGGCTTCCAACCCCTTGTTGCAAATGTGTAGACTAATAAAACTTGAGTTACAGAGAACAATTTTAGCTCAATACTTTTGACACCACACCTGCATCAACAATTTTACTAAAACAAACACAGATGATATATATTGTTCTCTTGCATACAACTACAATTTCTAACAAAAAAAGAAAAAAACTTGATCTTTGCAACTAACCTGACCACTATCTTCACGCTTCAGACCACGGAGAAGAAGACCAACATTGTCACCGGCCTAATAATACATACACCATCCATTTTAGTTTAACATATGCTCTACGTAAATAGCCACTTATGGAAACAAATAAATAATGCATGTAGGAACCAAATACCACATTGGGGAACCGAATATGGGGGATTGTAATCGAATACAGCCTCCTATGGAATCAAATAAAAGCAATGTAACCGAATAAAGCTCCAAGTGAAATCAGATCTAGTCTTCGTGGTTCCAACAACTTCCTTTTCTTCTACAAAGATCCACTTCAAATGGCTAACGAGTATAGATGCATGTATGATTGCTTGTTCTTCATCTCCAACAACCTTGGTCTTGCACTCATCTTTGCAAACCTGCATCATACAATAAACACATAGTGCACTCTAAAAGAGTGATAAAACACTCACCTTAGGTTCTCTTTCAACACACTCTCTTACCTTCTTTGACTCTCTTCAAAGTTTGTCCTTGCATGAAAACTCTAGTAGTGCAGTCGTAGTTATATCTCACTAGTGACACTTGTTATAAGAAGACATCAATCCTACCAACCACAAATTAATAGCGAGTTTTGTGAAGGAGAGTCAAGGGAGTGGAAAACAATTTTGAAATGGTACACTATGTAACTATATATAGCCTTAGGAATATTGTCCTTGCTTCAAGAATCTCTGCGAACTCTACATGGCGAAAGCAAATGAAAAAGCAAAAGTAGCCTTCACGTGAACTCGAGAGTAACAACAATCTCATGAAAAAACCAATGTGTTGTAATCGATTTCTACTTGATTGGAATCAGTTACATGGACTAATAGAACGATATTTGTGAAGTAAATTAAGTTAAATATAAGGAGTATTTGGACATTTTACTTGCAATCATTGCAAATTCAATCTATCACAAGAGATTTCACATGCAATTCCTAAGATCTTCTTTATCATTGACTTTTCAATTCTTAAAAATAAACACAATAAATTTTGTAATTCCTTCCTCCCAAATCATTTCAAATAGTATATTAAGTCCAAATTAGACTTGTGCATAACTTTAATAATTATTTATTATAATTCAGAATGATTTTGTACAATTTATCATTAAATTTTAATAAAGATTTATTACATAAAAGATAAAATTGAAAATCTAAACGTACCTTTTATTGAATTTCAATAAGGTCACATTAAGTACGAATGGGTTTCAAAAATTGAATTCAAACTAGATTGTATAAACCCGATTTGGTTCATCCAAAATCCTCTTACGTTATTTAACTATTTTTTTTTTCTGAAAAATAATTACAAGTTTGAAGGGATTCGATCACTTATGAAAAAGATGCTTAGATCTATCGTGATGCATAACCCAAATTACATTATCTTTTTTATTATTTGTTTTCTTCTATTTCAATGATTAAAGCTACTTATTTATTATAACCATTAAATAAAAAATAAAAGTGAAGATGAATACGAAAATTAATTATCATATAGTTTACTTTAGCGTTTTAGCTTATAGATTTGATTTCAATTGAATAATAAATTTTGAAAAGTTATCCACTAAACACAGAAATAACGTTAGGAAAATTCAACGTTTGAACTGTGTCAATAGAAGTGCGGTACAGGGAAGAAGTAGGGCAGTTTCTTCCTACACTTCCATAAATTTCTTTTTTTAACCTTATAAACTTTTTCCCATTTTTTTTTTAAATTATACAATCTTGAAATCACTTTTTGATAATCTAAAGATAAAAAGTAATTTTCAAATAATATAATTAAATATTTAAAAATAACTTATAGAATACATAATCTAAAAGTTATTTTTATTTACGATTTATGTAATTCATAAGTATTTTAAGGGGAAAAAAATTATTTCAAAATTATACAATCTGAAAAGGACAAAATAGGAAAAACGAATTTATAGAGATGTAAGAAGAAAGTTATGAAGTGCAAGAAGAAACTGTGTGTAGTAATTAGAATATGGCCACATGGGCCGAAAGTAAACCCAAGAACATTAAGAGGGTAGGTTCTTCCTGCATCTTCGTATATTTCTTCACGCACTCTTATAAAAAACAAAATTCTCATTTTGCCTTTATTTATTGTACAATCAATAAATAAAAAATACATCTGAATTGTATATTCTATAAGCTAAAAATGATTTGTACTTTATTTCAAGGAGAAAATGACTGATATTTTTTGTAATCAGTCAAAAATAACTTTGAAATTATATAATAGAAAAGAAAAGACACAGTAAAATAATGATATAGAACTTTTTAAAGCGGGAAGTAAATGAATTAAAAAAGATATTTTGGAAAGAAATACGTCTGAAGATAAAATGGTGATCTGAAACTGAAGTAGAGAGATTTGGTGTATGAAGATGGGTCTCTCATGTTCTGTCCTTTCTCCTTAATTATATGTGCTAAGGTCTAATGGCTACAATCATGTGTCAGCAATGCCAACGTCCTACTACTTCCATTGATGCGATGTGAAGCGACCATTTTCTCTTTTAGATATATATCTCAATATTTCTTTCCTACTTCAACATCATATCTTTTAACATCTTATAATTACTACACACAAAAATCCACACTTTTTATCACTCTTTTTTAACTATGTGTTTGGATTTATTTACAACATGGCATCTATCAAAACTTGTTAAACATAGTAATTAATCAAACAAAACGCACACTAATAAAGTATTTTGCTACTTGATTTACCCTAGTGTTACCATCATTGGTTACTATGTTTGAATTTCTATCACCATTCCACCTAATTAATGGTTTCTTCCTTTTGAAGAAGTTTCACACATGATGTTCCTTTTATCTTCAAGGTTCTCTTTATTACTTAATTTGGAATCATCTTTTATCATCATTATTATTGACCTTAACTTAAAATGAACACACAATGTCACATGCTAACAAATGAAGAAAAGAGAAGATTATTTTTTTAAGTAAAATATTTTAATGAATGAAAAAAATTGATTTTTTGAGAAATTGCAGAGTAAGAAACAGTAGGGATTTGGATTTTGTTAAAAATAGTTATGCAGAATATTAGAAATAATGAAAATTTTTGGTAGGTGATTATAGTTTCCTCTGGGGATGATATGGTATTGGTTGGCATGACCCACAAGAAGATGAACGACAAGTCATTAATTGCTTGTATGTGGCAGTTGAACTGAGAAAGCATCTGTGTGTCATGAAGTCTCTCTTTCACTGCAGATTTGACAGAGCTCAATTCAAAGATTTTAACGTTTATCATTTTTATAGGATTCCTAATCCCACTCTGTCCCTTTCATAGTTTGAGATAAGGTCAGCATAGCAAGCTGGAGCTTCAAAACTTTTGCACCTAATCCCACTCTTCACTTCATCCATACACCATTTTTCTTATTCCACCAAGCTCTCTTTTCCAATCTTATCATAATGGGAACAATCAAATTCAATTCAACAGATAATAATCAGACAAATGAAAAAAATGGTGATATTATTGATCTACCGTTTACTTAACCATAAAACAAGCTCACAAATTAAGTCTTTTTTTAAATAACTTTTATAAATTTTATATCTTTTAAACATTTTCCAATTTAATACTTTTTTTTAATTGATAAAAGTTTTGATAGCAACCTCCTTACTTAGGTTGGGCCAAAGCTAGGAGATGTACATGGATGAATGTTTCCTTGGACGAATGGTAAAAAAAATGTGGTAGTAAATGGTCCAAAAATGATGAGCTATATAAGGTGTGGATGAGGTAGAAGCTCATGGCCTCTAGGAGATGTGGTGGTGGTGTAGTGTTTGATGGTTCCAAAAGAGGTTAGGCCAACTCAAAGAGGAAGGTAACTAGAGGAGTCTCATAAGTTGTTCTAGTCTTAATTTAAGATGAGTAGTATGACAAAAAATGGGCAGCATAACATTACTTAACATCAAAGATAAATACAAGGGTGGAGACACCTCTATTTATATGCTAAGGATGTCTTCTTCTAACCCTAAAAACATCGTTTGCTCTCATTGAAAAAAATGAGGCCTTCTAAGAACTGCACAACATTATAGATGTCGGTTTCCCTCCTAACATAGGTGTATATGTCTAGACATCAACCCCCTATCACTGACGTCTATATGCTTGACAGGTATAGTATAATATTAACTCTTCAACTACCCTGTCAGCCGCTTAAACGTCCATTGTGGAGGGGCCTCGATTTGTATAATATTATACACATCGGGGCCCCTCCAACGAACGTTTAAGAGGTTGAAGCAATTAACTCTTCAACTACCCTGTCAGCCGCTTAAACGTCTGTTGTAGAGGGGCCCCGACATCTATAATATTATAGACGTCGAGGGCCCTCCACAACGGACGTCTACAATCAAACTTATTTACGAAAATGCCACCGGTTAATTATTTACGTTGGTGTTTTCGTGGACGAACGTCTATTGGGTGACGTGAAAAGCAAATTTTGCACTAGTAACAATACAAATATTTGTTTGGTTTTAGAAAATTAGGCCATCATTCATCTTAATGTAAACATACAATCAATATTGACCATCCTCTTAGATCGATCCTCTCCAAAAATACAAAATGTTTTGTTTTGTTATTAAAATTTATGTAATTGACATAATATTATGATAAAAACTAAAATTAATGAGTTGAGGAAAAGTAAAAAGAACAAGGAAAAACTTTTATTTAGAAAGTAATTTTTACAGATATTTTGTTAAGAATGATCAAATCAATTTTTAGACGCAACTAGTGTTTTTGATGAAAAACAAATTAGTAAATAATAATTGTGTCTAACTACATGCTTCTATTCATATTGATTCAAAATATATAGTACAATCATGTGTTAATCTTTAATAAACTCATAATCTAATTTTTGATGAAAAACAATATCGAAGCGTATACACTAATATAAAAATTGCATACAACGTCAAATATTTTGGGCTTTTAACGGCGAATTCGCGAATGGCGTCATATAAGGAGACGTTAAATTGACGTCGAATTTAAAAAGTTCGACGTTAAATTAACATCGAATTTTGTCAATATACGACGTTGACTTAACGTCGAATTTTGTTAATATACGACGTTAATCAATTTTTTTTTGTTTTTTTAAATTAATTGTGATCCTTTTTTACAACTCTACGAGACCTGAAAAACAGAAAAACAACAAATTTCAGTTTTTGGTATTTTATAAAGCAAAAACTATGAACGTAGTATCAACAACAAATAACAATAACCAACAACAAAAAAGTCCAATTAAACAACAACAACAAACAAGTTCAACCAAACAACAACAAACAAGTTCAAAAAAAAACAACAAACAAGTTCAACAAATAAGTTCTTCAAAATGAAAACGAAAACTAACCTTCAAAAGGTGGGTTCGTCGAAATAAAGTGTCGTCACTGATGACAAAGAAAGCAGAATGTGCCTATGAAAAACAAAAACACGAAAATAATTAGTCAAAACAAACGAAAATCATACATAAAATGCATTTGTATCAAATGAAAGAAAGATTACATGTGATGGTCGTCAAACTTCGTTCGAGAAAAGTTTGAGAAGAGAAGAGAGTCTCGCGTGCTAAGATAAAGTGAATGAATTTTCAATCTCCCGCTCAGATTTTTATTGATTTCACTAACCTTTTGACGTCTAACGTTGGGGTATTCGACATTTTATATCCTTTTATGTCCAATTACAATTCTAAACGATGTTTAATAATTTCATTTATTTACAAAAATGTCACCGGTCATTTTTAACGTTGGTTATTCAGTGGTTGGACGTTAAACACGTGACATTATACGTTGTTTTTGTATTAGTGGTATGAGTTTGTCATTGGAAATGATGTTGATGATGAAATTATTCGCAAATATGTGATCTTCCAAATATAAAGAGCCTTAGACACTACTTTTATTATCTCTCGTGATTTGGATGAAGAGAAAACAAAATCCTGGTACATAATGCTACATTCTTTATAAATGTGGACCATAATATAATTTACAATGATTGTTAATCACATTCTACATTTTAATAATTCTAGTTCATACATAATCAAATTAGAATATAGTTTAGGTATCTACATGACAACCTTTCACGAATATTACGTCATTAGTTATAAACTTAGTATTAACAAACTCACTTTATAATTATAACTAATTAGATAATGGTTCCAACGTAACATCACAAAAATTCTATATATATTAAATTCTTAGGGAATTACTCATTGGTAAACATAATTCATAACATGCCTATAACAAGTTTTAAGTATAAATTATACTCCATTGAATTGTATTTCAAAAAGACATTTTAACAAAAATACCAAAATACTCCAAAACAAATGGATTATAATTGATTTATTTCTCTAAAAGATTTTATACACCATCACCTATAAGTTATCTACTACTTTAGACCTTAGTGGCCTTCCTTAGCTCTATGCTACTACAACCACATGTTGTTAAGACCTCGACAAGCGTACAGAATCATTTAAGTAATAAAACCGGTAAGACCGGATATCGTATCCCAGGAGACTCGTGTGACATTAAACGATCGTATGATTACTTAACTAATCAAGACTAAAGAATGGTTTCCACTTAGTAAGGTTTGAATGCACTTAAGGTAAACAACTTGCGTGAATAGTAAAATGATCTTTTGTAGCCAAAAACACTTGGAAATGAATTAGAATAGAAACAATGGAATGGTAATGTTGGGGTTAGATTTCACCTACTTCACTTTCATGCATATTAAAACTCATCTTCTTCATTAAAATTCTAATGTCAACTTACTAGATTACTTAGAACCCATTTCCTTAGTGTAAAAAGCCTAGACTTGGTTATTAGACTCCAATATCTTGAAAACCTTAATAATCAACTCTACATTAAGAAAAGGAGTTCATGATAACTAAAGGTCCTAGCTCCATTTCTAGATACTATTTCCTTTAGGTAGCTTACTCCAAGTCATGGTTCATGGGCTATCTTCTGATAACAAGCAAACCCAAACATCAAGTTATGAATGGCCAAAACATAACAAGCATTAAGAGTAAGAGAAAACCACTAGCATTCAATGAAAGAAGCTTAATATATTCAAAACATGTTCATATAAATGAAGTTTAGAGGTTACATCTTTCCCCAACAAGAAATGAAGTTAGCTCTCCATTGCCATGGAGAGCTTGAGCTTATAATGGAAGAAATGGAAAGCAATGGAGACCCAAGGAAGAAGAAGGAAGAGCTCCCACACACCCAGACATGCTCCAAGAGGTCCAAAACTCTAAGGTTCGTGCTTCAGCCGCCAAAAGATGGCACCCTCATTGCATGATAGCCTTAAATAGGTTTAGAGTGCCACATCAGCAAGTTTCACGCTCAGCGCCCAGACAGGAGGGTGCCCAAGCGAGCTTGCGAAGCAATGACGCTCAGCGCTCCTGGAGGAGGTGCCTAGGTGAGGTTGAGAGGTGATGGCGCTCAACGCCCCTGAAGGGGGCGCCCAGGCGAGCTTGTGAGCATTCATCAGCCTTCTAGTTTGGTGCTTTTGCTGTTTTTCCTTGGGTTCCAACTCCTTGATAGATTGATGCTCTTCCAATCCACACAAATACCTACAAAATTGTGGGAATTAGTGATGAAAATCATTAAGTATAACCTAGACTAACTTATTCACAAAAGTTAGAGAAAAGAGAGGATTAAGCAAGCTTCAAAATTGTAACACAGATAATGGTAAAATATACCGTTATCACATGTGTCTCCCTCTGTTCACGTATTATAATGAGATAATTTAAAACTAATGAATAAAGAAAAAGTCAAGGTGTTTTAAAAGTATATACACATCGAAATAATTTTATACTTTTATCTAAGATGGAATAAGTCCTTAGTTCAACTTTCATCAAAATATTCATTATATAAACCAGCCCAAAAATGTAAATAATTTACATTCATCAAATCAAATACTAGGTACTAGCCCACATGGCTAAGCCTAATGGCTCAAACAATAAAATAAATCTAGACTCTGCTTCCAAAAGACTAACATATTGAATAAACTTGTAAGACACTTCACCTATCATACTTACTACTAATTTCTTCCTATTAAAACCATATTGAAAGAAAACCAATATTCTTTATGAAGTCATGAGAGAGTTAACTTCAGTAGTTCCCTAAGTATGATTCTCCTTCATATCATACTATCTGCCATGTAAAGCCTCCTTTAACTCTCACCACCTATATATCTTTCTCTTTATGAGTTGGATACTAGTTGAGTTAGAATAGTCTCACTATCAGAATCCCCTTTCAATACACTTTAACATATAAACACTAGTAGTATCTTCCTTTCAAAGTAACTACTTTGACTTAGATCTCATAATATCAAGTCAACTCTAATTCACAAAATTATATATTTACAAACCATAATCATTAACAAAAGCCTCTGAACATAATCTATCCACTACCCATCGTCTTCTTGCTACTGTCCAATACATGTGCCAATGCAATTATGGCATCCAATGACACACAAGTCACATTCAACAATTAGATCATAACACCTAGTGGTGCACAAAAGAATGAAGGAGTAAGCCTAGAATTCTAAATTTTTTGAGATTCCAACAATTATCACGTATACTTATTTCACTTATTCTTCGTCCAAATTCAAACAAACATATCAATTCCATTCAAACAAGCAAACTCAAATATTGTCTACCAATCACAAACATTTCTTTTACATGTATAACATTCCGAAAGATTTTAATCATACTAAAACACCATCATAAGAATCTCAACCTTAACAAACATCTCGTAATTGTTCCTTTATATCATACACATTAAGTTTCCAATCAATATAGAAAGAAGAATTCAATGCAATATATCATTTCAATACATACAAGCATACTAAAGTTCTATATATCAATATCATATATATAATCTAACATTGTTTTGCATTTCAAAACACATTAAAAAAAAGGTTCACCATATAATGCAAATATCACATAAAATTTCACATACATCATATACACTAAATTCTTATTCCTTATACATAGAAAGATAAAACTATATCCTAACCCGTTAATACCATTTATATTGTAATTTGTTTCATTACTTTAAAAAAAACATAACACAAATCTCTTCTTCCTTTCATAGTTTCCCAATTCTAACATTAACTTTTCTTTATCAAATTAATCTCCAAATAATTCCATATATCTCTAATCTATCAATCACAAACACATTAAATCTAATATTTTACAATCACAATACATGTATCCTAGATTTTTATTCATATAATTATAAATACAAATCATAAATAGATGAAATGATTAGTTTTCTTTACCTCAAAATATTGATCCTTAAACTACAACTCTTGTCAACAAACTTGCCGAGGTCGACCATTATTTAGAATTGCTCCCATTATCGCCCTAACCTCTCGTAACAACGACATTACCCCAAAAATCCTCATGAAAACCTACTCTATTTTGGTTGGCTCAAAAGAGAATCCCCTCTTCTTTATTAGTCATATGTGAAGGTATGGTTTTTCCTCCTCTCATTCGACCAAGCATCCTCTTAACCATCATGCACTTCCAAATCACAACGGCTACACCAACAAGTGGCGAGGATGGATGATTGTGATAAGTGACAACGTTGGGTTTAGTCCAATCTCCATTCCTCCCTTGAATGGTATTCGGGCTTCATTTCCTTCCTTATTTTCATGGAACTCTAACACCAACCCTAACTCTGACAACCTCACTCTCTTTTCTCTCACCTACGCCATTAAAGATCAAAATCCCTAAACCATGTTCCTATTTGATCTAGTTGCATGTATAGGTGAGGGGCTTAAGAGTGCACACCAATGGGTTATGCTTGTTTTTGCATGGTCCCTATTAGTGTAGAAGGAAATGAAGATGACTGAGGTTCAAAGAAAATGGATTAGAAACCTAGAGATCCTGATGAAGAAGATTGCAAAGAGATTAAGGAAAATAGAATGCCCAAATGGGTGTTGGTGGAGAGTGTCTTGCTTTGTCTCTAAATTGTTGAAAAAGTAGTTTGGAGAGAAGGTTGGACAAAAAATGAAACTATATAGGTATTGGAAGAAGAAGAAGAAAAACAAATACAAGATGGAGGAAGTGGGTACTTTTACACGCGGGGAGAAGATTAATGTGAAGATTGATACAAATGTGAAGGTTTTTTCCCTCACTGTCATGGGTCTCACATTTAAATAATATATATGTGATCCAAAATTCTAAAAAAAGAATTTTATGATAAGGCGATTAAGATTAAAATTGACTCTATTACAAAAATAGTTGGAATTTAGTAGCCTTGGCTAGAGGACCAACATCAATGGGTTGTAAGAAACCATCACAAATAAGATGTTCCCTAATTTTGGTTGCGTTCAACTTCCTCCCATTCAAACAGTTGACACAAGAACATCTAAACTTGACTTCATCATCAATTCTACCCTTATTACGTTGCACAAATTGTTTAAATTCTTCTACCCTTCTCTCGTATTCAACACTGATGCGTGGTGAATTAATCCAATCTCAATCCATACACATATTTACTGAAATTTTTTACATAATTTAAATAATCTTGACTGATTACTTTGATAGTCTTTTTATTCAAGGTTTGATCCTATCCCATTAAAAAAGATTCATTTTTTCTAGTTTATTGACCATATAAATTTTAAACAACATATATAAAATTTCATGAAATTTTGCTAGCATTTCGCATAGGTTTTCAGGTTACACAAAATGAAAGTGAATATAAATCACCATCAAATATGCACCCAAAGATCAATACAGAACACAACTGCAAATTTTTATGAAATCTAAGACATGTATATAAAAATTTATATATATGAATAAACTATGAAAAATTATTACTCTTCTTAAACTTTCCAACTAGACAAATAAAGATTCAATACTTGTAAATTATTATTACCATCTCCTTTATATTCATTTGTAAAAAGTACATTTGTTAAAAAAAATGAAAATAGTAAATAAATTTTGTATTGAATCTCAAACGGAGAACTAAGGTCAATTCAATACAACAATATATTCAAGCAAACAAATAATTACATATGCAACATACAATAAATGAATAAGGTACTAAATAATTATTTGTTCATATTAAAAGGAAAAGTTTTAAGAATAGGAACCTGGGAGCGTGAATTCCGGTCAACAATAGAAAATGTCCGCGTTTTAAAAACTATAAAATCTCACCACAAAAATACAATATCTAGAAAAAAAAACAACACATTACTTAGTCACATGATTCCTAACTTTAAAGTTTATTTCATTAGCAAACCAACTAATTTAATACAAACATTTCAAAATTCTATTCCCCTAATTTCTATATCCTAATATTCCCTGAAATTAAAATGGCTAAATGTGTATATGTAATATTAAAACATATTATATATACATATATTATAATTCCTATACTATATTTTTTATATGGTTTCCATTTCTTATAATTTTTTTGACATTATCTTCAACTTTCTTATATCAAAGTTAATTTCGTTTTAATCTTTATTGAAAGTAATATTATACACCAATTTATATTATCATAAGATTTTTAGAATTTTTATTATAAACTTTCATATTAAACTTTATGTTTTAATAAAGACAAAACTGGTCTTCTTCAATATGGCTAAACAATTTATATTAAAATGGCTAAACAATTTACATTAAAATGGTAGAGGCAGCAAAGGTCATGCAGAAGAGAGAAAACAATTTGTGCAAAATAGAGAAAGTGTTCGTGTAGGGAAGAAGTGGACTTATTGTTTTACATTTCTAAAATTTCAACCCTCGAAAAGGATATTACCTTAGTTAAATAAAAAACTGAGGCAATAAAGCACTTACCGCCTCAATTCTCCTAATAACCGATGCTTGAAATCTTTAGAAAAAAATTCAAAATAAAATATTAAATGAAAATTTTGACATTTTGTTCACACTATAGGCCTCAATTTGTGGTTAAACAGAGGCATAAAAGGTTTATAGCATTAGTTCTGCTAGAAACCGAAACCATAGGTGTTAACAAAAGGAATTTGGAACTTTCAATTTTAGACAGGTCAGTTGTTTGGTAGGACATATGGCATCAATTCTAAAGAGAACCGAGGCCATTGAGCATGTTCAGAATATGACAGTGAAAGAGTGAGGTTGTAGAGGGTGCAAAGATATTTTTGCAGAGTTTTTGGCCTTGGTTGCCCAAACAACCGAAGTAGTATATGACGTATGACATCAATTTTGCATACAATCGATGCCATAAGACCTGACCAGAAGAATGTTAGTGAACTTGCAGAGGTTGTAGAGAGATTTGTAGGGTCTTTTGCCTTGAGTGTTCAGAGAACCGAGGCAATATGTATTTTTCGAAAAAGTTGTCAAGTGAAAAGTTTGTTTTTTAGGGAAGGCAGGTGGATTTTCCAAGGTTTTAGACCTTGGTTGTTCATATAACCGAGACAATATACCCTTTATGCTTCGGTTCCCAATTAGTCGAGGTGTTTAAATTCACTTAAACTACGAAAATGTGATTGCATTTTGTTATGCTTCATTTTCTTCAAAACCAAAACCTATCGAGCATGTTGGATAATGAGGAGGAGATTCACCGGAGAGACAAAAACAACAACAAGATATGAGTCTAACCACATAAGGGATTGACACCACTCTCTACCTAAAACCTTAAGGCAGTGAGTTAATGAGTCTTTCATCTTTATATAGTTCTACTTTCTCATTTCTATCCATTGTGAGACTTAAACTCATACTTAGATTTCCAACCGGACTATTACGTGTTAAAAATATGTTTCTACTATTTCACTTTTATGCAATATACGAGTGTTATATATGGTTGCATTTTATGGATTATTCCAAAAGGAAAGTGCTCAACATTGTCTAAATGTTTACATATTTATAATTTGAGAGTAACTACCAAGATTTGTAAGGCCGCCCCTTTTGTGCGTTAAAGGGGACGTAAGACGATCTAATTAATTACATTTGAACTTGTATATATAGAAAGAGTATTTCTTTGTACATGCCTTTGACTTCTTTTCTTTTTTTATACTAAGTCGTCTCGGTATTTTGCCATTGATGTAGTTTTAGTGTAGCATATATGAGATTCATTTTGTACAAGTTGATAAGTCTTTAAAGATATATTTCTTTTGAAGGTGACCTCTGTCTAGATGGAGTTTTCATGCTGCAAAATATGGAAAGAGTAGCAATATTACGTATTAAGTTAATTACTACAGAAGCCATGGTCCGAATTACTCTTGTTCTGACACGAATAAATGGAAATTAATGAAGAAAGATAAAAAAAAAAAAAAGAGTTGTTGCGATTTTATGAGCATCACGTGTCTATTTAGCAAGCAACGGTGGTGCAGTGTCATTTCAAACGAGAATCCCACTAGCTGGCTCTTGGTATGGCAAAGAAGAGCACAAGTTGGGAAGCTTCCAATACCCTGTTTTATTTTTGTTTCATTTATATCAGATGAGGAAGTAACGAAGAAGAATATGTTCAGTCTTCCAAATTCTAACATTTAGCCAAAATCAGTGTGAGAATAGAGGTTTATGAACCCAATGAAAATCTGATAATTAAAAAAGGGGAATCAAGTTGTCCAGATACCCCTGCTACGTGTTCAACTATTAAAGTCTCTTATATTGTTTTGCTAAAGTGCCCTTTTCTTAATAAAAAGCAGGTCCTAGACAGCTGGATGGTCTCTGTTAGCTTTCCTAATTCCCCACTCAAAACTCTCTTCCTAGATATGTTTCAAGTCTTAAATAAGGTCATGTGGTGAAGGAGGGATTCCCATGTCATCCTTTCAATTCCAAATTTCCTATTCAGAAGGGAGAATGCCTTCCCGATTTCATCCGCAACTTTCGATTTGACAAATCAAAACTCACTTATTTCGTCAACAAATTTATGATCTTTTTTTAAATATTGATAAGATAATAGAGTAAACTTTGAAGAATAATCATTTTAAGACCCAAAAATATGATGTTTGTTAGGTTGGGTTGGTTTTCAACTAATTTCAAAGGGCCTGATTTGACGTATGACTTGATAATGACTAATCATCGTGGACCATACAATTTTTTCTTTTCTTTTTTATTAATGTTTATCCACTTAAAATCCAAATAAATTCTATATTAATTCAGGTTCCTAATTCTACTCAGTGGATGCTATTATCAGCTTATTTTGTTTGATACTTACTCTCTATATATAATATTTAAAGCATAAAAATAATACATTTAAGACAATTAATATTCTTCTGAATAAAAAATTCCCTCTTTTTAAGCTAAATATCTTCAAGAAAATAAAAAACAGAAATACAACGATAAAGATATAAAAAAAATTACATTTTAAATTTTAAAATTGATAATAATTTTAAAATAATAAGATTTGAATATTTTAATATTAAAATATTTTAATATAAATAGTTTCATTATGAATAGAATTTAAATATTTTAAAATATATCCTCTTTATAAAACATTTTTCAAGAGTTTTCTGATTTTTTCCTTTTTGTAAAAATTATATCTATCTATTCGTTTGATTGAATAATCAATACCGAATGATTGATTACTGTAGCGAACTTTTCAATTTGAACTGATCAGTTTTATCATTCGCGTAAGTTGAATTTTTGTCCTTTTTCTTGGTCTTTTATTTTATTTGTTACATGTAAGTCTTCTTCCACTTACATGTGTTACTTTAGTCATCTATATAAGTTTTTGCTGATCAGTTATCATAATGGTATTAGATATATAATTAAAAGTTGTCAAGTACTGTTATTTTGGTTAATTCTGTTGTAACACTTTTGTCTTCGTTTTACTCTTTATATAAGCATTGCTTCTAATGCAAAATATTAACACACATAGTTTTACTTTCTAAACTCTCTCTCGAGTCCTCTACACTATTTTCTCTTGGGTTTTCTTCTACTCCCTATTAGTGGTATCCAGAGCCAGGTTATAGAAACCTGGGAGTGTGCGTCTTCAATCTTTCTTCACGGTGAACACTGCGGTTCCCGAAGGGTGTTGTTGAGACATTTGAAGGTGATCAAGAAGATTGATCTTGGGCGAGAAAGAGAAGGTGTCATGGTCGATATCCCTACTGCAAGCTTCCCTGTTCTCATAGACAAGAACTGGAGCAAGTGGAGTGCACAAATGAAAGTTTTGTTCTGTTATAAAGGTGTTAATGCGATTGTGGAAGAAAGGGGGTGTGAGCATGGTCTGGGTCACACCGAGGAGCAAAAGGAGGAGCTTAGGAAGAAAGATAACAAAGCCTTGTTCATCATCCATCAGTGTGTGGATGATATGCATTTTTAAAAAATACAACATGTTGCCACGGCGAGAGAAGCTTGGAGTATCCTAGTGCGTTGTCATGCTGGTGGAGAGAAGATAAGGAAAGTGAAGCTTCAGACGTTGAGGAGACAGTATGAACTTCTTCAAATGAAGGACAACGACAAGGTCAGCGATTACTTCAATAAGATTTTGATGCTTACCAATCAAATGAAAGGATGTGGAGAAACGATCCCCGATTTACAGATAATTGAGAAGATAATGAGATCATTGCCTCAATGGTTTGATTTCAATGTGCTTGCTATTGAAGAATCCAGAGATCTTGAGAAATTAAAGATTGAAGAGCTGAAAAGCTCGTTGGAGGCTCATGAGATGAGATTGTTGGACAGGAATCCCATCAAACATGATGAATAAGCATTGAAAGCTCAACATGTCATAAATGGAAAGGGAAATCAACTATAGAAGGAAAATGGAAGAATAATAATAGCATGGATGAGCAAGAAGAAAAGACTGAGTCAGCAGAAAGAAAAGGTGGGTTTCACAAAAATGTGAAGAAGAAAGATAGAAGGAATATACAATGTTTCAATTGTCACAAGATGGGACATTACACGTATGAGTGCTACTCAACTAAAGGTAAACAGAGCAAGAAAGATCAGAATAAGGAAGCCTATTTAGCAAAAGAGGATTCAGACTCAAAGACGTTAACTCTAATGGTGACCACCTCGTCTGAAGGTTCCAACTCTTTGAATAAGTCTTGGTATTTGGATTCAGGTTGCTCAAATCACATGACATGCAATAGGGAATGGTTGATTAGTTTGGATGAATCAAAGAAAAGAAGAGTTAAATTTGCGGATGACAACACTATAAGAGTGGAAGGAATTGGAAATGTTGTCATAAAGAAGAAAGATGAATCACATGCAATGATAGAGAATGTTCTGCTTGTACTAGCAATGAAATGCAACTTACTGAGCCTCGGTCAATTGGTAGAAAAAGGGTTAACTGTAAGACTCATGAAAAATATATATTTTAATAAATAGAAGTAAGTTTTAGCGTTATTATTAGTAATAATAATGAATAGAAAAATATAAATAAGTTTTATTTTAGTTAATTATCCAAAATATTTAATTACGGGTGTGTAAAACGTGTTAAGAAAATGAATATTTTTAATCCTCGAAAATGCATAAAACAAGATTACATAGTGTTGTTCGCATTATATTGTCAGCAAAAAGGTAATGGCCTAGTGGTAGGTGCATGTGGAAAGGGTAATTGAGACCCTGTGTTCGATTCTCATTGTTTTCACATTTTTGGTTGGTGGGTATGTGGGTCCCATATCTTGCATGAAAGAGAGAAAATATTGTGGTGCACGTAAAATCTGCAGAGGAGAAATGTGATGGTAAGTTTAAATTTTTTTATGCCTTGGTTACTTAAGGGAAGTTAGAGTTATTTGTTTTCTTCTTTTTTTTTTTCTAAATTGTATTATATACTCTTGGTTGGTATAAGGTTATTTTTGGGGTTACATAAATTTGTAGAAGAAATATTGGCACCTTTGTTTGGTATTATTACTCCTTATTTTCCTTATTGTTTGGTGCATTTTTGGTTGATATGGAATATTAACTCATTGGCCAAGACTTTTGGGTATCTTGAGAGGGGTTCATTTGTCTCATTAGTCATCCTAAGGTATTCATTCTAGCCTTTAAAAGCACCTTTGCACACATGAAAGTGGGGGGAGAAAGAACATATTTTTATTATCATAAGTGAAGTGAGAGTGAGAAGTAGAAGACTAGAGGAACAAGAGTGGAGGAGTTTTAACATCAAAGAACCCATTGGAAGATTCTCTATATTTAAGAGGTAGGGGGGGGCTACTTTTCTTTGTTTATATATGATGGGAATAAGTGTATGCATGTAAGGGGGAGTGACCATGAAAAATGTTAGTTGTTGTAGGTAAGGGGTATATCTATGGAGTATGATAGCATGATGTAGTGGTGTTGGTTTCATCTTTAAAATGCATGGGTATACATTTTATGAAGAGTTGGGGTATACAGTTGATATATGTGCATGTGTATAACTTGGATATTGGGTTGGGGTATACTTTGATATATGTTTTATTTGGGGTATAGCTTAATATATATGTTGCATGGGGTATAACTTTGATATGTTTAATGCATGGGGTATAACTTTATTAAATGTTTTGCATGTGTATAACTTTATATTGGGTATAAGTTTTATGAAGGGTTGGGGTACACTTTATATATATATTTTTGTAGGGGAGCTAATCCTTCTTGTATATGATTTTTATCCATGTTATGATAATGAATATGAGTTATGAGTATGTTAAAATTTTGGTAATGATAGTTATTTATTCACTTATATAAATTTAGTTTTCATGATTATAAGTTTCTTATTTTAGCTAAAATTTTAATATATGAATCCTAAGACCTATTTCTTCACTTTGACCGTTGGGATTTGTAATTAGAAGTCTGTACTTAGAGAAATAAATCCTGCATGTTTGAGTAAATTAATTACCCCTGTAGATTTGTTACTGAGTCATCTCGGTAAAATATATATTATGACTTATTTGACCGTTAGATCAACTTAAAAATTTTATATATGATTCCTAAGATATATTAATACACTTTGACCGATCGGATTATAAATTGAAAGTCTATGTTTGGAGAAAATAATTTTTAAGTTTTGAAAAATCTGATGAACACTATATTTCTGTTCTTAAGTTATCATGGTAAAAATTTCATATATATTTTATTTACCGTTAGATTGAGCCCAAAATTTAGTATGAAATTCATAAGACATATTAAGTCATTTTGACCGTTCAGATTTGTAATTAAATGTCTGTGCTTAGGGAAATTAGTTCCGCATTTTGAGTATAATTGAAAACCACTTAAAATTCTGCACCTGAGTTACCTCGGTAAAAACTCAATATCTATCTATTTAACCGTTGGATCAGCCTGAAATTGTAATATGTAGTTTATAACAAATAGTGAATTATTGTGACCATTCAGATTTGAAATCCGAGTTACAGATTTAGAGATATTAATTTCGTATCTTCTCAGGGATCTCAATATTGCTTAATTTCTATTTTTTTGATATCTATATTAAATTTCGGTGTTAATATTATATGTTGTTGTTTTAAATCTGTAAATAAGAAATTTGTTAAAAACTAGTTGAGGAACGCTTTGGCTAAGGAAAGATTTGGTACTTAAGCTGTCCATTGTGACGCACCTCTCTTTCCTGGAAGTCTACTCGACAAGTTTTTAACTTAAATCCTATTGAACAGATTATGTACTGTTAAATTATTGTGTAATATATCTTGTTGGAATATATTCAGTCTGTATGATTTCGGAAATAATTGGATTTTATTAGATTTGAATTTATGCATCTGAACATGATTGTGAATTATAATGATGTGATTTATGTGGAAAGTATGTGAATGTATGTGATATAGTCAATTTGTATGACTCTTGGGATGGATGGACGTGATGCATATTGGTGTATGCATTCTGATTTGGTGTTTGATGCATATTGGTGTATGCATTCTGATATGTTGTTGATGCATATTGGTGTATGCATTCTGATTTGGTGTTTGATGCATATTGGTGTATGCATTCTGATCTGTTATTGATGCATATTGGTGTATGCATTCTGATTTGGTGTTTGATGCATATTGGTGTATGCATTCTGATATGTTATTGATGCATATTGGTGTATGCATTTTGATTTGGGGTTTGATATATATTGATGCATGCAATGTGGTTTAGTGTGTAACTTATATTTGTTTATGTAATTTGATCTGGTAAAGTGAGCATAGTATGGTTTGGTATCGAGGTATGGTTATTGTATTGAATTGTTAGCTCACCCTTACTTGTGTGTGCATGTGAATGCGATGATCGTATAATGCGTGATGTTATACGAGAGCAGATGTTATTACAGATGCGATGGCTGGCACTTTTGAACATGCATAAAGGTCGAAAGAGAGATGGGATAGAGGACTTGGGATTGTGATTTTAGTGTTTTAAAAATTTATTTTGATCCTGACTATGTGGACATTTTATTTTCGGAAGAATCGATTGTAATAAATAATGTACTATTTTCTGTCTATGTTGAAGTTTAAAATTTCAAAATTTCTACATTTATTTTTTTACGGAAAAATTTGGTCGATGTAGCGCCAAAAACTCGGGGTGTTACATTAACTGTGGTTATAGGAAATCATGATAGTGTGGAGGTGTTTGACAACAACAAGAGACTAATCTTGAGAAGCAAGATCAGTAAAAATCGAACTTTCCAAGTCTGTATGGATACAGTAGGAAGTTGGCATTGTTTGTCCACTGTGAAAGATGATGAAACCTGGAAATGACACTTAAGACTTGGCCATTTGAATTTTAAAGATCTAAGACAGCTAAGTGAGAAAGGTTTGGTTTCTGGAATATCATATATCAGTCTACCAGAAAACGTATGTGAATCTTGCATTATTGGAAAGCAAACTAGAATATCATTTCAACCAAGATTAGAGATGAGATCCAAAGACTATCTTGAGGTGGTACACTCTGACATATGTGGCACCCTGGAAGTGTCAACCTTGGCTGGAAATATGTATTTTATTACCTTCGTTGATGAATTTAGTAGAATGGTTTTGGTGTTTCTAATAAAATTGAAGAGTGAAGCACTTGAGATATTCAAAAGGTTCAAAGTCAGTGTTGAAAGGGAGAGTGGAAAATCAATTAAGGTGCTTAGAAACGATGGTGGAGGTGAATATACATCTCATGCATTTGAGCAATTCTGTCAAGACAATGGGATTACTCATGAAGTAACAACCCCTTACACTTCGCTACATAATGGCTTGGCAAAGAGGAGAAACAAGACAATCATGAATATGGCCAGGTGTCTTCTGAGAGAGAAAAATGTGTCACGAAATCTCTGGGGCAAAGTTGTATCAACACCTGTTCACATCTTGAACAGGTGTCCCACCAAAAGACTCACAGACAAAGTGCCCCTTGAAACTTGGACAAGTATGAAACCTTCAGTTAACCATTTTAAAGTGTTTGGATCCTTGGTTTTTAGTCATGTTGCATATCAAAGAAGATCGAAGTTGGGAGATAAAGGAGAGGCCATGGTATTCGTAGGATACCATTCAGCTGGTGCGTATAAGCTCTACGATCCTATTAGAGATAATATGATATTAAGTAGGGACGTGATAGTTCTAGAAGAAAAGAATTGAGACTGGAAGCATGGAAAGACAAACCTAAAGAAGATATCGATGGTGCATGGAATCACAAATGAATCTATACGAGTTGAAGCAGATATGGGGAATACAACACAGAGACCAAGGAAACAATTCGTTAGACCATCAAGGTTTTTAGACTATGAAGTCTACTCTGATGTAGGGGTAAATGATGAAGGAGATCTAGTTCATATTGCTTTATTGGTTGGACCAGACCCGATAACTCTAGAAGAAGCTTTGGTGCAACCAGTTTGGAAGAAGGCTATGACTGAAGATATGAGATCAATTGAAAAGAATAAGATGTGTGGAGATTGGTTGATCTGCCACGTGGAAAACATAACATTGGAGTAAAATAGGTTTTTAAGAAGAAGCTTAATCCAGATGGCACCGTAGTAAAGCACAAAGCTAGACTCGTGGCAAGAGGTTTTCTGCAAAGACAAGGGGTTGATTTCACAGAGGTATTTGCACCTGTTGCAAGGTTAGAAACAATTTGATTGGTAATTGCTATTGCTTGGCTAAACGATGGTCATTATTCCAACTTGACGTTAAATCTGCTTTCTTGCATGGACCTTTGGAGGAGGAAGTCTATGTTCAACAGCCCCTTGGATTCAACAACCAGGACAAGAAAGGAAGAGTACTTCGGGGAACATCTTTTTCTTAAACAAAGCACCTATCTCGCAGTGCTAAAAAACATTATGTTGTTGCTTTATCAAGTTGTGAAGCGAAATACATAACTGGTTGCTATGTTGTATGCCAAGGAATTTGGCTAAATGAAGTGTTGAAAGAATGGAGAATACATGAAGAGAGTTTTGTGGTGTTGAAGATGAATAACACATCTGCCATAAACTTGACAAAGAATACGGTGAGCCATGGAAGAAGCAAACACATAGAGGTAAAATACCATTTTTTGAGAGACATGGTGAACAAAGGAAGAGCTGAAGTAGCTTACTGCAAAACTGACTTTCAATTGGCTGATATGTTCACTAAATCACTCAAGTTTGACACATTTGAGTTTCTTAGAAAGGAGATTGGAATACTACTTCTTGACAACTTGAATTAAGGAGGTGTATTAGATATATAATTAAAAGTTGTCAAGTACTATTATTTTGGTTAATTCATTTGTAACACTTTTGTCTTCGTTTTACTATGTATATAAGCATTGCTTCTAATGCAAATATTAACACACGTAATTTTAATTTCTTAACTCTCTCTCGAGTCCTCTACACTCTTTTCTCTTGGTTTTTCTTCTAATCCCTATTAAATGGTACATCCAAATTGTTTTGTGATATTTCTAGGTGTAGATAGAATATCCTTTCAGCTGGATGGAGTTTTGCTGGTTATGCTCTTGTGAGTTATTGGTTAGGTAAGGGAAACTAATTGCACTCTTTTAAGTTTTGTATACCTTGAAATATAAAATTGTATGATTGTATGGTGAATTGACTGAATGATAGAATTGTGTCTTGAGTATGACTTTTTTATTTGTGGTTAGGCTCATAAATTGCATGTTTTTGTTGTATGATGAACTTCGATGAGTTCACAATTTTTGTTGGAATGTTTGATTCATGAACTTATTGGTTTGCATTTTATTTTGTGTGTTTAAGAGAGTTATAATTTGAGCAATTTTCCAAGTGGTATGAGTTTTCATATTTAAAACTAATTCACTCTCCTATTTGCTCAATTGAACATGTATAAGTTCTCTTAAAAGTACAAAATATATGTATAATGCTGAGCGGTGCTAAGGTAACAATGAGGGCCCAAGTTTGCCCATGGTTTGGCGTTGAGTGGTGTCAGGGTGCCACTGAGTGCCATCCTTAAATTGTAAGTTTGGAGCAATTTAGCTCTAGACACTAGAAAATAGAAGTGTGTCGATGAGCACGACTTTTTACGAGAAGAATGACGTTGAACGCCTCCTTTTGTGAGAAGTTTGGCATTGAGAGCCACCTCTGAGCACCAATGTGTATGTTTGTTATTTTTTTCTTCTTTGGTTGTTTGAAATAAATATGTGATGGAACTGATGTATGTTTATAATATTGTTGATTATCATTTATGGGGATGACTATGGTTGTGGACAAGTAGGGTTGGTTGTGGACAAGTAGGGTGATGGTATTGAGAGAATTTCAAGAAGAAATTCTTTATGGTGATGATCTTAGTGTATGCATTGACATTGAGATTCAGTAAGGAGGTATCCTGCTATTTTACCAACCATTCAATTCATATATAGAGAAATGGTGGGAGGAGAGAATAACACTTTTTTATCCTAGACACGAAGAGGACTAATCTTGTGAGTAGTAGGGTGATAATCTATTTGTTTATGACTCTCCAAAGTATAAATACTACTACAAATACACGACATACTACTACAAGTACACCCCTACTGTAAAACCTAATGTTAAAGGCATATATCCAGATAATTGAGATTAAAATGAGTTCTTATATTTAATATGGTTGTTTATGAATGAGTAATATATTATAATAATTCTATACTTGCTTTTATAAAAAACTTTTTTTCACATTAGTTTATCTAGTTATTTATGTTGTTGTTTCTAGTGTTTATGTTTGTTTCTTTTATGATAATCAACTTATAGGTGTGAACAAATGAAAAATAAGTGTTAAAATATATACAATGATACAACTAAGTTTCTTTTTAATCTTTAGTAATTTGTTATTTTAGATATATTTTATTATTATGGTTTATATATTAATATATATATATATATATATATATATATATATATATATATATATATATATATATATATATATATATATATATATATATATATATATATATATATTCCCTACACAAGGCCTAGAAACAGGACTATGAATGAAACAAGTTTTTCATCATAATTTTGTGTAGTACTTGTAAACAAAAGATTGTATGAAAAACAAATACATTTACTGTTTTAGGAATATGAAAAACATTTGATAGAAAAATAATGGATAGAAAAATTTGGTGGATGATATTTCTGACCATGGCTTGGTTTGGTGAGGAAGGAAGAGAAGAAATTGTGTGATGAGCTTCTTTTGTTGAAGAAAAAAGAAGTGAATGAAGGGCTTTTGTGGATCCCACTACTTCATGCTCTTTTCAAAAGCAAGCTGACACCGTTGATTTCCTCTTATGTCCTTCTACTAGGACTAGAGTTACTGTTGTGATTTCTGTAAGTTGCTGCCAAGAATCTGTAAGTTGCTGCAGAGAATCTGGTGCTCAATAAACCAGTGACACTAACATTGCTCTAAAGACCAAAACGTGAACTCATTCACTTTACTTGTGTCTTTCACAAAGTTATCATATTCCATCTGCATGCTATTTCTCTTCTAATTTTTGTCTTCTTCGTTTTTCAACTTCTAACATACAAGGACCAAGAAAAACATAAGGTAGCTCTCTTTTTCTCAACTTCACAAATCAAGAATGCTAAATGTTTTCGGTCATTCTTATGATCTTGTTGGTGATTCTTCTCAGCTAATTGATTATATAATCAAATCAATATTTAAATATATTTTTAGTTCACTAATTTTTATGCAAAAATTAAATTTTACTTTTGTATTAAATTTTAAATTATTTTTATGAATGAATATAATTTCCGTCCACCTTATGATTTCAACAACTTTTACTCTTATTATGAATTTAATCCTATTTTTTTGCTTTGTGCTTAGCTTTAGTTATTCATTCACTTGATTCATGTAGCAAGTTTCTCATGTGAGAAATACTTTCCCTTATTATTTACTCGAGTTTTGACAGAATGTCCACTGACAGAAAAAATTGCATATTATCAATAAACATTTGCTGGTCGATAATAGAAAAGTCATTGGTAATTTTACGTTATTGATAACAAAAATTTCATCGATAAAATATTTTTTTTTTACTATATGTTAAATCTTTTAATAAATAAGTAATTATATTTTGTTAATTATCAATTCATTCTAATCATTAGTAAATATTAGGACTCAGTCTTCTTTTTCATCTTTATTTTTCTTCTTTCTTTTCTCTTCCTTTTTTCTCCTCCTCTTTCTCCCTCCGGTTATCATAGTCTAGCCGCGACACTCTATCGCTGTTGTTATGCCACCGCCATCGACGCATCTTCGTTATCATTGTGTCTCTTCCTTTTTCTCTTTCTTCTCATTTTCCTTCTCTTTCTTCTTCCTTTTCTTTTCATCTCATTTATCTCTTCTTAATATACAAAAAAAAAATCTCATTAGACAACAAAATTTTTTTCACTCATTTTACCAATGAAAAAAGTATATATCGATAATAAAAATTATTAATTACCAATGAAATTTATCAACAAAATAGAATGTTGTATACAAAATTCATCAAAATTTAATAATATTTATTATAATAAAAAAGTAAGAACTATATAAACGGTCTTTATCTATAAAAAAATTAATATATTGTAGTATAGGTAGGGATGGGCAAAGCATACTACACTGTACTATACTATAAAAATTTGTAGTTAACTATAAAAGAGTTCGCATGAACTAAATTGAACTAAAAAATACTTTGGGCGAACTGAACTGCACTAGTTTTGAGTCCACTCAGTACAATGCAGCTCAGTAAACTAATTTTTAGTTTACTTATAATGCATGCAGTAATCCTGTTGCACAGTGCTGCTTTTCATTCCAAACGACCATCCATATCAATATGCAGCCATTCAACCTTCTCATCAACGAATTGTAAAAATCACAATTGAACTTTAGTTCAACAGGACAAATTAGAAAGGTTACAACATTTTCTAGAACTTGTATTAGAAATTAAATAGTTATCGGTCAAATCTAACACTTGTGAAATATTAAACTATATGCCAATACATTATGATTTATGTAACTGTAGATTCAGATTCTTAGCACCATACCTTTTCAGCACTCAACACCCTGGTTACAAGCATACACTAGAGCATCTGCAAGAGTAAGCCTACCCTCTCTACATTTGTGTTATTGACCTATAAAAGAGATTAATCAAACCAAGGTCATACTCTTGTGCAATTATATAGATCTCATTGGTCAAACTTGAAAGCATATACTTGCATCATATATAGGGATATAAAGGATTCCCTCAATTGGAAACAAAGATATGATATAATTTAAAAACTGAGAAGAATGAGAGAGGAATGAAAAAGCACAATACAGTTCTCCTATAATTAACTGAACTGAAAACTAATAAGTTCAGTTTTAAAATCTAAACTATAAAATAGTATATTTAACTTTTAGTAAAAAAGGATTAATTTTTTTAGTATAATATCAAGCTGAGCTTACTACAGACATTCATCAAAAAATTAAAAACAATTCAAATTCACCATTATATTCATATTTGTCTACATATTTCAAATATACTCAACAATCTATCTTGAGATTTAATGTTTTTACTTTATTGGAGAACAGAACTGAAGAGATACATGATAGAAATATATGACGTCAAAGACACAATATGAAAAAGGTTGGAAAAAAATTGTATGAACCATACCCAGGGATTATTGCAAGTCTTGTCTTTGGCAAACCCATGAGAGCATTTTCTCCTATACCATGAAAGAACAAACAAGTGAAGAAAATGTTTGACACTGGCGTCACATACAATGTAAAATGTAATGATCAATTGAGCAGGTGTCATATTGTACTCACAAAATTAACTCCGATGGTGCTTATGTAGCTCTCAATGTATGAATCATCCTGTAGCACAACATTGAAATTAGCATTAAAAGTAGTAATTTTAAAAAACAATATTGAGCATTTGTGTACCGTCTCCAAGACAAAACAACATGAAAAACAAAGCATCAAGTTTATAGTCTTACACACATGTACTTTAGATAACTAACAAATTGTGGCAAAGCTTCAATCATCCAAATTAATAGCAGCACTTGAAGGTCCCACTTCATCTTGAGAGGTTATCTCTACAAAAATAAATTAATTATTTTATAATTTTTGAACACTTAAAACATAAATTAAAAAATATATAAATTTGTCATATAATCTCACCTTGCTCAAATTTATCAAGTTCTTTAGGATCCTCATCAAAACGTATAGAGAAAGGTGTTCCTTTTAGCCAATCTTGTGTGCAAACAAGCACTTCCACTATTTTAGGCGTTAGACAAATACGATAAGGACTAACCACTCTTCCTCTTGTACTGAATGCACACTCTGATGCTACGGTAGAGATAGGAATGGCTAACACCTCTCGAGCCATATTCGCAAGGATAGGAAATCTAGTCGAGTTGACTTTCCACCAATCTAAAATATCAAGCTCAACTGACTTCATATAAGGTTCAGGATCCTCTCTCAAATATTTATCAAGCTTTGATATATAATCAAATCTACGTCCTGTAGCTCTTAGGTAGAAACTCATGCGAGGATCATCATCATCATCATCTAGTTGAGATTCTTGTTGGCTAATTTGAGAACCCTCCTCAATACCTTGATATTGTTCATAAAGTGTTTTTAAGGATGACAATAATTTTGATTTCAATTCACTAGCCATACTAGATTCAAATAGGTTGTCAATGAAGTAATTAACAAAATCCAACTTACTCCTAGGGTCAAGCACAACAACAATCAATAATAAAATATTAATTCCATTAGGATTTCCCCAATATTTTTCATACTTGCTCTTCATCCTCATTGCCATCAATTTTATGTTCACATCACTAGTCTTAGAATATTGTTGGATCCTTTTACCAATTCCAAACACCTCTTTCATATACATATGACTGATGACATAAGAAGAACCAGAAATGCGTAGGGTAGAGTCATAAAACATCTTTAAAAATGGTAGAATAGACCTCGCATATTCCCAATCCTCTTCTAATGGCACACCACCATTACTTTTGGCCATTTCAACACCAAATTTCTTATCTTGCATATCTAGCAAGACAAAGACATCTTTGTACTTCAAGCTTGTCTCTAACATTAAGTAAGTTGAATTCCACCTCGTTTCAACATCAAGACAAACAATGCCTTTATAAGAAATTTCTTCTTGTTTAACACATGCCTTGAATCTAGCGAATCTAGCAGGAGAAGATTTCACATATTTAACTACACTCCGGATTTTTGAAATTGAATCTTTGATCTCTTTTAAGACATCCTTCACAATCAAACTTAATATGTGAGAACAACAACACATATGAACATATTCTCCCTTTAAGACAAGACAATTCCACGATAACATCCTTCTTTTGAGGTACTGGACTCCAACATCATTTGTTGTAGCATTATCCACGATGATACTAAGGACTCCTTTCAACTCCCAATTATTCAAACAAGCCTCAACATGTTTAGCAATAAGCTCCCCTGAATGTCCCGTTGTTTGAGAAAAATTCAAAATTTTCTTTTGAATTTTCCAATCATTATCAATAAAGTGAGTTGTTAAACTCATGTAATTTAGGTTTTGGATTGAAGTCCATGTGTCTGTAGTTAAACAAACCCTCTCACACTGCTTTAATAGAAACATTTTCAACTTTGCTTTTTCCTCTTCAAATCGTGTTTGCAAGGACCATACAAAGTCACGGAAGTCCTCATTTTCCACAAATCGAAAAGGAAACTCGGACTTCACAAACATCTTCACCAACTTCATTCGAGATGCATTTTGGTCAAATTTAGAAATAGTTGGTGAAGGGCTAACACTAACTTCTGTAGTTGATGATAAAAGATTTTGCCTTTTGAATGCTTCTCTATTAGGATTTTCTTTGCATCTCGCCAAATGATTCCTCATCCCGCTTGTTTTAGTCAAAATTTTATCAAATCATCACAATAATTGCATTTAGCCTTCTTCTCAGAATAAGGTTTTTGTTTAGTAAAATGTCCCCAAACATCTGATCGACCTTTACTATTCTCAGTTGACGATGAATCGATACAAGGATGTAAATGATCCATTCTAAAAGTATTTGGTGTGAGGGTTTCTACCATTTCCGACATTCACGTCACTACATTAATTAAGAGTTCAATCAAACATAAGGCAAATTTATCTAAATGACGATGATGATATAGGGTCTGAAAACAAATTCTGAAATCACATCACTACATTGATGAAAGTGTTGTGATAAACTCTGAAAACAAATTCAGAAATTTCCAGGAAGGTGTCTGGAAATGGGATGGCAGAAGTAATTCATTTACTTAAGATCTGGAAGCTACCAGAATGATAAAAAACAATAAACTCAAATCAAGATAAAATATATTTTATAAAATACACTTCCTAGTTTTTTAATTTATGAAGAGAACCCTATAACCTTTTAAAAAGATTTCATATCCATGAAGAACGTAATTGGACAAGACACCCAAAACAACACACATAAAGGGTCTAAACAATCCTTAATAATGGTCTACCATAACCTTTAACAAGGAGCACAATCAAATCCACTCTAGCCCATACAAACATAGTCATATCAGATATATGGAAACTGAAATACACAATAATATCATATTCATATAATTGAGAATTTAGCATTAGAACATAGTCAAAAGATTCATTATTCATCACATGGCCTTTATATCATTTAAAATAGTTGAACAACATCAACTCTTTTCCAGAATTGCACCTACTTAAAATAGCCACAAAACATCACATTGAAATCATAAAACACCCATTAAACACTACTTTCACTTCCTATGAACCTGGAAATTTAATTCATAATTTTTTTAATGTATGAACTAAATCCAATTTCAACTATTTAGAATAATTTTATTTAGGCTCTTAATATATTAAACTACAAGAATAGTAAAGTGTAATTGTATCTATGTTTTGAAACTTGGAACTTGGTTTGTGAGTTGTTTTAGGCAAAGCAACATAAATAGTAGAAAAGCAAATGAAGTAAAAGTACTAATGTTTGGGTGTTATTATATTATTATTACAACTGTTACAACTTGCTGTTATAGAAATGCACTACTCCATAAGTAAATTTTTCAAAGATTTATGTTTCTTGGTTTTTTTGGACTACAGAGCATAAAGCCACTACCCCACTCACCTACTACACATCCATGAATTCGAGAACCACTGAACCTAGCAGCAATGGTTAAAGACACAAGCCTTTAGCCTATGCTGCAAATGGCACCCCAAAGATTTTGACCCCAGTGGTTCTCCACCATTCAAGATTGCTAAAATAAGAGTAGCCATACCAGAACATTGATGGGTCAAGAACCCAAAGATATAAAATTACCTGATACAATAATGGCTAAAAATATAAAATTACCTGAGAAGCTGCAAGCCACTGAATTATGGTCTTTACTTCAGGAAATCATATGCTCGGAAACTTTTCTTCAGTCAATTCTAGCCCTAAACAACACCTAGCAATCAAGCTAAATACAAGTAAGAAGATGTTTGTGAAGAACCCTGCATTTTTTGTTAAATACAGTTATTTCGCAAATCATTTCAACACGAAAGGACTTTAGAAATCAAAATCAATAATCAGATGGTAAGAATCAACACAAGAAAAAAATACTTGGAGAACATGGATTCCATCTATCAAAAGCTAAACAAGATACAAATATGCCAAGGTAAAAAAATGTTGAAAATCACATCGAACAATTAATGCATTACGGAATTAACATCAACAATGCGACTAGGGTTCACACCAAAAGTCCACATCGGCCTTGTAAACTCACCTTCCAAAGAATAAACTGATACAACCTTATTCTAAGACTCAATTTTGTTTATCTCTTTTGAAAGAGAGAGGGAAAAACATTCATACCTATGGGTTGCAGATTTCCAGTGAGAAGTGTTCTCAGAACCTTTAACAATGGTGGTAAAGCCTTCAACAGTTCGGCGATGGCAGAGTGCGGCAAAGCCTTCAACATCGACGAACCTTCGACGATAGCGAGTTTTCGATGACAGCGAGTCTTCAATGACAACGAACCTTCAACGGGAATTGTCAACGGCGGTAACCTTCAATGGCGACGAGCGAGGCGAATGGAACGTAAGGAGAGGACCAGAGAAAATTGTGATGGAGAAAGGAAATAGGAAAATCTAATTGAGATTGAAAAATTGCGATCGAGAAAGAAATTGGGAAAACTTAAACTAGTTAACTGTACTCAAAATAAAATAAGTTCAGTTTTTTTAAACTGAACTATTAATGAGTATAATTAGTTTTTAGTAAAAATAGTTTAAGTTTTTTAAGTTTTAAAAAGTATAGATAAACTATAGTTTAAGTTTTTTAAGTTAACTATGCCCAGCCCTAAGTATAGGTAATTGGAACAAAATCATTAACTCAAATAATATTAGGACAAGATCGTACACCATTCATAACTTAACATTCTAATTTATAATTATTGGTTAGAAATGGACCAAATAACTTTAAAAAAATATTTAATGTTGCTTAGGGTGTGTTCATTTGAGTGCAAATAATTGGGAGAGACTGAGTGAATGAATTTGAGCAGATTTAAAAGTAAAATATGTGTTCCTTTTTTAAGGGATTTGAAAGTAATTTAGGATGGATTTAAAAGTAAATTTTATAAAAGTTTGTGAAATATTTGACTAATGTGATAGATTAAAAAACATTTTAATAAACAAAAAATAAAAATTATCAAATTATCCTTAATGGTAATATTAATATAAAATGATATTTATGATTAAGATATTTTATGGTAAAAAATATTTTGAAATATTAGAATTAAAAAATAATTAAAAATTTATTTTTATTATTATTATTGTTATATTATATTATAATAATAATTATTATTAGTCATGCAAAAACATCACCATCCAATAAGTTGTTGAAAAGATGCAGGGGTAATATAATAAAAATACTTAAACTACTTCAAATCTCTCCTTTTATGTGAGATGGGAGTGGGTGATCAATCCCACAAATCTTTCTACGATGTTACCCTCAAATTACGCCATACGAATACCAAATATCCCTTATTTCCATATTCTTCAATCCATATGCACAATACCATTTCTCAGACGAAACAGAACATTAAAGAAGAAAAACCATGAATAGAAAATGGCTCCCTAAACTTTTCAAAACCACTCATTATATACCTATACTTTTTTTTATAATGAAATATTAAATTGGAATTATTAATGTTGTTTATCATACAAATTGTGTAATGAAATTATGTTTTTTTGTTGATATCTTACATTATTTTATATTTGTACTGGAAGATCCATGCAAATTAGATATCCATAAAATGTGCATGAGAGAGTCATTATTTAAAATAAGAAAAGATAATTATTATAGAAGTGAAGGGTAATATAATTTGGTAGAGTGTTGTGTGCATAATATTTATTTATTTATTTTATTATTTGTTTTATGTACAAGTGTAATATTTATAATAATTATTATACATTGTGGAATAAAGTATGAATATGTTACTGTGTTTGTTTAACTATAACTTTAAATATTTCTTTTAGTTCTTATTTATCATTGGAATGAAACACATAAGAAGACGATACTTTTATTTGTAGAAGTTTTAGTAATTAGGAAAAACATACAAATGTGGTTAACTATTTTAAATAAATTATTAAATAGTTTGTTATTTTAAAAGGTTTATTTTATTTTAAAAGATTTTATAAAAAAATAAGATTTGGAGAAAAAAATATTCAATTAGAAAAGCCATTATTAGATATTTTAAAAGATATTTTTGAATATTGATATATACTAGATGCATTTACAAATTAAAAGATATCTTGATATATTATTAGATATAATTAGACATTATTATTAGATAATAATAATAATAAAAATAAAATAGAATATATTATTTAAGGACTTATAATAATCAATTAGAATACAAATATTAAGATAAAATATATAATTTAGGGACTTATAAGAATTAATTAAGTTAAAAATAATTTTATTTTATTATATTATGAAAATAATGAGCTTTTATAAATATTTTGAAAATAAACCCAATTGACTTAGGTATGCCTTTTGCTAGATAGATTATTATTAGATATCCTATTTGTATTTTATCTTTATCTTTAATATTTAGTTAATTTGTTATTACTCTTTATTAGTATTATGGACTTAACTCATATTTGTTCTATTATAAATAAAATATCTTATATTAGTTTGTATTAGACACCTTCTATTTATATAAAAACTCTAGCCATTAGAAAAAAGAGATAGAAACCCTCAGGTGAGAGTGGGAATTTGATCAAATAAAGATTTGTGAGAGCTTAAGGGTGTTATTGAAGGATATTATTTATTTTAGGAAAAAGTCTTAACGGGAAACCCATGAAGGCGGAGCTTACATTCTTGAGTTTATTTTCTTGTTTTCCTTTGTTGCCTTGTTTGTATGTGTACATGATTAATTAAGAAAATTGGTGTTTGTTTTGGTATTATCCTGAATTCATTGATCAATTTATGATGATGTTGTAAGGAGAACTTACCTTTCTTGTCATGTTGTTGGGTATGTCGTTGTGTTATTTTGTATGATGTTATGTTGTTTGGGTTTGTTGTCGTGTTGTTTTTGTATGATGTCATATTGTGTGTGTTTGGTCGAGCTATTTATGATTATTGTTGAGACGTAGGTGTTGTTGATTGTGTGATGTTTGAACATGATTTTATTGCAGCTTGTATGTGTGTGAGGTTTAGACAAATTATTGTGGGGTTGTTTCATCCTACCTAGTAAATCCAACGATAACTCTTTTTGTTGTGCGATGTAGGAAAGAGTTTCTTTTTTGCCTTGTGTGCAAAAAGAGAGTGGAATTCAAGTGTCGCACCTTCTTTGTATGAGGAAATATTTGTTTTTGCCTGGTCTCCGACTCGTTGTTGAGTATAGTGTTAAGACAAAATCATTTATACGTCTAAATGCTCTCATGTTTTGAAGTTTAACCAAATAACATTAAACAAAATAATAATATGGAAAATACCATAGGAAGAAGCATAAGGAAAACCTTAGGAAAACACTTAAGATTTAAGAAACAAAACAACAACTGAGTCAAAACACCTAGACATTATGTTAAACGACAGTTAAGACAAAGTGTCTAAGAGAGTTGAAGCTAAACGCATAAAACTTACTATACCCAAGGGGTATTCAGTTTAACTCTGGGGAAAACAAAGCAATGTTGTAGAAAACGTTAGGCCAATTGTCTTAACCAAGAGGGAAGGTGAATTGATTTTCCCTTTTAAGAAAATTGTTCTTTAAAACACTTTTTAAAATCTTTGAAGTTTTCTTGGAATGCAATCAAACAAGAATATGAACAATATAAAAGAGAAGGGACAGAAAGATCAACATAGAAATATATACTGGTTCAGCCAAGCCTAGATCCAATCTTCCTTCAACATTGGTGCAATTTTCAAAATGAAACATATGTATTAATTTTCAAAACATTTTTTGAACAATATGCAACACATGACATCTAAGATATGCATAATATGATTAGAATAACAATTGGAACATGTTAAGCAATGAATATCAGCAGTTATAAGCATTTAAACTAGTTAAGTGATTTTTAAACGATTATATTATGTATCTAACCGATTAAAATAATTGTAGAGCAAATATTTTAACAAATTATGGATCTGTTTAATCCGTTAAAAATCGTGAAGTTGTCCAAATACACAGTTTTGAACTGTTAACTAGTGAGAATCATTGCACAACCTGCAAACACAACTTTCTTGATATGGTGCAATGTTAGTACCAATTAACTATGATACTATCAAAAGTTGTGAAGCAAATTTAGGAAACATGAATGAATATGAACGAGCAATGATCATACAACCGTGTAATATCGTTCATACAATGCAAAATCATTTCATCAAATGATTTCAATAATTCCATCTAGTTATCAAACATCCAATCAATCATATAGATTGCATTTAACCAATAAACACAAGAAGTGGAATCATCAAAATATCGTTAACCCAAATAAGATTCAAACAACCAACAATAGAATATGAAATTGTTCAAAGCAGTAGGGCCTTATGGCCAAATTACATTTATCCCAGACTTAACAGAACTAATACTAATTAAACTAAGTTCACTATATGATATCCCTACGTAAGATATCATCATCATTTCATCAGGAATACTCTCCTCCTCCCCATCATTAGCAACAACCTCATCATTCTCTTCTTCATCATCATCTAAACTCTGGATGCCAAGCTCCTCTTTGATAGTAGTTATGTCTTTGTTGAGCTTGTCAAACTAAGATGTGTAGAGGGTATTGAGAGAATGCATATGCTTGACCATAGATTTCTCAAATTCTGACTTAGGTAGGAAAGTTTTAGTAGATGATCCAGCAGGGGACTCTTCATCCAGATTTTCATCTTTGAATGTCCATCTATCTGATCCATGTCGAAGATTTATATGATGCAAGGCAGTTTTATCAATAATGTTCCTCTTGTTGTATGTTTCACATGACTCTTCAACACAATCAACTTAAAAGTCATGCCACACTTTTGAGATGAAAACAACATAAGGTAGACTCACCGATTCAAGTTTGGTTACCTTGATCATATTATTTGATATAGTAGCTGCCTAGTCAGTTTGAATACTTTCTTTAAGGGCATGGATTAAGCACACATCCTTTATGGTCAATTGTGCATGGTTGCTGCCCCTTGGTAGAAGAATCCAAACAATGACGAAGGCACAAAGGCGATCCTCCCTCTTCATTCCGCCTGCTCTATAGAGAGAGTAATCTCTGGGCTCATTTGGGTTTTCGAGGAAATTCTAGTACATAGAGAACTTGTGCATTCCTTCAATCCCCAAATGATATTTTTCATCCTCAGGGGAAATCCAGTTATTGAAGTCTAAACATCCTTTGTCAGTTTGATGTCAGCGCCCTTTACCCTGGATCATAATGTTCCATCACTAATTTCATATTTAAATAGAAGACCCTCACCAGGTTTGGATACCATGGATAAGCCATTTCCACAAAAGTTTTCAAACCTTTTCTTTCCAACCATTCTTGAAAAACAAATTCTTCCCTCTGGAAGAAGCTTAGACTAGCATACTTGTGAGGAATAATTTTCCTTAGCCTTCAATGATCAATAAAGTTTGTTTGAGCTTCATCTTCATTGATCCATCCATCCAGATTTGTACCCCATGACCCGTTTGTTAATAACTCCTCTTTGTGATCCTAACACAACTTCAAGATTGGATCTTCCTAGAGTAAATTTAGATAGTGTGTTGGTAAACATTTTATTTTCTCTAGGTATGCTGGACAATCATGACATTCTTGAACAGATGTTTTAGTTTCAGATTTATCCTTCTTTACAGATTCTAAAGCAATTTCAAGATTAGTTTTCAGGCATTCATTATCATATACCAGATTATTAATCCTATGTTCAAAGTCTCTTTTCTCACTTTTTAACCGATTAACCTGGTATTACAATTTCATAGCTTCAACATGCAATTCTTGAAAAGCATCTAGGAGCTGATAATACTTACCCTCTATAGGCTCATCATAACTTTTGCAGGCTCATAAGGCCCATTGATCACAACATCCTAAACTGCTTTGTCAATGATTCCAAGAAAATCTTCGTTCTAATTTTCCAGAAAGGGTAGTTTTCTCCCGTGAACAGTGGTGGTCTGTTTGTAGATGCACCTTCTCCAAAAGTTTGATATGTATTTGCCACCACAAACAATTTAATCAATTATACTTAAAACCTAACCGGTTAAAATTCGAGTAAAATTTAAATTCCCAGCTCTGGTGCCAATTGTAGAAAAAGTTAGGCCAATTGTCTCAACCAAGGGGGTGAATTGATTTTTCCTTTTAAATTTTTTTTCCTTAAAAAGCTTTTTAAAATCTTTGATGTTTTATTGAAATGCAATCAAACAAGAATATGAACAATATAAAAGAGAAGGGATAGAAAGATCAACACAAAAATTTATATTGGTTCAGCCAAGCCTACATCCAACCTTCCTTCAACTTATTGAAGTGAACCACTATATTGATAGAGTTTTACAGGCAAGAAATACAGAGACCAACCCTCTCAAATTTACTCTCCTTTCCCAACTCAATATCACCTATAGCATAACCCATAAACTATCCCCACTTTCTATCACCTTAGAGCAATCCCAATTCTAAAAAACTAGAACTCACAAAGTCCTCTTCCTGGCTCACAGCAACAGGGAAACACAATAAACCAGATTGTAGATGAACACTGATTTGATAGAGTACACCTCAATGTGCAGAATGATTAACAATATGAAAGCATTTCAATCTTGTAATAATCTTTATGGATTTCCTTCCAATTTAGCAATCTTGATTCTCCAAGAATATCATGACACCCCTACAATTAAATCTCAACAACCAAGTTAGTTATGAAAGTTTGAGATCATCAAAATCATTGAGAGCAGAGAGCAATGCGTCTATTTATAGATTTTTCAACTATAACGCAATTTAATTGATTAGTCATTTAATGTAATCTGCTAAGTTTTTCCTTATGCTTTAACAGTTTTACATCTGCATAAGATTTAACAGATTAAAATATGGATGCAATCGATTAGTCATCAAACGATAAAGTCATTACTCAATGTTTGGTATCTTTAGAAGAAAAGCTAAATTGTTAAACGCTACCTCAACGGTAGAAAATTGAAAAACAGTTTGTTGTTTTGAGCAAGCATTACATGACATTAAATGCTCAATGTTCAAAAACAACAAAAGTGATAAGAGAAAAAACATATTTGTTGCATGCACAATCTACTCTATTCTTTGCAGATAACACATTCCACACGCATCCACAAGCTTCGAATTAAAATATCAAAAGTTGACGTTAAAGACAAAAGAGATATTCATAGAATGTTCTTCACTTGAAGTGGTGTCTAAAAGAAAGTACAACCTACTTCAAGCAAAATATTGAAAAAAAATGCCTACTTTGATAAGTTGACTTTAACCAATGAATGTTGTACACGAAAAAAGAGAAGACGGAGGAATCAAGGCCAAGAGCTTTGTTTAATAGACACTTATCAAGAGCCTTTAAATAAAAGATCATTCAGATGAAGAATTAAGAGGATAACATATAATGAAAATATTCATCATTTGAAAAGCGTTCAAAAGAAAAGCATAGAAAGAGCTTACTTAAGAAAAGGAGAATATCTTAGGAGAAAAAGAAAAGAAGAGAAAAGAAGAAAAGCAATACTCTCAAGCTTCATTGTAAAACATGCTTACTAATTGTAAGAAAGAGAGAAAAAGAAAAGAGAGAAACACTTGCAAGTGTTTAGACTACATTGTATTATAATCACATCCTCTCTACGAGAGTAATAGTTTGAACGACTTGTAAGCAATCGTTGATTGCAATTCTGAAGAGAATTAAAACACTTGTTGAACTCAATTAAGTTAAGAAAATCTAGACAAGATTGCTTAGTACCAGGAGTGGTGCGAATACTCATCCAATATAGGGTAATAGGAGGTTAGTCGCTGGCTAAGAAGACTATGAGTGTTGAGAATACTCATTCAGTCTAGGGTAACAAGAGGTTGTTCATTGACTGAGAAGACTAGGAGTGATGCGAATACTCATTTGTAATCTTGTTGAAGATTATAGTGGAACCCCATATGGAGGAGACTGAACGTAACTTAGTTGTAATGAACCAATATCAAAATATTTGTGCACTTGTTATTTCTTTATTGTTAAACGCTTCTCTTATAAAAATTGCAGTTGCGTTTTTATTTCTACATAAAAGAACCTTTTGCAGTAAACATTTATTGTTCAACTAAGGAAGTTCTTACAAACATTGTAGTGTACATTCTGAATAGCACATTAAGAGCAACCATCTTTTACAAGTTAATTAAGTTGAGCACCTAAGCACTTATTTGAAAAATCCAAAACTCGACAAACGCACTATATTAGAAGGATTGTGAAAAGAATTTTTCCATTAACACTAGTCAACCTCCCTTCTAGTGTTTTTCAGGTACTTCATATAGTGGTCGATGTATGATGTATCGACGTTTTTACTTGTAAGTCCTTGCGGAGATGGAAAATGAGTCCTTTAGCCTCGAAGGCAGGACAACTCGAGCAAGCCTATATGGGAAAGTTACAAGTGGTATGGTAGTCAACGAGGGATAAACCATGAGTGTTTGTGATAATGTGTTTTTCTGTGATATGAATGTGGTTGACTTTATGGATTGAGGATGAATATTTGAATACTATGACGAGTGTTGTTATTATGTATTGTATTGTTTTATGTTAGTTCACCCTTAAATGTTATAGTTGTGATTTTTACCTAAGATGATCGTTTTTATACAGAACATATGCAGCAAGTTTCGATGTTGTATAGCACGACGGATAGACTGAGAAGGTTGAAAAATTTATAATTGTTTGAATAAATTGTTTTATTTGAAATTTTATTTTATAATTATAATTTTGATTTATTTTTCTTGTAAAAATTTATCAAATTTAGATTTATGCAATATTATTATAATTTTAAAAAATTTTAAACTTTTCAGTGGCACCCCAAAATTGACGTTACATTTACATGAAAATGTAAATCATATATAAAATATAAAATTATAAATTTAATTATTTTGATTCTCCTTTATCTATGGCTAAGTTACGTCACGGTTACCAATAATGTTGGAACAACAAAATCAAAATAAAGTAATATAAAAATTGGCAAGTTGAAAACAAAAATACATCCATACACTTATTGTTGTGATGACTAGAAAGGTGAAGCCCTCTGCCACATTGGGTCACGTTGAAGATTTTAATTACAATAGTAAAATTATTGACGAATATATAAAAAGGAATTAAAACCATAAAATTTGAAATTTCAGACTAAATCCTTTTTTGTAAACCAAAACAGGAACATGTGTGCTGCGAGAATTTTAGCATAACTAAGTCTAATTTCAAATAAGTCCTTATAAATAAGTTTTAAATATTATTTTGTCCTTGTTTGTTTGCAAATTTTGCATACAGCACTTAATAAGTTTTTCTCATGTTTTGGTTCTTCATATTTTTGTTTTTGTTTTAATCCTTACACTTTATTGACATCCTCACTAGTAAAAAAACTGGTTTTAAACTCGCGTTATAGGCACCGATTTAGATGAAACCGAGGCCTATTAAAATACGGTGGCATATTATTTCGGTTAAAACAACGACCGAAGTCTAAAAGCTACGAAACAATGTTTATGCCTCGGTTTAAACGGAAACCGAGGTATATAGTCATTTTATATTTTTTTTTATTTTTTTTTAGGACTATATGCCTCGGTGAGGACTAGAACCGAGACCTATGCATGTATTGTTTCGGGCAGAGAGAACCGAGTCATATGTGCAGCACACACTTAAGCAAAAAAACGTAAACTTTAATTTCGTTCTTCCTCCTCAGATCTGCAACCCACCCTCGCTCCCTCGCTCTCCCTCCTCCAGATCTGCAACCCACCCTCGCTCCCTCGCTCTCCCTCCTCCAGATCTGCAACCCACCCTCGCTCCCTCGCTCTCCCTCCTTTCCTTCTTCCTCCAGATCTGACTCCCTCCCTCCCACTCCCTCCATCGCTTTCTCGCGTCGTCCAGCTCGTTCTCGTCCAGTCTCGTTCTCGACCATTCCGGCAGCTCGTTCTCGTCCAATCATCCTCTGCTCCGAGTGCGACAACGACCCCAACGTCCTTGAGTCTAGATCCCGTCGCGACGACGATACCCACACAGCCAGCACAGCCGCGAGATCGGTGGTTTCCAGCGAGAGAGAAAGGATGGTGGACGCGATGATGACGAGGACGTGGCGGCAGCGACAATTTCTCGATCTCCCTCACCATCTCTGTTTTCTCTCCTACCGTTTGAGTTTCTGGGTTCTGTGTGCAGGTTGGGGTGGAGAAGATTGAATCATGGAGGCACGATTTGAGTTTTGGGTTGCTGTTATGGTGATTCTGGATTGTTGTTTTGGGTTGCAGGTTGTTGTTCTGGGTTATGGGTTGCGCTTCTGGATTCTGCAGTTGCATTTTTTGAATTTCGGTCACCAAATCCTCCTTCCTCTTGCTTGAACTGAACTGCTTGAACTGAACTGGATTACTTAAATTAAAAAAAAAAGGGTTACGACCTCGGTTATCCTAAAGTTCGGGACATAATCTTACCACTTTTATCTCGGTTTATGACCGAGGCATAAAATCTATACTTTTTTAACTCGTCTGGTTATGCACCAGTTGCAGAACCGGTGCCTATAACCAATTTTAACCGGTGCTATATCCTACTCCTGTACTAGTGCCTTTAAGTCATGAATTAGTTGTTAAGTGATATGATAGTATACTAATAACTTTTTCTATTTTGATTTTGATCCTCATATTTTTTTTACTATTTTGGTTCTTCATAAAAGTTTTATTTATGTTTTGATCATATTGTTTATTTACATCATTTAAGTAGAGTTAATTAAATGACTACGTTTTTTTTTACAAATTATGTTGTTTCTCTTAAAATAAGAATAATAATAAATAATGTGACATTGAGAGTTTCATTTCCCTTTAATTAATTGTTTTTAATTAATTCTTATTCAGCGGGAAAACCTAAAGAAAATAAAGAGTTCTAGACAGAAAATAGAAATGAAAACTTTTATCCAGGACAAAAAGAGGAAAAAATATGATTTTGAAAAAAATAAATGAAATAGGAAAATTTGGGAAGGAGAAAAAGTTATTTAAATCCATAAAAAAAAAGTAATAAGGAAGTAGATAACGGAATATGTGATCCAAACCTAAGATGCACTTTAGCCGAATCTGAGGCACAAAACTTGGAAACAATAAGTCCAAAGATTGGCAAAGCATGAAAGAATATGACTGGGACATATTTGAAAGCCAAGTTCATGATATCCATCCAAGTTTTGGATTTATTTTGTAGTTTGAACCGAAATAATAATAATAATAATAATAATAATAATAATAATAATAATAATAATAATAATAATAATAATAATAATAATGTAACGTATTCACATAGTGGCATGATAATAAACTTGGTACTACAAAAAGAATCGAAGGTTGTGAAATTGATGTATGAATAAGAAAAGGAGGACATTATTATAGAGAACCACGTACCCTAAAATTAAGGGTCTATTTGAAGTGCTTTGAAAGTTGGATTTTGTGGAGAATGTTGATTTTGTAGTACCCCATTGACCCTCTCAGGGTGATGATGTTGATGATGGGAATCCTCGTCTTGGGGTGCCCTTACTGTTTTGGTAACCCGAAAGTGACGCAAAATCTCTCTGCTCCAATCCCAAAGGTTCAACACCACGTATGTCCCAATCCCACCGATCAGCCCATACGCGATTGAATACGTCAACGGCATCAGAATGAGCGTCACGAACGCCGGTATCGCCTCCCTCATGTCCTCCCAATCAATCTCCACCACCGATCTCATCATCAACACCCCCACAAGAATCAGCGGCGGCCCCACCGCCCAGGCCGGAATCGACGCCAGCAGCGGCGTGAAGAAGAACGCCAGGAAGAAATACGCTGCCACTGTCAGCGCCGTAATTCCCGTCCTCCCACCCTCCCGGATCCCCGTCGACGACTCGATGAACGCCGTCACGGGGGAGGTCCCGAGCAAGGACCCCACCACGATGGAAGTGGCGTCGGACATGAACGCGAAGTACTGTCCCTCGAACCCGCCCTTTTCGTCGGTGAAGCCGGCGAAGCGCGCCATGGAGTACAGCGTTCCGGTGGTGTCGAGAATGTCGACGTACAAGAACGTCACCACGGCCTCCCAGAAATACCCTTTGCCTATGCTCTTGAAGCTAAGAGCCCCCGCCGTGCTCTTTATGGTGTGAAAATCCACAACCTTCTTGAAGTACTGGTGGGCGGAGTTACCGGCGTCGGTATTGGGAAAAGCCGTGACTTTGGTGTTGCGGAACCACGACACCACGGTGACGAAAACGATGCCGTATATCATGGCGCCTTTGACGTTCTTAACGAGACAGTAGGCGATGATGACGAAACCCACCAGGCCAAGCCAGAGCGTGGGGCTTTCCATTCTGTCGCGCAGGCAGAGGATATCACCCGAGGCTGTTCCGCCGGGTAGCAAACTGATCGTGCCGTTAGCGGCTGTTATAACGGGGGCAAGGGAGGCCCGTGAGGAGGACGGGCAGGCGCCGAGGGTGAGCAGTGTGGACGGGCTGTACCCGATGAGCCCGATTCCTTGGTTGTTTTGAAGGCCGATGAAGGCGAGGAAAAGCCCGATTCCCGCGGAGGAGCTTATTCTGACAGGCTTGGGGACGAGTTTGGCGAGTTTGGCACGAAGACCGATTGCGGAGATGAGGAGGAAGATGATTCCTTCGATGAAGACTGCGGCCAGAGCGCTCTGGTAGGAGACGTTGCCGGAGCCATGGAAGCCGACAACGGTGTAGGCGAAGTAGGCGTTGGAGCCCATGCCGGGGGCGAGGCCCAGAGGGAGGTTGGCGAAGGTGCCCATGATGAAGCAGCCAATGAGAGAAGAGGCTATGGTGGCGACGATCAAGTCCTTGCGAGTGTTTTCGAGGCACTCGGCGTAACCAGGGTTAACAGGGTCGAACTTGCATGAGTGGTCGGGAAGGAGGAAGCGGAGGGAAGAGGTGTTGCAGGCTGAGATAGGGACGGAGGGGTCGGAGCAGAGGGGTAGGCAGTCGGAGACAGAACAGGTGCCACCGGAGTCAGTGAGGATGGAGGCGTTGACGGCGAGGATGTAGGCCATGGTGAGGAAAGTGGCTGTGCCGGCGCGGAGCTCGGTGGTGAAGGTGGAATTGCGTTGGGAGATCTTGAACCATTTTCCTAATCTGGTTTTGGCTACGTATTGGTTTAGGCGCGAGAGCGGGTTGTTGTGGGAGTTGTGTTGAGGAAGTGGGGGCCTTTGAGCCTCCATTTCCATTGGGTGTTACAGTGACGGAGTGTTGTTTGAGGTTTATATAGGGTTTGGGAATGGATTAGGATATTTGCATATCAAGGTTTCATATAGAATTTGCTTGCCTCTTCTTGAGAGGGGGCAGAGCACAGCACAACACAAACTGAAACAGAGAGAGAGAGAAAGAGAGCTGTGTCAAGCTTTCATTTGTTTCCTGTTTCTTTTTCCAAAGGATAGATTCCAATCACCAGGGATCTCTTATATACTCTCAACTCACCCCCTCATCATAACACCATACTAATTAATTATATTTTCTCCTTCCACCTTTCACACCAAAACTCTTTTTTTAAACTAACTATTAATACTGCAATATAACATCTCTTCCGTTCCAATTAAATTCATAAATCCGGCAGACATTTTTGTTTGTTCACATTTATTACAATATTAAATTCCAACGGATAGTGTGAAACACTGTCCTTCTACAGCTGGGGTAAGTAGGACGCTTTTGACTTTCAATATCTATATATATATATATATTTATTAACGAAACATCATTAAAATTTCCATGTGTTCCAGTTCGAAAGCATCAATTTCCTTCGTAAATCCTACGTAGGAGGCGAATGTGTGGAAATCCTTTTGAGTATATTGTTGACTATCACTGCTCTTTTATCTAACTCGCATAGTTGCTGCAATGAAATTCATTCACAACCGTAAATGACACTCTATAGAGACAGTGTTGTTTGATTTAAATAATAATACATTGGTTTGTTTAACGTGGGAGTGACTTGTTAGTTTTAAATTAGACAAGTGTTACATATTAGAAGACATGATCCATTTCAACTTGTGACTATCATTGACGTGATACATAAACTATAACAATACTACCATCTGTCGCCATGTGCTTAAAAATATCGCATGGTTTCACATGGTCAAATTCTGCAGCACATGCTTTCAGGATATCCTCATTTCTCTTATTCATTTAATTCTGATACCTAAAATTCAAAACAATATAATCACAGTATAAACCCTAAAACATGCACCTGGACCATTACAAATATTAGTCAATCTATAATAAATAAAAGCATTTACCCACTTTCCAATCATACAGGTCACCTTTCTTTTCAACTTTATAGCTTCCAAGCGTTAGCCACTAAAAATTAATCAGGCCGTAACTCACAATTACATATTGACTTTTGGATTTTAGTATCATAGTGTCAATTCTTTTTAAAATATTCTATTTGAATATATTTTCATTTTTCCCAAAATTAAAATGTTTTGGATTTTAATATTTATTACAAAATTAAATTTCATCTCTTTAAAAGATAAATTTTTGAATACTTATTATCATGTAATGTTTATTAACTACTTATGTATGCTGTGCTCAATTTTCAATGCAATGCAATTATTAATTTATTGGAATAGACAATTCTTAATACGGAAACAGTTATTAACAAACGAATCTTGTAAGATTCAATTGTACCTATAAAAAGCTACAATGAAAATTCACCTACAACAGGCCAATTCAAGAGCAAGCAGTAAAGAGTTATGTACTTCTTTTTTTCAATATGTTTTTTGTTCAAAAAAGTGAATTTACATAGTATGCACAACATCAGTTTAAGATAAATCAATGTGAAACTAGCATTATACATAGAAATCTTATAAATATATGAGATAGACATTCCATACTAGTTGATTTTTTAATCAATTTAGAAAAAAATATATACTTCTGTAGCGATAGAGAGAATGAACGTATTATTAATTGATGATTTAATCATTGTTAGAGGAATTCCTATATTGGTTGACTTTTGAATCTAAATAGAAAGTATATTTTAGTTCTTTTAAGCTTAGTGTCCTATCTTCTTACTATATTGGTTAAAAGATAAACTGATATAGAAAGTCATTAAAATAGAATGTATTAAAGTTTTCTCTTTCATTTCTTTTTGCACCTCCCTTCAAACTCTTTCTTCTTTCTTATTTTCCTCCTTTGTTTGTCTTCCTTTACTCCAATAATTTGTAGTATCACCAACTATTCTCGTCTATTAGCTTCTTCAACTCTTCTTTTGAATTCTTGTTTTTTTCTTTCATATATAAACACTTTTTAACACTTTCAAAACGCAATACATTCAAACTAATTTGTTGGCCATCTTTCTCCACGTTCCATTACTATTTCTTTTACCTCACACCATGCATCTCCTACTAGATTAAAACTTTTAATTTATTTTTAATATTTTTTAATTTATCATTTACTACAATTTAAAATATATGAATGCACGTTACTTAAAATATATTTATAAATAAAGATTTAGTTAAGTATAAGAATATATGTTATATTTTTTTAATATAAAAACAACTTTTAAGTTAGAAATTAATAATAGTTATGTATATTTTACTTGAGTAGTTGAATGATTGAAATTTTATTTTCTCACATTAATATATTCTTATATTAATTACTAAACAAGAGAGTTGCGAGAAGAGAGGAGAAAAATATAAATACAATATGAGAATACTGAAAAAAAAATTAAACATATTGGTTATAATAAAGAACCAACATAATATTTTTATTTTAAATTTAAAACAATATAATATTTTACTTTGTATGCTGATGAGCATAAAAAGTCTTGTAATGTAATAGTTAACAAAAAAAAAAGTTATATAGTCAAATTTTCTTCTTATGTTACAAAAGACTAATATATGTTATCCTTCCTAATTTATTTGAGCAACTTCTATATTCCACAAATAATACAAATAGATTTCTATGCCTAATATGCCAACATATACTCCTTCTCATACATAACAATACTTAACACACATATCCTCAACTTATAAACATATACTTCTTTTCATTTTCATTCACTATGCATATTTTAAATTTTGTTTTTATTTTCAATTCACTCTACATATATATTTTAAAATTTATGAGTATTACTAATTCTGTTAATTATACAAAGGACGCTCGTCCCGAATCTCGGTTACATTTCTCCAAAGTATATATGGAGATAAAACAATTATAACTTATTTGTATATGATCCCATGTTCACCAATTTTCAACCTTAAAAATCCTAGTTTATTAACCAATTCATCCGACATCAATGACTTTTCCAAAATGACTTGGAAGTCACCGCAGAGGATGTTAGAAGTGTCTCTTAACACCGCAGAGGATAAGTAATGCTAAGTGCATATGTTATCTGCAGGATAAATGCCAAAAATTCACTAGTCTTCTATGTACCTCCCTGTCCAAGGTTGAAGCAGGTGGAAGAAGTGTTTCCACCCTTTTCTGATGTTTTACTATTTCTGATACGACACTTTTTTTTACTTTAATGTTCTTTTTGACAACTCACTTTTTTTATATCTTATGTGTTGAATTTTACTTTAAAATACAAAAACGTTCCAATGAGCTTTTGTCCTAAAAACCATTCCCCTAAAATATGATAACAAACACTTTTAATCACCTTAAAACTATTATAAATCATTAACTTGACTGAAATAAGGTCTTCAAATAAAAATAGTTAAATATGTTTTTAATACTTAATTTTTAGTGAAAATTGTAATTAATTTTTTTGATCCAATTTAATTCTTCAACTTTAAAAATGTGTAGATTTAATTTTTTAAACTAAATTTTGTTAAATTTATTTGACCTTTCAAACGTATTTGATGATAATATTTGAGTTATTTATACTATTTAATATATTTTTTCTTTAATATTAGCTGAGAAACGTGCTTGGAATCTTAGATAAAATTAACAAAATTTATTTTAAAAGATTAAATAATTCTATTTTCAGTCCAAAATTTTGAAGATAAAATAATTCTATTTTCACTAAAAATTAAAAAACTAAAAAGTTTTCACTAAAAGTTAGGGGATTAAATACAAGTTGATTTTTCTTTTATAATAACATAAAATAATGGAATTATAATTATAAAATAAATAAATATAATGTTTACTTGTAGATTTTTTTCTTCTAATTTGTAGGTAATTTTTATTTATTTAATTTTAAAGAATAGTTAAATTTAATACATTGATCAAATAAAAAGAAAAGTTAAATTAAAAAATATCATTTAAAGGATAAAATTAAAAGAAAAATCTAAACACAAAAAGGATGAATCTCTTTATAAAGTCTTTATAGAATGGTTAGAAATTATCAAATCATATTGTCTTCATTAGTTACTATTATATTAAACAAGAACGGTCCTGATTTTGCAGCACTGTGGTTGTAGAGAGATTTAAGTATAGAGGATCCAACCGCAGAATACACTCATTACAAAAAGCAAAGCAAAAGCATGTATCCATCCATATATGGCAAATTTTCTCTGACAATAAAAGTAACCCATAAATTCTCAACAAAAAAATTGTTGACTATTGATTAAACCAAATTACAATTGATTTCTCATCCTTAACATCATGAAGACACGCAAGCAAGCGAGAAAATTAAAATTAAAATTTCAAAGCAAAGAATAATATTATATACAGACCCCACTATAGATCCATCCTAAGTAGATATAAAAACGTTAATATCTGTTTTTGGTTTCAATGGTAGTAACACGACTTTGAGGTTTTGAGGGAGCAAAAGGTCATGGTCGTCGTTGTCGACGATTGATGTGGTAGACATGGTTTTTGTGCAGATTTGAATTTGCAGATATATCATAAGAAATGAGTTTGCTAATATGAGATGGGGAAAGGGTTTGCATATCAAATTTTGTTTGACAAGAAAAAAAGGGGACATTGAGCTTGGGTTTGGTGACGATTGTTATGACCCAAAAATATTAAAGACAGCATATAAGGAAAGGGAAAGAGGATTGTATAAAGTGAGTATTAATATAATCGTTATTCCACTATTTCAAAAAAGTGACAGAACAAAAATAGAAGGAAAATATGAGAGGTAAAGAAGGATTTCAGGACAAAGAAAAATCCAGTAATAGGAAGACGTAGCATAAATAACCAAAATAATGAATTAATGAATTGCGTTTTGTAGATTTAAGAAAATGTTTGAGAAACTCTATAGAAAGTCTTTCTTTTAAGTTCTGTTCAATAGAGGTTTCCTTCCAAGGATTCATCATGGCTTAGGTTTTGTGCTTTCAGTACTGTAACTCTTAAAATAACTTTTTGAAAAGTAATTTTCTTAGTTTAACTTCAGGTTTAATATTTGAGATTTCCTTTCTAAGATTGACCTTTCGTTGCTTTGAAGTTAGTTTTATCTATAATTGTTTATATTTCTTCTATTTTCTTTACTTTTCTCCTTTGACTTTTTATACTCATCAAAATCTATAAAACAAGTCAAATTAGGATGATTTTTACACATATTTTATAGAACCAAAATTAGATAAGTGCCAAATTGATATTAAAATTAACTTATATTGGACACTTATCAACACACAAACTTTTAGACTTTGTTTGTCCTCAAACAAGAATAGAATTTGAAAGATTTAAGACATATTTACAACAAAGGTTAACTAAAGAACTAAATACAATTGTTTCTTTCTCAATCATTACAAATTAGGATAAACACAATCCTTAAATTCTTTCCTATAAAACATCAATGCATGTTTTCACAATGAGATAATGTAGATTCATACATGATCACTAAGGTTTTTATGAGCTTGTATCATGGTCTAGCTACAAATGAATTTGGTTTTTTAATACAAGCAAACTCACTGAAAATAAATTAGACAACAACACACACAAAGAGTGTTCACTTTTCTTTTCTAGCCATTTTTAAGGCTCCATACATATACTTCAGTTTTTCTTAGGCCTATTCTTTTTTCTTTGCACCTTTTCTTAGATAACACATTCATTTTCATTTTTGGTGCATTTCAAAACCCATTTTTCTTGTTTTGTTTTTTTTCTAGGCCTTTTCCTTATCTTTCTTATTTTGTTGATTATTGCTCAACCATTTTCCTTTGCCCTTTAAATAATACACAAGTTGTTTGCCTTATGTATATCCAATGAGAAAGGTGTTTAAAACTCTATTTTAGGTGCATGGTATGTGTTTTATAGGCTAAAGTGAAAAAAATAAGTCAATTAATGTCATAAGTTAGATTTTTGGCTCTAGTTTGAAATGTTTTAACAAAAAATGTGCCTTATTCCTCTCCAAACCTTTGGTGCTTCAATTCTCATCAGAGACTGACAAAAAACTTAGTAGGGTGTTTTTCTATGTGTTGAAAATCTCTTTATCTCTCATTATTTGCAGTCTCACACCTCACTGGGTTGAATTTACTCATATTTGCATTTCTCTCACTACTACTCACTCTAGCAAAGTGTTTGGCTTATTTTGTTTAGAGATTCATTTGTTTTTCCATGCTTTTAATTTCTATTTTCAATGTTTCAACTCCAACTGCTATCTAGTTCTTTTTCCAACCATTTTCAAAATATTAATTGAGAAAGCATCAAAATATACTCATAACCTAACATACTACTATGTTAGGATATGACAAGCTTGTCTAGTAGAAACCTTGGTTTTGATTTTTAAGTTTAACTAAATAACATAAAAAGAAGAAGTCTATGTGTATAGAAAGCTAACTCTAAGCTAAAAAAACACTTAGTAACCAGCCAGTTTAGAAACACCAAACACTAAGATAGGAAACACTAAGATAGAAAACCCTAAATTAGGAGACCATAGAAAATAGACACCAAACACTAGGGTAGAACATCTTAAGATAGAAAACAAACACAAAACACCCGGATAGAAAGCCCTAAGTTAGAAGACTCTTAAGATAGAAAACAAACATCAGACACTAGGGTATAATTTCTTAAATAAAAAAAAAACTAACTCTAAAGTAGAAGAAATACCAAGTCAGAAAACCTTAGAAAAACACTAGGCTAGAAAACCATAAAGGCCAAATGAAAATCACAACCTTACAAAATAAAAGACAAGAAGATAACTCAAGACTCTAATAGGGAAAACAACATAAGTAGAAAACATAAGATTTAGAACCTGAACTCTCTAACAATAGAAAACGTACAGAAGACTTCAAACTTGAATTCCCAAACATAGAAAACCTACACAAAAACTTATAAATATAATCCATAACATAAAAAAGCTTAGGAAAACACTTAGGATCTTACGTAATAGAAAAACATTTAGGTTAAAACACCTAGAAGAATGACTAAACGTTATTGTGCCTAAAGTGTTTAAGAGAGTTGGAACTAAACACATGATGCTTATCATACCTGAAAAAACTATTCAGCATAGCTCTCGAAAACAAAACAGTCAAGACAATGTCTCTGAAAAGACACATTAAAAGACATTAAATATTAAAATATAAAAAGAAAGCTTAAACTAGCTAAACGTTATCTGTCTAAGAAGAGATAAAACCAAAAGAAGTGTTTACTTAACTGAATGATACCATGAGCTTAAACTTCGTCCAACGATGAAGTCTTTATATAACGCTTGATATCTTTAAAAAAGAGATTAAATGGTAAAAGCTACCTAATGGTAGGAAATCAAAAAGAACTTTGTTTTCTGAGCAAGCATTTAATGCTCAACATTCAAAAATAACATAAATGATATCTGAATCATATCAATAGTAGTTAACAAGAAAGACATTCACAAAATATTCTTCCTCTAGAAAATCGTGACATAATACCTATGTCAAAACAAATCATGAAATCAATAAGTAAACCACCAACCAAGAAGTCTCTTACAAAGTAAACAATACCAATTAATCTCGTAAACACAAAAACATTCGAAACATAGATACCTGAACTAATGATAAAAACACTTAAAACATTAAAGCAAAAAATTAGAACGTACTTACTATACATGCTTCTATCTTATGTAGGATGATTGCCACAAACTTTCATTTATCTCATCTTATTAGCACTAAATAAACGTTGAGAAATAGACAAAAACGAGCGTTGATCAGATTATCAAAAGTTGCGCCAAAAGATAAGTCAAATCTATTGTGAACAAGAGATTTGAAAAGCACGTCTGCTATGACAAAAGACTCCATCCGATGATAGACATCTACACCAATAGCTAGAAAAGAATAAATCTTAACACAAGTATCATCAAAACAACTACATCATCAAGTTGTATAAATAGAAGACTAGAAAAAAGAAGAAGATTATGATGAAGAGGAGTTAAAATATGAGGATATAAAGATGTCTCATCATCCATTTAGCAAGAAAATCTCTTTAAGCTATAAAAGCTAAATTTCTCCAATTAAGGAAAGAAAAAAAGAGAGAAGAGCTCAAGAAAAGAAGAATACTCTCAAGCTTAATCATAATATTCACTTGAAGAAAGAAAAGAAAGTGAAAGTGTAAAATATAGAAGAAGATCTCTCAAGCTTCATTGTAATATTTTACTTGTTCTTGTAACAAGAGAGAAACAATGAAGTAAAAAATCCCTCTAGTACTTCATTGTATTAAATTCTTACTTGTGTAAGGTGAGAAAAAGAAGGAGATGAGAGAAACACTTGCGAATGTTTAAACTATATTGTATTGTAAACATATCCTCTCTATGAGAGTTATGGTCTGAACGAATTGTAAACAATCTATGATTGCAATTATGAAAAGCATCAAAACACTTACAACTTAACTCTAAAAGGTTAAGGAAATCTAGGTGAGGCCATCCAGTACCAGGATTGGTGTGAATACTTAAGTGATCCAGGATAACTGAAGCTTATTCGTTGATCAGAGATACCAAGAGTAGTGAAGAATACTGCACAAAGACTTGGTGAAACTTAACTAGGCAGTATCGTAGGTACTAGGTTGCGTATGGATACTAGGAGTGGTGCAATTATTCAAGAAAATCTCGGCAGGGTTGCTGAATACCAGAAGTGGAATACTCATCCAATCAAGGGTAATTAACAATCACTTGTTGAATGAGAAACCAAAAGTGGTGCAAATACTGAACTAATCTAGGGAAATATTCGCTATCCAGGGATGCCAAGACTGGTGAAAAATACTTCATAACCAGGAGTGGGTGATACTCAACTAGATGATGTATCACAAGGATACTAGAAGCGTCTAGGGATACCAGGAATGCTGAATAATACTACACAATAAGGAGTGAGTTAAATTTAATTAGTCAAAAGTAACAATGGTTACTCAATAGGACTAGAAACACCATAAGTGGTTTAAAACACTCAATTATACTTCATTGAATATCTAGTGAAACCCTCTAAGTTAACTTAGAGGAGAAATAGATGTAGCCTTAACAGGTAAACTAGTATAAAACATTTATGTGTTTTATTGATAAACGATGTATCTTAGTTAAAGCGTCATTCGTTCTCTCTATCTCCATACACTTTACTCCATATAAGGTTACTACCTACACATGTAAACATTGGACATGTTGAGTTGATTATGTAAACGATCGTTTAGGATAATGTTTACCAATCTAGTCTTGACAACTCATAAGTGTTAAATACATCATAATCAGTTTGCAAATTGTGAAAAAGTTATGGAAACACTATTCAACCCCCTTCTAGTGTTTCGCCGCACCTTCAATTAGTTGGTCATACCTAAAACCTTGCAAAAATTGAAATAGGGCAGAAATTAAAGATTGCATAAATTATAAATTGTAGAAAAATATAAAACAAAAAACCTTTTTCATCAAGGAATGTAGGTCAAAATTTAGGTCCATAAGGGGAGTTCACATCGAAGAACTCCTCATCCTCTTTTCTTTCATCATCAACTACTCCTTCCTTTTCCTCTTCCTCATCATTAGCTTCCTCTTCTTTGAGTTCAAATTCTTCTATTGTCTCAACAGTCTTTGATTTTACTTCTGGCTCGGGATATGGCACATGCGGCTCAGCGGCATGCACTTGGGTTTCAACATTCACATAAGGATTGGAGTAGCTTCTGCATCATGATGCATGTGTCTAACGCTTTGCTCGACTGATCCACTAGATTCCCTAAAACAGAATGGACTGTCCTCATGCCATGTCACAAAATATGGATCTGTTTTGTCGCAATTAAGTGACAAAACAAAAAAGAATTTGATGAAGGGAAATTTGGGTCTTGTGCCTTACAACGAGTTGCTGCTACATGTAAGAAATCCTACTCATGATGGATTAGAGTGCTTCCTTATACTTATGGGAGTGGTCATGTGGAGGTGCTTTTTGAGTAGTCTCTTATGGTGTTGGTGTTGTTGTTCTTGTAGGAGGAGTAGGGGGCCTTTGCGCTCTATTTTTAGCTTTAGGGTTCTTCACGTTATCTAGTGGATTCAAGTAGTTAACCTTGATGTATGAATTAGTGATTGACAACCTTAACTTCTTTCGTGGGTGATTTGCTATAACTACACCCTACATCTTGCATAGGCTCATGTTCAAGATTGGAAAGCTTAATCCCTTGGTTATCCCCCTAACCGTTCTCTATGAGATGGCCATCTTGAAAATTTCTTTAGTTATTATATCTGTTATATCTAACATGTAGCCTCTCAAGATACAATATTGCAGTTGTGTCTTATCAAATGTGATCCCCGATATATGCAAGTTAGGAAGGATGTCGGAGAATAAGAATGTCACCAATGTTTGGGTCAGGGCCTTCATGTTTCCTCTATTCAATTTCTAAGGTTGACCACCTTTACCTAGCTCGATTGAGTTTCCTTATGCATACATGAGCCCTATTAATTACTCCACCGTGACATCTCTCATCATGTTATGGAATTATGTCCTCTCCTCGCCAAACGTAAGGGTAGGAATCTCCGAGTACTTCTTGATTGTCTCCTTGTCATGATGTACTTTCTATCCTTGAATCCAAGAAAACCTATTATTGCCAAAGTTTTGGTGTGGATATGCATTGGCATAAAAATCGAGAATTATGAGTTCATTGCAATAGTCTTTAGTTTTGGCTAGCTTCTCCTAGTGTCTGTTTTCCAGTGCCCTTTGAAATTCATCATGTTCTCTAACCAATAATATTATCCTCCTACAGCCATTGTTGACCTTTCATCCAAATCCAAAAAGCTTTAGTTCTTAGACCTTATTTGAAATTTGATCCTATCCCATTGATTATGGGCAATGGAAACCCTTCTTCCATAGGAAATAACAATGGGTTCTCTTATCGTAGAAGAGGAGGTAGGTGATAAAGGGTGGAAGTAATTGTTGACGAAGGAGTGGAAGCCCTGGTTGTTCTGCTAGTAAATGCAACCATATGGCTGTCTTCTCCCCTGTGAGTGGGTGTAGTATGTTTTATTCTGGTCCTCAATTGTGCCATTGGTAGTGATGGAATGAGAGTAGGGGATGAGGAATCCCCATAGGTTTCAACCATGAGACTCGGTTCCCTCCTTCTAGTGGATGTGGTTGTAGTAGACTTCCGCTTATATGATGCAGGAATATTGATAGCCGTTGAAAAACCGTTATTTTTATACTTAATTTTGATATTAAAAACAACCTTTATGACTTAGAAACTATCTTGAAACCATGCTTTTGCTTAAGATTTGGAAATAAGAGAGTTGGATGGGTTTTATGCTTGGTTTTCCTTGTTTTGGCAAGAATTAAGATGAATTAGATGAAAATAGTTGAAGTAGTAAGGAGCTGGACTCAAGAAAGGAAGTAAAAGTGCACAAAAGAAGGGCTGTAGTCACCGCTCAGCACAACTTTTACCGCTGAACGATGTTCTGAAGCACCGCAGTCACCACTAAGGGCTAAAACTACAGCTGAGCGTCATCTTGAAGAGCCACACTTACCGCTTAGCACTAAAAGTGCCGCTGAGCGCCATTTAATTGGGCTTGGGCCTATTTTTTTTAATTTTTAATAAACTATATAAGGGTTTAGTCGATCTAGGATTGAAATCTTTGGACAAAAGGAGGCGAAATCATACTTTCTTCACTCCTTGGAAGCGGATTTTGGATGCAGAAGCTCCTTTTTTAAAATTCTAGGGTTCTATCCTTCATTCTTTCATTATTTTTCATCTAGTTTCACCATGTATATGGTGAACTAAACCTCCATTGTTATTGGGGAATCAATGTAATCCTTTGAAACTCTCATGTATTGAATGGGTTCTATATTTTTATGCTTTGCTTCATTAATTGTTAGGGTTTTTCCTCTTTACTCTATGCATGCTTTGTTTAACTCATTCAATTGGATGATCATTGACGTTATCTATATGGATACATATAGGTAAATCTAGAATTGGGGAAATTCTCCCGGAAGCAATATTACCTAGACATAGGAATAGGAGGATCGGTTGCCTTTAAGCTTCTGTGCGAATATAATGCATGAATAATTGCTAGGGAGACAAGAGATTGTAAACTAGTGATTAGGAGTAGGCTTTCTTCACCGAGACATCGGGTTTAAGGTAAATTAGAAAGTGACATTAACATTAATGAAGAAAGATGAATTCTTGAATACATGAGAGTGGATAGGATAAATCGGAAACCCCAAAAACATCATCATTTCATATTTTACATCAATATGTTTTGCTTCTTTCAATCCAATTGATCAAAAACTTGCATTCATGTTTATTTTCCACAATTCAAACACAATGATTTCGTTTACAAGTCTAATTTAATCAAGAAATCACATAACTATTTAGGCCGGGAGTCCTTTGGGAAACGTTACCATTTTATTATTACTTAATTGGATTCGTTGTACTTGTCGAGTGTTAACAAATACCATGTACAACTTTACATTTTGGAGCCCTTTATAAGACAACCATTAAAGTGAGTTTCCTCCTCTATATATTTAACCAAACTAGTTTTTTAGACACCAATGTTACATGTAACTATAACTTTCTTATTTATTAAAAAAATTGAAATTAAAATTATCCTAGGATGTTGTTTTCAATAATTGGAAATTAATAAATATCCAAATAAGAATCAAAATATTTAATCAAACATACATAAATTAAAAAAGAGTAACTAGAGTTGCTTTTGCTTTTCACAAATATTACATGCAACCACATAGTTTTGGTGTTTATAGAAAAACCAACCATTCACATCTTTGGTAATTTCAGTATTAAAATCCTAATAATCCAAAACCACAGTATTCACACAAGTGCATATGCGAAGGAGTTTCAACAAGGATGGGTTATTAATTTGTAGGTTAGAGCTTAAGCAAACCCTAAAATGCATGATTGGATGCTTAGATAAATATGCAATGTAATGCGTAATACTAACTTGGACAATGTAGTGAGATGTAGACAAAATGCCTTGGTGATTGTTAAGGTTTGGGGGTTATGAAGGTTTTGGAAAAAGAGAGAAGTTGGAGAAGATGCATGGAATGAAACTGAAGAATGTAGTGGGTTTTAAATGAAAGTGCTAATATAATAGCTTAGTTTCAAAGGTTAAAATTTTCAACATAGTGTGAGTCACCCGTAAGTGGTGGCTCAATTCCAATCTATGGCTTGATCCATAAACTCTATTTTATGCTCAAATTCTGCTTACTATTAGTTTTCTTCAAATTCCTCCACAACTTTGTATTGCAATAGAAATCACGACGGGACGACGAATGATAAAAAAATGGGTTCAAAAAAAGTTTTGGAGTCGCTATCATAGTTTATTTTGGAAAAACTATGGAAAACCATAAAATAAGACATGGTCTATGAAAACTGAATTTTGGGTTTGGGAATCGATTACGCATAGGGAAGATATTAGCACTCTATTGTGCTTGCCCGAAGGTAGTACCTTTAATTAAGTGTAAAATGTTGATGTGATTTTCAAAATGTTTAATTTCCCCCCTACAAAAAACTAAAACTATAAAAAAAGAAAAATAAAATTTGTTTTATTGTCCTGACAAAGATTTACCTTACTCCTACATATTCTCATTCAAAATGAGAAATCAGGGTTACGTAGTTATTTATCTGAAAAACATATCTAGTGCCTAATGGAAGCCATTTCCATATGTTTAGCACACAAGTGACCAATTCGAACAAAACAAAAGTACAACAAGATTATAACATTATAAACAACATGATCTCCTAATTGATAACTTGTCCCTTCTGAGTTGCTGATTTGGTTCTTCTTTAGATTCCTATGTTGGTTGGGGTGGTGCTTCAGATGGTTGTGTGATTGATAATAGTTGAAAAACTGTTATTTTTATACTTAATTTTGACCTTAAAGACAACATTTATGACTTAGAAATTAGCTTGAAATCATGTTTTTTCTTAAGTTTTGGAAATAAGAGAGTTTGATAGGTTTTATGTTTGGTTTTCCTTGTTTTGGTAGGTTTTAAGATGAATTGAATTAAAGAAGTGAAGTAGCCAGAAGTTGGACTCAGAAAAGGAAGGAAAAACGCACAAAAGAAGAGCCGTAATTACGACTCAGCACCACTTTACTGCTGAGCGGCACTCTGAAGTCTCGCAATTACTGTTGAGGGGAAAAACTGCAGGTGAGCATCAAAATAGAAGAACCACACTTACCGTTGAGCCCTAATTACTGCTGAGCGGCATTTAGTTTGAGCTTGGGCCTATTTTCTGTAATTTTTGGGAAGCTATAGAAGGTTTTAGTTGAATTAGGGTTAGTATCTTTAGACAAAAAGAGGCCAAATCACACTTTCTTCACCCCTTGGAGGAGGATTTTGGATGCTCAAGCTCTATTCATCAACTTCTAGGGTTCTATCTTTCATTCTTTCATTGTTTTTCATCTAGTTTCACCATTTCTATGGTGAACTAAACCTTCATTGTTGTTGGGGAACCAATGTAATCCTTTGAAACTCTCATGTGTTGAATTGGTTCTTTAATCTATATGCTTTCTTTCATTAATTGTTAGGGTTTTTCTTCTATACTCTATGCATGCTTTGTTTAACTCATTCAATTGCATGAGCATTGATGTTATTTGAATGGACACATATAAGTAAATCTAGAACTAAAGAAATTCTCCCAAGAGTAATGTTGCCTATACATAGGGATAGAAGGATTGGTTGCCTTTAAGCTTTTGTGTGAATGTAATGCATGAATAATTGCTAAGGAGACAAGATATTGTGAACTAGTGATTAGGAATAGGCTTTCTTAACCGAGATCTCGGGTTTAAGGTAAATTAGAAAGTGACATTAACATTAATGAAGAAATGTGAATTCTTGAATACATGAGAGTGGATAGGATGAATTGGAAACCCCAACAACATAATCATTCACATTATACATCAACCGTTTTTTAATCTTTCAAGTCCATTGATCAAAACCTTACATTCATGTTTATTTTTCATAATTCAACAACAATATTTTTGTTTACAAGTCTAAGATAATCAACAAATCACATAATTGTTTAGGCCGTGAGTCCTTTGGGAAACGATACTTGGTTACCATTTTATTATTACTTGATACGATTTGGTATACTTGCCGAGGATTAACAGTCATTTCCTCACTTGGTGGTTGGCGTGGTGCTCGAGATGCCGCAGGTACGTCTGCTTCATGTTGAGGACGTAAGGGGAAATTACTTTTGTTATGCCCAAGATGACGAAAAGTGCTACCATTTTTGCGGTAGCCACCTTTGGTTATCTGGGTGTCATCCCTCCTTAGCTCCCATTGCTCCAACCTTCTCTTTTTCTTTGGTCTGCCAACTAATTTTCTGTTGAATGGTGGGAGGACGTTTGGGAAGGATGTTCTTTTCCATAAAAGGTGGCCATTGACTGAAAATATGATGGAGGCATATGTTTCATCATACTGTTCTGGATCTAAATTTAAGAACTTCATGGCTGCAATTGCATGGCAGCAAGGGATACCACTAATAAGCCATTTCCTACACGTACAGTTTTGAGTGTCCAGGTTGACTGCAAACTTGTTTGTAATCACTACAAAATTCCTAACTTCAAACATTTTTTCTGCAGACCAACTTCCATGAAGTAAAAGATGAATATAAGTTAAAAATTAAGTGATTAATAACACCATTTTAATCACAGACCAACTGCAATCAACTAATAGTGGCAAAGGAAATGCATACCTAGGACCTGTTGTTCCCCCTGCACCTGTTGTTCATCCTCCATTTGTACTTCCTCCTTTCCTCCCCTTGCACTTGTTGTTCATCCTCCACTTGTACTTCCTCCTCCTCCTCTCCTACACCTATTGTTCATCCTCCACCTCTACTTCCTCTTCCTCCTCCCCCTTCACTTGTTCATCCTCCATCTCTACTTCCTCCTCCTCCCCTTGCACCTATTGTTCATCCTCCACCTTTACTTCCTCCTCCTCCTTTCCCTACACTTACTATTCATCATCCAAACCATGCACCTCCACTTCATCCTCATCCCCACCCACATGGCTATGTTCTCCATTGTCTAAACTTCCATGAGAGAGCAAAAGAACTTTTTTAGTTACTTCATTTTCAACAACCTCTAGCTCATCATCCACACTATGGACCACAAACAAGTTAACTTCCCCAAAATACTTGGCAACATTTACCATATTCATTGAACCTCTGTCATCAACCAACTTATGCAAAATATTTTCAACGCAATAAAATATCTCAGTCACTTTAATATACCCCAATTCCTTAATGGCATCTACCACTTCGAAAAAACTCCATTTGTCAGGGTCCACACTCCAATAAGTAATTTCCCCGCCAACATATCGAAAAGGAATATCTTTTACTAGGGTCCTAGCATGGTGGACCACAACATTAAATCTCTCCTCAAACATCCCAAACGCAAGACTACAAAATGAACTTTATGGGCATGGGACCACTACAAAACGCTAAAAGTAACTGCTAAACGGTATGTGATGGACAAATTTATGATCACCAAAATATGATGTCACAAACTTGTTTTACAATCGGCAAGTATGACCGAATCGTTTCAAGTAATAAACTTGGTAAGACCAAGTATCGTTCTCCCAAAGGACTCACGGCCTAGTTTAGTTATGTGATTCTTTGATTAGCTGATACGACTGTCGCGGTCATACAAATTTTATACAAAAATTTATGCAGTATAATTACTAGGAAGTGACTCCTAGGTCGTCTCTCAAGGACCAATTTTGTGGCGGTTCAATCTCAGATCTTTTACACAAAGTGGGGGGTTGTGAATGTTTTGATTTGGTAAAATAAATTAAAACTGCACTGGGAATTAAACACTACTAAATTTAAAACACTAAAATTTAACCACGGTAAAAACTAAACGGTAAAAGATGGTAAAAAAAATTGAACGGTAAAATTAAACGCATAAATAAAAACATCAGTGAAAATACGTTGATAGAAAATAAACCGTAAAAATGACGTTGAAAATAAACTGAACGGTAAAAAGCAATGACTGAATTTAACAGTACAGAAAATACTGAACGATAAATTTAACAGATAAAAACATTTAACTGAAAATGGAATTCAACACTTAAATTAAAATTCTGGACAGTAAAAATAAAAATTACAGTAACACACTACACTCTTCAGAAAATAAATCACTGTTGCACTGTTTGGAAAATGAAAATACAGAGAGTTAATTGAAAGAGGAAGAGGCAGTAGCCTCCTCCCAGACGTGGGTAGTTCCTACACTACTCCTAAAATCCACCCTCAAATCTCTGGTGCTGCCTTCTTTTTATAAGCAATTTTCTGATCAATTCCCGTAACATAGTTTCTTCCCGTGACTTCTCCTTCATTTATCTTCAGCACACTTTCTTCAATTTGTTGCCCACTGTGTGTGGGTCTTGCTGCCCCCTTTTGTTTCTAACTGCCAATAATGAATGAATTATAGGTTCTCCACTTTTCTCACTTCACGGGAAAGTTGCACCCATTTCCTACGTGCAGACAAAAACATTCCCATGCAAAATAAACAAATAATTTCCTTTGAGTGTGTGGCTTTTCTCCTCTATTTGCTTCTGCATGATGCCGTGAGTGTGGGGCTGTTGGTCCGTGTTCTTGCTTCCACTGCTGGGCGTGCAAGAAGAAGCTCCTTCATGTGCTGGACCAAATACTGAGTAGCTGCCCCTGGTTTCTAGCTATCAGCGCCTTCTCCCTCTCCAAATGTTCATGGTTTTGTTGCTGGACGCTGCTTCCAGTTCAATACCGAGTGCACCTCCATCTTTTAAAACGCAAACTTTGCTTTGGCCGTGGGCTCCCCTGGATGCAAGACTTGTTGGATGCATGGAGGCTGGACCACTTCTTCTCCTCCATTCAACCGTGAACAACCTCTGCTAGACGTTCTTTTCTCTAGACCAAACCTTCACTCACGACCTCTGTTCTTTGCTTCTTCCATCCATCACCGTGCACCTCCATAACTCTTCTCCCTTGAACGTTGCAGCTGCTGTTTTGTTCAAGCTGCTGGATGCTACCTCTTTTTACTGGACGTGCAACACCTCTGTGAAGGCTGCTGGAAGTGTGAATCTGGATAGCTGGCCTGCTGCCTCTTCTTCGTGCACCCCTCCAAACTACTGGAAAATGCTGTCCGTCACACCCTTCAAGCACCTCCGTGGGCCTACTACTGCATTGAACGTGCTTCTCCCCTGCTGGACACAACGTTCTTTGCTGGAAAAATGAAGAAATTTTGATGCAGCTGGATTGGACGTGGTAAAGCTTCTTCGTGCACCTCCTGGACGCGCAAATGTTGGATGTGGAGCTGCTGGGCTTTGCTTCCAAGCTGGACCGTGAGGAAGCTCCTGGATGCTTGGTTCCAAGTGTGGACGTGGAAGCTGGACTTGTGAAGAGTTGCTGGATTGATTGGTGAAGGTTGTTGCAGTTGTTTCAACTCCAAGCTGCTTGGAATGCCATGAAGCTTTGGACGTGAATGCTTTCTTCCTAGGCCGTGTCTTTCTCCAAATGTGTCTTCCATTCAACAAGTGATAGTCCAGAGCATTGCATTCTTTCACAAGTAGTAGTGGTCCCCTCATTCACGGATAACACAACTTAGTGCCTTCTTCTCATGTGCAGCCGTGTGGGACATGGTGTCTCCTTGTCAATATTAAAGAATAACATTCCCTTCTTACCCATTTGCATCCATTGTGCGTACACGTGAAAATGAGTTACCAAGTGGGCCATAAAATAAATTAGCACAAAACATGATAATGAAATATGTTTCTCCCAACAAAACGTGAATGGCCGTGAGGTGTGTACGGTTTTCAAAACAATTTTACTTCTTAAAAATTCTAAGGAGTGTAGCTTCTTCCAAAATAACACAATGTCAAATAAATAATCTTTGAAAGTCCCAAATTGTATCTTCAAAAATTTTCCTGTAATCAATAATGAAAATAATTAGCTCAGATGATTCAAATTAACTAAAATAAGAATTTCTGATCGATTTAAGCACAATTAAGAAAAATAGGAAAATACTGGACAATTAAGCACAATTCCCTGATTAATTCTAGTGCAGTAAACTAAGTGAAGTGAAGAAAATACTGACTCATCAAAATAGACCACACTTAGTCTTTTGCACTCCTGGGCAAAATCAAGACGCAAATCAGGGAACAGATTAAAGGACATTCAAAGATATGACACAAACTTAGCAGACAGAAAAATAAAAACTCGCAAGAAAAATAAAAATAATTTACAGAGTTCTCAAGAAGTCTGGACAGAGAAAAGGTATAGACAATATCCAACACAAAATCAAATTGAGCAGATACTTACAGAAATCATCCAAGCAATTCAATACATGGCAAAATAATTAATATGCTCAAGAGGTGAATTGAAAATAACAAAACCTCACAGATGCACTCACAGTGTTTCTCTCAAGTGTTTAAGGTAAATCAATGTCACTCAATGCACTCAAGAAAACAAACACAAGCAGACTTGGCAAGCTTCTAATTATCAATACTTAAAACATATGCATATTCAGATCAAAAGGTCTTTACATGGTTGTAATGGGGCCAAGGACAGGGGAGGATAAATATGGATAAGTAGTTACAGCTCAGAAGAAAATAGAGGACAAATGGGGAACAAGAGTAAATACAGTCAAATCTCACCCAAACCTCTAATTCAATCCTCTTCTCGACTCCATTGTTTACAAAATTATTTTTCATTTTTCTCATCATTTTTTTCATCCTGTCTCTCTTTTTTCTTTATCACACAACAGGATATAAATCACCATTTCAAAACATGATGAGGAACCAACTAGCCAATTTCATCAGAATTCCCAAGGAGACCACACTTTTTCATAAAGCACTTATATAGCTCCAGACTTTCCTAAGGTTAAGGTAATCATTATTTTTCACTTAGGGTCAGTGTATGAGCTTCAACACAAAGAAATGGGGAAAGTATAGGCTCAAAGGGGTTATCAAAGGATAATAATAGGGTAGGCTTATTTGGCTAAAGAGGCTCAAGAACAAAAATGCCTTTATCACGTCTGAACATGCATATCAATCAAGTATATCAAAAAGAATCAAGCCAAGGCATATGTGCAAGCAATCAAGAGACATATCACACACAAGAAAGAAAATTAAGTGGCTCAAATCTCACACAGGGTATTTGTTCCAATCAAATCAACCTCTTAAACATCATAATAATCTTCCCAAGCAGAGAAAAGCAAGGATTTCAAACCATAAGTATTAATCAAGTGAAGGAAAAATCTACAACTTAGACATCATCCAGAAATCAAGAGAAAAATGTAAAATTTATTGCACACAAAACTTGATAAAAATAACTTAAAACAGAAAAAATTAACACTCAAAAACAAAAAAAATTAACACACAAAATACATACTAAAAGAAACTAACAGAAATAACAGAAAAATCAGAATTTCTTCCCAGTAGACCACACTTAAATCACACAATGTCCTCAGTGTGTTACAATCATCAGATTATCAATTTCAGAGCAGTCAAATAATATAGACAAGTGCAATAAAAAGTTAGGAAAAATGGGAAGAAATTTTTCAGTAACATCCATCAGCAGATGTTATCAGGGACATCCATCAGCAGATGTCTTAAACACCTAGCACCCATCAGTAGATGCTAATATTTTTTTTTCATTTTATTTTATTTTTTTTTATTTTTTTTTTTCTGAAAAAGGAGATGACCGGTACTGTGACAACAGTCTCGGTGGCAAAGACCGGAACTGTTGCTACAGTGGCAGAATTTTGGCTATAAAAGGCTGCTCCTCCGCGTCCAGCGCCATTTCTGAACGCTCCATCTCTCTCTACTCCTCTGCTCTCTCTCTAATCTCTTTTCTCTGCTCTCTCAACTCTCTCTCAACCTGAGCGTCTGGATCTCTGCAGGGGGCCTCTCCCCGCGCCTTCTGAAGATCTGAAATCTGCGCAGAGCCCCTGTCCCTGCGTCTTCTGAAGAGTTTGAGTGAGATCCGCGAGGAGCCTCTGCAAGCCTACTACATCCGGGTAAGTCATCTGCACCTTGGATCTCCTTTCTTTCGGCTTTCATTTCCTTTCTCTGCTTTCCAATCTTTCCCTTTCAGTATTTCCTTTATTTTTCATCTCTGCCCTGCTCTCTTTACTGCTTTCCATCTTCTTTCTGTTATGATCTCTTGCCTGCTCTCCCTCTACCATTTCAATTTTTTTTTTTTTATATTTTTGAAACTGAAAACACTTAAACACATAAATCATAACTGTCTAAAAACTTAAGGGGTATATCGGCTGGAAACCAGACGTTAATCTCCCTTCGATTGAAGGTATTGCAGAGACAATCGGGTAGAACAACGCCACGTACCCCACTTAAAACTAAATAAACACATAAACATAATATACAAGAACAATATGGACAACCGGACAACTGGACGTAGATCCGTTTAGGACCCTTTGCGAGGACCGTGAAACAGATCTGAGACCAAAAACTGAAACATTAAAGCATGACTGGACAATATAAATCTAAAAGGAAACAAGAACAAATAAAGAAAACAGAGAACTAATCTAATTTTTTATGCTTCTCTTTTTTTTTTTAGTTCTTTTTATTTTTTTTATGTTTTTGTTCTTTTTTTATTTTTTATTTAAGTATTTGTATATTACGAGAGGAAGGATGAGTGATATGGAATCAGAGAGATATACCAGTCAACGATGGCGTCCTACAGATGATCAGATCACGATGATGACCAAAATATTCAACTATGGGGTCACACACCCAAGCCGAGCGCAAGTCGTCGAGATCGCGTCTCGACTAAGGGCTTTCGGCGAAGCCACTGAATACAACGTACACTGCTGGTTCAACAACCACGGCAATCGGGTCAAGCACTGGCAAGCGGAGATAGACCCTACTGGCACTCTCTTTTCACAACTGCCGCTGTACATGTACGGTAAGACCTCTGATCACACCTCCATTTTTATTGAAAATTTTCACTTCCTCTTCTATTATTAACACATGTTTTTTTTTTTTTTTTTTTTTTTTTTTTTTAATTTTTTATTTTTTTATTTTTTTTTTGTTTGAAAGAAAAAAACTGGGTGATAATGAGGGCACCGAGGCTGCTGAATCTGTTTCCAGTCCCGATCATTATCGATGACGACAAAAATGAACGAGAAATTCCTCCACCAAAGCCTCCGCTCGCATTCCGAACCAGAGCTCCCTCAACGGAGCTCTCCCTTAGACCACCACAACCAGCTCGAGAATTCTTCCAGTTTTGATGTTTTGTTTATTTATATTTTTTTTTATGTTTTTATTGGCCGAGTGTGGCCAGAATATGGGCTGTAATATGAACACTTATATTTTTGTTGTTTTTATTTTTTTTTATGTTTTATGTTTTTTTATTTGGTTTGTAATATTAACGATCACTAAAGATCGACCCCCGAACATCTTTTAATTTCATATATATCTACTGCAATTTCATTTTCAGATTTGTTCAATTTCCAATTTTCCATTACTGTAATTTTTTTGCATTGATGAATGAAATCTTTCTTAGTCTAAACAAAATTTTCAATCAAAGATCTGTATGAAACAACTAAGAAATTATTTTACAGTGAAGAAAAATAAGGGAAAAAAATGAGATCTGAAGTGAAATTTTTAATGAATTATTGGTATGAAATAATAAGAAGTTGAGGGCCGAATAAAAAAAAATTCATGGACATCGCAAAACAATTTTTGAATTTTTGAATTTTTTTTTTTTTTCTTTAGGGATAACAATTTGAAAACTAAGAAGAAAAAAATAAATAAATATACATATCATAATACAGATTTGGCACGCTTTTAAAAAATTTTATCACAAAATTTTTTTTTTTCTTTTTAGTAAAAACACTAAGAATGAGGAAGCAAATAAAACACAAAACACATTTTTTTTTTCGTTTTTAAATATATGAAAAATAAATATATGTACATCTCATAACAATTAAATTTGAAAAGAAAAATTTTTTTGCACACTAAAAAAAAATTATCACAAATAAATTTTTTTTTTTTTTAAAAAAAAATAATAACTCGAAAACTAATAAAGAAAAATAAAAGGAAAAATAAACATAAAAGAAAACAAAATTCATCCCGAGACCATACTTAAATTACACTGTCCTAAATGTTTTCTAAGCATAAGATCATCAATTAAAACACTAACAGATAAAGGACAAATGCAATAAAAGTAGGAAAACGGGGAAGAAAGAAAAAGAAAACTCCCCTGGTCAGGGTGGCAGTTGCCAATTTTGGACTTGTAGGGAGATGTTCCCTTCTTCAGGATCCAGCATGAAAGTGTTGAGGACGAACTGCTTCATCCTCCAAATCTGATCAAGTAGGGAAATATCTTCCACCACCGGATCTAAGCAGCAATTGTTGATGAGCGGGTACAGCAGGTGCCTTCCGAACTTTGATTTGTCAGTGTTAGCACCTATGTTTTCCACTGTGGGTGCATATTGGTCAAATTCATTTGTACCTCCTGCAATAGGGTTAGTGCAATATGGTTCTACAGAAATATCATGCAGAGGTATAACACCCAATCCCAATTCATCATACCGAGCCTTAGATACAACCTCATAACATGAATCCGTTTCAAATATAGAAACAATATCTATAACAGGTTCAAATTCATGTTCAGTGCATGGAGAACAAATATTTGAATGTGATAGTAAAAAGCGGTCCTCATCATGCACAGAGGAAAAATTAAAATCATGCTCAGCAACAATATAGTCATCAGCATACCTCTCAACAACATACTTATCAGTACAATCAAATTGAGGTATGCTTACCTCCTCTTCCTTGAAGATTGCTAAAGTGTGAGAAGATGAAGGTGGTCTACCTGGTTCAGGATTACTGCTTATTCTTGCCTGCTCCTCAAAATATTCTTCTGTCTCCTCAAGTGCAAGAGTGGACATCTGCCTGATCTGATCAGTCAGATTTTGAATGGCAGCTTGAGTTTCCTGCTGAAACTCTATGCTCTTTTTCTTGAACTGCATGTTCCCTTTCTGTAACTGAACGTTCTGCATGGTCATCTGCTCCAATAACTCCTTCAATGTAGGTTCAGAAGTTGAAGGCTGAGAAGCTACTTGGGCAGGAGCATCATACTGCTGACTCTGATATTGCTGAACTGGTGGAACCGGCTCCCAAAGGGAGCTCTCAGAAGTTTGAGGATGAGACATATTGTTCTCATCATAGAAATCAGCAGAATTAAAATCACAGTAATATCCAGAATGATAGTCATAGCTAGAGGCATCGACAGAATAAGCAGAATTCACGTAATCAAAATTGGTAGACATGGACAAATAAAAAGTAAAAACTAAAAACTAAAAATTACGAATCAGATAAAACAAAACACATTTATACATGCTACAAGCACACACAAGACAGAACATCAATAGTAAAAATTTTTAATAAATCTTTTTTTTTTTTTTTAATTTTCAAATTTTTTTTTTTTAATAACAACTAAATACAGAACATAGCACAATTAAACACATATATACACAATATATATTAACACAGCATAATCGAAAAACACAGCAAAAATCTAAAACAAAAAACCTGGAACTGAAGTGACAACGCCGCCAAAATTTGCTTAAGGTGTCGTTGTCGCCTACAAAAATACAAAACACAAAACACACAAAAGACACATATTAACAGAACAAAAATTAACAGAACAAAAATCTAAAACTGAACCTCCATTGATCCCCGGCAACGGCGCCAAAATTTGATACGACTGTCGCGGTCATACAAATTTTATACAAAAATTTATGCAGTATAATTACTAGGAAGTGACTCCTAGGTCGTCTCTCAAGGACCAATTTTGTGGCGGTTCAATCTCAGATCTTTTACACAAAGTGGGGGGTTGTGAATGTTTTGATTTGGTAAAATAAATTAAAACTGCACTGGGAATTAAACACTACTAAATTTAAAACACTAAAATTTAACCACGGTAAAAACTAAACGGTAAAAGATGGTAAAAAAAATTGAACGGTAAAATTAAACGCATAAATAAAAACATCAGTGAAAATACGTTGATAGAAAATAAACCGTAAAAATGACGTTGAAAATAAACTGAACGGTAAAAAGCAATGACTGAATTTAACAGTACAGAAAATACTGAACGATAAATTTAACAGATAAAAACATTTAACTGAAAATGGAATTCAACACTTAAATTAAAATTCTGGACAGTAAAAATAAAAATTACAGTAACACACTACACTCTTCAGAAAATAAATCACTGTTGCACTGTTTGGAAAATGAAAATACAGAGAGTTAATTGAAAGAGGAAGAGGCAGTAGCCTCCTCCCAGACGTGGGTAGTTCCTACACTACTCCTAAAATCCACCCTCAAATCTCTGGTGCTGCCTTCTTTTTATAAGCAATTTTCTGATCAATTCCCGTAACATAGTTTCTTCCCGTGACTTCTCCTTCATTTATCTTCAGCACACTTTCTTCAATTTGTTGCCCACTGTGTGTGGGTCTTGCTGCCCCCTTTTGTTTCTAACTGCCAATAATGAATGAATTATAGGTTCTCCACTTTTCTCACTTCACGGGAAAGTTGCACCCATTTCCTACGTGCAGACAAAAACATTCCCATGCAAAATAAACAAATAATTTCCTTTGAGTGTGTGGCTTTTCTCCTCTATTTGCTTCTGCATGATGCCGTGAGTGTGGGGCTGTTGGTCCGTGTTCTTGCTTCCACTGCTGGGCGTGCAAGAAGAAGCTCCTTCATGTGCTGGACCAAATACTGAGTAGCTGCCCCTGGTTTCTAGCTATCAGCGCCTTCTCCCTCTCCAAATGTTCATGGTTTTGTTGCTGGACGCTGCTTCCAGTTCAATACCGAGTGCACCTCCATCTTTTAAAACGCAAACTTTGCTTTGGCCGTGGGCTCCCCTGGATGCAAGACTTGTTGGATGCATGGAGGCTGGACCACTTCTTCTCCTCCATTCAACCGTGAACAACCTCTGCTAGACGTTCTTTTCTCTAGACCAAACCTTCACTCACGACCTCTGTTCTTTGCTTCTTCCATCCATCACCGTGCACCTCCATAACTCTTCTCCCTTGAACGTTGCAGCTGCTGTTTTGTTCAAGCTGCTGGATGCTACCTCTTTTTACTGGACGTGCAACACCTCTGTGAAGGCTGCTGGAAGTGTGAATCTGGATAGCTGGCCTGCTGCCTCTTCTTCGTGCACCCCTCCAAACTACTGGAAAATGCTGTCCGTCACACCCTTCAAGCACCTCCGTGGGCCTACTACTGCATTGAACGTGCTTCTCCCCTGCTGGACACAACGTTCTTTGCTGGAAAAATGAAGAAATTTTGATGCAGCTGGATTGGACGTGGTAAAGCTTCTTCGTGCACCTCCTGGACGCGCAAATGTTGGATGTGGAGCTGCTGGGCTTTGCTTCCAAGCTGGACCGTGAGGAAGCTCCTGGATGCTTGGTTCCAAGTGTGGACGTGGAAGCTGGACTTGTGAAGAGTTGCTGGATTGATTGGTGAAGGTTGTTGCAGTTGTTTCAACTCCAAGCTGCTTGGAATGCCATGAAGCTTTGGACGTGAATGCTTTCTTCCTAGGCCGTGTCTTTCTCCAAATGTGTCTTCCATTCAGCAAGTGATAGTCCAGAGCATTGCATTCTTTCACAAGTAGTAGTGGTCCCCTCATTCACGGATAACACAACTTAGTGCCTTCTTCTCATGTGCAGCCGTGTGGGACATGGTGTCTCCTTGTCAATATTAAAGAATAACATTCCCTTCTTACCCATTTGCATCCATTGTGCGTACACGTGAAAATGAGTTACCAAGTGGGCCATAAAATAAATTAGCACAAAACATGATAATGAAATATGTTTCTCCCAACAAAACGTGAATGGCCGTGAGGTGTGTACGGTTTTCAAAACAATTTTACTTCTTAAAAATTCTAAGGAGTGTAGCTTCTTCCAAAATAACACAATGTCAAATAAATAATCTTTGAAAGTCCCAAATTGTATCTTCAAAAATTTTCCTGTAATCAATAATGAAAATAATTAGCTCAGATGATTCAAATTAACTAAAATAAGAATTTCTGATCGATTTAAGCACAATTAAGAAAAATAGGAAAATACTGGACAATTAAGCACAATTCCCTGATTAATTCTAGTGCAGTAAACTAAGTGAAGTGAAGAAAATACTGACTCATCATTAGCTAAGACTTAAGGACGAAATAATTGGATTGTATTATGCAAAAGACGAAAATAAACATGTATGCATGAGGTTTTGATCAATGGCAAAAGCAAAAGACAAGCACTTTCAATGAAATATATTAATGAATATGTTGTTGGGGGTCAATTTCATCTTATCCACTCTCATATATTTTAGGAATTCGACATTCAAGTCATCAATGTTAATGCCACTCTCTAAATTACCTTGTCAAGAAGGCCTATTCCCAATTACGAGTTCATACAATTCCTAGCATTCCTAGTAATTAGTTCTTTTAGCACAGGAGCTTAACGACAACCAATATAATATTGGGAGTAATTCCCCGGATCTAGACTTCCCCGTACGTTCCCGTATCGACAAAATCAATAATCATGCATTGAATGAGTTAAACAAAGCAAGCCTTGAGCAAAGAGGAAAAACCCTAACTAATGATGAAAGAAAGCATAAGTCTTAGATTAAGATGCAAGCACAAATTCCATATATGAGAGCTTCAAAAGATTACATTGATTCCCCAACAAACATACAAGGTTTAGTTCACCATATTCATGGTGAACCTAGATGAACAATAATGAAAGAATGAAAGATAAAACCCTAGAAAGGTGAAGAGGTAGCCTGAGCATCAAGGATCCTCCTTCAAAGGGGTGGAAGAGAGAGTGTTTGCTTCGTTTCTGCCAAAGATACAAACCCTAGGACGACCTAAAGCTTATATACTATTCTAAAATTACAGAAAATCTAGGCCCAAGCCCATAAGTGTGCTGCTCAGTGGTAAAGTACCGCTCAGCGGTGAGTGCGTGAGTCGTTTCTTTCCCTCAACGGCCATTTTGCCCCTCAGCGGACCTCCCGTAAGCTCCTGAGTGCCGCTCAGCGGTAAACTGCCGCTGAGCGGTAACTTCGGCTTCTCCTTTTACACTTTTTAATGTCTTTTCTGATTCCATTTCTCTCCTTCTTCACTTCTTTTACTAAATTCACCTTAAAACCTGCACAAAAACACTGAAATCAAGCATAAACCTGTCCAGCTCTCTTATTTCTGAAAATATGGATAAAAACATGATTTCAAGCTAGTTTCTAAGTATAAAGGTTGCTTTTAGTGTCAATTTTAAGCATGAAAATAAGAGTTTTTCAACTGTTATCAGTATGGGAAGCCAAAACCAAAGACAAAAAAGTGACAACGACCTTTGCACAACCAATTATAATACGTTACACAACAATGCCTTAAACAATATACATAAATGTTATACAAAATCTAACTTTTCCAAAATCTAACACTCAAACGAAAATTTTCCACATTTTATAGTGTTCAAGAAAATGTAAGAGACAAATACCACAAACCATAGATTAGGAACGCAAACCTGACTTCCCCAAAGATGAATGCTTCCAAATTGGAACAACATGTCATTGATGTTCTTCCCAATCTTGCATATTTCTCTCCCAAACCACGATCAAGCCTTCATTTCTCAATCTTAATTTAATTTTCAAAAAAAGAACCCTAATATCACAAATAGAATTTCAAAAATAATAAATCCACCTCACTACCCCTTAAGGACTCCACGTCAGCGAATAAATGACATTTCACTCTCTGATTGCACATATGGACATTTAGTCGTTAACGATCTAAACATTGTTTACAAAACGGACTAAATTGAACACAAATTATGATCTTTAGAACTACATTGAACCCAAAAACAATTAGGACCAAATCGAATATAGTGAACAAAAATTGGGACAAAAATGGTATTAAGCCTAAATATTGCTTCTAATTATCAAAATCATATCTTCCTTTGAAACTAGAGATTTCAAAAATATTTCCTTATGACATGTTTCGTGAGGGGTGTAAAACAAAGAGTTGAGGGGTGAGGCTATATATAAAATCCTTGAGTTGTTGGGCTCACAAAAATGGATTAAACACAAATTGGGTTGTTTTATTTTATTATTATTTTTTGGTATTGTATTTTTTTTTGTGCTTAAATTAAAGTTTGAAAATTTAAAGAAAGTTTATTTCATTTTTTTTTGTCTTTATTACCAACCATTAATTGAAAACATTTTTCTATATATTTTTAATTTTTTTAAAAATTATTTACTTAAATGAAATTGAGTGTTGACAATTGTCCCTCTTTATCTATATTTTAATAGATAAAATGAACTTTTGACTTTCCATGTTATTATAGTAAAAGATAGATAAAGATAAAAACACTAATTTCGTCCGGGTTTTAAAGGAAAAGAAGAAAAACATAAACGATCACTAATGCCAAGAAGAGTTTCATGATCCAGAAAAGAGAAATAAGCTTGACTATCCTCAAGGAGATGATCTTGATGAAAAACCTCATGAATGGTGTGCCAACTCTATTGTGTTGGAACAATCGGTACCGTTATAGAGTCGTGCAGTGGAATAACTTATAAAGCGGAAAGAGTGTTCAGTCAAACTCTTAATAAGATGGTCAGTTTTAGAAATTTAATTTACTTAGAGACAAATTTCCAAACAGTTGATGTGTATAAAACAGTAAAGAGTATAGAGAGCAAGAAAATTCAACATAGAATTTTTATCCTGGTTCGATTCAAAAGAATCTACGTCCAGTTGTTAATCACTATAAAAAGTGATTAACGTTTTCACTAAAAATAGTTTCACAAGTTTACAATAGAGTGAATGAAACAGAAAACAGATAAAACCTTCCTTCGAACGAACGAACCGGAAGAACAGAAACTTTGCCAACTTGAAGAGAACCGCTCCGACCTTTGACCCACAAAGCGCGAGCTTCTCCTTTTCACAAGACCAGGCAATGCAATGAACAAGCTTTTGGAACTTCCTCAGATCACATTGTATTCTCAAAAGCTTTTTTGTTCAACTCTATATTTCTAATTTCTCCAAAACAAAATATATAGCCAAGTACACTGAATGCCAAAGGTCAACTCCCAACTGCCATGAATAATCGATTATATTAAGTGATAATCGATTATTCAAGTCCGTTATAGGTTTTCGAAAAAGTGATAATCGATTATATGAAGTGATAATCGATTTATTCAAGTATGACTTGTGATAATCGATTATTGCTTCATAATCGATTATTGTAGTTAAAAATGTAAGTTTACAAGTTTTACAAGAATTTCCTACTACATTTAATTTCTACAAATTTGCTTTTAACTAATTCTAATATCTTCTGCAACTAAAACTTCTTGTAGCATCATCAAAACAAATTTCTTCAAGATTTACCAATACTCCTTATTGGTAACAATCTCCCCCTTTTTGATGATGATCAAAAAATTTAATTTTAAAAGCAAGTTTGGCTTACCTGCAAAACATACAAGCTAACAAACAACAACAAGGTTAGCAATACCTGTAATAATTTATACTTCTCCCCTTGTATTATTCTTCTCCCCCTTTTTGATCAGAAGCAAAAAGATCAGATGTTAAAGGCTCCCCCTAAATATGATCTCCCCCTCAATTAATCAAAGGATGCATATAATCAAGAGATCATTTTATTTATGAAAATAAAGATTACATTGTAAGAAGACACATAACAAACAGAATTATAACATAGATGAAATGGCAAGTAAACAACAAAAACAGTCTAACAGAGAACCTATATCTAAGACTCAGGACTAGGAGATCTCGCGGGAGGTTGAATGTTGAGATGATTCTCGATGTTAGATAGGCGAACATCAAGATCAAGAAATTGATCAACCATGTGCTCATCAACAGATCGTTGCCAATCATAAATCGCCTCAAAGTGAGTCTTTTGTGCAAGACTCATATCCTCCAATTGTTTAGATAACCTTGCAAAATGTTCTTCCATAGAAATTGAGGAAGAGGAGGGTATGTTGGATGGTCCAGCATCAGACGGAGCAGCAGCACTTACTGGGTCAGCCATATGAGTGTCCATGTCATCATCTTCATCTACATCAGGATGATCATCATCTTTGTGAATAAGGACTCTGCCTCTAGTAATGAATCCCATCTGACGAAAGGTAGTATCGCCAATTTCCGAGCCAACAACTTGAGTGGCTTGGACAAGTTCTCCGTCAACAGTGACACCTTTGTACTCCAAGATTCGAGAAATAAAAAGAGCATAAGGAAGGTGATAAGAATGGGATTTCTTAGCTTTTACCATAGTATCAGCAATGAGAGTAGGCCAATCGATGTGTATGTGATTTAGGATCCCATACAGAAGAAGTAGATCCTGTTCAGAGCATTGAGCATGATTGGTTGCTCTAGGACATAAGATCCAGACAAGTAAGTAGTGAATCATCCTTTCTTCAACCTTGAAACCTCCAACAAGCAATTGCCTTCGATTAGTCTGTTGTTCAGGGTGACGTTGGAAGGACTGAAAAGTCAATAATCGATCGAAATCTTGGAGTCCGAGATGAACTTTGACAGCATCATCCCAGATGGGTAGTTGGGCAACGTTGGTCCACACATCATCATCTAAAATTATGCGGACACCCTTGACTTTAGTGGAAATAATCCCATCTCGATATCTCATGTTGAAATAGAACACTCTGATGAGATCGCGATAAATGCAACCTTTTTGCTCCACCAGATTTGAGAGTCCTTGATCATTAAAAAGCTCTGGAAATTGAAATCCATAGAAACGGAAAAAAATCAAGGCGAATATACTTTACCGCCATGATTCTTCTCTCTTGCCAGGAAGTAACGTAGTCCGCATGTTTCTCTTGATCTGAAATCCATCCATCAATAGTTGTCGGACGTGGTTGAGAGGAAGAGGATGCTCCAACAGTTCTGCGGCGATGTCTCCTTGAATCTGCCATGGAGAAAGGTTGAGGGAGTGATGTTTGAGAGATTGAGTAAAAATTGGAGAGATTTGAAGCTCAAGATTTTGATTTCAGCAGTTTCTGGGAGCAAAGAGATGGCCAATAATCGATTAGAGTGGCCTATTTATAAGAAGAAGGGAAAAACTAGCCGTTTATAGCCGTTTGGAGCCGTTATGGGAGGCTCCAACGGCTTTATTTTCGAAACTGTTTGCGTGATAATCGATTATCGTAAGTGATAATCGATTATCTGCTCATTGGTCACTTTCCAGAAATTGTGCGATAATCGATTATGTATGAAGATAATCGATTATTTGCTCATGATTTTCCAGGGATGAGTTTGAAGATTCATAATCGATTATGGGGTAAGATAATCGATTATCTTAGTGTAGAGGATGTATCCCAGGTTTGTAATAATCGATTATGACCTGATGATAAGCGATTATTAACGCTGATATTTCGAAAATTTGCAAAGAACCATAAATGTGGAGTCTAAGACATGTCTAATACTCCTAACTCTCTTCTAAGCTCATAGAATCTATCTTTAGGCAGGGCTTTGGTAAAGATATCAGCTAATTGATGTATCGTGTCAATGTATTCAATTTGGCAATCTCCCTTTTGAATGTGATCTCTCAAGAAATGATGTCTAATTTCAATGTGCTTAGTTCTTGAGTGCATTATGGGGTTCTTAGTTAGGTTGATAGCACTAGTATTATCACATTTCAAAGGAATGTGATCAAGGAAGATATCAAAATCCTCCAGTTGCTGTTTCATCCATAAGATTTGGGCACAACAATTGCCAGCAGCAATGTATTCAGCTTCAGTAGTAGATAAAGCTACACAAGCCTGTTTCTTTGAATGCCAAGACACTAAAGAACAACCCAGAAAATGACAAGTGCCACTAGTACTTTTCCTATCAATTTTACAGCCACCATAGTCTGCATCAGAATAACCTATTAAACTAAGTGAAGCATCAGATGGATACCAGAGTCCAAAAGAAGTGGTTCCTTTAAGGTATTTCAAAATCCTTTTGACAGCAATTAGATGAGATTCTTTAGGATTAGCTTGGTACCTAGCACACACACATACACTTTGCATAATGTCTGGTCTACTAGCAGTGAGATACAGTAAGGATCCTATCATTCCTCTAAACATGGTTTCATTTACCCCTTCACCAGATTCATCCTTATCTAAATAGTAAGACGTTGCCATAGGTGTGTTGGCTTCTCTACAAGTATCCATACCAAACTTCTTAAGTACTTCTCTACAATATTTAGTTTGAGAGACAAAAGTCCCCCCATCTATTTGCTTTATTTGCAGCCCTAAGAAGAAGGTAAGCTCACCCATCATAGACATCTCAAATTGACCTTGCATTATTTGTGCAAATCCCTCACATAATGAATTATTTGTAGACCCAAAAATAATATCATCTACGTATACTTGAACAAGCAAGATATGTTTTCCTACTTTCTTAATAAATAGGGTGGAATCAACCTTTCCTCTAGAGAAATCATTTTCAATCAAGAAGGTACTAAGTCTTTCATACCAAGACCTAGGTGCTTGTTTAAGACCATACAAGGCCTTTTTTAACTTATAAACATGATTGGGATATTTAAAATCCTCAAAACCAGGAGGTTGACTAACATATACCTCTTCTTTAATAAAACCATTCAAAAATGCGCTTTTCACATCCATTTGGTACAATTTAAACTTCATCAAAGAGGCATAAGCAAGTAATAATCTAATTGCTTCTAACCTGGCTACTGGAGCGTAAGTTTCATCATAGTTGATACCTTCCTCTTGACAGTAGCCCTTTGCAACTAACCTGGCTTTGTTCTTTGTGATGTTTCCATCTTCATCAAGCTTGTTTCTAAACACCCACTTTGTTCCAATGATTTGAAAATCATCTTGTCTAGGAATGAGTTCCCAAACATCATTCCTTTCAAATTGATTAAGTTCTTCTTGCATAGCAACACATCATTTATCATCTTGAAGAGCTTCCTTTATGTTCTTAGGTTCTACCTGAGACACAAAAGCTACTGTTAAACAGAAATTATTAAGATTGTGTCTAGGAGTTACCCCTTTTAATATATCTCCGATGATGTTGTCCAGAGAAAGTCCTCTTGGTTGTTGATAACTTTTAGGATCAACTACTTGATGTTCATTTTGAGTTTCTGGTGGATAGTTTTCATTTAGATACATCTCTTCAAGAGCTTCCCTCAAATAATCCTCATCACCTGCAATTGGTTTATTTGACTCAAGAGGGTTCACCTCAAGGTCCACAATTTCATCAAAGACAACATGCATTGATTCTTCAATTGTCAAGGTTCTTCTATTAAACACCCTATATGCTTTGCTAGTTAAAGAATATCCTAAGAAGATTGCCTCATCAGATTTAGCATCAAATTTGCCTAGATTATCTTTACCATTATTCAAAACAAAACATTTACATCCAAAGATTTTCAAATGAGATACATTTGGTTTTCTACCGTTAAACAGTTCATAGGGAGTTAGCTTAAGAATAGGCCTAATTAGCATTCTGTTCAACACGTAACAAGCAGTACTAACTGCATCAGCCCAAAAGTATTTTGGCACATTTGATTCATTTAAAAGAGTCCTAGCTAGTTCTTCTAATGACCTATTTTTCCTTTCAACAACACCATTTTGTTGGGGAGTTCTTGGAGCAGAAAAATTATGAGCAATTCCATGTTTTTCACAAAACTTTTCAAAAGATTCATTTTCAAACTCATCACCGTGATGACTTCTCAAGGTTTTGATTTTCAATTCCTTTTCATTTTGAACAGGTTTTGCAAACGATTTGAATGTTTTAAAAGCTTCATTTTTAAGGGTTAAGAAGAATGTCCAAGTAAATCAAGTGTAATCATCAACAATCACAAGAGCATAGTAGTTTCCACCAAAACTTTTAATTCTAGATGGACCAAACAAGTCCATATGCAGAAGTTCTAAAGGTTTTGATGTTGAAATCATGGTTTTAGATGAGAATGAGGATTTGTTTTGCTTTCCCTTTTGACATGCAGAGCAAAGTTTATTTTTCTCAAATTTTAAATTTGGCAAACCAATCACAAGATTTTTTGAAATCAATTTATTCAAATGTTGCATATGTATATGTGCAGCTCTTTTATGCCATAGCCAAGGGTTTTCCTCTTTAGCAACTAGACATGTTATATTATGACTAGATGCATTTTCAATATCAATCAAGTAAATGTTATTATGCCTAACACCTTGCAGAGCAATTTCAGTAGAATCTTTAAAATATACTGTGCATCTATCACGTTCAAAAGTTACCTTGAGACCCTTGTCATATAATTGACTTATGCTTAGGAGATTGTGTTTGAGACCTTCAACACATAATACGTCCTTTATAGTCAATGTGTTTCCTCCTCCAATGTCTCCATTTCCAATGATTCTACCTTTGTTGTTATCTCCATAAGTCACAAAGCCTTGCTTCTTCTTCTCAAAAGAAATAAACTTTTTCTTGTCACCGGTCATGTGTCTTGAACAACCACTGTCAAGATACCACAATGACTTCTTTGACTTAATAAGTTCCTACAAAACAAATTTGAGCAAGACTTTAGGTCCCCAATCTTATTATGGGTCCTTGGGGTTAGTTTATGCCAACATACATCATTTTACAGTTTTAACCCATGCATATTTACCATTTGGAACACCAAAATGTTTGATGCTGCATTTGTTTGAGGTGTGACCAAGTTTCATGCAGTAAAAACAACAAGCCTCATACACTTTATTTTTCACAAAAGTCCCTTTTTCTACCCAAACTGTACGGGTTCTTATCACTTTAGATTTTTTGTGTAGATGTGTGTTTCTACTTCTTGCATTGCTTTTCTCAAAGTTTGTTTTGGCATATGATTTAGACTTAGTTGCCTTTGCAAGTAAGTGCTCAAGAATGTCAATATCAAATAGATGACTTTTACATGATAGACATTCAATAGGATGTACAATAGTATCAGATTCAGATAATTTAGTTTCTAAATTACTAACTTTGTTTCTTAAAACAACTTCGTCATCTAGAACTTTTTCATATCTCAATTTCAATTCATTATGCTCTTTCTTTAGCTTTTTATGAGCAACATTAAGTTTTTCAGATTCATTTAACAAATCAAGAAATGCCTTTTGTAAGTCAAACTCATTACTTGACTCTAAGCTAGAATCACTTACTTGGCTTCCTGCATCTTCTAGGTCTGCCATTAAGCACAAATTTGCTTCTTCATCTGATTCGCTTGAGCTTGAAGAACTAGAAGCATTCTCTTCCCAAGCTATGTAAGCTTTCTTCTTCTTTGGAAACTTTCTTTCTTTCTTTTCTTCACTTTTCTTATTTTTAGGACAGTCAGTCTTCACATGACCTCTTTCTCCACATCCATAACATTTAATGCTTGAAGAAGATCCATGATTTTCTTTCCTTTCTTCACGGTATTTGTCTTTTCCCTTCGCTTTCATAAATTTTGCAAACTTCTTAATCATAAGACTCATGTTTTCTTCATCATCATCGGAGTCATCATTTTCAATCCTTTTAGAGTTCTTTCCTTTGGAGATCTCGGACTTGAAGGCTAGTGTCTTTCTTTTGCCTTGGTCTTCTTCAGCCGTCAATCTTCTCAAGTCAAGTTCATGCTTACGGAGTTTCCCAAACAAGATTGGCATAGACATTTGAGTAAGATTTTGAGACTCAGAGATGGCAGTCACTTTTGGTTGCCAAGACCTGTCCAATGATTTCAAAACTTTTACATTTAATTCATCAGTATCAAAAGTCTTACCCAACCCTGTCAAGTGGTTCACTATGTGAATGAATCGCTTTTGGACATCAGAAATTGTTTCTCCAGGTTGCATTCTGAACATCTCATACTCCTGAATGAGAGTTTCTTCCTTGCACGTTTCACGTCCTCTGTTCCTTCATGTGTGACTCTGAGAACCTCCCACATTTCTTGTGCTGTCTTACAAACTGAAATTCTATAAAACTCATCAAGTACAACAGCAGATGAAATAATGTTGCGAGCCTTAATATCAAATTGAGCTCTTCTATTTTCCTCTGGAGTCCAGTTAAAGTATGGTTTTTCTACTTCTACACCATCAATAGTTCTTTTTGGAATATAGGGACCATTTAGTACAGCTTCCCAGATGCCTCTATCAACAGACCCCATAAAAATTTCCATTATGACTTTCCAGAATGCATAGTTATCACCAGTAAAGAGTGGTGGTCTGTTGATGGAAGCACCCTCGGCATATACTTGAGTTTGATGACCGACCATTTTCGAAAAAAAATTTGAAAAAATATCAAAGCAAGCTCTGATACCAATTGTTGGAACAATCGGTACCGTTATAGAGTCGTGCAGCGGAATAACTTATAAAGCGGAAAGAGTGTTCAGTCAAACTCTTAATAAGATGGTCAGTTTTAGAAATTTAATTTACTTAGAGACAAATTTCCAAACAGTTGATGTGTATAAAACAATAAAGAGTATAGAGAGCAAGAAAATTCAACACAGAATTTTTATCCTGGTTCGATTCAAAAGAATCTACGTCCAGTTGTTAATCACTATAAAAAGTGATTAACGTTTTCACTAAAAATAGTTTCACAAGTTTACAATAGAGTGAATGAAACAGAAAACAGATAAAACCTTCCTTCGAACGAACGAACCGGAAGAACAGAAACTTTGCCAACTTGAAGAGAACCGCTCTGACCTTTGACCCACAAAGCGCGAGCTTCTCCTTTTCACAAGACCAGGCAATGCAATGAACAAGCTTTTGGAACTTCCTCAGATCACACTATATTCTCAAAAGCTTTTTTGTTCAACTCTATATTTCTAATTTCTCCAAAACAAAATATATAGCCAAGTACACTGAATGCCAAAGGTCAACTCCCAACTGCCATGAACAATCGATTATATTAAGTGATAATCGATTATTCAAGTCCGTTATAGGTTTTCGAAAAAGTGATAATCGATTATATGAAGTGATAATCGATTTATTCAAGTATGACTTGTGATAATCGATTATTGCTTCATCATAATCGATTATTGTAGTTAAAAATGTAAGTTTACAAGTTTTACAAGAATTTCCTACTACATTTAATTTCTACAAATTTGCTTTTAACTAATTCTAATATCTTCTGCAACTAAAACTTCTTGTAGCATCATCAAAACAAATTTCTTCAAGATTTACCAATACTCCTTTTTGGTAACATATTGATGAAGGAAGCGCGATGTACAAACCTGATGAAGGGTGTACCAATCCTGTGGATGAAGGAAGCGAGGAGTACAAACCTTATCAAGGGTGTACCAACCCTATGGATGAAGAAAGTGAGGTGTACAAACCTCGTGGAGGATGTACCAATCCTATGGATGAAGGAATTGAGACGTACATACCTTGTGAAGGGAATACTGATAACAGTTGAAAAACTGTTACTTTCATGCTTAAAATTGATATTAAAAGCAACCTTTAACACTCAGAAACTAGTCTGAAATCATGCTTTTGGTTATATTTTCAGAAATAAGAGAGCTGGACAGGTTTATGCTTGATTTCAGTATTTTATGCAGATTTCAAGGTGAATTTAGTGAAAGAAGGTAAGAAGGATAGAAATGGAATCAGAAAAGACATCAAAAAGTGCAAAAGGAGAAGTCGAAATTACCGCTCAGCGGCAGTTTACCACTGAGCGACACTCAGGCAATCATGGTGGATGCGCTGAGGGGTGAAAAGGCCGCTGAGGGGAAGAAAACAACTCACGCACTTACCGTTGAGCGGTAGTTTACCACTGAGCGTCACTATTTTGGGCTTGGGCCTAATTTTCTGTATATTTAGAATAGTATATAAGCTTTAGGACGTCTTAGGGTTTATATCTTTGGGAGAGACGAAACAAACACTCTCTTTTCCACCCCTTGAAGGAAGATCTTGGATGCTCAGGCTACCTCCTCATCTTTCTAGGGTTCTATCTTTAATTCTTTCATTATTGTTCATCTATTTTCACCATGAATATGGTGAACTAAACCTTGTATTGTTGTTGGGGAATCAATGTAGTCTTGTGAAACTCTCATATATGGAATTTGTTTTAACATCTTATTTTTAAGACTTATGCTTTCTTTCATCATTAGTTAGGGTTTTTCCTCTTTGCTTAAAGCTTGCTTTGTTTAAATCATCCATTGCCATGATTATTGATTTAGTCGATATGGAAACGTACGGGGAAATCTAGATCCGGGGATTATTGATTGATTATATTTTTTGTTTATTTTATTGTAGTTGCATAATAGGGTTTTGCATGAGTAATGTGAAAATGTTATTGTAGGGAGTAAGTAAGAGGCATGGTTAGGATGCACTTAGGTTAAGCTAGGAAGAAGAAGAGCACTTCCCAAAAGTACCGCTGAGCGACAAACTGCCGCTGAGCGGTAGTGTCACAGAATGGGCTTAGGTTGCCCCTTAGCGGAACCCGAGCCCATTGGGATATTTTTATACCTTAAGTCGTGCTTTGGCTTCTATTTTTAGATTCTTCTTTGCACACACACTCCTAAACAATTTTCTAAAGGTTCTCTACATGTTTCCTTTCATTCCTCGTTAGAAAATCTCCCTTCTACTCACTTTCTCACTAGTTTTCCATCTAAGTTTGGGGTTGGGCGAGAGTATCATTGAACGGGCTGATTTCTTCATTGTGGTTTACTAATGTTTAACAATGTATCTTGTGGTTTTGTGAATTATGTTTGATGCAGGGATGGCCTCATCATCGGACAAAAGAAATCAAGACTATAGGATCCAAGAAGAAGGAGAGGAAGAAGACTCTAACGACAACATGAGTTGATGAGGAACTGAGATAGCATTCACTGATGGATGCTATCAGCACTAGAGCAGGATATGTTTTATCTTCTATTTTGTTTTAAACTTATTTACTTTTGTTTTAGAATAGGGTTTGATGTACTCAATTGGAAACTTTGTCTGTTATGATGATTTGCTTATGATTGTGATTGTTTGATAAATAATGCTTGATGATGTTTTGAGATTGATTGATGTTGAGATGTGCACATTATATGCTTATACAGGTGATTCACAAGCTTTGTGAACAAATGCATGATATTGTGATTGTTATTGTGAGATTAAGCAGGATGTGTATGTCAAATGTGAATGAGCTTATATGTGAGGTTTTGAGCTCCAGAGTTTTTATGATTGAATGCTATTACTTTGAAAGCATGAATGATTTTGCCCAGGTTTTCTATTATTGAATCAATTGCTTGTTTGCACCATATGATCAAGGCCATATGTTGGTAACGCTTTTATTAGCCAAATTCATGAATTTAGCCTACTAACAGAGAGCACTTTGTGTTCCATCGTTTGAACCCTTAGCCTTGAACATAATTTGGAAACCCTTGTTGAAAAGCTTTACCTTGAGTTAAGTATAAAATATTTTGTGGTATTGACAAATGTTCAAGTTTGGGGTTGTTAGAAAACAGAAAGGGAAATTGAAAGCATTGAGCTAAGAGTTAAGAAATAAGTATGTAAAAAGAAAAAGAAAAGAAAAAGCAAAGCTCAATGCAAAGGAAAGTTGGGAATAAGTAAGAATGGTTGTGTTTATATGATTCTCTTAACTCAAGGGTTTTGTGATCTAGAAAAACCAATTTTCTTGTTAGCCCAGCCACGTTATAAACCATTGAAAAGTCCTTGTGATGATGCTTGCTTGTAAGTGTTTTTGATTGTGATTAAATGAAAGACAAAGTTGATTCATGTGACATTGTGATAGTAGAGTGAATGAGTGAATACCTCTTATACACTTGTGTTTGAGTGAAACACTTTACCTAGTGAGGAAATATTCCATTAGCACATGAACATCTATGCTTAGTTGATTGATCATTCATGAAAAATAGCATTTGTTGGATATTAAGTGACTTTATGAACACCAAAGCATGTGCATGTCTTGATTGAAATCTTTGTCATGAGTTGAATTGAAGTTTGTATGATGAGTCAATATTTTCTCAATTTCACTTAGCTTATTGTACCGAATTTAATCAGGGAATTGTGCTAGAATGTCCGGTATTATCCCGTTTTGCTAATTGTGCTTAACTTGGCCAGAAATTCTAAATTTTGATTAATTTGAATCATCTGAACTAATTAGTTGCATTAGTCATTGCAGGAAAAATATTGGAAATACAATTTGGGACATTTAGAAGAATATTCATTTACACAAGGTTTTGGCATCCAAAAATACACATGCTTCTACCTAAAGTTCTTCAATTCTTGGATTTTAAGAGGCATTAATTCTCATGGTACATGGCATCTCACGGCTGAATGAATTAAGCACATATCTACATGGTTTTTACGTGAGCACCAAACCAAGTAACAGCACATTATAGGAGAAATCTAGCTCTTGGTTTTATTGGAGAATAAAAGGAAGTCTACACTTCTCGGCACCCAGCACAAATAATAGAGGAATCTTTCTTTGGAAGTGGGAGCCACATCTTTCTTGGTTGGGATGAGATTTAGAATTGGTTTGGCCATTAAATGAAGAAACCATACGAGGCGTGTGGGGTACATTTACCACTTAGTCATCTTTTCATTTTTGAAATGGAGAAGAATGGCTTGGTAGACATGTCAGGGTCGGAATTAAATCAAATGGAGTTGGTGACATGAAAGCAAAATGCTGAATTTTATTTTAGTAAGTGGTGTCACGGCCCACATGGGAAAAGTTTTGGCTTGAAGTGCATATTTTCTTTTGACTCTCGGTACTCTTCCACCTCAAGCTTACACCACTTACGCATCCACCACGTTGAAAGAAAGAACTCAGCTGTCACGGCCTTGGCTTTGGAAGAATAGGAAGCATCTATTAAAGAGGACCATTCAGCTGGAACGTGATGGAACAGCTGCAACATGATTGAAGAAGAAGCAAACCATGAAGGAGTAGCTACCGAGAAGAAGAAGAACTATAGCCAGCTGCACCGTCCAGAAGTAACTCCATAACAGCAGCCACCACCTCACGTAAAGAGAAAAGAAGATAGTGGAGAGGAAGCCGTGAAGTGAGATGAGCAGTTCATGGTCCAGCAGCTTGAAGCTGGAGCAGCTCACCAAGAAGCTTCTTCACCTTCCTTTTGGTGAGCACACGGAGGCAACCCAGCAGTACACATACAAGGAGAATCCAGCAGCTAGTCCAAGCAAAGAAGGAGGCTATACGGATGTGTTACTTGGAGTGGAGAAGGAAGAAGAGTATGGAAGGTAATCCACGGTTGCAAGGTGCAGAACATGACAAGAGAGTTTGCAAAGTGGAGGGGCCCTCACCTTATTTCTTTGGCTCACCCAGGAGGTGAAGAAAATCTTCATGGGGACACAAACAACACAAAATCTGGATGGAAGGCAGACCAAGAAAACCGTGAAAGCTGGAAGTTCACGGGTTGCTAATTGGAGATAAAACAAAACAAACAACTTGGTTGAAATGAAGGAGGAATATACGCATATGTTCTGAGTTTTGGGCTATAAAAGAGCTGCAGCCAGAGAAGAAAAATTATGAGAATTTAGATTAGAATTAGGAAAACACTCACAGTCTGGGAGGAGGCTCTCGCCTCTTCCTCTTCCTCTGCATTTTTCATTTTAAACAGTGCTAGTGTTTTATTTTCTAAAGCAGTAGAAGTGTGGCACCAGTTTGCTTGTTTCATTTTGAGTTGTATTGTTCAAGAATTTTAATTTAAGTGATGAATTCCATTTCCAATTAAATGTTTTTATCTATTAAATTTACTGTTCATGATTTTCTGCACTGGTAAATTCTACCATTTCTTTTTACCGGTCATTTTATTTTCAAACGTTTTATTTTTTTTTTTACTGTTTTGATTTTACTATTTCTAAAATTTACTTCAGTGTTGTTAAATTCTGTTTTATTCAGTTGTTTTTCAATCTATTTTATTTTCCTGTGTCAAAAACATCCACAAACCCCCCCACTTCGTGTTAGATCTAAGACTTAACCCATATTTGGTCCTTGAGAGACGACCTAGGAGTCAAATCCTAGTCCTGTACTGCATTCTTATCTGCAAACAACTTTTGTGAGCGGTGCGACCCGCTCATCAAAATGGCGCCGTTGCCGGGGACCAAAGACGGTTTGGTTTTAGATTTTTTTTTGTATAAAGTTTTGTTCTGTTAATATGTTTGTTTTGTGTGTTTTGTCTTGTATATTTTTGCAGGCGATAACGACACCTTCAACAAATTTTGGCGGCGTTGTCACTTCAGTTCCAGGTTTTTTGTTTTAGATTTTTGCTGTGTTTTTCAATTATGCTGTGTTAATATATATTGTGTATATATGTGTTTAATTGTGCTATGTTCTGTATTTAGTTGTTATTAAAAAAAAAAAAATTTGAAAATTAAAAAAAAAAAAAGAAAAAATTAATTAAAAATTTTTACTATTGATGTTCTGTCTTGTGTGTGCTTGTAGCATGTATAAATGTGTTTTGTTTTATCTGATTCGTAATTTTTAGTTTTTAGTTTTTACTTTTTATTTTTCCATGTCTACCTATTTTAATGTTGTGAATAATGCTTATTCTGCCAATGTCTGTGATTATGATTCTTATTCTGCATATTACTTTGATTTTAAATCTGCTGATTTTTATGATGAGAACAATATGTTCCATCATCCAATTTCTGAGAGCTCTCTTTGGGAGCCAGTTCCACAATATGAGAGTCAGCAGTATGATTCTCCTATTCAAATAACTCCTCAGCCTTCTATTTCTGAACCTACATTAAAGGAGTTACTAGAGCAGATGACAATGCAGAACATTCAGTTTCAGAAAGGGAACATGCAGTTCAAGCAAGAGAGCATGGAAACTCAAGCTGCCATGCAGAATCTGAGTGATCAGATCAGGCAGATGGCCACTCTTGCACCTGAGGAGACTGATGAAAATTTTGGGGACCCGGCAGAAGTAAGCAGTAATCCTGAACCAGGTAGACCACCTTCACCTTCCCACACTCTAGAAATCTTCAAGGAAGAGGAGGTAAGCATACCACAATTTGATTATTATGTTGATTGTGATGATGATCGGTATGCTAATGACTATATTCTTGCTGAGTCTGATTTTAATTTTTCCTCTGTGCATGAAGAGAACCGCTTTTTACTATCACATTCGAATGGTTATTCTTCATGCACTGAACATGAATCTGAATCTATGATTAATATTGCATGCAATTTAGAAATTGATTCATGTTATGAGGATTTATCTAAGGCTCAGTATGATGAATTGGGATTGGGTGTTATACCTCTGCATAACATCTCTTTGGAACCACATTGCACTAACCATGTTGCAGGAGGTGTACATGTATTGCATCAACAAACACCCACAATTGAAGACAAAGGTGCAAGCTTACAAAACGGTTTGAAAATCAATTGGCACCTGCTGAACCCAATCATCAACAATTTTTTCTGCTTAGATCCAGCGATGGAAGACATTTCATTGCTTGATCAGATCTGGAGGATGAAGCAGTTCATCCTCAACACTTTCATACTGGATCCCGAGGCGAAAAACATCTCCCTGATTGTCCAATTTTGGCAACTGCCACCATAATCCAGGGGAGTTTTCTTTTTCTTTCTTCCCCGTTTTCCTACTTTTATTGCATTTGTCCTTTATCTGTTTAGTGTTTTAACTGATGATCTTATGCCTTTAACTGATTTAGGACAGTGTAGTGTAAGTGTGGTCTTGGGGGAGATTCTGATTTTTGTTTTTCTTTTAAGTTTGTTTTTCCCTTTTCTTCTTAGTTTTCGAATTGTTATCTTTAAAAAAAAAAAAAAATTAAAAAAAAAAAAATATTTTGTGATAAAATTGTTTTTGTTTTAAGCGTGCCAAATCTTTATTCCGATATGTATATTTATTTCTTAGTTTTCCAGTTGTTATCCCTTAAAAAAAAAAAAAATCAAAAATTCAAAAATTGTTTTGCGTAGTCCTTGATTTTATTTCGACCCTCAGTTTCTTACCAATATTTCATTAAAAATTTTCACTTCAGATCTTATTTTTCCTTATTTTCCTTCACTGTAAATATAATTTCTTAGTTGTTTTCATACAGATTATTGATTGAAAATTTTGTTTAGACTAAGAAACATTTCATTCGGTCATAAGAGCAAAAATTACAGTAATGGAAAATTGGAGATTTAACATATCTGAAAATAAAATTGCAGTAGATATATATAAATAAAGATGTCCGAGGTTCGATCATTATTGATCGTTAATATTACAGTCCATAATAAATAAAAACATAAAAACATAAAAAAAAAAAAATAAATAAATAAGTGTTCATATTACAGTCCTTAATTCTGGCCACACTCGGCCAACAAAAACATAAAAATAAAAAAAAACATAAAACTTTAAAAATGAAAGAACTCTCGAGCTGGTTGTGGTGGTCTAAGGGAGAGCTCCGTTGAAGGAGCTCTGGTTCGAAAAGTCACGAGCGGAGGCTTTGGTGGAGGAATTTCTCGTTCATTTCTGTCGTCATCAATAATGATCGGAACTGGAAACAAATTCAGCAGCCTCGGTGCCCTCATTATCACCCAGTTATTTTCTTTCAAACAAAAAAAAATAATAAATAAATAAATAAATAAATAAATAAATAAAAAATAAAAAACTTGTGTTAATAATAGAAGAGGAATGGAAAATTCAATGGAGGTGTGATCAGAGGTCTTACCGTACATGTACATGTATAGCGGCAGTTGTGAAAAGAGAGTGCCTGTGGGGTCTATCTCCGCTTGCCAGCGCCTGACCCGATTGCCATGGTTGTTAAACCAGCAGTGCACGTTGTATTCAGTGGCTTCGCCGAAGGTCCTTAGTCGAGACGCGATCTCGACGACTTGCGCTCGGCTTGGGTGTGTGACCCCATAGTTGTAGATTTTGGTCATCATCGTGATCTGATCATCTGTAGGACGCCATCGTTGACTGGTATATCTCTCTGATTCCATATCACTCATCCTTCCTCTCGTAATATACAAATACATAAATAAAAAATAAATACATATAAAAAGAACAAAAACAAGAAAAAAAAAAGCATAACATAAAAAAAAAAAAAAACAAATATATTAGATCATTAGTTTCAGTGTTTTCTTTATTCGTTTTTGTTTCTTTTTAGATTTATTTTGTCCTGTGAGTCTTTGATATTTCTGTGTCTGGTCTCAGATCTGTTTCACGGTCCTTGCAAAAGGGTCCTAAACGGATCTACGTCCAGTTGTCCGGTTGTTCTTGTCCATATTGTTCTTGTATATTATGTTTATGTGTTTATTTAGTTTTAAGTGGGGTACGTGGCGTTGTTATACCCGATTGTCTCTGCAATACCTTCAATCGAAGGGAGATTAACGTCTGGTTTCCAGCCGATATACCCCTTAAGTTTTTAGACAGTTGTGTTTTATGTGTTTAAGTGTTTTTCAGTTTCAAAAATATGAAAAAAAAATGAAAAGGGAAAGGGAGAGCAAAATAGAGAAAGCACAATAAAGAGCAGAAAGCAGGAAAAGAAAGCAGAAAAAGAAAAAAAAAAAGCGAATAAGATCTGAAAGCAGGAAAAGAAGAAAAATGAAAGATCTGGAAAGCAGGAAAAGGTAAAGCTTAAGAGCAGAAAGCTTAAACGGCAGAAAGAAGGAGATCAAAGGTGTAGAGGACTTACCCGGAGTAGTAGGGCTTACAAAAGCTTGACGCAGATCTTAGATGCTCCGAAGGCACACAGGCAGAGGCTCCTCACAGATCTCACTCAGACTCTTCAGAAGGCGAAGGGGCAGAGCTTCCTCGCAGATCCAGACGCTCGAGAGAGAGAAGAGAGAAGAGAGCAGAGAGCAGAGAGTTGAGAGAGCAGAGAGTTGAGAGAGCATAGGAGAGAGCAGAGAGAGTATAGAGAGTTGAGAGAGAAGCAGAGAGGAGAGAGTGAGAGTCAGGAAATGGCGCTCAGACGCGGAGGAGTGGCTCATTTGTAGCCAAAGCTTTGCCACTGTAGCAACAGTTCCGGTCTTTGCCACCGAGACTGTTGTCACAGTACCGGTCTCCTTTTTCAGAAAAAAAAAATAAAATAAAAATAAAAATAAAATAAAATAACATAAAATAAAAAATAAAAAAATGTTAGCATCTACTGATGGGTGCTAGGTGTTTTAGACATCTGCTGATGGATGTCCCTGATAACATCTGCTGATGGATGTTACTGAAAATTTCTTCCCATTTCCTAACATTTTATTGCACTTGTCTATATTATTTGACTGCTCTGAAATTGATCATCTGATGATTGTAACACACTGAGGACATTGTGTGATTTAAGTGTGGTCTACTGGGAAGAAATTCTGATTTTTCTGTTAGATTGTATTTTGTGTGTTAAATTTTTTGTTTTTGAGTGTTAAATTTTTCTGTTTTTAAGTTATTTTTATCGAGTTTTGTGTGCAATAAATTTTACATTTTTCTCCTGATTTCTGGATTTTGTCTAAGTTGTAGATTTTTCCTTCACTTACTTAATACTTATAGATTGCAATCCTTGCTTTTCTCTGCTTGGAAAGATGATTATGTGTTCAAGAGGTTGAATTGATTATAACACGGATACCCTGTGTGAGATTTGAGCCACTTAATGTTCTTTCTTGTGTGATATGACTCTTGATTTCTTGCACATATGCCTTGGCTTGATTCTTATTGATATACTTGATTTATATGCATGTTTAGAAGTGATAAAGGCAATTTTATTCTTGAGCCTCTTTAGCCAAATAAGCCTACCTTGTTATTATTCTTTTAAGTTTGTTTTTCCTTTTCTTCTTAGTTTTCGAATTGTTATCTTTAAAAATAAAAAATAAAAAAAAAACAAAAAAAAAAAATATTTTGTGATAAAATTGTTTTTGTTTAAAAGCGTGCCAAATCTGTATTCTGATATGTATAATTATTTTTTTTTCTTAGTTTTCACATTGTTATCCTTATAAAAAAAAAAATTCAAAAATTCAAAAATTGTTTTGCGTATTCCTTGATTTTATTTCGACCCTCAGTATCTTATTATTTCATATCAATAAAAATTTCATTTCAGATCTCATTTTTTTCCCTTATTTTTCTTCACTGTAAAATAATTTCTTAGTTGTTTCATCAGATCTTTGATTGAAAATTTTGTTTAGACTAAGAGAGATTTCATTCATCAATGCAAAAAATTACAGTAATGGAAAAATGGAAATTGAACAGATCTGAAATTGAAATTGCAGTAGATATATATAAATAAAAGATGTTCGGGGGTCGATCTTTAGTGATCGTTAATATTACAAACCAAATAAAAAAAAAAAACAACATAAAAAAAAATTAAAAACATAAAAAAACATAATTGTTCATATTACAGTCCTCATTAATATTATGGCCACACTCGGCCAACAAAAACATAAAAAAAAAAATAAAAATAAAAATAAAAAAAAAACATAAAACATTAATAATGAAAGAATTCACGAGCTGGTTGTGGTGGTCTAAGGGAGAGCTCCGTTGAGGGAGCTCTGGTTCGAAAAGTCACGAGCGGAGGCTTTGGTGGAGGAATTTCTCGTTCATTTTTGTCGTCATCGATAATGATCGGAACTGGAAACAAATTCAGCAGCCTCGGTGCCCTCATTATCACCCAGTTGTTTTCTTTCAAACAAAAAAAAAATAAATAAATAAATAAAAAATAAAAAACTTGTGTTAATAATAGAAGAGGAATGGAAAATTCAATGGAGGTGTGATCAGAGGTCTTACCGTACATGTATAGCGGCAGTTGTGAAAAGAGAGTGCCTGTGGGGTCTTTCTCCGCTTGCCAGCGCCTGACCCGATTGCCATGGTTGTTAAACCAGCAGTGCACGTTATATTCGGTGGCATCTGCGAAGGTCCTTAGTCGAGACGCGATCTCGACGACTTGCGCTCGGCTTGGGTGTGTGACCCCATAGTTGTAGATTTTGGTCATCATATTGATCTGATCATCTGTAGGACGCCATCGCTGACTAGTGTATCTCTCTGATTCCATCTCACTCGTCATCATTCCTCTTGAAATATTCTAAAACTTAATAAAAAAAATATATAAAAATAAAAAGAACAAAAACATAAAAAAAAGAAAAACAAAACATAAAAAAAAAAAGAAGCATAAAAATATATTAGATTCATAGTTCAGTATTTTCTTTAAATTGTTTGTTCTTGTTTCCTTTTAGATTTATTTTGTCCTGTCTGTCTTTGATTGTTTTTGTGTCTGGTCTCAGATCTGTTTCACGGTCCTTGCAAAGGGTCCTAAACGGATCTACGTCCAGTTGTCCGGTTGTTCTTGTCCATATTGTTCTTGTATATTATGTTTATGTGTTTATTTAGTTTTAAGTGGGGTATGTGGCGTTGTTCTACCCGATTGTCTCTGCAATACCTTCAATCGAAGGGAGATTAACGTCTGGTTTCCAGCCTATATACCCCTTAAGTTTTTAGACAGTTGTGTTTTATGTGTTTAAGTGTTTTCAGTTTCAAAAATATGAAAAAAAAAAAAATTGAAAAGGGAAAGGGAGAGCAAAATAGAGAAAGCACAAGAGGAGGCAGAAAGCAAAGAAGAACGAAGCAGGAAAAGGAAAACTGAAATGAAAGAACAGAAAGATTAAAGAAATGGAAAAGCGGTAAAGGACGAAAAGAAAGTAAAGCAAGCAGAAAGAAAGGCAGATCCAGGAGCAGAGGACTTACCTGGAGTAGTAGGCTGGCAGAGAAGCTCCTCGCGGATCTCAGACTCTTCAGATGGCACGGTGGCAGAGCTTCCTCGCAGATCTAGACGCTCGACAGAGAGAAGAGAGAGTTGAGAGAGCAGAGAGAGAGAAGAGAGGAGTAGAGAGAGAGCAGGGAAGTCAGAAATGTTACTCAACGCGGAGGAGCGGCCTATTTATAGCCAGATTGCTTTCCACTGTAGCAACAGTTCCGGTCTTTGCCACCGAGACTGTTGTCACAGTACCGGTCTCCTTTTTCAGAAAAAAAAAAAATAATAATAATAAAAATTATTAGCATCTACTGATGGGTGCTAGGTGTTTTAGACATCTGCTGATGGATGTCCTTGATAACATCTACTGATGGATGTTACTGAAAATTTCTTCCCTTTTTCCTAACTTTTTATTGCACTTGTCTATATTATTTGACTGCTCTGAAATTGATAATCTGATGATTGTAACACACTGAGGACATTGTGTGATTTAAGTGTGGTCTACTGGGAAGAAATTCTGATTATTCTGTTAGTTTCTGTTAGTATGTATTTTGTGTGTTAAATTTTTTGTTTTTGAATGTTAAATTTTTCTGTTTTAAGTTGTTTGTAGTGTGTTTTGTGTGCAATAAAGTTTACATTTTTCTCTTGATTTCTGGAGTTTGTCTAAGTTGTAGATTTTTCCTTCACTTCATTAATACTTATGGTTTGAAATCCTTGCTTTTCTCTGCTTGGAAGATGATTATAATGTTTAAGAGGTTGATTTGATTGTGACGAATACCCTGTGTGAGATTTGAGCCACTTTATTTTCTTTCTTGTGTGATATGTATCTTGATTGCTTGCACATATGCCTTGGCTTGATTCTTTTTGATAATTCTTGATGGATATGCATGTTTAGAAATGATAAAGGCATTTTATTTCTTGAGCCTCTTTAGCCAAATAAGCCAACCTTGTTATTATCCTTTGATAACCCCTTTGAGCCTATACTGTATATATTTCTTTGTGTTGAAGCTCATACACTGATCCTAAGTGAAAAACAAATGATTACCTTAACCTTAGGAAAGTCTGGAGCTACAGAAGTGTTTTGAGAATAAGTGTGGTCTCCTTGGGAATTCTGATGAATTGGCTAGTTGGTTCCTCATCATGTTTTGAAATGATAATATATATCCTGTTGTGTGATATAAAAAAAAAAAAAAAAAGAACAGGATGGAAAAAATTTGATGAGAAAAAGAGAAAAATTGAAAAATAATTTTGTGAATAATGGAGTCGAGAAGAGGATTGAATTATAGGTTTGGGTGAGATTTCACTGTGTTTACATTTTTTTTTCCTAGTGCACCTCTATTTCTTCTGAGCTATAGCTACTTATCCAAATTTATCCTCCCCTGTCCTTGGCCCCATTACAACCCAGTAAAGACCTTTTGATCTAAACGTGCATATGTTTTAAGTGTTGATATTAGAAGCTTGCCAAGTCTACTTGTGTTTGTTTTCTTGAGTACATTGAGTTGAAATTATTTACCCTAAACACTTGAGAGAAACACTATTAGTGCATCTGTGAGGTTATGTTATTTTTAAATCACCTCTTGAGCTGATTAATTATTTTGCCATACTGTGAACTGCTTGGATGATTTCTGTAAGTATGTGCTTTTCTTGATTTTGTGTTGGAAAATTTCTACTTCTTTCATCGGTCCATAATTCTTGAGAATTCTGTAAATTCTTTTTATTTTTCTTGAGTCTTTGTTTTCTGCGTGCTGAGTGTGTGTCACCTTCCTAGAAGTCCTTTGAACTATTCCCTGATTTGCGTCTTAATTTTGCCCAGGAGTGCAAAAGACTAAGTGTGGTCTATTTTGATGAGCGGGTCGCACCGCTCACAAAAGTTGTTTGCAGATAAGAATGCAGTACAGGACTAGGATTTGACTCCTAGGTCGTCTCTCAAGGACCAAATATGGGTTAAGTCTTAGATCTAACACGAAGTGGGGGGGTTTGTGGATGTTTTTGACACAGAAAAATAAAATAGATTGAAAAACAACTGAATAAAACAGAATTTAACAACACTGAAGTAAATTTTAGAAATAGTAAAATCAAAACAGTAAAAAAAAAAATAAAACGTTTGAAAATAAAATGACCGGTAACAAGAAATGGTAGAATTTACCAGTGCAGAAAATCATGAACAGTAAATTTAATAGATAAAAACATTTAATTGGAAATGGAATTCATCACTTAAATTAAAATTCTTGAACAATACAACTCAAAATGAAACAAGCAAACTGGTGCCACACTTCTACTGCTTTAGAAAATAAAACACTAGCACTGTTTAAAATGAAAAATGCAGAGGAAGAGGAAGAGGCGAGAGCCTCCTCCCAGACTGTGAGTGTTTTCCTAATTCTAATCTAAATTCTCATAATTTTTCTTCTCTGGCTGCAGCTCTTTTATAGCCCAAAACTCAGAACATATGCGTATATTCCTCCTTCATTTCAACCAAGTTGTTTGTTTTGTTTTATCTCCAATTAGCAACCCGTGAACTTCCAGCTTTCACGGTTTTCTTGGTCTGCCTTCCATCCAGATTTTGTGTTGTTTGTGTCCCCATGAAGATTTTCTTCACCTCCTGGGTGAGCCAAAGAAATAAGGTGAGGGCCCCTCCACTTTGCAAACTCTCTTGTCATGTTCTGCACCTTGCAACCGTGGATTACCTTCCATACTCTTCTTCCTTCTCCACTCCAAGTAACACATCCGTATAGCCTCCTTCTTTGCTTGGACTAGCTGCTAGATTCTCCTTGTATGTGTACTGCTGGGTTGCCTCCGTGTGCTCACCAAAAGGAAGGTGAAGAAGCTTCTTGGTGAGCTGCTCCAGCTTCAAGCTGCTGGACCATGAACTGCTCATCTCACTTCACGGCTTCCTCTCCACTATCTTCTTTTCTCTTTACGTGAGGTGGTGGCTGCTGTTATGGAGTTACTTCTGGACGGTGCAGCTGGCTATAGTTCTTCTTCTTCTCGGTAGCTACTCCTTCATGGTTTGCTTCTTCTTCAATCATGTTGCAGCTGTTCCATCACGTTCCAGCTGAATGGTCCTCTTTAATAGATGCTTCCTATTCTTCCAAAGCCAAGGCCGTGACAGCTGAGTTCTTTCTTTCAACGTGGTGGATGCGTAAGTGGTGTAAGCTTGAGGTGGAAGAGTACCGAGAGTCAAAAGAAAATATGCACTTCAAGCCAAAACTTTTCCCATGTGGGCCGTGACACCACTTACTAAAATAAAATTCAGCATTTTGCTTTCATGTCACCAACTCCATTTGATTTAATTCCGACCCTGACATGTCTACCAAGCCATTCTTCTCCATTTCAAAAATGAAAAGATGACTAAGTGGTAAATGTACCCCACACGCCTCGTATGGTTTCTTCATTTAATGGCCAAACCAATTCTAAATCTCATCCCAACCAAGAAAGATGTGGCTCCCACTTCCAAAGAAAGATTCCTCTATTATTTGTGCTGGGTGCCGAGAAGTGTAGACTTCCTTTTATTCTCCAATAAAACCAAGAGCTAGATTTCTCCTATAATGTGTTGTTACTTGGTTTGGTGCTCACGTAAAAACCATGTAGATATGTGCTTAATTCATTCAGCCGTGAGATGCCATGTACCATGAGAATTAATGCCTCTTAAAATCCAAGAATTGAAGAACTTTAGGTAGAAGCATGTGTATTTTTGGATGCCAAAACCTTGTGTAAATGAATATTCTTCTAAATGTCCCAAATTGTATTTCCAATATTTTTCCTGCAATGACTAATGCAACTAATTAGTTCAGATGATTCAAATTAATCAAAATTTAGAATTTCTGGCCAAGTTAAGCACAATTAGCAAAACGGGATAATACCGGACATTCTAGCACAATTCCCTGATTAAATTCGGTACAATAAGCTAAGTGAAATTGAGAAAATATTGACTCATCATTGTACTTATCTTGAAAAGAGAAATTTTGAATGAAGTGAACCATTAGATGGATTGGTAGAAGATTGAGTTACATCTTGTTTGCTTGAGGACAAGAAAAGTTCTAAGTTTGGGGTTGTGATAACAGTTGAAAAACTGTTATTTTCATGCTTAAAATTGATATTAAAAGCAACCTTTAACACTCAGAAACTAGCTTGAAATCAAGCTTTTGGTTATATTTTCAGAAATAAGAGAACTGGACAGGTTTATGCTTGATTTCAGTGTTTTATACAGGCTTTAAGGTGAATTTAGTGAGAGAAGTTAAGAAGGATAGAAATGGAATTAGAAAATACATCAAAAAGTGCAAAAGGAGAAGTCGAAATTACCGCTCAGCGGCAATTTACCGCTCAGCGGCAATTTACCGCTGAGTGGCACTCAGGCAATCATGGTGGATCCGCTGAGGGGTGAAAAGGCCGCTGAGGGAAGAAAACAACTCACGCACTTACCGCTAAGCGGTAGTTTACCGCTGAGCGGCACTATTTTGGGCTTGGGCCTAATTTTCTGTATATTTTAGAATATTATATAAGCTTTAGGACGTCTTAGGGTTTATATCTTTGGGAGAGACGAAGCAAACACTCTCTTTTCCACCCCTTGAAGGAAGATCTTGGATGCTCGGGCTACCTCCTCATCTGTCTAGGGTTCTATCTTTCATTCTTTCATTATTGTTCATCTAGTTTCACCATGAATATGGTGAACTAAACCTTGTATTGTTGTTGGGGAATCAATGTAGTCTTGTGAAACTCTCATATATGGAATTTGTTTTAACATCTTATTTTTAAGACTTATGCTTTCTTTCAACATTAGTTAGGGTTTTTCCTCTTTGCTTAAAGCTTGCTTTGTTTAACTCACTCATTGCCATGATTATTGATTTTGTCGATATGGGAACGTACGGGAAAATCTAGATCCGGAGAATTTCTCCCAATAGCATATTGGTTGCCGTTAAGCTTCTGCACTTAAGAATTAATTACTAGGAATGCTAGGAATTGTATGAACTCCTAATTAAGGATATGCCTTCTTGCAAGGTGATTTAGAGAGTGGCATTAGCATTGATGAAAAGAATGATGAATTCCTAAAGTATATGAGAGTGGATAAGATGAAATTGATAACCCCAACAACATACTCATCCATCTAATTCATTAAAGTGTTTGTAGTCCTTTTTTCCATTGATCAAATTCATGCATACATGTTTAATTATTGTCTCTTGCATTTAAAACCTACAATCAATTGTTAACAAGTCCAAAATAATCAACAAATCATATAACTAACTAGGCCGTGAGTCCTTTGGGAAAACAATACTTGGTCTTACCGAGTTTTATTACTTGATACGATTCGGTCACACTTGCCGAATTTTAAACAAGTATCTGGCGCCGTTTTTCGGTGTTCATAAATTTGTCATCACATACCAACCCTATAAATAAATGAAGTGAGGTGTATAAACCTCGACGAGGGTGTAACAACCCTATGGATAACGAATTGAGGTGTAAAAACCTTGAGAAGGGCGTACCAACCCTATGAATGAAAAAATTGAGTTGTACAAGCCTCATGAAGGGTGTACAAACTCTATGGATGAAATAATTGAGGTGTATGAATCTCACGAAGAGTGTACCAACCCTGTAGATAAAGGAATGAAGTTGTACGAACCTCACGAAGGGTGTATTAAGCCTATGAATAAAAGAATTGAGCTGTATGAACCTCAGGAAGGGTGTATCAACCCTATAGATGAAGGAAATGAGGCGTACAAACATTGTGAAGGGTGTACCGACCCTATGGATGAAGGAAATGAGATGTACCAACATTGTGAAGGATACCAGGATTTGACCATTGCCTACGTGAATACCAATATTCTTGAGTTTCACTATTAAGAGCTGATATTCTTTGGTTTAATAGGCCAAACAAGGGATCTGTGGTCCAGATGAAACTAGGCTTAAGGTGCTAGACAAAATTGGGATTAAGGGGCCAGGAAAAATTGGGCTTAAGGTAAATTGTGTAATATCATTCTTATTTTTGAAAAATTAATTTGATTGAAGAAGTATGTTGTCTGATCATTAAAGAAGTATATTGTCTGATCATGCTAACTCATGTTATGATGGTATGACATGTGAATGGTATTGCATAATTATTTATTTAAAGTACATGGAATGAAACCCTATATTTAAAGTACATAGGAAATTTAACAATAATTTCAAAGGAAGAAAACATTAAGTCATAATTTTTATACTGGTTCGCCCATTCTTGAGCTACATCCAATTCCCTCTTAATAACTCTTAAGAGGTTCTATTAATCTTATCAAAGATTACAACAAATTTAATCCACTGCTGGTGGAGTATTCTTACACCACTACCGGTCTGCTAGTCAATCTTGTCTAATTTGAGTATTCTTACACCACTCGTGGTTCCAAGTATAGCCCATTCTTAGTTAAGTATTATCTGCCACTCTTGGCACCCTTTGACAACACGTCTAGTAAGAGCTTAGCCTATCTGACATTTATCCCTAGACAACTATCTAGACCGAGTTTACCACTGTATGTTGAGTATTATTCACCACTCTTGGCACCGAGTATAACCAACTCTTGGTTGCAGGTATTATTACACCACTCGAAGTTTACAAGTGTATGATTACAAAATGGAAATAAACCTCTTAGGGAGGATGTTTAACCAATTCCTGTAATGGCTCTTCTTTCTTTCTCTTCCTTTTTGGTTGAAGACATAGGACGATATAAGCTTAGAGCAATACATTTAACTCTTGTTGACTCCTTAGTTTTCTCTCTTCTCTTCTTTGAGTATTTCCAATAGACTTTATGTGCATGGAGATAAACTTCATAGTACATATTCAATAAGGCTTTCTTTTCTTCTCTTCTCTTTTCTTCTCTCTTCTTTCTTTCTAAAAGCTTTTGATGTTGTATGCTCGAAATGAAGTGGCAAGATGTGATGATGATTCTTTTCTTCATTCTTGATAATCATTCTTATCAATCTCTTCTACTAGAGCTTGCTTTCATTTACCCTTTTTCATATTTATTGTGTTGAGAATCATGGGACGATACAAACTTTGAGATGAGGCAGAGTTGATGGTGGAGTTCCTTAAACAAATTCCTTATCTCTCTTTCTTTTTCTTCTCTTCCTTTCTTCCTTTGTCTTTGAACTTTTTTTATTTCTGCTTCGATTGCTCCTCTACATCTTTTTCAATAACAACTTTATTCTTTTTAGTTGATCTTCTTGATATAAGCTTTCTTCAGAGATGATCGTTGGATGTTGAGTGGGAGGTTAGTATTTAGTATTTTGATTAGAGGTACAATGTTTTATCAGAGTTTACATTAAAGAATAGCTTGTACAACTTTGTCAGAGTAGAGATCTTCAAGAAATTTATTACAAAATGTTATTTTCCTCTCTCAAAGTCTTTATCCAACATTTGTAGACGTTCTGATTAATCCTTTGTGTATTCTTTTTCTGCATAGATATCAAGAACAAAATATCCAAGCAAAATAGCATTTTAAAATACATGCATTAAACGTTTTGGCCGTTTATAGGCATTAATTTGTACTACTTATTCAAAATATCTTGTCACACGTCCTGTCAATAATTAATGCATCATTGAAGTATATTGGTCAAGGAAGGTTGGACGATATATGACACATTGATAGTAGACAACATAAAGCATTAGACTCTTGAGAAAAGACTTTTTAGATGCATATTTTAGTGCACTTTCATTAGACAATATTCTTTATAAAATACCTCGTTATAACACTGCTCTTGATGTAGAACATTAAGCTTCAAGGTTTTTGCGATTCACAAGAATAGATATTTCAATTAGAGAGCTTGAGAACATACACCACTAGTTTTCACATATTCCTAGAATGGTTTCTTAATGAAATAATTTTCTTTATATTTTTTCATGAGTACAAAACCGTAGGTATATTATCTCTAAAACTTTTATCTAGGCTTTTCTTAATGTTCAGACGCTTTCTGTAAATAATGTTTAAGATGATATAGTTTTCAGAAAAACATTGATTTGTATGTTCCTATTTTGAGAAGACTTTGTATTAGTATTTAGACGATTTTCTTAGCTTCTCATATAAAATATTAGGTTTTTAACGCTTAAACGCTACTGGTTGAATAGGCGCTTTCTTTAAGAGAAGATATTTCATTTAGTACTTATTGTTAAACTTCAAAACTTGGGTTGTTAGACGATCTAGTTTCTCTAGCCGATCTTGTCTTAACTCTAGATACATGAATGTACGATGAGAAACTAAATATGTTGACTTTTTTGTTTTTGTTTTTTTTTTGGTTTTTACATATGCTCGTGTCAATTGATCTCTTTGTAATCATTAAACTCATTATTTTCAATATTGTATAAAAGAAAGGAATGTCATACATCCCAAGGTCTAATGTTTGAGATAATAATATCTTTGACTTTCTCTTGTGCAACATCAATACATGCATTATTGAATTCGCAAGCAAGTGAAATGCCAGAAAGAGATGTTTGTAAAGGGCTTCAAGGAGACTGGGATAGCCACACGGGCATGTCATTCATTATTCACTTATGAAAGAAGATGTGAATGTCAAGGTGAAATACAAGATATCCAAAAATTTTCCCTAGTTTGGTGTTTAGGAAAATGATTATGGGGCTATGAATGTCAATTAGGAGAAAAGTTCAAGTGACACCCACAGAGGTGCCTAAGTTTTGGGGATGGGCGAAAATATCATGCGAGACCCAATAAGTTGTCGTAGTTTTGGGAGCATGAGTTTTTTTTGGAAGAGGAAATGGTTATGGAAAGGATTGGCTGAAAGGATGACCCCAATTGGTTTAATTTTCTTTCACTTTCTTAGCTAGTAAGGAGTTCCCCTCTTCTTGAGACATTATTTTTCCTTCAATTTTTTTACACTGCATTGTTAGTCATTTCGCCTTATCACAAAATTAAGCTTTATAAAAAATTTGAGCAATCTTATTCAATTTGTGTGGTATTTCATTAGGCTTGTAATGTGACTAGGGACTAAAAGGTATTGAAGAAAATATCTAAAGGCCCAAATTACCTTTTGTGGGTTATTATTTTTCTTAAAACATGTGTTACCATATAAATATTGCATCACTTATTTGTCAAAAATTTTCAAACACTTTTTTTAATTTCATGTTTTAATTGTTTTGTTTGTCATCACTTTATGATTCTTTATGTTTACTTTTCTTGGTGCACTCTCTTTATTTGATCACTGAATTATTTTTTTTTATATCTTGAGTCGATTTCTAATGTGATGATAACCCTGGTTTGAGAATATCTTTGAAAAACAATTTTTTTGGTTCAATACGGTAGCAAGGGATATTTACTTTACAGATAAAGAAAGATGGCCAAACATCACTTGAAATTCTGATTGCTTTATTTTCAAAAGATTAATTATGTGACAATGCTAGATGATCTCATGATCGAAGTCATGCCCGAATCAAATTAATGTTCAAATAAAGTGCAGTACTAGGAGAATTGACCCCTAGGTCATCTCTCAAGGACCAAACAATGGTTTAGGAATTAGATCAAATACGTGGTGGGGGTGGTTATGTGGACAGTTTCACTAATTAACAAAGACTTGAATTAAGATAATGATTAAGATAGGTTGGTTATTGGCTTCCCTACAATGATCCCAATCCCAGATTACAACTAATTATACGCTCTCTTCACCCTAATCCAACACCAATCAACCAACTAAGCGAAGATTAATTGGGTTTCATTAACCACGAATTAAGCAAACATGATTGCAACGATTAATCAATTATGCATACATGAATTAGGCAACTAAGTGTTTACGTAATTTGAAAAGCCCAAAAAAGATTATGCTATGCAAGGTCAAGAGGACAATGGCGGTAAATTCATCTCATGGAGGCAATGCAGTTCACCCATTACCAACCTAAAATAGATTAAGCTATCATTTTGAACGAAATGAAACAACAAAACAAAATGCACATCATAATAGCATAGGAAACTTAAACAGAGTTGGAATTAGAATAGAAAACGAAACCAATGAAGAAAACAAAATACCCATTTGAATTTCTGATGTGAAAATGAAGGTAGAAGAGGAACCCAAAACGAAAATGCTAAACAAAAACAACAAAACGAAAACGCAAAAGAAACTAAGTGCGGAAATGAATTCAACTATTAATTTCCATGGAAAAGAGTCAATACAAAGAAAGAAAACGTAAAACATGTTGAAAAAGCTCTCCAAAAACCTAAAAACGTGAAAAGTGTAGATTGTGAGATCTTGGCAAGTCTGCCCCCCTTTGGCACACCTATCTAGGACATAGTTAACAAATGGGAATGGTATTAAATGCCCAAAAATGGCCTAAACATTAATTATGTCAAAAAATGACCTAAAGATGAAATTAAACTTTAATTTACACAATAATGGTGATGTAGATGGATGAAAATGATGCGGTAAATGACGTGGCCTCCCTCTTGATGTCCCAAAATAATATTCCAAAATTTCTCTACAATTAATAATGAAAATAATTAGCTTCGGATAATTCAAATTAATTAAAATAAGAATTTCTGGTCAAATTAAACATAATTAACGAAAATGGGAAATAATGGACATTCAAGCATAATTCTCCAATTAAATCTAGTACAAGAAGCTTAAGGTTTTATTTAAAGTATATGCAATCTCATAAGGATGGTCCCCTAAACCTAAAGATCAAGGCCACTAGATCTATGCCTCTCTTCCTTCAACTTCTACAACAATTAGGGCAAAGAAGATGTGAAAATGTATGAATGAAGAGAAAAATCTTTGGTTGGGGGTCGCACGATAGCCAAACAAGAAGTATGCCCTAAGTGGTACCACTACAAAAAACCCTATAATTCTAAGTTATACTTAGACCCAAGTCGAGGGCCCCACTCATGATATGCATATTGTGTGTTTGTGACGAGAGAATGTAATGCATACCAAACCTGCACCAACAAAATAGCCCGAAAATTTCTCAGGCAGATATAAACATGTCATCTACCCTAAGGTTTAATATCTAACAATTATTCCAATAATCAAAATAGGCCATAATGTAGATACAAATATTCCAATCATTCCAATAAGAACCAACATAAAGATAATAAAGAGAAATGAAAAAAATAAATAAAGAAAAGCCACATCATTATTGCACATCTAATCAACTAGGCCTGACTCTCTAGTGTTTCAACTGGAGTTGCGATTTGTCACAATTGGGATCACAACATAATGGCGAACCAAAAAAAATGGGTTTAAGAAAGAAGTTTTCGAGTTGTCACCATAGTTTATTCTGAAAAAAAGTATGGATTATATTAACACTTTATTGTGCCTACCCCAAACCAATATTTTAATTAAATGTATAAAGTTCATGTGGTTTTCAAAATGTATAACTTTCTCCAAAAGTAACATTATAAAGAAACAAAAATATATATTTTTTGTTTTATTTGTCCGACCTTGCTACTATGTATTCTCATCCAAAATGAGAAATCAGGTTGACATAGTTATTTATCTTCAAAACCTCTTTGGAAATTTATTGATGGAAATTGCTTTAAGGAGGCTCCTTCAACATAAGATGATCTCCATGATGATTTAATGAAGCTTCTTCAAAGAGGTGGACACTATGATGATCAATTAATGGAGGAAACCAAATAGAGATGAAGAGACGAAGATGTTGGTGTTGTATGATCTTGGTAGATGTCCTTCTAGGAGGTTAGGCCAACCATGTAGGAGAATGTATGAAGAAGTCTACAAGAAGACAATTTCATAATGTGAAATCTCAAGAAGAGAAGTCTTGCATATTTGGCAAAAAGACTTTACATTTAATCAATTTATAAGAATTACAACCTTTCATTTTATAGGTGAAGGAGAAGGCTAAGCATTAAATGTAAGGAGCCTTTCCATCATTTAATGAGGAGCCTAAGCATTAAATGTAAGGAGCCTTATGCTTTGTAACTAACTTAGTCAAAGCATTTAATGTAAAGGCTCCTTGTAACTAACTCCTTCTAAACCCATTTTTAACCCTTTTCTAACCCATTTTAGATGATACCTTCTAACTAAGAACCTAATGGTGTGTTAACTCTCTCTTAAAGCCATCAAGCCTTCTAAACAAAGCTAAAGAAAGTGTCTTGGTCAAATACAAGGCCTAAAACTGACCTATATTACATATTTACCAAAAATGTTTTAATATAAAGAAGAAGACTAAAATATGATCCTCCACGAGAGTAGAATCATTGAAACTCCATCTTCTTTGACCATGACTCTTTCTGAGAGGTCTAATGTGTTCTAAGGCTTAAAGGAAAGCAAGAACAAGCTTTAAAGTCCTTCTTCTTCTTCCAATCTCCTAGCTTTAGCTTAAGTTGATGCTCCCTTCATGAATCTCCATTTAGTTCCTAAAAAAGAATCCATCATTGGTTCTAAATTTGTTATGGAGTGTTTGGGATTTTTGGGAAGTGAACCCGACAAGGACTGACCTTGCTACCACATATCTCCATTCATGATGAAAAATCAAGGATCGCGTAGTTTTGGAAATTTTTCATTGAAAATGTTAACAGTTTTTTTTTTGAAAAATTTATATATTATTTTAGTTTTAACATGGTTTAGAAAAACAAAAGTATCAAACACTATGACGATGAAGACGATCATACGAGTACTCATATACCTTTAAAACATTATTTAATTATTTAGAAAGAAGAATATTATGTATTAAGATAATGCGGATGATCACATGAGTACTCATACCTTTAAAAATGCTTAAAAATAATTTTTTATAATTTAATATTTTTTTATCATTTTATATTTTTTAAGAAGAAAATTGTGGGACATGGAAAATGAAATAATGGGACATGGAAAAGAGTATAATGGGACATGGAAAATGAAATAAATGTGTAAAAAAACAAAAGAGAAAGTCATAACCTTAGAAAGTGAGCAAAACAGTGTAGCAAAAATGAAATAAGGAAAAATGTGCGTACCGTATTGGAAAATGTTAAGAGAATGATGATGCAGGAAGACCTCACTCAAAACAATTTGTTTATGAACATACACGAAAGATGATAAGGATGATGTTGTGGTAGTGACGAAGGTTGAATGATGATTAGTTTTAAGTTGAAAGAACAAGATGAGGTATCAAGCTTAATGTGTAAAGATGAGGTATCAAGCTTAATGTGTAAAGATGAGGTATCAAGCTTAATGTGTAGAGATGAGGTATTAAGCTTAATGTGTAGAGATGAGGTATATAATGATGTGTAGGAGAAAAATGGAGTAGGGTTTTGGGGAAGAAGATATGTGCGTGTGTATGTATCTGTGTGTCACCCTTTTCATGTGATATATTATGTATTTTTATATGTACACATTGTAATCCTAGTCTTAATTATAAGTGAACAATACAAGGAACGAATTGGTCTTGATATTGCGAAGATCAAATGATAATATAATGTCTAATATATTGATTATAATTATTATCATATATATTACTAAAGCAAAGACTGGAAGAAGAACACAAAGACAACAATGACTTCAACAAGCATTCTGAACAAGAAATTGATTTTAGCTTGATGGCCAGACTTACACAATATGAAAATAGTGAAGATAAATATGGAAAAGAGTCAATGTGGTATCTTGACAATGAGTGCTCTAGATACATGACTGAAGATCCTACAAGATTCAACAGTTTATCTCAAAAAACAAGTGGACATATCACCTATGGGGATAACAATAAGGGTAAAATCATTGTTATTGGTAAAATACAAACTCCCTCCTCACCTCTTATTGAAAATGTCTTACTTATTGATGGCCTCAAATGCAACTTTCTTAGTATTACCCAATTATTTAATAAGGGCTTAAAGGACACTTTTGAGTCAAATCATTGCTTGATATGTTATGCATCTTCACATGAACTTGTTCTAGCAGGCAAGAGATATAACAATATATATGGTGGATTTCAAAAATACCTCTTTCAGATCTCATATGTTTATTGTCAAAAGAGGATGAACCTTGGTTATGCCACAAGAGACTTGCACATATTAACATGCCTAACTTAAATAAGCTTGAGAGTAGTCATCTACAAGAACAAAGGCCATACTAATTCTGAATTAAGGTAGAAAATTTCTTAATATAAAGGCTATTAGGAGTCATCTTGGGAGAGAGTTTCAAAGTGAGAGCTTTGAGAATTTTTATGAAGAGCACGAATTTACACAATTTCTCTACACCTAGAACACCACAACAAAATGGTGTAGTTGAAAGGAAAAATACGTCTTTAGAGGAACTAGCTAGAACCATGCTTAATGAAAGATCCTCGCCTAAAGAATTTTTGGCTGATATTGTTAGTATAACTTGTTATGTGCTAAATAGAACCATCATAAGACCAATGCTAAAGCCTACTCCTTATGAATTATTCAAAGGGAGAAAGCATAACATCACTCACTTAAGGGTTTTTGGTTGCAAATGTTTTGTATTAAACAATGGTAAAAGCAATTTAGGCAAGTTTGACTCTAAACCCATGAAGCAATTTTTCTAAGCTATTCATTAACTAGTAAAGCCTATAGAGTTTATAATAAATGTACTTTATATGGAGAGGAATCCATCCAAGTTGCTTTTAATAAGAATTTTGATAGCTTAACTAACACAATGCAACCAAGAGAAAGTATAGATGTAGGTGAATTTTGATAGCTTTACTAACAAAAAGTCCTACTGATATTGAAACTGAAACAAATGCAGAACCTCTTATGGACTAGACAGTTCCAAAGGAGGTGTTAAAAAGAAACATTATAGGAGATATCAATAAAGGAGTGCCTACAAGAAAACAGTTGGGTCAATTTTCTGTGTGTGGCTTTTGTATCTCAAATTGAACCATAAATGTCAATGATGCATTGAAAGATGAAAATTGGTTTTATGCCATCCAAGAGGAATTAAATCAATTCAAGAGAAATAATGTGTGGGAACTTGTTCCAAGAAAAAGTCTAATCAAGTGATTCGGAACAAAATAGGTCTTTAGAAACAAGATGGATGACTCTTGAGCTATTATAAAGAACAAAGGCCAGACTTGTAGCAAAAGGATATAGTCAAGAAGAATGTATAGATTATGAAGAAACATATGCACCTGTTGCAAGACTTAAAGCAATAAGAATCCTACTTGCTATCGTATCTATGCTTAACTTCCAACTATAGCAAATGGATGTGAAAAGTGAACTTCTAAATGGCTAGATCAAAGAAGAAGTCTTTGTAGAACAACCTTCTAGTTTCCAAGATTTTGAGTTTCCAGATCACATTTTTAAGTTAACGAAAGCCCTTTATATACTAAAGCAAGTACCACGCTCATGGTATGAAAGGTTAAGTGAGTTCCTCCTTAAAAAGGAATTTCAAAGGGGTAAAGTAGATTCTACTCTCTTCATTAAGAAATCTGGAAAAGATTTACTATTTGTGCAAATATTTGTAGATGATATTGTATTTGGCTCTACTAGCCCTTTATTTTGCAAGAAATTCTCTAAAAACATTGTTAACACTCGGTAAGTGTAACCGAATCGTATCAAGTAATAAAACTAGGAAGACCAAGTATTGTTTTCCAAAGGACTCATGGCCTAGATAGTTATGTGATTTGTTGATTATCTAAGACTTGTAAAACCAATTCTTTGAGATTTTAAATGCAAATTACTGAAAAGTAAATATGAATGCATGTATTGATCAATTGAAAAGAAGAAGAAAAACACGTGATTTGAAATATATGAATGATTATGTTGTTGAGATTTATCAATTTCATCTTATCCCCTCTCATGTATTCAAGAATTCGTGTTTCTTCATTAATGTTAATGTCACTTTCTAATTTACCTTAAACTCGATGTCTCGGCCAAGAAAGACTAATCCTAATCACTAGTTTACAATGTCTTGTCTCCCTAGCAATTATTCATGAATTACAAAGCACAGAAGCTTAAAGGAAATCAATCATCATATTCCTATGTCTAGATTTATACTACTATTGGAAGAGATTCCCAGATCCAGATTTCCCCGTATGTGTCCATATCGACAAAATCAATAATCATGCAATAAAATGAGTTAAACAAAGCATTAATTAAGCAAAGAGGAATAACCCTAACAATTAATGAGAGAAAGCATATATTATAAAAAACAAATTCAATACATGGGAGTTTCAAAGGATTACATTGATTCCCCAACAACAATAAAGGTTTAGTTCACCATATTCATGGTGAAATTAGATGAAAACAATGAAAGAATGAAAGATAGAACCCTAGAATTCGAAGAGTGGAGCTTGAGCATCTAAGGGGTGAAAAAGTGTGTTTTCTGCTTCATTCCAGCCAAAGATGACTGACCTAGGTCTACTAACCTTATATATTATTCTAAAAATTATAGAAAAGTAAGCCCAAGCACATAAAAATGGCGCTCAACGGGAAATACCGCTCAGCGGTAAGCGCGACACTTTAGATTGACGCTCAGCTGCATTTGCCCCTCAGCAGTGACTACGGGATCAAGAACGCCGCTTTGCGGTAATTTCCGCTGAGCGATACTCGCGTCTTCTCTTTTTGTGCACTTTTCACTTCCTTTTCTGATTCCAACTTCTTCCTACTTCACTTCTTTCATCCAATTCATCTTAAAGCCTGCAAAAACAAGGAAACCAAGCATATAACCCATCCAACTCTCTTATTTCAAAAACATAAACAAAAGCATGATTTCAAGCTAGTTTCTAAGTCATAAAGGTTATCTTTAAGGTCAACTTTAAGTAGAAAAATAACAATTTTTCAATTGTTATCACAACCCCAAAATTAGAACTTTGCTTGTCCTCAAGCAAACAAGATGTAACTCAATCTTCCACCAATCCACACAATGGTTCACCACATTAAAAACTCCTTCTTTTAAGACAAGTAAGTACTCAAATTAGCTCATCACAAAGACTTCAATCAAGATGTGCATATGCTTTAGTGTTCACGCAATCACATATTATCCAACAAAGAATAAATGTTTTTATGTGTTTATGGACTATTTCCTTGCTAGATAAAGTGTTTCACTCAAACACACAAGTGTATAAGAGATCACTCATCCACTCTACTATCACAATGTCACATGAATTAACTTTGCGTTTCATTTAACCACAATCAAAAACACTTACAAACAAGTATCATCACAAGGACTTTTCTATGGCTTATAATGTGGCTGGGCTAAGAAGAAAATTGGTTTTTCTGGATCACAAAAAAATTTTGAGTTAAGTGAATCATTACAATCATTCTTCTTTCTTCCCAACTTTCTTTTGCATTGAGCCTTTCTCTTTTTCTTTCTTTTCTTTTCTTTTGATTTTCACGTGCTTAGCTCTTGGCTCAATGCTTGTTATTTTCCCTTTCTAGACTTGCCAACAACCCCAAACTTGAACATTTATCAATACCACAAAATATTCTCAACTCAACTCAAGGTAAAGATTTTCAAAAAGGGTTTTCAAATCATGTTCAAAGCTAAAGGTTCAAAAGATAGAACACATGGTGTTCTCTTTTAGTTGGCTAAAATCATGCATCTTGGCTAAAAAGGGTTACCAACAAATGCCTTGTTCATATGACACATACAAGCAATTGATTCAATCATAGAAAACCTGGGCAAAGTCATTCATGCTTTCAAAGTAATATAATTCAATCAAAAACTCTGGATCTCCAAAACCTCTCATAATCACAATCACAACATCATGCAGTTGTTCACAAAGCTTATGAACCATCATCTGTATCTTAGCATATATTGCACAATCTCAACATCAATCAATATCAAAGCATCATCAAGTAATACTCATCATGCATAAATCATAAGTAAATCATCATAACAGACACAATTTCAAATTGAGTACATCAAACCATATTCTACTAACAGAAGCAAATAAGTTCAATGAGTTTAGAACATTGGGGTGCCTTCCAGGCAGCGCTTGTTTAACATCACGAGCCTGACCCAAAATCCTTCAGCACCCATCAGTAAGTGCAAACAAACATAGTATCCTTCAGTGGATACTTTTCCACCTAACATCCTTTAGTGGATGCAAACCCTGTAACAAATTTATAACTAAAATAAAAATACCAAAGGTTCATAATTACATCATCAAACCAAAATAAACGTTCTTAAATCGCTGGGTTGTCTCCTCCCAGATAATGCTTGAGACGTTGACCATTGCTCCATGTGGACGCACATTTTTCACTATGAATGGTCCTGACCATTTTGACTTCAACTTTCCAAGAAAAAGCTTCAATCTTGAATTGAACAATAGCACCTGTGACACCCGGGCACTGACGAGGGCAAGGAGTGATCGTTGGTGCAAGAGGCACGATGTGCAAGGGGCACAGTCAAGGAGCGGCTCCTGGCAGGCTTCCAGTGGAAGGGACACATGGATGAATCGAACATACATGGGATCTAGAGATTGTGTAGGTATGGGACTATATAGTTGAAGGATAGCTTAAAGGGATTGATTTGGCTACTCATATCACCAAATGCATTTGCTTTTCGGTAGCCTAACCCATAAGAACTCCATGGTTAAGTGTGCTTAGCCTAGAATAATTTAGGGATGGGTGATGTGTGGGGGCAGTCAATTCCTTGTAAGTTGTCGGGGCATTACAGCACCATAAGGCAAATGTTTTCATTGCAGTATATATTCATTGTCAACTGCCACCAGTATATATTCATTGTTGAAAGATGGTGGAAAAGGTCCTACAAAATCAATAACCCAACAATGAAAGACTTCAACTTCTAAAATGCCTTGTAAAGGAATCTCATGACGTCTTGAAATAGTCCCAGTTCTTTGACACTTGTCACAATTCCTGGCATAATTATGAGCATATTTTAATAAAGTAGGCCAATAAAAACCTAACTAGAGAACTTTTGTTGTTGTTCTTTCCCCATTGAAATGTCCCCCATCCCATAATCTCAAACTTGATAATTCATAGTTGATATATTGTAGCATTACATTTAATGTAACATCCCATAATCTCACACTTGATAATTCATAGTTGATATATTGTAGCATTACACCACCATTAACAATTAATATAAAGGATTTCATACATGATATATAAATGTTTTAAACTCCGATTTCAACTACAAACTCATCAATATAACTCGAACTCTTCTAATTTATTCTTCTATCCCTTTCTTCATTGGCACTAAATCGGACGACATTCCTTTATCTGCTCCCGTATAACAAATTATACGATCATCACACAAACACAAACAAGTAGGGTGAGCTAACATGCAACAAATCATTTATAAAACATGCATAATTACTTTGATACACTCAACAAACATCATATAATAATTATGCCAGACACCCTCATACCATCAACAACAATCGCACCACAGACACTCATCCCATCATACCGCAATCTCTAATAGACATGCATCCTATCATACCACATACACTCATCCCATCGTACCACAATCCCCAATAGACACTCATCCGGATGATACGTTGATGCGCGGTCACGGGAGGTCACGCACTTGTGATGACGTCTACTTCTCCTTACAAATACACTTCCAAAATACTCCATACCATCCACAAGGTTAGTCCTCAACACTATGTTTAGAACCAGCGCATAGACTAGGACCTCTTGCCCTCTCACGACATAATTCATCCTTCTCTACTTGAGACCGGATGATTATTAGAGTATCAGGATAACCTCCAACAACAGGACCCTCAACATCAACATATACACTAATATCATGTCATTACAGAATCTCTCCATGAGACTCATATCATGCTCATATTCCTCAACTCATACTATATCAATACAAAATCTCCTCATAATACTCATATCATGTTCAAATGCATAAATTCAAATCCAATAAAATAAAATCATCACAAAAATCATACAAAATGAATATATCACAAAATAAATTAACAATAATCAAATATCACTATAAATGGTCACTAGAGAAGAATCAAATGTTTGACAAATTAAACTCACCGTAAACGCCAGTACATATGACTAGTCACAACTTACTGGATTTGACCAGGGCTGCTTGATGGACAAATTTATGAGCACCAAAATATGATGTCACAAACTTGTTTCACAATCGGCAAGTATGACCGAATCGTTCAAGTAATAAACTTGGTAAGACCAAGTATCGTTCTCCCAAAGGACTCACGGCCTAGTTTAGTTGTGTGGTTTGTTGATTAGCTAAGACTTAAGAACGAAATATTTGGAGTTTAATATGCAAGACAGAAAATAAACATGTATGCATGAGTTTTTGATCAATGGCAAAAGCAAAAGATAAACACTTTCAATGAAATATATGAATATGTTGTTGGGGGTCAATTTCATCTTATCCACTCTCATATATTTTAGGAATTCAACATTCAAATCATCATTGTTAATGACACTCTCTAAAGTACCTTTCTAGAAGGCTTCTCCCTAATCACGAGTTCATACAATTCCTAGCATTCCTAATGATCAGTTCATAAGCTTAGGAGCTTAACGACAACCAACATAATATTGGGAGAAATTCCCCGGATCTAGACTTCCCCGTACGTTCCCGTATCGACAAAACCAATAATCATGCATCGAATGAGTTAAACAATGCAAGCATTAAGCAAAGAGGAAAAACCCTAACTAATGATGAAAGAAAGCATAAGTCTTAATTAAAAGATGTAAAAACAGATTCCCTATATGAGAGCTTCAAAAGATTACATTGATTCCCCAACAAACATACAAGGTTTAGTTCACCATATTCATGGTGAACTTAGATGAACAATGAAAGAATGAAAGAATAAACCCTAAAAAGGTGAAGAGGTAGCCTGAGCATCCAAGATCCTCCTTCAAAGGGGTGGAAGAGAGAGTGTTTGCCTCGTTTCTGCCAAAGATACAAACCCTAGGACGTCCTAAAGCTTATATACTATTCTAAAATTACAAAAAAATTTAGGCCCAAGCCCATAAGTGTGCCGCTCAGCGGTAAAGTACCGCTCAGCGGTGAGTGCGCGTCTCGTTTCTTCCCCTCAGCGGCCATTTTGCCCCTCAGCGGATCTCCCGTAAGCTCCTGAGTGCCGCTCAACGGTAAAGTGCCGCTGAGCGGTGACTTCGGCTTCTCCTTTTGCACTCTTTGATTTCTTTTTTGATTCCATCTCTCTCCTTCTTCACTTCTTTCACTAAATTCACCTTAAAACCTGCACAAAAACACTGAAATCAAGCATAAACCTGTTCAGCTCTCTTATTTCTGAAAATATGGATAAAAGTATGATTTCAAGCTAGTTTCTAAGTATAAAGGTTGCTTTTAGTATCAATTTTAAGCATGAAAATAACAGTTTTTCAACTGTTATCACAACCCCAAACTTAGAACTTTGCTTGTCCTCAAGCAAACAAAATGTAACTCAATCTCCAACCAATTCATATGATGGTTTACTCATTCTAGAATCCTCTTTTTCAAGATAAGTAACAACTTCACTCAAACTTATGACCAAGAGTTCATTCAAGATGTGCACATGCTTTAGTGTTCACAAAGTCATTTAAATTCCAACAAATGCTATTTTTCATGAATGATCAATCAATTAAGCATGGATGTTCATGTGCTTATGGAATATTTCCTCACTAGATAAAGTGTTTCACTCAACACACAACTGTATAAGAGGTAAAGTGTTTCACTCATTCACTCCACTATCACAATGTTACATGAATTAACTTTGCCTTTCATTTTACCACAATCAAAAACATTAACAAGCATGCATCATCACAAGGACTTTTCAATGGCTTATAATGTGGCTGGGCTAACAAGAAAATTGGTTTTTCTGGATCACAAAATCCTTGAGTTAAGAGAATCATAACAACACAATTATTCTTATTCATTCCCAACTTGCCTTGCATTTGCATTGAGCTTTGCTTCTTCTTTTCTTTTCTTTTCTTTCTCTTTTTCTTTTTCTTTTTCTTTGCATATTCTTACTTTTTAGCTCTTAGCTCAATGCTTTTCTTTTTTCATGTTTTCCTAACAACCCCAAACTTGAACATTTAACAATACCACACAAGATCTTCTACTTAACTCAAGGTAAAGATTTTCAATCAAGGGTTTTCAGTGTATGTTCAAGGCTAAGGGTTCAAAGGATAGAACACAAAGTGTTCTCTTTTAATGGGCTAACTTTATGAATTTGGCCAATAAAAAGGGTTCCAACAAACAGCCTTGATCATATGATGCAAAACAAGCAATTGATTCAATCATAGAAAACCTGGGCAAAATCATTCATGCTTTCAAAGTAATAGCATTCAATCATACCAAAAACTCTGGAGCTCAAAACCTCACATATAAGCTCATTCACATTTGACATACACATCCTGCTTAATTTCACAATCATAATCATGACATCCTGCATTTGTTCACAAAGCTTGTGAATCACCTGTATAAGCATTTTATGTGCACATCTATCTCAACATCAATCAATCAATAAGCATCATCAAGTATTACTTATCAAACAATCACAGTTAATAGCAAACCATCATAAGAAACCAGGTGTTCAATTGAGTACATCAACCCTAATCTAAAAACAAAAACAAATAAGTTCAGAAAACTTAAACCACAAAAGCAGAATCATATGATAGCATTCATCAGTAAATGCTATCTCAGCTCCTCATCAGTCTGAGCTGTCCTCTGTATCTTCCTCTTCCTCCTCATCTTCATCATCCTCAAATGCATCCTCCTCATCAGCTTCATCTTCTTCCATATCTCTAGCTGAAGCTTCAGCTGCTCCAGCTCCTCCTCCATGCACTGGTTCTTCTGGCCAAGCTACTACATTATGGAATTCATCCATAGTCCACCTGTGGGCTGGAGGTGTATCATACATCCCCACTATCATCTCAGAAGTGGCCACCTGCCCTCTGTAAATGGACTGCAACTGAGCACCTATAAGAGACATATACATGTCCCTCATTTGGAATGGTTCTGCTTCATGTGTATCAGCAGATGTCCGGCTCTGTGCTGGCCCTCTCTCTCTACGAGCCCGGCGTGGTGGAACTGGCTGAGCTACATCCTCACCTCCACAGTACTGTCTGTAATAAGCCTCATCAATAGCTTTTCTTCGCCTCTCAAATGGTGGAACAGAAGTGTCCACCCCAGCTAGCTTGCAAAGGTGAGTGATTAAAGAAGGATGTCCTAGTGGTGCTTTATTGTTTGAGGTGTTAGCACATACACTAATTTCATCAGCTATCACCTGCCCAATATTAACATTCAAATTTCTGATAGCACAGTAAATGAATAATGCCTTGCTGAGAGTAATATCTGACACATGTGAACATGGCTGAATGTTGGCATGAGAAAACGCCATCCAATACTTTGCAAGAGGAGTCAAATCTGTCCTCCTAATGTTAACCACTGAGCAAAGTTAGGTATCATTCCAACCTTTCTCTCCATCAGAAGTCTCCTGTCCTGAACCACCCTAAAGTGCTTCTCATGTTTCCTAGAGAGGAACCTGCTAGATTGGGGTTGCTCTGGTTCCTTTTCCTTTCTCTTGGTTGTCATGGTTTTCAATCTCTTTCCTGAAGAGGATGTCATTCCTACATTCAAACACAAATACAAAACCACAGAACATGATGTTAATCATTAGTAAAACATAGAACACAACTCCTTTCGAAGCTAAACCACCGCTGAGGGCCAGAATTTCCCCTCAGCGCCACCAGTACCACATTCCAGATCACAAAAAACCAAAAAAATCAAATCTGGCAGAGTGCCGCTCAGCGGCAGTTTACCCCTCAGCGGTAACTCTGCAGATTTTTGAAAAACCTATTTTAAAGCTTTCCTAACTCCACCCAAATGCAATTTTCAGTTCTCTAGTTCATAATCATGCAGTTTAATCGGTTCAAACATCAAATATATCATCAAATCATGCATAGAAATCAAAACCCCTAAATATTCATACTTTGACAATCACATTCAAATTCAAGAACCCTAGAATGAACAAAATGCTTTTTACTTACTTGGGTGGAGATACTAGATGCAATGAGAATGCTTCCAAGCTAGAATGCTCTCTTCCAACCCCAAACTTTGATGGCACACTAGTGAAAAAGTGAGTGGAAGAGATATTTTCTTAAGAGGGAAGAGTGAAAAGATGTGGAAAACCTAAGAGAAGGTGTGTGGAAGTGTTTATGCAAAGAAAAGCCTGGAAAGAAACCCTAAAGCGCAGCTTGAGGTATAAAAATACCCTAATGGGCTCGGGTCCCGCTAAGGGGAACTAAAGCCCATTCTGCGAGAGTACCGCTCAGTGGTAAAATACCGCTCAGCGGCACTTTCGTGATGTGCCCTTCTCCTTCTTTTCTTAACCTACGTGCCTCCTAGACATGCCCCTCACTGGTTCCCTGCAATTCAATGTTCATAATACTTATGCAAACCCTATTATGCAACTAAAATGAAACAAACAGAAGCATTCAATCAACTGGGTTGCCTCCCAGGTAGCGCTTGTTTAACGTCACGAGCCTGACCCAAAATCCACCAACACCCATCAGTAGGTGTTTCAAACTTACCAGCACCCATCAGTAAGTGCAGAATTTTCTCACCAACACCCATCAGTAGGTGTTACAAACTTAGTATCCTTCAGTAGATACTTAACCACCTAGCATCCTTCAGTAGATGCTGGATCCAACAAAATATTTACAAAATAATGTCCACAGATTAAAAGTTACAAAACCAAAATAAAAATCAAAAGTTTGTAAATCCACTGGGTTGCCTCCCAGCAAGCGCTCTTTTAACGTCATTAGCTTGACCCAATAAAGTTCAAGTTCCATCTTCTTTATAGTTGATGTTGTCATTCCACCAACTTCTCAACTGTTTCCTTTGAACTGTTTTGGTTCTTCTAGAATATGGAGACTCTATCTCTATCATCTCCTTCTCTTTAAAGCCCTTCACAACCCACAACTTGTTCTTGATTCTTACAGGTGTGCCAAGTTGGAGTCTTCTTTTCTTCCAGTCTCTAGGAATTTCTTCTCCTTTTCCAATCTCTTCTTCCTTGGGTACCTGAAACAACAAACAATGGTTACCTGAAACTTCAAGATTTTCATCTTTACGTCTAGTCATGGGTGCATCTCGAAATGCAGCTTTATAACTAGCTTCTTCCTCCTTTGCTTGCGTCTCATCTTTGAAGACATCCACCACCACTCTCTCCTCTCTGTCCTGGAGCACCACTATACCTTCATTTACATCTATGATAGCCCTGGCCGTTTTCATAAACGGTCTTCCAAGTATGATAGGTATCTTCTCGGTCTCCATCTTCATCACCACAAAGTCTGTCAAAAACTGAAGCTTGCCAACACAAACTACAATGTCTTCTGTAATCCCACATGGCTCCTTTGAAGATCCATCGGCCATTACTAGATTAACCTTTACAGGTTTCATTTTAACATTGCCAATTTGCTCCAATAAAGAATAAGGCATCAAGTTAACACTTGAACCTAAATCAAGGAGAGCTTTCTTTACCTTTTTCTTCCCTATAGTACAAGGGATAGAAAAACTACCTGGATCTGATGCTTTAGGAGGGAATGACTCTTTCTTAACAGTTATACACTTTTTTTTCTCATCATCTCTACGTCTCTTCTTTGTAGAGATTTCTTCATCAGATTTTGTGTAAACTGCAATTTTCTGTAAAATCTGTTCCCAAGGTGCTTCATTATCCACCATTCTGAATAATTCTGTGAAGTCCATTTGTTTCTCTTGATTTGTTGGAAAAGGAAAAATGTTCTTTCTTTCTACTTCTCTTCTTTCTTCTGTTTCTCCTTCTTCTAACTCAATTATCTCTTCATTCACACTCTTTACCACTTTGCACTCTTCTCTAGGGTTAACCTCAGTATTAGCCCCAAAATTTCTATTTGGCCTTTCTTCCAATTGCTTGGTAATCTGACCCATTTAAATCTCCAAATTCTTTATAGCAGCTTCAGTGCTCTTTTGAGAAGATTCAGTTTTCTGTATGAATTGCTGAAGAGTTTCTTCCAACCTTGTTGATCTTTCATTAAGCATAGATAATTGTTGCCAAAAGGTTGGTTGTTGCTCCTGCTTATTATATTGATTAGCTTGCCCAGTTTGTCCTTGACCAATGCTTGGATGTGGTTTCCACCCTTGATTATAATTCCCTTGACGGTATGGAAATTGATTAGCCATTAAATTAACATCCTCCACGGCTTCCACTGGAAAAGCACATTGACCATTGATATGATCACCTCCACATAATTCGCACAACTGGGTTTGTACCTGTGCAGCAGATTTCAACTCTTTAGGTAATTGAGCAAGAGTTTTAGTCAGAGTCTCCAGCTGTTGAGTTAGAATTTTATTCTGAGCTAGCAAGGCATCATGTGTTTGTAATTGAAGAACCCCTTTTTGTTGCATAGGAGCTCCTCTCTCACTGTGCAGCTCATTATCACTAGTAGCCATGTTTTCTATAATTTCAGTTGCTTCCTCTGGAGTTTTCCATTTAATATTGCCTCCTGCTGAGGCGTCCAGCATCATCTTGGTTTGTGAACCAAGCCCTCCAAGGAAAGTTAAGACTACTTCTTGATCTTCAAAACCATGCGTGGGAGTTTTACGTAATAAGCTTTTATACATGTCCCATGCATGCCCCAGTGATTCTTCCATGCCCTGCTTAAATGAAGAAATCTCTTGCTTGCCTTTAGTCACCTTAGATTGTGGGAAGTACTTGTTTAAAAAGTTTGTGACTACTGCTTCCCACTCTGTGAAACTTTCTTCTGGAAAAGAATTCAACCAAAGCTTAGCATTGCCTCCCAATGAGAAAGGAAACAAGCTAAGTTTGATAGCTTCGTCTGGCACCCCATTAATCTTGACTGTGTTGCAAATCTCATTAAAGGTAGTGAGGTGCCCATATGGGCTTTCATGAGATAACCCATTAAATTGGTTGCTTTTCACCAGTTGAATCAGTGCTGGTTTGACCTCCATATTGGCTGCCTTGACTCTAGGTCTAGCTATGCTGTTAAAGTGCTGAGGTCCAGCAATATTGGTGTAATCTGCAAGAGTTCTTCTAACATTATTGTTCTCCATATTTCCTGTGCTATGAACAGAACCTTGTGGTGATGATTGTAAGAGAGTTTCTGGAGAAGGGAAAAGTTCTCTAGACGTTCTGATTCTTCTCCTCCGTCTACTGTCTTCTAATCCTTCAAGAAGAGGTTCTGTTGTTTTCTTACTCCTTGTTCTAATTGCTTCCTGCATACACAAGAAAACAAAACCCTAGAAAATATTTGTTAGCACAAAAAGATATAGGAGAAGATAAAAGATTCAGAAGATAGAATAAAATAAAATCAAATCAAATCAAATCAAATCTAATCTAATCAAATAAAATGAAATAAAATCAAATCTAATCTAATCAAATAAGATAAAATAAAATAAAAACAGAAAAATAAAAACAGAATTTCAAAATTAAAGTCAAAGATAATCAATAATCACACAAATTAATCAGTTAAACCATGAATCCCCGGCAACGGCGCCAAAAACTTGATGGACAAATTTATGAGCACTAAAATATGATGTCACAAACTTGTTTCACAATCGGCAAGTATGACCGAATCGTTCAAGTAATAAACTTGGTAAGACCAAGTATCGTTCTCCCAAAGGACTCACGGCCTAGTTTAGTTGTGTGGTTTGTTGATTAGCTAAGACTTAAGAACGAAATATTTGGAGTTTAATATGCAAGACAGAAAATAAACATGTATGCATGAGTTTTTGATCAATGGCAAAAGCAAAAGATAAACACTTTCAATGAAATATATGAATATGTTGTTGGGGGTCAATTTCATGTTATCCACTCTCATATATTTTAGGAATTCAACATTCAAATCATCATTGTTAATGCCACTCTCTAAAGTACCTTTCTAGAAGGCTTCTCCCTAATCACGACAATTCCTAGCATTCCTAATGATCAGTTCATAAGCTCAGGAGCTTAACGACAACCAACATAATATTGGGAGAAATTCCCCGGATCTAGACTTCCCCGTACGTTCCCGTATCGACAAAACCAATAATCATGCATCGAATGAGTTAAACAATGCAAGCATTAAGCAAAGAGGAAAAACCCTAACTAATGATGAAAGAAAGCATAAGTCTTAATTAAAAGATGTAAAAACAGATTCCCTATATGAGAGCTTCAAAAGATTACATTGATTCCCCAACAAACATACAAGGTTTAGTTCACCATATTCATGGTGAACTTAGATGAACAATGAAAGAATGAAAGAATAAACCCTAAAAAGGTGAAGAGGTAGCCTGAGCATCCAAGATCCTCCTTCAAAGGGGTGGAAGAGAGAGTGTTTGCCTCGTTTCTGCCAAAGATACAAACCCTAGGACGTCCTAAAGCTTATATACTATTCTAAAATTACACAAAATTTAGGCCCAAGCCCATAAGTGTGCCGCTCAGCGGTAAAGTACCGCTCAGCGGTGAGTGCGCGTCTCGTTTCTTCCCCTCAGCGGCCATTTTGCCCCTCAGCGGATCTCCCGTAAGCTCCTGAGTGTCGCTCAGCGGTAAAGTGCCGCTCAACGGTGACTTCGGCTTCTCCTTTTGCACTCTTTGATTTCTTTTCTGATTCCATCTCTCTCCTTCTTCACTTCTTTCACTAAATTCACCTTAAAACCTGCACAAAAACACTGAAATCAAGCATAAACCTGTCCAGCTCTCTTATTTCTTAAAATATGGATAAAAGTATGATTTCAAGCTAGTTTCTAAGTATAAAGGTTGCTTTTAGTATCAATTTTAAGCATGAAAATAACAGTTTTTCAACTGTTATCACTGCTCTATGATCAGGGATGTACCAACTCTGGTTTCTAAGATTCCTCTATCCTACCATCACAAATATAACCTTAATATAAACGTTCTAGGGAACTAAGAAGTTGAATCTGGCATAACCGGTTAGACATCTTCTTATCCTTCCAGAAAGATGAATCCATCACATATTTTATATCAATTGTGTATATTGCATAATTGTTTAACAGTACTTAATCTGTTCAATAGGATTTAAGTTAAAAACCTATCGAGTAGACTTCCAGGAAAGAAAGGTGTGTCACAATGGACAACTTAAGTACCAAATCTTTCCGTAGTCAAAGTTTTCCTCAACTAGTTTTTAACAAATTTCTTATTTACATATTCAAAACAACAACATATAATATTAACACAAAAGTTCAATATAGATAGATATACAGCAAGCACATATATCTTTCATTAACAATATTCACACAGAATTTCAAGACTTGAATAGTAATAAAACAATACTAAATCATAATATAAAAGCTTAGAAAGGTTACCTCCCCCAACATCTATTCCAGACTTAGTTTCTTTATTAGAGGTTGTTCCCGGAAAACTTCCAGAATCTCGACACTAAAATCCTTCCTAATCTTTCTTTCTTATGATTTCCCTCTACTTCTTGGTGCGAAATTCCCCTCCCCTTGCTTGGTATTTATAGGCCAAAATTATCAACTTAACCAAGAATCCTATTTCATTCAAAAACTAAGCATATAGAAATAAGATATCATTTTATTAGAGATCATGTGTTAAAGGCTAACTGAAAATTTAATTTGTAGATACTTTATATCAATGGGCAGACATCTTTACAAAACCGCTGTCAAAGGAATATTTTTATGCAATAAGAAATGAATTAGGCATTCTTGATCAAAGTTGTGCACTTTGAGTTTCAAAAGCAACCTAGTATTGCATGTTGTTACATTCATAATCATTTAGAATGTTGTTATGCTTGAAAACTATTCTGATTGATAATGTTAATTCTAATATCATGAATGAGGCTCAAATTTAGAAGCAATATCAACAACAAACTCATATTCATGTTCAGTGCATGGAAAAGAAGCATTCAGATGTGATAGCAACAATTGGTTCTTATCATGCAGAGAGTGAAAATTAGAAACAACATGTTCATCAACAACATAATCAATTTGAGGTATGTTTACCTCCACTTCCCTCAAGGTTGCTAGAGTCTCCTTATCTAGTTCTTCCATCTTATTGTCTTGAATAGGAGACAACAATAAATCATAAGTAGTGGTGGAAGACGAAAAGTGTCCACCTTGCTCAAAATTCCTGCTCATTATTGTCTGGTCCTCATGCTTAGGAATCTATCTTGGAAGTATGAAGCTCAAAATGAAGATAAAAATCCTTATTAGCTTCCTCAGGTGCAAGAGTAGGGACATATGAAGTTAGGAAAGTAGGTGGCATAGTGGGTACATAAATCTTCTTCCATCTCCTATGTTGATGGCACTTACATCTCTTGAAATTTGAACAATTTGAGATGGTAACTCCTTTGAAATTTGAGACTGCTCTTGATGAAGCTGAATGCTCATATGTCCCATCTGATTAGTCAAGCTTTGAATTGACGCTCTGGTCTCTTAGTGGAACTGAATGTTGTGCATGGTCATCTGCCTCAATAACTCCTCTAATGTAGGCTCAGAAGTAGAAGATTCAAGAATCGTTTGGGCAAGCATATCTTGTTGCAACTATTGTGGCTGATATTGCTAGATTGGTGGAGGCATACAAGTATTCTAAAATGGTGGTTCTCTATATTGATGTTGTTGTTGTGGAGCATTATACCATCTCAAATCAGGGTCATTCGTGCATCGTAGATTGTTGTTGTAACTATACAATTAAAATGATGTTGGGCAAGGAAGAATTTGTCCAAAAACAGATGCATAAGATCTTCCCAACCAGCGATGAAGACAATACAACTAGTCCTTTCCTACTCCTTGTAATGAGTGCGGAAATGCCCTTAAGAAAATGTGATCATTCGAGACATGTGGAGGTTTTATTATAGAGCAAATGATATGAAACTCCTCCAAATGTTTATGTGTGCATTCACCTACAAAATCGTGAAACATAGGCAACAAATGTATCAGTCCAGTGTTTAGAACGTATGGAACATCCTCATCATGTGCAACCAGCTCCCAAGGAGCATTCTCACGAGTAGGAGGATGAGTCATATTGTTATCAACACAGAATTCAGCAGAATATACATGAGAATCATAATCTGAGTTAGATGTAGAAGGAGAATCATAATCCGAGTTAGATGCAGAAGGAGAATCATAATCAGAGGCTCTAAATGAATAAGTAGTATTCATATAACAAAAATAGGTAGCATGTAGAAGGAAGGGGGAACGAAGAAGGGGAATGCTTAGAATTATGCAACTAATGAACTAGTGCTATCTAAATGCACAAACTAACAATTCCTAGAATGCCTAATTAATATATGAAAATTCTTATAAATTTCAAGATCAAAGGGTGGTAAATGTCCAGGATTTCCCCTATTCAAACACTCAGTCAACTATATCAGCAAAAGTCAACACAAGCAAACATAGGGGGTAGAACTGTAAGTATATGCACACCTTATCCAAATGGGCTGAAATTTTGTGAGCAATGCCCTACAATCATGAAATGATAGCACAAAAATTGGCAAAACAAAATTGAAAGGATAATTATTTTTACAAATTTAAGAAAGTTTGGAAGGATGGGGAAATTAAACTTGAAAAGTAAAATATAAATAGAAAAATGTCTCTTTTTGAAAATCTAAATTTCACTAGATAGTGTAGCGGTCTGAAACGGATCCAAAATTTTTTTCTATGCGAAATCAAAAAAAATTCATCTAATTTTGATAAAAGCATCAAAAGTTATTGCAGTTTGAAGTTTTGATAAATCATGTTTTCAAAAGAAATTATAACTCCAAACTGGGACTACCACAATTGCTTCTATGATTTCTATATCAAAATATGGTCCATAACAAGTGCAAAAAAAATTCAATGAAAAATAACACTTCTAGCTACCAAAACAAAAATCGTCAATTAAAATAGGAAAATTAGATACTACTCACGACACTATTCATTGTCGCGCTCATTGCGAGCATCGCGTTTTCTATGAAAACATGGCAAACAGTATCCAATTATGCAAATATTGACTTAAAACAACCTAAACATAAAACACGCACACTCCAACACACACAAGATATAACACAACACACTAACCTAAGACTGGTCCCCGACAACGGCACCAAATTTGATCGAGGTTGTACCCGAATCAAATTAATATGCAATTAAAGAGCAGTATAAACTAGGAAGTGACTCCTAGGTCGTCTCTCAAGGACCAAATGTGCTTCAGGAAATAAGTCAAACACATGATGGGACATTTTGTATGAGCAGATTTGCGAATTGAAATGGAATAATTAACAAATTAAACAGAAAATTAATAGTAGGTTGACAATTGGATCAATTGTAATGTTTCCTATCCTGGATTAATAACAAATAAACGCTCTTCTTACCCCTAACCCAACACGAATTACCAAACTAAGCAAAGAATAATTCGGTCATCAAAATTGTGAACTAAGAGAACACAACACACCTATTTAATTGATTCTACACCACACAGATTAATCAACTAAGCGAAGATTAATCACCAATTAGACAACTAAGCGCGTACCTAGTTGCAAGCACATAACAAATTTAATACAATGCAAGGTAAGACAACATAATTAATCACAGCTCAACAATCTCAAGTAAGCACTGCAAAATCCCCAATTACCAACCCAAACAATTTCACTCTTCCACCATTAAAATGAAATTAAAGAGCACATTGCAGCAAACGAAATTCATCTAAACATCGCAACACAAACGCAAACGGGAACGTAAAGACAGAAACAAAATTATATTACAAAACGAAAGAAATTCTGAAACGTAAATGGAAAAGCTTAAAATGAAACCGGAAATGAAATTGGAAGCAAGAAACGAAAACGAAATTCCAATTAAAAAAGTAAATGATTCAATACATTAAGAAAATGAAAGAAAGAACCTAAAACCCCCAAAGGGGGAGAAAAAAACGCTCCAAGCTGCAAAACCTAAGAAGAAAAAAAAATGAGGGAGAGAAGGAGGAGTGAAATCTGATTTAGGGCTTTTAAAAGCCCCTTTTACAATTTTGCCCTTCATATGGGCTTCTCCTAAATGTGTCCAAAAATTGTCAGAGCGGCTGCAGCGGAATGGTTAGCGTGGAATAACAAACCAAGAGGGGGGGTGAATTGGTTCTTACTTAAAAACGTGTGCCTTAAAAATTTCTACTCAATTAAACTTACTTAGCAATTAATAATAACAATTAAATAGAGTAAGGTTGAGAGAAATTTGCACAGATGATTTTATCCTGGTTCGGATCTTACCAATCCTACGTCCAGTCGCTTATCTCAAAACAAGATAAATAGTTCCACTAACACAAAACAATTACAAACTACAATCACAAAGATACAATTTGTAAGAGTTTAGAAAACACCTCTCTTGATACCACAAGAGATGAAACTACACCTCCTTTGAGTCTTCACAAAGGATGAACACCTCCTCCGAATACTTCACGAAGGATGAACACCTCCTTCGAATACTTCACGAAGGATGAACCTCTTCCGAACACCTCCTCAGACACACCAAGGATGAACCGGCTATTTCCTCTGTCACCGTAGCAGCACTTCACCAGCTCCACAGACAAGAGTTTCACAAGCCGAACAAGAACACACAAGTCTCAAAGAATTCTGAGTATTTGAGCACAAGGGAAGAGTTTCTGTGTCTCTGGATATCTTTTTAAGAGGAAATGAGAGTCTATTTATAGACTCATCCAAAGGCTCTTCCATTCACTAAAAGACAAACTTAACGGCTAGTTTGTCCAACGGCCATAAACGGCTAGTTTGTCCAACGGCCATAAACGGCTAGTTTGTCCAACGGCCATAAACGGCTAGTTTGTCCAACGGTCATAAACGGCTAGTTTCTTCAACGACTAGTTTCTCCAACGTCCGTGTTAAGTGCGATACTCTTACCGTTAACCGTCACTATTCACGTGAATAGTGTTACTATTCATATGAATAGTACTATAGTGTTTTGTTGCAATGATTTACTATAGTAATTTTACAAAACACTTTTCTTTTTCTAATCTAAATCCTATACATATTTCTAAGAGTATTACAAAAGCTTTCCATCACAATATAAGTCTTCATAACATCTTGAATCTTGATTTCTCTTGACTTGATTTGGACATCATCAAAACTTCATCTTGATCATTTTGCTAACAAAAATAAGCCCAAAGCTAACCTAAAAACGAAATTAGAAAGAGATGTTGATGTGGAAAATAATAAATGATGTGGCAGCCTTATTGAAATCCCAATAATAATTCCAAAATTGTCTTGTAAATAATGATTGGAATAATTAAACCCAAATAATTTAAATTAATTAAAATAAGAATTACTAGTCAAATAGTGAAAATGAGACAATAATAGAGAGTTAAACACAATTCACTAATAAGATTCAGTGTAGAAAAGGAGTAGCCAACATCCAACACATAAAGAATCAGAGAAAACAGAAACTCATGGAAATCTTCCAAGCAATTCAAGACATGGAAAAATAATCAATCAGCTCAAGAGGTGATTCAAAAACAACAAAACCTCACAGATGCATTATTACTGTATCTCTCAAGTGTTTAAGGTAAACAATTTCAACTCAATGCTCTTAAGAAAGTAAGCAACAAACAGACTTGGCAAGCCTCTCATATCAACACTCAAAACATGTGCATGTTCAAATCAAAAGGTCTTTTCATGGTTGTAATGGAGCCAAGGACAAGGGAGGATAACATATATCTAACTATTTTTGCATGATCATTTTCTTTAGTGTAAGTATTATGTATGAGCACTTCGAGCTTGCGTGCATACTCCTCCACACTTCATCTACCTTGCTTAAGCTGTTGGAACTTAAGCAAGAGTTCCATAAAGTAGTGAGGAGGTACAAAGCGCTGGATCAAAATTTCCTTGAAATGTTCCCACGAGCTCGTGTATGAGCCCATGGTGGTAAGGTTCACCCTAGTTAGTCATTGCATGGCCTATCCCTCTAAAGCTAATGTAGCTAATTTTAAACACAAAAAATTATCTACCCTATAAAAATTAAAAACTCGTTCTACTCTAGCTATCCAATTTAAAAAAATTGAAGGGTCTTATTTTCTTTTGAAGGTTGGAAAATTCAACTTGGGCAAGGGAAGGTATTGGTCTATGGTTCTAGCTTCTTGATTCTTCTTGGTATGACCAAAACCATGAGAGGTGTAGTTGCGGTCCTGGTGACCATAAGCATGTTTTCCCTTTGCCTTATCATCATTATCAATCCTTCTACTAAGAGCATCAAATTGATGTTGAAGTTGTTGAAGAGCCTTCACTATGTCCAACTTGCTAGAAGCACTTCCTTGATGGCTAGCTCCACTGGAAGAAGATTGCCTTGAACTTGTAGACATATTATCTAACACCAAGCAACAACAAAAACTCACAAAAAAAATGTTAGAACAATAGCAAAATGAATGTTAATACAACAACAATGGTCCACTGAAACAGCAGCAAAATTGGCTCAAAACTCACAGGTTTGTTGACTAAAACAAGGCAAGATCACTCCATTCAAATGCACTCTTCACTCAAGATAGTAAGGTGTCTCTCAAGTCATAATTTTAGAGCACCAAATTAGGGACAAAATCAAGTTGAAAGATGTACAATCCAACCTTAACAAACACAAGGAATTAAACCATGAAACATGCACTTCAAGAGGCCAAAAATTCAAAGGAAACTAGTAGACAAATGAGGGAAAAAGAACCTAGAAAAGCAAGAAAATTGGTACAGAAAAAATTGGTAGCAATCTAGAAACTGAGAATAAACAAAACAACAAGGAAAAATGAATCAAAACAGTGGCACATGTGAACAAGATAGCAACAAAAAATTGACACAAACAAGAGGCAAGTCACACCAAAATTCTATGCATACATGAAGAGAAAGATCTAAAAATGAATCAAATTAATTTGACAAACTTCAAACCTATATATTCTGTAATTTTATGATAAGAGAGGCTTCAAAATGAGCTATCAAACACACCAAAACAGTAGGTAAACTCTTGGCCAGACCAACAATAAAACAACAACCAAATTTGGTGTTGGTTTTAAATTTTTTGAATCATGCAGAATTGACATTACTAGTCTCGACCAAGGAGTGTTTAATTGAGTATGTGTGTTGGATTAAAGCCAAAATTTGATTTGATTAAGGCCTCTACTAATACAGAACATACAAGCAAAGTCTACACACTTAAATCTTAGGTTGATCAAACTCAATTCAGCATACAAGAACCAAGATGCAACAAGACTCTTAGCAAGTGCAATTTCAAGAAGTTTTTTTTTCTAGAAAACTCCTAAGGAGGAAACACATATGAATCAATACAAAGCTAAGCAAGCAAGAAAAGACTCAAAAACATCCAGCTAAGACAAGAATTAGAAGCTGGAAAAAAAAAACTAAAGGAAAGAAGAAGCTTACTTGTTGAAGACTTCCAAGAAGATGCATGTTGCTTGTGATGGAAGAGGTTGGTGGAAGCCCCTGGACAACAAATGTAAACCACTTCTATGCACTGGATTGAAGCCTTTTGATCATCCTTAAGAGTTGCTTGAGGTTGTACAACATCCAAGACAGAAGAAACAGCCACCAAAACACCAAAACAGCAAGCACAAACACAAACAGATTAGAAGTAACTCAAACAGCAAGCATTGAAATTAGTACTGGATGAAAAACAATTAAATGCACATAGTAAACGAATGAATTCAAAAGAAATAATAGTTGGATATTTTTATAGACATATAGACGAAACGTTTAAAAAAATTCACTTAATTTGGATTAGAAATGAGCACAAACTTGAACAAACAAAATGGAAGTAGAAACAACGTTTTGATGGGCGCGAAAAATGAGTACTTAACGAATTATCAACAAATGCGTATAGAAAATGATTGAATTAAAGCAAAAGAATGATTGGACATTATTCCTAAATCTAAATGAAACTAGGAAAAGAAAATTCACTCAATTTCGATTTGAAATGAGCAAGATATGAAACAAACGAGTTGAACATGCTATTAGCATTTTCGCAAGGGCGCTGAGCGCCGACGGAGTGGAATTTCTTTTTTTAATAACAATTAAGCAATGGAAAGAATTAAAATTGGAAAAGAGAAAAGGAGAGGGAAAACTTATGGAGATGAAGACACGCTATTTGAAAAGGATTCCGAGATAAGTGTCAATGATTAGACCATCACTTGTTTTGCACAAGATAAGATCCTAAAATTGACTGAGATAAATTTCTATCTCAAAAGAAGATAAGCAAGATGAAAATCACTTTAAAATTGATTCAATCAAAGGTGAGTACAAAAGGAGAACCCTAGGTTACTTAGATAGCCTTTAAGATGAATTAAGTGAAGAGTTTTAAGGGATGTGGGACTTGGAATGCTTCCCAAGCTGACCAGCAACGTCCTAAGTGTATATTAGTCTCACATATCTTCAATCTTCCATTACTAAAGGGTTTATAAACTTCCTAGCAAGTCTAAAATTCAAAAGTTACAAACTATGCATGTTTACTTGCACTACAAGCAACAAAAGGAGAAAACTTGTTTATTTTTCTTTTAAGTTCAAGCTATGTGAAGTCCCACATTGCTTGTACTATAAAGAAAAGAAGAGTTTATAAGTTTCTCTACATCCAAAAATAACAAAAGAACCAAAGAGGCAAATACAAGCCAAGAAACCTATTCTACTCTTTTTGTGTTTTTTGTCACTCTAAAAACTCTTCATTGTTGCCCCATCTAAAAACTCTTCCTAGGCTTGAACCACGTCCATTATTCATCAAATTCACCATTTTTCATAAAAATACATTGTGATAATCAATTATCAGTTTTGATAATTAATTATCTCAATGAAAATCACCTAGAAACATCATGCAAAAAGGGATAATTGATTATTCCCGCAACCAAACTCAATATTGACGCGCAATAATCGATTATTATTAGTGATAATCGATTATTTTCAAAACGAAACACATCCTTAACATAATTCAAGTTTGCAAACACACATGCAACAACCCTAAATCACGAAGGAACTCCTCCAAAACATCATTCATGCATTCAAGCAACACTTACCCTGGTAAACATACTCAAACACATACATCAGAACACTTGAATCATCCAAAAAATGTTTAAAAAATATTAAAAAAATAAAATTGATTATGCACTAAATAGGAAAATTCTAGGTATAAATTATATACCAATATAATAAATTATGCAGCATAAATATACATTAATTTTTACAACATTATTAATTAATTATGTTAAAAAAAACAATAGCTTTTTACATACATCTCTTTTTGGTAATGAAATAATATTCTAGTTTTAGTTTTTTGAATTTTGTTCCTGGTTTTAGGTCTCCCAGATTTTGACGCCAAGACAGAAGTTTTGAAGTGAGGCAATTATTTAACATGGAGAGAGGTGCTCTTATTGGGCAGACATTGTCTTCAATACCTCAGCTACTCTCTGCACTTTCTTCTCTCCATTTACTCACCCACCAACTCTCGAATAAATTATTCAACCTCACCAGGTACCTCTGCAACACACTTTTTTTTTTTTTTAACAAATTATATATAACCATGCACAGTGACAGCGCAGCAGCAGCAGTAGATTTTATCATAGAATAATATTACACTAGTTATGGCTGCCAGTGCAGGATTAATTCAGGTAATTATGATTTCTCCTGCTTCCCAGCGGAAGATTTTCTTTAATTTCTGAGGGATTGATTATGACAGGCACAAGCGAATAAATCTCAAGGGATATGGAAAAAAAGCAATTCAATATTTTACTATTATACTCTTTCTTTTCTATTAAAATGGGTCACCCACATGTGAGCTCTAAAGTTGTGGTATAGCATGATAAAGGTGAGTTGAGAATGGTTTCCAGAATAGGGTTTCGTTCTGAAAATTCTGTGACAGTGACTGATAGTATAAGAATGAAGAAAGGTTTTAGAAGGCAACTTGTTAGTAATGATGGTAAAATGGACGTATAGATGTTTTTCATAAGTTTCTATGAACTTAATGATTAAGTTGTCATACTTTAATTGACTGTTTTAGGTATGATTAAGTATCTCGAGACATTTCTTATTCCTTAATCATAAGGGTTTCACTGAATCCCTACCAACTTTAGACAAAGCACAAAAGTGTGGACTTCAAATCAGAATCCAATTAGCACAAAAATTATTAATGTATTCTAATTCTTGGGACCCACTGTCCCATGCTGTGATTGTTTCAATGGAAGCGGGAAAAAGGCTACTTCTTTTATTCACTTGTTTGGCTAAACTCATTTTTCAAGCTATGCTAGTGAAAGCTGATGTTGCCGTCAAAGTACAAGTTGGTTTCAAGTCGTTTCAATTTAGCCATCTTTCTCTATCACATTTTCTTGGTCTGAGGCATCAAACAAAAAAAAAAAAATGGTAACCTTTTCCTTTTCTTTCCTTGTGTGGATGTACATAAATTGGGCACTTTGAGGGTTCTGTTGAACACTCGACACGCATCAGAGGAAGTTCCATCACTTTTGGGTTTTTTTCCACACGTTAGCTTACTGTGACTGGGTGCTTCCTCACCTAATATGCTACCTACGTTGTTGCTCCTATACCTGAACAAGTCATCAACCTTTGCTTTCAGTAAAATAGGTATTTATGTCTTTCTTTTTATTCCTACCTCAGTCTCATCACCCACCTCATGGATAAAGCCCTCCTCAACATCCAATTCAATCTCATTAATACATCGTAATTCAAATCTAATACTATTATTTTTATATTTAATATATTTACTCGGCTAAGTCGGATATAGATTCTTGAGATTCTTTTTATTAATTCAAAAGGGTTATTCAGATTGTGAATTCAGTATTTCCATTTTCAAAATATCAAATAGTTATTATATGTGTGATTTTAATCATTTTTTTTAACGAACTATAATTTTATATAGTTTATTACTAAATTTTAATAAAAAATAAAATTTTAATTATATTTACAAATTTATAAATATTAAAATTTTACTTCCAACTTCTTTGAATATCTACAGACTTATAATTTGTTATCCAAAAATTCGATAGTTATTATTCAATTTATCAACTTTATTTATATAATATCGCACTAACATTATGATTTCACTCTTTAATATTGTTAGTGCAAACGGATTATGATAAATTTTCACGTTCACTTGCATGAATTTAAAAGAAAGGAAAAGTAAGAAAATGTGAGATAGATGTTTTTATGATTGATCGTTGAGGTAAAGGAGAAACGCCTCGTGTCAATGTAGTGCATACTAGTGCAAGTAGTAGTTACTTGAAGTTAGACACCGGAAAACTAGAAGTAACAAGACTAAGTAATAAGTAGTGACAGATCTTGGTAGCCATGTTGAATTATAACAAGGCAAATGCAATTGAAAAGATGATGATAAGAAAACATGTCACTTGTGGATTATTGACAGTGGTTCCTCTAACCATATGACAAGAACGCTAGACAACTTGTGGGAGAACCAAAATTTGGAAGAGTACCTTGTGGGATTTCCAAATGGTGAATTGGTGTTGGCAAATAAAGAAAAATTAGTTTCCCTTGATGGAGGACTGAAACTTGAAAATGTTTATATGTTCCAAAGTTGAATTGCAACTTGATTTCAGTATCACAATTGATAGATGAAGCAAAATGTACAGTTCATTTTATTGATAGATTTTGTGCAATGCAGGACAACACTTCGAGGACGCTGATTGGAGCGAGTGAACAGAAAGATGGAATCTATTGGTATTGTGGTGTGAGTGAAACAAAGGTTTATGATATCAATGTATAAAGTTAACTCGAGATTTGGCACAAGCGAATGGGATATGTTGCCTACCAAATTGTTGAAAAGATTCTGAATGTGACAACCTGGCGTAGTGATAAGGATACAAGTAGAGTGTGTGAAGTGTGTGAGAGATCAAATCAAAGTAGGAATAAATTCCCTTTAAGTTATTCTCAAGCATCCAATGTTTTCGATTTAATACACTGTGATTTATGGGGTCCATAAAGAACTCCCTCATCTTGTAGTGTGTCTTACTTTCTAACCTTTGTTGATGATTGTTCTCGAGCCATGTGGATATACTTGTTGACAATAAGAAAGTTGAGTCACAAACTTTAATGAATTTCATCACTTTAATAGAACGACGATATAAGAAACAAATGAAAATGATACGAAGTGACAATTGAACAAAGTTTATGTGCCTTCAACGATATTTTCAACTACATGGGATACTACATCAAACCTCATGTACTGGAACGCCTCAGAAAAATGGAAGAGTTGAGCGAAAACATCAACACATTCTAAATGTAGCACGTGCTCTATAGTTTAAGGGACAACTTCCACTTAAATTCTCAGGTGAACACATTTTGATCGAAGGTTACTTGATCAATCGTACACCTTCAACATTTCTCTAAGGAAGAACTCTATATGAAATAGTGAATGGGAAGCTACCCACCTATGATCATTTACAGGTGTTTGGATGCTTGTGTTATGCATATAACAAAGATAGGAATAGTGATAAATTTGCAAGTAGAAGTCGCAAGAGTGTGTTTGTTAGATATTCGGCTGGACAAAAGGGATAAAAATTGATTGATTTGGAAAGATAAGTCTTTTGGGTTTCAAAAGATGTCAAGTTTGTTGAACATGAATTCTCGTCTACCTTTCTCGTCAATAGGGAACCTTAAAAAATGGAGTTTCCCTTTATCAATGCTGGTATAGAAAATCATGATGAACACATTATGGAGATTGGTGCAAATAACCCCACAACTTAGTTAGTGCCCACAAGTCAAAGGGATTGATTATGATGAGACCTTCGCCCCAATGGCAAAGATGGTCACCATTTGAGCAGTGATGGTAGTCGTTGTTTCCAAAGAGTATGAACTCCATCAAATTGATGTCCATAATAATATTCTGCACAGATATCAAGAGGAAGCCGTGTACATGAAACTTTACCAGGGTTCTTGATGTCTCATGATGGTATGGTGTGTCGTCTCTACAAGTCCATTTATAGACTTCGTTAGGCCCCTCAATGTTGGTTTGCTAAACTCTCAAATGTTCTTAATCAATATGGGTTCTAACGCTCTCAATCAGACCATTCCTTGTTCATTTTTCGTAAAGAAGTTGTACAACTAGTCATGTTAGTTTATGTGGACGATCTTGCCATTGCTGGTAATCATAATGAGGCCATTGCGAAATTCAAAGGCTATCTTCATCAATGTTTTCGTATGAAGGACTTAAGTAAATTAAAATACTTTCTTGGGGTGGAGGTTGCTCGGTCTTCTACAAGACTTTTCTTGTGGCAGTGGAATTATGCTTGGGATATCATAGCTGAAGCAGGATTGCTTGGGGGGAAACTAGTGTCCACTCCCATTGAAGAAAATCATCAATTGTCCTTGGCTGATGGTGATCTTTTCTCTGACCCGAGCCAATATCGATGCCTTGTTAGGTGCCTTATTTAATTATGTTTTATAAGACCTGAATTATCCTACAATGTTCATGTCTTATCTTAGTTTATGCAACAAACACGAGAAGAGCACTAGCATGTTGCACTACGAGTGGTGAGTTATTTAAAAGGTCAATCGGACAAAGGTGTGATCTTAAAAAGGGAAAGTGAACTTCATCTTTATGGATGGTTTGACATAGATTGGGCTACTTGTCCTCTCACGCGTTGCTCTCTTACATGTTGGCTTATTTTCCTTGGACAATTCCCAATCTCATGGAAAACCAGGAAGCAATACACAATTTCACAATCCTCAACTGAAGCAGAATATTGATCTTTGGCAAACACAACTTGTGAGTTGAAATGGCTTCAAGGTCTTCTTTTGAGTCTAGGTATTCCTCACTCCGAGCCCATGAATCACTGTTGTGACAACTAAGTTGCCTTTTACATCACCAAGAATCTTGTTTTTCATGAAAGGACGAAGCATATTGAAGTGGACAGTCATCTTATTCATGATGAAATACAATAAAATCGTATTCAATCTACCTATGTATACATTCACTGTCAACTTGTTGACCTCTTCACCAAACTTCTTGGCACCACTCAATATGTCTCTATGTGTATTTTAGAATAATAGCAATGCAATTTGTCAATGGAAAAAAAGTGTTGTCAAAATGGGTTGTAACCTATGAGCCAACCCGGCTCACCACGGGTTTGAGTAGGGTTGGGTTTGAAAAAAATGTAAATTTTATGTGGGCTAGTTTCCAACCCGACTCACTTAGAACCCGTCTCACCTGGGTTGAACCCGTGGTGAGTCGGGTTGGCTCACCAACCCACCTAATTTAATTTAATTATTTATTATTTTGTGTTCCAATATTATTAGTTAGCATTTTTTTTATTATATTGTAGATAGGGATAAAAAAGAAGATATTTCAAGAGAGAAAAATATTATAAATTTATTTATTCAAGACTCAAATAATATAAATGGACATATGATACAAAAATTATCAATCTTAAAAACTTATTTGTTCATCTTTTGGGCTTGTTTTTGGATTACGCTTAGATTGTATGATATATATATATATATATATATATATATATATATATATATATATATATATATATATATATATTTATTTATTTTGAATTGTCTTTGGAGTTTATCATCATTTTAGATTAAAATTTATTTAGACTTGAATTAAAAAAATTATAATTTTTTTATTTAAAAAAAAAACTTAAGTGAATCAGTGAGTCAACCCGTTTAACCCACCAACCCGTGGTGGGTCGAGGCAGATTCGAATTTTTTTAACTCGCTAATAAATGATCCGAGTTAAGTTAGCTCACTAAGTGACCAACCCGTAGTAGATCAGGTCGGGTCGGGCGTAGTTACCTGTTTTGATAGCTCTATGAAAAAATGGTAGATACCAACCATATGTAGCCTAGAATTCATCTACTTTCTCTTGTATATATTAACATATTTTCATCAATAAAAGACAACACTTTGAATATAGTTTGACAAATGCTCATCAAATTTTGTTTATTTAATTCACGTCTTTTTGTCATGTCTTGATTAGTTACCTGAGTTATCAGCTTTAAAATTTTCATTTACTATCTCATTTTTGTCATAATGATTCCACTTAAATTAGGTATATTAAGCCTAACAACTAATCAATCTTGAACAGTTAAAAATTAAATCTACTTTAAACTTAACAAGTACAAAATATATATATATATATATATATATATATATATATATATATATATATATATATATATATATAAATAGACATAATAACCATTTCAAATATAATTAATCATTCTAATATTGTAAATTAAAATATAAATATTGAATTTTGGGTTGTAACTAAGTTTTTTGAACAGCCCCACTTGCTTATGTGTTGAGTTTGAGAGGAAAAGAGTTTGGTGACATGCAGATAAGAGATGGACAACTTGAGTATTTTTGGCTTTTACGTATAATGAAATAATATTCAATACATATCGTTAAATTGCGCATGTTTATGCATTTGGGACTCAAAGCAAGAAACTGACCGTGAATAATCTAAACTTTCGTAACGAGACATTAGGTTTAACAAAAAGGAATCATATTTAATAGTCTAATAATCCTTGAAGTGATTGCTACAAATATCTTAGACTCCTTTTCTCGAAAGTTTGCTGAATCATGATAACTCTTGTATATAGAAAAATATATCCTAAATAACATTAATCCGGTAAGTAAAAGCTGAACCTTAACTCTACTCCGATCACTCAAAACTTGACTTTATTTTGAACATAAATCATTAAAAAACATAGTGAGTCAGATAACTCTTTTTCTTTGAAAAAGTTAGCTTTATGCCGTTCATAGTCGTAAATGTCGAATACCATCAATACAAGTAACACACAATTTCAAACAAACAAATGATGGAATCTGTGGAGTGCTTGAGATTTCAAAGCCAGTATCTCGACAACATAAATCAATTAGCGAAAACCAATGAGTAAGATCTACACATTAAAACACAATGGCCCACAAAGGGACGATCCTCAAACAATATAATTATAACGAAATGCACATAATGTAGCCAGAATTTGTTAGGTAAAGAGAATACAATTTTGTTTTACTTTATTAATTTTATGTTGCTTTAAATGATAAATTTGTAATGGAAAAAGAAAGAACGAAGAGTTGTCATTTCATAGTTTGGGGATGATGGTGTTGATAGTGGGAATACTCTACTTTGGTGGGATACACAATTCAGGATCATAGCTCATTTAGTGTCTCATATACTTGTCTTCAATGGGACAAATAGAGAACATCCTTTTCCTTTTCATTTATTATTATTCGGCTATTTCTTCTCATTTATAGACATGTGGGCTCATCATTGCTTTCAATGTTTTCTAATTTCCAATTAATACAAACTTGAAACTTCATACTTCATACATATGGCAAACCATTAAAAGACAAAATATTTTCCGTTCCTCTGTTTCCTTCCGATATGTTTGTATATGTAGTAATATAATAATCTCTCCCATGTCACATCTAGTAACCACGTTTTGTGGCTACAAGGATTAATGGAGGTAACCAACATTCACTAATTAACCCATTCATTTTGTTTTCATCACAAACTGTTAATGCTGACAATTATGGTTTTGTAGATAAAACTTCCCACACGCACTTCTTAATTGTGGGCTCCTATTTTTATCAAATACTTTGGAAATAGAAGAGTTAGACACTTAAAAAAATGATTTATTGACGTACCGGTTAAATAGTATGTAAACATAATTAAAAAAATTGATTAAAATAGTTTTCATATTCGATCTACTAACTTATATTAAATAACAAGATTTAATAAAGTTCTTTTAAGCCTTTTTTATATAAAATATTCCAATCTACCTTTAACATTTACCTGCTATAACTAAATATCAGAAATTTAATATTTTATTATTTATTATTTTTTTATTATTTATTATATCATTATTATTTTCTCCTAAGTATTATTTTAAGAAAAAATTTACTATTCATGTTAATATTATAAATATAACTAAATATTTTTTGAGATATTCATTTCATAACATTTATTTTAACTTAACTCTTTTACTGATTTGAGCAAGAGTCTTTTATAGATAGATTTTTTTCCTCTCAACAGGCAAGAATGTCTTTCAAAGGTTCATACTCAGTATCCAGCTAAAAATTAAATTTCTATGTTCTAATAAGTTTAGATGAGTATGAAAACTTGTGAAAAGAAATAACAATTACAAATGTTATGGATGAAATTAGTCTATCATCAAGATAGAAAGAACACTAAGTAATGAATGATTTATTGGTGAGTGTTTGGCATTTCATGAAATTATCAACAGATAAGAGTTTTTACCAACATGGTGTAACCTTCGATGTGAACAAGGCAAAAAAATTGAAATAGTTTAGTAGTCGGGTTTATAGATCCTCTAATTAAATAAAATCTAATGCGTTTTCAACAGTGTGTTGGTGAACTATTACCATTCATTTATAAATTAGTCCTATATGGAATGAATCTTAATGTTTAATTCAAAATTAATGTTATATTTTTGTTCCTATTTGAACATGTCATCATGACATTAAACCTGATGTTCAATTATGCAATGGAATGCTAACATTTGATCACTCTTCTAATAAATTATATGACATAACGAATAATAGAATCGGTAACTTAGGGCTTAGCATCTTTCATGCTTAGTTTTTTTAATAATAAACACAAGAAATACACGATAAAATAAACGAAAAATAATGATAAAATAAAATAATGAGTATCAATTACGGGTGATCCTATATAAATTATAATAATATTAATAATAATTTTAAATAGGTTTATGTTTAACTGGTTTCATTTTATATGTTTTGAATGATATCAGAGTGAAATAATTAACTATTTGTAAATGTAAACATTTACATATATACACACACGAAGACATTTCTTATTTTGATGGTCACATTTATAATAAATAATTATTTTTTAAAATTTAATCGTTTTTTTAATTAACATTTTTTTAAACTTAACAATTTTTCTGCAAAATAAATAAATAAAATTTACAATAAAATTTAATTTTATAATTATTATAATAAAAATAATATTTTTATTATCTTTATTATCATAAAAAAAATGTAAATACACGTACATGTAACATGTGTTTTGACTATTGTAATATAAAAGTGATGTAAATACCTACCAAAATAATACTAATGTAAATTATTAATTATATTTTTTAAGGTTAATAAATATATGTTTACAATAACTAAAGTTATAGTATTGATAATCACAACCCATGTTGACACATTAGAAAAAAAACAGTACTCTAGAAACATATCTAGTTGTACACGTTATTTCTTTATAATCACTGTTGGTATACTAAGTCCTAAGCTCTCAAAATGTATAACCTGATTCGACTCGACTTAGTCTACAATATATTGATTATTTAATGAGTCAATCCAACTCAGTTTATTTATTAACAAAATGAAAAAATTTGAATCCGATCCGACCCACCACAGTTGATGGGTTAAACGAGTTGGCTCACTAATTCACTTAATTATAAGTTTTTTTTTTAAAATAAAAAAATTATAATTTTTTTAATTTAAATCTAAATAAATTTTAATCTAAAATGATGATAAACTCCAAAGACAATTCAAAATATAAAAAAATATCATACAATCTAAGCGTAACCAAAAAAGCACAAAAGACGAACTAATACGTTTTTAATATTGATAATTTTTGTATCACTTGTTCATCTATAATATTAGAGTTTTGAATAGATAAATCTATAATTTTTTTTCTCTTGAAACATCTTTTTATTTTATCTCATCTACAATATAATAAAAAAATGTTAACTAATAATATTAAAACACAAAATAATAAATAATTAAATTAGGTAGGTTGGTGAGCCAACCCGGCTTACTACGAGTTCAATCCGGGTGAGTCGGGTTCTATGTGAGCCGTATAAAAAAATTACATTTTTTTCAACCTAATCCGGTTTAAACCCGTGGTGGGCCAAGTTGGCTCACGAGTTACAAACCATTTTAACAACACTAATTAAGTCACCGAGTTTTGGTTATGGAAGATTGAGAAGTATTAATTTTTAGAATCATTCTAAATGGATATAAAATTAGTATAGAAATATAATTCTTTTTATAATGTGAGAGAAGACAAATACCTAATTAAAGGAAGTAATAATGAAAATTATTCTTATAGTGCAATTGATGACAACATGATAAAATGTGTTTGGCTTTGTACCACTTTCTGAATAAGGAACTCAATTGTTAGCATCTCTCGATTATCTACGATCACCACTAGTATCATATCGCCTTTACTTATCTGGTAGTGGATGGTTGAATTCAACTATAAATTTTAGCTAAAACTAAATTAATATTCAGAATTAATATTGATTTTTGTTTTTTTACTTAAGGCCAGCAAATGTGGGGAATCATCAATATACCATTTCTTGTTGAGAGGGACATCAACAACAACTCTTGATTTTTCTTGAGAACTCCTCTTGTTACGCTGACACAAATAGGAAAATGTTTAAAGCAATTAAGATATATAGGAGTTCTTTTCCTTAAAAACAAATACCATGTTCCTAAATTTAATTTTTTTTTTATGTGAATCCGCTCCACCAACTTTGATTTTTATTATAGTTTTTATTTTCTTAATATTTTAATACTCAAGCTTTTTACACATTTGACATTATATTTCACAACTTCTCACTTTCTCCTTTTTTTTTCATAGAGTTTCTACCCAGTAAGAAAGAGAAAGACAAAGAAAAGAATAGTTTTTCATTGATCTGAAAGAATGTACTGATACAAGCGAAAGGAACAGTATAAATGGAAGGAACAGTACAAACAACACATATGTTATCAGCCCGCCTCAAGCTGGACGTAAATATTTTGGAGACCCAGCTTGGAACGAAGAAGTTGAAAGGAAGGAGGTGGTAGTGGCTTAGTTAATATGTCGGCGATTTGCATAGTTGTGGATATGGGAAGAAGCTTGATTAGACCGGCGGTAACCTTTTCACGAACAATGTGGCAGTCAATGTCAATGTGTTTGGTACGTTCATGGAAAACTTGATTGGAAGCAATTTGGATGGCGAATTGGTTATCACAATAGACGAGGGCGGGAGACGTGTAAGGAACGTGGAGATCATGAAGCAGATATGTGAGCCACTGTATTTCACAGACCGTGCTGGCTAATGAACGATATTCAGCTTCAGAAGAACTACGGGAGACGGTCGGTTGTTTCTTTGAGCGCCATGAAATGAGAGAGTTGCCGAGGTAGACAGTGAAACCAGTGATCGAACGCGAGTGTCAGGACATGTTGCCCAATCGGAGTCGCAAAAAGCTTTCAGTTGAATAGTAGAGGTGTTAGGTAGATGAATTCCAGCTCCAGGAGTGCCTTTGAGATAACGTAGGATGCGATGTGTCGCTTGTTGATGAGCAGTTGTAGGGGCAGACATGTACTGGCTGAGGTGGTTGACGGCAAAAGTGATATCCGGACGAGTTGCCGTCAAATAAATGAGTTTTCCAATGAGACGACGATAGGAGGCAGCGGCATCATCGTCAAGAGACCGGACGGTATTTGTAGTAGTGTGTTTGGGAACCATGGGAGTAGGGACAGGAGAGCTATCGAGTAATCCAGTTTCAGCTAGTAGATCCAAGACATACTTACGTTGGCTAAGATATATTCCTTTAGAGTTGCGGGCAATCTCCAGGCCGAGAAAGTAAGTCAAGTCACCCAGATTCTTTATGCGGAAAGTTGAATGAAGAAGATCGGTGATGTGTTTAATCTCTCCATTGTTGTTGCCGGTTATGAGGATGTCGTCAACATAGATAAGTAACGTCGTAGTGTAGTTGCCATCATGTTTTAGAAAAAGAGAATTGTCAGAGATTGAACAGTTATAATCATTGGATAGTAAAAAATGATGTAGTTTAGCATACAATTGCCGACCGGCTTGTTTAAGACCATATAGGGAACGTTGGAGTTTACATACCTGATTTTTGTGGGCTGTGGTAAGACAAGGAGGAATTTTCATATAAACGTCTTCATGAAGGTCACCATGTAAGAAGGCGTTGTTGACATCAAGTTGTTTGAGTGACCAACCCTTAGAAGTAGCTATAGCAAGAAGAAGCCGGACGGTAGTGAGTTTGGCAACTGGTGCAAAGGTGTCCAAATAATCCAGTCCTTCAATCTGGTTGTATCCTTTGGCGACCAGCCGCGCCTTATAGCGTTCGATGGAGCCATCAGATTTATATTTGATTTTGTATACCCAACGACAGCCAATGGCGGTTTTGTTTGGTGGTAGGGTGGTAAGTTCCCAAGTGTTATTAGCTTGCAAGGCATCGAGTTCAGCACGCATGGCAGTGACCCATTGGGGGTGTTTTGAGGCGCCAGAGTAGGATGTCGGTTCAGTATTAGAAGAAATAGATAGTATGGTATGCTTGAAAGAAGAAGAAAGGCAGTTGTAGTTAAGGTAATTCCTAATGGGATATCGGACAACACTATTGGTCTGGAAATCTTGTAAATAAGTAGGGATTTTTCGTGTCCTAGAGGATTTTCTTATGCTAGTGGAAGTGTTAGTTTCATTACCATTGTTTTGAGTTATTTCGGTGGATGTATTGTGAATAGTGTCATTGGTGCAAGTATTAAGTGGTAAAGCGTTACTGTCAGAAAAACCGGACGGTAATAGGTCATCATAATTATTTGTGTAGTGTTGTGGCAGTGGTAAAGATAAAGAGTTGTCGGTGTTGGGAGTATTATGATAAGGAAAAACATTTTCATGAAAAACAACATTACGAGATATTTCTACCTTGTGATTTTTGAGGTTTAGAAAGCGATAACCTTTTGTATGCTTTTGAAAACCTAAGAAAATGCCAGGAACAGCACGGTCATCAAACTTCTTTCTGTGAGCAGTAATGGTGTTGGCGTAGCAAAGACAACCAAAGACGCGTAACATCGAAAGATCACAAAGAGATCCATGTAGGCGTTCATGAGGTGTTGAATTCTGTAGGACCGGCGTGGGCATTTGATTTATTAAGAAGACGGCGTGCTGAGCTGCATAACACCAGAAAGCAAGTGGTAGATGTGAGTGGAAAAGTAGGGCACGAGTAGTATTTAAGATATGTTGATGTTTACGTTCAACCACTCCATTTTGTTCAGGGGTTTCAACACAAGTAGTTTGGTGAATAATGCCTTTACTTGAAAATATGTCATGCATAATAAATTCAACACCATTGTCAGTGCGAATAGTTTTAACTTTCTTATTAAAATGGTTTTCTATATAGCAGAGGAAATTGAGGATGTGGTTTTTTACAGAAGATTTGTCTACCATAGGAATAATCCAAGTATAACGAGAGTAATCATCAACAATGGTTAGTAAGTATTTAAAACCATTCATGGAAACAGTAGTAGGACCCCATATATCGATATGCAATAGTTCAAAAGAAGATAGAGAAATAGAAGTGCTAGCAGTGTAAGGAAGTTTCTTTTGTTTAGCCCGATGACAGGCATCACAAGTACTCTGATTATCATTAGTATTTATGTAAGCATGTTTGTTTTGTAAAAGCTGTAACCGAGTATGTGAGAGATGTCCAAGGCGAGCGTGCCATAGATTTGGATGTTGAACAGAACAGATAACAGGAGAAAAATTATTGTCAATGTTACATGTAGAGTAATCAAAGAAATATAAGCCATTGTGATGTTTAATCAGACCAATCTTCTCTTGTGTCTGTATGTCCTGTATAATGCAACCAGAAGGAGAAAAGATTAGTTGACATTTATGGTTAGCTATGAGTTGTGAAACCGAGATAAGGTTGAACGAAAAATCAGGGACATATAACACATTAGATAAAGAACGTTTACTATTGAGTTGAATTGTTCCCTTATAATGGGCATGTATGATTTTGCCATTAGGTAAGCATATATGAATAGGTTTAATCTTTTGGTAAGCAGTAAAAAATTTTAAAGATATACAAACGTGATCAGTAGCACCAGAGTCGAGAAGCCAGATATTACAAGATTGCATTTGGAAAATTGAAACAATATTACCTAGAGAATTGTGTGTAGAAACAGTGCCAACTTGGTTGATGTGCGCATTGGAGGTGGACTGTTTGAACAACGCAGCAAGAATTTGGTATTGTTGGGGAGTAAGTTGGACGGTTTCAGGAGAGGAGCAATCTTGACCCATGCTTTTCAATTTAGTGTCAGCATCAGTGGACGAAATGGTATTGTGAACCTGACTGGGTTTGGTGGAGAATTTGTGGCCGGGTGGATAGCCGTGTTTCTTGAAACATACGTCTATGGTATGACCATTTTTGTGGCAATAAGTGCAGATCTTGCGAGGATTGGTAGTGTTGGTTTTAACAGATCGGTGTTCTTGATTGGGGAAGCTGTGTTTTTTGAAACAGGTATTTTCTTGTTGACCAGTTTTGTTGCAATAATTGCAAGTAATGGGGGTGGGTGCAGATGTTGAAGAAGTAGTGTTGATAGCGGCAGTAATGTGTTCATGCATTATTTGGCGTTCTTGTTGAAGAACAAGGGAAAAGATTTTTGAAATGGGAGGAATAGGATCAAGAAGAAGGATATGAGATTGTATGTTGCTATAGTGATCATTCAAACCTCGTAGGAGTTGCATGGCACAGTCTTCATTTTTACGTTGAGAAATGATAGCAGAAATAGTGCAAGAACACTTTGGCTTACAGATACAGACAAGGTCCGGGCGGAAGCTGTCGAGCTCATCCCAAATAACCCGGAGTTTTGTGAAGAAGTCAGTGACGGAGAGTTCGCCTTGGGATAAAGTGGAGGCTTCCATTTTTAGGGTGGAGATTATGGCAAGATCGCCTTGGGCAAAGCGGTATTTCAAATCATTCCAAATGTCGATGGCAAGATCCATCCATATGATACTTTCACGAATGGACGGAGAGACCGAATGCAGAAGCCAAGAAACAACCATACTGTTGCAGCGGAACCAGGCTGGAAAAGAAGCATCAGTCTTGGAGGGCCGGACGGCTGATCCAAGAATGAATTCAACCTTGTCTTTAGCGGAGAGAGCCGTGATGAATGATCGACTCCAGGAATGATAGTTGGTGGCATTTAGAACTGGTGAGACGAGGGATATGGCAGGGTTTTCATTGGGGTGGAGGTAAAGGTACGAAGGTGTGTGGTCTTGAGAAGCCATGAAAGGAGAAATGAAAAAAAAAACAAGAACAAGAAAAGAAAAAAAAAGAGGATCAATGTGCAGCAGCAGAAAGAACATCTGATACCATCATAGAGTTTCTACCCAGTAAGAAAGAGAAAGACAAAGAAAAGAATAGTTTTTCATTCATCTGAAAGAACGTACTGATACAAGCGAAAGGAACAGTATAAATAGAAGGAACAGTACAAACAACACATATGTTATCATTTTTCACAAATACAAAAATTTGTTTTTTATAACTATTTTACTTCTAGTGACCACTTTTTGTTACAAGGATGATGGAAGTAACCAACATTGACTAATTAGCCCATTAATAGCCCATTAATTTTGTTTTCATTACTACTTTACTGTGAAAAACTGTTAATGCTGAGAATTATGGCTGTAGATGAACTTTTCCACATGCAATTGAACTTCACCATACGCACTTCTTAATTGTGCGCTTGTCTTCTTTATCATTTACTTTGGAAATGGAGAAGTTAGGCGCTTTTTTATTAGGAAAAAATAAAGGATTGGTGTAGTGATTATAGTATATGTGTTGTGATAATCAATAATGGTAAGAATATAGCATTTTCCTTTTTGAGTAACAAGCAATGTTACAATCAATTTTCAGATCTTTTAACATTGTATATTTTGTTCCGTGGTAGTGGTTTCGTGAATGATGTGTTTTTCTACTTCCGCAAGTCAAGATATATTTTTCAATTATTTATATGCCTCGTATATCTATATAAATAGATATTCTTTTTTTCTCTTCCCGAAACACTCACACACAACTTTCACTCTCTTAATCTCTTTATTTTCTCATTTCTTTTTTATATTATCCCGGATTTAGTATTTTATCGTGTTTATCTTGCTAGTTTATTAGATTTTCGAAATTTTTAGAAAATTCTAGTTGTATATAGGAAAGATTTGCACAATACTAAGTAAATAAGTTCTTAAAGATATGAAATTTATGTCTTAAAAGGTTTTTTGTTTGTGTTTTTGTCTATATTTATAATCGCAGGTACATAATCAAAATTGATTGATTCAATAGAAAATCCTATTTTTAAATAATTTTAGATGAATGTGAAACCTTATCGAACTAATAACAATATTACAATGTTATCAATGAAATTAGTCTATCATCAATTTAGAAAGGAGTTGTGTAAAACAAAATCATTTTCCACCAGACAAACTTTGTTCAAATTATTCACAAGAGGGTGATATAAGTCTGTTTGGTATAGATTATGTTATCAATAGATAAGAGCTTTTACTAATATAGTGGAACCTTTAATATGAACAATATGCTAGAGTAACCAAAAATTGAAATAGTTTAGTTGTTGAAGAAAGGGCACATATGATTTTTTTAACTATTGTTTTGTTAAATTAATCATTTGAAAGAGTCTTAACATTAATTAATGTAATCTTTCCAAAAAAAATATTTTTTAGAAAAGAAGCCCAAAGTTTTAATTTATAGAGAAAAGTTAAGTTTTCATTGTAAGTCTTTCCGTGTATTGAAAATGTTTCTCTCAATTTCTTCCTTCTTCCTAACGAAGGTTTTGGTAGTATCTTCAAGGTACTAGAAGAATTACAAATAAAACTAAACTGTTTTGAAATTCTCTTAAGAGAATTTTCAAAATTGGGGATTCTTCTTCTATGAAAGGTGTAACATCCTAATTCAAGACGTTCTAAACAAACAATTTTTCACTACAAGAAATAATGAAATTACATACGGAAAATTATATACGGATTTACATCCGTATATAAATGAGGCATTATGTACGGAAGTTATATACGGATTCCAGAAAAAGTTTTATATACGGATATTATATACGGATATTTATATACGGAAAAATCCGTATATAAATTCCGTATATAAAATTTGCGCGTGGTGGCGGGAAAATTATGGAAGGATATATCCGTATATAACCCGTAGTATCCGTATGCAGTTAAAATGAAGTTGTTAACTGCGGATATTATATACGGATATGGGAAATTATTTTTTTAAAATTATATTTTTCTGATTAATTGGATGCTGGCTGAAGAAGCGTTTTTCCCTTTCTCGAACCCTAACTCTGTTCTCTCTCTCTCGAACTCTAGAACTTTGTTCTCTCTCGAACTCTCTTACTCTCCAACCCTCTTCTCTGTGGAGTCATCTTCATCCATTGATTCACCTCTCCTGTCCAACCATTGATTCAGCTCTCCTGTCCAACCTTCTTTCAGCTCTCGTGTCGAAGCTTCGTCTTAAACCTTCAGTCACCTCCCCGCTGGATCGTCTGGAGCCCTCCTCTCAGCAGCTGTAAATCATTCTTCTCTGGAGCCCTAAATCTGGTAAGTGATTCTTGTTTTCGTTCATGTTTATGGTAATCTGTAATGGGTAGAAATCTTTAAAATTGAAACCTAATGTGTGTTGATTTTATTTTCATTGCCCCATTTTTGGTTCGTCTGGAAGACGTAGTTGGATTTTGACGAGGCATGGATTGAGGCTGCTGTGTTGCAGTTTAAGCTGAGACATTGAACTTAGTGCTGCGAAGGCCGAAGGAACCACAAAAAGGTGTTTTTCATTTCCTCTCTTGCTCGGTTTTGTATGCAATGTAGTTGGGTTTTTAATTTCCCTCCATGAATGAGTTTTCTTCAAAGTAATTCCAGCATGGTAATGGGCGACCAATTGCTGCTGAACAGTAATATGTGGATGTAAGATTTATAATTGAGGGGAAAAGAATAATTGTATTGACAATAAAAAAAGAACTAAAGGACATATCATAAGCATAAGGTAACAGAGTACAATGGGGCAATTCGGCTTGCTTCATAATTCATTTTTTCCTTCATAACATAAGGTTTGAGTATTTAAGTGTTGGCTTTGATGTTTTATAAGAAAATCTAGTACTGAAACATTTTGGCTGTGGCATTTCTGTTTTGCATGATAGGTTTGTGATGTCTAAGTTTGTTTGTAGTATACTGTCAGAAACTACTCTGGTGCTATTTATGGACAGTGAAATGTTTTTAACAGTATTGGTTCTTCTTTGTGGAATGTGCATGGCCTTGGTAATATTATAGCATTCTGATTTCATTTTGGGGTTTGTCTTGTCACCAAGGTAGCTGATCCTTTCAGCAGTGAAGAAGATGCCTTTAGCATCCATCATTTTCTTGTGTTTCTTATTACTTATGGGTGTCCAATACACACATTCACTGTCCCTCATTTCTGAATCAATAATAGGGAGATATATGATTCCATCATATCTTGTGTTTCCTATCACTTCCTTTGCCACTACCATTTCCACCCTTTTTTTTACTATTCACTTCAAATTTTATTGCAGATGAGAGGAGAAACCATCTACTTCAATCTTTTTTAGTTTGAAAGTAGTCACTATAATACTAAAAGTTCAACTCCTCACTCCTTTAAACAAGCCCTCTTAGTTTATCAATTTATGCAGAGATTTTCATTTTTTTATATATTTTCTTAAATTATTTTATTGTAAAAGGTCCTTTAAGTTCTAAAAATATTTTAAAAACATTTAAAAAGTAATTAAATAATAAAATAATTTGACTGTTGTTATATGATGTCCCCTCCTTGCCAGATCAAATAAGTTGTCAGATGGAGGGCCCATAAGTATATAATTCGTGATATTTAGCCTGTCAAAGTGGCAGAGTAAGTTTCTTGCTATAGCATCCGATACCCCAAAAAGATTTACTAGGACAGTACTCCGCTTCTGCCATAGTGAAGCAACATTCCAAGTTATTCTAGGTCTGTGACAACCTTTCTAGGATTTACTTCTGTAAAACAATAATCAAACCATTTTAAACTACTCAAAGGTTGCTTTTCCAAAATATTGAAGTCCATATATCTTTTCTCAAGTAATTTAGAATCAGGTGCAGTAGTTTTCCCATAGTTTACTCCATCATCTCTGTAAGAAACACTTAATGCTCTCTCATGCAGAAACATTGCTGCATTCGTCCTCAAAAGCATGTTACAAATATTTCAGTCTCATTGGCTTCTGGCCAGAAAATCTTTGGAACTTGCCTTCCAATTAACATTGAACGAACCATATTCATGATGGTTCGGTTCTTTCTTTCAGTAACCCCATTCTGTTGGGGAGTATAGGCAGCAGTCAACTGTCTCCTTATCCCTTCACTTCTACAAAATTCATCAAATATTTTTGAGGAAAATTCACCTCCCCTGTCAGTTCTTAAGCAGATGATGCTTTCTCCTGCTTCCTTTTCCACCAAAGTTTTGAAATCTCTAAAGAAATAGAAAGTTTAAGATTTTTCCTTTAAGAAATACACCCAAGTTTTACGTGATAAGTCATCAATAAAACTTAGGATATATCTCTTATTACTACTGGATGTTGGCTGAATGGGTCCACATAAATCTGCAAGAACCAGCTGTAGCCGTTTAGATGATCTCCACTTACATTTTTTTGATATTGAATTTCTGTGTTGTTTTCCAGCCAAGCAATGTACACAGAGCTCCTTAGGGGTTGTGATTGTTGATAGTCCAGTCACCATTTGCTAAGTGACAAGAGTTTTTAAGCCATCATAACTTAAATGCCCTAGTCTATTATGGCAGAGTTGGGAGTTGTCTTCTTCATTTGTCTGAAAACAGGTTGTCGGTTCCTCTTTTATGATTGTTGTTGATTCCCTTTTCATGATTGCTGTCAGAGAAAACATCCTGTTTGCACTCATATGTACCTCCAAAATCAACCCCTTTTCTGAATGAACAATATGGCGTTTATTGTTCTGAATTGTGATGCTTAAGCCCTTTTCTTGCAGCTGCCCTATACTCAATAGGTTATTCTTGAGTTCTGTAAGTATGGCTTGAATGTAGCATTGTATCTCCTGCAGTTGAACAAATCTGTACAATTTGCTTAAATGATTACTAATAATTCAGTAGTGTAAAATTTCTAATAGCTCATTAACATAACTTCACTGCACCAATCAATTGAGAGTCAAACTTCTCTTTGGTTTAGCTTGGTGCAACCACTATACAACCTTTTTCTTTTTCTATGTTATCTCCATCCTCATCCTCATCATGTATGTTTGTTCAAAATTCTCTTTTTAATTTCTTCCTATTTGGATTGTAAGTTGGAGCAACTCTTAAAAAAAGTCACCAGATCAGGAAACCTTTAATTAAAACATATCAAAGAAGTATTTAGGGTTCATAACTTCTATTCTTGAGTTTTAATCATAAAAAAATATAATTTTTCAAATGGAAAATAAAGCAAATTGAAGATCTAACAAAAGGGTCTCCGAATTTTAGCTCCAAGATGACATGGGAAACTACAGCAGCAACAACAGATGTCAGAAGCTAAGGAAAAAAGTTCATTAACTGCTGCATTTTTCTTGAGACTACTAGGGAAAGCTACAGAAGAATCTGACTTTAGACAGAGGAAAGCTCCAGTACTTCCTTACAAGGCTGAATGACAAAAGACAGTGAGAGAGGAGAAACAACAAAATAAGTACTGAGCTAGTGTAAAAGTAAGTCTATAAATAACCCCAATTTAGTGCAGTGTTGGAGATTCTGTGTAGTCAGTTCAATTGGCTACCATATATGTTGTTCAATCAAAATCGACCAATTCAGATTTTAATATCACCAAATCTGACCTCTCACTTGCAAGTAATCTCAGCCATATGATATGGGGTCTGATGTCTTAATACTATATAGGTATTTATATATATATATATATATATATATATATATATATATATATATATATATATATATATATATAAATTCACATATCATAATCAATATACAACTAAGCTTTTACAAACCAAAGTGCATTTTTCTTTGAATTATATATATAAATTATATATATCCAAATGCATCAAATCAATTACACATCCTAAACACTGTCCCAACTCTTCCTGATAACAGATTTCTGAAAAGAATGCAAAAGATTGCTGTTTGCTCTTTGGAATACGTATTTCTAAGTATATGTCGTAATGTATGTATGCTTCTATATTCTTCCAATCTGCATCCTCTGGCATCTGAAGCCTTCTCACATATCCATGTTCCCACCAATGGCCACACCTCCAGTCATGGGCCTTTGAGTCTCTTTACTGCTTCCACGGTCCACTAATTTCCACAACCTTCCCCTTATCAACAACGACTTGAATGTTATTTTTTCCAGTTCCTGTTTTGACAAACCACTGGTGTCACAGAAATTTTGTCTAGTTAAGCACTTTTCTTAATTGAATCTATGGAAACTTGGCCCCCATCAACCCCAATCGGCTCAAGTTCATTTATTTCGTTATTTGGTATGACTTTAATAAACATATTGATACGAGTTGATATAAGTTTGTGATGGATCTTTTGAAGGAAAATTCATTGGAAAGTTTTAACACCAACAAAACCTGAGTTTAATCTCATAATAAAAGATTGACATCATCCTTAACTCAAAACTTTAAAAGATCCATCAGTTTGCACTATCAACTAATCGAAACCATACTCATACATGATAGTTTGTGATTAGATATAGTTAGCTGACAGTGTTACACTATTAGAATCTATATTATTTATTCATAGGTTACTACCCATTGGTACAAGAAAAGAAAATTCTTGATGCAAGGTAAAGGTTGTCTCTCCTTTTAGGTGCTTGCAAATTTTATATAGTTCCTTCAGTTCTGAGATCCTATTTTGTCTTTCAGATCTATAAAATGATGGGGCAGTTTCATTGTAGCATAATTTGTTTAACATATATTCAGTTTACAATATAAGGGTAACTAAAAAGCTGTTTGCCTTACCCGATGTTTCTGCTTTTAATATGTAGCCTTCAGCTGTCTGACACCAATCCACAGTGCTTTAGCTGGAGCTCCTTAAATGAGATAACAATACATCTGACTCAAACTCCCATAGTGGTTGTGTTTTGACTCATTATGCACATTTTAGGCTACCTAGACTACCTAGAATTAGGAATTTTATTCTGCACTCCTAGTTTATTTGCTAAAGATCTTTGAACACACTGTGTTTTTTTAACACTGTCACAAAAACAATAATTGTTGCACACCAACCAATTCCATCCCAAAATCTACTTTTGCCTTCAAACATCTTAGCTGTCTCCCTCTAGCTGTCATAAAAGAACAACCATGCCTGTGAAATCAACAACCATACCAAAGAAACAAGATAGTTGGCTATAACTCAATGAACTATGTTTAATGAGTCAAAACAAATGCTAACTTCAGTTTCCTGACTTTCAAACTAATCAATGCTCTCAAAAATTCTTGCACATTAGAATGAGTGTTGCAAGCAGCACCCACTGGTTGGTTTGGAATCCTTACTTATTACTTTCACTCTTTAGTAAACAATACCCCAAACATTCCTTGTCCAGTTTATAAATTTATAGTAGAAGCTTACTTTTTCAATCATGTGATGTAGGAAATCTCATCTAACTCAATCATATTTCTCATAATCAACCTTTACAACACTTTATTTGTTTTTATTTTATCTTCTTACTTCATCCACAACATCATTGACTACTATCACACTGTCAATCACTTATTTACCCTTTATAAATGGAAACCAATTTTGGTCTACTGTTTTATATAGTACAGTATTCAGTCTTTGGGTAGGATATTCTATGATCTTGTATATACTACCCAACATTGGTATAGGTTTTTACTTTTCCAAACCTTAGGGATGACCATTATAAAAGATGTGTTACTTCCACTTAGGCATTTACCACTTGTATGAAAATTATGTATTAGATTCAGTAAAGCCCATTTGATAAGTTCCTTTACAAACTTCATGAATTTGAGAGACCTTCATGCATTTAGATATTTCTCTCTTCAAAGTGAACCACAATTGAGAATTTTTTTTTTAGTTCATCCTATTTTGTCAAAAAATTGGTAACATGGTTTCAGTTTGTCATCCTCTGTTTGAAGTTGTATCCTAGTTAGGTCATGTCATCATTAGTCATAGTGTTCTATTATAGTTGTGCAGCTCACACTATGGCCCTTATATTAGTTTCTCTCAATCTTTTCCTTAGGCACAATCCATCTTGCAAAGGCTCCTCTGTTTTCTTTTGTCTTACATTCTTTTTCAATTGTGATTTGAAGGTGGTAGTGTACGAAGGTGTGATTAGGGAAAAGGCAACAAGCAAAGAAGATTGTCCACAATTCCTGAAAGGTATGCTTAATGTTATATTCCTACCATCTTTGAAGTAATAAATAGTTTTGATGATTATTATTTTAGTGAGTCTCTCCTATTTTTTGTTGACTCTGAAGTATGTTAATTATTAGGTAAAAATTTCCACCAATTTTGTAGCAAAAACAGTGACATCAACACTCAAGTAAGTGGTTCTAACCTTTTATTTGTATTTAGTATGGGGAGATAAATTTGCCTTGTGATTGTTTGATGTTCAATTGCATTGTGTCATTGTCATTAGTCTCTTAAATTTGGTTATGGATGTAGTAAAGTATGTTAATTTTTACATGTGTTGTTTCTATTTTAGTTAATTTGTAGTATGATGTTACACTGTGGGTGTGTTCCCTTTGTGATGAACAAGATATGCATCTTATTCTCACTTTGTCTTTTTTTTTTGGTTAATTTTTTCATCCTTCTTAGTCACTTCTTCTATTTTGTTCTTCCTGCTACCCACAAAGGTTACTTCTCTTTTGTCCTTTATGCTTTCTTCTGTTATATACAGTGCTGCTCCAAACAATCCAAATACAAATGAAACTTACTTAACCACTGAAACAGTGACTCTAAATTAATAATCTGCACAATTATTTTGTCCTTATGTGCAGATAGCTATTTATGCACATCACTATTTCTCACATCACTCTAAATTAATATGCACATAGCTATTTATGTGCAGCTGCAACATGTTCACCATATCCTTTTTTTTCTTATGTTTATCTCTAACATTTTCCTACTGAAGCCAAAGCTGTCCCACATTTTGTTCTCCTTCTCAACCCCTACTCACTAAAACCTCACTTTCCCTCCTCTCATAGTTAAAACTAGTTCTTTTCTCTTCAAATAATGGAAGAGAATACTCCAAACCCTCTTACCCGAACTCTTGGAGAACATACCCACAATATACATGATTTTAAAGTGCATCCATGACACTTTAACGTCCACAAACAACACCCCAAAGTATCCAACCATGTGTACTCATTATAACATGACTAAGTACTTACATAACATAAGTAAGTACTTACCTAACATTACCACCTCCTATAGGGGTCTATAGTGATGGAAATTCAATTACTGCATGTTTAGTGTTGAACTTTCTTAATAGTTTTCCTTGAAGGAAAACTTGTAATACATAATTAATTTAGCCTTGTATTAACTAGTGGCTAATTTGTCGTTAATTGGTATGTATACAGAACATGGATCAAGTTCCACCAAATCGTTCATGGATGTACGATAGGTGTTATAGAGGAAGAGGTGCTTTGAAAGAGTCTTTTGTATTGGGTGTTGAAGAGTTTATATGTAAAGCTTGTGAAGAAGAACGTTATCGTAGAGACGGGGGTCTTCGATGTCCATGTTTAAAGTGCGATTGTACAAAGATTCTGCACGAAAGAGTTGTGAAGGTTCACCTTTACAAGAACGGTTTCAAGCCTAATTATTTCATTTGGGAGCATCATGGGGAAATAATGCCAGAAGATCATGTACAGAATCATGACAGTTCGATGGCTGTAGAGACGGAAGATGGTGAAATTAACCAATTTCAGACAATGGAAGACATGGTGCATGATGCTCTTAGGCAAAATGAGTCGTGTCAAGCATCTACTTCTAATAACATTGAAGAGGCTCCGAATGAAGAAACACAAAGGTTTTTTAATTTTTTGTTGGATGCAAACCAGCCGTTGTATGCAGGAGCATCAGACTCGAAATTATCGATGTGTGTGAGACTATTAGCTTGCAAGTCAAATTGGAATATTCCTAACCAATGCATAGATTTTATTGCAAAAATGGTTATGGATGCAACACTCATCAAATCAGGTTTGCCTAAAACATACTACGATGCAAAAAAGTGTGTATCAAAGTTGGGATTACAATCGCAGAGGATTGATTGTTGCGTGGATGGTTGCATGCTCTTCTATGATAATGAATATGGTAAGAATGATGGCGCCTTGCTTGAATGCAAATTTTGTGGAAAGCCAAGATATCAACCACGTAACACGGGAGCAACTACTAGCAAACAAGTTCCTATGAAATCAATGTTCTATTTGCCATTAATTCCCAGACTACAAAGAATGTATGCCTCAACACAAACTGCAGGACAAATGACATGGCACTATCAGAACATGTCGACGAATGGTGTTTTGCGTCATCCATGCGATGGAGAGGCTTGGAAGCACTTTGATAGAGTATATCCTGACTTTGGTATCGAGCCACGCAATGTTCGACTCGGTTTATGCTCTGACGGTTTTAATCCATATGTACAGGCATCAAATATACCATATTCATGTTGGCCAGTTATTGTCACTCCTTATAATCTTCCTCCAGAAATGTGCATGTCTAAACCTTACATGTTCTTAACATGTCTCATTCCCGGGCCATTTAATCCAAAGGTTGGCATAGATGTGTACTTAGAGCCCTTGATAGACGAATTGAAGAAGCTGTGGACGGGTGTGGTAACATATGATATTTCAAGGAAACAAAACTTTATTTTGAGGGTCATGCTAATGTGGACAATTAATGATTTTCCTGCTTATGGTATGTTGTCCGGTTGGAGCACTCATGGTAAACTGGCATGCCCACATTGCATGGAGCATACAAAGGCTTTTAGATTATATCATGGGGCAAAAAATTCATGGTTTGACTCTCATCGGAGGTTTTTACCGAAAGACCATGCTTTTAGGAGGAATAGGAATGCTTTCAAGAAGGGGGAAGTGGAGATCGATGACGCACCACCATATCTTACAGGACCAGAAGTTTGGAATAGAATCAATGGTTATCCTAAAATAACTGAAAATGGTGCACCAAGAATTGATGGATACGGTGAGTGGCATAATTGGACGAAAAAAAGCATCTTTTGGGATCTACCCTATTGGAAGGATAATTTGTTAAGGCATAATCTTGACTTCATGCACATTGAAAAAAATTTCTTTGACAACATCTTTAATACTGTGATGAATGTTGCGGGGAAGACAAAAGACAATGACAAGGCCCGAATGGATATAGGTTTGTACTGTAGACGAAAAGATTTGGAGCTAAAAAGTCATAGCAATGGAAACATGTATAAGCCAAAAGCAAATTATACACTATCAACAGACCAAATAAAACAAGTCTGTCATTGGGTAAAAGGTCTTAGGATGCCTGATGGATATTCTTCTAACTTGTCAAGGTGTGTTGATGTGAATAGGGGAAAGCTCATTGGGATGAAAAGTCATGATTGCCATGTGTTTATGGAATGCTTACTTCCTATAGCGTTTAGTTCTTTACCGGCTCATGTTCTGAATCCCATTACAGAGATAAGTCATTTCTTTAGAGATTTGTGTTCTACAACATTGAACAAGGATGACCTGGCCAAGATGGAAGAAAACATTCCCATCATTCTGTGCAAGATGGAGAGAATATTTCCTCCCTCATTCTTTGATTCTATGGAACATCTCCCTATCCATCTTCCATATGAGGCACGACTTGGTGGACCAGTCCACTATAGGTGGATGTACCCATTTGAAAGGTACCCATATGACATGTTATTGTTCAATTTACCAGGCATAATTCAAAAACCCTAACACATGAATTTCAAATTTGTAGGTTCATGGGATATGCTAAACGTTCAGTAAAGAATAAGGCTAGGGTTGAAGGATCTATTTGCGCATCATACTTACACAGAGAAACAACTCATTTTTGTTCCCACTATTTCAAAAACTTCATGTTAACACCACAAAGCAATAGAAATGAAGTAGACATTGAAATAGAAAGCTTTACGACAACATTATCAGTGTTTAACCAACCTGGCCGTCATTCTGGAAGGGAATCAACACATTGGTTAAGTGATGAAGAATTGAGATCAGCTCATGTTCATGTCTTGATCAATTGCAATGAAGTTGAACCTTACCTTCAGTAAGCCTCCAAAATAAATTATATTTCCCAATTCTTTCATTTGATATAATTAATTTTCTTTGACCTAATTTGGACGTACATGTTGACAGCTCATTCTTACATGACTATCAACTATCTAAGTCAAACAGTTCGACGTACGTACATGCTAATTTCCCATTGTGGTTCAGGCAAAAAGTACGACTTCCTATCAATCTTACACATTCATTTCTTTCTTAATTTTTTAAGATTACATTGTTGAATAGTTTCATATCATGAATGGTTGTAGGTTCATAACGATCCTTTAAGTGTGACAAACCAACATCTTAGAGATTTATCACTTGGTCCTTTAAGGTGTGTAAAGGAATGGCACACCTTCTTTGCTAATGGATACAAATTTCATACCCATGCATGGAGTCAGGGCAAGAGGACAATAAATAGTGGGGTTCATGTTAAAGGGCTAACAGAAGGAGGTCAAGATGATTTTTATGGTGTCATTAAACACATCTATGAGTTCGAATACAATTCAACAACCACTGAAAAGAAAATTGTATTATTTTATTGTGATTGGTTTGATCCATCGAGAGTAGGTACAAGGGTGGATTCAAAGTATGGCATTGTGGATATTCGAATGGATAAAAGATATGTGTTGTTTGATCCTTTTATCATTGCACATAATGTACAACAAGTGTATTATGTACCATATCCTACATCACGCACGGACAAACGAGGTTGGTGTGTTGCGATAAAAACGAAGCCTAGAGGTCGCATTGATTCTAATGATGTAGAAGCCGATGTGCCATACCAAGTGGAGGAAATGTCACATGTTAATGACATCATTGAAGTTGAAGAAGTAGTCCGATTACAAGATGTAGAAGCTGGTCTTGAAGAAGTTGACCCTAACAATATTTCATCATTTCAAGGACAAATAGATGAAGATACAACGGAATCAGAAGAATACAATGCAGAAGGACAGGGTGAAGATGACAATGAAGATGAATTTCATAGTTCTAGCACTGAATAGAGTTAGGGTGTATTGCTCCTTATTTTTGTCGCTTTATTGTAATGTTGTCCACAATCTTAAGAATTAGGGTGTATTGCTCATTATTTATTGTACTTTATTAATTTAGAAAGTGTTTGATAGAAACAGTAAAACAGTAAAAACCAAAAAAATATTGAAATTACAGCAGTAAATAATAACAGTACAAACAGTAAGTACAGAATTTTCAAAATCAGTAAAACAGTAACAACAAAATACAGAAAATGAAATGATCAACATGCAAGAAAAGGTCCCTCATGGACTAAATGCTCATGGACTAAATTACTTCTTCATCTTCCTTCATTTATATAGATTACAAAAGTCCATTACCCTTGAATTTATCACTGCCACTAAACGTTCAAATTCATCTCTACATGAGGAGATTAAAGATTGTTAGGCATGGTACATCCATACGAAAGAATTGAATGTAATGCGAAAGAGAATAGAACCTAGAAATACCTAAACATCATTACCTAAACTATATAAAATAGACAAAGCTATGACAAAACATAATGCAACCAGAAAGAATCTCAACTAAAGCTCTACAAAGTAAAAACAGCAAAAGAGACATCTAAAGCAGAATGATATTAAGCTAACAAAGCCTAATTACAAGTCTGGAAAGAAAACAGCAAAAGAAGAAAGAAAGAACTCTAAACATAACCTAAACCAACTCCCACTAAAACGGTTCTAAAAGAAAGACAGTGAAAGGAATAAGCAAAGAGTTAACAGTAGCAGAAAGAAAATAGTTCTACAAAGGATGAAACTTGTAACAAAGCATGAAACAAAGAAAATACCACTTAAAAAAATTATCCAAAGCCATTAAACAGCCTAACAAATGAAAAGGAATGACCAATACACATTTATGACCCTTTTTTCAGGTGGAGCAGATCTCTGATGAGTAAAATTTTGTAATTTATAATCTTCAACTCCAAGGTAAAAGTGGAGCTTACATGACATCTAGATTATCTTAACTTATCGTGTTATGTCTTAGGTTATGTTGATTCATGTGCAATTCACACCCCTTAATGACAGAAGGGTCAAAAAGTTTAAGATCATTCTCCATATCCCCTGCTTCCAACTCTAGTACATTTAAGATTGAGTATATATCCTCCCATCTTTGATGAGATTTATCTGCAACACGAAACTCGTGCACTTGTCCATTTAATTCAAGCCAGCTACAACCTGGTGTTTTCTTTAGTCCTCTATCTCTAAGAATACTCCTCATTTTAGCAACTTTGTCCCACTTTCCTGCTGTAGCATATATATTGGAGAGCAATACATAGTTTCCAGCATTTTTAGGTTCCATATTTATAAGCTTCTGAGCAGCAAGTTCTGCTAAACGGGTCTCCGAGTGCATCTTACAGGCACTCAACAAGGGGCCATAAACCCTTGCATCTGACTCCAGTGGAATAGTTTTTATTATTTCATTGGCTTCATGGATTTGGCCAGCACGTCCGAGTAGATCAACCATACAAGTATGGTGTTCCTGACAAGGTTGGCAACCATATATTTCTACCATTTCCTCGAAAATCTCTTTGCCTTTGCTAACAAGGCCTGAATTAACACAAGCTGTGAGCAGCCCAAGAAATGTTACATGGTCCGCTACAATGTTCGATAGTTTCATTTGGTTGTACAATTGAAAATAGATGGGCAGATGCTAGTAATAATCAACAAATAGTTAAAAGAAAAATGCTTCCACCATCTGTAATTTTCAAGAGCTTGAATTCATGCATACGCCATTAAGAATTTGGATATTAGGAAGCCATAAAGAAACTTGATAGGTCACCCAGTAGCTAAATAATGATCCAAGACAGGTTCTTGAATGATTTTATTATGAACACAGTTGTTCTGCCAATGTGGCAGGAATACAACACAAGATATCTCAGCAAACAGGTCTCCCGAGAGGACCTTAACTCTCCCAAACCCTTTTCCTCCTAAACTTCAAAAAACTAAAAACAACACCCTAAAACAGACTATATATCATATCATAGTCTGTTTTAGGCTATAGGAGGTTATAACTGCCTCCTTTATTTATTTCTCCTATCAAAGTCAAAGGCTTTGGGAAGTAAAGTCAATATTTTATTTATCCGTTTTCTGTTGTCCAGTTTCTAATTGTTTATTGTCAAAGCTGACACATTTTTTCCATCCTTTTACTGGCTTTTAGTATCACTGTTTCCAAGAAATGGCAATAATCTGGTTTTCAGTTTGGCAGGGAATGGAGTATAAAGTATGGCATTGGTTAGATTTTAAGTCTGCCTAAACTGCTGTGTCGTGGTTACTTAATTACAGTTAGTCTTTTAAGTCATTTATGTTAACCTTGTAGTGCTCATTAACAAAGTATATAGTTTTGGTTGGTAAATTTTTGTGGCTGAACTTCATAAAAATTTCTAGACAGACTGGGTAAATCTTACATGTGGATTACGTATGTAGAATATGGCATCAGGTGGTTCTGGCCCTCCTAATCCACCTTCAGGAAATCCCGATAAGGGGAAGGGGAAGAAGAAATCTTATGTAGTGAAGTTGATGACACGTTTCAATAATGAAATTGGTTCAACCAGTCAGCCAACTACACCTACCTCTACCTCCACTGCTAGATCTGTTCCACCTCCATTAGTTGTTCCTGCCTTCACTCCCACTCCACATCAAGTTCCTACATCTACACCCACTCCATACCAAGTGCCTCCTCATGGAATGGCTTCACTCTCTCCCAATATTGGTTCTAACCCATCAACTCCCACAAATATTGCACCATCACCTGCTACAGACGATGGAAATCCACATTCCAGTTCAGCCGCCAATTATGTCGAAGAATGTTCCAATAGTCGTCCAATGATTACACCTGTTGGAGGAGGGTAAGAAAAAAATTAGCTCAATTAATATATAGACAAATCATTGTTGTATTACTCTAATGTTTGAGTTCAAATTTGGTTTAGGTTTTATCCTACAAAAACTGCATCGAAGGCAATCACAGCCACCATCAAGGAACAGTTTGATGAGCCATGCCTAACATGGGGCTCAATCCCTAAGACAACCAGAGATGTCTTCTTCGAACGTTTTAAGGTACATAAAATATTCTCTGTATGTGTACATAAAATATTCTCTGTATGTGTACAAAAAATATTCCTTGAATGATATAGGCATCAGTTTTCTATAGAAATTTTCAGGCAGATTTAATCCGAGTTTGGATCCCCTTTTTTGAAGTTATACCACTAAAGTAACCCCAAAATAAACTACTATTTCATGCATCCATCATTAAAAGTGCTAACTGCTGAAAATGAGAAAGGAAGACTTAGGAAAGAACCAATGTGACTGCTTTGGCCAATATACATTTCATTCTGCAACAATTATAATGTCTAAGTCCCAATGAGTAAACATTAAAATATTACACTGAGCAATTATTCTCTGTATGTGTAAATCAAACCTATTATTCAAACCTATTATTTTTAATATAACAGAGAAAGGTTTCATGGAAGCCTGAAGATGAGGAAAAAGTAAAAAAGAATTTTCACACCAAGGCATCTCATAGACTCTCAGAGATGTATAAAAAAGCTAGAACTATTGGAAAAAGACCTGATTGGCTGGGAGACGATACTTGGAATGCTCTTTTGGAAAAGTGGAACATGCCACTTTATAGACAAAAGTGTGAAACAACAAAGAAGAATCGGACATCTGAAAAGGGTGGTTGTTTGCACACTGGAGGGTCTATAAGCGTGCATGAGCATGCTATTCGTTTGGTATGTAACTTGTACATTTTTTTTCTTATGTTTGTAATCATAAACTTTAAAAATATTTATTAACAACTCATTTTGTTTGCAGTCACAGGAGCTTGGTCGGTCTGTGCATGTTGATGAAATATTTCAGCAGACACATATTCGTCAATCAACAGGGGAATTTGTCGACAAAAGGTCTAGGCGGACCCATGTAAGTTTGTACTAACTGTATCCCATTATAAATGTTCGGTTTTTAAACCTCATGCTTAATATTAATATTTATTCATTTAACAGGAACAATTTGTTGCAAAATTTGATCAAATAAGATCTGAGCCTGCATCTGTTGGTGTCTCAGCATCTTCTCCTCTAGACCCTGCGGAGGAGGAAAGATTGAGAAACCGATGTTGGTTAGAGGCTGCTGGTGGAAGATACAAGGGACGCGTATATGGCATTGGAAATGTCAGTTCCCAAGATGACTGTGTCGATAGTTACATCCAACAGACACAAGCATCTTCTTCTGCTCAACAACAAAATTTAGAAGAAATTGTTAATCTCAAGTCGCAGTTACAACAATATGGTCAGCAGCTTCAAAAGTTTGAAGGCTTTATTGGCGTCCTCCTGCCATTCCTTCCGCCTTCAGCAGCCGCAGCTGCACAAGACTTTTTAAACCTTCAAAATCCTCAACTTCAAAATGAAGTACCCAATGATGTCCAACCAGAACAGCAACCTCCAGAGCAGCAACCACCACACCAACAACCAACAGATGAACAAGCAGAAGATGGAAATGATTATATGCATTATTAGGCATTTTGTAGAACTTATTTCCATTATTGTTGAACTTTTTTAGAAGCACAATCACAATCCGTTTATGAACTTACCTGATGTTTATTATTGCACTTATATTGATGTCAAGAATATTGTTGTATTCATATATACAATGTTTTCTTTATGGATTAAGTGTATCTGAAAAGCTTTATGGATTTATATGTCAATGTGCAATGTATAATGTCCAGGATTGCCTATATCAATTGTGAATGTTCACTATAATGTGCAGGTCTGTTTGTATATTGTGTATGGGAAACTGCCATATACAGAATATGTATTCAGCTCTGCTTAAAGCATTATATACGGATATATCCGTATATACTGTCCTTAAATAAGTTATATACGGAAATTATATACGGAAATTATATACGGATATTATATACGGAAATTATATACGGATAAATCCATACATAAGTTATATACGGATAAATCCGTATGTAATTTCTGTATATAATATCCGTATATAATATCCGTATATAATATCCGTATGTAATTTCCGTATATAATATCCGTATATAATATCCGTATATAATATCCGTATGTAATTTTCGTATGTAATATCTGAAAAGGGTGGTTGTTTGCACACTGGAGGGTCTATAAGCGTGCATGAGCATGCTATTCGTTTGGTATGTAACTTGTACATTTTTTTTCTTATGTTTGTAATCATAAACTTTAAAAATATTTATTAACAACTCATTTTGTTTGCAGTCACAGGAGCTTGGTCGGTCTGTGCATGTTGATGAAATATTTCAGCAGACACATATTCGTCAATCAACAGGGGAATTTGTCGACGAAAGGTCTAGGCGGACCCATGTAAGTTTGTACTAACTGTATCCCATTATAAATGTTCGGTTTTTAAACCTCATGCTTAATATTAATATTTATTCATTTAACAGGAACAATTTGTTGCAAAATTTGATCAAATAAGATCTGAGCCTGCATCTGTTGGTGTCTCAGCATCTTCTCCTCTAGACCCTGCGGAGGAGGAAAGATTGAGAAACCGATGTTGGTTAGAGGCTGCTGGTGGAAGATACAAGGGACGCGTATATGGCATTGGAAATGTCAGTTCCCAAGATGACTGTGTCGATAGTTACATCCAACAGACACAAGCATCTTCTTCTGCTCAACAACAAAATTTAGAAGAAATTGTTAATCTCAAGTCGCAGTTACAACAATATGGTCAGCAGCTTCAAAAGTTTGAAGGCTTTATTGGCGTCCTCCTGCCATTCCTTCCGCCTTCAGCAGCCGCAGCTGCACAAGACTTTTTAAACCTTCAAAATCCTCAACTTCAAAATGAAGTACCCAATGATGTCCAACCAGAACAGCAACCTCCAGAGCAGCAACCACCACACCAACAACCAACAGATGAACAAGCAGAAGATGGAAATGATTATATGCATTATTAGGCATTTTGTAGAACTTATTTCCATTATTGTTGAACTTTTTTAGAAGCACAATCACAATCCGTTTATGAACTTACCTGATGTTTATTATTGCACTTATATTGATGTCAAGAATATTGTTGTATTCATATATACAATGTTTTCTTTATGGATTAAGTGTATCTGAAACGCTTTATGGATTTATATGTCAATGTGCAATGTATAATGTCCAGGATTGCCTATATCAATTGTGAATGTTCACTATAATGTCCAGGTCTGTTTGTATATTGTGTATGGGAAACTGCCATATACAGAATATGTATTCAGCTCTGCTTAAAGCATTATATACGGATATATCCGTATATACTGTCCTTAAATAAGTTATATACGGAAATTATATACGGAAATTATATACAGAAATTATATACGGATATTATATACGGAATTTATATACGGAAATTATATACGGATATTATATACGGAAATTATATACGGATAAATCCATACATAAGTTATATACGGATAAATCCGTATGTAATTTCCGTATATAATATCCGTATATAATATCCGTATATAATATCTGTATGTAATTTCCGTATATAATATCCGTATATAATATCCGTATGTAATTTTCGTATATAATATCCGTATATAATTTCCGTATATAACTTATATACGGATTTATCCGTATATAAACCTAGCTACGACGGTATTATATACAGATTTTTGTCCGTATGTAATCCGTATATAACCAAGTTTTACATACGGATTTTAGGTGTTATATACGGATTTTGGCTGTATGTAATTCACTTTTTTCTTGTAGTGTTTATCGTGAAAATAAAAATCAATTAAACAATTTGTAAGTGAAAATTCAAATCCTCTAAGGGTCTTTTAAATGAAAACTCGAAACAACCGTTTACAATCGAAAGAAATCATTAGACCATTCAACATTTAAATAAAAATCAACCATGTTCTAAATAACCCAAAGAAATAAAATCTCAATCTCTTAGTATCCTCGCCACTTTAAGCACCCACTTGATTATGCGTAACATCATATGCTCTTGTACAACAACACAAGGCATACAAATTCGTAGGTGGAAAGCACAACCACAAAGAAAATGCAAGGGTGAACTAATAGAATAAATATTGAAATGTAACCCAATGCATCTGTAACTTATTTGAATAACTTTTAGAGGTACGTAAAAATAATGTATTGATGCATGCTCTATACATGACACAACACACCAGATTCCTCCTGGACGATGTTGTTAAGTCTAGATAAACCCAAGGCATTGTTAGCAAAATCATGAAGTTAGAAATTTTGATGATGTCCAAATCAAATCTTAAGTGTTCACTTTACAAAAAGATTTTCATGAAGACTTGTTTTATGTGTTAAAGCTTTTAAACCTTACCCCACCAATGCATGAATGAACCATGATAATCACTTTTTTTCTTCAACCCTAAACATACTTTGCCTCCTTTGCCTTCCATGCATGAACGAATCTCCCACCAAAGTCCAACTACCTATGGGCCTCACATGTATAACCCAAAAATAAAACATTCACGTTTGACCCATGCGGGGAATCAAGTCACTGCCCAAGACCTCACATAAGCAACCTTTAACAATTACTGCAATCACTTTTCATTTATTAACATGCACAACAACAACCATATAAATCATATAAAACACCCTACACCCACTAAAAGCAATAAATAAATTTATCTATCAACCATTTTTTATTACTGATCCACACAATACTAATTCTTTAAATTTTTTTATTATATATATATATTTCTAGATCTTACAAAAGGTTCTTTGAAAAAATCCCATTAGAAAAACCTAACATTGAAAAAAAGAAGATATAGCAAAATAGTATCTCTTGAAGAAGGAAGAAAGTTCTTGAATTATACTCTTTAAATGTAGAACCTTGTTCCAAGAACTTCATTTTCTTCTCTCTTGTTAGTCCAAGTTTTGTTGATTGGTTATATCATTCCCTCATTTATCATGCACTATAAAAATTTTGGTAATTATCAACAAATTTCTTTTTTACGAAAATAAACATATCAGTAAACCAAATTTTTAATGATGGATTTTAAAATTGAAATTATTGACAAATTTTTTTGTCAATAATGAATATGTGAATAATTTCGTTGATTAGATCCTCCGATTATTATAATTTGTATTATCCATGGATATTTTCATCGGTAACGTATTCAATAGTCTCTTCCATCAATGAATATTGTTTGTAAAATATATCTCTGATTTCCTATGAATTTTTTTTGTTGGTAATTCGTTAATAAATTGAGTAATAAATTTTCCATCCATTTTGATAATAATTTTTATATATTCACTTAAGATGGGTGAGAAGATAAAGTAGAAATAGGAGATGGAGAAGGAAGAGGACACTACAAAAGAAACTTGAATTTCCTGATAGCCATTATTCGGCGAAAACTCTAAAAAGTCTTTTGGTAATAATTGTTATCTAACCAATTACCAACAAACAAAAATTTGTCAATAAACATGTTATTAGTAAGATTTTCAATAGGTTTCACTCCTCAATAATTACCGATAGATCCATGGGTAATTATCGATAGATGAATCTGTTTGTAATTACCAATATATCCTTCGATAATTACAAACAATTATATTAATTATAAATTGTTTATTTGTTTCCGTATTGATTATTTGGTTTATTCACAAATCGTCCATAGATAATTCCTCCTAAAATATATTATTTTAGTATTGTTTAAATTTTAATTTTAGATTTTTTATGTCTATTTATAAATTAATTTTTATTAGATTTTTATTGTTGTGATTCATAGTTTCTCGTTAAATCAATTTATATTTTCATTCCAAAATAAGACATGTATGAAAATTAAAACACATAGACATAAAATTCATTCACTCATTCATAATTACAAAACAAATGTCAACAAAAAGTTTCCATCACCGTCCTTTAAATTCATCATCATCTTCGCCTCATGTTTTAAATAAAACACATTCACATTGACCATTTCCAGATTGCAACATGTAAATCCAAAAAATTTTAAAAATATATATAAAGAGTCCTCTCTAACACCATTTACCTACACAAACCATCACAGATCCATCTCTTCACCCAAAAATCAAATATTCAATCATCTCCATTTTTTTATCTTCACTACTATACAATAAAAAAACCAACCTCAAAATACACCTCAGTGAGATCAAAAACTTCAACCTTCCCGCCAAGTTGTAGTATGGCTTCTTCACTAGAGACCTGTAATTGGAGATACTCATTGCCACGTTCACCAACTCAATCATCTTGTTTATGTTATCCTCCATGGTCATGCTTCTTAGAGCTTCGCAAATCCTACTCAATGGTGGCATTTAGTTGAAAACCCTAGCTGATCTTCGCTTTACGGAGATTGAAGTCAGTGAGATTTGAACAGAGAATGCTCACACATATGGATGTTCATCGGGGAGAGAAACCAACTAGAGAAACGTTCACTCAAGTGTCAAGACGAAGATGACGTTGATGTGGCCAACCGACGGTGCTTTCAATCACATCATGGAGGCACCAGTGGAGGAGGTGAGGTGTTGCGTGGAGGAGACAAATCCATGAAGGAGAAGGAGCCATTGTGTGAATGTGGTTGCGATACCTCACAAACCGGAAAAGAGGTAGCTGAATTAGGGTTTTTGGCTCAAGAGGAGGAACTAGGATTTTGTATACAGGGTTTCATATATTTTTTTTGTATTAAGCCAGCATCTAAATTAGGTTTCCTATAATTAAAATTATATTTGTCAATAAAACTTAAAAGAGTAAGAAACTATCAATAATTAATTCTGAAAAAAATATTATACCATTATTTGAGATATATGTTTCCTTATAGTTGGAATTGGTTCTAAAAATAAAATTTAAATAAATAAATTAATTATTTAACCTAAAAATTAGAAGAGTAAAAGAATATTAATAAGTAATTGTGAAAAAAAAAATGTTATACTATAATTTCGAATAAATGTTTCCTTACAGTAAAAATTAGTTTGATCAATAAAATTTAAATGCATTAATTAATTAACTAACCCAACAGTTATAAGAGTAAGAAAATATTAATAATTAATTGTAAAAAATAATTAAGATAAATATTTGCTTACAGTTAAAATTAGTTTTATCAATAAATTTAAATGAATTATTTAATCAATCCACTTAAAAATAAAAAGAATAAAATATCAACAATTAAATAATTAATTGTTAAAAATCTTATACTAAAATTTGGGATAAATTTTTCCTTAAATGTAAATAAATAAATCAATTAATTAACTCATATATTAAAAGCGTAAGAAAATATCAATAACTAATTGGTGAAAAGAAATTTATATTATAATTTGGGATAAATGTTAAAAATTATTTTTACCAATAATATTTAAATGAATTACTTAACTAATTTATCCAAAAGTTAAAAAAGTAAGAAAATATCACAAATTAATTGTGAGAAAAAGTAAATTTAAATTAAATTTTTTCTTACCGTTAAAATTAGGTTTATCATTAAATTTTAAATTAATTAATTAATTAATTATCCCAAAAGTTAAAAAAGTAAGAAATTATGAATAATTAATTTTCAAAAAATTCTTATACTATAATTTATGATAAATGATTTCTTACAGTAAAAATTAGTTTTATCAATAAAATTTAAATAAATTAATTAATCAATTAACAAAAAAAATAAAAGAGTAATAAAATATCAATAATTAATGATGAAAAAAAAATTATAGTTAAAAAAATAAAATTAAGGATAAATATTTCACTATAACTAAAATTATTTTTAAACTAAAATAATTAATTAACTAACACAAAAACTAAAAAAAGTATATTATGAAAAGAAGAAGAATAATGAATATGGAAGTTTAGCAACTAGTCTTTTGAAATTTAACATAATGAATTAGCGTATGAAAAAATCTAATAAGACAAGACCATCTAACAACTTGTGTTTCAATGTTTAACAAATAGTGTTTAACGAAATAAAATATAAAAAAATCTTTCATCTAGGATAAAATATGATAATCGTTGTAATCGTATAAACACTATCCTAAACTCTTAACGTTACTCTAAAAATCAAACTAGTTTAAATATTAAGTAGACATATCTTATCTAAATGCTAAATAACATCTAACATATTAAATGCATTTAGGAATAATACTCTTTTATCTATTATGCTATGTTCTATTTATCTGTACAAATCACAAAAGTACAAAGCTTTTTTCAAAAGTTCTATATTGGATCAAAAGAACGTTAAAAGATAAGAAGACATCCTGGGAATGTTTCTTCAAGTGTTTTACGCTCTGTTCATCTGTAGAGACTATCTTTGTATATAATAAGCACACAACATTTGACTTCATACCAAAAGGCTACCTACCTACAAAGAAGTCAATGCATTTGAGTAACAATTATTTTTTGAAGAAGACTATATAAAAAGGATTGCATGAAAGAATAGGAAAGTTTAACACTTTGAATTTTATGCTGTCATTTTCTCTAAAGCTTTCATCGTCTAATACTTTCTTTGAAAAAGGAAAGTTTATTACAAATCTTCAAATTTCTTTGTATTGAAAACTTATCCTCTCTATTAAAGTTATAATCTATACTTGATTTGTAAAAATACCTTTGTTGTGTTTGTATATGTAGAAGTTAATAAAACACATGGTTGTTTAACTTAGTGGAGTTAAATGGTCTAGTTAGTTGGACTAGTAAGGTACCAAGAGTGGTGAAACTCCTCTAACTAGTTGAATTAGTTTGAAAAACTAGGAGTGCTCAAAATTGTTTGTAATATTTTGAAAGATTACTGGGACCCCTTAAGAATGCTTAAGGAGGAACTTGGCGTAGCTCAGTTTGGAGCAAAAGATCCAATCAGCGATGGAACTTGACAAGACTTCAGCAAAGATCTAGTCAACAATGGAAAACAAAGATTACGTCGTAAACCACCATCCTTTGTTCAAGGGAGAATAGGGTCGGGCTGACCTGATGTCGGGCTGGCTTGTCTGTCTTTTTTTATCATTGAAAGTCTAATATCACATGGAAACGAAATGAAATATTTTATTTTTACATGAAAACTTCTTGATATTGGGTTGAAGTGGGTTATTGCCCAGACTTTTTTAGATTATCGTCGAGCTATGTGAGACCTTGACCAGACTATCGGATTGTGTTAATATGAAGTGTTGTGACATGGGTTCAAATTTCTTTTAATGAAGTCAGGTTGTCATGCTAGCCTGACCCGTAGAGTTGACCTGTTGGACTCGACGAGTCGAGTTGGTTTAGGCTCCCAAGTTGAAAACGCTATTCTGGCTTGCCTTTTTTGGCGTGTCTGGTAGGTTGACTCACTAAACTTGGCCCATTTCTCCATGCTTACCTTTACTCCTTCAGTATCAATGAATCCTTTGTAATTAGAGCATGTTTTAAAATTTTTGAATCAAAAGTTGTTCCCTCCCATCCAACTAGTACATATGTGAATTTCATGTTAAAATCACATGCTTTGTGAGCCCATTACTAGATACCGAAGGAGTAAAGATTGGCTCACAAAGCATGTGATTTTAACATGAAATGCACGTATGTACTAGCTGGATGGGATGAACAATTTCTGATTCAAAAATTTGAAAAGATGCTCTAATTACAAAGGATTCATTGATCATACCTACAAGTTAGTGAATTATGCTTATTAATATACTTGTTGGTCTATGGACTTTCGGTTATTGGTAATAATGAAATTTTGCAATTAATTATAGGAAAGTATTACTTGGAGATGCATGATTTATGTTGAAATGAAACATAATATAAAGGCGTAAGATATCATATGAAAGAGTACAACAAAGAGGTCTAGAAAACCCATAAGAGTTGTTCAATCTTTGTTATTAATAACTTCTAAATGTTATTGAAAGGGCATTTAGTATGCTCAAAAAACAATTTAATATTACAACAAGTAGAATAAAACCTCATTATTCTTTCGATATAATGACTAAAATAGAGTTGTCATATTCCATTATTCACAACTTCCTACAAGGAGTAGACAACAACAATTCCTTACTAGAAAAAGTAGACCGAGATATGGTGAAAAGTGTCCAAGATTTAATTTATGTCAAATTTAATTATAATCCATACATTTGAAATTTATTCGTACAAATCCTTTTTATAAATTTTAATTTTATTTTTTCAATTTTAATTTTTTTAGAAAGAACAATTTTGATTTCATTTTAATACAATATTCAAAACTAAAATTTAAATTTATATCAAATTTTTACACAAAATAAAATTTGTGATGAACTATTTTTATTAATTAAAACATTTTTTAATCTATTACACCAATCACATTATTCACAAATTTTTACAAATTTTTCCTTCAAATTGATTCATCCAAATCTCTTAATTTAAAGAGTACCACAATCTTCTTTCTATCCCTTCAAATTCATCCACTTACTTTTCCTCACATCTACTCCTCAATCCAAACACTACCTTAAACAACAAGTCTAGAGTATTTATTTGTTGAATATTTTTCTATGACAACTACATCATCATACTTAGAGAGTATGCTTTTCAACTTTTTGAAAAATGAAAAATTCCCATTCATAAATTGCATCAAAAAGTGTTTTGTTGACAAGTATTTATTCTACATTTTCTTCATGTATGGAATCCATCACTATTTTTATTGATTAGCTAGCTGTCAATGAATGGAGAGAATATCATTGACTAATTCTGTAGCTAGACTGTATGGACTAATAGGATTTAGAACCGTATCAAACTATGGGCGTTGTTCGACAATATAGCCAATATCATGTTGAGGTTGCTATAAACTTGCAACGGATGGCTAAGAAATGAAATAAAAGGTTATTCTTTGTCATGCTCAAAGAATTTTTGGTTCATTTGTCATCAACATACATTTCAAGTGATTGCATAATGACACTAGTGCAGAAACGGTCTTTCACGTCCGACATTTTGGCCTTTTGACGTCCGGCGTGCGCCGGACGTCTATGCGGTAGACGTCCCTCACACGTCCGTCCTGGGAAGACGGACGTCTATATGAACGTCCGCTGCCTCAGGACGGACGTCTATATGAACGTCCGCTCTGCCTGAGGACGGACGTTTATTATAAATGTCCGCTGCATCAGGACGGACGTTTATATAAACGTCCGTTGCCTGAGGACGGACGTTTATTATAAACGTCCGCTGCCTCAGGACGGACGTTTATAAAAACGTCCGTGGCCTGAGCACGGACGTTTATTATAAACGTCCGCTGCTGTCTGAGGACGGACGTCTACCTTGCTGAGTTCTTTTGGTGTAGGGCTGGGGTGGGACGTCCGTATGTGCACAGACGGACGTCTATAGACGTCCGACTGTACACTAACGGACGTCTAGTGGGCGTTTTTTTTTTAAAAATTTGTTTGTTTTTTCAATAGAACCACACCTGAAAAACAGAAAAATGTCCCAGAACAATTCTCCAATAACATAAATATGCGTTTTATATAAACAAAATTCTACTTAATGTTCAATCCACTACCAAACTATTAACATAAAAATAAAACTAAAACCAAACAATGTTCAATCAAGAAGAAATATAACTATTCCTAACTCCATCTTTGTAGAAGATAAGCGGTCCACTCCTGCCTTATCTGGTTAATTGTGTCCTCTGTAATAGGCGATGTAGTCTTGAAGCGCTGCAAAATTCAAGAAAGATTCATTATTGTTTCATATATAGTTGAAGATGATTTTGATTTGTAATGTATTGAAGGTATACATCATTACCTCATTCCAGTCATCTGTAATGACAGCTCGAATGATGGTCTTAATCCAACACATCACATAGAAGCCACATTCCCATGAATCTACCTGCTGGTTACACTAAAATAACAAACTAAATAGTTAAAAATTTAGATCATTCAATAACATAAATGAATTAGAAACTATAAATGACTTACAACCTTTGGATACAAAATTTGAACCAATTGACCACGAGATTTACCAATAACTCTGTACAGATTGAAAACACAAAGTATAATTAATATGACTATTTTATCATAAAAGTTGAAGGTTAACATCAAATTGAAGTCATTTTTTGGAGAAACACTTACCCTTGAAGCATGGTTCTCAAGTCATTTTTCATCTTCCTGTGCAACGAACAAAACCATATAATTTTACATTGTTTGGGAATGATAACCATCAGCTGCCAGTGAGACCTATCACGAAGGACAAATAGTTATTCAACTAATTAAGGAAACTATAATAATAAACTGACCACATATAAAAACACGTACCCGTCAATGTATGGCACAAGGTATATGTCTCTTTTGGACTCATCCATCCATGTTTGCAAATAATGTTGTCTGTTTTGAAGTGTGTTACCAGACGGTTGAATGGTCTGAGGTTCAACAAATCCGTACATGGAAGACCGACCTTGGTCTACAACGATTGTGTCCATGTACCTAAAACAACAAAGTTAAGTCGTTAGAAACTATATAAGAATGTAAATAAAAGTAATATCAAAGACCAAATTGACTAACTTACATGCACCACAGCTGAATGATGGAAATATTCAACATCCTGTCTCCCTCAATCACCTCCAATGCATCAGAAAATGTGATATAAACTGGCACATGTGGGGGAAGACCAAATACCCTCAAATCCCAGTATAGTTGTAATGATGCTTTCTTCAATCCGGGTAATTTTGTCACTAACTTTGATATAGGATCATCCTCTGCTTCAGCCATGTCATCATCTTCATGTATGACTGTATCATGAATTGGCTGCTTCTGAGGACGTGTGAACTGAAGATAAGAATTTACGTGAAAGCTTTATAAACAATTATATGAAGACAATTAACATAGAAATACTAAGGAAAAAGACATTATACCTGTGGAGTCGCGATGTGGGACATGATCAATGTTCTAGGCCAGGCAATAAATGTTCCTATGGCCTCCCCCACAAAGTTAATTTCTGGAGTGGGTACAGGCACCTGAGCCTGGGGATCCCGAACCTCGTCAATGGTCACACGCACGTGCTGGGGTAATATGGGAACACCATGAATGGTCTTCCCTCCCTCAAGCACTCGTCCGACAGCCACAATGCGTGGGGGATCCCCATCAACCAACAGCTCATATTGACCGCTATACTCATTGGGTTCTACAGCAGAGCATGATCCTCTAGTGCTGACACGAGGTGCTGTGGGAGTTTCATCGGCCCCCATGTGGCCTTGCGTCATGGAATGCAGCTTTTCTTCAAGCGCTCTTTGTATTTGTTTTTGTTCTTGTAGCTGCTCCATGAATCGTTGCTCCATTGATCTCATGCTTTGGTTGAGTCTTTCCTCTCACTGAAGATCCATCTGCCTCAGTGTCTCCTGACTCATTGATTGGGGGGTTTTCTGTGTAGGGCCAAAATAGTCACGAAGACCAATCGCCCCTGGAACTCCACGTACACGTCCTGGGTGCTCGGGCCTTCCAATGGCCGTTGTCAGAATGTCGTCCCTACCTTGGCCAGCAAATGTGCCTTGAGTCTGCTGCTCAACCAACTCATCCTGCACATAAAAAACCAAGTTACTTAGAAGACATGCTGTGATAGATACACAATCAAATAACTGCTTATAATTTGAACTTACAATTCTCTGTGAGATCAAGGCAGCTGAGGAAGATGTCATGTTCCCATCAGATTTAGTCCGAGCAGCCTTCCACAGCTCGTACCTAGCAGGTGCAGGTGCTAGGTCAGGCGACTCAAGTCCCAAGGCATCGGCTCTAGACTTTCTCAGTTTCTTCTCCAGTTTTGCATATCCACCTCGTGATAACAAGTGGGGTGTGTCGTTTAGCCTTTGTCTTTCTTGGGCGGCTAACCTTTTATCCTGTGAAAGCATGTATATAAGTAAGTCTAAAATCATTAAAACTCAATGAAAGATGATCTTAAGAAACATACCTTCCATTCTTCAGACTCTCTAGATGCACGAAACTGCATCCAATCCTCCTCTGTGAAGGTATAATGCTGAGATGGATTTTCATGTTGTCTATCTCCAAAGACATATAGTCGTGTCAGCCTTGTCTTGAAATCCCTAAATCTTATCGCTATATGCGATAACACTTTCTTTCTGATTTGCAATGTGTTTGGAATATCAAAATGTTGCTGTTTAAAACAAAAAACTTGTTACCAAGAGAAAAGTTAACAGATAAGTATATCACAAATTGCATGAAGTCTAAACATACCTGAACATCTTGCCATAAGAGGTTCTTGTCGACCTCTGGGACGTCATCCCAACATGCATGAAGGATAGAGACATGACTTTTTGCTAACTTGCCCAGATAACTCCTAAACCTATCAGCATTTGGCCCTGATGGATGACCTGATCTGGGGTCAATGTCAACATGCCTCCTCTGACCATCCACGCGTCCGGATGTCACATCTGCCACTCGGGTGACGCCTCGTCCACGTCTGCTCTTTCCCGATCCTGAGTCTGAGGCCGACATACCTGAAAAATTAGACAACGTTAGTAATAATTCAATTATGATGGACAAACATATAAAGTCAATAAAAGTGAAAATATTAACCTATTAATTAATTGTTTTTTCCCAAATGCCTTCGTTGTGATCACTACGAATTGCTTGCATTACATCGGCAACGTCATCAACTGGGTCTTCAGTGGGTCTACATGCAACAGATGTTGTCTCAAGTATATCAAGAGAATCGTCATCATCATGTCCATGCATGTTTCTACCTTCTAAAACCACTGACCATTTGTTATTCGATGGATCACTTACGTAGAATATTTGTCTTGCTTGACTAGCCATGATAAATGGTTCATCAGTGTAATTCATCTTGTTCAAGTCTACCAATGTGAAACCAAGGTCATCCATCATGACACCAGAATTTATATCAACCCATTTACACTTGAAAACTGGTACTCTAAAAGTAACGTAATCAACTTCCCATATTTCTTGTATTATTCCAAAATAACTGATGGATGCTGTGATTGGATTTTTGTCTTTAGCACTAGCAAAGTGCACAGACTCAGCTTGTAGTGTGACGCCACTATTTTGAACTCTGCTTTTTTCATCTTCTACCTTTGTCTGAAAAGAAATATTGTTTATATAGTACCCACCATATGTAATGACCTCTGTGTTCGGTCCACGAGATAACCTCAATAAAGTTTCAGAAACATGTGGAGTCGCATACACCTTTTTCTTAAACCATCCCAAGAAGGTTTTCACATGTTCATTAAGATGCCATTTTTCACTCATTTTTGGGTTTGCTGCCTTTATTTCATTAACGTGGTCAGAAATGTAAGGAATCACATCAACAGTGTTGTTTAAGACGTACAAATGAGCTTGGTCAATTTCTTTTCTGGTAACACTTTGAATTGTCACACCTCGAACACCCTTACCTTCACATTTTCCTTCGTTTTTGCTCTTGGGAAGACCGACGGGTTCACAAGATGGCATATAACTTGAACAAAATTCAATGGCTTCTTCTGCAACGTATCGCTCTATGATTGAAGCTTCTGGTCTATACTGATTCTTGACATATCCCTTTAAGATCTTCATGTATCTTTCAACTGGGTACATCCACCTTAAGAAGACCGGCCCACATATTCGAATTTCTCTGACTAGATGAACAATCAAATGTACCATGATGTCAAAAAAGGAAGGTGGAAAATACATCTCCAATTGACATAGTAGTCTTATTCCCTCATTTTCCAATTCATCTAAACCTCGAGGGTCAACAACTTTCTTGCAAATGGCATTAAAGAAAAAACTCAGACGTGTCAGAATACCCCTAACAGAAGGAGGTAATATGCCTCGAATAAGAACCGGTAACAATTGTTGCATCAATACATGACAATCGTGAGACTTTAAACCAACTAGCTTTAAGTCTTGCATAGACACAAGGTTACTAATATTTGAAGAATAACCTTGCGGAACCTTCACACTTCTTAAACAGTTACAAAAACTTTGTTTTTCTTTTTTGGAAAGTGTGTGACAGGCTGGGGGCAGATAGGTGCGTCTTCCTATTATCTGTGGATGTAACTCAGATCGGATTCCCATGTCAGCCAAATCTTGTCTTGCCTTTATTCCGTCTTTTCTCTTCCCTTTGACGTTTAATAAAGTTCCGATGACACTGTCACAAACATTTTTTTCAACGTGCATCACATCAATACAATGTCTAACATCAAGTTCACACCAATATGGAAGCTTAAAAAATATCGATCGTTTCTTCCAAATGTTCTTTGCAGAGGTACTTTTATGATGTTTTCCAAACACAATGTCAATGTTTTTGACTTCGTTGTACACCTCTTGACCATTCCGGGGTCTGCACACAACCTCATCCTCAGCACTTCCATTAAATGCTTTTTTCAATCTACGATAAGGATGATTACGAGGAAGAAATTTTCGATGTCTTGTATATACTGTCTTCTGACCATGCTTCAACTGAAGGTAACTAGTGTTTTCTTCACATATGGGACATGCAAAATGACCTTTAACACTATAACCGCTCAAGTTTCCATATGCTGGGAAATCATTTATAGTGCAAAACAACATTGCACGCAAACGGAACTGTTCCTGAACATGTGAATCAAACACGTCGATGCCTTCTTCCCACAACAATTTCAAATCATCAATTAAAGGTGCTAAGTAAACATCAATGTCATTTCCAGGTTGTCTAGGACCCGATATCATCATGGTCAACATCACATATTTTCTCTTCATGCACAACGAAAGAGAAAGATTGTAAATCATCAACATAACTGGCCACGAACTGTGTTTGCTACTTAAGTTTCCATAAGGATTCATACCATCAGTTGCAAGTGCAAGCCTTAAGTTTCTTGGATCTGCACCAAATTCAGGGAATTTGTCATCAATCTTTTTCCATTGTGGAGAATCAGCAGGGTGTCGAAGAAGATTATCGCACTTTCTTTCGTCAGAGTGCCATTTAAGGTTCTTTGCATCTTCTTTAACAGAGAACATACGTTTGAACCTAGGTATTATAGGCAAATACCACATCACCTTAGCAAGTGCACCATCATTACCTTCATTACCAGTGACTCTGTCAGATTTCTTTTTAAAACGGGATAAACCACATGTTGGACAATAGTTTAACGAAGCAAACTCCTTTGTGTACAAAACACAATCATTAGGACAAGCATGTATCTTTTGATATTCAAGACCCATTGGACATAAAATTTTTTTGGCCTCGTAATTACGAATAGGTAGAGTATTATTTTCTGGAAGCATCTCCTTCAACAACTCCAACAACTCGGTGAAACTTTTATCGGTCCATCCATTCCTTGCTTTTAAACTAAACAACTTTAAAGTTGAAGACAAGCGTGTAAAGTTTGAGCATCCTGGGAACAACGGTTGCTCTGAATCATTAATAAGAGTATCATACAAATTAGCCCTTCCAAAATTATCTTCACCGACATCACGTATCATGTCCTCTAAATGGTCACTCATCCATTCTTCCACATAATTTGTTCCTCGTGACGTGGTAGGCTGCTCAAGTACTTCTCCATGCCAAGTCCAAACTGTATAAGTCCTCATTATGCCATACATGAATAGATGGTCACGCACATTGCCTAAGTCTTGGCGTATTTGATTAAGACAACGCACACAAGGACAAAAATATGTCCCGTTGACAGACTTAGCATTTTGTTCAACGTATTGCAAGAACTGTGAAACACCCTTGTCATATTCTTCACTCATGCGACGTTCGTTCATCCATCTTCGATCCATACTATGTTCGTAAAATCATCAGTTCAAGTGTTTTAAATTATGAAAATTAATTTTCTCAAACTGTCCAATCGGACAATTCAAAATTTAACACAAACGATTAAAAGATTAATCGTTTGTCTTAAATTTCAAACGGGAACTAAGTGTCACTCAATGTATGGCAATAACTAATACACATTTTACACAATAACACATACATGCATACACAAAATTTAACAGTCAAAAACGTCCATACATTAATACACATTTCGCATTAATCGTTTAACACAATAACATAACTAATACACATTTTACAGTCAAAAACGTCCATACACAAAATCCACATACATGCATACACAAAATTTTCAACCAACAAGCTAACCTGAAAAGTAGATTCCAAATCCGAAGGAGGGAAGTGGAGGAGCAAACGGCCTAACACGCAGTCCAAAAAGAGTCAAGGAAGCCGTCCAAGAACACGCAAGAGTCTGCAAAAAAACGGACCGAAAACAATTTTTAATCGGTTCAAATCAAAGACATTTCATCACAGAACAATGTAATCGGATTAAATGTAATTTTAAACGGTCCAAAAGTGAGAAAACCAACCTGGAAACTGAACGGCGCAGCAGCAGACACGGCGTTCGCGGGGAAGAAGACGAGTGACTGGTTCGCGGTTTCGATTTTAATAAACCTAGACGTCCGAGCCACATGGGCCGGACGTCTATAATATTATAGACGTCCGGCCCGCCACTAATATGACGTGTAACGAATTTAAAATTTGAATTTCGCGGGGCTTTAAACGTCCGTTCCCGGGGCTCGGACGTCTATAATTTTATCAACGTCCGTCCCAAGACGGACGTCTAAAATTCTGATGAAACCCTAAAACGATTCAACTACATGTCAGTCCTCTGAACGTCCGTCCTGGGGGGCGCGGACGTCTATAACATTATAGACGTCCGCGCCCCTCAGGACGGACGTTCAGGGACTGAAAGTATTTATTACCCCCAGCCACTCTGTCAGTCCTCTGAACGTCCGTCCTGAGGGGCGCGGACGTCTATAATGTTATAGACGTCAGCGCCCCTCAGGACGGACGTTCAGAGGACTGAAAGTAACTATCACCCTAGCCACTCTGTCAGTCCTTTGAACGTCCGTCCTGGAGGGGGACGGACGTCCATATATAATGGACGTCCGTCCCCCTCCAGGACGGACGTTCAAGAGGCTGATGGGTTGTACTACCCTGTCAGCCTCTTGAACGTCCGTCCTGGAGGGGGACGGACGTCCATGTAAAATAGACGTTCGTCCCCCTCCAGGACGGACGTTCAAGAGACTGAGGGGTTGTACTACCCTGTCAGCCTCTTGAACGTCCGTCCTGGAGGGGGACGGACGTCCATGTAAAATAGACGTTCGTCCCCCTCCAGGACGGACATTCAAGAGACTGAGGGGTTGTACTACCCTGTCAGCCTCTTGAACGTCCGTCCTGGAGAGGGACGGACGTCCATATAAAATAGACGTTCGTCCCCCTCCAGGACGGACGTTCAAGAGACTGACAAGACTGAGGGGTTGTACTACCCTGTCAGCCTCTTGAACGTCCGTCCTGGAGGGGGACGGACGTCCATATAAAATAGACGTTCGTCCCCCTCCAGGACGGACGTCTATTATATATGGACGTCCGTCCTGGAGGGAGACGGACGTTCAAGAGGCTGATGGGGTCACACCCTGTCAGCCTCTTGAACGTCCGTCCTGGAGAGGGACGGACGTCCATATATAATAGACGTCCGGCTCCCTCTAGGACGGACGTCTACACACTCAATTATTTACATTTATGCCACCGGTCAATTATTTACGTTGAAGTTTTCGTGGACGGACGTCTATGGAGTGACGTTAAAGGTCAATTCTGCACTAGTGTGACTTCCACAAAGTTTATCTATCGGAAGAATAATAAGTCGGGTGTTCACTATTTCCATATTAGAAAGGATCTTCAATGTACATGGATGCAAATTTTGACCAGAAGACACGAAATGGGAATTGCCATTTACATAATATATATACAGAACTTGTCATTTTCTTTATTTGATTGAAAGTTACACTTTTAACAAATTATTTAATTGAAAGTTCTTGTGCTATAGAAGTTAAAGAAGGATTCATTACATCGTATTAACAACTAATGGTAATAATTTACTAAATATTTTCCCACTAGAAATATTAGTAATAAATTAATCTGTTACAATCTTCTTTTCATACATTGAAAAGAGCTGCGGAAGGTGTCCATGAAGCACCTGAAAAGTCATATGCCACCGAGTTTCAGCATTTTGGGCTTGTAGCTGGCCCATCCTCTAGGTAGCCAGCCAGCCACCTTTGTAATTCCAAATCTTCAAAAGTTAAATTTTAAAACAATATACGCATATTTACCAGAAAAAATAAAATAAAATAAGATTTTATAGTGTGCCCATAGCTGGTTCCATAGAATTACATTGATTGTAATATTATTTTTTGTATGAGTATTGTTATTCGTATATATTTACTCAAAACTCGGTTTTCCTTCTTCCTGTATTGTTCTATCTTGTGTCATGGAAGAGAGAGGTTACACTTTAGATGGCACAGTGAATCTTAATGGAGGCCCTGTGCTTTCTTCTACAACTGGGAAATGGAAAGCTTGCATTTTCATTCTTGGTAGATAACTACTTGTGACTTTGTTGTAATACACACACAAACACTAACACTATATATTGGTGTACAGATTATGGTTCTTACAAAATAAGACATCATGAATTTATTACGAATGACATGTGTGTATTGCTGGAAGTTTTGTTTAGTAAGATAGATTAATGAAATTTACCATAAATGAGATATGAGTTATTTTTATAAGAGATATTTTTTTATATGAAATGAATATTTGTTTTTTTTTTTATTGAATTTTCAGCAAACCAATTGTTTGATAGATTTGCATACTTTGGGGTGAGTGCGAATTTGGTGATTTATATGACATCAGAGCTACAGAAAGACATGGTATCATCAGTAACAAGTGTGAATAACTGGTCAGGCACAGCATGGATCACTCCCGTGCTTGGTGCTTATATAGCAGATTCTTATTTGGGCCGTTTTTGGACTATCACTTTTGCCTTACTCATATATGCCACAGTGAGTTCTCATATGCTTTATTTCCACATTATTTTCTCTTCTAATAATTATTTTAAGACTTAAATAACCTAAACTTTTGGATGATTGTTAGGAAAAATACCAAAATTGTCAAATTTTTTTCTCAATTACCAAAGTGTACAATTTAAAAAAATTATGATTGAATTTAGAAAACAATAGTGATTAAAGGAAAAGTAAACAGGGAATGGGGCTGCTTGTTCTGACAACAGCACTGGAGTGCTTTAAGCCAACGTGTAGAAATGAAATTTGCAAAGGATCCACCACCCAACTAACACTGTTCTACATATCAATATACACCATAGCCTTAGGCAGTGGAATACTGAAGCCGAACTTGTCAACTTTTGGTGCTGACCAATTTGATGACTTCAGACCAAACGAAAAAGTGCTTAAAGTTTCATTCTTCAACTGGTGGTCGTTTAACACTGCATGTGGGACTTTAGCTGCAACTGTGTTTGTGGTGTACATTGAAGAGAGATTTGGATGGGGATTGGGATATGGCGTATCGGCAATTGGTTTTCTACTGGGTGCTGTTAGCTTCTTTATGGGCGTCCCAATATACAGGCACAAATCAAGACAGAGTAAGAACCATGCAAAGGAATGTTTTAGAGTCCCCATGGCTGCTTTCAGAAACAGAAATCTGCATCTTCCTAGTAACCCTTCCGAACTGCATGAGTTCGCCTTGGAACACTACATTGCAGCTGGAAGACGACAAATTTATCACACTCCTCGTTTCAGGTTCCATAATCACTACTCTCACCTTTTCCTTTTACTTTTCTGCTTTATAAATTCCAAAAGCCAGAGATGTCACAGTTTTAAGTGTCTTGCTAGCAAAAGTTTATCAGATGGACTAAAAAAGTGAATGTATGTATATGCAAATCTGTGTTAAGGTTCTTAGACAAGGCTGCAATAAAAGCAAGCAGAAGAGATGGGACAAATCTCCCATGCACCGTGACTCAAATAGAGACGATGAAGGCCGTATTAGGAATGATTGGGATTTGGCTACTGACAATAATTCCAAGCAACTTCTGGGCAGTGGAAGTGACAATGTTTGTAAAGCAAGGAACAACAATGGATAGAAACCTTGGTCCAAACTTCCAAATACCAGCAGCATCCTTATGGAGTTTTGTTGTGGTCACCATTCTCATATGTGTGCCCATTTACGATTGTTGCTTTGTACCATTCATGCGCAGAATAACCGGCCTTCACAGGGGCCTGAAAATGCTTCACAGAATTGGCATAGGATTTTCCATCCAAGTCTTGGCCGCAGCAGTGATGTATGTTGTAGAACTTGAAAGAATGGAAGTTATAAGAAAGGAACACATAACCACTGGGACACAAGTAGTTCCTATGACCATATTCTGGCTTTTGCCTCAACATGTTCTACTTGGTCTCGCAAACACTTTCCTTATGGGTGGATTGCTTGAATTCTTCTATGATCAATCCCCAGAACAAATGAAAGTCCTTGGCACAGCCTTCTACACTAGCACTATAGCTGCTGGCAAATACACCAACAGTCTCCTCGTATCAGTCATAGATCACTTCTCAATGAAGATCAGTGGTAAGAGCTGGCTAGGCAACAACTTGAATGATAGTCACATGGATTACTATTATGCTCTTCTTTTTGTGATATCTGCTCTTAATCTTTGTCTCTTTCTCTGGGTCCAAAGAAGCTACATTTACAAGAAAGAAAACGAAACCGAGGTCAATGGCATTCAGATTTTGAAAGAAGAGACATAATCACGTCTACCAAAACCTTTAACCATATATATTACCACTTCATACATTCAAGTATCAAAGCAGGCGCGACTAAAATGGAAATCCAATTGTCGTAATTCTGTTACTATAATTTATTTGCCGTTTAGTAATAATGTATATTGCTCTTAGTATACTGAAATTTATGAACAACAGCTGTTACTACTATAGCAGATGTGTGGCAGGAATAAGACCATGTTTCTGGCATATTTAGAAAATGGATGCAATTGTTGAGTAGTGATTCAAAGCACAACTTTAAAAATAAAAAAATCGTCCAATATTTCTTTACAACTTTCAAAAATCGTAGTTAATATACGAATTTCAATTCTTTTTAACCAAATAATGAATCGTTTATGACTTTTTTTTTCTTTCTTTTTTTTTTACGGAAATCATCTTCAAAATAACATTTGTATTTATTTATTTTACTATAAAATAGTTTTGATCACTAACTCGTCGAGGTATATAATTTGACTTTTTTTTTCCTTAAGAAAATATAAATAATAAAAGAATATTTTGTATTAATTTTTTTTTTGTATATTGTAATACCTCATGGGCTAATGGTAAAAAACCCCTGAGACTACAAAAATCCTTTATGCAAAGGGAGTTGCTCCCTCCACCCCCACACATCTCTTCCTCCACCTCCCCTTTACTTTTTTGCCCCTTCCTCCACCTTTCCTTTACTATTTTGCCCCTCAGTAAAATTTTATTTTTAAAATTATTTTTTTTTAATTTTATTCATTTATAACATATTTCACTGATAACCTACGTAGTTCCTTGTATGAGTAAAATATTTTTCTGCAAAGCTTGGTGATCGTGAAAAGAATTATCAGGCAATCTTCCTCTTGTTCTCGGTGCAGTACGTGGTACAGTACGTTTATGGTATAGTGTCCTTGTCGTGGTTTCTTTCCAGGTACGTAGTCATAATCCTTCCTATAATCCTAAACCCTAAACCCTTCCCATACTTCCAATAATCCTTTTAATATCCAAGCCTTGCATTGAGCGTAAAATAAAAACGAAACGTAAAAGCAACGCTGCCTCCGGATGGATGACATCCTTCAACGGATGTCAACATCCGTTTAAGGCGAAACGGATGTCGACATCCGTTTTGCCTTAAACGGATGTTGACATCCGTTGAAGGATGTCATCCGTCCAGAGGCAGCGTTGCTTTTACGTTTTGTTTTTATTTTATTTGTTTATTTTATTTACACTAATTTATATTTAAATTTATAATTTTAAATGTTATATATGGTTAGTTTTTAAACGTAATAATTTTGTTAAAATATGAATTTGTTATAGATGATTTTTGTATCTTTAATAATTTGATAATTATATAAAAAATTATTTATTACTCTATTTATATCAAATATATAATTTAATTATATTAATATTTTTATATTTGTTTGATTAATTATTAATTATGTTAATAAGGGTCATTATAATTTTGTAGGTGATTATTATTTAAAATGGATGAATATCTTCATATGGATTCTCAGATTGGTTGTAGTTTGAAATCTGATTTGTCTTCATCAATTAGCAAAGTTGTAGAGAGAGATTTAACAAATAGATTTACAACAAATGAAATATTTCATTCACGGGAGCACTTAATTCAATGGGTAAGAGGGATGGCTTTTGATTTAGGATTTGTTGTGGTAATAGTAAGATCTGACATAGCTACTGGTGTACGGGGAAGAAAAATGTATGTCATACTTGGATGTGAAAGAGGGGGAAAATATATGAAATACAAAGCTGATGCAGTGGCTAGTGTATACGGCACTCGTAAATGTGAATGTCCGTTTAGATTAAAGGGTAAACCATGTTCAGATGGGGCCGGATGGGTGTTGAAGGTGATGTGTGGACATCACAACCATGAGTTGGCTGAAACTTTAGTGGGTCACCCTTATGCTGGCAGGTTAAATACGAGTGAGAAGTCATTACTGGTTGATATGACAAAGAGTAAAGTTACACCTGCAAATATTTTATTAACACTCAAACAAAATAATGATCGAAATGTCACAACGATTAAACAAATCTACAACGCAAGGCATGCTTATAAACGATCATTAAGAGGGTCCAGAACTGAACTACAACAACTTATGATGTTGTTGGATCGGGATAAGTACATTCACTGGAGTAGGTGTGCTGATGATTCAAAGGTTGTTACTGACTTGTTTTGGACACATCCTGATGCGGTGAAATTGTTAAACTCATTTAATGTTGTATTTATGATGGATTCCACATATAAAACAAATAGATATAGACTTTCGTTGCTTGAGATTGTGGGTATGACGTCTACAGGGTTAACCTTCTCAGCAGCATTTGCTTTCTTGTCTACTGAAAGGCAGAGTAATTTCACATGGGCTTTGGAAAAGCTGAAAGGTTTATTTTTAACATCTGAGGGTGGTCCTAAAGTTATTGTGACTGACCGAGACTTGGCTTTGATGAATGTCATATCAAGTCTATTCCCTGAGTCATATCAGATGTTATGTCGGTTCCACATCCTTAAAAATGTCAAAGCTAAATGCAAAATGTTAGTTCATTCTACTGAGGTTTGGGAAGTGTTGATGGATGCATGGGAAAATGTGATGGATTGTGCTGATGAAAGCTTGTTTGCTGAGTATGTGAATGGTTTTGAATATGCAAGCAGATCATGGCCTTTGTTCTTTGAATATGTTAATCAGAATTGGATTATTCCGTACAGCACATACTTTGTAAAGTTTTGGACGAACAAAGTAATGCATTTAGGGAACACAACCACAAATAGGTATGTTGTAATGTTATTTTATTTATTTGTTTTGTAGATAAATATTTATTTGTACTTGTTGAAGTTTTTTATTTGTTTCAGGGCTGAATCTGCTCATTGGAGCCTGAAGAAAGTTTTGGGCAATAGTATGGGTGATTTGTGTTCTTGTTGGGATAGTATTCATAACGTCATTATCTTACAACACAACAAGATTAAGGCGTCATTTGAAAGTAGTTTGTTGCTCAGGAGTGACTATTTTAAAGGCTACATATATAGAGAACTTATTGGGCGTGTGTCTCGATATGCATTGGATCTCATTGCTAATGAATTGAAAATAGTGCAGCAGATAGGATTGAACTCCTCAAAGTGTGGATGCGTATTGAGACGTACATTTGGTGTCCCATGTGCATGTGAATTAGCACGATATGATCCTAGGATGATCCCTATAGGTGAATTTCATATCATGTGGCGAAGATTGCATTTCTCAAATGTTGAATTAAATGAAACTAAGCCTCAGTTACCCATTAAAGATGAGTTCAAACAAGTAGAAGAACGATTCAATAAGGTTGACATTGGCGGTAAAGTCACCATCAAGCAGAAGTTACTTGAGATTGTTTGTCCTACATTGACATCAATGGTCCCTCCATTACATAAAGTCAAGACAAAGGGTGCACAAAAAAGTAAAGTTAAACGAAGTGAAAGGTCTACTACGCGGGATCCATCATATTTTGAGTATGTGGACGCCTTTCATTCAACCATAGAATCTTCATCTGTGAGAAGTAAATTACAATCAAAGCCAAAAGCAATGAAGAAAAGGAGAGTTCCAATGATAGACCAGTTTCATTCTACTACTCACCCCTTCATTGTGGACGTTGTTGATGTTGTGGCTGATGGTCACTATGGGTATAGATGCATTGTTGCGTTGTTGGGACTCGGAGAAGATTCATGGCCCGTTGTGAGGAATGAGTTGTACAAAGAACTCAGTGCATGGCGTGATGAATATGCAAGCCTAGTAGGAGGCTATGATAGACTAGAAGAACTGAGGTCCTCTTTGTTGGTGCAGTCACTGTCCGCGGTAAGTGTTTCCCGTTTTATGTAGTTTCTTTATTACATGGTTTTTTCTAACAACTTTTATTCATAACAGGCTAACACGAGCAAGTGGATGACATTACCAGACATTGGTTATGCAATTGCTAACCGATATAACGTTATCTTAGTGTGTTTGTCATACTCTCAAAATTATACTATCTTTCCACTACGTTCCACACCACCTTCTGATATCACTCAACATCGCTTAATTTGTATAGGACATGTTCATGGATGTCATTTTGTGCAGGTAAGTGCATTTTGTTATGAATTTATTTTAAAATTACTTATCACTCAATTATATTTTGTTATTTGTATAATGTAGGTTAAGCTACAAGAAGATTGTCCGTTGCCCACGGTGAATATCATGTCCTCAACCCACTGTTATCCTGAGGCACGAGCGTGGTCATCTATTTATACTAGTAGGATGCACGCATTTGAACAGTTGATGGACATAACAACATCTTATGTTGACTTAGGTGATTCATGATATTTATATTATGTATGAAGATATGTAGAAATACACTATTATATTTTGTTATTTAAGTACTTATTGTCAGTATTCATGATAATTATATTTTTATTATTCGTGATATTTATGTAGTATTTATTTATATATGATCATATTTATATTACTTGTTGTTAATTAAGTTCTTATTTTTTTCCACTTAAACATATAAATATTTGATCATCTATATAACCAATATAAAAGAACATGTAACTCAAAATGAAAACATTGAAATTATAAGAAATTATAAATGTCTATTACAAATACAAAGATAATATAAAGTCCTGTAATACATAATCAGAAAAAGGAAATATAAAGTCCTATCAATTAGACGTCGACCGTCTACCACGCACATGCCTCTGCTCTCTCCTAGTCGTGGAATATTCGTCGATGCCTTCATTAGCAATCTGAAGCAGGTCCACTGACACCTGATGTGCAACAGTACCCTCGGTGACATGACGACACGATATCAAGGACTGTAACATTCTCGCCATTCACCTAAATCTAGCCTGCATTATAATTATATCAAACAATTAAATAAACAAGGTGATCAAAATTTAATAATATAAGCAATGAAAAATAATATACCAGGGCGCCAGATGGTGAAGGTGGAGACGATCTACGATGGGGTCGTGCCTCCCGTGGAACATCGGGGCGTTGTCTAGGTGCAAGAGCCGGTCGCGCGTCATCTGCAGTAACAATAATATAAGGATGCGAAACCCTCCTGAACCACTGAATGTACCCATCAACACAGTCAGAAGGGGATGCTGCATGTCTGACATTACTCACAACGTGAGCTCTGAAGTGCAACCACATATGATCAATGGCCACTACATCTGCATCTGGAACCGTAGTCGGTGATCGTGGAATGTCTTGATGAAACCCAAATTGCCTCAGCACACGCTCAGGTAAATGACGACAAAGGGTGTCACCAATCCGAATCCATCCAGAATACATACAGATGCCGAAGAATGGCCGAATGCCTCGATGCCCCTCATACGGATGCCATACAACTCCACTGTATGTCAGCGCATCCAACTGTGACCGAATCTCTGCGAGAGTGGAACTCTGTCTAGGGCTCTGCCACCTCATGGCACGTGGTGTGGTATCATCGTAAGAAGTCACCAACCGCCTCCTCCCCAAGCCAGGGAAATGTTCGTATATCCAACTCTAAAAAAATAATTATTCAATTAAATTACATCCATGTTCGAACATGGAAATAAATACATGAAATAAATGTCAAAGTTATAACTGTACCTGAAATAGAGTCAAATATCCAGCCATCTGCTTCGTGGACGCGAGACTCGCATCCCCGAGCTGGTCGTACAAATAGGCGAGTGCAGCAACACCCCAGGCATATCTGCCACACGCGTGTACGTCTCTAAATAACAATAAGTAAGACACGCGTATAGAACTGGCACTCTTATTTTCAAAAATCGTACATCCTACTAGATGCAACAAATATGCTCTAGCAGCATAGTCCCAATGCTGCGACTCACACCTCTGAACATATATCTCTCTAAGCTAGCTGAGTCTGACTTTCGGACCACATGCGTCCTCCATCTCAGCACCTGCTGTGCCACCATCAACGCCGAGCAGTTGCACAAGGGCTGTACGAGCCTCCTCAAACTCCAACTCCTCCAAATCACACATTTGTCCCATCACGGGCAGGTGAAGTAATGTCGAGACGTCATCAAGAGTAATCGACATCTCCCCTATAGGAAGATGGAAACTACTGGTCTCAAAATGCCACTTCTCTATGAATCCGAGGAGTAACCCCTTATCAACGTAATCATAACAAATCCCTGTAAGAGGCATCAAACTGGAATTCAACACAATGTCTTGAATTCCCTCGTGGCATGGTCCTAACTTATTTACTTTTTTTCCGTGGGAGATCAACTTCAGTGTGTCCCCTCGATCCTACACATCAATATTTAATAAATTTTCTATTAAAATAAAATAAATTTTATTTTTGCACTCACCCGGCCTTGGGAAATAGCATAAGCTACATGCTGAACATAGTGCGTCAGCAATGAATGATCGTGTGGACCTCCAGGAAATCCAGCGACATCCTCTTGTATGTCATGAACATCTGCATGCTCCTCCTCATCGTCATCATCGTTAGGGGCCTCAAATGCATTCTCCTCTCCATGAGTCTCATACGCCTCATATGTTTGTTCCTCAACAGCTCGCTCCTCAGTTATGGGGTCATGCTGGATAGGAGCTGCCCGACTTCTACGAGCAGAAACGGTAGGTCTTCTCCAAGCTTCGCCCTGCGACGAACTCTCTCCTCGAGAACTCTCACCTCGAGAATTAAAAGATGCACCACGTGTTCTTGCCATTTCTAACAATAATTTGTTTATTTAATTTCAAAAATGTTAATAAATTATTGTTTCAAATATCATTAATAAACTATAAAAAATGCAATTCAAAATAAATTAAACTAATAATAATTAATTTATTAACTTACAACAAAAATTAAATAAAAGAAACAATTAGCTAATTAATTAAAATAATATATTTAAATACATTTCCATTTAATTATTATTAAATTAATTATTATTACAAATACAAATTTACTATAAATAAAATAAATACAAATACAAATTTACTAATATTAAATAAATTAAATTGATAATATTTATTTTAAGAAATAAAAGTAATTTAAATATATAAAAGTTTTCGTATCTAATTCTTAATCAATTTATTTACAAACTACAAATAAAAAAATTTATAAAATATTCAAATAATAATCTAAGTCAAAAGAAAATTTAAAAACATTTAACAATAAATATATAAAATATATAAATATATATTTCGGTTATAATAATTTAAAAACAATTAAAAAAGTAAAAAAAATGCAGCACAGCCGAAACGGATGTGGGATTTCCGATTGGCCTTCAACGGATATCCCACATCCGTCGACGGAAGTCCGACATCCGTCGAAGGCAAACGGATGTCCCACATCCGTTTTAACCTTTCCTGCACAGTAAAATCGTCGACAGCACGGGGTGAAAGAACCAACCTGGAACGCAGATCTCGCCCTTCCACGCTGTTCCTCCGCACACGCTATTCCTCCGCACCAGTCTTGCTCCACACCAAACGATCTTCTACAAAAACGAAAAACAAAGAAAAAATGGAGAAAGAAATGGAGAAAAATGGAGAAGTTGGAGATGGAAGTGAGAAGTGAGAGAGAGCTTACGGAAGTGAGGGAGAGGTTACGGAAGTGAGAAGTGAGAGATGGAAATGAAAGGTTGGTAGGTGTAGGCAGTAAATAGAAAAAAAGTAAATTTAAATTAATTAAAATATTAAAATAAAAAAAGTAAAAAAATTTAACTTTAGGACATAATTGGAATTATATAAAATTGGGTTAGGACATAATAGGAATTTTATAAAATTGGGGAGGTGGAGGGAGAAGCACGTGGGGGTGGAGGGAGCAACGCCCTTATGCAAAAAATTCACAGAACCAAATATTCATAATGGGCTAAGGCGAGTCCACTACATGTTGATTATTTTATTTCTAATAATATTTAAAAGTTTTTTAATTAAGTTAACATAATTATATCCACTAATCATGTGTTCTTTAATCAAATTATGCAAATCTATATTAACATTTAGTTTCTTTTTTTTTAATTTTATAAAATATTGTGTTCATTTTTATTCAAATTTGATATACGAAAATGTTTATGTTATATTAACATTGTTTTATAAAAATAAGAACTTATTTTATTTTTCTTTATGGATCACTCATTTTAGAAAAACACATTTCTATTTAAACTTAAACGCGGACACTAGTGTGAAACAAGTCTTCAACGCTAAATTACGAAAAAAGCAATTTTAAAATTGATAGGTGACATTTTTGTAAATAAATATTCAATTCCAACGTCATAATTTATACTTTTCTGATGTATATGCTCATTAGACGTTACAGTTCTCAATTTTTTACATCATATTGGGTAAATTTCATGAAAATGTTTGGCGCGAAGGTGAAAATATACGTATTAAGTTGATTGTCATAGTTTCATATGTTAGAGAGGTATAAAACGTCAGAGTCCATAGTTTTTCAATGTCATATACATTGTAATTATTTTCTAAAAGCATAATCACCACACTATTTCTTCGAGCTTTCTCTTCTGCTTGAACCAGAGACTTAGTTCACGAGTGTGAGGAAGAACAAAAGTAAGTTTTTTTGTAATTTCTCTTAACGAAAGTGATATCATTGCCTTTGTTTAGATATTTCTTTAGTTTTTTCGATTGATGTCACTTTTTCATTTAATATTAACATCCTGAACACAAGTTCAAATCCCACCACTTTCAAAGAAACGAATTACTTTGTTCACGAATGGAAGGAAGAACAAAGGTCAGTTTTTTGCCATTTTCCTTAAATGTATGTGATTTTGCTACCTTGGTTGTCATTATTTTTGTGTTTTGATGGATTCATTTCATATTTTCGTGCTCACATTGAAGCTCCACAATAGCAACCACCATAAGTGTAAGACTCAAGAAAAATGTAAGTGGTTTGAGTTTTGAATGTCATCGTTTGGTAATTGGTGTGAAGTTAGGTTTTTCTTAGAATCATAATTGCTATGTTAATTAATTCATGTTATTATTAATAAAGTGCAACACATGATTGATATATTGATAATTGAGTGATTTGTGTGTGTGTGTTATATTATCAATGTGATGTGTTGGCTTATTAATGGAAGGGTGATTTAGGATAGAATGAGTGTGAGTTCAATTTTAGGGAGGAAGAGAATTAAGGAAAACTTTTGCTTTATTTTTATTTTTCTTAGGGAAAAATGGTCTTTTAGCTTTATTTAATTGGTCTAGAAATTAAATAAGGGGTGTAGGAAGAAAAATTGTGTTAATTAAATAAAGTGAAATAAAAGATAGAAGGTGAACGTGAGATCGGAGGTGAGATAGAGATTTATATAGATTTAGTTTTTAAAAATATATTAATATAGATGAGGAAATATTAGATATAGAATTGGGTTGATTTATAAATATTAAGATGTAGAGAGAGGGTGATATTTTGTGTTTTAGAAATCCTAGAGACTCTAAATCAAAGAGAGAGAAACAAAGAAAGAGAGAAGAGTGGCAGTTTGGGAGAAGAAGAGAAAGAGATCAATAGAAGCTCTTAGTGCAAAGGAAGATTCGTAGTGTTTTGGGGGCTTGTATGTCAAGCATTCTTGATTATCTTGATTTTGAAATTCTAGATTTTATGCATGTGTGCAAGGTTAATGATTATAATTATATGTGGTTATTGTTGAGAAAGGTTTTTGTGTATCCATGGGGGAATATGGTTTATGTAATATTGTGTTAGGTTTTCCCTATCAATGTATATATGGTTTTGTTGAGTTAACCCATAATGGAGTTTAATATTATGGGGGAACAAAGTTATGATAATGGGGTTTTACCATCTAAATACATGATATAAATATAGTATGACAAACATGTGTAATGAAGGGATGATGAGTCAAAGGATGTAAGGTATGTGTTTGAGTGTGTTTACAATGGTTTGGGATGTTTGATTGCATGTATAATGTGTTAAGCATGTTTTCACATGATTTGAGATAAATACATGAGGGTTTGGATATTGGGTTTCGATCCAGAAACATGATTATTCTCGGGAATAATCGATTATCTGTGATGACAATTGATTATGGTATGAAACATTGTGATTATGGAAAATTTGTATGTGAAATCCACTTAAATAATCGATTATCATTAGTGATAATCAATTAGTGATCATTGATAATCATAAGTGATAATCGATTAGTTCATATCATATAAAATTCATTTTATTAAATAGTTCAACTTGCACACAATAATCATTAGTGAAATGAATTATTTCAATTAAGGAAACCTTTTATCCCTCAGATGCATGAATCTCAACAAATTCACGCCAAGTCTCTTTATCAATTTCCTTATATTTAACACATGTATTTTCATTCCTTTTAGCTCCAGTGATATGTCTAAATATTAATTTTGTCTTAAAACAACCAAATTTCTCAAATAGATAAACATCTCCACATTTGAAATATCAAATATTGCAATAAAGAAAATTCACGTCAATAGTATTTAGAAAATTATCAAGGTAATCAAACTATAAATTAAATAAAAGTAATTAGCTTACCAATATGTTTTTGTCATATCATGTACTAATCAACTTCAAACACATGATCGAAAGATGGAGTAAGTATTGGCACATCACGTGTCAATACTCCTAAATAGCTTTTGAAGACGCTTGCATTTGGATCGGTAGCCACACTAGTGATGACATCAATAACGATAAATGTCCTTTCACCACTAGCTTGTCGCATTAAGAGTTATCTAAATTTAATTTTTTTTTTCAATCAATCATGTGATAAACTAAATTGAGTGAGGAGTTAACACATATTTTGACATTAGTAATGTACATGTATAAAAGTAAAAAGCTACTTTGGGTGAAAATTTTAGTTTGGTAAAGTGTGGTTTTGAATGTATAGGGATGTGGTACTTAGTCAATTATTGCGTTGATTTAGATACGTAAACTTATGGAGGTCACAGTTGGGGAAACTATTGAATACTACTTAGTCCATTCTAATATTATAATCCCTCCAATAAAGAAGAGTAGCTACGGCAACAACAAAGTAGTTAATAATTGAATCAGTTTTAAGTGAGTAGCTCTAGAAAAAGGCAATAACTTGGTTTTGACTTAAGAGGTTTTTATAAGATGAACAATGTAGTTTATGCTTTAAGATGCAGCGTGATCATTGTGAATTTTGACACTTTCTAAGTTCAAACATACCAATGTGAACCCAATCAATTGGGTGAGATGCTACTTTGAACATCACTACCAATTAGGTAAAAACTGATTAGTATGTACACAATTATCTATATTCATAAAATTCCAACATCCTATCTTCTTTAAACAACTAACTTTAATATTATTAGAGCCATATATACATATTAATTTGATTCTTTATATGTACAATCTTTTTAAAATCTATGTCCCATCCCTGAACTAATGTCCAAAAAGAATATATATTTTCAATACGAAATTATTGAGAAAAGGATGACCTAGTATTCGCACATAATTAAAAATGTATTCTGCACTTTATTCTTCACTGAGTCCTTACCTGCCAAAAGTACCTAAAAAATCATTAATAAATTATATTTCTTTGAAATTTAGTCTATAAAAACTACTGCTTAGAAACTAAGTAGTAAATGAGATAATAATACTATGTAAATTTAAATAACTAAAAACTCTTTTGTTAAAAATAATAATAATATTAATTGAGAAACTTATATAATTTTAATTCGACGTATTAATTTTTTGGGAATAACTCCTAAAAGATTCCCAACAAATGCTATCAAACTTCTTTTGTAATTTTCTGACATGTTCCGCGTGAAACATGCAACTGCAGTCTACAACTACTTATCATAAATTAAGCTCATTAGTCAATGTCAATTAGTTTATTAATCGTGGTTATTTTCACAGATAAATTTTTATTTATAAATCATATTTCTATCAGAATACTGTTGAATATGTATGTATTTTTTTAATTTTGTAATATTAATAACTGAGAAATTATTAATTATAATTAGTTGGTATTTTATGTTATTTTATATGTAAAAGAAAATATTTTAATATATAACAAGAAAATATAAAAAATTTAGTTTTTCGTTTAAATGTTTATTTGAAATTAAATTTATAGTTTATGTTGTTAAGTAATTCTTTTACAGATTAAAAACATTACTCGTGACTTTTAATGATTGGAAGACTTACTAACTATTAAAAGACTAAAGTCAAACCATCGGTCAAATATTTGCAATATGAAATTAATGCATTATAAAATCATCCACTTATTATGCTACTTACAATAACTAATAATAAATAAGGTCAAAATACTAAATTTATGAAACATGTAAAAGAACCTACCTACTTTTTAATGTGTGTGTCTATATATATATATATATATATATGAATTTAATATGTAATAAGAAAAAATATATGATTTTATTTATGTCAATTAAATATTAAAATAATTTTAAATTAGTACTAGATTTTATAGATAATTTATATAGAAAACGCTTTATTAGCGTAAAAATATGACAGGATTAAACTTTATTTTCTTAATGGTACAAATTGGGGAAATGACAGCGGTTATTTTCGCTGATAGGCACCGGTTCCTGAACCGAGGCATATTCAGACGAAGTAAAAAGTCATTGACTTTATGCCTTGGTTGTGAAACGAGGCATAAAATGGTACGCTTCGGCCTCGGTTATTAGAACCGAATTTGTTTCTCTACCTCTACTGCCTCCGTTGAAGACTGAACCGAGGCAGTAGGTCCTTTTTTTATTTTTTTTTTGCGGTCTTATGCCTCTGCTCAAGCTCCCAAACAAACAATTTCTTTTAGTAAAAAGAAAGCAAGTAAACCCGAAGTAGGAAGATGTTGTTCTCAGATAAGCACATAAACAAACCAATTCTTTTTTCAATTGATTCCAAAGCTTCGGTCAAAACAAGAGAAGATGTTCTCAGATTCAATTCAACAATATAGCTGTTCAACAATATAGCTGTTCAATTTGGGGAAAATTACATGCATCACTCTTACAATATAGCTGTTCAACAAATCAAAACAAAATCAAAACAAGAGGGAAGATGTTGTTCTCAGATTCAATTCAACAAATCAAAACAAAATCTCACAAACCAAATCCAAAATTCTATTCAAACCCGAAGCAGCTCTCTGGCACGGTCACAGCTGCCTGAAACCCGAAGCACCTACCCGAAGCGGTGGAGAGCGACGGAGCGAGAGAGCGAGACCGAGAGAGCGACGGAGCGAGAGAGCGACGGAGGCGAGAGCGAGGGGAGGCGAGACCAAGGGAAGGCGAGAGCGAGGGGAGGCGAGCGCAAGGGGAAGCGAGAGCGAGGGAGGCGAGACCGAGGGAGGCGAGACCGAGGGAGGCAAGACTGAGGGGAGGCGAGAGCGAGGGGAGGCGAGAGCGAGGGAGGCGAGAGCGAGGGACGCGAGCGCGAGGGAGCGAGCCAGCGAGAGAGCGACGGAGGCGAGCGCGAGGGAGCGAGCCAGCGAGAGAGCGACGGAGGCGAGTGCGAGGGAGGCGAGACCGAGGGGAGGCGAGACCAAGGGGAGGGAGGCGATACCGAGGGGAGGCGAGAGCGAGGAAGCTAGGTCTTTGCGCTGGCTGTTTCACGCTGAGAAGAAGATGAAAATGGTTCTGTTTCACGCTGAGAAGAAGATGAAAAGCAAAATATTAAAGAGCTTACTGCCTCGGTCTTCCAACACCCGAGGCGTAAACAAAGGTTACTACCTCGGTCTTCCAGCACCCGAGGCGTAAACGAACGTTACTACCTCGGTCAGCAATGTAACCGAGGCGCAAAAATCGACAAAAATAAAAAAAAAGTTGCGTCATCACCTCGGTCAGTGTGGAAATACGAATTGCAGCTTTTTATGCTTCGGTTCTGAGTACAACCGAAGCAGTAGCTGTACATCAGAACAGACCAGTCCCATCTAGGCAGGCGGAGCAGGTATGGAGCAGAGTTTTATGCTTCGGTTTAGCTTAGAACCGAGGCAGTAGCGTGCTTTAGGCATCGGTCTCAGAACAGCCGAGACATATAGATCTATACACTTCGGTTTCTGTAAAACCGAAGCCTATACGACGCTTTCTAATCCCTTTATTTTACTAGTTGCTCTAATAAACTTTTGCTATTTCTTTCAAATATATTTTAAATTATGAAAATAATTTAACAATAAGAAGATATATGTTTTTTCTATTAGTTCGATTCAACCACTATTAATATACTATGTTTTTTTTTAATTTCAAATTTTATTAAGATATTAACTTAAATGCAAGTATTCGTTATAGTCATATCCACCTTATAATCGAAGTCTTTATTTTTTACAGTATTCCAAATAAATTAAAAGGTATTATAAAACAAAACATTAACGAATACATGGATAATACATTTTTTTTAATCAAGACTTGATTTCACATAAGGATTCGTAAATAACGGTTATCTTCTTATTTGTGACTGTTTATAAAACTTTCTAAAGATATTTATCGTTAGACAAACATTGAATATATTTTTTAGAGGATTATATTTGATATTTTATGAAGAAAAGAAAAACAATGACATTTAATATATTTTACCAATTAATATATTTGATAAAATAATATAATATATTTATTTTATCATTAACTTTGCTAGACACGTTATCATTTAATAGACTGATTTTACACTTAAAAGAACGTCTTTTTATGCTGTTTGATGCAATTTTCTGTCTCTAAATTTGGCTGAGACTTTATTTTCCTAACTGTTGAAAAAAATGACATTATGAAAAACAATACGAAATAATATTTATAGCAATAAATACACAGAAGTGTGCTTAGATTATTTTTGTCTAAATATAAACAAAGTTTCATTTAATAAAAAATTTAGATGAAGTCGTTGAGTTTTCAAATATAATTTTGTCTCATGTCTTATATGTTTATTTGAATATTAATTAGTGTACCATATCCACCGGACGGTCTAAAAGTATTATAACGCTCAGTGTTTCTTCAATCTTTTTAGTCTTCTGATAGTATTGTCGGACGGCTAGCATCAGCACTCACCACACATTGTGCGACCCGACCATTCATCCTCCTGCTCGAATGAGTAATGACGGTATACCGTACAGGTGGCAGTGTAAGCCGGTCGGTCGTGATCCATGATCTCCTTGCTTTATTAGACACTACAAAACACATATAAACATATTAAAGAGAATCCTACTAAGACTTAGAGAGAAAATTTAGAAAGAGTCTTTAACAGTCCTTCTTCACTTCCCTTTCTTAGCCTTAGTTTAAGTTGATACTCCTTTGAATAAATGCCCTAAATGGGTTTCCATCACCCGCCCTCAAGCCCGGTTCGTTTAAGGACAACATTTGCCGACGGGCGACCAAGACTATGGAAGAATTGCGAAAGAAGGCGGCTGATGAAATAAGGGTAGAGAAAATGAAGCTATCGTATAAGAAGGAGAATCAGGAAATAAAAAAAAACTGACGGGGGTAAATCGAGCGGTCTAGCTGGGAAGCCCGAGGGATTCAACCAAAGAGAACCGCCCCGAGGGCCACAATTCCAGCAATATACCCCTTTGAACGCCCCTCGAGCGAAGATTTTCCTGGAAGCTTTGAGCGCGGAGTTGATCCCAGAGCTGAAGAGGCGACCTACGCCGCCAGGGGCGGACAATAATAAGCATTATTTGTATCATAAGAACATGGGCCACATAACAGAGGAATACGTAACCTTTAGGTATAAGATCAAAGAGTTAATCCATGCGGGGCAGTTGAAGAAGTATGTGCGGATCGACTATCCCCACGCGTCCATTAACCGATTGAATCCACGACGGACCAGCCCTAGAAAACCAGAAAGGCAAGGAAGGGCTAGAAATGACCAGGCTGATCGCCCGCAATCGGATAGATGGCGAAGTAGAAGTCGTAGTAGAAGCCACGATTGCCCCCTGCGAGGACACATCAATACGATATCCGGTGGTTTCGCTGGAGGAGGATCTTCTTCATTCGCCCGGAAACGTGATGTGAAGACTTTGCTATCCGTTCACTTGGTAGACAAACCCAGGAGGACGATGCCCACCATTACATTTTCAGATGAAGACTTCAACGCCCCTAATCCCGATCAGGATGATTCGATAGTGATAACAGCGGAAATCGCCCGGTACGGGGTGAGCAAAGTGATGGTGGACTAGGGGAGCTCAGTAAACATCCTCTATTGGAAAACCTTCCAATAGATGGACATATCGGAAGATCTGATCGTCCTACACAACGAATAGATCGTGGGTTTCACAGGTAAGAGGGTAGACACCAGAGGATATGTAGATCTACGCACAAGACTGGGGACCGGTCGGAATAGTGAGGAAAAAAGGGTTAGATACTTGCTGGTGGAAGCCAACACCTCTTACAACGTACTCTTGGGTCAGCCGTGCCTAAATGCTTTTGGGGCAATGGTGTCAACCCCACACCTCACGATGAAGTATCCCTCGGACAAAGGGACAATCTGCACTGTCCAGACGGACCAAATAATGGCTAGGGAATGTTACGCCGCAAGCCTGAAACTTCACACCAGCATGGTAAGAAGGAGGACGGGTGGTTATGAGGTGGCTATGGATGACCTTGACCCGAGGACAAACACGGAAGATCGGTTGGAGCCCCTTGGGGAGACATAACCGGTCCTGATAGGGAAAGACGCTTCCCAGACCACTGCTATGGCTCAAGGGTTAGAGTCTGAGTTGGAGAGAGAGATTTGGACCGTCCTTGGAAGAATCATGACTTATTTGCGTGGACAGCCACTGATATGCCAGGGATCCACTCCTCGATCATGTCACATAAGTTGGCATTATTCAAAGAAGCGCGACCGGTGGCGCAGAAGAAGCGAAGGATGGGAGAAGACAAGAGGAGAGCTGTGGAGGAGGAGGTCGGAAGCTGAAGGAGGTTGCATTCGTCAAAGAAGTGACATACACTACTTGGCTTGCTAATGTAGTCATGGTGAAAAAATCAAGTGGAAAATGACGTATGTGCACTGACTACACTGACTTGAAGAAGGCTTGCCCTAAGGATTCACATCCTTTGCCGAGCATAGATGCGTTGGTGGACGGTGGCTCCGGTTACTGGATGCTAAGCTTCCTAGATGTTACTCAGGTTACAATCAAATACCCATGTATGGACCGGATTGGGAGAAGAAGACATTTATCACTGAGAGGGCAAACTTCTGTTACAAAGTTATGCCTTTTGGCTTGAAGAATGTCGAGGCCACATATCAGCATTTGATGGATAGCATCTTCGCGGAACAGATCGACTGGTGCATGGACATGTACGTCGATGATATGGTCGTTTGTTCACCGGATGGACGATACCATGTGAAAGACTTGGAAGAAGTGTTCAAGCAAGTTAAAAGGTACGAGATGAGGCTCAACTTGGCCAAGTGCACGTTCGGGGTGGCTGCTGGAAAATTCCTGGGTTTCATGCTCACTGCCCGTGGTATTGAAGCAATTCCTGATAAATGTGCAGCCGTGTTGGAGATGTAGAGCCCAGTCACTCTTAAGGAGATCCAAAGGTTGGTCGGCCGGCTCACGGCTTTATCGCGATTTATTCCCAAGTTGGCCGAGAGGGTCAAACCGGTGCTGCGGAAGATGAGGAAGGGACCCGCCGTCGAGTGGGATGTTGAGTGCGAAGGAGCATTTCAGGACCTCAAGACAATTTTGATGAACCGTCCAACACTAGGAGAAGATTTGTAGATCTTTCTGGGTGTCTCAGAGTCAGTGATCAGCGCAGTGCTAGTACTAGAACGACCCGAGCCTAGGCTCGTATACTTCATAAGTTGCACCTTCCAAGAAGCCGAGACACGATATCAACAGGTGGAAAAGGTTGGCTTAGCCTTGCTGAATGCATATAGAAGGCTCTGGTCGTACTTCTAGAGTCACCAAGTTGTTGTTAGGACCGACTTCCCCATCTCCAAAATTTTGAGGAAACCAAACTTGGCGGGGCGCATGGTGGCATGGGCTGTCGAATTGTCGAAATTTGGCTTATGCTATGAGCCACGAGGATTTGTTAAAGGCCAACATTTGACCGATTTTGGAGCAGAATTACCTCAAGCGATCAACAATGATTGGGACCTGTACGTCGACAGGGCATCTGGACGATCAGTGAATGAGGTCGGTATAGTTCTGGAGGGCCCGAACGGATTCTTGTTGGAGCATTCCATGATGTTTAAGTTCAAGTTTTCCAACAACCAGGCAGAGTATAAGGCCCTGGTGGCCGGCCTAGAGCTTGCAAGAGACATGGGAGCTCGGAAGGTCGTGTGGCGGATGGATTCCCAGCTTGTTGTGAGTCAAATGAATGGCGAGTTCCAAGTGAAGGAGGAACAACTCCTCCGGTATTTCCACCGAGCGATTGCCCTTGTGAAGCTGTTTGATAAGATCGACATCCAACACATCCCTCATGAGAACAACACCCGGGCGGACATGTTATCGAAGTTAAGTTCGGGGAAAGAAAAAGACATTTGCGTAATCAATTACAATAATTATGTAATTGATTACAAATTAAACTTGTCTGATAGCCCCTCTCCTACGACTTCAATATTAAATAATCAGTTACCACTTCACATAATCTCTTATAACATGTTAAAGTTGTCTAGGGGAGGCATGACTTCAACTTTCCACATGTGTCATACTTGAAGTTGTCTAGGGGTTGAACGACTTCTTCATATGAAGTCGTGTGACCCCTACACGACATGCCTACTTTTGTAGTTTTTTTGAAATATGTCTATTCTTGTAATTTACTAGGCAGATTTACCATTTACGTAAAAAAACCTTGAAACAAACATGAAAATAAGGCACACAAACACAACATAGTGATAATGAGTCATGCTCGCCTATAAAGTGCTTATAGATTCAATGTGAGCAATCTACAAGGAGTTTGGGTCACAAAGGCGGAATTGCGTGAAGAGAAAAGGCGAAAATGTGTCGTTGGGCACATGGGAGAGTGCTAGAAATTGTTAGCAAAACTAAAACTTGTTCACTCTCTTGTTTACTAACTACCATTGGCCAACTTATTTGTTTCAAGGTCGACCTATTTGGGTCGACCAGCTTTGGCTTATGATAAGCTGTCGTCGAAGCTATCAAATTAATACTACTTTTCAAGACAACTTCAGTATTGCCAAGTAGTATTCAAGAAGGTAGATAGGGCTAAAGTACCCTGAGTCATCTCCCAACGAACACGGAATTGCTTCTGAATATCTGACTCTTATGCTATGCAATGCTTATGAATAAAAATGATGTTTGAAGAATGTTTAAAGAACAAATAATAAACTTAAAAATAATAAACTTAAAAATAGTTATGATTAAAGAGGCTAATTCCACTGCTTTTCCAAGATAGATTCGTCATCGGTTATTTACGGATAATTGTTCAATTGATTATTGTTTAAGTTTCAAATTAATTAAAGTACATTCTCAATTAATTTGAGGGCGATCATGCATTTAACCAAAGTAAATTCTCAATCAAATGCAAAACCTTTCTAGATTATTCACAATAAATTCAACCAAAGTACATTCTCAATCAAATTTTATTGTGTTTAATCATGTCTATTCTTAAATCTCTTAACAAAATTAAAAGCTAATCAATCAAAGTAAATTCTCAATTGATTATAGTTGAAATTATTACTACCAACCAAAGTACATTCTCAATTGATAGTAAAAACCATTTAATCATATGAAAGTTCCTAAATTAAATCAAAGTAGATTCTCAATTTAAACCTAGAAACCCTAAAACTCATATAATCAATATGCATGTAGATTCAAACATATTATGATGCAAAAATCTTTGCTTTTAACAAGATAGAGAGATGAAAGACATAGAGAGAAAACAACTTAAATCAATAATCAAAGTAAACAATTGCATTAACTGAACATAACCTCAGAATCCGTCTTGGAATTATAGCAGAATAGCCCTAGATGCTTAGCTCTCCATGAATGGAGTTGAATACAAGATGAAAGAAAAGTGAGAGGAGTATGAGAGAATGAATGAATTGAAGTCCCCTGGGTCTCTTTAAATAGGCTTGATTGGGCTTGGACTCTGAATAGTTTGTTGATAAGATATTTTCTATTGATATATTATATCTTTCAAATATTCATTAGATTAAATCAGTTTTAAAGAATATTTGATAGATATTAAGTTAATTATCTTATATCCTATATCTTCCAAATAACTAAAAGATTTAGATAATGATAAAATTATTTGGAAGATATTTTTTGTTGATATTCCCAAATTAAATTCAACAACTGAATTTTATCTTTTAGATTTTCTGACTTTCCAAAATTGCACAAAAATACGCTGAAATTTCCTCTATTTGCACTTTAGCCCCTTCTGAATTTTCCAAATAAAATCTGATTTTGGGCCTTGAATTGCCATTTGGACCAATAAAACTTATATTCTCAGCTGCACAAATAAACATTAGAACATCCAATAATAATTTATGTGCTAAAATTCACTTTTTACGTCTCTTTATTTCCCAAACCCAACAATTCCAATCATCACAAATTCACTTAAAATAAACCATTTAAGCACAATCATCCCATCAAAAATTTGAACTTTAAAGCATAAATGTGGGCATAAATATGCATTCATCAGCTTACCAGCTTTTGTGAAGCATCTTTTGGCTGAACTTTAGGAAGATCACTCGTGGCTGACCACCCTTGCCTGACCTACCTCGACTGAACAACATGGTGTTAAGACCTCGTCAAGTGTACCGAATCGTATCATGTAATATAAAATGGTAAGACCAAGTATCATATCCCAGAAGACTCACGACACTAGACAATTGTGTAAATACTTAACTAATTAAGACTGAAAAGATATTTTGTTGGTTTTCAAATGCCAATGCAACAAAAGTAAATATGAATGCAAATTGATCAATTGAGGCTAAAACACAAAAGTGAATGGAAGGATGATATTGATAATATGAGATGAGTATGTTGTTGGGGTTTAGATTTCACCGTCCCTACTCTCATGCATATAAGAATTCATCTTCTTCATTCAATTGTTAATGTCACTATCTAAATTACTTAAAACCTGGTCCCTCGGCGAAGAAAGTTAATCCTTAATTATTAGACCACAATTTCTTGCATCCCAAATAATTAATTTTGCATTACAAATAGAAGCTTAAGACAACTAAACCTCCTATCCCCATCCTTGGGCAATATTGTTTTAGGAGAAATTCTCCAGATCTTGGTTTCTAGGTATTTCCCAATAACAAAGAAAGCCAAATATAATAAGAATAGAGCAAAGGAGAAAATCCCTAACAATTATTGAAAGAAGCATATAATAATTCAAAACAAATTCAAATACATGAGAGTTTAGAGGTTACATCTTCCCCAACAACAAATAAGATTAGTTCTCCATCGTCATGAAGAAACTAGGTGTACAATGGAATGAAAGAGATAAAAAAGTCTAGAAACTGAAGAGGAGAGCTCCTGCATCCCCAAATCCTCCTCCAAAGGGGCAAAACGTGTGTTTCTGTGCTCAAGCCATCAAGAAATACCAACCCTAGGTCGTGCAAGTCCTTAAATAGATCTAAATTGGATCATGGGCCAACGTCGCTGGCGCTCAGCGCCCTAAATGGGGGTAAGCAGACAAAAGTGCGAGAAAAAGGGTGCCCAAGCTTTGTGCCATACATGAAACTTGCGCTCAACACCCCTTTCTGGCGCTCAGCCTTGACTGGCTGGCACTTAGGGCCCCTTTCTGACGCTCAGCTTCAACTTAACTTTTCTACACTGTGTCTTTTTCTCTTTTTACGCATTCCAAATCCTTGGTACTTTAACTCCTCTTTTAAATCATTCCAATAACCTACAAAATCAAGGGAATTTAGTGATAAAATCAACAAGTATACCCTCTATTAACTTATTCACAAAACTAAACTAAAAACATGAGTTCAAGCAAGCTTCTAAGTAAAAAAGGATTGATTTAATATCAAAGTTGAATCACAGATAACAGTATTTTCAATCGTTATCACAACCCCAAACTTGAAACTTTGTTTGTCCTCAAGCAAAATGTAACTTGGCTTAAACAAAATAATGAGTCTACAATGGTCTAGCACACCAAAAAGCATTTTCCTCTAGGACAAGTAAATTACTTATGTCTACTCATCATAGAAAGATTAGTCAAGATATAATGATGCTTTAGCCAATCAAGCTTCAACTATGGTGCTCACATAATCAAGACATACACAACATATGCAACAACCTTATGAGTAATCACCAAGCAAACAAAATGTTACCATATGTGCATGGAACTATTCCTCATCAATGAGAGTGTTTCACTCAACCACTCAAAAGTGTTTCACTCAAACCCAAAGGTGTATAGTGAGGTGATACTCTTATACTCTACCATCACAATGTGACATGAATCAACTTTGTCTTTCATTTAAATATCATCAAACACACTTACAAGCAAGTTATCATCACAAGAGCTTTTCAAGGCTCATAACGTGGCTGAGCTAAGAAGAAAATTGGTTTTTCTAGACAACAAAAATTCCTTGAGTTAAGAGAGTGCATAATTCATTTATTTACATTAACAATAATCTCTCTTTCTCCTTTTATGTGAGAAACCAATCTTCAACTCATTCCAACTTTCCTTTCATTGAGCTTAACCTTTTCTTTTCTTTCTTTTATTCTCTTTTCTTTTGCTTTTTCTCAATGCTTTTTACTGAATTTCACAATGTTCTTTCCGGTTTCCCACAACCTCAAACTTGAATCATTCTCCATTACCTTATAACATACTCTACTCAACTCAAGGCAAGGATTTCACAAAGGGTATTCAAAATTTCACATTTAGGCTCAAGTTTCAAAGGTTAAAGAAAGACATTATTCTTTGTTGGTTTCACATATTGGCATTGGCTTATAAGGGAAAAGAAAACATGGTCTTGATCATGTGTAACAAGCAAGCAAGTGGTTCAATCACAGAAAATTAGGAAAAATCAACCATGCTTCCAAAGTAATAGCATTCAATCAATAAAAAACTCTGGAGTCTAACCTCTCACAGATTAACTCAAGTTCTACAATTTAATAACATCATGCCCAACAAATTAATCACAATTGAAATCATCCATCTGTTTTAAAAAACCTATGAGTAACCACCATCTATGCTTAAAAGCCTCACCAATCATTAACTCAACATGCATCATAGACCAATACAGCAAACACAAGAATATTACACATCACAAACAATAGTTTATCACATCATACCAAACCATTGTAGCACAATTCATTAAATCAAGTACATAAGCAAGCTAAAACAAAAACAAAATACATAAAATTCGAATAAGCATAAAAATTAATCAAAATAAATCTTGATCTAGTAGCATCCATCAGTAGATGATGTCAGTAACATCCTTCAGTAGATGTCTAGTAGCATAGCATGCATCAGTAGATGCTTTAATCTAGTAGCATCCATCAGTACATGTTCTGATCTGAATCTTCATCATCATAGCATCCATCAGTAGATGCTTTAATCTAATAGCATCCATCAATAGATGCTATTCTTCATAGCAGCATCCATCAGTAGATGCTATCATTTGAGTCCTCCTAGCATCCCTCAGTAGATGTTGTCATTACTACAAAGCAAAATCAAATCCAAACCACACAAATAATCAATTAAAAAGAAAAAAAAATCAACAACTGGGTTGCCTCCCAATGAGCACAATCCGGATTTTTGATGTTGGTGTTTTTCTCTCTTTCATCACATCAACATAACTTCAACAACTTCCTAGTCACCATCTTTATTCTCCTTGAATAAGGAGCCTCAATCTTAATAGCTTTAATCACCACTAAAATGAAAGATTCTGATGGAACTTGAAGGCTAGCGCTCAGCGCCCTCAATGGGGCGCCTAAGCGGTGATACGTGACATCCTGCGTTGAGGGCCCTTAAAGGGGCAGTTAGGCACCCTACAACCTTCTTCAGCCTTCTTCTTTTTCTGATGATCTTGTGCTCCTAGTACAAATTTTTGGATTTAATCCTACAGACACTAAATAACACTGCACTAGAACACCAATTAGACCCAAAAAAAATTAAATCAAAAACAAAAATTAAAAACAGAAAAATTAAAGATAAAGTCTAACTAGTTAAGAATCACACAAAAGTATAGTTTAAACCACTAGTCCCCGGAAATAATGCCAAAAACTTGTTAAGACCTCGGCAAGTGTACCGAATCGTATCAAGTAATATAAAATGGTTAGACCAAGTATCATATCCTAGAAGACTAACGACAATAGCCAATTGTGTAATTACTTAACTAATTAAGATTGAAAGATATTTTGGTTGTTTTTAAATGCAAATGCAACAAAAGTTAATATGAATGCAAATTGATCAATTGAGGCTAAAACACAAAAGTGAATGGAATGGGTGATATTGATAATATGAGATGATTATGTTGTTGTGGTTTAGATTTCACTGTCCTCACTCTCATGCACATAAGAATTCATTATCTTCATTCAATTGTTAACAAATGTCACTCTCTAAATTACTTAAAACTCGATCTCTCGACGAAGAAAGCCTATCCTTAATTATTAGACCACAATCCCTTGCATCCCTAATAATTAATTCTGCATTACAAATAGAAGCTTAAAACAACGAAACCACTTATCCCCATCCATGGGCAATATTGCTCTTGGGAGAAATTCTCTAGATCCTGGTTTCTAGGTATTTCCCTATATCAAAGAAAGCCATATATAATAAGAATAGAGCAAAGGAGAAAATTCCTAGCAATTAATGAAAGAAGCATATAATAATTCAAAACAAATTCAAATACATGAGAGTTTAGAGGTTACATCTTCCCTAACAACAAATAAGATTAGTTCTCCATCGTCATGAAGAAACTAGGTGTACAATGGAATGAAAGAGATAGAAAAACCCTAGAAACTGAAGAGGAGAGCTCTCGCATCCCCAAATTTTCCTCAAAAAGGGCAAAACGTGTGTTTTTGTACTCAAGCCATCAAGAGATATCAACCCTAAGTCGTGCAAGTCCTTAAATAGATCTAAATTGGATTATGGGCCAATGTCGCTGGCACTCAACGCCCTAAGTGGGGGCAAGTAGGCGAAACTGCGAGAAAATTGGCGCTCAACGCCCCTAAAAGGGTGCCCAAGCTTTGTGCAATACATGAAATTGGCGCTCAGCGCCCCTTTCTGGCACTCAACCTTGACTAGCTAACGCTCAACTTGAGCTTGATTTTTCTCCACTGTGTCTTTTTCTCTTTTTCTGCATTCCAACTCCTTGGTACTTTAACTCCTCTTTTAAATCATTCGAATAACTTACAAAAGCAAGGGAATTTAGTAATAAAAGCATCAAGTATACCCTCTACTCACTTATTCACAAAACTAAACTAAAAATATGAGTTCAAGCAAGCTTCTAAGTCAAAAAGGATTGATTTAATATCGAAATTGAATCACAGATAACAGTATTTCCAACCGTTATCACATGAGTGACCTGTTATAGAATGAAGGTCAAATTAACATGAATGATGATCATGATTCAACCACTAGTATTAATGTATAATTGGGTCGTGATTAGACTAGTGAAAAGGTAAAAAATTGTATGAACTACCATAAATAAAACTCTAAGGTATGACTTTCAGATACATACACAACTAGTGTTGTAAAAAAAAACCACTCGGCCTGGCCCAACCCATCACGGGTTGCTCTCTTAATGAGTCAACCCAAATCGAGTCACATATTAGTGAGATTAAAAATTTAAACCCGACTCAGTCACCACGGATTGATAGGTTAAATGGGTTTACTCACTGACTCACTTAATTACAAGTTATTTTTTCTTCAATTTCATAAAATATAAAAATTTATAATTGTGATCTAAATAAAATTCAATACAAAATGATGTTATACTTTATATACGATCCAAAATCATCCCGAAATCATCATTATTGGGAAAGAGTCATAAGCATGAATTTCCACCAAAATTATGATCTTGAGTATACGAATCAACCATTACAGGATGTTGTACAGAATAACCATATGTAGCATCATTTTGGTTGTACAAAACTTGTTTGTTGTTGTTGTTTGATTGAACTTATTTATTGTTTGATTGAACTTGTTTGTTGTTTGTTATTGTTATTGGTTGTTGATTCTATATTATCGTTCATAGTTCTGTTTTTCAGGTCTTGTAGAGTTGTAAAAAAGATTACAATTAATTAGAAAAAAATAAATAAATAATTGATTAACGTCGTATATTGACAAAATTTGACGTTAAATTAACGTCTTATATTGACAAAATTTGACGTTAAATTAACATCAAATTTTTTAAATTCGACGTCAATTTAACGTCTCCCAATATGATGTCGTTCTCGAATTCGACGTGAAAGGCCAAAAATATTCGACGTTGTACACTGTTTCTGTACTAGTGAATCAACCACTACTGTTGATTAATGTATGTTTGGATCGTGATTAGACCGACGAAAAGGTAAAAACTCATAAGAAATGCCATAAATAAAACTCTAAGATATGACTTTTAGATACATACACAACTAGTGTTGTCAAAACAAACCACTCGGCTTGGCCCAACCCATCACGGGTTGACCTCTTAGTGAGTCAACCCAAATCGAGTCACTTACCAGTGAGATTAAAAAATTCAAACCCGACTCAGTCACTACAGATTGGTAGGTTAAACGGTTTGACTCACTAACTCACTTAATTACAAGTTGTTTTTTCTTCAATTTCATAAAAAATGAAAAAATTATAATTGAAATCTAAATACAATTTAATAAAAAATTATGTTAAACTCTATATACGATCCAAAATCCTCCCAAATCCAGAAGGCATAAACCACAGGGAAGACATCACAAAATCATCAATATTGGGAAAGAGTCCTGTTAGAATATTTACCCTATTTATCATGATTATATTATGTCTAGGGTTACCCTATTTATCATGATTATATTATGTCTAGGGTTATCCTATTTATCATAATTATATTGTGTTTAGGTACCCTATTTATCATGTACTCTTGTATCAATTTATTTTTATAAATAGAAGATTATGAGAGGGATTAATTAAGCCCTCAAGAATTATTTTACAGTTTCAATCTCAAGCTAGTATCAGAGCAGGTTGTCTGAGTCTCTTCCTACTCTGTCTTTGTTGCCGTCGGTGGCCAGCGCCGCCACCGGCGGCCTTAAAAATTTCATCTTTTCTTAAATACCTCAATGAGCAGTCATGTTCTGGTTTCTATCTAGGCTCTAAACCCTAGTTGTTGTCCGCAATCGTCTAGCATTGTTTGTCGCTGTCTGGTGTCGTTTGTCGTTGCCTGGCGTTGTTTTTCGTTGTCCACTTGACACTATTTTTCCACTATGAGGAGTTGTCCACATAAGTTTGTCACCAAAAACCTCTATTTATTGTCATTCCGACATCGTCCGCCAATGCTCGCCACCGGCCACCGCCACAGTTTAGTCCGACGACCAATGGGTCTGGATTGCCTCCTTGAGCCATGGTCAACCATGCCTGTGTCGAGGGCTAGTTCTCATCCAAGCACTGCCACATGCGCCACATCTGTTCAACCTTCATCGCCGCTACCGTCTCATTTTCTCTGGCGAAGTTAGGGGTTTTGTGCGCATCGAGGAGCGTGACCCATCCCTGGTTGTCGCTGCCATTCGTCTCGCTGGACCAAAAGGAAAAAAATATTCTTTGTTTCAGCATTGTTCCTTAGCCTCTTTAATGTGTGTTTAGCTTTGCATATTGTAGCAGTTGTGATGTTCCTGATGGTTTGTGTCATTTATTTACAAGTCTCCAAGGAGAGTCAATGCTATTAGTTGGTTAACACCAAGGAATTTCAACACGAAGTCATAGATTAAAGGTTCTCATGGCACGGGGGAGTCTATTTCTGTCAAGATTCAAAATCTTAGTCAAACAATTTCACCCGCCTCTTGTCAGATATGTTTTTGGATGCTTTGATGAATAAAGGAGACCATTATGATTTTTCACCTTCACGATTTGTCATGGGTGGTCGTCATTTCCGTCGTTTACCATGAGGGAGAGTATGTTTCCCGCCACTACATGTCCCATCAGTCAGTGATCATAATTTAGTCCCTCCAGGCTCCATTAGACAGTGATGGCAATTTAGTCCCTACAGGCTCCATCAGGCAGTGATGACAATTTAGTCCATGTAGGCTCCATCAGTCAGTGATGGCAATTTAGTCTTTGCAGGCCCCATCAGTCAGTAATGACAATTTAGTCCCTGCAGTAAGGGGGAATATATTTCCAACCACTAATCAGAGGCCCCAACTAGTCAGAGATGACAGTCCCTGCTTTCAGTTACTGCAAGCCCCAATTAGTCAAAGATGGCACTCCTTGTAGTTTTGTCGCTTCCAGCCACTACAGGCCTCATCAGTCAATGATGGTAGTCCCTGCATTTTTGTCGCTTTTAGCCATGTAGGCCCATCCTTACTTGATGGCAATCCAGTCTTTGCAGTTTATCGTTGTCGATCACTCATCATTCACTTTTGATGGAAATCAACTTGTCAAAGTCATTCTACTTGAAGGTTCATGGTGCTAGATGAAGTTTCGTGGTTGTCCAATATTATTCTCCATAAGCTTATGAGGAGTCTCTTTTGTTATGCTGGTTTGTGAGTCCAATATGGTTTATAGACATTCTCACTTGACGGTCTGAAGCATATGTACATCTTATTCGAAGCCAGAGTTACCACGTCTATTGCCTTGACATTTTAGACAAGTTGATTTTGTTGGACTGAGTTTATTTATTCCAAGCATGACACATACAATTTGTATGCTCCAGCTTGAGGGGGAGTGTTAGAATATTTACCCTATTTATCATGATTATATTATGTCTAGGGTTACCCTATTTATCATGATTATATTGTGTTTAGGATTATCCTATTTATCATGATTATATTGTGTTTAGGTTACCCTATTTATCATGTACTCTTGTATCAATTTATTTTTATAAATAGAAGATTATGAGAGGGATTAATTAAGCCCTCAAGAATGATTTTACAGTTTCAATCTCAAGTAGTCCTAAGCATGAATTTTCACCAAAATTATGATCTTGAGTATACGAATCAATATTGTACAGAATAACCATATGTAGCATCATTTTGGTTGTTCTTATATGCAATTGGAGGAGATACCAAGAGATCATTATTTTCTTCAGAATCACTAAGAACAATAACCTCTACATCACCTACCTGAGCAAAAGAGCCATGTCCAGTATAGCCATATGCTAAATCACTATTATTGAGATACAAACAACCCATGGCAACACCATTTACAGTGGAATAATCAATATGCCCGCCACCACCCTGATTTACACTAGGATCATCACCATCTCGGCCACTTCCAGTAGCATTGTTGCTCATTAGAATAATAACTTCTTCGGGATTTCCAAAAATCACTTATGAGATGAGAGCAATTACAGGTTGTCTCAAAAAATTACGTAAGTTGGTGTCTCATCCCGAGTCACCACAAGTTCAACTCAGGTGAGTTGGATTCTTAATAAGACAAACTTAAAATTGGCTCGTATCGAAATTTCTATTTTTTTAAAACTCAACTCGGCCTGAACTCGTGGTGGGCCAAATTGGCCCGCGGATTTGAACCTGTTTCAACAACATTATACACAATATATGTATCATAAAAGCTAATGTTTTTCCATTGATCACCTATTAACTTTAACATGAGAGTACCTTCTACAAATATCATCTCAGTAGTTTGGATGCACGGGAGACTCCTCAAGCCGAACAACACTTGAATTTGAAAGCGACCAGTTAGAGTATAACTAGTTAATGTGAAGATTTGTTTGACCCATCCTGTAACATTTATATGTTACTTGTTTTGCTACAATTTTACATGTCAAGTAGATATTACAACTTATAAGACTCACATTTGGTTTTTCATATCCAAATCATATTAATTAAAATACAATTATTATCTATTAATATTGTCTAATAAATATATATTAAACTCCTGATCATTTACATTTAAAATAGACAAAACTTTTAAACAAATAAACCATTCATTTAATTCTATTTCATTGAGGAAAATTTTGGAGATGAATGAGATGGGACAAGAAACGGAGAAAGGGAGGAGAAGATGAAGATTAAATCGTGAATTTGGATGTGTGAGGTTAAGCAAAGCAAAACTCTGATTGAGAAACTGGGGCTGCGAAGAAAGATTAGTTGAGAATGATAGGGTGTGATAAAGAAAAAAAAAGTAAAAGAAGTTGTGTTTTCAACTTTTGAAAAATGAAAAAGGAGGTGTGAAAAAATAGGAGGGAAATAAAATTTAAGGCGGTTCATTACTGGAAGTTATTATAAACTTTGTTAATAATCTCAGTTAAAATCAACATTTTTTGTAGTGTAAAACTTATTCATAGAAATAAAATTTATTTTAATAATTTTTATGTGTTGAATATATTCTTGCTGAAATAAAAAAATAAAAAAGTATTTTCTTATGTAAAAGTTGCTGGGGATTCGTTACACATTGTAAAAATGAGAAAAAAAAAAGGTGTTTTAATGTAGAAGCTTTCAGTTTGTGAGGGTCAAAAGAAGAGGCAACTAAAAGGCTTCTAGTCTTCCAAAAGGACAGTCTTATGCTATGTTTTGTTTACATCGTAAAAGTCCACTATCGCCAACCGACAAAACCAACCTACAGGACAAACACAAAACCAAGTCAACATCCTGTGGAAACCCTTTTTTTTTAACATTCTTATTTCTATATAATAAACTTAATAATAACTGTTCTTTCTACCGAAAAGGAAAAAATTATATTGTTTGAATAAAAAAATTTTAATTTATAACTACATAAATTTATTTGGAAAACTATTGTATCTATATCTTAATTTAGAAATGTATATATATATATATATATATATATATATTTACTCGACGTATTTCCTACTAATAATTGATAATTAATTTCTGAATATATTAAAAATACATTTAAGAATTTGATTCCTTCGTAATAAATGTTTTAAGCATGAAGAAAAATGATAGGAAAGACAACCATAAATCTGAACATAACCACCTATGGATGCTTCCAATAAAAAAAAAAAAAACAAGATAAGAAAAACCTCTCTTTCACAGCGAAAGCTATCAAAACGGATAACCCGGCCTGACTCGATTTGACTCACCACGGGTTGATCACTTAGTGAGTCAACCCAACCCAGCTCATTTATTAGTGAGTCAAAAAAATTTGAACCCGCCCGATCCACCACGGGTTGGCTCAATTAATTAACTTTTTTTTCACCTTCTTTTTCTCATATTCTTATGACAAGTTACTTTGATCGATCAAATTGAAATAGTAATAATTGAACCAACTGATATAAAGGAAAATGAAACAAAATAAATATATTGTTATATATATTCTAAGCTATCAAGCGTAAAATTTTGCCAATTTAATTTAGTAAGACATACAAGAAACTACATATAGACATTAACAAAAATATATAGCACAAGATAAAATTGTCATGTAGATAGGTCTAAAAACAAGATAAAACAAATTATATATTCCCGAATTATCCAATCTATAATATTATCCATCTATTAAATTGGAGTCCTGAATGGATAATCCACAATATTATGCTCTCTTGAAACATCTTCTTTATCTCCATCTATAATATTATCCAATCTATAATCTTAGGGTTTTATTTGCGAAGGAGAACTTTTGAAAAGACAGCAACGCGAAATGCTCTATTGCTAAGTAAAGGTTGTGCATTTTGAATAATTAATTTAATTAATTTGATTTCAATAAATAAATAGGATTTGAATAATTAGTTTAATTAAAAAAAAGAGGTGGGTTGGTGAGTTAACCCGACCCACCATGGGGTCAATCCGTGTGAGCCGGGTTCTTAGTGAGCCGGGTCAAAATTAGCTCACATAAAAAAATTTTGCATTTTTTTTCAACCCAATCCCGCTCAAACTCGTGGTGAGCGAGGTGCTCATGGGTTTCAACCCATTTTGATAGCACGATGGAGAAAAAAGAATTTGATAATAAATACTTTTATAATATATACAGTGAGACAGTCTGATTTTAGGTTACAGTTTTTTCAAAGAACCGTAACTTATATATTTATATATATATATATATATATATATATATATATATATATATATATATATATATATATATATATATATATATATATATATATATATATATCATAATCTATATTTTCAAAAATATCATTATGTTATGTTTTTTTTATTAAGAATAGTTTATCAACTTATAGTTAATTCATATTTTACACTAATAATTTAATATAAAATACATTAATATAATTACAAAAACTAACTTAATAAAATAAAATTTCGTGTACATATTTATTGTTTTATCAAAGATAAATTATCATACTAATAATTAGTGACTCAATAGCTTCTCAATTAAATTAAAACATTCGATATCCATAAAGCTTATATCAAGAATCACTAATTAACTACATTCCATCTGAAAACAGCAATATAATTTCAAGACGTAGGTCTCAATCTATTCTTTTGTTTGACAATTATTTAAAAAGAGAGAAGAATTACTCAAATCGATATTGAATTTCTCAAAAGATGAACCTTAAACAGTAAGCAAAAGCAAAGCATGTAAATTTATCAGTCAAACTTTTTTTATTAATAACGTCTAAGAACTTTTTGGGCAAAACGGTTCCTTAAAGAAAAGTTAGAGCAAAAGACACATTAACTACTATTTTTGATTTAGAGACCGTAAGCAGTTTATTTTTTGTGTTTTTTTTTTCGTCACGAGTTAAAGACGGTTATATTTAAATAAATCATGATACTATATTTAAAGTTCGAATTTGAAATTATATACATTTAAGGTATTTATGAGCAAACATCTAATAAAGAAAAATAGAAATAATATAAAATATTTTTTAATTAGTTAAACTTATCTAATTTTATGGAAAGTCTTTTTGAATAATTTTTCTGAATTTTTAACTTTTAAGTTATGATTATTTTTCTTTCAGGAGTTGTTACGTAAAGGAAAACTTATCACACCAGGTTGGTTTATATTTATACCATAAGCTTTGAAATCACATTGACATGTGATTTTTTCAGCGTTAATTAATTGTGATTAATAAAATACATGCTAAATTTTTCAGGTTTAGTTATATATATTTGCCTCTAAAAGTTATATAATGGTGTATTAGTATTTAAAGAAAATGAAAAATAAATTATTTTACATCTATTTATAACCTTTTTCGAAATATATGTTTATTCCTTATTTAATTTTAAATCAGATATCTTAACCTAAATAAATAAAATCTACCATTACAACATTAAAAGAGATAAAAATATAACTAGGCGAAAATCATATATACAAGAAAATAAAATATCAGTAATTCGACTCGTTTCGCTTGATATAATTTTGGGGTAACAAAAGTTTAAATAACAATATTATATAGTAATTGTTTGAAAAAAAAAATACTTTGATTGATTAGAAAGTTGATATATCGTTGATGCATCAAAGTCATAGTATCATATATTACAAGTTAATAAAACATATATTGACGAAGTAAATATTTTTATACATTATTTAATTATAAATATTATTGTGTAGAATATTTTTTGCTTAGATAACATTTGTTTTGGTTTACTTTACTAGACTGAAGCAACTGACTTCAGCTTGTTAGATATAATAAAAGGAAAGTACCATTAGATTTTAGGTTTTAATTCGATTGGGTAATAAAGGAGGGAAGGGAGGTTACAAGCTAGGACATAACATCCTTTTCAACATATTATTACTACCAAAATAAGTATCATATCATTAATACTTAAAAGCAAATAATTCATCATGTAGAGAAAAGCCTACTATAGTTATTGTAACTATAATTATAACACCAAAAACATATATAAAAATATTCTCTCCTTCTTCTTTTAAGCTCTCTTCTTCTTTTATTCTATTATAGAGTTCTTTTTAGGATTTTAGTAGATTGTATTTATAGATTATCGTGTTGCCCTTGTTTTTATTCTATTTGTTGAATTTACATTAGGATTACAATGCGTTTTTTTTGTTTTTCAATACTTTTCAATTTATAAGTTTTGAAAGTTTTTCTATATATATTTTGACGAGGAATTGGAATTTATGCTTGAATTGAAATTGAAAAACTATTAACTAGGTTAGTGTTTAACTTTTTGGTGAATAATAAGAATGAAATCTCTAATAAACACAAGTTAAATTGGAAAAAAATATTATTTTAAACATAATATGAATTCTAAATTATTATTTTTAAAATAATTTTGGTTAAAAAATTTGTCTTTATGAAATTAAAATTAAATTATTTTTTATATAAATATTATATTGATATTTTATTAAAATTTATATTTATAATCAGATTAAATATATATATTTATATATTAGATTTTTGAAAGATGTGATTAACAGTGATGCGATGTAGGCAGTGCGAGGCTATATATATAGAGTTAAGTAAAGCTTGTAACCTAATCTTACCGAAATGATGCGAAGAAGTTACTTAATTACTTTCCTTGAACGCTCTATATGATTGCTGTGGGGAACATTCAGCCCGCAAACTCTGAAAAATAACCAATTTAAACTTTAGGACCTTTCTCTTATGAATGTGTCATTCACACCACTGGATAAAACCCACCCCAGACCAAAATGCATAAGCAAAAATAGACATCAACATGATTATCGTATGATTCCTATTCTTATTTTGGTTGAGTGAAGTTGCAAAAGGTAGCATTACCAAACAAATATTCTCAACACGACTAAAATAAGATTACATATAAAACATGTTCTCTTCTTTTCCGGAATATTTAATTTAACCAAAAATGTATCACATCAAAGCGTTATATGATGGGCCCCCTCCTGAGGAAAATAGTTTACCAAACAATTGTAAAAACTTTGACAAAATCCCTCGTCACTTCCTTTATATTTGAATGCATTAAAAATCGAATCTCCCTCATAATCAAAATTCATAAATGAGTTTTTGAATTACTTCCCATGCACAGACGACGACTTCTCCGTTTTCTACGTGTTAGGTTAGGCTACCTGCCGAGACAAATTGCCTTGAGACACATTCAATCCACAGACCATTATAAATACAGAACTTCCATGAAGCAATAAGCCACACCCTCACACTACAAAGACTTTTTAAGTAACTCAGTGTGTTTTAGCAAAACATGGCTTCGTTTTCTTCTAGATTAACTATGAGTTTGGTTCTGTTTGTCCTCCTACTGGGGTGTGTCAATGCACAACTTTCTACCGACTTTTACTACAGTTCTTGCCCAAAACTCCTATCCACTGTGAGATCCACAGTGCAATCTGCCATATCAAAGGAGACCCGTATGGGTGCTTCTCTCCTCCGCTTGTTCTTCCACGATTGCTTTGTCAATGTAATTTCCATGCATCAACTAAACTTTATTTTTGCTGTGTTTATACGTTGTTTTTAATAACCTTAACTCAATGAATACAGGGATGTGACGGTTCTATTCTTTTGGATGACACATCAAGCTTCACCGGGGAGAAGAATGCAAACCCCAACAGGAACTCTGCTCGTGGATATGAAGTCATTGACAGCATAAAATCAGCCGTCGAGAAAGTGTGTCCAGGAGTTGTTTCCTGTGCAGATATCCTTGCCATTGCCGCCAGAGACTCTGTTCAAATCGTACGTGGTCAAACAACCAACAAAGTCAAATCAAACTAAATCATTAATTACATCTATCTGAATTATACTATGTTGTTTATTTTTATGGTTTTAGCTTGGAGGCCCTAGTTGGAATGTTAAACTTGGAAGAAGAGATGCTAGAACTGCTAGCCAATCTGCTGCCAACAATGGCATTCCTGCCCCTACTTCAAACCTTAACCAACTCGTCTCAAGATTCAATGCTCTGGGACTTTCCACAAAGGACTTGGTCGCCTTGTCGGGTACAGACATAAACCACATAATTTACTAATTAATTACATTTCAATCATATGCTCATTAAATTCTAATATTTACTAATTATGAGTGACATCTCGGTTAGGTGGTCACACAATTGGACAAGCAAGGTGCACAAATTTCAGAGCCCGGATCTACAACGAGAGCAACATAGATACCTCATTTGCCAGGACAAGGCAATCAAACTGCCCCAGAACATCAGGGTCAGGGGACAACAATCTGGCACCCCTTGATCTTCAGACTCCGACCACATTTGACAACTACTACTTCAGGAACCTGGTTCAGAAGAAGGGTCTTCTCCACTCTGACCAACAACTCTTCAATGGTGGCTCCACCGACTCCATAGTGCGTGGCTACAGCACCAACCCAAGCTCCTTTTCCTCTGATTTTGTATCCGCAATTATCAAGATGGGAGACATCAGCCCCCTCACTGGCTCCAAAGGAGAAATCAGAAAGAACTGCAGAAGGATTAACTAAGTTTCAATATTCAGGCTACTACACACACGCAACAATTCAGTTGTTTTTCAGATATGTGTGTAATAAGTTGTTAAAACACGTTTAGCTCGTATTTTCCATTCAGTCTCTGCTTTGGTGTGTTCTACTTTCCTCTACTTTTCTTTCTTTTTACTAAGTTGGAGGGAAAAAAAGCCCTTATGAAGGCTCGAGAACCAAGATTGGTTTCATGTACTAAGTTTGCTTTACATTTTCCCTTTATAACATATTCCATTCCAATTCTGTTTCTGATGGAAGTCTAGGAATATAGAATATTCGAACAACTTCGAGAATTAGTAATTCAAACCTGAATCCGAAATAATGCCAGAGAAGTTTGAGAAGAATAAATTGCTTCTTGCTGTGGTAATAATGGATTCCTCTTCCTCTCTCTGAGAGGGGTATTTATTATTTGAAAATCCAAAAAACGTAACAATTACTACAACCTTCTGACTCAATTACAACATAATGTGATTTGGGTGTCACGTGGAGTCACGTGTCTTTTTATTAATTTTCTATATCAATTTACCTGCCTTCAAAAAAATCCTTGACCTCAAGATTAAAATATGGATATTTATTCTTCAAATCAAAGAAGAATTCTGAAGTGGCATCTTCTAATAACTGGTGCTTCCACTTCACTAAGACTTTGGTGACAGCTTTGTTGCCTTTCTTGACAATTGTTCGATCCAGAATTTTCTCAGATTCTTTGCCTCCATAACACCGTCAAACACTGGAGGAAGTGAGCCGGAACTGGGTGTGTGACCCACCTGTCTTTTAAGCTGCGAAATGTGAAAAATATCATGAATTTTTGACCCTTGCAGAAGCTTGAGCTTGTAAGCCACTGCTCCAATCTGATCCACTATTTGAAATGGTCCAAAATATTTAGATGCTAGTTTGGCATTAGATCTGAATGCCACAGAAATCTGAAGGTATGGATGGAGCTTCACATACAAAAAATCACCAATATCATAGGATCAGTCACTTCTCTTCTTATCAGCCAATTGCTTCATTCGATCTTGAATCCTTTTCATGTGGAATTTTACCAGCTTTAATGCCTCCTCTCTTTTCTGCAAACTTTTGTCAATGATTTCCACCTTTGACTCCCCTGGTAAATAAGGAAGATAAATTGGAGGAGGTTGTCCAAACATCACCTCATAAGGACTGCACTTTATAACAATATGATGGTTGGTATTGTACCACCATTCGGCTAAAGGAAGCCACTTAGCCCACTCATGGGGAGTATCACAACACATACAACGCAAGAATGTCTCCAAACATCTATTCACAACTTCAAATTGGCCATCGATTTAGGAATGATAAGCTAATGAAAGTTGCAGTTGAACTCCCTAAAGTGACGTTAAACCTTCCAGAATTGACTAACAAAGATGAGGTCTTGGTCACTGGTGATAGAATCTGAAAAACCATGCAATTTGAACACGTTGTCCAAGATTGAGCAACTTCAGTAGCACTACATGAATGTTTTAAGGACATGAAGTGAGCAGCCTTGCTTAATTTGTCAACCACCACGTATATAACTTGTTTACCCTTGGATTCTGGTAAACCTTCAATAAAATCCATGGTGATATGTTGCCATATCCTCTCTAGAATTGGCAAGGGTTGCAGCAAACCCGGAGAAGCAGATGTGTCATATTTATATTTTTGATAAATCTCATATGTTAGGACAAATCGGCGAACATCCTTGGTCATACCCCGTCAATATACTACATATTTCAACCTTTTTAATGTAGCATCCCTACCAGAGTGGCCACTAGTAGAACCTGCATGTACCCAGTGTAATAATTCATTCCTCAAGGCACCATCTTTCCCCACAACCAATCTGTCCTTCCTTCTAAGTTCATTATGATTCCAAGTATAATGCTTATGTAGGAAGTATTTGTTTGTAATTCCTGGAGCAATTTTTGAATACTCACATCATTCTGCCAAGAATCTATGATTCTAGTCAACATGTTGCTTTCACGGATGAGAGTTGTGATAGCTTAGCAGTCCACTGATTCTTGTCTAGATAAAGCATCGGCGGCTACATTTTCCCGGCCTTGTTTGAATTCAATTGTAAAATCAAATTCCATCATTTTCACCAACCATTTCTGTTGGAAGGCTTAGTCAATCGTTGACTCAATATATATTGCAAGCTTCTATGGTCTGTGTAGATAACAAAGTGTCTATTCAACAAATAATGCCTCCATTTTTGGACTGCAAAAACCACTGCCAGCAATTCTTTTTCATAGTTGGAAAGTGATTGTTGTTGCATATTGACAACCCTACTAATAAAAGCAATTGGGTGGTGATCTTGCATCAGGACAACACCAATTCCAAAACCTGAAGCATCCACCTCAACCACAACTACCTTAGAAAAATTAGGTAATGCTAATATTGGAGATTGGGTTAAACAATCCTTGAGGGATTGAAATGCAGCCTTTGCCTCCTCAGACCAATAGAAATTATCTTTCTTCAACGTATTAGTTAAAGGTCGTGCAATACTACCATACCCCCGAACAAAGCGTCGATAGTACCCGGCAAGTCCCAAAAATCCCCTCAACTGCTTCAAGGATGTTGGAGGAGGATGTTAAACTAGTGAGACAACCTCAAGGAAGACTAAATCCTCAACTGATGGGGGTTGTAAAGAAAAAAGACACCAAGTTGCTACAAACAGGTCTTATACATTCAAATTCTGACAGCACTTGGGTAGGCCCTATACATGTGGTTCCCGAGAAATATGGAATCACAATGGTCAAGAACGAGAAGGACAAGTTGACTTTTATTCAAGACAGAAGTGGGTCACATAATGTAGTAGTTGACCATCTTAGTAGGATTGAAAAAGGAAAAGACAACATTTCTATCCAGGATGACTTTTCCAATGAAGTCCTACTAGCATTCCTTCCACCATGGAGGTAAGTTCCCTCATACTTTTTCTTTGCATTTTATATATAAGGCATACATTGAGGACAATGCATAGTTTAAGTGTGGGGTGTGGGGAAACAATTAATTTTGTTCCCTATTTTGTTTGTCTATTGTTTGTTTTTAATAAATATTTGCATTGGATTTGAGAGTTTGAATCAGTAACTGGAATGATCATGAATTCAAGAAAAAATGAGTCATGTTGATATGAGTGGATTGCTTTTATGATTTGTTGATTGAGTTGACTTGAGAATTTCCTGATTAAATCTTTTGTGAAAGAAATTTGAAACCATGTGAGTTTTGGGCTTAATGTTAAGGATGGACAACCATGTGTCATACCTTTTTTTTTGTGTGTGATTTGCCCATGTTTTGTTGATACTCTAATAGTTAGCTTGATTTTGTGTTGTGCAACTAAGGAGAATATGCATGATTTGATATGATTGAGGCATTTCTTGTTTTAGCTACTTGGCCAAATAAACTTGTCCTAACATTAATCCATTGGAACCCTCTTTGAGCCTTAAGCCTATTTTTCTTGTTTCCAGTCATTGTCAAATGAGAAAAGAAGAAAAATCATATGTTCCTTACCTTAGGAAAGAAGAAGGAGTAATGGATTCTGTTAGAAGTAAAGTGAGGAATAAGTGTGTGGGTGTGATGAGTGCATATTTATGCCCACATTTATGCTTTAAAATTCCAATTTTTGATGGGATAATTGTGCTTAAATGGTTTATTTTAAGTGAATTTGTGATGATCGGAATTGTTAGGTTTGGGAAATAAAAAGACGTAAAAAGTGAATTTTAGCGCATAAATTATTATTGGATGTTCTAATGTTTATTTGTGCAACTGAGAATATAAGTTTTATTGGTCCAAATGGCAATTCAAGGCTCAAAATAAGATTTTATTTGGAAAATTCAGAAGGGACTAAAGTGCAAATAGAGGAAATTTCAGCGTATTTGTGCAATTTTGGAAAGTCAGAAAATCTAAAAGATAAAATTCAGTTGTTGAATTTAATGTGGGAATATCAATAGAAAATATCTTCCAAATAATTTTATCATTATTTAAATCTTTTAGTTATTTGGAAGATATAGGATATAAATTGAGTTAATATCTATCATTAAATATCACGGAAATAGCAAAGGCCCTTTGATCGCCTCTCAGAAGTAAAAGCAGGAGTGAGTTTCTTATTAGAGTGCCACTGGGTTGTGTGTAGGGTAAGCTGTGAGTCAGTTGTCTTGTTCAGAGGTTTAGGTATAGGCAAAATGGCCTTTGTATTTGTAAATGTACTCGGGGATTTAAGAGAAAATTTGGTAGGAATGTTTGAAGCAGAAGAAGACTCATACAATTTAGCCAAATGGAATGCCTTCCTTAAATCCTGGGGTTGAAACATTTTGACTGTCATTTGAATATCCTTTTTCAAACCCCCTAAGAAACAACTTAACAAATGGGTGTCATTGAGATCCAACCGAGAAGTTATAGCATCAAATTGATCATGATATTCCACTATAGAACTGGTTTTCCGCAATTTCATAAGGTCCGAGATCAGATCATCATCAATTGCACCAAAACGATCGATCAATATACTGTAAATTCAGTCCAATTTGGAAGGTTACCTCTTGGAAGAGTCTTAACAAAAGAGGTATGCCACTGTAGTGCCTTTCCTTCAAAATGAATTACTGCTAATTTTACATGAAAATCTTCCGGAGTGTCATCAATCGCAAAGTACGTTTCACCCTGATAAATCCATTGTTGGATTGTATCACCGCCAAAGCGCGGGAAATCGATTCTAGCCAAACGGGTGCCAAAAGAATAGGTGGAGTTGGAGTTGCGAGCACCTCTAGAATTAGGATTGCGCCCTGAAGCGTCATTCGCAGATTCGGAGGTCCAATGTAAGATTTCCAAAATGCGCCAATCAACATATGCTTCGATGACTTGCCTAATGGAAGTTGTCATCTCCATTAAACGTTCGTCGAGCTTCGAAATGATTTTGTTCTCTAAGCACTCCTCCTATTCACGCATTACTGCTTGAATGGAAGGTCCAAGCTGATACCACTGATAAAGAAAGTATAGGAATATAGAATATTTGAAGAACTTCCAGAATTAGGGATTCAAACCTGAATCCGAAATAATACCAACTTTGAGAAGAAGAAATTGTTTTTGCTATGGTAATAATGGATTCCTCCCCCTCCCTCTAAGAGTATTTATTATTTGAAAGTCCAAGAAACGTAACAATTGCTACAACCTTCTAACAAAATTACAAATGTAATTTGGTTGCCACGTAAAGCCGCGTGTCTTTTTATTAATTTCCTATATCAGTTTTCTTCTTCCTACTCAATTACGAGTGAGTGATTCTTCCTACACCTCACTGCCTTCATCCTGCACCCCCAATTTTACTTTTTTACCCTTCATTAATACCGCACTTCGAAGTGCGTTTTAATTAATTTTTTCCTAACCGCACTTCGAAGTGCGTTTCCTATTTTAATTAAATTTTTCCTAACCGCACTTCGAAGTGCGTTCCCTATTTTAATTAAGTTTTTCCTAACCGCACTTCGAAGTGCGTTTCCTATTTTAATTAATTGTTTCTTTCTTAACCGCACTTCGAAGTGCGTTTCCTATCTATTTAATTGTTTCCTAACCGCACTTCGAAGTGCGTTTCCTATTTTAATTAATTGTTACCTAACCGCACTTCGAAGTGCGTTTTAATTAATTTAAATCCAAAATAATATTTAACATTACATATAATAATTATTATTTAATTTAATAAACAATTTAATAATTATTTCAATTTCATAAAAAATTAAAAAACTTAAATAAAATTAAATACATAATAAATAATATATTAAGGAAATAATAATATGTTGAAAAATAACAAATTCAACAAAATTTAACAAACAAATAAATTATTCAAAATATATTAAAACAAAACATTTTATTTAACAACTAACATAAAAAATTAAATTTATTATACTAACCTAATAAAAATAAAACCTAATAAAATAAATATATACTAACCTAATAAAAAAATTAAAAAACTAAATCCTAAAAATTTAACGCACTTCGAAGTGCGGTTTGTCTCCGCCGCAGATCGAAATGCGGTGGTTGGTTTGTGCTTTTCGCAGATCGAACTGAGGTTTCTCTTTGGAGGTGCAGGAGGAAGTTGCCACAGTTCGAAATGCGGTTTCTCTGTGAAGGGTATTATTGAAATTAAAATATGTTTTGGAGGTGCATGAAGAATAACGTGAGGTGCAGGGAGAATCACTCATTACGAGTATGCACCTTTTCAAGCTTATCAACTTCTTTTAAAAAAATTATTTTCCTTTGTGCAATTTTTTCTCTTTCTTTCATGCCAAAAGGCAAATAATTCGTTTTAATTTGGTGCATCTTCAATTTTCAATTTTAAAAATTACTCATTCTAACTTTTTTGTATTATTTTGGTTCAAGAAGTGCCCCACTACTAAACGGGCCTAAAGAAAGAACTTATCGGGGTTTTTCTTTCTGTACCTCCAAGTTTTCTTCCGGTACCTCCAAATTTCACTATCAAAACAAATTTGATCTTCAAGAAAATATATATGAAAAATATTAAATAAATTAGATAAACAGTAATTAATTACAAACATATTTACTGTGACATCTATATTTATTAAACAATCATGCACCATTAAGTCATTATATTTTGCATATATCCAATTTCAAAATCTAATTTTGAAAAATCACTAAATTTTGAAATGCAGTATAAGAAACTCGTAGGATTTTAAAATTTAGTTTAGGAACTCACCAAATTTCATACGTTTTAAAAACTCACGAAATTTTAAAACATAGTTTAGAAACTCATTTGATTTTGGGATCCAATTTGAAAACTCATCGCATATATAAATCCAGTAAACATTTCTTTTGAATTTCGAAATTTAATAAACATTTTTCCTAAATTTTGGAATTCGGTGAACGCTTCTCCCATATTTCAAAATTTAGTTTTTATTTATTATAAATTTTAAAATTTGGTGAACACTTTCTCATATTTTGAAATATGATATTGATTTTACTATCATTTTCATTTTCAATTTTTAAAAATTTTCTGTTTTCATTTTTTAAAATGTGTTTTACTTGTTTTTTTAATATTATATGTTAAAATAATAAAATACTAACATATATTAAATTTTATTAAAATTGTAGTTTAAACTAATTAAAATATTTGATAAGTTTTATTTAAAATATTATTAAATTAAAATTTAATAAAATTTAATTCAAATGAATATTTAAAATACATCATTCTAATTAAAATATTTATTGAATTTAAATTTAAAACAAAATTTAAACTAATTATATTAAATAAAATTAAATTATTAAATTAAAATAATTGAAATATTAAATAAATTTTATTTAAACATTAATAATAAAAATATGAAACAATTTATTAAAATTTAAATAAAATTTATTAAATACTTTAAATTTTGATTTAAATTAAAATTTAATTAATATTTTAATTGGTATAATTTTCATTTAAATATTCATTTTAATTAACATAAAAATATAACTTATTTTATTTAGATCAATTTTAAGTTAATGAAAATTTAAATAAAAATTATTAAATATTTTAATTAGTTTAATCTAATACTTTGATATAATTTAATATATGTTAACCTGGGTTAACATATTTGTTAACTTTTTTTTAAATTAAAATTTAATAAATATTTTAATTAGCATAATTTTATTTTAAATATTCATTTAAATTAACTTAAATATAAATTTTATTTTATTTGGATATTTTTTATTTAATAAAAATGTACATAAAGATATTTAAATATTTTAATTAGTTTAATATAATACTTTAATATTATTTAATATATGTTAATTTTTAATGTTTTAACATATAATTTAAACAAAACATGTAAAACACATTTAAACAAAATAAAAACTAAAAAATTTAAAAAAAATCAATAAAATCAATAGCAAATTTGAAATTCCAAAGAAGTATTTATGGGATTTCAAAATCTAGTCAGTTTTCAAATTGAATTTTGAGATTGAATAAATTGATGAGTTTTTAAATTGGATTTTGAAATTTAACAAGTTTCATAATTTGGATTTCAAAGTTCTCTAAACTAGATTTTAAAATTTAATACATACAATAAAAATAAATATAAAATTTCAAACGATAAAAATATAAAATTTTAAACGAAATAAATATAAAATTTCAAATGACATTTACTCAATAAATATGAACAAAATAAATGAAAATGAAAAATGAAAAAGATAAAATGAAGAAACAATAAATAAAACCACCTGAATAAAGAATGTTAAACAAAGATGAGAGACAGAAGAAAATGCATTCGAAAATTATTTAAGAATGTATGGTCGTTCAATAAATATAGATGTAGCCGTAAATATGTTGATAAACAGTACTTAGTATTTACCTAATTTATTTTATCTTTTATAATAATTTTGAAAATTAAATTTGTCTTAAGGATAAAATTTGGAGGGGTGTTGCTCCTTCCAACACCGCAGCAAGTGCTTCTACACCTTCCCACTATTTTCTTTTATTCCAAAAATAATCTACATCTCCCTACTATTTTCTTTTATTCCAAAAATACCCTACACATCTCTACCATCCTCAACAATCTTTTTGTTTCTCTCTCCTCAACAATTTTTCTCTTTCTCTCTACATTAATGGAGCATTCATATGACTTAGATTTAAACTTGTAATATATTGCAAAATATAAAATTCAGAAAAAACTTTAATATTAGTGCTTCTGCCACTTCCATTTTATAAACTTAAAAGTTAGATGCAAATACAAAATAATAAACATAATAATATTAATAGTAAATAATATATTATTATTATTATATACTAACTTTATAACAACGAAAGAACTAAATAAATTCCAGATCTTTAACAAATAACTTTTCTTTTATATTTGAAGTATTTAATAATATTTTTATATTATTTATTTAATAAATTAAATACTTTATTCAAGTTATTTGAGTCAAACATGTCGGTAAGTTAAAAGATAATATAATGTTAAAAATTAAAGATATTAAATGTAAAAAAAACATACATATATATAAACATTTTTCTAGAAATTTAGAACAAAATTTTACCATTTATTAAGTAATTTGAAGAAAAAAAATATTGAACAGTGAAAATAAGATTGAATCAAACTTATTTAAAGGAAAGTGTAAATAAAATTTTGCTATATATCACAAGTTTAAATCTGAGCCATGTGAATGCTCCATTAATGTGGAGAGAAAAAGAGAAAGATTATTGAATATAGTAGGGAGGTGTAGGGTATTTTTGGAATAAAAGAAAATAGTGAGGAGGTGTAGAGTATTTTTGGAATAAAAGAAAATAGTAGGGAGGTGTAGGAGCACTTGGGGTGGTGGAGGGAGCAACACCCAATTTGGAGATACTGGAATAAAACTTGAAGGTGCAAAAAGAAAGCCCACCGAAAGGTGTACACTGTAGAGGGTCTTAGAAATCCATATTCTTTTGTGTGACCAATAAATGAAAGACACGCCTTCAAATGTTCAGCTTTCACCTAATATATATCTATTTGTATTGAAAAGCTTATATTGATTTTAATTATAATTTTTTCAAAATTAATCAAAGACTATTTACTATTAACACTTTGCAGATGAAAAAGTTACAACATTATTCGCTAGTACAAAAACAGTGTATAACGTCACGCGTTCAACGTCGAACCACTGTATAGTCAACATTAAAAATGATCGATGACATTTTTGTAAATAAATACAATTGTAGAACGTCGAAGCCTCATTCAATCCATTCGATGTTCTATAATGGTAACTATTTAAACCAGCGCGTCATTATCTTTCTTCTTTCTTTTAAACCACCAATAGTACGCCGCGAATCCTGTAGGTGTTCGACCTAATATTTGTCCGTAAGAAGCCAAAGAATCACCCTTTTAATTTTTTTTTTCTTTTTTCTTTTAAACAACAAATAATACGTCGAATTCTGTAATGGATTAGACGCATTATTTGTCAGCCAAAAACCAAAAAGTAACTCCTTTTTAATTCTTTTTTTCTTTTAAACCACATATAATACATCAAATTTTGTAGGAGATTCGATGTATTATTTGTCAGCCAAAAGTTTCCCTTTTTAATTTGAGCGGAAAATTGAAAATTCATTCACTTTATCTTAGCGCGTGAAATCATCTTCTCTTCTCAAACTTTTCTCCAACGAAGTTTGACGACCATCACATGTAAGCTTTCTTTCATTTGATACAAATGCATGTTAATTAACTACTTTATGTATAATTTTCGTTTGTTTTGACCGATTATTTTCGTGTTCTTGTCCTTCATAGGCGCATTCTGTTTTCTCTCTCACTGGTGGAAACACTTTATTCCGACAAACCCACCTTTTGAAGGTTACTTTTCGTTTTCGTTTTGAAGAACTTATTTTTTGAACTTGTTTGTTGTTGTTGTTGTTTGATTGAACTTGTTTGTTGTTTGTTATTGTTGTTTGTTGTTGATATTATACTACACGTTCATAGTTCATGCTTTATAAAATATCAAAAACTTAAATTTGTTGTTTTTATGTTTTTCAGGTCTAAGGATTACAATTAATTAAAAAAACAAAAAAAAAATTGCTTCACGTCAAATATTAACAAAATTCGATGTCAATTTGATTAACGTCGAATTTTTTAAATTTGACGTAAATTTAACGTATCTTGATATGACGTCGATCTCAAATTTGATTGAAGCGGGCGGACGTCACTCGTTCTCGCTAAGACCAGACGGGCTTTTCTCCAAGCGGGCGGACATGCTCCCTTGTTGTCCTCGCACTCCAAGTTGTTCGTTCTCCCTCCTCCTTCTCCAAGCCGAATGAGCGGGTACTTGTTAAAGGCACTCTGACACACAAGTGAGCAAAGTGACCGAGCGGTCAACACAACAAGTAATGCGTGTGTATTATGCATCCTGTCTAAAGTCATACCTGAGACCATTATTTATACTTAGTTGTGATGGACTTTTACCTTTTGTCGGCCTAATGACGGTCCAATCGCACCTTAACCTTCATTAGGGGCTTAATGAGTCATTTATCGTTTATAATCTAATCATGTGGTCGGCTCGGCCTAGGTAGGCGGTCGGCCTGATAGGTGGGCGGTTGACCTAATAATCAGCCGCTCAGTCGGCCTTGTCTGAGGACTGCCTAGTCTGGTAGTGTAGGGAGACCGTTCGGTAAGCGATGGAGCATAGAGACCAAAAGGTTTCGGTCGGTACATGAAGGAGCAGGGAGACCGTACGGAACACCAGCCCCCCAAGCCCGAGCATGATTTAATGATGTGAAGGGGTTTTGTAGATGGACTTTCTGAAAAGGACGGGTTCTGTGTTTTGCTTTCGTCTCTAGGTCCTCTCTACTTGTTGAGTGGATGGAAGACAAAAATGAGATGTGTCTTCGTCGGCCGAGCTGGATAATCTATTGATCCTTACTTTAAGTAGCAAGTCGTGAAGACCCACGGTCGCCCATTGTTGGTGAGGCCAGCCGGGATATCTTCGTTGAAGATCCACAGTCCCCGACCTTTGGGGAGGCCGACCGAGATTTCTTTAATGAAGATCCACAGTCGCCGACCTTTGGGGAGACCGGCTGGGATTGCTTTGAAGAAGAATGGTTGTGAGGCCGAATGACCGAATGCTTGATGCCAAATTTGGTAAAGTGCTTGAGGCCACGAATGACCAAGCATTGGGGCTGAAAAGCTGAGGTCAAGTTATGACCGGACGACTGAAGGCATGTGGCCGTCATCGAATGGTCGGGGCCGGATGGTTGATTGCCAAATTTGGCTGAGTAAATGTGAGGCCATGGACGATCGAGAGGATGAGGAGTTGAGGCCTTTGGTGGCCGAGGAGTTGAGGCCTTTGGGGCCAAGTTGAGGTCAAGAGATGGCCGAACAGTTGAGGCCAAGAGATGGCCGAATAGTTGAGGCCAGTGTATGACCGGATTGTGACGCTGCTGCATTTGTAGAATGTGGTGTTCACCAACTTGGGTTTTACCTAGAATCGGGTCCAAGTGGTTCTACAAGGAACTCGTTGTTCACCGCCCGACCAAGCTGATAGTGGTTTCTTTAGGAACTCGTCGTTCATCACTTGGGCTTTACTTGGAATCGAGCGGTAGTGGTTCTACAAGGAACTTGTCGTTCATCGCCCAACCAAGCTGATAATAGTTCCTTTAGGAACTGATGAACGGGTCGCACCGCTCACAAAAATTGTTTGCACGAAAATATGCAGTATAGACTAGGAAGTAACTCCTAGGTCGTCTCTCAAGGACCAATATTGTGGCGGTTCAGTCTCTGATTTTTTACACACGAAAGGGGGGGGTTTGATGATGTTTTGTGCAGATAAAATTAAACACGACTGAATTAAAAAACGTTGAAATAAATTTTAAAGACAATAAAAATAAACGGTAAAAGACGGTAAAAACGAAAAGCGGTAAATTGAGAAACGGTAAAATTAAACGTAGAAGTAAAAAAAACATCAGTGAAAATACATTGATAGAAAATAAACCGTAAAAATAACATTTGAAAATAAAATGATCTGAAAAATACATTGACATAATTTAACGGTGTAGAAAAACATTAAACGGTAAAATAGAAGAGACGGTAAAATTAAAAGCACTGAACTGGAAATGAAATTCATCAAAACTTTCAACACTTAAATTAAAATGACTGAATAGTGAAGATAAAAATAAAATGGACAAACTGTTTTAATTGCTGTAATAGACTACATCTTCAGAAATAAAATTCTACATTGCACTGTTTGGAGTTGAAACTGAGAACCTCTGGAAGAGAGGCACCGAGAGTCTACACTACTCCTAAGATCTACTACTAAAATCTACTTCTCAAATCTCTGCCTCTGGCTCCCCTTTTATTGCCAACTCTCTGACCAACTGTATGTCATTTCTTCATTCCAGCCAGCTTTCCCGTGACTTCTCCATTTGAGCCTTGGTTCTCTGTCTGTTTGTGTAGTTGGAAGACTTTCTTCCATTCCTTTCACGTAGGAAAATAGGTGGGGGCCCTCCGTTCTTGTCATCATTGCTCACGGCTTCATTCTCCCTGCCAGACCGCGAGCTTCTTCTGCTGGAATGGGGAACCGAGAGCTCCATGTCCGTGCACTTCATTGGTTCTTCACGTGACCATGCTGCTGGTCGGACCGTGGCTGGAGGTGCTGGTGCTTGCTTCTTCCAACTGGTGTGGACATTAGTGTTGCTTGTTGCTCCACTCCAAGGTGGCTGGATGGTTGATTCATGTTGTGCCCTTGTGTGGGTGATGCATCTCTCCAAGCGGAAAGAATGTGTAAAAGCCAAATCCAAGCTGCTGGATTCTCTCAAGGAAGACCGTGAATGCCTCCCCATTTTTGCTTTGACCGAGAACACCACTTTTGGCCATCTCTCTTTGGCACTGCTGCTGGAAATGTCGTGAGCGTCTCTTCCCAATGGCTGGACCTGATGTATCACTTCTTTGCTGGACCGTGAGTTTTCCTCCTCCAAACGTGAGCTGCTGCATCCGTTGGCTACTTGTTGTCTTCTTCATCCATTTCCAACTCTGGACTAGCTGTTGCACCATTTCTTCAACAAAATAATTCAGCCTTCCACTCTTCTCTCTTTTTTTTACGTGAGATGTATCCACAAAATAAAGAAATCTGTGAGGTGGTCCCTTCTCCATCCAGCTTCAGGTGTTTACATTTCATAACAAAATTCTCCAAGACTATATGGTGGCTCCCATTTCACGTGTGCAGCCCATGTATCTCCTTTTATCCATTTTTTAGTGATAAATGTTATTGTGGCAGCTAGCACCTAATATTGTATTTCCTTTTCCCATCTTGTACCACTTCTTCATAAGCATTTCCAATCAAGGTCTTATCCGTGTGATGTGTGCTTTGCTGCCAACGTGGATTGGTCATGGATCATGCTATTCATTTGATAAAAAAACCGTGGGCTGTAATTTCAACATGGTGGCCCCATCTTTTGTTATTTAATGGAACTTTGGATATTCAAAAGAGATAAGGACCGTGTGCTTATGACAATAATTCAGCACTTCATTTGGAATTCTTCCATGTGGCCGTGAGATGGTATACAATGTGGTAGGCCATGTGCAAGGTGTATGTGAATTAGCATAAAACCTTTCCAAAATGTAACGTGGTCCCCTCCATAATATGTTGTCTCCCATTCAGTTTGCAAAGTGAAAGAAAATTTCATGTGCCGTGAATTTGCTTCTTCTATGCCAAAACCGTGAGGTACTTGGAATGTGGTGGCCCCTCCTTCAACTTAAATGTTTTTGCTCTTTGGCTGTACAAAAAATAAGGAGAGGCCGTGTGCTTTCCAACAAAAAATGCTTAATCTATGTGAATGTTCCAGCCAAGAAAACTCCTTCACGTTAATTGTCTTCAATGTGGTCATAGCTTTGATGCACCATTTCTTTCAAACCAAAAAGATGAGTTACGTATCAATTGGACATGTAGCCGTGACATTGGCTTAAAATGTGGCAACCATGCAAATTCTTCTTTAAAATTTATGTCACATTTATCTTGAAGTCCCAAAACATTTCCAAAATTTTCTCTGCAATTAATAATGAAAATAATAAGCTCAGATAATTCAAATTAATTAAAATAAGAATTTCTGATCGAATTAAGCTCAATTCAGTAAAATGTGAAAATACTTGACAATTAAGCACAATTCCCTGATTAATTTTAGCACAGTAAACTAAGTGAAGTGAAGAAAATAATGATTCATCAAAATAGACCACACTTAGTCTTTTGCACTCCTGGGCAAAATTAAGACGCAAATCAAGGAATGGTTCAAAGGACTTTCAGGAAGGTGACACAAATGCAGCAGACAGAAAAATAAAACTCAAAAGAAAGTAAATAGAATTTACATAGTTCTCAAGAAATCTGGATAAGGAAAAGATGTAGACATTATCCAACACAAAATCATGGAAAGCATATACTCACAGAAATTCATCCAAGCAATTCAATACACGGAAAAATAATCAATCAGCTTAAGAGGTGATTTAAAAATAACATAACCTCACAGATGCACTAACAGTGTTTCTCTCAAGTGTTTAAGGTAAATCAATGTCACTCAATGCACTCAAGAAAGCAAACACAATCAGACTTGGCAAGTTTCTAATTATCAAAACTTAAAACATATGCATGTTCGGATCCAAAGGTCTTTACTGGGTTGTAATGGGGCCAAGGACAGGGGAGGATAAAATATAGATAAGTAGCTACAACTCAGAAGAAATAGAGGTGTACTAGGGCAAAAATGTAGACACAGTGAAATCTCACCCAAACCTCTAATTCAATCCTCTTCTCGACTCCATTATTCACAAAATTATTTTTCAATTTTTCTCTTTTTCTCATCATTTTTTTTTTTAATCACACAACAGGATATAAATTATCATTTTAAAACATGATGAGGAACCAACTAGCCAATTCATCAGAATTCCCAAGGAGACCACACTTATTCTCAAAATACTTCTATAGCTCCAGACTTTCCTAAGGTTAAGGTAATCATTTGTTTTTCACTTAGGATCAGTGTATGAGCTTCAACACAAAGAAATATATACAGTATAGGCTCAAAGGGGTTATCAAAGGATAATAACAAGGTAGGCTTATTTGGCTAAAGAGGCTCAAGAACAAAAATGCCTTTATCACGTCTGAACATGCATATCAATCAAGTATATCAAAAAGAATCAAGCCAAGGCATATGTGCAAGCAATCAAGATACATGTCACACAAGAAAGAACATAAAGTGGCTCAAATCTCACACAGGGTATTCGTCACAATCAAATCAACCTCTTAAACACATAATCATGTTTCCAAGCAGAGAAAAGCAAGGATTTCAAACTATAAGCATTAATCAAGTGAAGGAAAAATCTACAACTTAAACATCATCCAGAAATCAAGAGAAAAATGTAAAATTTATTGCACACAAAACTCGATAAAAATAACTTAAAAGAGAAAAAATTAACACTCAAAAACAAAAAATTTAACACACAAAATACAATCTAACAGAAAAATCAGAATTTCTCCCCAGTAGACCACACTTAAATCACACAATGTCCTCAGTGTGTTACAATCATCAGATGATCAATTTCAGAGCAGTCAAAAAATATAGACAAGTGCAATAAAAAGTTAGGAAAAATGGGAAGAAATTTTTCAGTAACATCCATCAGCAGATGTTATCAGGGACATCCATCAGCAGATGTCTAAAACACCTAGCACCCATCAGAAGATGCTAATTAATTTTTTATTTATTTATTTATTTATTTATTTATTTATTTATTTATTATTTTTTTTTATTTTATTTTATTTATTTTTTTTTTTTAAAAAAAAAATGATGACCTGTACTGTGACAACAGTTTCGGTGGGAATGACCGAAACTGTTGCTACAGTGGAAAGCAATTTGGCTATAAATGGCCCGCTCCTCCGCGTCCAGCGCCATTTCCTGACTTCTACTCTCTCTGCTCTCTCTCTTCTCTCTCTACCCTCTCTTCTCTCTCTATCCTCTCTTCTCTCGAGCGTCTGGAATCTCTACGGAGCCTCTGCCCCGGTGCCATCTGAAAGTGTACGAGCCCTGCAAGGAGCCTCTGCCACCGTGCCAACTGAAGAGTCTGAGATCCGCGAGGAGCTTCTCTGCCAGCTCTACTACTCCAGGTAAGTCCTCTGCTCCTGGATCTGCCTTTCTTTCTGCTAGCTTTACTTTCTTTCCGTCCTTTACCGCTTTTCCTGCTTTACATTCCTCTTGCCTGCTCTCCCACTTTATTTCCTGCTTTCCTGTTTCTCCTTTTCCTTTTTTTTCAGATCTTTCATTTTTTTTTTCTTTTTCTGCTTTCTTTTAAGCCTTCAGTTCCTTCTTTATTTTCAGCTCTTATTCGCTTTCTTCTTCACCTGCTAAACACTTAAAACACATAAAACACAATTGTCTTAAAACTTAAGGGGTATATCGGCTGGAAACCAGACGTTAATCTCCCTTCGATTGAAGGTATGGCAGAGACAATCGGGTAGAACAACGCCACGTACCCCACTTAAAACTAAAACACAGAAACTGAATATACAAGAACAATATGGACAAGGACACTGGACGTAGATCCGTTTAGGACCCTTTTGCAAGGACCGTGAAATAGATCTGAGACCAAAAACTGAAACATCAAATACAGACTGGACAAAATAAATCTAAAAGGAAACAAGAACAAATAAATAAAGAAAATACAGAACTAAGAATCTAATTTTTTTATGCTCTTTTTTTTTTTTTTTTTTTTATGTTATGCTTATTTTTCTTGTTTTTGTTCTTTTTACATTTATTTATTTTTTATTTATGTATTTGTATATTACGAGAGGAAGGATGAGTGAAATGGAATCAGAGAGATATACCAGTCAACGATGGCGTCCTACAGATGATCAGATCACGATGATGACCAAAATCTACAACTATGGGGTCACACACCCAAGCCGAGCGCAAGTCGTCGAGATCGCGTCTCGACTAAGGACCTTCGGCGAAGCCACTGAATACAACGTGCACTGCTGGTTTAACAACCATGGCAATCGGGTCAGGCGCTGGCAAGCGGAGATAGACCCCACAGGCACTCTCTTTTCACAACTGCCGCTATACATGTACGGTAAGAACTCTCATCATACCTCCATTGAAATTTTTTCACTTCCTCTTCTATTATTAACACATGTTTTTTATTTTTTTATTTTTTATTTTTTATTTTTTGTTTGAAAGAAAACAACTGGGTGATAATGAGGGCACCGAGGCTGCTGAATTTGTTTCCCGTTCCGATCATCATCGATGACGACAGAAATGAACGAGAAATTCCTCCACCAAAGCCTCCGCTCGTGACTTTTCGAACCAGAGCTCCCTCAACGGAGCTCTCCCTTAGACCACCACAACCAGCTCGAGAATTCTTCCAGTTTTAGTGTTTTATGTTTTTTTTTTTTTTTTATATGTTTTTGCTGGCCGAGCGTGGCCAGAATTAAGGACTGTAATATGAACAATTAATTTTTTTTTTTGTTGTTTTTATTTTTTATGTTTTTATTTATTATGGTGTGTAATATTAACGATCAGAAATGATCGAACAACTTTATTTATGTTTTTATGTATTTTATTTTAATAATCAATGTAAGACAGAATGTTTACTGCGAATTTGTTATGTTTCAATAAATGCACTCAGATTAGTGTCTCAGTTAAAACTTCACTTCTCTGCCTTTACATGTTAATTATGCACTTGTGTTGATTTTTTTATGTTTTTTTTTTTATTATAACAAAAAACTAAATAAATAAATAAAAACAGAACACATATTAACGAAACAAAAGACCTAATACTGAATCAAAATATCAAACCAAATAAAACACATATTTCAAAAATAGCAAACAAAACACATATTTACAAAACATACATTAACAAAATAACAGACCTAAAACAGAACATAATTTTTTTTTTTTTAATTCATGCTCACAATTTAAAAATGAAATAAACACAACCATGAAAACACATCAGAAAAGCTAAATAATATGTACATAATGAGGAAAAAGAGTGCTCCCTGGTCATGGTGGCAGTTGCCAATTCTGGACTATCAGTGAGATATCTTCCACCTCAGGATCCGGCGAAGATGTCTTCAGGAGCAGCTCGCCCAGTACTGCCCTCTCACTCAAATCAAGACTTTTCTTCCTTCTTCTCCGAGCAAGTTGTTGAATCAACAAAATCAGGAGCCTTCTGTCCACCAGCAGTTGTTGAGTCTGTGACACCGGAGTAATAAGAGAAATAGCAGTATACTTTCCTTCATCTATCATTGTTTCCTCTATGTCAGTACCTGTATTCTCATTTACTTTTGTAACCTGGTCATCAAACTCATAATCAATAGCATCTGTTATGAATTTAGAATCTGTTTGTAACACATAATCAATTTCAATACAAATCGGGCAAGAACCAGATTCACAATCACATTCACAATTCTCAGAAAACTGAGTCAGATCAATGTTTTGTTCTAACTCTATCATGTTATGCGACTGCAAAATTCCTGTCTCAAAATCAATATTGACATATGCATCATCAACAAAATCCACATTCAGTGCAAAGCTATTATCAATGGAAATTTCATCACTGTAATCATGTTCATTCAACACAACATTTATACCAATGGTTTCAGAGACTAATACTGAATCAAAAACTTCAGAATTGTCAATCAAGTCTGTATCAGTTTCAATCCTAAAACCTGTAGAATCATTGTGCAACAAATCACAAGCAATTGAATGTATAGGTAGATCTGGTAAAGAGCTTGTAATCTCAGTTTCAGAATAAACATGTTTTTGTTCAGAATAAATTTTCTCATGAATTTCCAATTCATCAACTGCACATTCAAGTTGAGGTACGTTTACCTCCACGGGGGAAGATAAGAATGGTCTACCTGTCTGGTCCTTAAAATAATCATCAACAGTCTCAAGTGCAAGAGTGGGATCATAGAAAGGTAGGAAAGTGGGTGTAGTAGTAAACTCATAGCTTTGCTCCCCATCTTCTATGTTGATGCCACTATCATCTTGAAAGTGTTGAGTGGCCATCTGCCCGATCTGATCAGTCAGCTTCTGAATGGCAGCTTGAGTTTCCATGCTCTCTTGCTTGAACTGCATGTTCCCTTCCTGAAACTGAATGTTCTGCATGGTCATCTGCTCCAATAACTCCTTCAATGTAGGTTCAGAAGTTGAAGGCTGAGAAGCTACTTGGGCAGGCGCATCATACTGCTGACTCTGATATTGCTGAACTGGTGGAACCGGCTCCCAAAGGGAGCTCTCAGGAATTTGAGGATGATCCATATTTTTCTCAGTATTAAAATCAGCACAAGAATCAGAGTAATATGCAGAAAGAGAATCATAATTACAGGCACTTGTAGAATAAGCACTATTCACAAAATTAAAATAGGTAGACATGGAAAATAAAAATAAAAACTAAAAACTAAAAATTATAAAACAGATAAAACACAACACATTTATACATGCAATACGTACACAAGACAGAACAAATTTTTTATTTTTTTTTTAATTAACAGACAAAATACATATGACACGCATACAAAACAAATAGAACATCACAACACAACACAAGATAAAGCATAACACAATTAATCATGCTACAGGCACAAACAAGACAGAACATCAACAGTAAAATATTTTTTTTTTAAATATAGCAACTAAATACAGAACACAGCACAATAAAATATAAAAGACAAAACATATATTAACACAACATAATCGAAAAACACAACAAAAATCTAAAACAAAAAACCTGGAACTGAAGTGACAACGCCGCCAAAATTTGCTGAAGGTGTCGTTGTCGCCTACAAAAATATACAAGACAAAACACACAAAACAAACATATTAACAGAACAAAACTTTATACAACAAAAATCTAAAACCAAACCGTTATTGATTGGTCCCCGGCAACGGCGCCATTTTTTGATGAACGGGTCGCACCGCTCACAAAAATTGTTTGCACGAAAATATGCAGTATAGACTAGGAAGTAACTCCTAGGTCGTCTCTCAAGGACCAATATTGTGGCGGTTCAGTCTCTGATTTTTTACACACGAAAGGGGGGGGTTTGATGATGTTTTGTGCAGATAAAATTAAACACGACTGAATTAAAAAACGTTGAAATAAATTTTAAAGACAATAAAAATAAACGGTAAAAGACGGTAAAAACGAAAAGCGGTAAATTGAGAAACGGTAAAATTAAACGTAGAAGTAAAAAAAACATCAGTGAAAATACATTGATAGAAAATAAACCGTAAAAATAACATTTGAAAATAAAATGATCTGAAAAATACATTGACATAATTTAACGGTGTAGAAAAACATTAAACGGTAAAATAGAAGAGACGGTAAAATTAAAAGCACTGAACTGGAAATGAAATTCATCAAAACTTTCAACACTTAAATTAAAATGACTGAATAGTGAAGATAAAAATAAAATGGACAAACTGTTTTAATTGCTGTAATAGACTACATCTTTAGAAATAAAATTCTACATTGCACTGTTTGGAGTTGAAACTGAGAACCTCTGGAAGAGAGGCACCGAGAGTCTACACTACTCCTAAGATCTACTACTAAAATCTACTTCTCAAATCTCTGCCTCTGGCTCCCCTTTTATTGCCAACTCTCTGGACCAACTGTATGTCATTTCTTCATTCCAGCCAGCTTTCCCGTGACTTCTCCATTTGAGCCTTGGTTCTCTGTCTGTTTGTGTAGTTGGAAGACTTTCTTCCATTCCTTTCACGTAGGAAAATAGGTGGGGGCCCTCCGTTCTTGTCATCATTGCTCACGGCTTCATTCTCCCTGCCAGACCGCGAGCTTCTTCTGCTGGAATGGGGAACCGAGAGCTCCATGTCCGTGCACTTCATTGGTTCTTCACGTGACCATGCTGCTGGTCGGACCGTGGCTGGAGGTGCTGGTGCTTGCTTCTTCCAACTGGTGTGGACATTAGTGTTGCTTGTTGCTCCACTCCAAGGTGGCTGGATGGTTGATTCATGTTGTGCCCTTGTGTGGGTGATGCATCTCTCCAAGCGGAAAGAATGTGTAAAAGCCAAATCCAAGCTGCTGGATTCTCTCAAGGAAGACCGTGAATGCCTCCCCATTTTTGCTTTGACCGAGAACACCACTTTTGGCCATCTCTCTTTGGCACTGCTGCTGGAAATGTCGTGAGCGTCTCTTCCCAATGGCTGGACCTGATGTATCACTTCTTTGCTGGACCGTGAGTTTTCCTCCTCCAAACGTGAGCTGCTGCATCCGTTGGCTACTTGTTGTCTTCTTCATCCATTTCCAACTCTGGACCAGCTGTTGCACCATTTCTTCAACAAAATAATTCAGCCTTCCACTCTTCTCTCTTTTTTTTACGTGAGATGTATCCACAAAATAAAGAAATCTGTGAGGTGGTCCCTTCTCCATCCAGCTTCAGGTGTTTACATTTCATAACAAAATTCTCCAAGACTATATGGTGGCTCCCATTTCACGTGTGCAGCCCATGTATCTCCTTTTATCCATTTTTTAGTGATAAATGTTATTGTGGCAGCTAGCACCTAATATTGTATTTCCTTTTCCCATCTTGTACCACTTCTTCATAAGCATTTCCAATCAAGGTCTTATCCGTGTGATGTGTGCTTTGCTGCCAACGTGGATTGGTCATGGATCATGCTATTCATTTGATAAAAAAACCGTGGGCTGTAATTTCAACATGGTGGCCCCATCTTTTGTTATTTAATGGAACTTTGGATATTCAAAAGAGATAAGGACCGTGTGCTTATGACAATAATTCAGCACTTCATTTGGAATTCTTCCATGTGGCCGTGAGATGGTATACAATGTGGTAGGCCATGTGCAAGGTGTATGTGAATTAGCATAAAACCTTTCCAAAATGTAACGTGGTCCCCTCCATAATATGTTGTCTCCCATTCAGTTTGCAAAGTGAAAGAAAATTTCATGTGCCGTGAATTTGCTTCTTCTATGCCAAAACCGTGAGGTACTTGGAATGTGGTGGCCCCTCCTTCAACTTAAATGTTTTTGCTCTTTGGCTGTACAAAAAATAAGGAGAGGCCGTGTGCTTTCCAACAAAAAATGCTTAATCTATGTGAATGTTCCAGCCAAGAAAACTCCTTCACGTTAATTGTCTTCAATGTGGTCATAGCTTTGATGCACCATTTCTTTCAAACCAAAAAGATGAGTTACGTATCAATTGGACATGTAGCCGTGACATTGGCTTAAAATGTGGCAACCATGCAAATTCTTCTTTAAAATTTATGTCACATTTATCTTGAAGTCCCAAAACATTTCCAAAATTTTCTCTGCAATTAATAATGAAAATAATAAGCTCAGATAATTCAAATTAATTAAAATAAGAATTTCTGATCGAATTAAGCTCAATTCAGTAAAATGTGAAAATACTTGACAATTAAGCACAATTCCCTGATTAATTTTAGCACAGTAAACTAAGTGAAGTGAAGAAAATAATGATTCATCAGGAACTCACCGTTTATCAACTTGGACTTTATCTAGAGTCGGGCGATAATGGCTCATTAAAGAACTCACCGTTCACTGCTCGAGTTGTTGAGGCCAAATAGCCGAGGCTGGATAACGGAGGCCGGATAACAGATGTACTTGAGGCCGCATGGCCGAATGATTTGACGTTGATGCAAATTTTAACCATGTACCTTCGAGGCCTGGTTTAAGAAAGTACCTGATTAGTACGACCGAACGGTTGAGCCCTATGGAGGCCGAGTTGTTGAGGCTAAGGAGTGACTGAACGGTTTAGGCCAAGGGTTAGCCGAGTACCGGAGGCCAGATTTGACCAAACGGTAGAGGCCACGGGAGGCCTAGAAGTTGAGGCTAGATGGCTGAGGCCGGACAACAGAAGCTGGATGCCTATGTACCTGTGAGGCCATGGATGACCGAGCAAACGAGAGCGGACAACCTAATGATTTAACACTGAGGCCAGATTGGGCTATGTATCTGTGAAGCCATGGACGACCGAGCAACTGAGGCCGGACGATTAGGGCCAAGAACGGTCGTGAAGTCGAGGCCAAGGTAAGGCCGGACTAGTGGGGCCATGGATTGCCGTGAAGTCGAGGCCTAAGGTAAGGTCGGACGGTTGGGGCCATTGATGACCGTGAGATCGAAGCCATGTTTAAGGAAGTACTTGATGGTGAGAGTTTCTACAATTCGGATCAATATGTAGGAGCAGGTCGACGTACTGATGTTGAGACTGCGTCCTTTTCTAGTTCCTTGTGGATCATAGGGGATGCCGCTCAGCCCCACTGTGGGCGCCAAAATGTTCTGGTAGGGTTTGGAGGTCCCTTGCTAAAACACTCCTGGTTGTACTTCAAACTAGATGGACGTTGAAGACCGGATGGACGGATTCTGCTCGAAGCGCTTCAAGTTGAGGACCAGGCGGGCTTTGCTCCAAGCGGGCGGACGTCACTCGTTCTCGCTAAGATCGGGCGAGCTTTTCTCCAAGCGTGCGGACGGGCTCCCTAGTTGTCCTCGCACTCCAAGTTGTTCGTTCTTCCTCCTCCTTCTCCAAGCCGAATGGGCGGGTACCTGTTAAAGGCACTTCAACGCTCAAGTCAGTAAAGTGACCGAGCGATCAGCACAACAAGTAATGCGTGTGTATTATGCATCCTGTCTAAAGTCATACCTAAGACCTTTATTTATACTTAGTTGTGATGAACTTTTACCTTTTGTCAGCCTAATGACGGTCCAATTGCATCTTAACCTTCATTAGGGATTTAATGAGTCATTTATCGTTTATAATCTAACCATGTAGTCGGCTTGGCCTAGGTGGCCGGTTGACCTAGTAGGTGGACGGTCTAATGGGCGGTCGACCAAGTAATCAGCTGCTCAATCGGTCTTTTTTGAGGATTGCCTAGTCCAATGATGCAAGAAAACCATTCGATAAGCGATGAAGCATGAAGACGAAGATCGGTGCATGAAGGAACATGGAACCGTACGGAACACTATTCATTTCATATTTTCCTTACTTTTTCATAAAAGTTATTGTATTAATTTTAAGTAGAACTTCTTATAACAATTTTACATATGCAACTCCCAGATGTAGAAAAGTAAGTTTTTTTATAAAGTAAATGAAAAGAAAACTGATAAAAAAGTGTTAGAACAAAAAAATAGTTCAACATAATTTATAACAATTAGGTAAAATAAAAAATAGTTTAATTCAATTTATCTAAATTAATTTTCAATTCAAATGAACTACTTTTCTTATTTACTGTAATTTTAACCGTAACTTTTAGTTAATTGCCGACACACCCTTAAGTAAATCTCATATATGAAACACAGGTTTAGGAGTCCATGCATACTCCACCCGCCACTTTAGCCCAAAGAAAATTGGACTTCAATATTTAACTTGCAGACATTCTCGACAAGGAGTTTCAGCATCTCCAATTATTTCATTTTGTATTTTTAAAATTTTTAAAAAATTAAAACATCTCTCTATAATTCAAAAAGACCTGAAATTTCATTATATTTCGAAATTTGATGAAAGATCTTTTTTATCAAATTTTGAATTTCAATAAAAGAAATTTTATTTTTTATTGGATTTCAAAATACAATAAATTCTTTAAAAAAAATTTCATCAAATTTCAAAATTTGATGAAGAGAAATTTTTTTATCAGATTTTCTGATGAAGAAAAATATAACTTTTAAGGTTACTTTTTTGACAATTGAAGGTATATGATGTATTTAGAAGTGAGACGGTCCGTAGACAACCACGAAATTAATAGTTTGAAATATCTATTTTTTATGTTTTAAAATATTTATTTCAAAACAAAAGAGGTGGAAGAAGATATTTATTAGAAGGAAATTGGATCTATAAATGTTATGCATTTGGATTATTAAAAAGTTAATTTCATATTGTTCCCCATTTTTCTTTTTTTTCTTAAAAGTTTAAATATCAAGATTTCTCATTAACACCAAAAAAAATTGAATTATCTTATTTTAGGTTTTTAATATTGATTAAAGATTTAAACCATTGCAGAAGACGTCAAATTGAAGTATGTTATTTTTTAAAAAAACATCAATATGTTGCATTTATAACATACGTCTATTGTAAGTAACAATAAACTTTAAATTGTGAGTTTTTTTTTAAGTTTTTGATAATATTTTTGTTCATTGAAACTATGAAAAATCAATATACAATACAAAAATATATCAAAAACATTTTCAGAATTTTAAAAGTAGCATGAGTATCTAAAATAAGAGTGTAAAGTATAGAAAAATAGATGAAAAATACTTACAAAATAGAAAACATATCTTAAACTATGGATTTTTGAAAATTCCATAACATTAGAAAAGATACCTTAAACAATGGTCACACGTTTGTCACCTCATTTCCAACAACTTCCACTTTTGGAGTGTCTTCCATACCAAAAGTTATGAAAATTTGAAGTGTACAAAACTCAAGGTTAAACTAAAAACACAATAATGCAATCTTTAGGACACACAACAATGATTAGTGAATGAAAACAAAATCCTTAATGCAAAATCTAATTCGGGAGGATGAAAGTTTCAGCCCAAACAAACACCACAATGATAAGATGAAGTAAAATGAGTTGAAGAACTTGCTCCTATGTGTTTAGCATCGTCCTTACACTTTGGTAGGAAGTTTCGCACAAGCGTAAAAGAAAAATATGAGGATGTTATTTATGAAATTTTAAAATGAAAATTAACATAAACACCCTTACAACATACATCAATTTGCAGATTAAGGTCAGCCTTAAAGCTAATAAACTTTAAATGATATCGGACCTAGGGTAGTTTGACGTCATTTAACGTTTGTTGATCCTAAAATCGACGTTAAAATTCAAATTAACATATGTTGTAAGTGGGTCTAACATCAATTTGAACAAAATACTTATAAAAATATCACTATATATTTTTAACGTTAAATTTTACTACTCGTGAGGTAGACATGATGATCTTATAAACACTTGTATTAAGTTTTAAAATGTAATTCCATATTTTCACATATCTTTAAAGTAGCAAAAGTGTTAAATATATCTTAAAATTACTTAAGAAAAAAAAGATAAAAGTCAAATTTATGGTCATTCTAATAGGATTATTTTTTTTATGAAATAAATAAATTTAAATATTAAAAAGTTTCTTTAAAAATGTAAGTTCATTTATATAAATAAAAGTTGAGATAGCTTTTAGTATCCAGAATCATATCAATTTTTTCCCGACCTTTATAATAGAAAACTTTGACCATTATTAACCTAATTTCTTTAGATAATAATATTTTAGAAATAAATTTATTTTTTATTGCTCTAAAAAGATTAAAGATGTGATTTCATATTTATTTATAAACGGAATAGTTAATCTCGCCGAACTTTCGATTTAATTAACTTACTAAAGTTTTGTCTTTTAACTCTTAACTTTTAAACCTTTAATTGAACAGATTTTCAATTAACTTTTAAACTAATTTTGTAAAACACACATTTTAGGGTTTAGGGTGTTATAAAATCTTAAAGGCATTTAATATTAAATTAAATAAAAGTATGATATGTGCATAATGCAACATCTAGGGGCGCTCGGGGGTGCCTAAGGGCGCTTGGGGGAGTTTCTCTCGTAAAAAGGGCATATGGGGCTCTTTGGAGGATGTCCAACGCTGCACCAGATTTTAAAATTCACCTATTTTAACTTTAGATGCCCTCTATACAAGTATAAATAATTCCTACAACCTCTTATGCATTGAGACAACTCAAAAAACACACCTCTAATTCAAAATGACCATCCAACCCAATATCACTTATCTAAGCTACCCAAACTCAATTATACTCATTCTAATCCCCATATCAATTTACCAATTGCATAAACTAGTCTAATTACACTTGTTAGCATACTCTAACACTTTAGAATGCTCACAACCATTCTATTTTGAAATCTCACCATGTAAAACCTTAATTTGGATCAAAAACACCCAAGAATGTTGGAAGTCCCACATCGACTAGAAATAAGGCCAAATTAAAGTATATAAGTGGGTGCAGACCTCACCTTACAAGCCGGTTTAGTGGGGATGAGTTAGGCCTCAAGTCCACTTCTAACATGGTATCAGAGCTATGGTTAGAGCCTATCCTAGCATTATTGGTTGTTTGTTGGGCATATTGTTCCACCCATTATCGGGCCGCTATTGGACCACCCATTAATGTCTAATCTCACGCTCGAGATGTATATACCTCGGCGTGAGGGGGGTGTGTTGGAAGTCCCACATCGACTAGAAATAAGGCCAAATTAAAGTATATAAGTGGATGCAGACCTCACCTTACAAGCCGGTTTTGTGGGGATGAGTTAGGCCTCAAGTCCACTTCTAACAAAATTGCTATCTCTACTAAATTGATTTTGGTAAATAATTCCAATTAGATATCGTAACTCAGTTCCTATGGGAGAACGATACTCTGAACTTACTTTTACTACTTGAAACAATTTGGTATACTTGTCAAAAGGTTATCACCTAGTAATAATATGCAACATGATGGTTTATGAGATATGGATATTCTTTATATCCATAAAGATATTGGCATTCATGAGGAGGTAGGGAAAAAGGCACGAAGAGTTTTCCTTGAGAGTTTGGCAATAGTAGCATGGTCTAGGAGTGGGGAAAATTTCATCCAAGAATTCAAGATATTAGTGTCATAAGCAAGTAAAACACCAGAAGATCAATTGCAGGAATTTTTCTTTACAAGGCTGCAATCTAACATTCACAATTGGTTGCCACAACAAGATCAAGAACTTGATTAGAGAGATTCACAAAGTACTACAATCTAACATTCACAATTGGTTGCCACAACAGGATCTAAAGAACTTGATTAGAGAGATCACAAAGTACTTTAATTGTGGGAGAAAGGCCAACAACGAAGATTCACACTCTTTGTGGGGAAGAAAAAACCAAAACAAAGGAAGATTTAGAACAGAAAAATATAGTATGATGAAGAAGGAAGGGGATGAAACAATAAAGAGACTTGAAGGTGGAGATGCAGCTAAGCAACAATCAATGACATTGGTGTTGGAAGTCCCACATCGACTAAAGATAAGGCCAAATTATAATATATAAGTGAGGTGCAAACCTCACCTTACAAGCCAATTTTGTGGGGTTGAGTTAAGCATAAAACTCACTTTCTAATATGGTATCAAAGTCATGGTTAGAGCCTATCCTAGTTAGTTATGAGTGGGCATTTCTGTTTCCACCCGTTGTCGGGCCGTTGTCGAACCAGCCATTAATTTCTACTATCACGCACGAGATGTCTATACCTCGACATGAAGGGGGTGTATATATAACCATTAAATATTATAAAAATGAATAAAATTTAGTACAACTTTTAGTTTTATTATTGTTTAAAAATATTATTAAATAATAAGTTTATCATATATTTCAATATTGATTATAAAATATTATTTTTAATTAATGTTAGCTATTTTTCAACTAATATCAATGAGAAAATAAGTTTAGAATATCTTTCAATAAATAATTGTTTTCAATCAATATTAGCATAAATAATTTTTTTCAATCAATATTAGCATAAATATTTTAAGTTTTAGTTAGAAACTTATCCAAATAAACAGTGAGCTTTGACATTTCAGTTATATTAATATTCCAAAGTTCATCCATCATTTGTTCATCACATGAAAATTTATGAGAAATCAAAATAAAAATAAGATAATACAAAACATAGACACCACACCAAATCTATGATAAAAACTATACTTAACAAAATATAAAAGATATATAGATAATCATTCTCATCCAATCACTATATAGGCTTTGGTTTTACAGAAAATTGAAGCCTATACCTCTGTCACTCAGTAAAATATTTTTAACGACAATAACATTTTTAAAATTTTTAGAAACAAATAGGCAACCGTTGCTTAATAACTTAAGTTTATCATTAATAAAGGTATAGGCTTAAGCTTTACAAAGAATCAAAGTGAATACCTCTATTACTCATATAAACATTTTAAAAAAAGAATGACATTTTTAAAATTATTGAAAACATATAGCTAATGGTTGCTAATTAACCGAAGCCTATTCATGGTATAAGTACTAGTTTATCAAAGAATTGAAACCTATACTTTTCCTATAAGTTGAAAAATGTCGTTGTATTTTTTTTAAACTTTATTTTTCTTAAAACATATTAGACGAAGTTAAATAACATTTTTGTATTAGTGTAACTTGTAAAATCAGTTTGGTGATGAGAATTAGATGAAATCTATGAAGTTTTAGGTACAATTCTTACTATCCTCACATGATAAAAGAAAAAGAAAATTACGATGATAAAAGAGTTTTAAAGTAAAATGATCCAAAATTCAATTATTTGTTGAATTTTTTTTTGTTTAAAAGAAAAAGTTAAGATGAAGATGAAGGTTATAGAGTAAGTGAAAAATTTGGTAATCGGGATATACAACATTTTCTGAATCATTTTTTAATGAATCATACACGTGTCTTCATCGGAAATTATTTTCCTCAATATCTTAAATCATATCTTTCACGTGATCCTCACAAAAACTCTTAACTTTATTACCATCTCATGTCCACGATGTATACAAATCTTTAGGATACCATCACATAGAAAATGTTCTCGTATCAACTTAATTTCTTATCGTCTCATGTTCAAACAATTAACACAAGGACAATAATACTTTCCATTCAAAGAAGTCCCATCCTGTTGAGTAAATTGTAGAAACTCTTTAATGCCATACTCATACACATTATTTGAATCACATTCATCCAACTTCAATCACTTAACTTTATATTCCAAAATCAATTACTTAACTTTATATTCTAAAATCAATTATTTCAAAATTCATGTTTCAAACTTAATTTATCATTTACTTCAAACTCCACAATCAAACAATACGCAATGAATAATTTCACATGCCCAAACTAATATCTCTAACTTACATACAAAATGAAGAAAAAAAAATATATTTTCCCTTTCTTAGAAAAGTTTTCAAGCTACAAGATACACCTAAACAATTTCAAAATTTTAGTAACTTAAATTATATAACCAAATTCCAATACAAGACTAAATAAGTTAAGAGATTCACTTTACTCAACTGACCAACCTAAGATAAATCTCAATCATAACATAAGTAAGAAAAGAAGAACTAAGGATTTTCAGAGCAAAATCATTAACTCAGCAACTACTTGATGGTGTAGTCGAATCTTAAAAGAGATAAGAACTAGAGTGAGCATTTAAGAGAGAAGTGGAAGGAGAGAAAAAAAATATGGAGAGGGTAGAAATAAACTCGATGCATGCCTCAAGGAGAGGGACAAAGGATTTTAATATTGTGCTTTGGTTCCACATGATAATAAAACGAAATCATTTCAGCCACAAGGCGTTTACCACAACATTGGAAACAAAGTTTAGTCCTTCTTTATGTGAGTGTACCATTAATTCTACATTATTCAAGTTGTCTTAAACACATTTTGTGGGTGAGTTTTAAACTATATTTACTATTCAGAAGATTACTTTAGTAAAATCTTGTCAAGGATCACATGTCATCTAAAATATAAGATGTGTGTCTTCAACATGCGATGAATAGTCTCTTTATATATAGCCTCTTAACTTCTATTGAGACTGACAATTTCATATGGATCATCTGTTGTAGTGATATTTCATCGTTTCGCAAAAATTAGTTACAATAGATATGTATACAACTAACAAAAGTTAAAGTAACCTAAAAGAGACACTTGTTGCTTTAAACTATTTAAGACTAATAAGATATGTGTTGTATGTGTATATATACATATAGAGGTGTCATTTGAGCCCCTGGCCCATGGGTTGACCCTAACCCCTTCTAAAATCAAGCCCCAATTTTCTAACCCACTTAATAGGGGGCCTTTTAAAAGCCTCAACCCCTAAAGCCCCACATAAAGTGGGCTGGGGTAGGGTTAGGATGGGGCTAGCCCCCAAACTAAATTAATTCACTTTTAATGTTTTTTTAGTTATTTCTTTTATTTACTTTACAAGTTCAATAATTTCCAAAATTTACATGATATTTAATAACTTTTTAATTAAATATAAATGTATAAATATTTATTTTATAAAAAATTGTTTAAAATAATTTTTTAATTATAAGTATATTTTAAATATATAATTTTATTATTTTGGAAAGTTAAAAAAGAAAATTTTTATTATTATTTTTATTTAAAAGAAAATGAAAAAAATTTCAAAAAAGAAATTATAAAAGTAACACAGTTGAAAATTCGATTTTTCAATAATCGAATTCTAATATCTATATAAATATTTGAAATATTAATTATGGATAGATTTTAAATTCAACTCTAGTGATTGGATGAATTTTTAATTTCGGTGTAAAATTTTTATTTTTTATAATTCTTTTGTTGAATGTTTCGTATAGATATATATACATTAAAAAATTAAACCACAAACTTTATAAAGTTTAAAATTAATTTCACTTAATAAAAGAACTAACTTTTTTAGTGAAAGTCCTTGTTAGGCAAAATTGTTATAAATATCATATATGTTAGTATACAACATCTAGATGTAATCCTATTAGTTATAAAATCAGATTTTTTTTCTAACATTTTAGATTAAATTAATATTTTAAAATCAGACTTATCTTTATCCAACAAAGATCGTTTTTATTGAATTATTTATCATAATTGAGCCGATTGTAATAAAACATAATTAAATAATAGATACAATATTTTTAAATAAATATAGTGTTATAATTTATAATACTAAAATTAAAATTATTATTGTATTTAATTATTAACATATAAAATAAATAAAAATTATAATAATTATAAAAATAAGTAAATTACATCAATGTCTCTTAATAAGAAACTAATAAAAAAGACAAATGAATATAATATAAAATATATGAAAAATACATAAAAATATATAAATTGATGTAAATGACTAAATTATACGTTTCATAAAAAAGGTTTTAAAAGAATTATATAACTTTATAAATAATAAATATTAATTTTATTAAATTTGGAAAATTAAAAAATTTAAAAAGTTATTAAGTCAAAATCTTAACATGTTCACACCAATTAAAAATAATGTAATTTTGATCACAAATCTTAATGGAATGATATTGATTTAAACTAGTGACAAAATAGATTATCAGCTTTAAATTTGTTAGTCCATTAAAATTTTACAAATTAAATTACATTTTTTAACTTTTAAACCTATTTTATGTTGATATCTCTTAACCGTCAAATTTACAAACCAAAATTAAGATGAAAAAATTATCAAAACAAAATTTGGAAATTAAGGAATAATTGTATAAAAGCATTATTATTAAACTAATTAATATAGAAACAGTTATGAAGTAGAAAATTAATTTTATTAAAAAATATAATTACACATGAATCAATTATGGTTATAAGTTATTACTAACAAAGATAAAATGAAAGCTAGATAAAATACACACATGATTTGTGATTACTTGTATGATGATATTATGTTTATAGACGTTAAATTTTGTAAAAATAAAAGTCCATGGGCTGACCTGGCCTATAGGGCTTTAGAGGTTTTTAGTCATGTGACTTTTTCAATAAAGAATTTTTTTGGCCCCAACCCACGTAAGTTAGGGCCAAATCTTATTAAAATGGCTCATTTGACAACTCTATATACATACATATAAATCATATATATATATATATATATATATATATATATATATATATATATATATATAATAATCATTAAATATCATAAAAATAAATAAAATTTAACCCTTGCATATGATAAAGTACAATTTTTGGTTTTATTATTGTTTAAAAAATTATTAAATAATAATTTTATCATAGATTTCAATATTGACTTTAGAAAAGTAGAGAGATATTATTTTTAATTAATGTTAATTCTTTTTCAACTAATATCAATGAAAAAATAAGTTTAGAATATTTTTCAATAAATAATTTTTTTAAATCAAATTAGCATAACTATTTTAAGTTTTAGTTAAAAACTTATAGAAATAAATTCATCACTCTGAACTTTAGCATCTCAACTATATTGATATTACAAAGTTCATAAATCATTTGTTCATCACATAAAAATTTATGAAAAATCAAAATAAAAATAAAAAAACACAAAACATTAGACACCACACCAAACTCATGATAAAAGACTATAGTTAACAAAATATAAAAGATATATAGATAATTATTCTCATTATAGATTTTAGTTTTAAAGAAAACCGAAGTCTCTACCTTTGTCACTCAAATAAAATACTTTTTAAAGGCAATGGTATGTTTTATATTCTTAGAAACAAATAAGAAGCAAATGCTTAATAAGTTAAGTTTATCATTAATCAAGGTAAAGATTTTAGCTTTACAAAGAACTGAAGTCAATACCTCTATTACTCATATAAACATTTTAAAAAAGAGTGACATTTTTAAAGTTATTAAAAACATATTGGTAGTGGTTGCTCAATAACCAAATACCAAAGTCTATTCATGGTATATATTCTGGTTTCTCAAAAAATTAAAACCTATAAGTTGAAAAATATCATCGTACTTGTTATAGATTTTATTTTTCTTAAAACATATTAGATGGAGTTAAATAATATTTTTGTACCAGTGTAACTTGTAAAATCAGTTTGGTGATGAGAATTAAATGAAATTTACAAAGTTTTAGGTTCAATTTTTACTATCTTGATAGTATAAAAGAAAAAGAAAAATAACGATGATGAGAGAGTTTTAAAGTAATGATCCGAAATTCAAATATTTGTTGAAATTTGTTTTGTTTAAAAAGGAAAAGTTAAGATGAAGATGAAAGTTATATAGAGTAAGTGAAAAATCTGGTAATCACATTGATAAAATAAAAATAATATTATTAGTTTAGATATTATGTTGGCAATTGCAGTAGTTGAGTGAGATCCAAGTATTTGCATATGCATTCCTTCTCCCACACATGCATCGATTATGAATTCGAGAACACACAAATAAATAATGCACCCAGATAACATAATGCATCTCTCTACTATTAAATTAGCCACAGTAATTTCAAATGTTAAAAGTAGTGATGATTGGGCTGTGCCAACACAAAGAAGATGCCACGAGTTGAAGCAATCATGACATGGGACCAATACATGTCACATCTATTATATATATATATATATATATATATATATATATATATATATATATATATATATATATATATATGTATGTACAGGAATGGTTTTGGGCATCATGCAGAAAAAGAAAGGTATGAAACGAAAGAAAGTGGCAGTCTTTTTCTTCATATTTCTTGCTTATACGACTAAGAGTTTCCCTTTGTCTCCCTTTTCGACTATATGAAAACCTCACGCCAAGGAAACTCAACTCTTTACAAATTAAATAATAGCTGGCAATGGAGTATGACCATCCAACAAATACGTAACCAATATCTACCTTAATTTCACCTATTTATTTCAACCATTTTTCTATTATCAAACTTCAATGCACAATATGAAATATGAAAATTAATATGTTCATTCTTTGGGATCATTGAGCAAATCCAAAGAAAATCTAGAATGTGTCTGCATGTGCAATTAACATTTTTTATTTTTTATATACTATAACATGTGTGCAATTAATTTGAACTATCGAATTCGACTAACATTTTAAGAAATTGATCAAAGATGAGAGATCAGTCACCGATGATGAGTCGCATCATATATTCCAAAGCCATACTAAAACATAAAATAAGAATGTCTTAACATTGGTGTGGTGGCTCACCTTATCATTTTTTTATGCGGTCAATGCGTTATGAATCTGACATTAAAATCCTCGTTAATCCATTTTCTTCTCCTAGGTCTGTGTCTGTTGATCTATAAAGTTCGCTTAATTTGATTTATGTTAAAATCTTTAAAATTTTCCTCTATCAAATCAACCATCCAAGGTAAAAGGAAACTGAAACCGAGAAAAAAAAATTAATATCTACAGGAAGTAAACTCAATTCTGAAACTAGCAATATATATGCGACTGCTACAAAGGACAGCAATTAATATAATATGGTTTTACTGTATAATACAAATGGGTAGATAACTTGACGTAAAATTATGCTTCCCAATTTCCATATATATTTATATAAACGAAAGTTCTCAGAAGTTAAGAGTGACTGAACATGGTGAAGATCACAAGCATACCTTTTGTCTCCCGCAACTTCAGACAGCAAACTCAGATACTCAGTGGCACAGATTAACATGTCTAAGAAAGGTTATAGTCAGGAACCACAGTCATCACGTGCAAAATTAATTCTACCAACAATATTATTGCAATGTTTCCAAAACCAAACTGAAATACCAATGCAATATAAACCAAGTTTCCTTCCTCTTTATTGTCCTTTGCATCATAAAATAATGAAGGGAAAATTGGCATGTGTATATATCAAGTTGGCATTGTGTCTACATCGGTTGTACTAGAGGGTGGGGAAGAAAAACAGTTAATCACAGTAACAAGGAGCAATTAATTTGAAATCTGGCTTAGAAGGTGTAGAAGAAATCAAAGTTTAATCAGCCATGTATATATGGATTAAGATAATAAAATGGGGGGGAAAACGTACAGCGGGTCATAATTAACAACATTCAGTATGAATACTCTCCTTTTTCTTAACTCACTTTATTCCACCTTGATGCATGATGATAATTAAGAGAGAAAAAAATGGAATAATTGTTTTTATTGGGCTGCAAGTTTAACCAAAATAGGAGATATTATCACTTGAAATTGTGGTGTAAGTGGTGGGATCTCTGAGTTGGATGTACATGGAAGAAGAGGAAGAAGTTTGAGGAATAGAAGGAGGTGGAAGTGGAGGTGGTGGAGGAGGTGGTGGAGGTGGAGCAGCGATTGAAACAACCCCAGATGAAGGAAGCATTGCAACATGAGAGGAGGGTATCATTTGAACTTCCCTGAGTTTGTATTTAAGTATTTCAGCCTTCACTACGTTAAGTTCAGCTTGTAAAGATTGAACTTGTTGCTGCAAACCAGAAATTGCACCCATGCATCCATACACAGGATCTCTTAGCCTCACATTAGCTTCGTAAACTAGACTATTTGCTGCATCAGCTCTCTGACACTCCGGTACTTCCTATAACAACACATTTTAATATGATTAAAATCTAGAGTAGTTTATATATACACACATATCATATTATTAATCAGATATATTACCATGAGCATCTTTGAGACGTTGCTGGCACCAAAAACTTTGTGGACTGAAGCAAACTTTTGAGGCTCATGGGGAGAGAAATATGGTGAAAAGGGACATTCTTGGGCACATCTTCTTCTCAACAACTTACATGCTGCACAAGGGGTGATGGTGTTTAGGGTTCCAGGAGGGCCTAACATGTGTCTTCTTCCCATTTGAGAAGAAACATCTCCTTCCCTTTTGATCTTCTTCCCTATCTCATCAAATCTCTCCCTGCACCACAACAATACACTTATTGCATGATTGAAAAGAAACATATATAAGAAGAAGATAATAGAAAAGAGATTTATGTGTCTTACCTTTCTCTGGACATTCAGGCATGCCCTCTGATTATGAAGTAGGATTCAGCTTAGGGAGAGAATAGAGAGAGGTGCTGCTTAGAGAGTTCAGAAAGTGAAGAAGAAAGGAAAATAGAGGTAGAAAATGAGTGTCCTTAAAAGGCAAGGTATACTACAAAAAAGGACAAGTCCAGCTATATTTATTTAAAAAGAAAAGACTTATTTCAATTACATGGATGTCTTAAACCTCTCTTGGTTTATGAAGGAGGATTTCAGGAATTATAGATTACTTTTAAGAAAAAACAATCAAAATGTTTGATAATCTTAAATGTTTATGTTGTACAATTGCCAGCTCATTCAGTGCTTGCTCACGTGTGACTTCTTAAATGTGTTTGACTTTCTTAATCAACTTTCTGATTCAATTGCCGCCATGCATGTGGTTCTTGCTTCTTATTCAGGGCAGGTCCACCAAAGTGCCATTCTTTTTAAGCTCACATATAATTAATATTATCTCTAATTTCAGTATGTTTGTGTTAATATCATCTTATTCACTGCCAAAAAACGACTCCATATATAGATATATTTTACACAAGTAATTAATTACACATTAAATAAACATTAAACCGGAGTTGCACTTCCACAATTTCAAACTATCTTTTCAAATTCAAAACACCCCTCATTCAGATCGGAATATTCTATATAGTTGCTCTTCTTTTGAACAAAAACTGTATTATCATCATACATTACATCCAATCACCGTGTAGAAACCGCAAGCTGACCCTTATAACATGACACTGCAGACTATATATATATATATATATGGATGTATATTTATATCATCACTCACCCTATTATAGTAGTCCTCCACAACTACACCTCTTTTTTATATTCTTATTAATGGAGATTTATACCATTACATAAACATATGATCTTTTGTTTATTCTATAAGTCGAAAAACCTCAAGTTTCTTCTTTTATTTGCTGCTTATTAAGTTGGGAAAATGTTTGACAGAAAAGGTATATATAGATATAGCCCTCACGCACATCACATTCAGCATGAAGAAAGTAAGGGCAATCTTTAAAGGAAACACATACAGCAACCATCATAGGATTTATTAGAAACCCAGATTTATTGATTCCTTAATTTGATGATTATGAAATTGGTTCCAAACTTTGAACTCAGCCGAAAACGATTACCCCTGAATTAATATTAATATCGTGTCACTGCAATAAGAAAAGATTGGACACCTTTCAAGATAAGTTGATAATCTTGAGAAGAAAAAGACTTGTTTCAATTGTGTGATTCATAATTTGATGCAGAGGTATGATGATATAGGACATTTCACCCAAGTTTCCATAAGGGAAGATCATTTTCTCATTTAACAATCTAACATTTTAATTCCTTGTGGATGACTGAGACAGTTAACTGCTTAACTAAATTTGTCCTTCACCCAAATGACATATATGCATTTTCCCTTGAAGAACACCTTAACTTAATAAAAAGAAACCAAAAACTGAGCATTCAAAACAGAAAGGAAGCTTAGTTAATTAGATTATGCAGATATTAGTATAGAAATGAAAGCATGATTAGAGTTAGTAATAATAAGGGAATGAGTAGTGATTTTGTTAGGGTTTTGAGAAATGTTATATCAAAGTGGGTGGTGAAAGAGAGAAGAGAGAAGAGTGTATATGGAGTGGTGGTATTAAATTACGTAAAAGGAATGCTTAGAGTCTAAGGGAGTGGCACCATCCATTCTTGTTTGACCCGTATTTTGAGGCTTATAATTCGCTCCGTTGTTCTCTCACTGCCAACCTAACTTAACAATACTAAAAAACTCCATTCTCATTCTGCATCACTGCACCAAAACCCACAACCCACACACTTCCATTGCTTGCCCTTCTCACCACACACACAGATTCTCTCTTCTTATCACTGCCTCCATCTTTTTCTAACATTTAATATGCACCAACCCAACATCTTCACAACATTCATTCGTTTTTAAATTCAAAGCTTATTTCTAGTCTTTCGACATTCTACTATTGCTTTCTTTCTCTTCCCTCTCTATTTGCTTCAGCTCACCGTTCGGGCTTCCTATGCATGCCTCACTTTTTCTTCTTTTTTTCACAGTCTTTTTTCAACAATGTCACCTGTGTACCTTCAATACATCCAAGTATAATATATGTCTTCGCAATTAGTTCATCATATCACTCAGAAAATATTTCCTTTTCAGTCATCAATTTTAAGAGGAATATAAAAATTATTTTCTTCATTTATGTTTTTCTTCGTATCTCTTGTATTAATTCCAACTCAAATCTGTCTCGTTTAGAAGTCTACGGATTATCATAATTAACTTATTTTAATGTCAATGAACTTTTAGGGCTAAATATTTTATTTCCCATACTATTATGTAGAAATTAGATTTAAGTTACTATTCGATGTCAAATTTAGAAGTTGTAAAAGAAAAAAAAATGATTGGGTGAGTCACAATATTTAAAATATGATTTCATCTATTAAAATTTTAAGGATAATATGACACCTCACCCAAAATCATTATCTATATATATTATATATATATATATATATATATATATATATATATATATATATATATATATATATATATATATATATATATATATATATATATATATATATATATATATATATATATATATATATATATATATCACAAAAGACATCATGATATAATCTGTTTAAGAAAGAGTATTATTATAGTTTTTTTCTCAATTTGAATCTTCAAGAAAATAAATGAGTGTAGAATGTATATTAAGACAAAATGATAACACTACAATTTAATAGATTGATAAGTCAAATAAAAATTAGTTACAAAGATTAATCTTTGATAAGAATCAGAGTTTTAATCCAAGAATCAAGATATTTCTTTCTCAAAAATGTAAATTCATATATTATGACTCAAAAATATTTGCATTAACTTATAAGCATATAAATTTAAGAAAACCTTGAAATCTTAAAATAAAGCTCAAAGCCCAAAACACATAAAAATAACATAAAATAAAATTTACAAATGCAAACTTTTTGCCTAGTAAGGCCCACTCACCCAACAAATAGAATTTGGCTCACCGAATGAATTTAACATTTTTGTATAATTAAAATAAAATTACAAATTATTTAATTTCATAAATTATTGTTCGATTGTGCTCATAACCTTCATATTTTTTTAAATTTCTTCCTTCATGGAACATTATAAGATTTAAGAAGACGTGTTTTAATCTTGGACTTTGTCATAGATCCTTTGAATTACGAATGTTCTTCCTCAAGTTATTCACATATATATTTCAGGAGATAATAATCTATCGTACTCTACTTCTTGAAGAGAATTTGTCCTTAAATTTGTTTAGGGTTTAAGATTTAGGGTATAGAGTTTATCAAACAATTTTAAATTAAAGATGCAATGCTCAAAGAAGAGCAAAATAATATTTCCGAAACAAACAATCTATAAGTATAACTTTGATTATCCTTAAGTTGCTTAGAGATGGTCAAAAAAAGCTTACCCATGTGCATCTATTTCTAAGCTTATTTTCATACTAAAAGTTTGAATATCCAAATGAATTGACAAACAAGCTAACATATTATCAAATACAAGTTCTTTGAGTTCTAAGCTTGTGTCTTCCTTTTCTGTCATCTTGTCTTCTTTCCATTGTTGATGTCATGGTTTCTTAATAAACAAATCTTCCCTAGGAAATAAAAAAAAACATTTAGTATTTTCTTTTAATGACAAATCATGATGCTTTCTTCATTTTATCTCTTTTCTCTCTATTTCTTTTTTCTCTTCTCTCTCTTTCTTTTCTTGCTCATCTCTTTCTCTATTTTCTTTCTCCTCATTCTCTTTTCTTTCTCTTCTTTTTCTCTATTTTCTTTCTTCTCACTCACTCTCTTTTCTTTCTCTTATTTTTCTCCCTTTTCTCTTTTAAGCTTTTGCTCTTGTCTTCTTTTTAATGCATCTAATTTTTGCAAAGTTCTTTCTTCCTCCTCTTTCAAATATAGAATGTAGTTCTTGAGGTCTTCATTAATAGTCATAACACTTGATTTAACCCTTGGGAAAATATTATTGTCCTGCTTATGCTTCCTTTTAATACTAAAAATTTTGCCATTCAACTTTACAATTTTGGACTTCAATACATTGATATTCTCTACCAAAGCCTCATGAACACACAACTTCCAGAAAGATGTCTCTGCTAGAACATGTTGCATCGTTCAATATTGATAAATGCTACAAAAGGTTAGGAAAACAAAATAACAAAATATATTTAATCATCACCATTCATCTAAGTGTTTCACTTAAATTTCACTCGTGTATCACACTTATAGACCTTTTCTTGAATGTACTATCTTGCCTTTTACTACTCACATTCCTTTTAGCGCTTGACAAAGAACTTCAATAGCTTACACAAAAAGCGAACAAATAATATGAAAAATGTTACAAAATCTAAATCTTCACTCAAAAGGTCAAAGAAAATAGAAAACTCTAGACATAACTTTAAGGAATTTTTAAAAGACACAAAATAGTACATGAGACAACATGGAGACTTAAAAATAAGACTAAATATAATTTAATAGATTAAAAGTTATAAACCATAATGCAACATAATAATTTATTTTGAGCTCTACAATTTTTTTTTTTAAGTTTTGGATCCTTACTTTCCCTTTTTTCCAATAAATATTTGTTCTTTACTTATTGTCCTTCAAACACCAAAACTCATGCAACATCAAGGTAAACAGTTAATTAGGACTATAATTAACAAAAAGAAAAAACAAATAATTTCCATGAATCAAATAGAAACACACAAATTAAGAGAAGAACACAAAAAATAAGAAAAATTAAAAACTCAACGGAATTGGATAAAATATTGAGTTTTTTTTTAATATGACAGAAAAATAAGAAAAAAAAGAGGATATTCAAACTAGAACTTTATTCTAGATACCAGATGATACAATCATGTCCAAGAAAGAGAACGGTCTTTTTTTAATTTAAATCCTCAAGAAAATAAATTACAGAATAATGTTAAATAAGACAAAGATAGAGACGCCACAATCTAGCATATTAATAAGTCAAGTAAAAGTTCGTCACCAAGATGTTAATCTTTGATAAGAATCAGAGTTCTAATCCAAGAACCAAGAAAACCCTCTCTCAAAAATGAAAATGCATATATTATGACTCAAAAGTGTTTACATTAGTTTTTGATACCTCTATATATAGGCATATAAGTTTAAGAAAACTTTGAAACCCTAAAATAAAATTCAAAGCCCAAAACACATAAAAATAACAGAAAATGAAAATTACACATGCAAACTTTTTGTCTAGTGAGGCCCGCTCACCCAGCGAACACAAATTGGTTTGCCCAGTGAATTTAATATTTTGTAAAGTTAAAATAAAATTACAAATTATTTAATTTCCTAAATTATTATTCAATTGTGTTTATGATTTTCATGTTCTTTAAATTTCTTTCTTCATGGAACATTATAAGATTTAAGGAGACATGTTTTGATCTTAGACTTTGATTAATTAGATTCTTTGAATAACATATGTTCTTCCTCAAGTTCTTCACATATATATTTCAGGAAATAGTCATCTATCACATATTTTTTAAATTAGTTTACAAAAGTTAAATAATGGTTTTGTACTAGGCTAAGTTGTAAAATTAGTTTGTGATTAAATTTAGATGAAATATATGAAGTTTTAGGTCCAATTCTTACTACTCATGTATAAAAAAGAAATTACGATGATGAGAGAGTTGTAAGTAATGATCTGAAATTCAAATATTTGTTTAAATTTATGAAGTTGAAAAATAAAAGAAATTGTATTGCAATATCAACCTTATTATATTATATATATATATATATATATATATATATATATATATATATATATATATATATATATATATATATATATATATTGAAGCTTCTTCCCTCAATATAAAGTAAGGTTAGGTTAGTTAGGGCCTTATGAACCATTGTAAATTTCATCCCAAATTTACATTGTTTTCAGGGTCTTATATAGACTACCAAAATTTGAAATGGGGAATTGAATATATACCACCAAGACATCATTTTCGTAAATGGTTTACAAAACTTAATTGTATATTATTATATTTATTATACAAAGTTATATATTAATGATATAACAATTGGTGTTCATGTTGTTCAATTAGTGATGATCATTGATTAAGTTATTCTTTATTTATTTTTTAACTAAATAAGTGAGTGGCCCTAGTTTTACAACATTGACGATTGTTTCCTATAAAAGATGAAAGATGTTTTAGTCTTTCTGATTCATGTAGTACCTTCTCCACCAATTTTTCTTGTTCACCAAGAGCCCTGGTGTAGATTCTGCCTTTTCCAGCTTTTCATTCTCTGCAGCTCAGGGACAATTATGGCTTCAAAAAACCTCTGAACGTCAACAATTTTATTGAAAAAATATAGATTCTATTCTTCAATTTTATTGAACAAATACACATGTCCATAGGAGACCAAATATCTACATTTTCCCGCAGATTCAACCGTCAACACCAACCCTAATTTCCATTATCTCTTATTCATTCCTAATTCGAACAAACACTCACTTTCTAGTGTTTCACTTTCTTTTCGTTAAAAAACCCTAATTCCAAGGCGTTTTCACTTTTCCCTAATTTATTTTCTCAATTACAAAGGGGTTGAGTTTCATTACAATTTCTCCAATTTTTTATAATTAAAAAATATGAATTTACACATTACAATCACCTATTAATCATACTATGTCTCGTCATTAAAAAAAACATAATCAGCTTGTCTAATACACATCATTTAAAAAACGTTTGTCCAATTTAATTTCATGACTCTATTTATTTCAATTTTTCAAAAATAAAAATCTAATTGAAAAAAAAAATAAATAAAAGTTCTATTTGAGAGTATGAAAGATAGGATCTACCAATCATTATATCTATAAAAAAACCTATAAAAAATGACATGACTTGTTACTTTGACTAATATAACAAATGATAATCTAAATTAAACAATCACAATATTTATTGTATAACTTAGCCGTTTTCATATCACTTAAAAAAAATAGAATTAGTGAAATATAAAATTTTTTGGAAATCATTAAAATTTGTTAGTAAATAAAAATTACCAAAAACTAAAAATATGTCAATAAAATAATTGTTAAAAAGTTTTACCAACGTAAAAAAATTTATCGTTAATTACCGACATCTAAAAGTCTATCGATAATTTTTCTTTCTCCTTCATCTTCATCATTGTTGTTGTCGTCATTGCGTTCACTACCACCACCATAAACTCTTCATGCTCCCTTTCTTCCTCCTACTCCTCCATCAATAGCTACCACCATTTCCACTAGTGTCAGTTGTTGCCTTCATGGCTCCTATCGTTTTACTATTCTCGATTACCTATATGGTTATTGTCGCTACCAACTCCTTCTTCTTTTCGTTTTTATTTTTTACTTTTCACCTAGGCCTTGATAGACGTGAAAGGTTAAAAAAATTTACTTCCAAATCCACTCTCATTTACCTCCAAATTCACTCAAATAAACAACAACAAAATTTATTATCTTCAAATCCTCTCAAATCCCCTCAATTACTCTCCCCCAAATCCATTCAAATGAACAAGACCCTAATCTTTATTAATTTATAACATTGGCACCCACTTTACCAACTGTTACTACCGAGGGTAGGCAACCGACCGCAAGAGAGTGTTCTACCGAGGGTAGGCAACCGACCGCAAGAGAGTGTTCTACCGAGGGTAGGCAACCGACCGTAGGGTTTGTTGCTACTAAGGGTAGGCAGCTGACAGTGGCGTGTATTTCTACCGAGGGTAGATAACCGGTCGGATATGTCATAACACACCCGATCGGGCAAACGCAAGGAGAATAGACGGCAGACAGCTGTTAAATGCTCATGAATGCATGGTTAATGAGGTAACGGTCATTGTCGAGTAGTTAAAGTGAGCATTGAAAGCCATTAAAAGGTAAATTAATGAATAATATTCCCTGAAATTGTATAAATAGAAGTCAAAGGGGAAGGTAAATGTTCTGTTCAATTTTTATATCTATAGACTTGCGATAGCATATTCTGACTTGAGCGTCGGAGTGTTTGCTGCAGGTCAACACCCTTTTATTGACGAAGGACGAGCGTAAGGAGTAAAGAGAGAGAGAACCGAGCGTAATAACCGAAGAGGAGGAGAACCGAACGTGGGAGTGGAGTGAGTGTTTCTGGACGAGCGTAGGAGTTTCCCCGGTCTCATTCAGCAGAAACATTTTGGCGCCCACTGTGGAGCCGAGGGAAGTAGAAGGCAGCCTGTACGACCATAAGGATGGATCAAGACCCAGCAGCGTTTATGCAAGAGATGAGGAGAAGAATGGAGGCCATGCAGGCGGAGATAGAGACCCTGAGGGCTGAGCGTGATGCAGCCCGAGGGGCGCAGGCTAATAGACCATCTTCGGCGCGAGCCCAATCACCAGTGGTGGAGATGCCGAAAACTGATCCGGATTTTGAGGATGATACTGAACCTATGCCTGAGAGTTATGATCAGGGGGAGGAGCATAGTGAGGTCGGCTCGCATCGGGCTGCTAACCGTCCGGCTCCGGCTGGTCGGGTTAGAGCACTGCATCCGTTTACGGCCGCGATTATGGAGGAACAGATTCCGGACCGAGCGTTCCCAGCCTTGGAAAAGTATGATGGCTCGGGTGATCCGGAGGAACATTTGAGGTCCTTTGTGGACGCAATGACTATATATTCACCTAGGGAGAATGTGTGGTGCAGGGTTTTTTCCTTGTCAATAAAAGGAGAAGCCTTAGCCTGGTTCCACTCACTGAGACCTCGAACCATCAACAGTTTTGCAACACTAAGGGACATGTTCGAACGACAGTTTTCGGCGGGACGAGCGCGAAATCTGACGTACCTGGAATTAACCAATATAAAGCAGGATAAGGGAGAAAGTCTTAGGGCTTTTATGGACAGGTTCAACCGAACCGCTCGGCAAGTAAGGGGGGTAGGCAAGAAGTTTACCATAAGTACTTTGGCAACCGCATTGAGGCTCTCCCCGTTTGCTGATAACCTATTCGTGGAGCCTCCATTAACCCTGGACGAGTTACAAGAAAGGGTCGCTCGTTTCATTAGAATTGAAGAGATGAGGGCGGTCCAACGAAGGCAGCAGGAGCAAGGGACGAGCGCGGGGCAAGAGAAGAAAGAAGGAAAGAAACCGTTCATCCCGAACGAACGGCCAAAAGGCCAGAAGTTTAGAGATGGCCCCAGGGGAGGAAGGTACGAGCGGTACACCCCACTGAACGCACCAAGAGCGAGGGTGTTGGAAGAAGCGCTAAATGCAAATCTTTTGAAGGTGAGACCGTCTAAGTCATCACCGAAGGCGGATGGAACTAAACACTGCACTTATCACTTGAACATAGGGCATAACACCGAGGAGTGTACGGTGTTGAAGGATAAGGTGGAGGAATTGATCCGAGCGGGTCATTTAAGGAGGTTTGTGAAGGAAGAAAGGAAGACAAGAAGCCCACCCAGGAGGACGAGGGTGGAAAGAAGTGATAGAAGAGAATACCGGCGTCCCGACCGTAGGAGGAGTAGAAACCGCAGCCATGACCGATCGCTGCGAGGGACAATAAACACCATCTCAGGTGGATTTGCAAGAGGGTCGTCGGCGTCCGCAAGAAAGAGGAACCTAAGGGAGCTTAAGAGCGTCCATAGGGTAGATGTGAGGAAGCGTCACATGCCGCCAATCACGTTTACGGATGAAGATTTCCATGCCCCTGACCTGGATGAGGATGATCCGATGGTGATAACGACAGTTATTGCCAGGTATAGCGTGGGAAAGGTGTTGGTGGATAAAGGTAGTTCGGTCAATATCTTGGACTGGAAAACCTTCCAACAGATGGACATATCCGAGGACCTGATCGCCCCGTATAACGAGCAGATAGTGGGATTTTCAGGGGAGCGCGTAGACACCAGGGGGTATGTGGACCTAAGAACATGCTTGGGGACCGAACGAAGCAAGGAAGTGAAAACCAGGTTCTTGTTGGTGGATGCTAACACTTCCTATAATGTGTTATTGGGACGACCATGTCTCCACGCCTCACCTTACATTGAAGTTTCCATTGGACAATGGAAACATCTGTGCCGTTCGGTCGGATCAGAGGATTGCGCGAGAGTGCTATATGGCAGGATTGAAGGTTCAACCCTCATCACCGGGTTCGCGCAGTCGGAGTAGGAGAAGACGATCGGAGGTAGCCATGGCAGACTTAGATCCAAGGACAAATACTGACGATCGTATGGAACCGATGGGAGAGACACAGCCCTTCCGCCTAGGGCCAAAGGAAGAACAAAGTACAACCATCGGGAGCGAATTGGAGGAGGATTAGGCCAATTTAATTGGCACTTTGTTGAAAGACAACAAGGATTTGTTCGCCTGGACTGCAGCTGATATGCCAAGAATCCATCCGAGGGTAATGTCACACAAGCTGGCATTATTTAGGGAGGCCCGACCGGTAGCCCAGAAGAAGAGAAGAATGGGGGAGGAGAAGCGGTCGACAATAACAGTTGAGGTGAAGAAGCTGTTGGAGGCTGATTTCATTCGGGAAATCAAATACACAACGTGGCTGGCGAACGTTGTGATGGTGAAGAAAATGAATGGAAAGTGGAGGATGTGTACTGACTTCACTGACTTGAATAAAGCCTGTCCAAAGGACTCCTATCCATTACCAAGTATTGATGCGTTGGTGGATGGAGCTTCCGGGTTTCAAGTATTAAGTTTCCTGGATGCCTATTCAGGATACAACCAAATCCCCATGTTCCAACCGGACAGCGACAAAACAGCGTTCATCACCGAGCGGGCAAACTATTGCTATGATGTTATGTCGTTCGGGTTGAAGAATGCAGGGGCCACCTACCAACGGCTGATGGATAGGATATTTGCTGACCAGATCGGTAGGTGTATGGAGGTATACGTGGACGACATGGTGGTGAGAAGCCGTTCAGTAGAAGATCATGTGCGAGATCTTGCAGAGGTTTTCCAGCAAGTGCGCAAGTATGACATGCGCCTCAATCCGCCTAAATGTACGTTCGGGGTACCGGCGGGAAAGTTTTTGGGATTCCTGCTAACAACTAGAGGCATTGAAGCGAACCCGGATAAATGCTGAACGGTATTGGAAATGAGGAGTCCGCGCAAGTTGAAGGAGGTTCAGAGGTTGGTGGGAACACTCACCTCCTTATCCAGATTTATCCCCAAGTTGGCCGAGCGGATAAAACCGATCGTGAAAATTATGAAGAAGAGTTCAGGCACGAATTGGGACGACTGATGGACAAATTTATGAGCACCAAAATATGATGTCACAAACTTGTTTCACAATCGGCAAGTATGACCGAATCGTTCAAGTAATAAACTTGGTAAGACCAAGTATCGTTCTTCCCAAAGGACTCACGGCCTAGTTTAGTTATATGATTTGTTGATTAGCTAAGACTTACAAACGAAATAATTGAGATTTTATATGCAAGAGACGAAAATAAACATGTATGCATGAGTTTTGATCAATGGCAAAAGCTAAAGATAAACACTTTCAATGAATTATATGAATGAATATGTTGTTGGGGGTCAATTTCATCTCATCCACTCTCATATATTTTAGGAATTCAACATTCAAATCATCATTGTTAATGCCACTCTCTAATGTACCATTCTAGATGGCTTCTCCCTAATCACGAGTTCATACAATTCCTAGCATTCCTAATGATTAGTTCATGAGTGCAGGAGCTTAACGACAACCAATATAATATTGTCAGTATAATATTGGGAGAAATTCCCCGGATCTAGACTTCCCCGTACGTGCCCGTATCGACAAAACCAATAATCATGCATGGAATGAGTTAAACTATGCAAGCATTGAGCAAAGAGGAAAATCCCTAACTAATGATGAAAGAAAGCATAAGTCTTAATTAAAAGATGTAAGCAACAGATTCCATATATGAGAGCTTCAAGAGATTACATTGATTCCCCAACAAACATACAAGGTTTAGTTCACCATATTCATGGTGAACCTAGATGAATAACAATGAAAGAATGAAAGAATAAACCCTAAAAAGGTGAAGAGGTAGCCTGAGCATCCAAGATCCTCCTTCAAAGGGGTGAGAGAGAGAGTGTTTGCCTCAGTTCTGCCAAAGATCCTAATTCTAGGACGTGCAAGTCCTTATATACTATTTTAGAATTACAAAAGATCTAAGCCCAAGCCCATAAAAGTGCCAGAAAACGAGTCCAAGCCCATTATTAAGAATGGCGCTCAGCGGTAAATACCGCTCAGCGGTGACTACGCTTCCCTTTTCTTCCCCTCAGCGGCCATTTTGCCCCTCAGCGGAGCTCCCGTGACCTCCTGAGTGCCGCTCAGCGGTAAAATGCCGCTGAGCGGTGCCTTCGACTTCTCCTTTTGCACTCTTTGCTTCCTTTTCTGATTCCATCTCTCTCCTTCTTCACTTCTTTCACTAAATTCACCTTAAAACCTGCACAAAAACACTTAAATCAAGCATAAACCTGTCCAGCTCTCTTATTTATGAAAATATAGATAAAAGCATGATTTCAAGCTAGTTTTTAAGTCTAAAGGTTGCTTTTAGTATCAATTTTAAGCATGAAAATAACAGTTTTTCAACTGTTATCACAACCCCAAACTTAGAACTTTGCTTGTCCTCAAGCAAACAAAATGTAACTCAATCTCCAACCAATTCATATGATGGTTCACTCATTCAAAAATCCTCTTTTTCAAGATAAGTAACAGCTTCACTCAAACTTATGACCAAGAGTTCATTCAAGATGTGCACATGCTTTAGTGTTCACCAAATCATTTAAGTTCCAACAAATGCTATTTTTCATGAATGATCAATCAATTAAGCATGGATGTTCATGTGCTTATGGAATATTTCCTCACTAGGTAAAGTGTTTCACTCAACACACAAGTGTATAAGAGGTAAAGTGTTTCACTCATTCACTCCACTATCACAATGTCACATGAATCAACTTTGCCTTTCATTTTACCACAATCAAAAACATTCACAAGCATGCATCATCACAAGGACTTTTCAATGGCTTATAATGTGGCTGGGCTAACAAGAAAATTGGTTTTTCTGGATCACAAAATCCTTGAGTTAAGAGAATCATAACACCACAATTATTCTTATTCTTTCCCAACTTTCTTTTGCCTTTCCATTTGCATTGAGCTTTACTTCTTTTTCTTTTCTTTTCTTTTTCTTTTTCTTTGCATATTCTTACTTTTTAGCTCTTAGCTCAATGCTTTTCCTTTTTCATGTTTTCCCAACAACCCCAAACTTGAAATTTAACAATACCACACAAGATCTTCTACTTAACTCAAGGTAAAGATTTTCAATCAAGGGTTTTCAGTGTATATTCAAGGCTAAGGGTTCAAAGGATAGAACACAAAGTGTTCTCTTTTAGTGGGCTAACTTTATGAATTTGGCCAGTAAAAAGGGTTCCAACAAACGACCTTGATCACATGATGCAAAACAAGCAATTGATTCAATCATAGAAAACCTGGGCAAAATCATTCATGCTTTCAAAGTAATAGCATTCAACAATAACAACTCTGGAGCTCAAAACCTCACATATAAGCTCATTCACATTTGACATACACATCCTGCTTAATTTCACAATCACAATCATGATATCATGCATTTGTTCACAAAGCTTGTGAATCACCTGTATAAGCATTTTAATGTGCACATCATCTCAACATCATTCAATCAATAAGCATCATCAAGCATTACTTATCAAACAATCACAGTTAATAGCAAACCATCATAATAAACCAGGTTTCAATAGAGTACATCAAACCCTAATCTAAAAACAAAAACAAATAAGTTCAGAAAACTTAAACCACAAAAGCATAATCATATGATAGCATTCATCAGTAAATGCTATCTCAGCTCCTCATCAGTCTGAGCTGTCCTCTGTATCTTCCTCTTCTTCCTCATCATCATCATCATCAAATGCATCCTCCTCCTCAGCTTCATCTTCTTCCATATCTCGAGCTGAAGCTTCAGCTCCTCCTCCATGCAATGGTTCTTCTGGCCAAGCTACCACATTATGGAATTCATCCATAGTCCACCTGTGTGCTGGAGGTGTATCATACATCCCTACTATCATCTCAGCAGTGGCCACCTGCCCTCTGTGAATGGACTGCAACTGAGCACCTATAAGAGACATATACATGTCCCTCATCTGGAATGGTTCTGCTTCATGTGTATCAGCAGATGTCCTGCTCTGTGCTGGCCCTCTCTCTCTACGAGCCTGGCGTGGTGGAACTGGCTGAGCTACATCCTCACCTCTACAGTACTGTCTGTAATAAGCCTCATCAATAGCTTTTCTTGGCCTCTCAAATGGTGGAACAGAAGTGTCCACCCCAGCTAGCTTGCAAAGGTGAGTGATCAAAGAAGGATGTCCTAGCGGTGCTTTGTTGTTTGAGGTGTTAGCACACACACTAATCTCATCAGCTATCACCTGCCCAATATTAACATTCAAATTTCTGATAGCACAGTAGATGAATAGTGCCCTGCTGAGAGTGATATCTGACACATGTGAACATGGCTGAATGTTGGCATGAGAAAATGCCATCCAATACTTTGCAAGAGGAGTCAAATCTGTCCTCCTAATGTTAACCACTGAGCCAGATCTATTCCTTTGGAAGTGTCCTCCAGGTATACACAGCACTCTCTCCACATCCTCAAAATCAGCACCTTCCTCCATGCAAAGAGCAAACTGGCATTGCTCACCAGCCCACACAGTATCCAGGAAGTTGTTGATAGAATCAGGATCATACCTGATAGCATGGTCTCTAACATAGCCCAAATAATTCTCAGCTGGATAATCACCAATCTTCTTTGCATTGGTGTAAAATTCTTTTACCACAGCTATGTTGGCAGGTGCAGGATAAGTGGCTAGCTTTCCCCAATCATTCCCCAACACTTGCTCTCCAAATTGAGGAGCAAAGTTAGGTATCATTCCAACCTTTCTCTCCATCAGAAGTCTCCTGTCCTGAACCACCCTAAAGTGCTTCTCATGTTTCCTAGAGAGGAACCTGCTATTATGGGGCTGCTCTGGTTCCTTTTCCTTTCTCTTGGTTGCCATGGTTTTCAATCTCTTTCCTGAAGAGGATGCCATTCCTGCATTCAAACACAAATACAAAACCACAGAGCATGATGTTAATCATTAGTAAATCACAGAACACAACTCCTTTCGAAGCTAAACCACCGCTGAGGGCCAGAATTTCCCCTCAGCGCCACCAGTGCCACATTCCAACACGCAACAAACCAGAAAAACCAAATCTGGCAGAGTGCCGCTCAGCGGTAATTGCCGCTCAGCGGTAATTGCCGCTCAGCGGTGATCTGCAGATTTTTGCAAATCTCGTTTTAAAGCTTTCCTAACTCCACCCAAATGCAATTTTCAGTTTTCCAGTTCATAATCAAGCAGTTTAATCGGTTCAAACATCAAATATATCATCAAATCATGCATAGAAATCAAAACCCCTAAATATTCATGCTTTGACAATCACATTCAAATTCAAGAACCCTAGAATGAACAAAATGCATTTTACTTACTTGGGTGGAGATACTAGATGCAATGAGAATGCTTCCAAGCTAGAATACTCTCTTCCAACCCCAAACTTTGATGGCACACTAGTGAAAAAGTGAGTGGAAGAGAAATTTTCTTAAGAGGGAAGAGTGAAAAGATGTGGAAAACCTAAGAGAAGGTATGTGGGAGTGCTTGTGCAGAGAAGAGCTTGAAAGAATGAAAAATCGCACAGCTTAGGGTTTAAAAATACCCCAATGGGCTCGGGTTCCGCTAAGGGGAACTAAAGCCCATCTGCGAGAGTACCGCTCAGCGTTAATTGCCGCTCAGCGGCACTTTCGTGATGTGCCCTTCTCCTTCTTTTCTTGACCTATGTGCCTCCTAGACATACCCCTCACTGGTTCCCTGCAATTCAATGTTAAAAATGCTTATGCAAACCCTAACTAAAATAAACAAACAGAAAACAATCAATCAACTGGGTTGCCTCCCAGGTAGCGCTTGTTTAACATCACGAGCCTGACCCAAAATCCACCAACACCCATCAATAGGTGTTTCAAACTTACCAGCACCCATCAGTAGGTGCAAAATCTTCTCACCAACACCCATCAGTAGGTGTTACAAACTTAGTATCCTTCAGTAGATACTTAACCACCTAGCATCCTTCAGTAGATGCAGGATCCAACAAAATATTCACAAAATAATGTCCACAAATTAAAAGTTACAAAACCCAATCAAAAGTCAAAAGTTTGTAAATCCACTGGGTTGCCTCCCAGCAAGCGCTCTTTTAACGTCATTAGCTTGACCCAATAAAGTTCAAGTTCCATCTTCTTTATAGTTGATGTTGTCAGTACACCAACTTCTCAGCTGCTTCCTTTGGACTGTTTTGGTTCTTCTAGAATATGGAGACTCTATCTCTATCATCTCCTTTTCTTTAAAGCCCTTTATAACCCACAACTTGTTCTTGATTCTTACAGGTGTGCCAAGTTTGAGTCTTCTTTTCTTCCAGTCTCTAGGAATTTCTTCTCCTTTTCCAATTTCTTCTTCCTTGGGTACCTGAAACAACAAACAATGGTTACCAGAAACCTCAAAATTTTCATCTTTACCTCTAGTTATGGGTGCATCTCGAAATGCAGCTTTATAACTGGCTTCTTCCTCCTTTGCTTGTGTTTCATCTTTGAAGACATCCACCACCACTCTCTCCTCTCTATCCTGGAGCACCACTATACCTTCATTTACATCTATGATAGCCCTGGCCGTTTTCATAAACGGTCTTCCAAGTATGATAGGTATTTTCTCGGTTTCCATCTTCATCACCACAAAGTCTGCCAAAAACTGGAGTTTGCCAACACAAACTACAATGTCTTCTGCAATCCCACATGGCTCCTTTGAAGATCCATCGGCCATTACTAAATTAACCTTTACAGGTTTCATTTTAACATTGCCAACTTGCTCCAGTAAAGAATAAGGTATCAAGTTAACACTTGAACCTAAATCAAGGAGAGCTTTCTTTACCTTTTTCTTCCCTATAGTACAAGGGATAGAAAAACTACCTGGATCTGATGCTTTAGGTGGGAATGACTCTTCCTTAACAGTTATACACTTTTTTTCCTCATCATCTCTACGTCTCTTCTTTGTAGAGGTTTCTTCATTAGATTTGGTGTAAACCGTAATCTGTTGCAAAATTTGCTCTCAAGGTGCATCATTATCCACCATTTTGAATAACTCTGTGAAGTCCATTGGTTTCTCATGATGGATTGGAAAAGGAAACGTGCTTTTGCTCTCTGATGAGTCAATATTTTGTTCACTTCACTTAGTTTAATGTGCTGTAATTAATCAGGGAATTGTGCTTAAATGTCCAGTATTTTCCTATTTTTCTTAATTGTGCTTAAATCGATCAGAAATTCTTATTTTAATTAATTTGAATTATCTGAGTTAATTATTTGCATTAATAATTGCAGGGAAATTTTTGAAATAAAAATTGGGACATTTAGAAGAAATTATGCTACATTGATTTCATTTGTGTATTGATCAAAGGAAAATTGAGCAAAAATTGGCTTAGAAGCAAGACACATCACACGGCCATTGCTTGGAATCATTTAAGAAGCAAATGAATTGAAATGGAAGAGGGGGACCACATGTGCAAGTGCTTACGGTTTTCTGAAATTAATTTGGAAAACAATATCATGTAATCATCCATTCCATGTTGGAAAACATAAAATGATGGAGGGGACCACATTGCAATAATCTCACGGTTTTGTCCTTTCAATTTGGCATCATTTGATATGAAATAAAAGAGGAAGGGCCCACCAAGTGAAGAAGCTCACGTCTTTTACATCACCATGGATTAGTTTGGTTCTTTCTTTCTTTCTAATAGCTTACAATGTGCAAGGATCAACTAAATAACTTAGGAATAAAAGTGGGAACCACCACAATTTTTCTTGGAACGTGACTTTCAATTGTGGGAGAAAGCAACCAATAATTTGGAGAAAATCACACATTGAATCAGCCGAGAAGTACAAAGGATAGGTGGAAGAAAAAGTGATTCACGGTGGCAGCAAGGAAAGCTACAACGTTTTTGGTCACAGCAGGCTGGTGAAGAAGCAACGTCCAACAACAAAGCACACGGTCCATCAGAAGCTTGGAGAGCTCTCGGTCCTCCATGTCCAGTAAGCTCTGGAGCTTCATCATGAATGGAGATCTCAGTCACAACCTGAAGGAAGCATCCAGCAGCCACGTTCACGGTTGTTTCTGGAAGCCAAAGGCAATAATTCTGCAACGTCTACGGTAAGCTTGTGGGACGGGATTCAAGAAGGAGCTCGAACAAGGATGTGGCGCCACTGTTGGAAGCATGGAGGTGCAGAAGCAACTGTCCATCACACATCCTTGAAGTGGCAAGAAGCGGAAGCAGTTCAGCCATCCAGCACAAAGGATTCTCGGCAAGAAGAAGAGGTGCAGGTCCAGCTTACACACACCATCAACTCACGTCCAACTTGAACCACCACCGGAGACAACACCATGTAGCGTCCAACTTGGATTGACGGTCCAGCCACGGTCAAGCAGCTCCTCTGCACCTGACAAACGTCCAGCAGATCGGTCAACCAATCCAGCCACCTTGAAGAGTTGTTGTCCAACCAAAAGCACACACACGTTGTTGCCATGATTTCATGCTTCCAGGAGTTTCAGATTTTCAGAAAGTGACAAAGAGGTGTGGGAAGCACTACAAAATGAAGGAGAAGATTGGAAGTGCAAATCGAAATCCATAAACACACGCCTCATGCTCATGGGTCCATAATGTTTTGGAAGCAATTGGAAATGGGGAGGCACTACTCACGGCTTAGAAGAATGCAGATGCATGGTCCAGCAAAAAGAAGAACCGTGAGCAAGGAGCTGGAAAATGAAAGAAGAAGACAAGGAAACCGTGAAAGCTAGAAGTTCACGGGTTGCCAATTTGAGATAAAACAAAACAAACAACTTGGTTGAAACGAAGGAGGCCTCACGAGAGTTTGTCCAGAAGATTGGCTATAAAAGAAGCAAACAGGCTAAGAGGAAGTGAATCAGAGTTTTAGGAGTAGTTTAGGATAGCTGAGAAGAGGCTCTCGCCTCTTCCTCTCTGTTTTCCATTTTAAACAGTAAAATAATGTAGTGTTTTATTTCTGAAAGCATGTAATTTGTCTCAGCAATTGGAGCAATTTGATCGGTTTGATTTTTATTCAGTAATTTTATTTCAAGTGTTTAATCTTTGAAGAATTTTTAGTCAAGTGCTTTTATTTTATTTGCTAAAATTTTACCAGTAATGATTTTCTGCATAGTTAAATTCTACCTTTCTGCATATTTACTGTTCCATTTTTTTACCGTCTTTTACCGTTTGGTTTTACTGCTTTGAAATTTATTTCAGTGTTTTTAAATTCAGTTGTGTTTAATTTCCAGTTTTAATTTTATTTTCCGCACAATCACAAAAACATCCACAAACCCCCCCCACTTCGTGTATAAAATCTGAAACTAAACCGACACAAATTGGTCCTTGAGAGACGACCTAGGAGTCACTTCCTAGTTATACTGCATTCTTTTATGCACAAACTTTTGTGAGCGGTGCGACCCGTTCATCAAAATGGCGCCGTTGCCGGGGACCGATAATGGTTTGGTTTTAGATTCTTGTTGTGTAAATTTTTGTTCTGTTAATATGTGTCTTTTGTGTGTTTTGTGTTTTGTATTTTTGTAGGCGATAACGACACCTTCAGCAAATTTTGGCGGCGTTGTCACTTCAGTTCCAGGTTTTTCGTTTTAGATTTTTGCTGTGTTTTTCGATTATGTTGTGTTAATGTATGTTTTGTCTTTTATATTTTATTGTGCTGTGTTCTGTATTTAGTTGTTATTAAAAAAAAATTTAAAATTAAAAAAAAAAATTAATTAAAAATTTTTACTATTGATGTTCTGTCTTGTGTGTGCTTGTAGCATGTATAAATGTGTTTTGTTTTATCTGATTCGTAATTTTTAGTTTTTAGTTTTTACTTTTTATTTTTCCATGTCTACCTATTTTAATGTTGTGAATAATGCTTATTCTGCCAATGTCTGTGATTATGATTCTTATTCTGCATATTACTTTGATTTTAAATCTGCTGATTTTTATGATGAGAACAATATGTTCCATCATCCAATTTCTGAGAGCTCTCTTTGGGAGCCAGTTCCACAATATGAGAGTCAGCAGTATGATTCTCCTATTCAAATAACTCCTCAGCCTTCTACTTCTGAACCTACATTAAAGGAGTTACTAGAGCAGATGACAATGCAGAACATTCAGTTTCAGAAAGGGAACATGCAGTTCAAGCAAGAGAGCATGGAGTAACAGCAGGAAACTCAAGCTGCCATGCAGAATCTAAGTGATCAGATCAGGCAGATGGCCACTCTTGTACCTGAGGAGACTGATGAAAATTTTGGGGACCCGGCAGAAGTAAGCAGTAATCCTGAACCAGGTAGACCACCTTCATCTTCCCACACTTTAGAAATCTTCAAGGAAGTGGAGGGAAGCATACCGCAAATTGATTATTCTGTTGATTATGCTGTTGATTGGTATGCTGATGATTATATAGTTGTTGAGTCTGATTTTAATTTTTCCTCTGTGCATGATGAGAACCGTTTTTTACTATCACATTCGAATAATTATTCTCCATGCATTGAACATGAATCTGAGTCTGCGATTAATATGGTTTCTAATTTTGAAATTGATTCGTGTTTTGAGGATGTATCTAAGGTTCAGCCTGTTACACTGGATTTGGGTGTTTTACCTCTGCATGAAATTTCGGTGGAACCATTTTGCACTAACCCTATTGCAGGAGGTACAAATGCATTTGACCAATATGCACCCACAGTGGAAGACAAAGGTGCCACCGCTCACCAAAGTTTCAACAACAATAGGCACCTGCTGAACCGGCTCATCAACAATCACTGCTTGGATCCAGCTGTGGAAGACATTTCACTGCTTGATCAAATTTGGAGGATGAAGCAGTTCGTCCTCAAAACTTCCTTGCTGGATTCTGAAGACATCTCCCTGAAAGTCCAAAATTGGCAGCTTCCACCATAACCTGCGGGAGTTTGCATTTTCTTTCTCTTCCTTTTTCCTTACTTTTATTGCACTTGTCCATAATATGTTTCCTGTTTTGATTGCTGATGTATGCTTAGAACACATTGAGGACAATGTGTAGTTTAAGTGTGGTCTATTGGGAGAGATTCTGAATTTTATTTGTTTTGTGTGTGAAATTTTTTCTGTTTTGAGTGTTAAATTTTTCTGTTTTAAGTTGTTTTAGTGTGTTTTGTGTGCAATAAATTTTACATTTTTCTCTTGATTTCTGGATGATGTCTAAGTTGTAGATTTTTCCTTCACTTACTTAATACTTATAGTTTGTAATCCTTGCTTTTCTCTGCCTGGAAAGATGATTATACGTTTGAGAGGTTGATTTGATTGTGACAAATACCCTGTGTGAGATTTGAGCCACTTAATGTTCTTTCTTGTGTGTGACATATCTCTTTATTGCTTGCACATATGCCTTGGCTTGATTCTTTTTGATAATACTTGATTGATATGCATGTTTAGAAATGATAAAGGCATTTTATTTCTTGAGCCTCTTTAGCCAAATAAGCCTACCTTGTTATTATCCTTTGATAACCCCTTTGAGCCTATACTTTCCCCATTTCTTTGTTTTAAAGCTCATACACTGGCCCTAAGTGAAAAAAAAAAATGGTGATTACCTTAACCTTAGGACAGTCTGGAGCTATAGAAGTGTTTTGTGAAAAAGTGTGGTCTCCTTGGGGATTCTGATAAATTGGCGAGTTGGTTCCTCATCTTATTTTATTGGAAATATGATTTATATCCTGTTGTGTGATAAAGAAGAAAAAAAAAGAGAGAAAAGAGACAGGATGAAAAAATAGGATGAGAAAGAAAAAAAATGATTTTGTGAATAATGGAGTCGAGAAGAGGATTGAATTAGAGGTTTGGGTGAGATTTCACTGTGTCTACATTTTTGCCCTAGTGCACCTCTATTTCTTCTGAGCTATAGCTACTTATCCAAATTTATCCTCCCCTGTCCTTGGCCCCATTACAACCCAGTAAAGACCTTTTGATCTAAACGTGCATATGTTTTGAGTGTTGATATTAGAAGCTTGCCAAGTCTGCTTGTGTTTGCTTTCTTGAGTGCATTGAGTGACATTGATTTACCTTAAACACTTGAGAGAAACACTATAGTGCATCTGTGAGGTTTTGTTATTTTTGAATCACCTCTTGAGCTGATTAATCATTTTCCGTGTTTTAAATTGCTTGGAAGATTTCTGTAAGTATCTGCTTTATTTGATTTGTGTTGGATAATTTCTATTTCTTTTCTATGTTCAGACGTTTTGAGAACTGTGTAAATTCTGTTTACTTTCTTGTGAGTCTTTATTTTTCTGTCTGCTGAGTCTGTGTTACTCCTTTGGTGTCCTATGAACTATTCCCTGATTTGCGTCTTGATTTTGCCCAGGAGTGCAAAAGACTAAGTGTGGTCTATTTTGATGAGTCAATATTTTGTTCACTTCACTTAGTTTAATGTGCTGTAATTAATCAGGGAATTGTGCTTAAATGTCCAGTATTTTCCTATTTTTCTTAATTGTGCTTAAATCGATCAGAAATTCTTATTTTAATTAATTTGAATTATCTGAGTTAATTATTTGCATTAATAATTGCAGGGAAATTTTTGAAATAAAAATTGGGACATTTAGAAGAAATTATGCTACATTGATTTCATTTGTGTATTGATCAAAGGAAAATTGAGCAAAAATTGGCTTAGAAGCAAGACACATCACACGGCCATTGCTTGGAATCATTTAAGAAGCAAATGAATTGAAATGGAAGAGGGGGACCACATGTGCAAGTGCTTACGGTTTTCTGAAATTAATTTGGAAAACAATATCATGCAATCATCCATTCCATGTTGGAAAACATAAAATGATGGAGGGGACCACATTGCAATAATCTCACGGTTTTGTCCTTTCAATTTGGCATCATTTGATATGAAATAAAAGAGGAAGGGCCCACCAAGTGAAGAAGCTCACGTCTTTTACATCACCATGGATTAGTTTGGTTCTTTCTTTCTTTCTAATAGCTTACAATGTGCAAGGATCAACTAAATAACTTAGGAATAAAAGTGGGAACCACCACAATTTTTCTTGGAACGTGACTTTCAATTGTGGGAGAAAGCAACCAATAATTTGGAGAAAATCACACATTGAATCAGCCGAGAAGTACAAAGGATAGGTGGAAGAAAAAGTGATTCACGGTGGCAGCAAGGAAAGCTACAACGTTTTTGGTCACAGCAGGCTGGTGAAGAAGCAACGTCCAACAACAAAGCACACGGTCCATCAGAAGCTTGGAGAGCTCTCGGTCCTCCATGTCCAGTAAGCTCTGGAGCTTCATCATGAATGGAGATCTCAGTCACAACCTGAAGGAAGCATCCAGCAGCCACGTTCACGGTTGTTTCTGGAAGCCAAAGGCAATAATTCTGCAACGTCTACGGTAAGCTTGTGGGACGGGATTCAAGGAGGAGCTCGAACAAGGATGTGGCGCCACTGTTGGAAGCATGGAGGTGCAGAAGCAACTGTCCATCACACATCCTTGAAGTGGCAAGAAGCGGAAGCAGTTCAGCCATCCAGCACAAAGGATTCTCGGCAAGAAGAAGAGGTGCAGGTCCAGCTTACACACACCATCAACTCACGTCCAACTTGAACCACCACCGGAGACAACACCATGTAGCGTCCAACTTGGATTGACGGTCCAGCCACGGTCAAGCAGCTCCTCTGCACCTGACAAACGTCCAGCAGATCGGTCAACCAATCCAGCCACCTTGAAGAGTTGTTGTCCAACCAAAAGCACACACACGTTGTTGCCATGATTTCATGCTTCCAGGAGTTTCAGATTTTCAGAAAGTGACAAAGAGGTGTGGGCAGCACTACAAAATGAAGGAGAAGATTGGAAGTGCAAATCGAAATCCATAAACACACGCCTCATGCTCATGGGTCCATAATGTTTTGGAAGCAATTGGAAATGGGGAGGCACTACTCACGGCTTAGAAGAATGCAGATGCATGGTCCAGCAAAAAGAAGAACCGTGAGCAAGGAGCTGGAAAATGAAAGAAGAAGACAAGGAAACCGTGAAAGCTAGAAGTTCACGGGTTGCCAATTTGAGATAAAACAAAACAAACAACTTGGTTGAAACGAAGGAGGCCTCACGAGAGTTTGTCCAGAAGATTGGCTATAAAAGAAGCAAGCAGGCTAAGAGGAAGTGAATCAGAGTTTTAGGAGTAGTTTAGGATAGCTGAGAAGAGGCTCTCGCCTCTTCCTCTCTGTTTTCCATTTTAAACAGTAAAATAATGTAGTGTTTTATTTCTGAAAGCATGTAATTTGTCTCAGCAATTGGAGCAATTTGATCGGTTTGATTTTTATTCAGTAATTTTATTTCAAGTGTTTAATCTTTGAAGAATTTTTAGTCAAGTGCTTTTATTTTATTTGCTAAAATTTTACCAGTAATGATTTTCTGCATAGTTAAATTCTACCTTTCTGCATATTTACTGTTCCATTTTTTTACCGTCTTTTACCGTTTGGTTTTACTGCTTTGAAATTTATTTCAGTGTTTTTAAATTCAGTTGTGTTTAATTTCCAGTTTTAATTTTATTTTCCGCACAATCACAAAAACATCCACAAACCCCCCCCACTTCGTGTATAAAATCTGAAACTAAACCGACACAAATTGGTCCTTGAGAGACGACCTAGGAGTCACTTCCTAGTTATACTGCATTCTTTTATGCACAAACTTTTGTGAGCGGTGCGACCCGTTCATCACTCTCTATTTCACTTCTCTCTTCTGTATCTAACTCAACTTTCTCATCATCAACACTCTCTACCACCTTGCACTCTTCTCTGGGGTTAACCTCAGTATTAGCCCCAAAGTTTCTATTCGGCCTTTCTTCCAATTGCTTGGTAATCTGACCCATTTGAATCTCCAAATTCTTTATAGCAGCTTCAGTGCTCTTTTGAGAAGATTCAGTTTTCTGAATGAATTGCTGAAGAGTTTCTTCCAACCTTGTTGATCTTTCATTAAGCATAGATAACTGTTGCCAAAAGGTTGGTTGCTGCTGCTGCTTATTATATTGATTAGCTTGCCCAGTTGTTCCTTGACCAATGCTTGGATGTGGTTTCCAACCCTGATTATAATTCCCTTGACGGTATGGAAATTGATTTGCCATGAAATTAACATCCTCCACGGCTTCCACAGGAAAAGCACATTGGCCATTGATGTGATCACCCCCACATAATTCGCACAACTGGGTTTGTACCTGTGCAGCAGATTTTAACTCTTTGGGTAATAGAGCAAGAGTTTTGGTCAGAGTTTCCAGCTGTTGAGTTAGAATTTTATTCTGAGCTAGCAAGGCATCATGTGTTTGTAATTGAAGAACCCCTTTTTGTTGCATAGGAGCTCCTCTTTCACTGTGCAGCTCATTATCACTAGTAGCCATATTTTCTATAATTTCAGTTGCTTCCTCTGGAGTTTTCCATTTAATATTGCCTCCTGCTGAGGCATCCAGCATCATCTTGGTTTGTGAACCAAGCCCTCCAAGGAAAGTTAAGACTACTTCTTGATCTTCAAAGCCATGCGTGGGAGTTTTACGTAACAAGCTTTTATACCTGTCCCATGCATGCCCCAGTGATTCTTCCATGCCCTGCTTGAATGAAGAAATCTCTTGCTTTCCTTTAGTCACCTTAGATTGTGGGAAGTACTTGTTTAAGAATTTTGTGACCACTGCTTCCCACTCTGTGAAACTTTCTTCTGGAAAAGAATTCAACCAAAGCTTAGCATTGCCTCCCAATGAGAAAGGAAACAAGCTAAGTTTGATTGCTTCGTCTAGCACCCCATTAATCTTGACTGTGTTGCAAATCTCATTAAAGGTAGTGAGGTGCTCATATGGGCTTTCATGAGATAACCCATTAAATTGATTACTCTTCACCAGTTGAATCAGTGCTGGTTTGACCTCCATATTGGCTGCATTGACTCTAGGTCTAGCTATGCTGTTAAAGTGTTGAGGCCCAGCAATATTGGTGTAGTCTGCAAGAGTTCTTCTACCATTATTGTTCTCCATACTTCCTGTGCTATGAACAGAACCTTGTGGTGATGATTGTAAGAGAGTTTCTGGAGAAGGGAAAAGTTCTCTAGACGTTCTGATTCTTCTCCTCCTTCTACTCTCGTCTAGACCTTCAAGAAGAGGTTCTGTTGTTTTCTTACTCCGAGTTCGAATTGCCTCCTGCATACACAAGAAAACAAAACCCTAGAAAATATTTGTTAGCACAAAAAGATATAAGAGAAGATATATATTCAGAAGATAAAAGATTCAGAAGATAAAAAGATAAAAGATTCAGAAGATAGAAAGATAAAAGATTTAAAAGATAAAAAGATAAAAGATAAAATAAAATAAAATCTAATCCTAAAAATAAAAACAAATAAAATCTAATCTAATCTAATAAGATAAAATCAAATCTAATCTAATCTAATAAAAACCGAAAAATAAAAACAGAAAATAAAAACAGAAATTTAAAATTAAAGTCAAAGATAATCAATAATCACACAAATTAACCAGTTAAACCACGAGTCCCCGGCAACGGCGCCAAAAACTTGATGGACAAATTTATGAGCACCAAAATATGATGTCACAAACTTGTTTCACAATCGGCAAGTATGACCGAATCGTTCAAGTAATAAACTTGGTAAGACCAAGTATCGTTCTTCCCAAAGGACTCACGGCCTAGTTTAGTTATATGATTTGTTGATTAGCTAAGACTTACAAACGAAATAATTGAGATTTTATATGCAAGAGACGAAAATAAACATGTATGCATGAGTTTTGATCAATGGCAAAAGCTAAAGATAAACACTTTCAATGAATTATATGAATGAATATGTTGTTGGGGGTCAATTTCATCTCATCCACTCTCATATATTTTAGGAATTCAACATTCAAATCATCATTGTTAATGCCACTCTCTAATGTACCATTCTAGATGGCTTCTCCCTAATCACGAGTTCATACAATTCCTAGCATTCCTAATGATTAGTTCATGAGTGCAGGAGCTTAACGACAACCAATATAATATTGTCAGTATAATATTGGGAGAAATTCCCCGGATCTAGACTTCTCCGTACGTGCCCGTATCGACAAAACCAATAATCATGCATGGAATGAGTTAAACTATGCAAGCATTGAGCAAAGAGGAAAATCCCTAACTAATGATGAAAGAAAGCATAAGTCTTAATTAAAAGATGTAAGCAACAGATTCCATATATGAGAGCTTCAAGAGATTACATTGATTCCCCAACAAACATACAAGGTTTAGTTCACCATATTCATGGTGAACCTAGATGAATAACAATGAAAGAATGAAAGAATAAACCCTAAAAAGGTGAAGAGGTAGCCTGAGCATCCAAGATCCTCCTTCAAAGGGGTGAGAGAGAGAGTGTTTGCCTCAGTTCTGCCAAAGATCCTAATTCTAGGACGTGCAAGTCCTTATATACTATTTTAGAATTACAAAAGATCTAAGCCCAAGCCCATAAAAGTGCCAGAAAACGAGTCCAAGCCCATTATTAAGAATGGCGCTCAGCGGTAAATACCGCTCAGCGGTGACTACGCTTCCCTTTTCTTCCCCTCAGCGGCCATTTTGCCTCTCAGCGGACCTCCCGTGACCTCCTGAGAGCGGCTCAGCGGTAAAATGCCGCTGAGCGGTGCCTTCGACTTCTCCTTTTGCACTCTTTGCTTCCTTTTCTGATTCCATCTCTCTCCTTCTTCACTTCTTTCACTAAATTCACCTTAAAACCTGCACAAAAACACTTAAATCAAGCATAAACCTGTCCAGCTCTCTTATTTATGAAAATATAGATAAAAGCATGATTTCAAGCTAGTTTTTAAGTCTAAAGGTTGCTTTTAGTATCAATTTTAAGCATGAAAATAACAGTTTTTCAACTGTTATCAACGACCAGTGTGAGCAAGCCTTTAACGAGGTAAAACGCATATTGGTCAGCCCACCGGTCATGGGGCGACCTGCCGAAGGATGCCCGTTACAGTTATTCTTAGCGGTTTCGGAGGACACGGTCAGCTCGGCATTGGTGCAGGAGCAACCTGAATTCAAACTTGTGTACTTTGTCAGTCGAACATTGCAGCCGACGGAGACTAGGTACAAAAGGGTGGAAAAGATTGCTTTGGCCTTAGTGGTGGCAGCAAGACGCTTGAGGCCGTACTTTTAGAGCCACCAGGTGATAGTAGAACGGACCACCCGATCGCAAAAATCTTGTGCAAACCTAACTTGGCGGGGAGAATAGTAGGATGGTCTGTGGAGTTGTCAGAGTTCGAGCTGCAATTTGAGCCGAGGGGATCAGTTCGAGGGCAGCACCTGGCTGATTTTGCGGTTGAATTACAAGAAGAAGAAGGACCTTATGAATGGGTCCTTTTTGTGGACGGCTGTTCGGAAAAATCTGGAGGAGGAGCAGGCATTGTTTTAGAGGGACCGGACGACTTTATTGTCGAACAGGCAATTGTCTTTCGGTTCAAGATAAGCAATAATCAAGCCAAGTACGAGGCAGTATTAGCCGAGCTCGAATTGGCCAAAGATTTGGGAGCGGTCTCAGTCAAATGCCGAACGGACTCCCAATTGGTGGTAGGACAGTTGACCGAGAGCTTCCAGACCAAAGACAATCAGTTGCTTCGGTATTTTCACAAAGTAAAGGAGTTGGTGAAGCAGTTCCGGGCGGTGGAGTTCAAACATGTGTCGAGGGAGCAAAATGTGAGGGCGGACATCTTGTCCAAGCTCGCCAACAGCAAAGGAAAAGATCACTTGTCTTCGGTCATAAGGCAAGTTATGATGAACCCATCGGTGGAGAGCTTGGTCGTTCATGAGATATCTGCTCAGCCTGACTGGAGGAAAGAAATAAGGGAGATTATTCAGAGGCAGGAGAGTAGATTGCATGTTCGGGCACAGGAAGCAAAGAAGGTCGCCCGGTATCTGATGATAGGAGAAGACCTTTATAAAAGGGGATTCTCCTGCCCTTTGTTGAAATGTGTATCTTCGGAGGAAGCCGAATATGTGATGAAGGAGTTGCATGATGGAGCGTGCGGCATGCATACAGGCCAACGGGCGTTGCGGGCCAGGGTGATACGAGCGGGATATTTTTGGCCGACGGTGGAAAAGGATTGTAAAGCGTTCGTGCAGAAATGTTTGAAGTCTCAAGAACATGGCCGAAACTTCAATCGGCCACCGGAAGAGCTACATAGCTTGATGTCACCATGGTCGTTCGCGCAGTGGGGAATGGACATTGTTGGACCCTTTCCCGTGGGACAAGCGCAAAAGAAATTCCTGTTGGTGGCCATTGATTACTTCACCAAATGGGTGGAGGCGGAGCTGCTCGCTACGATCACTGTCGCCCGAGTACAGAAGTTCGTATGGACGCTCGTGTGCAGATACGGGATTCCTAAAGTAATAGTCACGGATAACGGGCGACAATTTATGGATAAGCGTTTGGGAGAGTTTTACAAACAGTTGGGAATAAAACATGTGACGAGCTCAGTAGAACATCCTCAAATGAACGGTCAAGTGGAAGCGGCCAACAAGGTCATCGTGGGCGAATTAAAGAAAAGACTTGGAGAAGCCAAGGGCCTCTGGGTAGACGAGTTGCAGGAGGTCCTATGGGGATACCGCTGCACGCCGCACGGGACCACAGGTGAAACCCCCTTCAGCCTAACATATGGAGTGGATGCTATGCTGCCGGTCGAGGTAGGGGAACCTTCATTACGAAGAAAGATAAGCTTGCAGGATAACAATGAGGAGATGCGCGTAGAGTTAGATACTCTAGAGGAACGAAAGAGAAGTGGCCATGGTCCGAGCGGAGGCTACTAAGCGACTGTTGGCAAGACGCTATAACACCAAGGTAAAACCAAGACAATTTGTGGAAGGAGACCTTTTGTGGCGGAAAATAGCACAAGCCCGGAGGAACCGATCGGCAGGAAAACTAGCTGCTAATTGGGAAGACCCCTTTAGGGTGGTTCAGAATCTGCAAAATGGAGCATACCGCTTGAAGCACCCGACGGGAAAGGCTGTACCCAATACGTGGAACGCATCTCATTTAAAATTTTATTTCAGCTAAGAGCTTTGTATATACCATTCATTATCAATAATACATGACGTATTACACAGAATTTTGTTGTCATACAGAAATTTTGTCGTGTGGACAGCCGACGGAGCAGGTGAGGCAGTCTCTTCGTGAGCTCTCACCTTGGTCTTAGAGCACGCTCCTCGAGAGCTTCTAAGACCTAAACCGAGCGGGTGAGGCAGTCTCTTCGTGAGCTCTCACCTTGGTCTTAGAACACGCTCCTCGAGAGCTTCTAACACCTAAACCGAGCGGGTGAGGCAATCTCTTTGTGAGCTCTCACCTTGGTCTTAGAGCACCCTCCTCGAGAGCTTCTAACACCTAAACCGAGCGGGTGAGGCAGTCTCTTCGTGAGCTCTCACCTTGGTCTTAGAGCACGCTCCTCGAGAGCTTCTAACACCTAAACCGAGCGGGTGAGGCAGTCTCTTCGTGAGCTCTCACCTTGGTCTTAGAGCACGCTCCTCGAGAGCTTCTAACACCTAAACCGAGCGGGTGAGGCAGTCTCTTCGTGAGCTCTCACCTTGATCTTAGAGCACGCTCCTCGAGAGCTTCTAAGACCTAAACCGAGCGGAACTTGTGGAATTATTACAAGGCAAACTAAGCGTGAAACGCAGAAGATATATACGAGGAGACAAGAAAAGCAAAAGCGAAGTAAAGACGGAAAAAGAGAACTTGGAATTTTATTTCATGATAAAAAAAGAGTACATGTGGAGTTAAAGCAATAGAATCCTAATTCTAAGTTTGGGCCGACTCTGGTGCCTCGCCCGTCTCCCCGATGGCCTCCACATCAGCATGGGCATTTTGAACAGCTGGGGTAGACGGTGGAGGGTCATTGATAGGAACTAATTGGCCGTCCACCACCATCATACTCACATCCAGCCGAGGGTCGTCGGTGGGCACTTGGAAGAGAAGGTTGCATTGGGCAAGGGCCTTGTCGAAGCCGAGCAGATGCTCGTTCACCACTTCATCACCCAGCAATTTGTTTTCTGCTTCCACCTCATCTACCCGAGCCTCTAACTCGGTTACCCGAGCACGGAGAGAATCCCGCTCGGCGGTCAAAGTGGAGATGGAGGCAGTGGATTTTTGAAGGTCAAGCTGGACATCGTCCAGTGACCTTTGCATGCGCCGTTGGGCAGCTTGGGCTTCGGCCAACAGTGTGCTGGCCTTCTTCTTATCTTCCTCTGCCATCCGCTCGGCCTCGGCCAAACGTAAGGTAAGATCCTGGTTGGCCTTGAAGGAAGCTTCAAACTTTTCTTGGAGAGCTTGAAGCTCGGCAGCAGCAGATGCCGTCTCCTCGGCAGCATAAGATAAACACATGGCCGATCGGGCAGCTAACTCCAGGGCCATGTTGGAATCTTCCTCTCTGGTCATCCCACTGATCAAGGCTTTTTCGTAGGGGAGAAGGTCAAAATGGAGGCGCTTGGCCACCCAGACATTAGGGCTCAATGGCCCGGTAAGGGGAGGCCCGTCGGGAAGGTGCATCTTTGACCTCTTGGACTCAACCGAGGTCTCCTTGGCGGCCTTGCGCTTGCCTTTCTTCTTGTGCTCGGCTTCTGGTGGAGGGGCAGGAGAGGTTTGTTGAGAATGGACCTCGACCACGGCAGGAGGGGTCAAGGTCTTTTGGATTTTGCGGGAGGTGGCCGGCTGAGCAACCGCCGACGGGGCGGAGGAGGCATCCCCGCTCGGTTTCCTAACATCACGCCCTCTTTGGGAAAAGAAGCGGACGAAGGTGTTGTTGCGGGAAGGGTCCATCTTCGATAGGTAATCTGCAAAACCACAAGAAATTCAGTTAAGTCCCAACAGGCTGCTCAATAAAAGGCGATCAAAAATAGCTTACCGAACACGTTGGACAGAAGGTTCTTGTTGCCAAGAAACCCGATCAGAACACGGCACGAGGATTTGGGGGTAGCTGACAAAGCTGATTGATCAAGTCCAGATCCTCGGTGCTCATCTGCGGCTTTGGCCAGGAGAGGACCTTCCGAGGGTCTCGGGTCTAGTAAAGCGGAAACTTGGCATCCCGGGCGGGACCGGCGTTGCAAAAACTCTCGTATCCAGCCTCCGTCGGCACGACTTTAAAAAAGTGATTTTTAAAGTCTTTGTAGGAGCTGTTATAGAGAGCCAGCAAGTGCTTATTCCCGACCGTTCGCAGGGATACCCATGGTTTGGTCGGGTGCGGTATCACGTGGAAGAAATAGAGGAAGGCCGCGGGAGTCGGCTTGAGCGCCAATCCAGCGCAAATAGCAGCGAAAGCTTGCATGAAGGCCCACCCGTTCGGATGAAGTTGAGTAAGGGCCAAGTTGAGGGTTTTCAACACGCCCATCTGAAAGTCAGTGAAGGGCAGGAGAACTTTCAGATCTTTAAACAGGGTGGCGTAAACATAGAAGAAGTCAGAGGGGTAGTCACCCCGATCGTGACAGACGCGCTCGGTCCTCTGACAGATAGCAAGCTTGAACCGTCTCGCGATTGTAGAAGGAAGAAGGAATCTGCCTAACTTCGTTAGGCACCCAGTCATAACCGGGGACAGGGGGCCAATCTCGGAGCCTCCCGTCCCAGGCGCCGGTGGAATCTACGTGGATGGCGACTTCTTCAGGGGCATCACTATCCTCCAGAAGATCGGAGGAGTTCCCAGAGGGTGACGCCCTAGCACCTTGACCGGTAACGGCGGCTATGGAGGTCGACGGACTGGCATTGTCTGACGGACTGGCATTGTCTTCATTAGCATACCCCCTACCCTCGTTGTCGAAGAGATCAGACGACATGATTACCTGAGAAAACGAAGGAGCAGAGAAAATCGGAGGAAGAGAAGAGGCTGGCGACGGCGAGAAGAGTAGAGTCAGAGTAAAAAAATTAGGGTGAAAGTAAGGGTATTTGTTCTTAGGTTAAAACTGACTCAACGGTTAAATCTGGAACGTCAAAGGTCGCGAGATCTGACGGTTCAGGAGATGTGACGTTTCGGTGATGGGAAGATCTGACGGTTTAGAGGGGGAAGACACTTCGTTTTTTCACATTTCCCGCCTAAATATTACAGTCGAGACTTTTCAATTCCCACCAAAGCACATGGTCAAATTTCGTGAAGCGGAAGAGAAGGCCGAGCGGAAGTCACTTCAAACCCTACGCAAAAGTACTTTGCTAGGGCTTGGGGGGCTTGTGTTACTACCGAGGGTAGGCAACCGACCGCAGGAGAGTGTTGTACCGAGGGTAGGCAACCGACCGTAGGGTTTGTTGCTACCGAGGGTAGGCAGCTGACAGTGGCGTGTATTTCTACCGAGGATAGATAACCGGTCGGATATGTCATAACACACCCGATCAGGCAAACGCAAGGAGAATAGACGGCAGGCATCTGTTAAATGCTCATGAATGCATGGTTAATGAGGTAACGATCATTGTCGAGTAGTTAAAGTGAGCATTGAAAGCCATTAAAAGGTAAATTAATGAATAATATTCCCTGAAATTGTATAAATAGAAGTCAAAGTGGAAGGTAAATGTTCTGTTCAATTTTTATATCTATAGACTTGCGATAGCATATTCTGACTTGAGCGTCAGAGTGTTTGCTGCAGGTCAACACCCTTCTATTGACGAAGGACGAGCGTAAGGAGTAAAGAGAGAGAGAACCGAGCATAATAACCGAAGAGGAGGAGAACCGAACGTGGGAGTGGAGTGAGTGTTTCTGGACGAGCGTAGGAGTTTCCCTGATCTCATTCAGCAGAAACACCATCAAATTTACCGATACAATTATTAATGAATTTTTCAATGGAATTACTCAAAATTACCAATAAATTTTACAGAAATAGAATTATTACGGAATAATTTAAAAATAATCAACTACCAAATAGATTTACCAACAAATATTCAAAATATTCAATTATCGATGGATTCAATAAATAGATTTTAAAGAAAAATCAATTAGCAAGAATCTATCAACACACAAATTTTACAACAACATGATCAAAAACCACCTCAGAAACTTTCATTCCTGTCACAACAGAAATTACAATAAAACAAAAATTTAAAAGTTAAAATTAAAATAAAAAATAATTTAGAATTGTTACCATAATTTATTCTGAAAAACAATTAAAAAATTATAAGATAAAAATATAATATGTGAAAGCTAGATTTTGGGTACAGTAATATATTAAGAAAGGTATTAATACCTACAATTTTCCTTCACAGCCTTATTTAATTATGTAGACAATATGATTTTTTAAAATACTTATTTTTTTTTTCCAAAAATTAAGAAAAAAAAAACTATACAAAATAAAAAAAAGAACACTTTTTAAGAAGAGACTGAACAAAGATTAATCATTGTTCTTACATATTTTTATTCATAATAAAAAATCAAAATTTACGTAGTACTAAAAAGGAATTGTTTGAGTATTGATGATTGCATATAATTACACAAATATTCATACTTTTAATTTGCGATATTGCGAATGACCATATAAATATTAAAAAGAAAAAACGCAAAAAAATAAATAAGTGTGAGAATAATCAAGTGTATGAATAATCAAATAAGAATTATAAAGAGTAAAAGAGAAACCCAAATAAAAATAATAAAAATAAGGCTGTATGAAAACATGGCGTGTAATCAGCAAAAGTGCAAAAATTAATTAAAAAGGGGTGAAGTAATAAAATGCATGGGTGCATCAGTAAAACCCAAAATGAAAACAATAAATAGTGTGAGGGCATATACTCCCTCCACCATCATCGCTCCCTGCACCACCCCATACCAATTTTACTCTTTTCTAAAACGGATGTCAACATCCATTTTACCTTCAACAGATGTTGACATTCGTCCGTTCACATATTTTATATTTTAGTTTATTGTTTTTATTTAAAAAAAAAAATCTTCAACGGATGTGGTGACATGTTGCCACATTCGTTTCAATAAAAATTTTTAAAACTATTTTAATTATTATTTAAATAATAATATATAAATTAAATTAATAATAATTATTTTATTAAATAAAATAAAATTAATTCATAAATAATTAAGTAATAATTTTAAATTAATTAAATAATATTTATATATTAATTTAAAATATAATAAATTAGAAACTAAAAGTTTAAAAAGAAAAAACTTCATGAATAAATGTTGCCCATATCCATTTTAATAAATATTTAAAAACTATTTTATTATTTAAATAATAATACATAAATTAAATTAATAATAATTATTTTATTAAATTAAATAAAATTATTGTATAATTAATTAAATAATATTTTAAAAAATTTAAATAATATTTATATATTAATTTAAAATAAAATAAAATAAAAAACTAAAAACTTTAAAAAGAAAAAACTCCACGGATTACCACATCTGTATCCGTTTTAATAAATTTTTAAAAAGTATTTTAATTATTATTTAAAATAATAATACATAAATTAAATTATAATAATTATTTTTTTAAATAAAATAAAATTAATTTATAAATAATTAAATAATAATTTAAAAAAAATTAAATAATATTTATATATTAATTTAAAAACTTAAAAAAACTAAAAACTTAAAAAAAAAAAAAAACTAAACGGACATGAGACATTCGTCAACGGATGTGGCACTTTCGTTAAAGAATTTTTTCTTCAACGGATGTCGACATCCGTTCAAGAAAAAAGGAGGGGTGTAGGATATTTTAAAATATAAAAAATAATTTTGAAATTTAAAAAAAATATAGTAATACAGAGTGCAATGTGTGGTGGTGGAGAGAGTAACCCTCTAGTGTGAGATGGTTTGATGAATATAGGGTGCAGCGAGTAAGCTAAAACATTTGCCCAAAAACAAAACTAAACACACAATGCTTAGTAAACATTAGGGGTGCGTGAAGTAAACAATAAGCCAAAAAAAACAACAAAAGAAATATCAAAGACATATTTTTACCAAATATGGCACAATGCTTGATTTGCACAAATGTTATTTGGAGTTTCTGAATTTTGCATTGATAACGGATCAATTTTGTCCTTTAGAAAATTGAAACGTAACTGAAATGCAATCGCTTAAGCGAATAGTTTTGCCGTTGTGGATGGATCTAACTTAAAAGGTTTAATTGTTCCATAGTTTTTTCCTTTCATTTTTTTTTCTTAATTAATTGAGTCTTTACTTTTTAAAACTTGAAGCATTAAGTTCTTAATGTTAGTTTCCTACTACCACGATTAAAGATGTGTCATACACGTCAGTTCATGATTTTTTTGAATTTTTTAAATATATTTTTTAATTTTTAATTTTTTTAATTTTTTTGAAACATAAAAAAATTTATTACGTGTCAAGTTGACATTGTGTCACGTGGTAATTACACTGTTACATGACACTACCGGTGCCACGTGTCACTCTATCAGGACACGTGTCATTACATTTGTTTCAATTTGATTCTGTATTTTTATTTTTTCACAATTTAGTCCTAATATTTTTTAAATATTAAACTTTTTTTGTTCCTCCCAAACTCAAACAAAATTTAATTTTTATATAAATGTATACAAATATTGTTATTAAAATTGATATTTTTATTCTGTTTTCCAAAATTATTGTCTTTAAATCTATTTATGTTAAGTAAATTTTTAGTGATGATGTATTCAAAGTTTTAATGTTTAATTCCATAAATTTTTTATGAATTGGTGAGGAAGTACTGGAAATATTTTTTGTGTAAATCACCTTAAAAAATATTTATTATTGAAATGTTAACTTTTATAATTTGGTCATTCATATATTTAGGTTAAATGATTTTATTTATTTTTAATCTTGTAGAAAATTTTTAAATGAGTTTGTTTATTTTTATTTGTCTCAATTTATTTTATGTTTTGAAAACTTTAATGCAATTAAGTTATTTTCGTTAGTATTACATAATTAAAAATGTGTCATATGTTAGTTCGCAATTTTTTTATATTTCTAATAAAAAAATATCAATTTGTATAAAAAAATTTGTAAAAATTTATATACAAATTAAATTTTGTTTGAATTTGGAGAGAAACAAAATTGTTTAATTTTAGAAAACATTAGGACTAAATTGAGACAAAATAAAAATACGAGGACCAAATTAAAACAAAATCAAAATATTTTTGAAAATTCAAAAAATCACGAGCTGATGACACCTCTTTAACGGTGTTAGTACGAAACTAAAAGTAAGGATCTAATTGCTTCAATTTTTCAAAAATAAAAATACAATTGAGACAGAGAAAAAAGTGAGAGATCAATTTTAGAAAAGTTACCGAAAATAAAAATTATCAGAATGGTTAAACCAACTTAAAAAAACAAATGAATAATTTGATTTGATTTTTTTTTCTCGTGTAGGAAAACTTAAGGAGTTTGACTTATAAACAAGCTTAAAAAACTTAACTTAGACTAAAAAGTCAATAAATCTTCTTCAAAATAGCATATATATATATATATATATATATATATATATATATAAAGCATGCATAGGTGTTCATATTATCACCTGATGAAAAAATCAGAAAAAAAAATTTAAACAAAAATAATTAAGAAGAGAAAACAATACATAAGAAAAAAGGGAAAAGTTCCGATTAAAATCATTGGTTCTTTAACCATCCTCTTATTAGTCACTCATATTCCAAACTTAATAATTTAATCGTAAAAAATATTTAATTATTATTTGATAAAAACAATATATATAAAAACTAAACTTATCAGATACAATAGTCTTAGTTTTAATGATAGTTTAATCCAAATTAAATAGACACAAATGTAAACTAATTTAAATTCAAATTTATACTAGATTATAAACATATATACTAATTTTATCCAATGAAATGGATTTGGATTTAATTAAAACATTGTGTAGCATATTTTAACCACAACTAAAAGGGCCTTCATCACCCCATGTGAAAAAATCACGATTCAAAACCATAAAACTTACTAAAATAATGTTGAATGACAAAAACCACAGCAAGCAAACAATCAAAACAACACTGATTTCACACTCACTGGTGCAGAAATGACTTTTAACGTCACTCTATAGACGTTCGTCCACAATAGCCCCAACGTAAATAATTGACCGGTGTCATATCCGTAAATAAGTGAAACTCTAGACGTCCGTTGTGGGGGGTGGGGGTGGGGGACGAACGTCTATAATATCATAGACGTCCGGGCCCCACCCACGGACGTCTAAGAGGCTGGAATAATCACCTCTTCAAACCCCTTGTCAGCCCCTTAAAGGTCCGTTGTGGAGGGCTGATGGACAAATTTATGAGCACCAAAATATGATGTCACAAACTTGTTTCACAATCGGCAAGTATGACCGAATCGTTCAAGTAATAAACTTGGTAAGACCAAGTATCGTTCTCCCAAAGGACTCACGGCCTAGTTTAGTTGTGTGGTTTGTTGATTAGCTAAGACTTAAGAACGAAATATTTGGAGTTTAATATGCAAGACAGAAAATAAACATGTATGCATGAGTTTTTGATCAATGGCAAAAGCAAAAGATAAACACTTTCAATGAAATATATGAATGAATATGTTGTTGGGGGTCAATTTCATCTCATCCACTCTCATATATTTTAGGAATTCAACATTCAAATCATCATTGTTAATGCCACTCTCTAAAGTACCATTCTAGATGGCTTCTCCCTAATCACGAGTTCATACAATTCCTAGCATTCCTAATGATCAGTTCATAAGTGCACGAGCTTAACGACAACCAATATAATATTGGGAGAAATTCCCCGGATCTAGACTTCCCCGTACGTGCCCGTATCGACAAAACCAATAATCATGCATCGAATGAGTTAAACCATGCAAGCATTAAGCAAAGAGGAAAAACCCTAACTAATGATGAAAGAAAGCATAAATCTTAATTAAAAGATGCAAGCATAAATTCCATATATGAGAGCTTCAAGAGATTACATTGATTCCCCAACAAACATACAAGGTTTAGTTCACCATATTCATGGTGAACCTAGATGAACAATGAAAGAATGAAAGAATAAACCCTAAAAAGGTGAAGAGGTAGCCTGAGCATCCAAGATCCTCCTTCAAAGGGGTGGAAGAGAGAGTGTTTGCCTCGTTTCTGCCAAAGATACTAACTCTAGGACGTGCAAGTCCTTATATACTATTCTAGAATTACAAAAGATCTAAGCCCAAGCCCATAAAAGTGCCAGAAAACAAGTCCAAGCCCATTAAGAATGGCGCTCAGCGGTAAATACCGCTCAGCGGTGACTGCGCGTCTTGTTTCTTCCCCTCAGCGGCCAGTTTGCCCCTCAGCGGACCTCCCGTGACCTCCTGAGTGCCGCTCAGCGGTAAAATGCCGCTGAGCGGTGCTTTCGGCTTCTCCTTTTGCACTCTTTGATTCCTTTTCTGATTCCATCTCTCTCCTTCTTCACTTCTTTCACTAAATTCACCTTAAAACCTGCACAAAAACACTTAAATCAAGCATAAACCTGTCCAACTCTCTTATTTCTGAAAATATGGATAAAAGCATGATTTCAAGCTAGTTTCTAAGTCTAAAGGTTGCTTTTAGTGTCAATTTTAAGCATGAAAATAACAGTTTTTCAACTGTTATCACAACCCCGAACTTAGAACTTTGCTTGTCCTCAAGCAAACAAAATGTAACTCAATCTCCAACCAATTCATATGATGGTTCACTCATTCAAAAATCCTCTTTTTCAAGATAAGTAACAACTTCACTCAAACTTATGACCAAGAGTTCATTCAAGATGTGCACATGCTTTAGTGTTCACAAAGTCATTTAAGTTCCAACAAATGCTATTTTTCATGAATGATCAATCAATTAAGCATGGATGTTCATGTGCTTATGGAATATTTCCTCACTAGGTAAAGTGTTTCACTCAACACACAAGTGTATAAGAGGTAAAGTGTTTCACTCATTCACTCCACTATCACAATGTCACATGAATCAACTTTGCCTTTCATTTTACCATAATAAAAAACATTCACAAGCATGCATCATCACAAGGACTTTTCAATGGCTTATAATGTGGCTGGGCTAACAAGAAAATTGGTTTTTCTGGATCACAAAATCCTTGAGTTAAGAGAATCATAACAACACAATTATTCTTATTCATTCCCAACTTGCCTTTGCATTTGCATTGAGCTTTGCTTCTTTTTCTTTTCTTTTCTTTTTCTTTTTCTTTGCATATTCTTACTTTTTTTTTTTAGCTCTTAGCTCAATGCTTTTCCTTTTTCATGTTTCCCAAACAACCCCAAACTTGAACATTTAACAATACCACACAAGATCTTCTACTTAACTCAAGGTAAAGATTTTCAATCAAGGGTTTTCAGTGTATGTTCAAGGCTAAGGGTTCAAAGGATAGAACACAAAGTGTTCTCTTTTAGTGGGGCTAACTTTATGAATTTGGCCAATAAAAAAGGTTCCAACAAATGGCCTTGATCACATGATGCAAAACAAGCAATTGATTCAATCATAGAAAACCTGGGCAAAGTCATTAAAGCTTCCAAAGTAATAGCATTCAACAATAACAACTCTAGAGCTCAAAACCTCACATATAAGCTCATTCACATTTGACATACACATCCTGCTTAATTTCACAATCACAATCATGATATTATGCATTTGTTCACAAAGCTTGTGAATCACCTGTATAAGCATTTTATGTGCACATCATCTCAACATCAATCAATCAATAAGCATAATCAAGCATTACTTATCAAACAATCACAGTTAATAGCAAACCATCATAAGAAACCAGGTGTTCAATAGAGTACATCAAACCCTAATCTAAAAACAAAAACAAATAAGTTTAGAAAACTTAAACCACAAAAGCATAATCATATGATAGCATTCATCAGTAAATGCTATCTCAGCTCCTCCTCAATCTGAGCTATCATCTGTATCCTCCTCTTCTTGGATCTTATAGTCTTGATTCCTTTTGCCCGATGAGGAGGCCATCCCTGCATCAAACATAGTTCACAAAACCAAAAGATACATTGTTAAGCATTAGTAAACCATAATGAAGAAATCAGCCCCTTCAATGATGCTCTCTCCCAACCCCAAACTTAGATGGAAAACTAGTGAGCAAGTGAGTGGAAGGGAGATTTTCTAAAGAGGGATGAGGGAAAAGTTGTAGAGAACCTTTGAAAAGGTATGTAAGAGTGTGTGTGCAGAGAAGATTCTGAAAAGAGAAACCAAAACGCAGCTTAGGGTATAAAAATACCCTAATGGGCTCGGATCCCGCTAAGGGGAAACTAAAGCCCATCTGCGAGAGTACCGCTCAGCGGCACTTTCTTGAAGTGCTCTTCTCCTTCTTTTCTTAACCTACGTACCTCCTAGACATGCCCCTCACTGGTTCCCTACAATTCAATGCTTAAAATACTTATGCAAACCCTAACTAAAATAAAACAAACAAAAACAATCAATCAACTAGGTTGCCTCCCAGGTAGCGCTTGTTTAACGTCACGAGCCTGACCCAAAATCCACCAACACCCATCAGTAGGTGTTTCAAACTTACCAACACCCATCAGTAGGTGTTACAGACTTACCAGCACCCATCAGTAGGTGCAAAATTTTCTCACCAACACCCATCAGTAGGTGTTACAAACTTAGTATCCTTCAGTAGATACTTAACCACCTAGCATCCTTCAGTAGATGCTGTATCCAACAAAATATTTACAAAATAATGTCCACAAATTAAAAGTTACAAAACCAAATCAAAAGTTTTTAAATCCACTGGGTTGCCTCCCAGCAAGCGCTCTTTTAACGTCATTAGCTTGACCCAGTAAAGCTCAAGTTCCTTCTTCTTTTTCTTCTTTCTACTGAACTTCTTCAGAAATTTGATCAAACCATGAACCTGTTGCAGTGTCTCAATCATAATAACTTTAATCTCCAATTTCTTGAAGATTTCCATAAAGCACTTAAATTTCTTTTCCTTCCTATGATTCTTCTTTAGATGAGGATGAGATTTTTCATATGATTCCTTCTTCTTTCCTCTCATCTTCTTTTTCTTATGCTTCCTCTCCCCAAATTTTCTCTTTTTCTTTTCTCTTATTTTTTTCTTCCCTTCTCTTTTTCTTCTCAACTTCTTTATTTTCACACAAATTTTCTTTCTCTCTTCTCTCTCAACCACTTCTTTTTCTTTTTCATCATCTTTATCTTTCTCACTCAACTCTTCTTTTTCTTCTCTCTCTATCTTTTCCTCATCTCTCTCTATTTTTTTTCTCAGCAAAAATCTTGTCACTTTCAGTGACAATGGCTTGACCTTCCTCCTTAAGGTTAACTTCAGTATTAACCTTAACATTCAATTTTTGACTAATGAAATGAAAGTGCATCTCCATCCTTTTACATGATTCTTCAATGCTTTTCTGAGTAGAGTCGGAATTTTTCAAAAATTGTTGAAGGGTGTCATCCAAACTTCCTGATAGAAAGGTTTGTTGCTGTTGCTTGTTAAATTGCCCAGTTTGTCCAGCTTGCCCACTTTGTTCCTGACCAATACTTGGGTGTGGTTTCCACCCTTGATTGTAGCTCCCTTGACGGTACTGATTGGTCATGTAGTTTACATCCTCTACGGCTTCAACTGGAAAGGCACATTGACCATTGATATGGTCACCTCCACACAATTCGCACAACTGGGATTGTACCTATGCAACAGTCTTTAACTCTTGTGGCAATTGTTCAAGTATCTTTGAGAGATTCTCCAATTGTTGAGTTATTAACTTGTTCTGAGCTATCAAGGCATCATTGGATTGCAACTGTAGAACTCCTTTTTGTTATAGGAGCTCCTCTTTCAATGTTCCACTCATTGTTATTAGTAGTCATGTTTTCAATTATTTCTGTGGCTTCCTCTGGAGTCTTCCATTTGATATTGCCTCCAGCTGAGGCGTTAAGCATCATCATGGTTTGTGAACCAAGACCTCCAAGGAAGATTAGGACTACTTCTCCTTCGTTAAATCCATGCGTGGGAGTCTTTCGTAATAGGCTTTTATACCTGTCCCATGCAATCCCCAGTGATTCTTCCATGCCTTGTCTAAATGAAGAGATCTCTTGCTTCCCTTTGTTGATTTTAAAGCTTTGTTGCTGCCATTGTTGTTGTGGTTGGTTCTCAAATTGTCCGGCAGCTTGCCAAAATTGGCTTTGATCCATGCTTGAGTCATGTTCCCACCAGTGGTTGAGATTACTTTGGTAGAATTGAGTGCCTATTAAAGTCTTGTTCGAATTGCATCCTGCAAACATTCGGCACAAAACTCTAGAAAATATTTGTTAGCACAAAAAGATATAGGAGAAGATATATATATTCAGAAGATAAAAGATTCAGAAGATAAAATAAAATAAGATAGAATAAAATAAAATAAAATCAAATCAAATCTAATATAATCTAATAAGATAAAATAAAATAAAATAAAATAAAATCTAATCTAATCAAATAAAATAAAATCTAATCTAATCTAATCAAATAAGATAAAATAAAATCAAAACAGAAAAATAAAAACAGAAATTCAAAATTAAAGTCAAAGATAATCAATAATCACACAAATTAACCAGTTAAACCAGAGTCCCCGGCAACGGCGCCAAAAACTTGATGGACAAATTTATGAGCACCAAAATATGATGTCACAAACTTGTTTCACAATCGGCAAGTATGACCGAATCGTTCAAGTAATAAACTTGGTAAGACCAAGTATCGTTCTCCCGAAGGACTCACGGCCTAGTTTAGTTGTGTGGTTTGTTGATTAGCTAAGACTTAAGAACGAAATATTTGGAGTTTAATATGCAAGACAGAAAATAAACATGTATGCATGAGTTTTTGATCAATGGCAAAAGCAAAAGATAAACACTTTCAATGAAATATATGAATGAATATGTTGTTGGGGGTCAATTTCATCTCATCCACTCTCATATATTTTAGGAATTCAACATTCAAATCATCATTGTTAATGCCACTCTCTAAAGTACCATTCTAGATGGCTTCTCCCTAATCACGAGTTCATACAATTCCTAGCATTCCTAATGATCAGTTCATAAGTGCACGAGCTTAACGACAACCAATATAATATTGGGAGAAATTCCCCGGATCTAGACTTCCCCGTACGTGCCCGTATCGACAAAACCAATAATCATGCATCGAATGAGTTAAACCATGCAAGCATTAAGCAAAGAGGAAAAACCCTAACTAATGATGAAAGAAAGCATAAATCTTAATTAAAAGATGCAAGCATAAATTCCATATATGAGAGCTTCAAGAGATTACATTGATTCCCCAACAAACATACAAGGTTTAGTTCACCATATTCATGGTGAACCTAGATGAACAATGAAAGAATGAAAGAATAAACCCTAAAAAGGTGAAGAGGTAGCCTGAGCATCCAAGATCCTCCTTCAAAGGGGTGGAAGAGAGAGTGTTTGCCTCGTTTCTGCCAAAGATACTAACTCTAGGACGTGCAAGTCCTTATATACTATTCTAGAATTACAAAAGATCTAAGCCCAAGCCCATAAAAGTGCCAGAAAACAAGTCCAAGCCCATTAAGAATGGCGCTCAGCGGTAAATACCGCTCAGCGGTGACTGCGCGTCTTGTTTCTTCCCCTCAGCGGCCAGTTTGCCCCTCAGCGGACCTCCCGTGACCTCCTGAGTGCCGCTCAGCGGTAAAATGCCGCTGAGCGGTGCTTTCGGCTTCTCCTTTTGCACTCTTTGATTCCTTTTCTGATTCCATCTCTCTCCTTCTTCACTTCTTTCACTAAATTCACCTTAAAACCTGCACAAAAACACTTAAATCAAGCATAAACCTGTCCAGCTCTCTTATTTCTGAAAATATGGATAAAAACATGATTTCAAGCTAGTTTCTAAGTCTAAAGGTTGCTTTTAGTGTCAATTTTAAGCATGAAAATAACAGTTTTTCAACTGTTATCAAGGGCCCTGGACGTCTATAATATTATAGACGTCCGTCCCCCATATCGGACGTTTCGGGTGCTGACAGGGTGGTTGAAGAATTAATTTTCTTAAGCCCCTTAAACGTCCGTTGTGGAGGGGGCCGAACGTCTATAATATTATAGACGTCCGTCCCCCATATCGGACGTTTCGGGTGCTGACAGGGTGGTTGAAGAATTAATTGTCTTCAGTCCCTTAAACGTCCGTTGTGGATGGGGCCGGACGTCTATAATATTATAGACGTCTGTCCCCCTCCATAACGAACGTTTAAGGGGCTGGCAGGGGGAGTTGAAGAGGTGATTGTGTCCAGCCTCTTATACTAAAACGCGAACCCGCAAGCATTTACGCTCACTGTTCATCGTCTTCCCCGCGAACTCTCTGTGCGGCATTGCATTTCCAGGTGCGTTTTCTCTCTTTTGGACCGTTTAAATTTACTTTCAATCCGATTACATTGCTCTGTGATGAAGTATCTTTGATTTGAACCGATTAAAAATCATTTTTGGTGCGTTTTGGTGCAGTTTGTTGTGTGCTCTTGGGCGGCTTTTTTGACCATCCATTCACAGTCCTTTCCAGCCTAATAGAAAACATACTTAGTATACCAATTTCTTGTGACTTTTTGCACACAAGTCTAACTTCTTGAGATACATCTACTCCTTGGAGTATAAGCACCTGGGTGATAAATACGCCATATGGTAATTTGTGTGCGTATTAATCTCGTGCAGTGATCATGTGGTCTTTTAGTACCGCAACCCAGTTGGTTGGAATTCTAGTCTTGATAGCATTCAACAAAAGTAATCTTCTATTGACATTCTGTCCTTGACAAATCTTCCAGGCAGCAGTAGCCAAGTCAGGACATAAGCAATCAGTTTCTCCTCCTTGTTTAAGCCATCATGTAGGTACTGCTTATCCACCTTGTACCTTCGTGGGTATCTTAAGCAGTATATATATAACTCTCTTTGTTAGCCATCTGTTTGACTCAGAATCACGGATATGAGAATCGAAACCTTCAACTTTCAGTTCAGCAATATGTGACCAAACGTTATCGTCAATAGCAATGTTAACACCTTTTAACCTTGAGTGAATGATCCCATTTACAACCCTCAGGTTTGTGTAGAAAACCTCTACCAAATCTGGATAGCAATCTCCTTTCATCTGGAAAAAATCAGTAAGCCCTTGTTGATATGCAATCCATTCTTGAAAAAGGAACTCTTCTTTCTTGAACAATTGCAGGTCCATATACTTGTGAGGAACTACATATTTTATAACTCTCCAGAATAAAAAATTTCCTCGGATCTCTTCATCACTTATCCATCCAGATGGGTTTGCGTTTCTTGTAACACGGGCAACCTTCTCTTTTCTACTCGATCATGATGATGAAGAAGCCATGTCTGGATAGAATTCTTGGAACGTCTTTCACAATCTAGTAGTTTTTAACTTCTCAACTTCGCAACTTAAAATATACAATGGTTACGTCAAATTTTACTAGGCTTCGACAACGTGTATGGGGAATAGTCAGACAGATCTAGACAAAAAATTAAGATATAATGGGTTGGGTCGAAGATTAAGGCAAGTTAAGTTTGACGGTGGAGACTGGTTGACCCAAATTGAATGTTCGGAGATTAAGACTTAAGGTCCAGACAAACTAACATAAGTTGAAGGTCGAAACGGGTCGGCATGAGCCAAAGGTAGGGATGGGCTGACCCGAGCCAAAGGTAGGATAAAGGACTACCTCCTGAATAATAATTAGTATAGGAAATAAAATAAATTGTATTTTTCTTATCAAAGATTAACGTCTTTGTGACAAATATTTCTTTTAGGGTTTCTTAAGTGCCTTAAACATTTATACCTATATATAGGGACACCAAATACATATGTAGACATTTTGGAAGTCATAAATATGCATTTGCAATGTTGAGAGAGGATTCTTTGGTTCTTAGTTTATAACTCTGATTGTTATCAAAGATTAACATCTTTGTGGCAAATATTACTTTTAGGGTTTCTTAGGTTGCCTTAAACATTTATACCTATATTGTGGTGATTCCATCTTTGTCTTATGAACCTCTAGAGAAAATTTAAAAAAGTCGAGACAGACGGGCCAAGACATGAAAGAGATGGGTCTGTATATTTGAAATGGACCGATCACGACTACCACATAAGTGTTTATAAAAACCTCAAATTTAAAATGTCGACAACGATCAAAGATCAAACGAACTCTTAGAAAAAATTTTATTGGCCACATTGAAATAAATTATTTTGAATAATTTAATAATTATAATTAGTTATTAGTATAAATGATTATGATATCAAAAAATACCATGATTAACATTATTAGAAAAATAAATTTGACCCCTCTCATTCATTATTTCTTCGCTTTTTAGTATTTTAACAAACGTGTTATCAATATCCAACCACATTGTCATCAATATGACCATAAATAATCATTAAAAACTCATTTGCATTTCTTAATTTATAACGCTTTAAATCGATTCTTTATTACTTAGAATCAATTATATTAACTTAGAAAAATTGAGAGTGGAATTATATGAATATAGAGTGACACATCAAACTTTTTAACTTCAAGCCCTCCAAATCTCCCCTTCTTCGCGGGTGATTGAAAAGTAGACAATTTATGGAGAGCAGAACATCATTTTGTTTTTAAAGGAATCAAACGAAATTTATTGCTTTTTTTCTAAATGATATTTGAATGTCGAATTCGGCGGGGCATCAACATTCATACAAGAAGGTGGAGTGTGGCAGTTACTAAGCATAATTACACGATGTATGTCATCAATTCATCTATAAATATAGCTTGCATTTCACATAATCCATGCCTCCTTTTTCCGTATTGAACATATTAGGATTCATGTTTTTTATATCCTTGGCCTTTTCCTTTTCTTAGATTCCGAACATGTCTATTCTTTAAATTTCAATTTGCTCAATTGAATTTCAAAGTGCCTCATTCATGTCTCAGTTCATATGAAGGTGGCCTTTGAAATTCAAGTGAACAAAATGCTTTTTATAGGACCACTCTTGTTATGGGCAAATGGAAAGTTCTTCTCAAACTCATATCTGGAAAGACTCTGGCCTTAAGTGATGTGCTACATGTGCCATCAATCAGAGTTAACTTAATCTCTGTAGCACTACTGGGAAAAGTGGGGGTTAAAGTGTCATTTGAGTCGGACAAGATTGTAATGACAAGAAATAATGTTTTTGTGGGGAAGGGATATTGTGATCAAGGTCTCTTTGTACTTAACATTTCTCAAAATATTAATGAATTGTCTTCTTCTTCTTATATTGTTGATTCATATGATATATGGCATGCTAGACTAGGACATTTGAATTCTTCCTATGTTATGAAATTACAACAACTAGGATTAATTAATATGCATGATAAACAGAGTAGTAAATGTGATATATGTGTAGAATCTAAAATAATAAAGAAAAAATGTTTTTCTGTAGAACGCCAAACTGACCTATAGGGTTAATTCATACTGTCTAGCTGATATGAAACAAACAATGTCTAAAGGAGGTAAAAATTATTTTGTGACCTTTATAGATGATTATTCTAGATACACCAAAGTATACTTAATCAAACATAAAGATGAAGCCTTTGATGTGTTTTTAATCTATAAAGCAAAGGTAGAAAATAAATTAAATAAGAAAATTAAAAGCATTAGATCAGATAGAGGTAACTCCACCATATTCACCTGAGTTTAATAAAGTAGCTAAGAGAAAGAATAAAACTCTTAAAGAGATGATGAATGTTATGCTTATTAGTTCTAGTGCACCTGATAACTTTTGGGGAGAAGCCTTGCTTACTGCGTGTTTTTTACAAAATAGAATACCTCATAAGAAAATTGGTAAAACTCCCTATGAGCTGTGGAGAGGTTATCAACCTAACCTTAAATATCTAAGAGTGTGGGATTGTCTAGCTAAGGTGATGTTACTCGATCCTAAGAAAAGGAAAATAGGCTCTAAAACCTTTGACTGTATGTTCTTAGGCTAGGCTGAACATAGTGCTTCCTATAGGTTTCTAGTTCTTAAAAGTGATATACTTGAAAGAAATTCTATAATGGAGACAAAAAATGCTAAGTTTTTTGAACATGTTTTTCCTTTAAAGGTTAGTGAGACGTCTCAACCTATAGATAATAATAATAATAGTGATGCCTTGTGTGAGGAATTAAGAAGAAGTAAAAGACAAAAGAAGGAAACTTCATTTGGTAATGATTTCTATACCTATCTAGTTGATAATGATCCAAGTAACTTTGTAGAAGCCATTAGTGCTCCTGATGCAAAACAGTGGGATAAAGCCATTAAAACTAAAATTGAATCAATTCAGAAAAATAATACTTGGACCTTAGTAGATTTGCCTAAAGGAGAAAAACCCATTGGTTGTAAGTGGATCTTTAAGAAAAAGTATTATCCTAATGGATATATAGAGAAGTATAAGGCAATATTAGTAGCAAAATGTTTTACTCAAAAATCCAACATAGATTATTTTGATACCTTTGCCCATGTGACTAGGATTTCCTCCATTCGACTGCTGTTAGCTCTAGCAGCTATCCATAAACTAGTGATACATCAAAACTGCCTTTTTGAATGGTGATTTAGAGGAGAAAATTTATATGACTCAACCTGAAGGGTGTGTTGTACTTGGTCAAGAGAATAAAGTTTGTAAACTTTTAAAATCTTTGTATGGGTTGAAACAAGCACCAAAATAGTGGCATGAAAAACTAGATAATGTTGCTTTGTGATGGTTTTTCACCTAATGATGCTGATAAATGTGTGTACTCTAAATCTGAAAATGGTGATTGTGTCATTATATGTTTATATGTGGATGACATGTTAATTTTTGGTAAATGCAATGAGATTGTCATTAGAACTAAATTGTTTTTAGGATCAAATTTTTAAATGAAAGACATGGGTGAAGCCAATGTAATTTTAGGTGTTAGAATCGTAAGGAAGGGATATAGTATATTACTATCCCAAGAACAATACATTGAGAAACTTAAGAAGTTTAGGTATTTTGATTTCAAACCCGTGAGTACCCCTTATGATGCTAACTCTAAATTAATGAAAAATAGAAGATAATCGTTATCTCAGCCTCAGTATGCCCAGATAATTGAGAGCTTACTACACTTGATGAGCTTTTCTAGACTTGATATCGCTTATGCAGTAGGTAGACTGAGTAGGTACACTCAATGTCCTAATAAAGAACATTGGGATGCACTTTCCAAGCTTATGAGATACTTAAGAGGTTCAATGGATTATGCCATTGAATATAATGGATTTCCCATTGTACTAGAAGGGTAGAATGATGCTAACTGGAACTCTGATTCAAATGAGACAAAATCCACTAGTGGTTATGTATTCACATTTGTAGGTGGTGTGATTACATGGAGATCAGCTAGACAAACTATTATTGCAAGATCAACAATGGAATCTGAGTTTGCCGCTCTTGAGATGGTTGGTAGTGAGGCTGAGTGGTTGAAAAACTTCTTAGCAAATATTCCACTAGGAATGAAACCAACCCCATCGGTGTCAATACACTGTGATTGCTAATCGGCAATAGCGATAGCTAAAAACAATAATTACAATGGAAAGAATAGATATATACAATTGAGACACAATTTGGTGAAGCAATTGCTAAAGAGTGGAACTATTTCCATTGACTATGTGAAGTCATAACGAAATCTAGCAGATCCTCTGACAAAACCCTTGGGAAGAAATATGATCTTAGAAACATCGAGGGGAATAAGACTTAAGCCACTAGCAAACAAACAAGTGATGGTATCCCAACCTTTATGATTGGAGATCCCATGAATAAGGTTCATATGGGTAAAAACAAGTCATTTGTTAGTTCTGATAGCACTAATTTGATTTTAAATCAAATATGTCCATTCCTATTGTGTGTGTGAAAGTGCTAGAGACTGCATTATTGAGAGGTTAAACTTTGTAAATAATCAAAGTTTTTAATGATCTTCATATCCCTTATGGGTGGTGTATGATTTGCAGCATACACTTAAGGAAATCACCTATATGAGTTTCAAGTTCGGCCGCTTGCATGAGATCTTGGCATAATCTCTAGAGCACTCATGAATACCAAGCACGCGCATGGCCTAGTAAGCGCCTCACAACGATAACAACAAGGATTGTGGGTGTGTACTGTGATTGATAAACCTCTAACACACTCAAGTATCTTTAGTTCAGATAGCTTGCTATAGCAACTATACTATGTGTTAAGTTTCTCGATCTAGGACTGGTTCATATAGCTTGCTATACCATCTCTAATGCATTACATCTTATAAAACCCAAGATTTTTCTTCTTTCTTTCTTTCCATCATTATTTCTTATCTTTTGCAATATGTGGGGGATTGTTATTATTTTTGAATATAAAATTGCAAAAGATATGTTTCGTAAAATTGATAACGGTTGAAAAACCGTTATTTTTATACTTAATTTTGATGTTAAAAACACCCTTTTTGACTTAGAAGCTTACTTGAACTCATGTTTTTGCTTTAGTTTTGAGAATAAAAGAGTTGAAGGTGAATTTAATGGTTTTGTGCTAGATTTCCTTAATTTTATAGGTTATTGGAATGATTTGAAAGAAGAGTTAAAGTACCAAATGGTTGGAATGCAAAAAAGTCAACCAGAAACCAGAAAAATCAATCAGTCAACCAAAAAAGTCAACTAGTCAACCATAATGCACGAAAGTCAATCGGACTGTAGAAAAAGTTGCGCCGAGCGGCGCTGAGCGGTAATTTTCGCTGAGTGCCAGTTTTGAGGTGCCGAAATCACCGTTGAGTGGCAAAAACAGCAGCTGAGGGGAAAAATTGAAGACCAGCACTTACCGTTGAGCAGTAAATACCGCTGAGCGGTGTTTTTATGGGCCTTGGGCCACTTTTCTGTAATTTTTATGGGCTTGGACCTGGTTCCTGTAATTTTTAAACTCTGATGGAGGGCTAAACCTTATCGTTGTTGGGAAAGATGTAACCTTTTTAAACTCTAATATATTGAATTTGTTCTTGAAGATCTTTTATAAGATACATGCTTTCTTTCATTAATTGTTAGGGTTTTTCCTCTTTGCTCAAAGCATGCATTGTTTAACTCATTTGACGTCAGGATTATTGATTTTGTCAATATGGACACATACGGGGAAATCTAGAACTGGGGAAATTCTCCCGAAAGCAGTATTGCCTAGACATAGGGATATGAGGGTTGATTGCCTTTAAGCTTCTATGCTTCAGAATTAATTATTAGGGATGCTAGGAATTGTATGAATTCATAATTAAGGATATGCTTTCTTCACCGAGACATCGAGTTTAAGGTAATTTAGAGAGTCACATTAACATTAATGAAAAGAAAGATGAATTCATAAATGCGTGAGAGTAAATTAGGTGAAATCTAAACCCAACAACAATATCATAAACTTCATCCATTCTTTCTTATGTTTAACCTCAATTGATCAAATTGCATTCATGTTTATTTTATTGCATTTACATTCAAAAACCCATAAATATCTTTCATTCTTCCATTATTATTCATCTAGCTTCACCATGAATATGGTGAACTAAACCTTGTATTATTGTTGGGGAATCAATGTAGTCTTGTGAAACTCTCATATATGGAATTTGTTTTTAATATCTTATTTTAAGACTTATGCTTTCTTTCATCATTAGTTAGGGTTTTTCCTCTTTGCTTAAAGCTTGCTTTGTTTAACTCATTCATCGCTATGATTATTGATTTTGTCGATATGGGAATGTACTGGGAAATCTAGATCCGGAGAATTTCTCCCAATAGCATATTGGTTGTCGTTAAGCTTCTGCACTTAAGAATTAATTACTAGGAATGCTAGGAATTGTATGAACTCGTAATTAAGGATAGGCCTTCTTGCAAGGTATTTTAGAGAGTGGCATTAGCATTGATGAAAAGATTGATGAATTCCTAAATGTATATGACAGTGGACAAGATGAAATTGATAACCCCAACAACATACTCATCCATCCAATTCATTAAAGTGTTTGTATTTTGTTTTTCCATTGATCAAATTCATGCATACATATTTAATTACTGTCTTTTGCATTTAAACCTACAATCAATTTTTCACAAGTCTCAAATAATCAACAAATCATATAGCTAAACTAGACCGTGAGTCCTTTGGAAAAATGATACTTGGTCTTACCTTGTTTTATTACTTGATACGATTCAGTCACACTTGCCGATTGTTAAACAAGTTTGTGGCGCTGTTTTTCGGTGTTCATAAATTTGTCATCAATAGCAGCTTCAGTGCCCTTTTGAGTGGATTCAGTTTTCTGTATGAACTGATGAAGAGTTTCTTCCATCCTTATTGATCTTTCATTAAGTATAGAAATCTGTTGCCATAAGGTTGGTTGTTGTTGTTGCTTGTTAAATTGCCCAGTTTGTCCAGTTTGCCCAGTTTGTCCTTGACCAATGCTTGGGTATGGTTTCCACCCTTGATTAAAATTATCCTGACGGTATTGATTGGCCATGAAGTTAACATCCTCAATAGCTTCTATTGGAAAGGCGCATTGACCATTAATATGGTCACTCCCACATAATTCACACAACTGTGATTGAACCTGTGCAACAATCTTTAACTCTTTTGGCAGGTGTGCAAGTGTTTTTGTAAGAGTCTCCAGTTGTTGAGTTAGTATCTTATTCTTTGCTAGCAAGGCATCATTTGTTTGTAACTGTAGAATTCCTTTTTATTGAATAGGAGCTCCTCTTTCACTGTTCATCTCATTATCATTAGTAGCCATATTGTCAATGATTTGTGTAGCTTCCTTTGGAGTTTTCCATTTGATATTTCCTCCTGCTGAGGCGTCAAGCATCATCTTGGTTTGTGAAACAAGACCTCCAAGGAAGATTAGGACTACTTCCACCTCGTCAAATCCATGCGTGGGAATCTTTCTTAATAAGCTTTTATATGTGTCCCATGCATGACCCAATGATTCCTCCATGCTTTGCCTGAATGATGAAATCTCTTGCTTTCCTTTATTTACCTTTGATTATGGAAAGTATTTGTTTAGGAACTTTGTCACCACTGCTTCCCACTTTGTAAAGCTTCCTTCTAGAAAAGAATTCAACCAAAGCTTAGCGTTGCCTCCTAATGAGAATGGAAACAGGCTAAGTTTGATTACTTCGTCCGACACCCCATTTATTTTCACCGTGTTGCAGATCTCATTAAAAGTTGTGAGGTGCTCATATGGGCTTTTGTGAGACAACCCATTAAATTGATTACTCTTCACCAGTTGGATTAATGCTGGTTTCACCTCCATGTTGGCTGCATTGACTCTTGGTCTTGCTATGCTACCAAAATGCTGAGGTTCAACTATATTAGTGTAATTTGCAAGAGTTCTTCTGGCATTATTATTCTCCATATTCTCAGTTTATGATCAGAACCTTGTGGTGATGGTTGTAACAGAGTTTCCGGAGTAGGAAAAAGTTCTCTAGATATACATATTCTTTTCCTCCGTCTACTCTCGTCTAAACCTTCAAGAAGAGGTTTTGCAGTTTTCTTGTTTCTAGTTCGAATTGCTTCCTGCATACACAAGAAAACAAGTCCCTAGAAAAATTTGTTAGCACAAAAAGATATAGAAAAAGATATAAAATAAGAGATAAGAAGATAGAATAAAAACAGAGAAAATAAAAACAAAAAAATAAAAACAGAAAATAAAATAAAATAAAATAAAATAAAAACCGAAAAATAAAAACAGAAAATAAAAACAGAAATTCAAATTTCAAAATTCGAAATTCAAGTCAAAGATAATCAATAATCACACGAATAAACTAGTTAAACCACGAGTCCCCGGCAGCGGCGCCAAAAACTTGTTTAACAATCGGCAAGTGTGACCGAATCGTATCAAGTAATAAAACTCGGTAAGACTTAGTATCGTTCTCTCAAAGGACTCACGACCTAGTTAGTTATATGATTTTTTAATTATTTAAGACTTGTTAACAATTGATTGTAGATTTTAAATGCAAGAGACAATAATTAAACATGTATGTGCATGAATTTGATCAATGGAAAAGAGGAATACAAACACTTTAATGAATTAGATGGATGAGTATGTTGTTGGGGTTATCAATTTCATCTTATCCACTCTCATATACTTTTGGAATTCATTATTCTTTTCATCAATGTTAATGCCACTCTCTAAATCACCTTGCAAGAAGGTCTATCCTTAATTACGAGTTTATACAATTCCTAGCATGCCTAATAATTAATTATGAAGTGTAGAAGCTTAACGACAACCAACCCTCATATTCCTCTGTCTAGGCAATATGCTATTAGGAGAATTTCCCCAGATCTAGATTTCCCCATACGTTCCCATATCAACAAAATCAATAATCATGGCAATGAATGAGTTAAACAATGCAAGCTTTAAGCAAAGAGAAAAAAACCTTAATGATAAGGTTGGTCCAGCAGAGGTGTGGGAGGAAGGCAGGGAAATGAAGAATTGGATCATAAGCAGTGTTGAAGATGGATCCCGAGAGGCAGCTGGCAGCGGAATGAAGTGAGTTTTAAACAGCAGTGGCAGAGTGAATGTAATGGATGCAGAGATGGAGGAAGAGCTCTATGGTGAGTGGATTATCTAACTCAGAAGGCCTTCACTGGAAGGAAGCTAGAAGGAGAAGGAAAGCTCAATAAGAGGTGACTTTTGGTAGAGTTCTGGTTGCTGGAAAAATGCATCAGCATAGTAAAACTCAATATATTCAAAAGTGAGCTACAAACTTGGCTTATGAGATTTTATAGATCAATCTCAAAGCTTAAGCAAGCCTTTACACGTTTCTTTTTAGATCTGAAATGCTAACCATGTGCTAAATGTGTGGCTTCTAGAAAGCCTTATGAAACACGTGAGTTTTACATGTGGAGAGAAAAATTTTACTAATGCCACCCCTTAGAAGGATAAGCACACCCCCTTCTTGTGTGGAAATGTCCATTTTACCCTTCTCCATGTTTTGGCAAATTTGTAACATCTTCTTGTTCTCCAATTTTCCATCCAAAAATAGCAAATAGTATTTGACCTTGGGGAGAATATTCATCTTGGAGCTTTTTGGCCATCCCTCTTGTGATGGGTCCTATGGTGCTAGACCTTCTTGTATCACCTAACCAACGATGAAAGAAAGCATATGTCTTAAAACAAGATGTTAGAACAAATTCCATATATGAGAGTTTCACAAGACTACATTGATTCCCCAACAACAATACAAAGTTTAGTTCACCATATTCATGGTGAAGCCAGATGAACAATAATGAAAGAATGAAAGATAGAACCCTAGAAAGATGAGGAGGTAGCCTGAGCATCCAAGATCTTCCTTCAAGGGGTGGAAAAGTGAGTGTTTGCTTCGTCTTAGCCAAAGATACAAACCCTAGGACGTCCTAAAGCTTATATAGTATTCTAAAATATACAGAAAATTAGGCCCAAGCCCAAAATAGTGTCGTTCAGCGCTAAGTGCGTGAGTTGATTTCTTCCCCCTCAACGACATTTTCACCCCTCAACGGATCCAACGTGAGTTCTTGAGTGCCGCTCAGCGGTAAACTACCGCTGAGCGGTAGTTGCGACTTCTCCTTTTGCACTTTTTTATGTCTTTTCTGATTCCATCTCTATCCTTCTTCACTTCTTTCACCAAATTCACCTTAAAACCTGCATAAAAACACTGAAATCAAGCATAAACCTGTCCAGCTCTCTTATTCCTAAAAATATGACCAAAAGCATGATTTCAAGCTAGTTTCTAAGTGTTAAAGGTTGATTTTAGTATCAATTTTAAACATGAAAATAACAGTTTTTCAACTGTTATCAGCCTCCCCCAGTTCCTGTTCTCCAATTGCTCTCCAAACTATGGAGCAAAATCAGGTATCAGTCTAGCCTTCCTTTCCATTAATAGCCTCCTATCTTGGACAACATTGAAGTGGTGCTCATGCTTGAGGGAAAGGAACTTGTTGGCATAGAGGAGCGTTCTGGTTCCTTATCCTTCCTTTTGGATCCTATAGTCTTGATTCTCTTGCTCGATGAGGAGGTCATCCCTACATCAAACATAATTCACAAAACCACAAGAAACCTCATTAAGCATTAGTAAACCATAAACAACTCCCTAAAATCATTCCTATCACCGCTGAGGGCAATCAAAACCCCTGAGCGCAACCTGTGCATCAAAACCAGCAAGCAAAAGAAGCATAAAATCATTCTGCCAGAATCGTGCTCAGGGGAAATTTTCGTTGAGCGGCGATTCTGCAGATTTTGCAAAATGCCCTTAAAATGTTCTAATCTCCACCCAAATGGAATCTTCCTAGTTCCAGACCCAAATCAAGCAGTTTAATCGGTCCAAACAGCAATTAATTCATCTAATAATGCATAAAGTCAAAATCCCTCAAGAATCATGCTTAGACAACCATGTTCATACCAATTCATGCTTTCAAAAACCCTAGAAAGTAAAATGCTTATACTTGCTTGGGTGAAGATGCTAGATGAGTGAAGAATGCTCTAAGAATGTGAAAAAAGCAGCCCCTAACAACAATGCTCTCACCAAACCCCAAACTTGGATGGAAACTTTATGCATAAGTGAGTGGAAGAGAGTTTTTGTGAAGGGGGAAGAAGGGAAAAATGAAGAGAACACTTGGGAGAGTGCTTGAGAGTGTGTAAGAAGAGTAAGATCTGAAAGTGCCTACCAATACACGCTCTAGGGTATAGAAGAGGCCTAATGGGCCAAATTCCGCTGAGCCCAATTAAAGCAAAACCAGTTCAGCAAATCTGCCACGTTTGCGCTCAACGGTAATTACCGCTGAGCAACATTTGTGGCACCAACTCTCCTTCTTAGCTTGCCCTAGGTGTCTTATACCAATGCCTCTCACTTACCTAATGCAGTTAGGTTCTCACATCACTTAAACATTCAATCCCTATCATGCAACTAAAGTAGAATCAAAACAAACAAACAAAGATAAAGTCAATCAATTAGGTTGCTGATGACAATTTTATGAACACCGAAAAACGGCGCCACATACTTGTTTAACAATCGGCAAGTGTGACCGAATCGTATCAAGTAATAAAACAAGGTAAGACCAAGTATCGTTTTCCCAAAGGACTCACGGCCTATTTTAGCTATATGATTTGTTGATTATTTAAGACTTAAGAACAAATTGATTGTAGGTTTAAATGCAAAAGACAGTAATTTAAATATGTATGCATGAATTTGATCAATGGAAAAGAGGAATACAAACACTTTAATGAATTAGATGCATGAGTATGTTGTTGGGGTTATCAATTTCATCTTATCCACTCTCATATATCTTAGGAATTCATCATTCTTTTCATCAATGCTAATGCCACTCTCTAAATCACCTTGCAAGAAGGCCTATCCTTAATTACGCCTTCATACAATTCCTAGTATTCCTAGTAATTAGTTCTAAAGTGCATGAGCTTAAAGGCAACCAATATGATATTGCTAGAAATTCCCCAGATCTAGATTTCCCCGTACGTTCCCGTATCAACAAAATCAATAATCATGGCAATGAATGAGTTAAACAAAGCAAGCATTAAGTAAAGAGGAAAAACCCTAGCTAATGATGAAAGAAAGCATGTATCTTAAAGTAAGATGTTAACACAAATTCCATATATGAGAGTTTCACAAGACTACATTGATTCCCCAATAACAATACAAGGTTTAGTTCACAATATTCATGGCGAAAGTAGATGAACAATAATGAAATAATGAAAGAGATAGAAAAACCCGAGAAAGAGAAGAGGAGAGTCGTCACCATCTCCCAATCTACCCCCAAGGGGTGAAAAGTGTGTTTCTGCTTCCTCCCAGCCAAAGATACAAACCCTAGGACGTGCAAGTCCTTAAATAGGGCAAAAAAATAATATAAGACAAGTCCAAGCCCATAAAAACAAAAGAAAACCGGTCCAAGCCCACTTAGAATGGCGCTCAGCGGTATTTTACCGTTGAGCGGTAATACCGCATGATCCATTTTGCCCCCAACTGTTGTTTTTGCCCCTCAGCGGTGATTTTGGCACCTGAAAAGTGCCGCTCAGCGGTATTTTACCGCTCAGCGCCACTCGGTCACACTTTTTCTGCGCTCTAGTTGATTTTTCAGCATTCTGGTTGACTGGTTGACTTTTCTGGTTGACTAGTTGACTTTTCTGGTTTCTGGTTGACTGTTCTGCACTCCAATCATTCGGTACTTCAATTCTTCTTTCAAATCATTCAATTAGCCTACAAAATCAAGGGAATCTTGCACAAAACCATTAAATTCACTTTCAACTCTCTTATTCACAAAACTAAAGCAAAAATATGAGTTCAAGCTAGTTTCTAAGTCTTAAAGGTTGCTTTCAGTATCAATTTTAAGCATAAAAATAACGGTTTTTCAACCGTTATCACAACCCCAAACTTAAAACTTTGCTTGTCCTCAAGCAAACAAGATGTAACTCAATCTTCCATCAATCCATATAATGGTTCACCACATTAAAAAATCCTTCTTTCAAGACAAGTAAATACTCAATTTAGCTCATCATCAAGACTTCAATCAAGATGTGCACATGCTTTTAGTGATCACTCAAACACATACTATCCAACAAATGCTATTTTCATGAATGATCAATTAACTAAGCAAAGATGTTCTTATGTGTTCATGGAATCTATCCTCTCTAGATAAAGTGTTTCACACAAACACACAAGTGTATAGGAGATATTCACTCTACTATTATAATGTCACATGAATCAACTTTGCCTTTCATTTAACCATAATAAAAAACAATTACAAGAACACATCATCACAAGGACTTTTCAATGGCTTATAATGTGGCTAGGCTAGCAAGAAAATTGGTTTTTCTAGATCACAAAACCCTTGAGTTAAGAGAATCATATAAACACAACCATTCTTACTTATTCCCAACTTTCCTTTGCATTGAGCTTTGTTTTTTCTTCTCTTTTCTTTCTCTTTTTCTTTTTCTTTTCACATACTTAATTCTTAGCTCTTAGCTCAATGCTTTCAATTTCCCTTTCATAGCTTCCCAGCAACCCCAAACTTGGACATTTGTCAATACCACAAAATATTTTCTACTTAACTCAAGGTAAAGCTTTTCACAAGGGGTTTTCAAATTATGTTCAAGGCTACGGGTTCAAATGATAGAACACATAATGCTCTCTTTTAGTGGGCTAAATTTATGAATTTGGCTAATAAAAGGGTTACCAACAAATGGCCTTGATCATATGATGCAAACAAGCAAGTAAATCAATCATAGAAAACCTGGGCAAAGTCATTCATGCTTTCACAGTAATAGTATTCAACAATAACAACTCTGGAGCTCAAAACCTCACATATAAGCTCATTCACATTCCACATATAACATCCTGCTTAGAATCATAATCACAATCACAACATCTTGCATTTGTTCACAATGCTTGTGAACCACCTGTATAAGCATATAATGTGCACATTCTCAACATCAATCAGTATCAAAGCATCATCAGGCATTACTTATCAAACAACAATCATAAGCAAACCATCATAACAGACAAAATTTCCAATTAAGTACATCAAACCCTATTCTACAAACATAAGTGATTGATAAAACAAATCCTACTCTAGTGCTTTGAAAAACTCAGCCCCATCAATGATGCTCTCTCCCAACCCCAAACTTAGATGGAAAACTAGTGAGAAAGTGAGTGGAAGGGAGATTTTCTAAAGAGGAATGAAAGGAAAAATGTATAGAACCTTTGTAAAAGTGTTTAGGAGTGTGTGTGAAGAGAAGAATCTGGAAATAGAGGCCAAAACGTGACATAGGGTATAAAAATACCCTAATGGGCTCGGGTTCCACTAAGGGGCAACCTAAGCCCATTCAACGACACTACCGCTCAACGGTAGTTTGCCGCTCAGCAGCACTTTCGTGAAGTGCTCTTCTTCTTCCTAGCTTAACCTAGGTGCCTTCTACTCATGCCCCTCACTTGCTCCCTATAATTAAGTTCTCAGATCACTCAAACATTCAATCCCTATCATGCAACTAAAACAGAATCAAAACAACCAATGCAGATAAAATCAATCAACTGGGTTGCCTCCCAGGTAGCGCTTGTTTAATGTTACGAGCCTGACCCAAAATCCTCCAGCACCCTTCAGTAGATGCAAATCTTCCTTACTAACACCCATCAGTAGGTGTATACAAACATAGTATCCTTCAGTAGATACTCTTTCGCCTAACATCCATCAGTAGATGTAAACCCTATAACAAACTTATAACAAAAACAAAAATACCCAAAAGTTCAAAATTACATCACCAAACCAAAAATTAAAAGTTCTTAAATCACTAGGTTGCCTCCCAGCAAGCGCTCTTTTAACGTCACTAGCTTGACCAAATAAAGCTCATGTTCCATCTTCTTTTTCTTCTTTCTACTGAACTTCTTCAGAAATTTGATCAAACTAGGAACTTGTTGCAATGTCTCAATCATAGGAACTTTAATCTCCAACTTCTTGAAGATTTCCATGAAGCACTTAAATTTCTTTTCCTTCCTATGATACTTCTTTGGATGAGGAAGAGGTTTTTCATATGATTCTTTCTTTTTTTCTCTCGACCTCTTTTTCTTTTCTCTCACTTTCTTTTTTTCTTTTCTTTTTTTACTCACTTTCTCAATCTTCACACATATTTTCTCTTCTTCTTTCTCTTCTCTCTCTTTTCTCTCTTCTTTTTCCAACTCAACTTTTTCAATATTTACATTCACTAGCACTTCACACTCTTTCCTAGGGTTAACCTCAGTATTAGCCCTACAATTCTTGTTAAGCCTTTCTTCCAACTGCTTAGTAATTTGACCCATTTGAATCTCCAAGTTTTTAATAGCAGCTTCATTGCTCTTTTGAGTAGATTCAGTTTTTTGTATGAACTGATGAAGAGTTTCTTCCATCCTTATTGATCTTTCATTAAGTATAGAAATTTGTTGCCATAAGGTTGGTTGTTGTTGCTTGTGAAATTGCCCTGATTGTCCAGCTTGCCCACTTTGTCCTTGACCAATACTTGGGTGTGGTTTCCACCCTTGATTGAAGTTCCCCCAACAGTATGAAAATTGATTGGCCATGAAGTTAACATCCTCTGAAGCTTCTACTGGAAAAGCGTATTGACCATTGATATGATCACCACCACATAATTCACACATCTGTGGTTGAACCTGTGCAACATTCTTTAACTCTTTTGGAAGTTGTGCAAGTATCTTTGTGAGATTCTCCAATTGTTGAGTTAGTATCTTGTTCTGAGCTAGCAAGGCATCATTGGATTGCAACTGTAGAACTCCTTTTTGTTGAATAGGTGCTCCTCTTTCACTGTTCAGCTCATTATCATTAGTAGCCATGTTTTCAATTATTTCCATGGCTTCCTCTGGAGTTTTCCATTTGATATTGCCTCCAGCTGAGGCATCAAGCATCATCTTGGTTTGTGAACCAAGACCTCCAAGGAAGGTTAGGACTATTTCCACTTCGTCAAATCCATGTGTGGGAGTCTTTTTTAATAGGCTTTTGTATCTGTCCCATGCATGACCTAGTGATTCCTCCATGCCTTGCCTGAAAGATGAGATCTCTTGCTTTCCTTTGTTTACCTTAGATTATGGGAAGTATTTGTTCAAGAACTTTGTCACCACAGCTTCCCACTCTGTAAAGCTCCCTTCTGGAAAAGAGTTCAACCAAAGCTTAGCATTGCCTCCTAATGAGAATGGAAACAGAATAAGTTTGATTGCTTCGTCAGGCACCCCATTTATCTTCACTGTATTGCATATTTCATTAGAGTTTGTGAGGTGCTCATATGGGCTTTCATGTGACAACCCATTAAATTGATTACTCTTAACCAGTTGGATTAATGCCGGTTTCACCTCCATGTTGGCTGCATTAACCCTCGGTCTTGCTATGCTGTTAAAATGTTAAGGGCCAACCACATTGGTGTAATCTCCAAGAGTTCTTTTGACATTATTATTCTCCATCTTCTCAGTGCTATGGTAAGAACCTTGTGGTGAAGGTTGTAAGAGATCTTCCGGAGGAGGGAAAAGTTCTCTAGATGTACGGATTCTTCTCCTCTGTCTTTCTCGTCTAAGCCATCAAGAAGAGGTTCCGAGGTTTTCTTGCTTCTAGTTTGAATTGCTTCCTGCATACACAAGAAAACAAGTCCCTAGAAAAATTTGTTAGCACAAAAAGATAGAGAAGATATAAAATAAGAGATAAGAAGACAAAAGATAGAAAGATAGAAGATAAAAATAAAAATAAAAATAGAAAAAATAAAAACAGAAAACAGAAAAAATAAAAACAGAAAATAAAATAAAATAAAATAAAATAAAATAAAATAAAATATCAACCGAAAAATAAAAACAGAAAATAAAAACAGAAATTCAAAATTCGAAATTTAAAATTCAAAATTCAAAACAAGTCAAAGATAATCAATAATCACACAAATAAACTAGTTAAACCACGAGTCCCCGGCAACGGCTCCAAAAACTTGATGACAAATTTATGAACACCGAAAAACGGTGCCACAAACTTGTTTAACAATCGGCAAATGTGACCGAATCGTATCAAGTAATAAAACAAGGTAAGACCAAGTATCGTTTTCCCAAAGGACTCACGGCCTAGTTTAGCTATATGATTTGTTGATTATTTAAGACTTAAGAACAAATTGATTGTAGGTTTAAATGCAAAAGACAATAATTTAAATATGTATGCATGAATTTCATCAATGGAAAAGAGGAATACAAACACATTAATGAATTAGATGGATGAGTATGTTGTTGGGGTTATCAATTTCATCTTATCCACTCTCATATATTTTAGGAATTCATCATTCTTTTCATCAATGCTAATGACACTCTCTAAATCACCTTGCAAGAAGGCCTATCCTTAATTACGAGCTCATACAATTCCTAGCATTCCTAGTAATTAGTTCTAAAGTGCAGGAGCTTAAAGGCAAGCAATATGATATTGGGAGAAATTCCCCAGATCTAGATTTCCCCATACGTTTTCGTATCGACAAAATCAATAATCATGACAATGAATGAGTTAAACAAAGCAAGCATTAAGTAAAGAGGAAAAACCCTAACTAATGATGAAAGAAAGCATGTATCTTAAAGTAAGATGTTAACACAAATTCCATATATGAGAGTTTCACAAGACTACATTGATTCCCCAACAACAATACAAGGTTTAGTTCACCATATTCATGGCGAAACTAGATGAACAATAATGAAAGAATGAAAGAGATAGAAAAACCCGAGAAAGAGAAGAGGAGAGCCGTCACCATCTCCCAATCTACCTCCAAGGGGTGAAAAGTGTGCTTCTGCTTCCTCCCAGCCAAAGATACAAACCCTAGGACGTGCAAGTCCTTAAATGGGGCATAAAAATAACATAAGACAAGTCCAAGCCCATAAAAACAAAAGAAAACCAGTCCAAGCCCACTTAGAATGGCGCTCAGTGGTATTTTACCGCTGAGCGGTAATACCGCATGATCCATTTTGCCCCCAACTGTTGTTTTTGCCCCTCGGCGGTGATTTTGGCACCTGAAAAGTGCCAGTCAGCGGTATTTTACCACTCAGTGCCACTCGGTCACACTTTTTCTGCATTCTGGTTGATTTTTCAGCATTCTGGTTGACTAGTTGACTTTTCTGGTTGACTGGTTGACTTTTCTGGTTGACTGATTGACTTTTCTGGTTTCTGGTTGACTTTTCTGCACTCCAATCATTCGGTACTTCAATTCTTCTTTCAAATCATTCAATTAGCCTACAAAATCAAGGGAATCTTGCATAAAACCATTAAATTCACTTTCAACTCTCTTATTCACAAAACTAAAGCAAAAATATGAGTTCAAGCTAGTTTCTAAGTCTTAAAGGTTGCTTTCAATATCAATTTTAAGTATAAAAATAACGGTTTTTCAACCGTTATCAATTGCCTCCCAGGTAGCGCTTGTTTAACGTCACGAGCCTGACCCAAAATCCTCCAACACCCTTTAGTAGGTGCAAATCTTTCTTACCAACATCCATCAGTAGGTGTATACCCTTTTCATCAACACTCATTAGTAAGTGTCTGCTAGCATAGTATTCTTCAGTAGATACTTAGTCACCTAGCATCCATCAGTAGATGTTATACCATAAAGTCTCAAAACAACATAAATCAATGTCCCAAAGTTTATAAAATTACATAACCAAAATAACAAAATCAAAGAAATTAATGTTCTCAAATAACTGGGATGCCTCCTAGTAAGCGCTCTTTTAATGTCATTAGCTTGATCCAATAAAGCTCAAGTTCCATCTTCAATGTTGGTGTTCATCTTTCTTTCATCACACCAACTCATCAACTACTTCTGGTCCACCTTTTTGACTCTTCTTGAAGATGTAGCCTCAATCTCAATCACTCCATTCTCTTTAAAATCTTTTTCTACCCACAACTTGTTCTTGAATCTTACAGGTGTGCCAAGTTTGAATTGTGCCTCCATCAAGTCATCATGAACCTTTCTTCCTTTGCCATCTTTTTCTTCTTCCCTAACTTGTGACAAGAAACAATTTTTACCTTTGAAGACCGGCTTTGGAGCTTTAGAACTAGTCAAGTGTGCATCTTTACATGCAGCTTTATGACTGGCCTCCTTCTCTTAATTCTGCTGCTCCACTTTGAAGACATTAAAGATCACCTTTTCTCCTCGGTCTTGAAGCACTATAATCCCATAATCCACATTGATGATTACCTTTGCCGTTTTCATAAACGGTCTTCCAAGAATAATTGGGATCTTCTCATCCTCCTTCATCTCCATCACCACAGAGTCTATCAGGAATTTTAGTTTGTCTATGCAAACCACCACATCTTCTGCCACACCATAAGGTTTCTTGGAAGATCCATCCGCCATTAGCAAAGTCACCTTTGTTGGTTTGACTTCAAAATTACCAATTCTTTTCAGCAGAGATAAAGGCATCAATTAGGGCTTTCCTTATATTCTCCTTCCCAATGACGCAAGGAATAGTAAACAATTCTGGATCTTTCACTTTTGGACGAAGTGGCTTCTTCTCGATATTACTGCAATCTCCCTTTTCATCTAGATATCTCTTCTTTGTGGAGACTTGCTTCATGTGCTTTGCATAAGCTAAAATTTGTTGCAGTGCTTCATTCAAAGGTATAATAATCTCCAATTTCCTAAAGATATCTTTAAAGCGCCCATATTATCTCTCTTTTTCAATCTTTTCACTCCCCTTAGGATAGGGAAGAATTTTTTCATTTTTCTCAATTTTTTTCTCTCCCCTCTTCTTGTCTTTCTCTTTTCTCTCATCCTCACCTATTATCTCTTCTTCTCTCTCCATTGTCTCTTTTCTCTCTTCTTTTTCTTCTTTTGTTTCTAACTCAACTATCTCTTTTTTCTCATCCACCCTCTCAACATCTGCACTTACAATAGCTTTACACTCTTCCTTAGGGTTAACCTTAGTATTAGCCCCAAAAATCTTGTCAGGCATATCTTCCAGCTTTTTAGCCATTTGACCAACCTATATCTCCAAATTTCTAATTGCAGCTTTAGTGCTTTTATGGTTGGAAATAGTCACCTGAATAAATTGTTGAAGAGTTTCTTCAAGCTTTGATGATTTCTCATTCAATGCAGATACTTGTTGCCATATTGATGTTTGCTACTGTGATCTATTGAATTGTCCTGCTTGTCCATTCTGACCTTGACCCATGCTTGGGTGAGGTTTCCACCCTTGGGATTAGTTCCCTTGGCGGTATTGAAATTGATAAGCCATAAAATTGACATCTTCTAAGGCCTCCACTGGAAAAGCACATTGACCATTGATATGGTCACCACCACATAGTTCACAAAGTTGTTGTTGAACCTGAGCAACATTCTTTAGCTCCTTTGGCAACTGAGAAAGTGTGTTTGTCAAATTCTCCAACTGTTGAGTTATAATTTTGTTTTGTGCAAGAAAGGCATCATTTGATTGCAATTGTAAAACTCCCTTCTATTGAATTGGAGCTCCTCTCTCATTATACATCTCAATATCATTAGTAGCTATGTTGTTAATCAATTCAGTGGCTTCCTTTGGATTCTTGCATTTAATATTACCTCTAGTTGAGGCATCTACCATCAACTTGGTTTGTGAGTCAAGACCTCCAAGGAAAAGAATGACTATTGTTGCTTCGTCAAAGCCATGAGTGGGCGTCTTTCTCAACAAGCTCTTGTACCTATCCCAGGCTTGACCTAGCGTCTCCTCCATGCCTTGTCTAAAAGAAGAAATCTCTTGCTTCCCTTTGTTGATTTTGGATTACGGAAAGTATTTGTTAAGAAACTTTGAAACCATGGCTTCCTATTCAACAAAGCTACCCTCCGGAAAAGAATTCAACCATAGCTTTGCATTGCCTCCCAATGAGAAAGGAAACAAACTAAGTTTTATAGCTTCATCCGGTACACCATTGATCTTCACAGTGTTGCAAATCTCGTTGAATGTGGTTAGATGCTCATATGGGCTTTCATGTGATAGCCCATTAAATTGGTTGCTCTCTTTATCAATTGTATCAACGCTGGTTTCACCTCCATGTTTGCAACATTGACCCTCGGCCTAACAATGCTATTAAAGTGATGAGGGCCAACAACTGTGGTATAATCCGCCAGAGTACATCTAACATTGTTCTTTTTGGCCATATCTTCCGTACTCTGGTTGGATCTTTGTGGTGAGGGTTGTAGAAGTGTTTCTAGAGAAGGAAATACTTCTCTAGAAGTTCAGATCCTTCTTCTCCTTCTACTTTCGTCCAATCCTTCAAGAAGAGGTTCTAAAATTTTCTTGCTCCTAGTCTGAATTATGTCCTGCATACACAAGAACACAAAACCCTAGAAACAATTGTTAGACCAAGTATCAAGAAACAATTGTTAGACCAAGTATCAAGAACAATTGTTAGACCAAGTAGCAAGTGTACCGTATCGTATCAAGTAATAGTAAGACAAAGTATCGTTTCCCAATGGACTCACGGCCTAAACAATAATGTGATTTGTTGATTAAATTAGACTTGTAAATGAAAACATTGTTGTTCAATTACGAAAAATAAACATGAATGCAAAGTTTTGATCAATGGAATAAAAAGATGCAAAACCGATTGATGTAGAATATGAATGATTATGTTGTTGGGGTTTCTAATTCATCCTATCCACTCTCATGTATTCAAGAATTCATCTTTCTTCATTAATGTTAATGTCACTTTCTAATTTATCTTAAACCCGATGTCTAGGTGAAGAAAGCCTACTCCTAATCACTAGTTTACAATGTCTTGTCTCCCTAGCAATTATTCATGCATTACATTCGCATAGAAGCTTAAAGGCAACCAATCCTCCTATCTTGATGTCTAGGCAATATTGCTCTTAGGAGAATTTCTTCAGTTCTAGATTTACTTATATGTGTCCATACAAATAACATATATGATCATGCAATTGAATGAGTTAAACAAAGCATGCATAGAGTATAGAAGAAAAACCCTAACAATTAATGAAAGAAAGCATATAGAATATAGAACCAATTCAATACATGAGAGTTTCAAAGGATTACATTGATTCCCCAACAACAATGAAGGTTTAGTTCACCATAGACATGGTGAAACTAGATGAAAAACAATGAAAGAATGAAAGATAGAACCCTAGAAGTTGAATAATAGAGCTTCAGCATCCAAAATTCTCCTCCAAGGGGTGAAGAAAGTGTGATTTTGCCTCTTTCTTTCCAAAGATACTAACCCTAATTCAACTAAAACCTTATATAGTTTCCTAAGGATTACAAAAAAATAGGGCCAAGCCCAAATTAATGGCGCTCAGCGGCACTTTTACCGCTCAACGGTAAGTGCGGTCTTTAAAATTGACGCTCAGTTGCAGTTTTGGCCCTCAGCAGCGACTGTAGGACTCCAGAGTGCCACTCAGCGGTATCTGCGGCTCTTCTTTTAAGCACTTTCACTTCCTTTCTTGAGTCCAGCTCCTTACTACTTCAACTTATTTCATCGAATTGATCTCAATTCCTGCAAAACAAGGAAAACCAATAAAACCCATCCAACTCTCTTATTTCCAAAACATATGCAAAAGCATGATTTCAAGCTAGTTTCTAAGTTATAAAGGTTGTTTTTGATGTCAAAATTAAGTATAAAAATAACAATTTTTCAACTGTTATCAATAATGTACGTCTATTTCTTAAACAGTCTAACATCATCATTTCATCTATAAATATAGCTTAAATTTCGCATAATCAATGTCCTCCTGTTTCTCTGTTGAACATATTAGGACTCATGGTTTTTATTTCCTTTGTGTTTTCTTTTCCTTAGATTTCAAAGCATTTATGTTCCTCAAATTGCAATTTGCTCACTTGAATTTCAAAATGCTGCATTCAGGTCTCAGTTCATATGAAGGTGGCCTTTGAAATTCAAGTCAATAAAATGCTTTTTATAGTAAAGAAATTATTAAGTTATCTTAGTGAAAGGGAAGCGCTTAGGAAAAAGAAATATGGATCACAGTATGTGTAATGCTGAAACAATTTTGAGAACTAAAATATATTTATAAAAAAGTTTTTAGCTTCATCATTTGGAAATGTATGAATCGTTTTTAAATTGTCTTTTAGTTGTTTTCTACCGTTAGATTTTAGAGCTATCTGATTTCTTATGGTGGAAACAACTTTAAGAGAAGTTAAATTTCAAATCTAGTTACACAGTTGACGTAATATTTGAAACAAAGAGATCTACGTCCATTATTGATACCACTCGACGTGTATCAAATGAATTTATTTACAACAATGCCACCGATTATTGTTAACGTTGGTCATTATGTTATTTGACGTTGAACGTGTGACGTTGCGCACCCTTATATACACTGAATTTAAAAATCTTATGTATACTGAGTTGTTTCTATATTATGAATTAGAATATAGGCTTAGAATTTTAGTATGGAGTCGGTTTTGTGTTTCTGTTCTGTGTCTGTTTTGCTTCTAATCTGATTGTAATCACTATGAATATGAATGAAATTGTACTACTTAACGAAATCCAAATTTGTTAACTTATTTCTTATGTTTTCTATAGCTCTTTCATGCGTCACCTTAACTTTTATGATGCCTTGGAAGAGTTATGAGGAAACATAAAAAATATGATATCAGAGTGACAAGTTACGACTAAATTTTATGAGTGGAGGACTAGATCAAGGATCCGCAGTTGTATTTATAGAAATGTACTTGATCTTTAACGTCAACTTTTACCATATGCAACGTAACATTCATTTTTCCCTACTTTTATCTTTTAAAACATTGATGTTTTTAAGAATTCAACGTAAAAAAACTTCAAGGATTTTAAAAAATAACCCATAATAACATTAAACAAAGGAAAAATATGAAAATATAACCACGAAAATTATATATTAAATTTCAAACAAAGTTCAAACATACAAAAATATACTAAAATATTAAAATATTACATTAATTTCAGAAAAATTAACTAAAATGGACTCTTCTTCCTAATCTGAGTCAGATGTCTCCATAGACTCATCTTCTGTTGTGTCGTGTTCATCATCAGATTGACATGCTGAGGGACTTATGAGAGCATTGTCTTCATCTGATTCTTGTGAATCATGATCAAAGATATTTCAACTTTTGAAATTCTTGTTGAAAGCCTTCAAAATTGATCCACAACAAATCTTTCAAACTCAGTCTGTGGAGTGAAGGTAGAAGGAGTTTCGTCAACATCCTTGAACACCCAGCCATCTTTTGTTTTCTTTAGACCATTATGTCTCAATGCCGCTTTTCCTATTTCATTTGATTCAGTGCACCAAATTTTTTTTTCACCAGTAAGATCAACTTGATTATGCTTCAATACACTGTTGATAAAAACACCATATGGCAGAATATGTCCATGACTACTTGTAATTTCAATCATGTGCTCACTCATAATAGCAACCAGTTGGTTGGTATCCGGGTTTTTATGGCATGAACCAAAAATAAATCTATAATAGTTAGACAATCACGTAAACATCTTTCAGGTAGTATTACCCAAGTAAGTACAAAAGCACACATTTTTTCTTCCATTTTCAAACCATCAAGTAGATATGGCTTGTATACCTTTAGCCTTGTTGGACTTCTCAAATATTCCTTATAAACTTTCTTCTTGTTGGTCCATTGGTTGAGTTCAGAATTTCTTTCATGAGACATGAAGCCTTATGTTTTAAGACTAGTAAAAGATAGCCATATTTCGTCATCAATTTTAATATCGACACCTTTCACCCGAGAGCATATAACACTATCGACAACCTTCAGATTGTGGTAGAAGACCTGTACCAGGTCAGGATAGCAATCACCAATCATTTCTACAAATTTTAGAAGACCAACATCTACAAGCCATTCTTGAAAGATAAACCCCTCCCTTCTGAATAATTCCACATCCAAGAACTTGTGAAGGACCACCTTAACACAGGAATTAAATAAAAAAAATAAAAACAATGGAGAATGTTTTTGAAATTCATAAGTGTTAACATTTTTCTCAGGATTTCCACCGTGCCTTCATCGTTAACAAATAAATGTCTTCGTTTAGTAGAGGAACTAATGGAAACCCTAAGAAAAAAGTTAACATGAATTTGGTTATGGAAGCTCTGTAGTGTAGGTTTTCAAAGGGTAGTTCCAAAGGATCCGAAAGTGTATTTAAAGAAAATGCTGGGAGCCACTTATGTGCCCAACTACTCTAGTGCCCATCAAGTCAATCCTTATATTGTCAGAGTTCCACATAATAAAACTTCGAACCCTTTAGAAATTCGTCGCCCATCAAGTCAATCCTTATATTATCAGAGCTCAACTTCAACCGCATAATAAAATGTCGAACCCTTTAGAAATTCGTCATTACTGAAATTTTTTTATTGGGATATATAAGATTGAAAATTTTAGTTGGGCCTGAAACTGATAAGATTTGATGCACAACTTTATAAATACTAGATTTGAAAACACCCTCAATGTTTTCTAAACTGAAGAGTTACAAACCCTAGAAATGTGAAAGACGTTCCAGAATCTGATCAGAAATGGCTTCTTCATCATCATCAAGAAGAAAATGGAAGGTTCCCCGGATTGCAACGAATGCTAATCCTACAGGTTGGATTAGTGACGAACACATTCAACGGAAGCTTTTTAGTCTAAGGAAGATTAAAACTGTGGTTTCTCACAGATATCTGAAACTGGTGAGGGTGTTCTACTCCAACTTAAAGATAAGTGATGAAACATTTTGTTCCACAGTCAAGCGAATTGATATAAAGGTTTGGATTGATCATCAGCAATTCTATCCCATCTCCGAATCTTGGAGTGTAAACAAAATAGATTTGACAAAAGCTTAAGAAGATGAGTGGGCTAAATGGTATGCGATGAAAATAGATTGTATGGTAGAATCGCTAAAAAGATTCTTGGGGATCAAGTAAATTGAAAGTTGATTGCAACAGAAGAATATGGATTTTCATTCTTTGATTTTAATTTTGTAATCAGTGGCTTCTTAAGCCATCTTTTGTTTTGCTGGTTGTAATCATCTTTTGAATATTAATAAAATTCTCTTTTGGCAATAACATTAGTGAATGGTGATTGAATTGTTTAAATTGATTAAATCACTTGTATGATTGTAATTGAAATTTTTAATGTTACATCATTACATTGAATATACCATTGCACTTTTTTTGCAATAGTACGTCGATTAGTAAAGCTACTCGACGTAATATTAATAGAAAAGTTATGAAACGAAGAGGTTAACGTCATTTTTCAGACTTCAACGTATTATTGTCAGCCAGATTACTCCTTTTATTTCTTTTTCCTTTAAACCAACAATAAACGTCCAATTTCTTAGGAATGTGACGTATATTTGGTTAACCAAATGCAAAGGTCGCTCCCTTTTTTTATTTATCCTTTTTAAATTCAAATAGAACGTTCAACTTTATATCGAAAAACGCAGTTGGTTAGGCTTGACAAATGTTGTGTTAGAAACGAAGAGATTCACGTCATATTTGGAAAATACATAGGGACATCCACGTTATTTGGGAAATACATAGAGATATCCACGTTATTTGGGAAATACATAGGGACGTCATTTTCCTTCAGTATTCGATGTAAAATTCTTTGAGGGATTTCTAAAAGAAATCCATTATTACGCAGGTTCATAAATGGAAATGAAACAAAGGAAAAACATAATAACACTAAACATAGCAAACAAAATGAAAATCAAACAACGAAAAGATCCGCGAGATTGTTAAAATGTAGAAGGATCTTTTTGAATGGAGGTTGTAGCGTTTTGAAAGGGTGCAAAATCCAAATCTTTCAATCTTTTTCTTTGGATTTCTATCACTCTTTCAAGCTCTTTGCCATGACGCACTCTTTCAAGCTATTCGCCATGACAAAGAATCAAACCACAAGAAAATTACTCGCTTTGGTGAACTTGAAAGAAATGATTGAGAAACAGAGAAGAAAGTTAACATATTGTTATGAGATATTTGGTGAATGGAGGTTGAAGCATTTTAAAAGGGTTAACATGAATTTGTTTACGGAAGTTCTGTAGTTTAGTGAAGGAGGAGTAGCGTTTTGAAAGGATGCAAAATCCAAATCTTTCAACCTCTTTTTTTGGTTTTCTATACTCCTTCAAGTTTTTTTGTTTCCTTGAAGGAGATAACAAAAAACACAAAGAAAAAAATTAATAGATGGAGTTCATAGCAGAAATTTTATAAATAGATGCCTACAGGTTATCTAAGGCTGTGAAACTGTATTTATAGAAAAAAAGAATAACTGTTGGGAAAGGCCTGATGTGGGGTAACCTTTGGCTTCAATAATAAAAGGTAGTCTGAAGGCAAAAGGTCACTCCTTTTTTCTCTTTTCCCTTTTAAATTATCATAGAACATCGAACTCTAGGAGACTTCGACGTGAAAGGATTGTGAGAATTCATTTTGTGCTATTACCAGAGGTTTTGAATTGACTCTATAAATATAATGCTTAACTCTATACAATTGCACAATTTGATCATTTTTGAATAATTCATTTTATCAGATGATTTAAAAGAAAAAAAATTAAAAACATAATTTCTGGCAAAAAAAGCGTCGTTATACACATGACTTTGTCGTTCCTTTTTTTTTATTTTTATCTTTTTATCTTTTTCCTTTTTAACCTCCAATAACAATTTGTTTTTAAATGGAATTTTATGAATGGAAGTTGTAGTGTTTTGAAAGGCCTTGGAGTTGTTACAAGTTAACATAAAGAAACCTTGGAGTTGTCACAAGAAATTTTATAAATGGATGTCTACATAAATAATTATTGTTGGGAAAGGCCTAATATGGGCTCCAATAATAAAGGACAATCTACTTAAATGATATATGGGAACATGTAGTTTGCTGCTAGAAATGAAGAGGTTGACGTCAATTTCTTCAGACTTCCAAAGTGGTTTTTTGGTTTAATTCTTTTTTATTTTAATCCAACACTAAACTTCTAATTCCTTGGGTATCTGACGTATTATTCGTTATCCAAGGCAAAGGTCGCTATCTTTTTTCTTTTTCCTTTTTAAATTCCCATACAACTTCTAACTCTAAGGATCTTCGACGTGAAAGGCATTTGAGTGGTTCTCTGTTCTGTTATGGGACGTTGAACTTTGACATTATATGCGAGTACGACACGTCAAAGCCAAATACCCACATAATTTGACTTCACTTAATAAAACATCGAAGCCACGAGTACAAAGATGTTTTTTCGTTTGGTTTAGAAGAAAAAATTAAAAACATAATTTATGAAAAATACAACGTCCAACGAAAAGAAGAATTCGACGTTCTGTGGTTGGTTTAAAAGAAAAAGAAAAAAATTAAAAAAAGTAACTAAATAACAAATCATCTAAACGAGTTTAAAACTGACATTTTATGGGTTGATTTAAATGAAAAATAAACAACTAACTGCTAGATGTGATATACAACGTCCTTCTTTTGTTACGGTTGACATCATATTAATTAAATCAATATTTAGTATTTATTTATTTTGTATTGGACGTCGACTGCTTCCTTATGGACGTTATGTGATTACGACAAGCACGTCCCAACTTGTTCGACGTTTTGTATTGTTTTAAACGTCGACCCCATAAAGTGTGGGATGTTCTGTTTGATTTATAAGAGAAAAGAAATAAAGAATAATTAAGGGATTTATTCTTTGGCTTCATGTTGGCATATAAAATGTCAAATATTTGTCATGGTTGACGTCAAATGTGGGTAGGAGTAATACTACTAGAAGCAAACCACTATTTCGCTATTTTTTATTTTAAATTGAACGTCAGATGTTTCTTAAGTTGACATTATGTGATTCTAAGGTCATTGTTTTACATCAATCTTGCCTTATTTGACGTTAAGACATTTTAGATTACGTTGATATGCTTCTTGTTTGACGTTAATACATTTTAGACGACGCACTACTTTAGCAATTGACGTGGAGCCAATCAATTTATTTACGACAATGCCACCAGTCATTTTTAACATTGGATATTGAGTGCTACGACGTTGAACGCATGACGTTATACGTTGTTTTTCCACTAGTGAGTACTTGGTATCTTTTCAAAAGGGCTTAAACGATCTACATGTATAAAAAAATTGACAACCACTAAGTTGTTTTGACACGCAATGCAAAGCATTAGATGCACAATGTTTCAAACAACAAAAGTAAACAAGAAAAAGAACATATCTACTAGCATACATTTCTACTTTACTCTGTGCAGACGCCTATTTCATGTATCCACATGCTCTATCATGAACCAGTCAGAAGTGGACGTTGAAAACAAAGAAGACATTTATGGAATGTTCTCTCCATCAAAAGTCGTGTTGAAGAGTTCGTACAACCTACTTTGGTTAAAGTACTACAAAAATCATGTATGCTCTAACATGTTGACTTTAACATATGGTTACTACCTACTAAAAGGCTACAAAGATCTGAAGATTGAAAACAAGCATTGTCTAACGGATCTTTTCCATGGAGCTTATAAATATAAGATTTCTTAGAAAGAATATCGAAAAATGATAAGCACATGAATAATGAAAAGATTAAAGAAAAACTCACTCGTGCAAGAACATAAACTCTGAGTATACACTCCCAAGCATTATATAGTCATAAGCTTACATATGTAAGAAGAGAGAAAATCCTATAAGGTTTATTAGATTAAGTTGTATAGTAAACATGTCCTCTTTGTGAGAGTTATCATCTAAGATTTGTAAACAATCGGATTGATTGTATATTCTGAAGAGAATTCAAACACCTTGTGGTTAGCTCAGTTGAGTTAAATGCTTATTAGTCAATGTAACAGGTGTTACCAAGATTGACTAGTGTAACTAGAAGTGATGTTAATACTCAGTTCTAGTCAGCATAACAAGTGTTACCAAGATTGACTAGTGTAACAAAGTGTGGTGCTAATACTCAGTTCTGGTCAGCGTAACAGGTGTTACCATGATTGATTAGTGTAACTAGTTGTGGTGCTAATACTCAGTAGTAATCTTTTGATATTATAGTGGACTCCTCTAAAAGGTCTTCGAGGAGAATTGGACGTGGCTTAGTTGAGTGAACTAGTATAAAAATAATTGTGTGTTTATTGTTTTAGCTTTACAAAACATCTTATTTATAAACACTACAATTGCTTGAGAAGTTAACCTTTTATAAATGCTCTTGTCATCACGCTATTTTCTTTAAGAGTTGTCTTTCTTAAACGCTACAATAGCTTTGCTAAATACTTGAAAAACACTCTATCTCTTAACGTTGTGGTTTAAATAGTGCCTTATAAATCAAATGTCTAACAACTTGTGTAAACCGTCTAACCGTCACCAAAGTTGTTAAATGTCCATGTGCGAAAAAAAAATTCATAACATTATTCAACCCCTTTCTAGCGTCTTTTTGTAATTTCAAATATAGTTGAAAGGAATGAGATTGTAAAATCAATAAATTCTTTTAAATTTGAAAACAAAAGATTGATATTTTTTCATCATCATTTCCGAATAAATTCCAATTTTCAATATACTTTTGAATTTAACACTATGTTCCTTTCATACTTTAAAGTTAACTTTCAAAGTTGTTTCGGTTTGTAGAGTAAAAGTTTTTCGGTCTTAAGTTGACTAGACGACAATACCGTCTAAAAACTGTAAAAAATTATATTTAAGATATTGTTTACTACTAGTTACCACCATTAACATACTTACGCAAATTATAATATATATTAACATCAAGGAAGTATGCGTAACCTTTTATAAAAAATAAAAATAAACAATACGCTTTAAGCAAATATAGAAGAATAGATGCATACTTTTGTTTAATTTGAAAACATAAAAGTGTCAAAATAGCTGCAAGTATACCAAAAGTAATAAAATGTGAGAAAAGTCGTATTTATTTATGGACTACTCAATTAATAAATCGTTTTTTAAGAACTAAAGAAATTAAGAATTTGTTCATTTTTAGTTTATTTTAAATAGTGGAAACAATTAAAAATATTAATGTAAAGTGGTTTAATTAAGATTAGGTTTAATGTTTCGGTAAGTTTTTTTTTCGACCAGAACCTCAAATAGGTCCCTTTCTTATTCGTTTTCTTAATTGGGTCCTTATTTTTGAAAAATTGAAACAAACAGAGGCTTGCCATCAAATTGGACAAACGTCGTTTAAGTGGGGTGTACATGGCATGTTGATTGTCTTTTTTTTAAATGATGTGGCATAGTTTATGTTGTAATAACATAATCTGATGAGGAAATTTATAACTTTTGAATTAAAAAAGTTGAATTAAAAAATTCGGAGAGCTTACCCCTTTCTTCGAAAAAAATTGGGGGTACTTACCCCTTTCTTCTTCAAATTACGGTTCTTTCATAGGGTTGATGTTTGAAGAGATTTGGGACAAAGATGTTGGGTTCTCTGACTCATGGCTCTCTTGCGGTAGATGGAGGTTCGAAGGATTCGCTCACGGAGGTGTTGTTTGAATGGGTTGTTGCTGTTTCTGGTTCTGTGATTCTAATTTCTCTTTGCAGGTTGGATCGCTATCTCTGTCGCGACACCCATAGAGGTTGCACGATTGAACTAGGATGCAATTTAGGTTTCACGAAAGTGCTAGTGTTCATGCATCAATGGAGGATGCGTGAAACTTAGGTTCGCCATGGTTGCTGACTTTGGGTGGCTCGTGATTTGGATTCATGGTGGGAGCAATGGTGATGAACAAAGAAAATGATGATTGTCGAACTGGGTTTCGCAATTAGGAGTCTCTCGCGTCTTTGTGGTTTGTGCATGGTGGTCATGACTGGTGGTTGTGGTGGCACGTGTAAGTTGAGATGCAGTGGTGGTGTCCTCACGACGGCTCACAATTGAGGCGCGACGGCCATCAACTTCCTCTTTCACCATTGATGGACGTTTAGTGAACCCTAAACTCTTGAACAAAGTTCTTAATTTTCAGAAACAATGCAGTTATGGTTGTGAGAATGATGAAGATGGTGGTTGAATGGTGCTAATGGTGGCTGGTGCGGAAAAGGATTGAGGGAGGAGGATGGTGGCCGATGAAAACCCTAATTTTAAAAAACAATTAAGTTCTATTAACTTTTCTTAATTGTTTTTAATTTTAAAAAAACAAAAATTCATGCTAGACTCAACTAAAATTATCTAAAAATTTGCCACGTCATTTAAAAACTAACATCAGCATCCACGTCAACATAATTCTAACGCCCGTTAGTCCAATTTGACGGTAAGCCTTTATTTGTTTCAGTTTTTCAAAAATAAGGACCCAATTGAGAAAACGAATAAGAAGGGGGCCTATTTGAGATTCTAACCAAAAAAAAAGGACCTACCAAAACATTAAACCTTAAGATTACAATATATCGATACAACATATCGATACGACTAAAATAGTAAAAAGAACTCAACAAATGGACTATTTCATAATTTTGGCCCAAAAGAGATGTCTTCATAGTGTTGTGGTCAAAAAAAGTCTCCAAGAAATAGATATGGGAAATTTCTTCCTGCATCCCCACTGTTCCGTCTTGCACCTCCATATTGTTTAAAATTCCAATTATACTCTTAATATAATTATAATTTTAGGTTGTGCAATTCGTAGATATTTCATATTGTATATGTAGTGCAAAATTATATTCTAAATTATATAATCTATAATGTAAATTTGCAACATAATTTAGAATGCAAATTAAATTCCCGTATATTCTACAATGAAAAATTACATTCAAGATTATAAAATCCATAATGCAAATTTGAAAAATAATTCGTAATGTAAATTTTTTATTATACAATTCGTAATGTAATATTATATTTTGGATTATACAATTTATAATACAAATTTGAGTAATCAATTTAAAATATAATTTATATTTCAAATTATAATGTAATTTATATTTTAGATTATACAATCTATAAATTTAATATTATTTATTAAAATTGTAGTTGGAAAATAGAACAAAGTGTAGAAATTGTTTTTATCTTAAAGAATGCAAGGAGATAGTTGTAAAAGGCAAAAACAAAGGTGAATTTGTTAGTCTTTTTCAGCCGAACTTGGTGAGAAAGACCATGATAGTTCTATAAATCTATTTTACTCCAATGACTTTTTTATGATCAAGTCTGTCCACCAACTCCCACGTATGATTTCATTCAATCATTTTGAGCTCCTCTTTAACTATGGTTAGTCACATCCTATTCGTATCCAACCTCTGACATGTTCGCCATCCACATCTTCATTCTTCTCCTCAACTTCAAGCTTATTGTTGTATTCATACTAACCATTAGTTTGTTGTTGTGTGGGAGATAGATCCTATACGCCTTTGAAATTAAGTGATAGCCTAAAAACATTCTAGGTTTTTCTCTTAATATAGGAATATAATAGAAACAAAAGCAACTAAATGTCTTTAAATTAAGTAGCTCAAGTTTGTAACCGAACCTTCAAAAGGTATTCTTTGTTGTAAAGCTTTCGTTGGTAGCCTATTCCGTAAAAATATTATTGAATATACAACTTCCATAATCTTCCGATTTTTCCCTTTTGCAATGTCATTTTGTTGAGGTGAATGGTACTCTACACCTGCATCTTTACAAAACTTGCTAAATTTCTTATAGCTATATTTAGTTTCATTGTCAGATTTGATCACCTGCAACTTGCATATGCTTTGAGTTTCCACCCAAGTCCAAGGTAAAGGTTTTGGTTAATTTAAGGAACATATAAAATATCTTAAATCAATTTCAAACTTGTTTGACCTTCAATTGTCATTGTTACTTTGTCTTTTACTGCAACATATGTTTCATTACCAATTATGGCTTGAAAGTGCAGTTTTGTCAACTTCTTTAAAGAGTTCTTCATCATAACTCGTGTGGTTTGTGTAATCACTATCCATTAGCCAACTTTCTGTGAAACTATTGGTAGGAAAACATGTAACAACAAACAATTGTTCTTGTTCTTCTTGTGGTTGGTTCTCGACAACCTTCACTTCTCTTGTTGATGAGACTCGTAATTATTTTCCTTGTGACCTAACTCACGACACCTATGACACCTTGTATCTAGTCTCCACCACCACTTTTTTTTATGGATTATTGGTTTTTCTTACAACAAGGACAAGACGAAAAAACCTCAGTATTATTACTCTAGTTGTTGATCTTGTTTAAACTTTCAATGTCTTTTTTCTTGATTTTTTCGATTTATTAATTTTCAATAGTCACTAATCAACACGTCCATCTTTTATATTAAATAAAATATATAAAATGTAGTCTACTATATTAAGACCAAATACTAATAGTAGTCTATTTTGACTGCCGTTTTTAATCAATGATTGTTAGAAAAATTGAATACACATTCAGCCATCAATATTTGAATTACGCATGATTAGCTGTAATATGCGTAAATTATGGTGCAAAGAAAACATGCGCAATGTTTAAAAATCAAATCCTGAAATTGTCACCGAAGACTTTACATAACTAACCGCACATGCTATGATTCTTAAGATCAAATAAATAAAGACAAAACTTATCTGTTCGGCCGTATTGGTGTCAGGAAACGGCTGGTTCACCATTATCCAATCGACTGAGAATTTAACAACGAATATTTACTTTTCGAAGATTTCAACGAGAAAACATAAAAGAAAAGGTCCAAAAAAGTGGAGTACACACCGGAGGTAAAGAGAAAAGAATTGAAACAAATCCGTTTCAAATCAAAACACAAACACTGTCGATTAATCAATGATGTCGCTTTACAAGAAATACTGTTTTGTTTTTCTAATAATAAAAGAGAAAAATAGGAGAAAAGAATATAATGATCAGCCCAAAATAAGGCAAGAAACCAATTAAGAGGAGAGACAAGATGGATACAAAGAATGAGAAAATAACAACAATGGGTCGAGGAACCAAAAATAAAAAACTAATTCCCAGACGCATGTACAAAAATTTCAAACGGATATTGAACACAGATCGTCAAAAACTTGTCTGATGTTAGGCCTCTCATTTACAGGGAGAATACACCTGAGAGATATTGCAAGCAGTTCATCCATCTCTTTGGAGGATTCTTCCCCACCTGCAATGTCTCTGTCGATACAGTCCATTACCCTTCCTTCTCGCTCACAGAGCCTAACCCAATCTGTAAGATCAACAGCACCTGACTGCCCCGATATTATGTCACCTGCACTTTTTCTTGTCAACAATTCCATTAGGATCACACCAAGAGCATACACATCGGCCTTAAACGAAGGAACCGGTTTGGATGCAGCAGCAAGTTCCGGAGCACGGTATCCAAGTGCTCCAAGGTTGAGTATCTGCTCTGCAATTCCAGCCGGAGTCATCAGCCGGTGAAGACCATAGTCAGTAAGACGAGCGCTGAAATCAGGGCCTGCCAAAACTATATTCGTGGGCTTCAGATTTCCATGGGGAAGTCCTCGGTCATGAAGGTATAGAAGACATCGTGCAACATCAACAGCAACTTTTATTCTCTGGCTGAATGATAACGGGGAGTACCTTCTGGGTGTGCTCTCTGTGCAAACAGATACATTGATATTACATTCAGCTAACAAAAAGTTCATATCGTGTCAAAAAAATCCTGAGCAGAGAATTCGAGAGCTTTAAATATGTTTTATGCTAACTGTCTGACAAGCGGTACCTCAAAGATACCATGACAAAAATATAGCCATGGAGCCATGGAAATCTCTACAATACACCTAGAAATAGCCATGGAGCCTGTACAAGAGTTACAAAACCACTATCCGAGATGACCCTTTGTCTGCCAGCTATTGAGAAGGCAGGTGAAAATTGACAAATGACAGATAAGATTGAAGGCAGCATCATGTTGTTTTAACATTTTTTTTATTTCAAATGAAAAAAGAAACAAGACGTTATAGCAGGTCCAATTTGATCAAGCTACATGTTTCCAATTTGAAAGTCAAGGCCATAAAATCCACAAAATGATTCTTGTACACAAATTCAAGAAATATTTCTTCATTGGATGCTTAGGTATAAGGAAACAACAAAACCTGAGTTCTACGTCTTAGGTGCTATTGAGTCTTGATGTTCTCTAACTAAAACTAAAGCTTCACCAAGACAATCAATGCCAACAAGTAATATCAACCTTTTAAAAAAAACAGAACACTAAAAGAACCTAAGGTACTACACCCAAGTTCTGTCCAGAAGGTACTTCTAATTTCTAATCGGAAAACATTCACAAATAACAAGTATAGCACAATGAAAGACCATAGGACATCACAAACGCAAGCAAAGAAAAATATCCATGAAAAAGGCACAAAATTTAAAATGTATGGTTTGGAATTTAGATATGTTGACGGAAAAGCAAACTATTACCATAGAGATGAAGGGCCAAATTGTCCCCATGTATATAGTCAGCTAAAAGAAGCCTTTCTTGTTCCCTAGGCCCCCAATAGTATGCTCGTAATGGGACAATGTTTGGATGCCTCATAGAACCAATCCTTTTAACTTCTCTAGCAAATTCCTTTTTATGTTTCACCAATCCTACCCGTAACCATTTTACAGTCAACATATGACCACTGTCCAAAGTTGCTTTATATAAAGTGCCATGGCTACTTCTGCCAAGAACTTCAGCTGGTGCTCTAGATAATTCCTCTGCAGTGAATGCCAGGGAAGAGTCCAGGAAAAACAATTCCCCAGCCAACCGATCTGGTGAGTAAACATCCAACATCACTGGCTTTTCACAAGCCTCTATGAAACGTGGTGAGGATGACAATGGGGAACCAGGAGAAGACTTCCTTCCAGATGAAGTGGGAGGGTTATCCATCAAATTAGGATTTACAGATGCTGAACTAGTAGCCACCATTCCCTGCGTTAAGCCATGCTCAGAAATTTCAGTTATAAACTCTGACTGTCCACCAGAGAGTGACCTCGAATTGGAAGTCAGGAGGTGGTCATTCGAAAAGCTCAAAGAGGTTGTTGGGGGTTGAACATTTGTATTGAACTTGAAGAGGGAAGGCCTTGAAAGTCCTCCTAACTTGACATCTCTTCTAGTATTTTGACCAGTGAACTCACTTCTTCCATGAAATTCTTTTAGTTGTGTTCGATGATATGCCAATAAAACAAAAGCAATCATAATAGCAGCACCTACAGAGGCAAGAATAATTGCTATCCTGATATTACCCTTTGAACTATGACGTCTACCCTTATCTGGAATGTTATCAGGCACCGAAGAAGTCTCAGGAGAATCTTTTGGTAACATTAACTTTCCATTTCCAGGGCGAAAGGATGAAGGAGAGAACTGCCGCAAATTTTCTGGAACTCGACCAGATAGATCATTATTGGACACGTTAAATACAGTTAAGTTGGATGAAAGCTTATCAGGAATATTTCCAGAAAATTTGTTGTTAGACAAATCAAGGTACTCCAAATAAAGAAGTTTGTTCAATTCACTTGGCAGAGGTCCGGAAAACTCATTCCTAGCCACATTCAGCAGTTTGAGGACACTCATCCTATCTATTTCAGAAGGCAAGGCACCTTCTAAGGAGTTATTAGATACATCAAGATATTCCATTGGTTGATAAGGAGGCATAAGGAGTAACTCACTGGCTCCTGAACCTTGAAGCAGAAGTTGCCCTGTGAGTTGATTCCCAGAAAGATTCAGTCTTGTCACTGATGATGAAGTAACTAAACCTCGTGGAATGGATCCCTTGAGCTCATTTAAACTTAAATCAACTCTAAACAATTTTGAATAGGTTCCTAAAGTAGGGGGCAAGGATCCTGACAGCTTGTTTGAACTCAGATTAATAACCTCCAGTGGGGCTTCCCAGTTCTGTATAACAGAAATGTCACCAGATAACATATTTCTGCTAATGTCAATGACCGTACATCTTGTCAAAGAAGTTGGCAACGATCCTGACAAACTATTGGATGAAAGATTCAAAATACTTAAACTTGTAGAGTTAATTGCAGCTATAGAGCCTGTACACAAGAAAAGAAACGCAAATTAATTAACAGAATACTGAGTTTACCGTCTTATTTCTCTCAAATTCTTCATAAACCATGATAAATTATCATTTATTTAATTAATTAAAAGATATTCAACCAAAATTGCCCGAAAACTGCGGAACCAAATTGGTATACACTTGAAACAAGTAAATTCAATTGCAAAATGAAAAAACGGAAGCTTTAAAAGATAGTCAGTTGAATCGAGGCACTTACAAAAGCCAAGAGTAAACACTAAAAATTCATAGAGAGATAAAATATAGCACGCGAATTCTACAACCATAAGTCATCACTGCACTAGAAAATGTGATAAAAAAAAATGAGCCAAACACCAGGTATCATAAGATGCAGAGAAGTCAAACTAACTGTTCCTTACTGGAGATAAGGAAGACCATCCATAAACAACGTTTCAAAAGAAACGTATTTGAGTTAAGAACCATTACTTTCATTTCGTATTTTCTCTCTCTCTGCCCCCATCTCCTACCGAACATCCCTTCTCTCGCCTACTAACTAACACATACTGACTTTAGCTGCATGCATCATGGTTTCCATCCAAGCACATGCAAAACAGAAGTCATGAACTTTCACTAAAACAACTTTCCCCTCCCACTAACAGCCAGTGGCCGCTTTGGCAAAAGAAATTCTAAGATAAATAAAAAGGTCTCCGGTTCTCACGCATGCACCTTTCCTACATATAACATTACAACACTGCATGTGCATGCACACAAACAACCAATCAAATTCACACCCGCGCAACTTTCACCTTACCAGTTTCCCATATAGGTTCAAGCAGCAAGAGGGCGGAATATAACAAAAAATAATAATAAAAATAAATTCAAGAATCTAGTTCCCATAACCAGAGCTTTAAATAGTGGTTAAATAGTGGCAATTCTGCCTCCACAACAACTTGAAAGAGATTTTGTTACCGGTAAACCCGTTGACGCTAAGATCCAATTCTACCAGTGGCACTGAAGTTTGCAACAATTCCTCGGGCACGGAGCCAAACAGTTGGTTCCGTGGAAGCCTAAGAACGCGAAGTGCGGGTAATGAGCCAAAAGAAGGAAGCTCCCCGGTGATGGAATTATTACTCAAGTCCAAAACTTGCAGGTTGCGAAACAGGCCAATGGTGGAGTTCTTAAAGAAGTGACCGTTCAAGTTGTTGTAACTGAGGTTAAGAAAATGTACCGTGTTGGCCAATCCAGAAATATTCTCCACGGTCAAGGAAAGTCCGCCAAAGAACTGGTTAAGACTCAAATCGACGCGCTCCACATTCCGTAGCGTAGAGAGGACGTCCCCAATTTCCGCCCAGAGAGCGTTGGCATGCAAATCGAGAACTCGGAGCTGCTGAAGGTTGGAGAGGCCACTGGGGAAGCCGCCCTTGAACTGGTTGTTGGACAAATTGAGGTAATTAAGACCCCAAAGGTCGTTGATCCGAGCGGGTATGGGGCCGTAGAACTTGTTCTGAGAAAGATCCAAATGCTGGAGCGAGGAGAGCGAGCCCAGGGAAGGAGGCAACCTTCCAGTGAAATCGTTGCCGGAGAGGGAGAGGTTTCTGAGCATCTTGAGGTCGAGGAGAGTGTGGAACTTGAGCTCCCCGCCGAGGTGGAGGCGGTCGAGGACGATTCCGGTGACGTTGCCGGACTCCTCGTCGCAAAGAATGCCCTGCCAAGTAGAAGGACAGGCGGCGGTGGACTCGGCGACCGCGGCCGGAGCCCAGGAGTCGAGAAGATTGTGGGGATCTTGAGTTATCCCCTTCTTGAATTCCATGAGAGATCGAAGCTCGGGGAGCGAGGCGGAAGAAGAAACGGAGAAGACAGTGAAGAAGAGAAGAAGAAGAAGAAGAAAAGAGACGAAGAGGTTGGGTGGGGAATTCATCGGAGTGAATGTAGATGGAAGCAGAAAGAGAAAGAGAAAGAGAGAGAGAGAGAGAGACAGAGACACCTTAATTATTCATCTACAGAGAGAAAAAGAAAGATAGAGAGAGAAAGAGGAACCCTAGGGGTAGGAACTTAACATCAAAAACATTAAGATTGGATGATAGATGATAGATGATGGAGGAAGAAGAGCAGAGAGGTAGTGTAGTAGCAGGAGTAGTAGGGTTTGGTTTTTCTTTTTATTATTATTATTATTATTATTATTATTAGATATTTATTTTTTATTTTTAAATAAATTAAAAGAATGGGAGGGGTCAGGTGGAGAGTGTTGGTTGGTGGGGGCGACCGAGTAACTACAGTCTGTAAAGGACACACTCTTCGTCCTCTCTTCTCTTCTCTTCTCTTCTCTTCCTGTTCCGTTTCTCCGTCTATGTATGCCTGCTGCTATCACATGCCGTCTATGTAAATCTTAATAATTTGTTATTTAGGTTTTTTTGTCTTTTTCCTCTTCTTCTCTCACCACCACCACCACCACCACCAATCATCCTCAATATAAACCCAACCAACACCCTTCTTTCTTTTCCTTTTCATCCCTCTTCTCTTAATACTAATATCAAACCTCAATCTCTAATTTAATTAATTAATAACTCCTTTTTAACTTTCACTCTCTTTTTATACCAACCATTGCTTAATCGTTATTTTATTTATTAACAAACCAACAATTTTTATACTTATACTCTACACGTAATGACAGCTTGTTGCCAAATATTTTATTTCTTTCATCTTTCCTTCACCTCTAAACAAACTATTCTTTACAATAATTCATTCACCGCACACTTCACTGATTGGGTAATTACGTGGTTATGTTTATATATATTAAATAATTAAAATGATTTATTCTCTTCGTGGCTTTTATCAATAATGAATATACAGAAAAGGCCAAAAGCATGAGCGTTGAAACGGTAAAGAATGAAGTTAAATAGAGAGGGATTTGACGGGAAGAAAAAATGAAAAGAAACGGCGTTAAGTGACAGATATGGAGTGGGAGGGTGCAAATAGAATATTGACACACCTATTCTATTATATATTATATTATATTATATTCCTATCTTATCGTGTTATGGGGTTTGTATCTTCCACCGTTGATTTCAATGATCAATAGTCTCATTCTCCATCAACAGATCCTAAAACTCATTGCTATATACTCTTTCCTATTCATTGCTACCACTTCCTTAATAAAGAAAATGACACTGGTGTATCTTTGCCTATCACCATTTAACATTTATTATTTATTAAACAAAGTTAATTACATCTCAGCTCTAGTTATAAATTTACATGTCACCCAAAACATAATATTCACAATCAAAACATTAAATGAATTTTGACAAGAGAAAAAACATCCATTGTTAGCTTCTGCCATAATTAATAAAAAATCCTTTAATATTAAAGTCAATTTATATTATAGAGATAATAAATACATAATTAATATATAACTTACCTCTTTATCTTGAATCATTATATACGAACTCTCTAATAAAGTTTTAATTAATATTAACGAAAATTTAACATTTTGAATGAAATTATTTTAGAATTAATCTATTTTAACCGGAGCATCGATCTTCATATTTAAACCATTGAATCTGATTGAATTAATGATCAACTAAATAATAATAGAGAGGAGAAGTATAGTGTACAATTGTGAATGAAAATATTAAATAAAACAAGTTTGCTTAGTTGAATAAGTTGCCTGAGGTTGAATTGAATAATTAAAGTTCAAAGTATTATACAGATTATCTTATCTGCACTAAAATATTATTCCATCTTTCCTTTAAACTATGTCTTTTTTCCAAATAAAACCATTTGACTTTCGATGATCATGTGTCATGAACTTCCACGTTTATTACATCAAATAAAAATTAATTTATTTCTTAATTTTTGCTCCGGTAAAAAATTACTTTCATAACTACTCAATTAACATCAAATCCAATAAAAAGAATATAGATGACTAAATGATAATGTGAGATGAGTCCTTTAAATTAGTTTGCACAATTACAAAAATTTATGTAATCTATTTCCTTTTAATGCAACTTGCTCAATCACGTTTTTTATTTATTATTTAGATTCCTCTAAAATAATTCATTTCTATTTTTAATAAATTCATATTTAAAATTTTAAAAATATAAAATTAGAAATTTATTGATTTTGAGAAATTAATTTATAAAATTATAATTTTATTAATTAATTAAATTAAAAAAAGTCATTAAAATCCTTCAAATTTTAAACAAGAAAAAAATTATAAAACAAAAGAAATTACAAATCAAATCAATTAAATTTTTTAAGATGATTTTACATTTAATGTACAGAATTTTACAATAAAAATACTAATAAAGTTTGGAGAAACAAATAAATATTAAATATGAAAAGAATACATTTATTAAACTAATTTGTGTACTATTTATTTATAAATCATTTGAAACCTTTAATAAAATTAATTAATTAGTTTTATCCAATGTCACAGGCAAGGGCCAGTATTTAGAAAATACTAACTGAAAAAATCTTCTAAACTATAAGTTTCTTCTTTTATCGAAACACTCAAGGGTTAATTAAACATTAATCATATTATATTAAATATTTAAATCGTTTAAAAATGTTAAATAAGTTTTTACAAAATATACTAAAATAAATTTCAGTCTTAATTATCTTTTGCTCCCCTCAATTTACACGGTTTTTTTCACCTCTCAAATTTAAAACTTACTACTTTTGTGTTCGGATTTAAAAATAATATAAGTTTAGTTCTTAAAGAAAGAGTTTGAGGTACGTTGTTAGAGCATTTCTAAGTATTTTAAACCCTTTGGATGGTAATTTATGGATGAGAAAAGGTGGAAATGAGTTTGGGTAAGTTAGAGTGGGCAAGAGCATTTATACTTCAATATCAATACATGTATCTGGATGTTTAGTCTAGAGTTAGATGTTGAACTGTGTGTGAATGTTGTTTGATGATTGATAGTTGAACTATTGAATGCGAATATAAAAATTATGCTTATATATGCTCTTTGATAAACTAACTTATTTTTTTCTCTATGTTTGTGTTTGTGCATCTCTTGAATTGCAATGATCATATTTATTACGTGAGCAGATGAAAAGTTGTCTCTGGATCAGATGTTAGGTGGTGGTGATGAAGCAGAAGACCAATCTTAGACTTCTTAGTTGTTGACGTTATGTATATGTTTATGGTTGTGTATAGTTTCTTTTTTATAAACTTTTACTTACACTTTAACTCTCAAGTGTAAAAAATTATATTGAATAATATTTTGTATTTTCTTCTATATATGTTATACTATTATAGTTATTCTTGAATACGATAAAAGTTCATATATGTTTTTTTCTTCATGATTATTCTAATTTTATTGATGTGTGATTTATTTATAATCGTGTTAATACTATTAAAAATACATTATTTCAAAACATAAGAAATAAATTTTTTAAATGTTAATATTAAACTATATATTATATATATTTTGTAATTGATGCAAGTTAAAGATAAATAAAAGAAATTGCATTATCTTATTAGTTATATAAATTAGTAAAAATGTATTAAATGTTATACATAATCATAATTTTCTTTATCATCACAAAAAGTAGAACATATTACAACATCTCTTTTTTACTTCTAAATTTTTATTTATTTTTAAATACTCATATAAACCTTATGAGATGAATACTCAGGTTTTACAAAAGTTATATATTATTCTTTCTCCATCTGTTTTAAAAAGAATAATACGATATTTATTTTTTGTGAGAAGTGATAGGTGACTAAGTATAAAATTATTATCTTTCTATTTCTTTTCCTCATTTAAGAAAAATATTGTAAGAAAAAGAAGAAAAATAATCAAGTACAAATTTGTTTAAAAAATAGAATTCCACGTTTCTTTTGTGTTTTTGTGTATGAAACGAAATTTATTAACATAACATTTAAATTATTTGAGTTTTACTCCCTCTGCCACCATCATCTTCTCCTTCTACCTCCGCAATTTTTTCTAAATTTCAATCCTATCCTTTTTATTTTTACCGATTTTATTTTTTATTTTTTAAAACTCTAATCCTCTTTCACTTTCACTCTTTTTCTCATACGCAAGTCTTTCCCACCCACTTTCACTTTCTCTCTTTCTTTTCAATTTCCACATCTGTTAACATCATTCTCCATTTCTGCCTTTTCTTCATTCTTTATTCTCGAAAGCTTAGTTATGTTGTATTATATATGGTTTGATCACTTTTGTCATATTTTTTAAAAAGTAATGGAAAGAAGTTGACAATTTGAACAATAAATTTCATGTGGTAGTTCATTAACATATGTGGATGTGAGGGTTTCTCAATGTGGTGTAGATTCAATAAACTAATTCTGATATTCAAAGTCACAGAGTATGATATATAGTGGTGACGTAGAGAAGGTCAAGGGGACTCGTGACACTGTTAGCGAAGAAGATTGTAGGGATTAATTAGATTAGGTGTTATTGGATGTAGAAATTGAAAAGAAAGAAAGGAAGTGAAAGTGAGGGTGGAGGTTTGCCTCTGAGAGAAAGAATGAAAGTGAAAGGGGATTAGAGTTTTAAAAAATAAAAAATAAAATAGATAAAGATAAAAATAAAAGGAATAAGATTGGAATTTAAAAAAAAAATTGGAGAGATGGAAGGAAAAGATGGGGTGGTGAAGGAAGTAACACTCAAATTATGATTCTACTCAATATTTTCAACTTTATTATTTTATTATTAGGCATAAGCATGTAGGTGATCATAATTATTAACTACGCAGAGCTTGAATGGTAAATTCGTTGCTTTATTCTAAAAAATAGTTTATTAAAATAACAAGTTGATAAGACAATCTAAATGAACGCTGTTTATTCCTTTTGTATTTGTAATTATATTTTCATTTTATGTCCATCTTGTAACTATAACCTCTTGCATGATTGGAAGAAAAATAAGGGTAAAGTTGTCAATATTGAGATTGATTTCAAAGATTATGTGAGTGAGGTGTAAAGTAGATATTTTAAATTGTTGTTGGTAATAGTTTATTTTTATCACGAATACTAAATCTGGGTTTGACTGTTTTTATTTTTATTTCTGGAAAGAAAATCATACAATTTCTTATGCGTATAAAAGTTATGTTTTATCTTTTGTTGGCTAGTAGATATATTTATATTTATGTTTATACTTAAGCTATCTCAAACATTAATTACATATATTTTTTATAAAAATAATAATAATAATATAAAAAATTTAATATGAAAGGGATACATATTTTTTCTTCCGTGTCATGTTTTAAAGAAAAATTATAATTACATAATTATTATAATATAATATCAAATAATGATTATAAAAAGTAAATAACAACAAATAATTGAAATTACGTGACAAGTACGATAGCTATTAATTTTATAAATGTTTCAAGAAAAAATATATGGATGATTGTTGATAACGGTTGAATTTACTGTTATAGTAGTACAAAAATCACATATAACGTCGAATATTTGTCATATCAGTTAAATTGAACTCGAATTTAAAAAATTCGACGTTAAATTAACGTCGAATTTTCTTAATATACGACATTAATGTTGACGTCGAATTTTGTCAATATTCGACGTTAATCAATTTTTTTAATTAATTGTAATCCTTTTTTACAACTTTACGAAACCTGAAAAGTAGAAAAACAACAAATTTCAGTTTTTGGCATTTTATAAAGCATGAACTATGAACGTGTAGTATAGTATCAACAACAAACAATAATAACCAACAACAAACAAGTTCAACTAAACAACAACAACAAACAAGTTCAACAAAAAAAAAACAACAAACAAGTTCAACACATAAGTTCTTCAAAACGAAAACGAAAACTAACCTTCAAAAGGTGTGTTCATTAGAATAAAGTTTTGTTACCAGTGAGAGAGAAAACAAAATGCGCTTATGAAGAACAAGAACACGAAAATAATCGGTTAAAACAAACAAAAATCATAGATAAAAAAGTTAATTAACATGCATTTGTATCAAATGAAAGAAGAATTACATGTGATGTTGGTCAAACTTCGTTCGAGAAAAGTTTGAGAAGAGAAGAGGGTATTGCGCGTTAAGATAAAGTGAATGGATTTTCAATCTCCTACTCAAACTTTTATTGAATTTACTAACCTTTTGACGTTGAATTGAAAGGGCATTCGGTGTTTTATATCCTTTTACGTCGAATTACAATTCTAAACGAAGTATAATAATTGCTTTAATTTACAAAAATGTCACCACTCATTTTTAATGTTGGCTACTCAGTGGTTGGACATTGAGACGTTATACGCTGTTTTTGTACTAGTGTTATTTGATACTTAATTTTGATACTAAAAACACCTTTTTTAACTTTGAAACTAGCTTGGAATCATAGTTTTGATGAATAAGAGAGTTGAAAGTGAATTTAAGCGTTTTGTGCAAGATTTCAGTGTTTTCAACAAGAATTGAGATGATATGGAAGAAGAGTTGAAGTAGTAAGGAGCTGGAACTCAGGAAGAGATGGAAAAGCATCAAAAAGGAAGATTGCAGCAGCGCTAAGCGCCATTAGGGGCCCTCAACGCCAGAGTACGATGTCTCACACTTGGCTGCCCTTTCTTGGAGCCCTCAGCGTAGGATGCTCCTGGCTCGCGCCCGACGCCCTTTTTAGGGACACTGAGCGCAACATCGTTGAGTCACATCATGCTTGCTTGCCTTCTAAGCTGACCCTGAGCGCAACTTTTGACCCGCACACCGCTGAGCGCCATAAGTGGGGTGCTTAGAGCCAGTCTCTTGGCGTTGGACTTTTTTTCTGTTATTTTTATGTACTACTTAAGGACTTGAACGTCCTAGGGTTCACATTTTTGGACGGAATAGGCTCAGAAACACACTCGTTGCTCCCTTGAAGGCGAAATTGGATGTGAAAGCTCCTATCTTGCATTTATAGGGTTTTATCGTTCATTCTTTTTACATTGTTCATCTAGTTTCACCATGTCAATGGTGAACTAAACTCTATTTTGTGTTGGGGATGATGTAAGATTTGTAAACTCTCATGTATTGAATTGATTTTTGATTATATATGCTTCTTTTATTAATTGTTAGGGTAATTCTTCTTTGCGTAATGCGTGCTTCCTTTAACTCATTCTTTAGCATGATGTATGATTTGTATGAGTATTGGAAGGTATCTTACAATTCATGATCTGGAGAATTATTCCCAAAAGCAGTGTTGCTCAGGAATGGGGTGTCTTAAGCTTCCGTTCTTCAGAATTAATTATTAGGAATGCTAAAAATTGTATGAACTAATAGTTAGGGATAGACTTTCTTCGTCGAGGAATCGAGTTTTAAGTATTTTAGATAGTGACATTAACATTAATGAAGAAGTAAAATTTGTATATACATGAGAGTAAAGTAGGTGAAATCTAACCCCAACAACATATTCATTCCATAATATCAAACCCATTCATCTTTGCACTTTTGTCCAATTGATCAAATTGTATGCATATTTACTTTTCAGTATTTGCATTCTAAACTTAAAAGAGTTTGTTTTCAAGTCTTATTTAATCAAGAAATCACATCACTGTTTAGGCTGTGAGTCTCTAGGGAAACGATACTTGGTCTTACCATGTGTTTACTTGATACGATTTAGTACACTTGTCGGAGTCTTAACAAGTTTTTGGCGCCATTGTCGGGGACTCGTGGTTTAACTATTCTATTTGTGTGATTATTGATTAACTTTGACTTGATTTTTATTTTTTTTTATCTTTATAGCTTTTCATCTTTTTATCTTTTTATTATTGATTAGCTTTGACTTGATTTTTATTGTTTTACTTTTTATTTTTATTTTGTTTTTGTGTTGTGCTAACAATTTCTTTCTAGGGTTTGTTTTCTTGTGCATGCAGGATACAATTCAAACTAGAAGCAAGGAAAAATTCTAACATCTCTTTACAAATCAGGAAACAGAAGACATGACTGACAATCGGAATATGGGTCCAATGAGACAAACTCTAGAGGATTACACAACAGTAACTGGTTCTTTGTATTTTAAAAGTATTGCTAGGCCAAGGGTAAATGCTATCAACATGGAGATGAAGCCTGCTCTTATTCACTTGGTGTAGAGCAATGAATTCAATGGATTAGTACATGAAAATCCATATGAGCATCTGACCACATTTGATGAGATATGCAATACAGTGAAAATTCAGGATGTACCAAATGAAGCTATTAAACTTAGTTTGTTTCCCTTCTCTTTGGGAGGCAATGCTAAGATTTGGCTAAATTCTTTTCCTGAGAATAGTTTCACTAAGTGGGAAGATGTGGTAGCAAAGTTCCTGAATAAGTACTTCCCTCAGTCAAAGGTAAACAAGAAATATCTTCTTTTCAACAGAGCCTAGAAGAGACATTAGGTCAAGCGTGGGATAGATACAAAAGCTTGCTGAGAAAGACTCTCATACATGGCTTTGATGAAGCCACAATAGTCATTCTATTCCTTGGAGGACTTGGCTCACATACTAAATTGATGCTAAATGCCTCAGCTGGAGGTAATATTAGATACAAAACTCCAAAGGAAGCGTATTAGTTAATTGAAATCATGACTACTAATGATAATGAGATACATAATGAAAGAGATCAATTTCAACATAAAGGAGTTCTTTAGTTACAATCTCAAGATGCTCTGTTAGCTCAAAACAAGATGATGACTCAACAATTAAAGACCCTGGTGAAGAAAATCTCTCAACTACCAAAGGAGTTGCAGTGTGTCTCTCAAGCTCAACATCAACTTTGTGAGTTATGTGGTGGAGCTCATGTGAATGGACATTGTGCCATGCAAGCCAATACCCAGGAAAAAGTAAATTATATGGGTAATCAGGACCACCCAGGTAATTTCAATCAAGGGTGGAAACCTCACCCAAGCATGGGTCAAGGGTAAGCTGAGTAATTTAATAGACCACCACACCAGCAATGACAACCACAATCCTCTTTATCTGAAAAGATGACAAAACTGGAAGACACCCTTCAACAATTTATGCAAGTGTCCGTCTCTACTCAGAACAGCACTGAAGCAGCCATTAGAAACTTGGAGATATAAGTTGGTCAACTGGCTAAAAAGTTGGAGGAGATGTTTGACAAGAGTTTTTGGGGTTAATATTGCAATTAACCCTAAGGAGGAGTGCAATGTCATTATGACTAGAAGTGGCGAGATGTTAGATGAGAGAAAAGTTGAGAGAAAAGAAAAAGCTAAGTTGAGTGAAGTAGAAGAAGAGAATGAATAGAGAAAAGAAAGGGCAAGAAAAGAGAAAGATGAGGGGAAGGAAAAAGAAAAAGAGAGAGAAGAGAGAAAAAAAGAAAAAATATTTAAGAAGTCCTTTCCTTATCCAAAGAGCTTTTCAAATAATGAAAAATAGAAGCAATATGGGCGTTTCATGGAGATTTTCAAGCAATTGGAGATTATTATGCCCTTGACCGAAGCATTATAACAAATCCCTGCTTATGCAAAGCACATGAAGCAATTCCTCAAAGAGAAGAAATATATAGATGAGGAAAAAATTGAAGTGCAGGGTAATTGCAGTGCCATATTGTAGAAGACACTACCTCCCAAATTCAAAGATCTAGGGAGTTTCACCATCCCTTGCACAATTGGGAATCATGATATAGGGAAGACTCTAGTTGACTTAGGAGCTAGTATCAATCTAATGCCCTTATTTATGTTTAAGAAGATTGGTGGTCTGGAGGTCAAACCTATAAAAGCAATCTTGCAAATGGCAAACAGGTCCATTAAGCATCCTTATGGTATGGTAGAAGACGTGGTGGTGAAAATTGATAAACTCAAATTTCTGGTGGACTTTGTAGTGATGGAGATGGAGGAGAATGTAGAGATACCGCTCATCCTTGGAAGGCCATTCACGAAGACAACTAAGGTTGTCATTCATCTGGATGATGGAGTTATAACGTTGAAAGACCAAGATGAAGAGGTGACTTTCAATGGCTTTGAAGCTGGGCAGCCAATACAAGTAACAAAGACTAGTCCTAAAGCTAAAGACGAAGTTCTATCAGTGACTAGTCTACCTGATAAAGGTCCCAAGACGGTCAAGAGGAATCATAGTTGTTGCTTTCCAAGGATGAAGGAAGATGATGGAGATAAGGAAGAAAAACTGATTCACCATGACTCTGTGATGGAAAATAATGAACCCTACCTTGGCAAACCAGTGAAATTCAACAACAAGTTATGGGTTATTAAGGATATAAAGGTAAATGGAGTTCTTGAGATTGAGCCTCCTTACTCTAGGAGAGTCAAGTTGGTGATAAGAAAGATGCTGAGATTATGTTGGTGTCATGAAATAAAGAAGCACATCAACATTGAAAATCAAACTTGAGCTTTATTGGGTCAAGCTAGTGACTTTAAAGAAGCTCTTACTGGGAGGCAATCCAGCTTTCTAAACTTATCTTGTTTAATTTATGTTCATCTTTATGTTATTTAGAATAGGTTATGATGTACTTGGCTTTAAACTTAATTTGTGATGCAATGGTTTGATGATGATATGATGTTTGTGATGAGTGTTGCTTTATGATGCTGATTATATTGATTGATATTGAGATGATGTATGATGTTGATATACAGCTGGTTGTTCAAAATATTGTGAAACAGATGCATAAGGTAAACTTGTGATTGTGATATTGAGCAGGATGTTATATAAATTTTGGAACTTGAATTAGCCTGTGTGAGGATTGAACTCCAAAGTTTTTATGAATGATTGTTATTACTTTGAAAACATGAATGATTTTGCCGAGATTTCTATGATTGAATCACTTGCTTGCATGTGTCATATGATCAAGGCCATCTGTTGTTATCCCTTTTTAGCCAATACATGATTTTAGCCCAATAAAAGAGAGCACAATGTGTTCTATCCTTTGAACCTTTAGCCTTAAACATGATATGAAAACCCTTTGTGAAAATCTTTACCTTGAGTTAAGTTGAGAATATTTGTGTGGTATTGATAAAGGTTCAAGTTTGGGGTTGTTGGCAAATCTGAAAAGTGAAAATAAAGAGAATAAGCATTGAGCTAAATGTTGGGCAAATAAAAAAGCAAAAGAAAACGAAAAGAAAAGAAAGAAAAAGAAAAGCTCAATGCAAGAGAAAGTTGGGAAGAAGTGAGAATGGTTTCTAAATGACGAAATTATAAATGACTCTCTTAACTCAAGGATTTTGTGATTCGGAAAAACCAATTTTCTTCTTAGCCCATCAACATTACAAGCCATAGAAAAGCCCTTGTGATGATACTTGCTTGTGAGTTTGATTGATTGTGGTTCAATGAAAGGTAAAGTTGATTTATGTGACATTGTGATAGTAGAGTGAATGAGTCACCTCTATATACACCTGTGTGTTTGAGAGAAAAACTTTGTCTTGGTGAGGAGTAGTTCCATGTATGCATGATTACATCTTTACTTGGTTGATCATTCGTGAGTTTAGCATCTGCTGAATATTCTGTGATTATATGAGCACCACAATAAGCTTAATTTAATCAAGGCATTTATTCATCTTGACTGATATTCTTTATGATAAGCTGATTTGAGAAATTACCTGTCTTTAAAGAAAAAGTTTTGAAATATGTTGAAACCATTGTATGGATTGGTTGAAAGTTAAGTTACATTTTGTTTGCTTGAGGACAAACAAAGTTCTAAGTTTGGGGTTGTGATAATGGTTGAATTTACCGTTATTTTATACTTAATTTTGATACTAAAAACACCTTTTTTGACTTAGAAACTAGCTTGAAATCATAGTTTTGATGAATAAGAGAGTTGAAGGTGAATTTAAGGGCTTTGTGCAAGATTTCAGTGTTTTCCACAAGAATTGAGATGATTTGGAAGAAGAGTTGAAGTAGTAAGGAGCTGAAACTCAGGAAGAGATGGAAAAACATAAAAAAGGGAGATCGCAGCAGCGCTGAGCGCCACTTTAGGGGCCCTCATCGCCAGGGTATGTTGTCACACGCTTGGCTGCCCTTTTCTGGATCCCCCAGCGCAGATGCTCTTGACTCGCGCTCGGGCACCCTTTTCAGGGGTGCTGAGTGCAACTTCGTTGAGTCGCACCATGCTTTGCTTGCCTTCTGAGCTGACCCTAAGCGCAACTTTTGACCCGCACACCGCTGAGTGCCAGTCTCGTGGGCTTGGACTTTTTTTTCTGTTATTTTTATGTTTTATTTAAGGACTTGGACGTCCTAGGGTTCACATTTTTGGACGGAATAGGCTCAGAAACACACTCTTTGCTCCCTTGAAGGCGAAGTTTGATGCAAAAGCTCATATCTTGCATTTCTAGGGTTTTATCTTTCATTCTTTTTCCATTGTTCATCTAGTTTCACCATGTCAATGGTGAACTAAACTCTATTTTTTGTTGGGGATGATGTAACCTTTGTAAACTCTCATGTATTGAATTGATTCTTGATTATATATGCTTCTTTCATTAATTATTAGGGTAATTCTTCTTTGCATAATGCTTGCTTCGTTTAACTCATTCTTTAGCATGATGTATGATTTGCATGAGAATTGGAAGGTATCTTACAATTCATGTAAACTCTCATGTATTGAATTGATTCTTGATTATATATGCTTCTTTGATTAATTATTAGGGTAATTCTTCTTTGCGTAATGATTGCTTCGTTTAACTCATTCTTTAGCATGATGTATGATTTGTATGAGTATTGGAAGGTATCTTACAATTCATGATCTGGAGAATTATTCCCAAAAGCAGTGTTGCTCAGGAATGGGGTGTCTTAAGCTTCCGTTCTTCAGAATTAATTATTAGGAATGCTAAAAATCGTATGAACTAATAGTTAAGGATATGCTTTCTTTGCCGAGGAATCGGGTTTTAAGTATTTTAAATAGTGACATTAACATTAATGAAGAAGTAGAATTCGTATATACATGAGAGTAGACTAGGTGAAATCTAACCCCAACAACATATTCATTCCATAATATCAAACACGTTCATCTTTACACTTTTGTCCAATTGATCAAATTGCATGCATATTTTCACATAACTGTTTAGGCCATGAGTCTCTAGGAAAATGATACTTGGTCTTACCATGTTTATTACTTGATACGATTCGGTACACTTGTCGGAGTCTTAACAAATAAAAAAAAATAGTTCTTTAAATGAATTATTTTATGTTCCATATCCATATTTACTATAAAATATTAAGTAGATAAATATGAATTATTTTTTCAAAAAAAACTTTTAAAAAAGAACGAATTTATTTTTCATTTCTAAATTAATACTTTCAAATCTTATGGATAATTTTAATAAATTTGTTGTCAATTTTAAACTGTCATTACACTACTTTTTTAAATCCTCTAATTAGTATAAGTTTTTGTAAAGCTGTCCACAGCATCCTTGGAGACAATAACAACTAGAAGAATATTAATCATACAGAATTACTACTTACCTTGCCATTCATATGTTGTATGTAAGGAATATTTCTTTGATCGGTGATAAACAAAATAATGGTTTGATTTAATATAAAAATAGAAAAAAAATACATTAAAAGTTTAACAAATAGATTAGGTAAGATTCTATTAAAATAGTATAAATACTATTAACCAGAACTGTGACCATATTAATATAATAGAAAATTTAACTCAAAGAAATATATAATAAACATTTATACAATTATCTCAAAATAACTACAAGTTTCACATTATATACAATACTGAAATAAATAAAAACATTATTTACACAAGATATTTCAAAATAAAAACTAGAATAGTTAACTACTCTACTAAATTAAACATTTACACTATCGTCTCTCAAAACTTGCTCCACAAAATTTTATATATTATGCATAACCTTTTTCAAGGTTTAGAAATATACAAAATTTTAAAAATGAAAGGAAAATGGAATTTACTAATCTTACAACATTAATAATTTATTTTAGTGCTATTTGTACTAACATTGGAACATTACTACAGCAAATAATAGTATCAATTTCAAGTCTACAACTTCAATGAATAGTTCAACTTTAACATAAAATATGCAAAAATTCATCAAAACAGGCTAAATTGTGAAAAAAAAAAACGAGACATAAGAATTTGCAATATTTAGTAAATTAGCAGATACAAAATAATCTGTCTATTAGGATTTAAAGTATTCGTAAAATTATAAGGAAAATTAGGATTCATAACAAATATGACCAATTATTTTTTTTCTCGTAGATAACTTTATTTTAATTTTTAACATTATGTGACAATAGGGCTTTAATAGTCAAGACGTTCAAGTATGGATGGAGGCCCAAGTTGGCATTTTAAATATATGCGAATTGACAATATTTTCTTTTTTTTTCCTTAAATCTTAATATTATTATTTTTTATATTAGAAAATGTTTAAGTGAGTTAGGATCAGAGTATGCCTCAAACTCAAAAGTCTTGATAGAAATAATCAGCAGCGAGATTCTCACATTGAAACTTAAGTTTTTATTAAGAGATTAAATACCTATCATTAATCTATTTTACTTTTAGGAATAAAATTTATCATAGATTCCTTAAACTTTTTTATTGTTAAAGTTTGTCTTTTGTCTTGATGTTTTAACAATTAAACTTATTAATCTAACATAGTGGTTGAACTTGAATATACCATGTATTAGATTTATTTATTTTCATATATGACTTAACTTTTTATATGTAGTGACATTTTATGAAAATTCATATTTATAAAATTCATTTTAATTTTATTATACTATTTAGTATATTATACTATTATATTAAAAATAATAATTTTATTTTATAACTCTATTATAAGATTTTCTTCATTAAATTAAATATATGGTGTTTCTATTATATCTAGCCTTACATATTTTAGATATCGAGATATTTTAGAGATCAAAATTTAAGATCGTTTAAATATTTTTTTTCTTAAAATTTATCGTTTAAAATGCTTTTTAAAAACAAAACCGAAGTTTTAGTCTCATAAACCATATCTTACAAATATAATGATTGACTTTGAAAATAAAAAAAATAAAAGACAATTTAAAATATTTTAGATCTCAACTCCTATTAGAGAAATCATATGGTAAAATATAAAATGTGACAATAAAAATAAACTCTTGAAGAAAAAAATGCATTTAATTAGTTTCTGATGTTGGTTTTTATTATTTATAAAATCCTATTTTATTATATATTAATAGGTAAAAATTAATAAATAGAAGAAAAGTGTGACATCCCAAAAATACAGTCAGCACTATAAATTCAGAAAATCACATTTAATAATAATTCAGTACAGTTTTTCACTAAAAACAAAAGCCAAGTCGTATGCCTTACAACACGAATCACACTCTGAAGTCGAACGTACAAATAAAAACCTGACTGAACGGTTTACACAGTATAATTACCGAACGGTCGAACTTAAAAGAAAACGAGTGGGTAGGTCGAATGACCACTCACGCCAACAACTGAAATAGCCGAGCGTCTCATTGCTCAATCTTCACTTCGACTTCAACCAAGATCACTTCGTTCAGCACCCCTTCCAAACGCTCGTCTCCCTCTGCTCACATCCACACGGATGATCATTGCAATGACAAGACGGACGTACAAGGACAATAGACAACACAAGGAAACGAAAGGGTAAGCTTACGTAATTTAACTCATGCATCAACATAGAATTTCAAGTAAACAATTCATCATACATGCATATTTCAACATACACATTCATTACATAACAACCCACTTTAACGTACTCACTAAATAAAACTCAACACGACTGACTGTCCGGACTGTATGAAATCTGTGTAGCTTCGGTGTTCGTGCACCCGGGTGATGTAGTAACTGGAACTCTCATCAGCTGCCACCCGAGGTTAATCCTATCTGTCCAAATAATCATCAGGACTAGGACCTCCTGCCATTCCCACACATGACGTACTGCCTCTACGTGAGGATGAGTACTCACGGAATATCAGGATGAACAACCGGCTAAGCTTACCACATTCATACATTACAAATCTCAATAATCAAATTCTGAGTCGTTCCTCCTTGGAACGCTCTTTCATAAATCATAACTTTCCATTCATCTCATATACTCTTCATCATTCACTTTTCATCATGTATTCATATTTTCATTTCATCTCACATATTGTTCATCATTCATTTTTCATCATGAATTCATATTTTCATTTCATCTCATAAACTGTTCATCATTCATTATTCATCATTCCATCATCATTTTCATCATTCTTAAGAAAACCATCAAAAACGAACGTTCTGTCCCCAATAAGTCCGAGGACGAACGCTGTGAAATGAGACCCAAAAGGAACGCTCGTTCGAATCAAAGAACGAACGGTTTAAGTTCAGAATGTACAAGTCTGGTACTGTTCATTGGACGAACGCTGAAGAAAATAGTACGAGTGCTCAAAATAATGTTGAGCCTCATTTTGGAACGAACGCTCAGTTCAAACCGAGCACCATCATAATGAACGCTCAGAGTTAGACCGAGCACCAATTAGAACGAACGTTTGGTAGGAGACCGAACACCAAATTCCAACGAACGTTCGGTATGAGACCGAACTCCAATTTTAAAACGAACGTTCGGTAGGAGACCGAACACCAAATTCCAACGAACGTTCGGTATGAGACCGAACTCCAATTTTAAAACGAATGTTCGGTATAAGACCGAACACTCCTAAGTACGATCATCAGGTGTGAGACCGAACGTTTAACAACTTAAAATACAGAATTGATAAATATACTAAGGGACTTTTGAAGAAGTGTTTACGAGTGGTAAAATACACTGTTTCAAATATGCATACAACAGAAGGGAATTTATCAAAGTATACCATATTCAACAATACTTGGCCGAACGCTCAAGCATAGCCTTTAGACACGAGGACGCTCGTCCTCAACAAGGGATTGATCCAAATGAACGAATCCCACTTCGGTTATTTTCAATCAGAAAAACCGAACGGTCTAAGACCATTCAGTAACGAACGCATAGGCAAAGTATTTCAGCCGAGGACGCTCGTCCTCCACCAGAGTTTTATTCAAATGAAAGAGTTAACATTTCAATCAGGTTACTTAAAGAAGACCGAACGGTCAATGACCGTCCGTTCAGTACGAACGTACAATTTCATGAGAAATTCACTTTCAATTCCCGATTCCAGTATATTTTTCATCATAGACTTTCATAGCTTCATTTGTTCATATCAAAATTAACTTCCACATTTCATACGATCCAGATCATCAAAATCTCATGTATTTCATGCTTCATACACAAATTCAATCATATTTCATTTTCATTCATTCAACAACGAACGTTCATGCAACTTAATCACAGTAACATCATGCATCATATTCATGTAAATAACGAACGTTCCTATAGCATACATCAAAAACAGTTAAATTAAGTAAGCTTCCCTTACCTGGAAATGAACGAACGTTCACAGGCGCACACAGACGCTCTATACTCAAATCCTTATCACCAACGCTCGTTAATCCACTATCTGAACGAACGCTCAGAAACCCACCTCTTGAAGACTTCCTTTATGAATTCTTGAATCAATCTCAGCACTGAGTTCCTCCTCTGCCGGGGCGTTACAGCAATTAGTAAAAAGAGGAGGTTTATTTTTAATGTGCAGCCCAAGATTTTATTTTGGAAATATGCAATTAATTTTTCTGTAGACACATGGTCCAATATGCCACGGCTGCTTCTATGTACTTCTTCACCTAAGTCATCTAAGAAACTATTGATGTGCATCTTTCTTTATTTTTTTCTACCACCTTTTCAATAAAATTATTTCATCCTTGTGCTCCTGGGACGTGCCAAAAATAGATAACGTGGGTCCCTCCATGAATCCCGTGAACCTCTCCTGCTAATTGAAATCAACAATGTGCTTTCTCTCCAAGCAGCCGTGCACCAAGTGCTTCATCTTTTCGTGCACCAGCTCCTGGATGATTGTGTGCTGGATGGCCGTGAGGTACTGCTGTGATGTTGCTTCATGGATGGTGTTGTTGCTGGTTTGCTGGATTGAACAACATGGAGCGGGTGGTGTGAAGCTTCTTTGCTTTGTTTCTCTCAAGTGCATCCAGCCGTGAAGCGCACCTTTCCATCCAAGCTGTGTTTCTCTTCATGTTCCAACCAAAGTGGATGAAGCTCCTCTGCTGGACTCCACTTTCGCTCCAAGCTGCTGCCCACCGTGAAGATAGTTCAAAGCATCCAGCTGATGCAGTGTGGACGCCTGACGGCTTCTTCCATGGTGCTTCCTTCTCCAGCCACCACCGTGACAACACTCTTTCATCATATGGCAGCTGTGTGCTTCTTCTAACGCTAGAGTGCTGCTGCCATGGTTGCTGGACTTCATCACCGAGCACTCCATCTCCATCCATGACACCATCTTTCTCTTCTCTCCTCCTTCAATCTGCTCCTAAACTCTCAGAACTCCACACTTCTTATAGCCATGGTACCCTCTGCCCGTGAATACCCTCCTCCAAAGTGCTTTTCTCCTATTCTGAACGTGAGCCGTGTGTGGAGCATGCTGTTTTCCCTTCTTTTCCTCTCATCATTGCTTTAATATTTTTAAAAGAAAGAAAGTGGTACTCTTCCCAAGTTTTGTCTCCTAGCACTTTTTCTCCAATTTCTTTTTCACCTTCTGGACGTACCAAAACTAAGCAAGGGAATCTCCATTTTCATCCTTCCCTCTGCACACTGCAGCTGCTGGTGGACACTGGATGATGAGTTGCATGCTCCTCTTCTTCCATTGTTGTTGCCGTGTATAACCTTCTCAATCTCAACTCTTTTCCATGTTGGCCGTGACACCACTTTGATGTTTGCTAAGCTTTCTATCATTCCTCCAAATAGAAACCGTGAGCTTCTCATAAATGGTGGCTCCCACTAGCAATTTCACTTCAACAATGCCAAGCCATCAACTCCACTTCCCTTCTAAAATATTATAAAAAAAAATACTAGGTCCTTACAAAAAGTATTATTGGTTATTGATCTTTAATGAAAATATTAATCATTATAGAGCAAAAAACTATTTATAAAAGGTAAATAAGTGTTAAAAAATAATTAGAATAAAATTAATTGAAAATGGTTATTTAAAAAAGATAAAATTTAAGAAATAATTAAAATAAAATAAAAGTTTAAGGTATAAAGAGGAAAGGCTGTTGTTTCTAGGTTTAAAGATGTGTGTGTATAAGATAAGAAGAATGAAGTAACGTAGACGGTGATAAGAAGAAGCTAATATTTTATACTTATTTGTTTATGTTGATGAATCTGAGGAAGTTATAAGCTTTCATAGTTTCATTTTAAAGGTTCCAAAGTTACATATACACCAACTCTTTGCCTTAGACATCATCTCTCATTAATTTATTTCTTTCCTCAATAGTTGTAACTTGTAATCATTCCTGCTTTCTCTAAAACTATGAATATATGCTTATTTCCATGCTTGTTTTCTGCAAATTGTGCAGTTAAATTATGTTATCCAATATCCTTTCAGTTGCAAAAACTATGTAAAGGAAAAAAGTGTTTTTCAGATTACTTATCATAGTTTCTATAAAAACTTTATGCACAGTGTAGTATACGGAACTTTTGTTTGTCCAAAACTTTCTGGAAATTATTGTGCGTTGACTCTATGCAGAAACATGCCAGAATGGCGAGGACAGATACTCAATGTTCCATTATTATTTTTCATCTAACATATGCAAATTGTCGCCACAGAACAAAATACTGAAATCTACATTTTTGTTTTGTTTTCTGTTTCCAAGCAGCTTTTCGTATTTCGCTTCCTGCATTTAATTTTTACAGTATAACTAACATGCAAAAAACACTAAGATTTTTCAGGAATAACCGTTTATATAAATATATTAAGTTAAAATAATGAAAAAAATTGGTTATTTAATTTAAATGCTCGGGAGTATAACTGATTTTTACAGCACCATTCAGCTCATTTATAATAAATTTGTCGATTTTTATAATAATTATTTTATTTATATTTGTAATAGTTTTTAGTTGGTTCATAATATAATATCCTGTTTATGTTAACTAGTAGAAACAGAGAGACTGTGGTGCGTACATGTCCACATTATTCTTACATACTAAAAATATTTATCAAAATAAAATAACAGTTAATACAACAGTTTTCATAAAGAAACATAAGAATAAAATTAAAATTGTAAAAAGAAAGGTGTAAACGTAAAATAGTTATATAAATTGGTATAAAATTAAATTCACACACAATAAAATATGTTTAAAGGTTTGATCTCATTGAAGTGATTAAACAGCTGAATCTAACTATCTTGCAATAAAAGTTCTTGTATGTTTTTCTTTCTTTGCTTTGTACAAGTTATAGCTAAAATCTTGATTGCGTGGTCGTGAAAAATTTGAAAAACAGTATTTTGTTTTCTTTAATTATATAAAAAAGAAACCGACAATCTGCTTTCGATTCTTTCAACATGCGTAGTAATAATCTTGAAAGGAATGAAATTGTCCCTTTGACTGCTACGTGCATGTCTTCTGGATCCATAGAAGGTAATTTACATTTTGGGTGAGTGGGACGTGAAATAGAAATTATCTTAGTTACCGACATACTTGTTGAGGTTAAGATTTATTTTATGCATAGTAATAATACGACATGCGCCTTCCCACTTGGATTCTGTTCTGTTTACAGTATGGAGAATCTGAATTTGAAAATTGTATTAATGAAGAATAGAGCAGTGCAACCCAATTACACAGGTTCCAGAGACCAGAGTCAAATGAGTTTATTTATTAGGACATGAAGGTCCTCGTTTAGAGAGAGAGAGAGAGAGAGACAAAGATAACAGAACATGCCCATGTGATATGCCATAATAAATTCCCGTCCTTTATGAAAGGTTGGAAGCCATCTACCATATGGGATTCCTTCATATCCTTATCACTTTTATTGCTATTCAGTATATAATTTTGGCGTATTAGGTCCTCACGTCATATGCATATTGTAGATGAAAAGCACGAGCGTAGACAAAAGAAATAATTAATTTCATGCCATGGACAACACTCAGAATGCCAAATAGCAACAGCGGAAAATAAAGACCGTCAATTCAATACACTCTGCACATAATCATTACCTTGCCGTAAGCTGCTCAGATATGAAACTCTTAAATTACTTGCATAACTACCTACAAAAGCCTATCGGTTTATATGCAATTTTAATCTAACAAGCACAACGATGACACATGCAGACATTTTTCATTGAACAAATCCATGGAAGTCAATTTCTGGCAAACCTTCCACTTCAACTTTTGTTGGAAGCTGCATCATACACTATAGTTATTACAACAGTCATGCTATATAGACAATAGCTAAAATTTGACAAATTTCGGTTCAATAATATATGCAAATTCTTTATCATGCCTATACAAGTTACTATACGGCTATTACATGAAATTATTATTTTTATTTTGGGAGTGAGATTGGGTGTAATGACAAAAATGTGGCTCTAATTACTTATGAAATTTCTCTACTTAATCGTACTCGCTGTTAATTAACAGGTGCTCTTCTTCCTTAAAGTACTTCCTGGTTAAGAGCCTTGTCAATTTAGGTAGAGTTACACCCCATCGCTTGCTAATTCAAATTTGTGTACTTACTGAAACTCTTTCGAAATATTGGGTATTGCTTTCTATCATCTCCCGGATCATTTCATCTTTCATGCTCTGGTTGTTGAGTTGTAACCATGAATGAACATGTGCTATTTCTCGGTCGTTAATCTGCAATGATAAGCCCAAGAAAAAAACCTATAAATAAAGGACATGGAAAAGACCTGCAGGCACATCATAGCATTACTTTAAAATAGCAAACCATCCATAGCTTTAATAAGTATCCTGAATACCCTATCTTGCATCTCAGTTATATATAATTAGCTCTACACATCAGTACTTTCATGTTAGCAGCATTTAAGATTAATCCCTAGCTGGGATGCTAGCATACCAGATATTTGTATGAAATCATCATAGGACATGAAATTGTATGATACCTAGGAACCCAAGTTAATTATCATATCGAACACAAGGTTTCTTAGATACCAAAGAGAAAGTACGCCAACAAACCAAAAGCCCCCTAATGTGCTATGACACAATGCATAAAACCTTGAATAAATTAAAAGCGATATACATTAGAATTACCATTTGTTATATCATTATTAGCAATATCCAACATTCACTAAATTAATATCATTTCATTTCCCTCCAGCATGGCATAGAGAACAATAGTGTCAAAGAATTTCATGATACCAAAATTTAATAGAGAAAGGAAAGATAGAGGATTGGGTAAAAAGTACTGTCTATAACTAGTTACATATTTTTCGTAGTTCTTTTTAAAAAAATACCAGAATAGTACACACAAGAGATTGATCACATTAGCAAAAGACTAGCCCCACGGACTAATTACTATAGTACTTGGGTGATGCCATCATGTCACATTTGTCAGCTCTAAAAGGTTACAACGTGCATGCTTATTGTCAAAAACTGTACAGCAATTTTTGGGAAAAAACTTTAATGCCATTAAATTGGTAACTGATCTATTTCACCAACGCGTAAACAGTCTTGCATGACATCATAAGTAGAACATACTACGTATAGCACTTTTTCAAGAAAAAATAAAGCAAGATTCACCATCTAGCTGCTCATGCAGTTCCTGTTATCAATCGTTCCCGTTCATCTAGCTTCTTGACCTTTACAATGCCAAAGAGCACTTGAAAAGCAAAGATTGCACAGAAGATATATGCTACAATGGCAGGCATCTGAAAAAGACAATCCGTGACTGAGTAGTGAGATCAAACCAGATAAAAAAGAAATGCAAGGTGGGGAAAAGCTTACACGAATTGAATTGAGATACAAAACAGTTGCAAGATTGATTAGGCTCCCAGCAGCCACTGCCTGTTAATTGACAAAAGGGTAACATGGATGTAAGAATGTCTTTCATAGTTTCTCTTTCAATATTTAAAAATTATTCGTAAAACAGATTTTAAAAATTGATTTTTTGATAGTAGGAATACGAAGATATGAAAGCAAAATGAAGAACATGAACAATAGAAAACAGAAATTTGAAAATGAAAGCAACTTTGAGATGTTCTTGTTTTCTAGTTTCCAATTTCTTAAACTAAAAATGAAATAAAAAATTTGAAAACAAATTTCAAAACTCTAGTAAAAATAGGTTATTTAAGAAAAGAAAAACAGAAAAGAGTTTTCAAAACCAAGAAACATATAGAACCCATATCATCCCAACAGGTTTTCCAAGTGTCTCCTCCAGTAATATTATCCATCAATCCTTTAAAAGCCATGGGAGAAATACAAATATTGAGATGTTGACTATCAGTATGTTATAAGGTAGACACCATACAGTCACACCTTTGCAATATACGAAATATAACTGGAAGAATGGCGAGTTGGGCACTCAGAAATTTAGGCAAAAAAAGTATAAAGACACTGATTAATGAGTTACACTCATCTACAAGCACATATACAACTTCATTTAATATAGTACTGCATTGCCACCACATGAAAATAGCTGTTCTAATCTCCAGAAGACGTAGATTTTGTAAGAGCTACCATACAACAGAGGAGCCTAGAGCTGCTTATAGTAGATATTGAGGTCCTATGTACCCACAAAGAATGACAATGTTTTAGAGCAGTACAAAAAACTTTAACCAAAGGAAGAAACAAGCTAACTTTTATAGTTCAAATAAGTCACGTGTTAGCTCGACTCACATTCCCTATAGTCTTCTGGACTGCAGCAACACGTTGGAATGCCCTCTCAGATTCCAAAGTTCTAACTCGGAGCTTTAGATCACCTTGCTCCTGTGGAAAATTAAGTGTAATAAGCAGTGATTTACAATAGCAAAAGTTCAAAACAAACAACAGGTACGAATCATGTCAACTTCAATTATATTTATGAAAATCAGGGAAATACCAGTCTTTGGATAATTTCAGCAAGCTTGTCAATTCTATCAGCCTGTCTAAACAAGTTGTAAAATGCTTGAGATTGTCTATCCCATCTCTTCCTGAAGTCCTGTACGTCATAAGATATAGATATGATAGAAAGCAATCATCATATTTACTGAACTCACAGTAGAACATGTTTGTGACTACCTTCAGGACAACCTCAACCCCAGCTTCACGAAACCTCAGCAACTCAAGGGCGTAACTACATGGTCAGGACCGCTAGTTGTCAGATACATATAACATAAATTTGACAAACAAATGAAAATAATTCAAAAGTTAATAATTTTGAAGACAATATTACGGTTTGGCAATCTCAGTAATGTCAAAGCGTGGGTCAAGCCCCTTTCCAATGCCATCCAACACTGCAGAGACAAAAGTTGACTTATTGCCTTACAACCACGCACTTAGGATATTCAAATTTATGCATTAATTACATTTACCTGAGAAGGCTCTAACAACAAATGTAAATGTAGCAGGAAATCGGAATGGCTGGTCTGCTGCAATGGATAATAAATCTTCACCTGTTTAAAGTAAGACAGCTAGTATCATAATCCATCCCTTTTTAAAAGTAAACAAGCCATAAGGTGACGGGATGCATAATGTTATTAAATTAATGGACAATAGTATTGAATAATTTTAAGTACTACATGTTTGGATGAATAATTCTTTTATTGAGGCAAATGAAAGCCAAACTTGAAAAACAAAATCATTATAACCAATAAGGAAAAACCAACCAAATTTAAAACAAATAAATGATAAAAATGCATATATAAAACCAAAGTATAAGCAATTCAGTATGGACTCTTCAATTTTCACCTACTCGTATGCTACTTAATAAAATTTAATAATCCTCAAGTATGATTGATCCAACAGTCATAAAGTTTTAATTGTAATTAAAATCATTGTAGCTGGGTAGGAGATAGCCCGCATATTATATATTCTGACCAAACTAATTTTTTATCTTCACACACTGCAATACTTTTAAGCACATTTATATAGCCTAAACTTAAAATATGTATTCAGTTACATCAGGTGCATTACCAATAGCAGCCAGACGTTGTTTCTTCTTCTTAATTTTTTCCTCCTTGCTTAATGGTTTCTTGAATCCAAGTTCAGTTGTTGCTTCTTCTCTCTCACGCCTTTGTGCAGCCAGGCGCTCTTCAAAACTGTAGAAGAGAATTAATTCAAGGTTAAACAGAAGTAATCAGTACCCTAAGCTGTTCTTGAGCTAAAAAAATGCTAGGAGTCAAGAGTAAGGCTAGCAGATTGGGCTGGTTGTCCAATTGATCGAAGATCTACTATAGGATATTGTGTTTTACTTGGAGGAAACACGGTATCTTGGAAAAGTAAGAACCAAAGTGTTGTTGCTCGATCTAGTTTGAAGTTGAATACCGATCTATGGCTTTAACTACATGGGAACTTGTGTGGATAACAAAACTTCAAGAATTGAAATTTTGTGAAAATGAGTCATTGAAACTGTTGTAAATTGAGATAATATCTTTAGAATCTTCCTAATTAGAGGAAATAGATACATAATCTTTTATTTTATTTAATTTTTCCTAGTATTCCTAGTTTCTCTATTTCCCCTTTTAGGAGAACTAGATTATTATAATGAGAGGGTATGAGAATGTATTTTTAATGATTTTGAGAATAATAAAATAAGTCTTATTTTCAACTTGGTGTCAGAGCTCCTGATCTAGGGGCTCGATTCCGCTGCAACAAGTCGCACTGCCGCATCTGTCCGACCACTGCCGCTGCCGCCGTTGCCGGTTGGGGTCGTTGATAGGGCAGAAAGGTGTGCCCAACACCGGCGATCGTCACCAGCGCTTGTAGCCCACGCGCCCACCTCCGACGAGACCCACTCGCCGCCGCCGCCACAAACAGGGTCGCCAGAGCCCCCTGAGTCTATTCCTAGGGTCGGTGATAACTTGTTTTGGCTGTATTTGAGTAGATCTAAGTTTTAAGTTTTGCTCTTTTTTCTCGGTGTGACCCACTCGCCGTCTCCGCCACAGAAGAGTCGCCGGAGCCTCCTGAGTCTGTTTTTAGGGTTGGTGACGACCCGTTTGGCCTATATTTGAGTAGATCTGAGTTTAAAGTTTTGCTCCTCTTTTTTCGGTGTGACTCATACGCCGTCATCGTCTTGGAGACTCCTGGTTGCGTTCTACGGGATGTCTGAAGTAAAAATTATTCCTTTGAAAGCAATGGATGAATCAATAAGTAAGCCTTTGGATCATGTACTCTGTCCATAAAAGGTAAGATTTGCCTCAATACTGTTGATCATGTGTCTCAAGGTATTTGGATCCTTGATTCGGGTGCAACTGATCATATGATATCTTTCAGTGTGTCCTTCCACTCATGGTAAAAGAAATAAAGATCAACTTATTACAGTTGCAAATGGTCAGGGTATACCTACATGCGGCTCTGGGAATATAATTTTGGACTCATCTATTGTATTAAAGGATGTTTTACATGTTCCTCGATTAGCTAATAGTTCTCTGTGCAAAAACTCAAAGGATTTAAATTGTTCAGTAACATTTTTTCCAACTTATTTTGTTTTTCAGGACCTTGCCACGGGGAAGATAATTTTAACTGCTAAGGAGCAGAGTGGGTTGTATTTTTTAGTGTTTAATGACCAAAGCAACACAAAAATCATGAGTCAACAAGCTACATCTGAGACGTGGGCAAAATCTCAAATATGGTTACATCATCAAAGGCTTGGGCATCCTTCATTTAGTCTTATCAAGTCCTTGTTTCCCCACTTTTTTACCAAAGAGTCTGTTGAGTCTTTTAAATGTGATATTTTTCAATTGTCAAAACATCATCGTGCTTCTTATCCTATTAGTCACAAAAAGAGTAGTTCTCCATTTGATTTAATTCACTATGATGTATGGGGTCCTGTCATAGATTCTATTTTCGGAGCCAAATGGTTTGTTACCTTTATTGACGATTGTACCTGTGTCACGTGGACATACCTTATGAAAAATAAATCCGAAGTTTTTCAAATTTTTGTTAATTTTTTCCATGTTGTCCAAAATCAATTTGGAAAAAATATCAAAAGAATCATGTTTGATAATGGTACTGAATATTTGAATCATGAATTTCTCAATTTTTTGTCTCATAATGGTATTGTTCAAGAACTAACTTGTGTTAACACTCCTCAACAAAATGGGGTTGCAGAAAGAAAGAATCGTCATCTTCTTGAAGTAACTAGAGCTCTTCTTTTTCAAATGTCTGTTCCAAAAAATTATTGGGGAGAAGTTGTGTTAACTGCCACATATCTCATCAACAGGTTACCCACTCGTATCTTAAATGACATTAATCCTATGGAGTCTCTATTGTCTTTTCTTCCTTCTTGTTCCCTACTAACGAGTCTACCTAGTCGAGTCTTTGGATGTGTTGCTTTTGTTCACTCTCATCATCCTAATCGTGGTAGATTAGATCCCAGAGCTCTTAAATGTGTCTTTATTGGGTATCCTTCTAATAAAAAAGGGTACAAATGTTATCATCCTCAGAGTCGTCGCGTCTTTATCACCATGGATGTCACCTTTCATGAAACACAATCCTTTTATGTCAGTCCACCACTTCAGGGGAAGAAAGCACTTGAAGTGGATGAACTCTCCTTCTTGTCATTACCATGTTTGTCTTTGCAGGATGCCCAAGACTTGAGCAATGAAGCTACCATAGTCCACAGTGAGAAAGAAGAGGAAGAAGATAGATTTTTTGGCAAAAAATATGAAAGAAGAGAACAACACACTTCGACACTCGAGCAAGAAAAATTGTCTACTCCGGAGGTAAGGATCCCTGAAGAGAGCAATGAGGAGGAGGTAAGTATTACTAAGGATTTAAGCATTGCATTGAGAAAGGGAAGAATATCATGTGCTAAATATCCTATTTCTCAGTATGTTTGCACTAACAATCTCTCTGATAAGCACAAAAGTTTTATTGCAGCCATTGATGCCACAAAAATTCCTACCTCAATCCAGGAGGCCATGAAACTTGAACATTGGAATCAAGCCATGAAAGAAGAGATGAATGCATTAGAAAGAAATTCAACTTGGGAGATTGTTGATAAGCCAAAAGACAAGATGGCAATAGGGTGTAGATGGATATTCACAATGAAACATAAGACAAATGGGACAATAGAAAGATATAAAGCTAGATTGGTGGCAAAAGGATATACCTAAACATATGGGATTGATTATGAGGAGACATTTGCCCCGAAGGCAAAAATGAATACAGTTCAAGTTATTCTCGCTTTGGCTGCCTATTTTGGATGGGACTTACACCAGCTGGATGTGAAGAATGTCTTTCTTCATGGAAATCTAGATGAGGAAGTGTACATGGAGATTCCCCCAGGTTTTGAAGTGAAAAATGAAAGAAACAAAGTATGCCTCTTGAAGAAAGTATTCTATGGTCTTAAGCAATCCCCTAAAGAATGGTTTGGAAGATTTACAAAAGCAATGGTTTCCTTGGGATACAGACAAAGCCAAGGAGATCATACTTTATTCATAAAGCAGTCTTCTACAGGTAAACTCACTTTATTGCTTGTCTATGTGGATGATATGATTAATGCAAGAGATGATGAAACAGAAAAACTGGCATTAAAAGAAAAATTGGCAGCTCTATTTGAAATGAAAGACCTAGGAAAACTCAAATATTTTCTTGGAATAGAGGTCGCCTACTCCAAGAACGGAATTTTCATCTCCCAAAGGAAATATGTACATGATCTCCTCAAAGAAACAGGAAAGCTAGGATGTAGAACCTCAACAGTTCCTATAGAACAAAATCACAAAATTGGAAGTGAAGAAAGTGTTCCTGTAGAGAAGGCCCAATATCAGAGATTGGTGCGAAAATTGATTTATCTATCACACACAAGACCAGACATTGCTTATGCAGTTAGTGTAGTGAGTCAATTTATGCATGATCCAAGAGAGAGACACATGCAAGCAGTTGACAAAATTCTCCAATACTTTCAGTCAAGTCCAGGAAAGGGACTATTATTCAAAAGGAAAGACACATTGACTATGAAGATATATACTGATGCTGATTATGCAGGTTCTATTACTGACATAAAATCTACTTCTGGGTATTGTGTATTTCTTGGAGATAGTCTGGTAACATGGAGAAGCAAAAAGCAAGATAGAGTATCCCATTCTAGTGCAGAAGCTGAATTTCGAGCCCTTGATCAAGGAATGTGTGAAGGACTCTGGATGAAAATCATTTTGGATGATCTTAAAGTCAAAGTGGAGAACCCGGTGCAAGTACACTGTGACAATAAGTCTGCTATGAGCATAGCCCATAATCCAGTACAACATGACAGAACCAAAAACATTGAAATTGACAGACATTTCATTAAAGATAATCTTGACAGAAGCTTTGTGATTACAACTCATGTTCCTACAGAACTTCAAATAGCAGATATTTTTACAAAAGGGCTTCCTCCGAGTAGATTTCAAGATCTTGTAGGCAAGTTGGGAATGATTGATATTCATTTACCAACTTGAGGAGGAGTGTTGTAAATTGAGATAATATCTTTAGAATCTTCCTAATGAGAGGAAATAGATACATAATCTTTTATTTTATTTTATTTTTCCTAGTATTCCTAGTTTCCCTATTTCCCTTTTTAGGAGAACTAGATTATTACAAATAGAGGGTATGAGAATGTATTTTTAATGATTTTGAGAATAATAAAATAAGTCTTATTTTCAACTAAAACTGTACTGTGACAACCAAGCAGCCCTTCATATTGCCTCCAATCTAGTGTTTCATGAGAGAACAAAACACATAGAAATTAATTGTCATTTTATTAGAGAGAAGTTGATGTCTAAGGAACTTGTTACTAAGTTTGTCAACTCTAATGAACAACTCGGACACATTCTGACCAAATCTCTAAGGGGCCCTAGAATTCAATTTATATGTTCCAAGCTTGGTACATATAATCTATATGCTCCAGCTTGAAGGAGAGTATTGAAATGTAAAGTATTTTCTAGTGGGCTTTTTAGAGTGAACTTTTTAGGAACTTTCTGTTTTTCCTTTTTATGTTGATCTACTATCCTTTAAATAGGGTAGTATGTGTATTAGGATTAAGTGAACAGTAATAATAAAAATTTTAGTTTCTCTCCCAACTCTTTAAGTGTGATCATGATGTCCTTAGCCAAGGAACCACATTTCAATATATGCATCCCACAATAGATAATTTTGTCCATTTAGCTTCTCGAAAGTAATGTAAGGGCTTCTAGAGAATAAAATAGCATTTCCAGTATCCATTGTTGACCAAGATGAAAATAGTAAGGAACCAATGAGGAGGAGCAAAAACAACAAGGAAAAACAAGAGCCCTAGGGTGACTTCCACAAGGATGACTTTAGACCACATCAGAACGAAGCTTTGAAGGCCAAAACCGAGATAACAAGGTCCAGCGAGACGGCAACAAGTGCACCACAAAGTTTCACTGAGTGGAAGGCGGCACATGGACGTCACATGCCTTGTAACGACGAACTTAGGTTGAGTGCCTGGCAGCTTGTTGATGAAAATTAGCCTCGGGCACCGATGGGGTTAGCTGTCGCTCAGAGAGGCACTCTAGATCTAGTGGTCGCAGATGAAAACTGTGGTGGCTAGTGATGGTAGCCAGCGGCAGCAGACAGTGAATGGCGGCGAAAACTATGTCGAAGATGATGGAGATAGGCAGAGCAGAATCGACCTGCTCTGATGACAACTTAAGATTAAAAACAGAGAAATATATTTTGGAGGGCTTGAGAGATCCCTCTCAATCTTCTATTTATAATGAAAAACTTACACAAGAGTACATGGAAGATTAAGGAACTGTACTAGATACCTAGGTGCAAAACTAGTTACGACTATAGGTTCAGTTAATAGTACACTACATCCTACTTAGGCTTAATTAATTATTCAAACACCCCTCCTAAATTAGTCTATGAGTACCTGTTAAGGAAAAATTGTGCTGTTCTTCTAACAGCAGTCATATCTCCGGTAGGGACAAGAACACCCATTTGAATCATTGCTTGTAGAACCTAATATACCAGAACACAAGCTTCATTTGGTAAGTATTTGAGTATATAATGTGATATGGTCTGGTATTCATGTAGGCACCGATCGTGAAAAGAATTTACCTTGTCTGGATCTTTCTCATAAACCCCATAAAATGTTTCAAGCAAACCTTCTCGAATATTTGGACTGATACTGTAAGAAAAACCGTCTCACAAAGCTTTAAGTATGTGCTGCTGGTGACTTTATAAATAAAATAGCTACAAAAGACAAAGAACGTACCTCCCCATCATTCCAAAATCATAGAAGATCAATCTTCCACCATTGACATCATCAACTGCAATATTTCCAGGATGCTGCAAGGAATATGTAAACATCTATTGGTTACACACAAAAATCATCTGAGAGGAATACAACGGGATCATCTGAGAGATATGAATATTAATTGTAAAACAGGTAGCACCAATCTCATTTCTCTGCAAATAGATGCTAACGTTGCAGTATAAGAACAAGAGCAAAGACAGTTAACCATTTGGCTTTACAATACAATTTACCAGACAGTCAATCCATATATAACATAACATACAGAGATTTATGATAACAATTCTAAAAATAAAAACTCACGGGGTCGGCATGGAAGAAACCATGTGATAAAATTTGTTCCAAGTATGACTCAACGGCATATCTTCCTATCCTGTAGAACATAACAAATAATAATTTGAATCAAGTTAGGTGCCATCCTCAACAGAGATGCACAAAAGTAAAATATAACAATCTAACAGGTTCATAGTGATTTTGCCAGCATATAAATAAAGATTCTACTAAACTTTTGCGGTCAACACCCAATTGATCTAAAGCTTGTATTTTGTTTATTTTAATTCCTGGAACATATTCCATTGTCAGAATCTGCATTGGGAACATAGATTACGGGTAAGTAAGTTATCAGACCTAAAATGGGAAAGGTGTATTACAACATCACAAGAGAAATGAAGGTTAAACCTGTGGTGTTGTATAATCCCAGTATATTGTAGGAACTTTCACATAATCCATGTTCTTAAAGTTACTAGCAAACAATTCTGCATTAGCAGCCTCCTTTGTGTAATCAATCTCCTGAAAAATTATGAATTCATGTTGCAGTAACAGGGTCAGAGAATGCAATTTGCTGAGAACCATGCATACATCATACCAAAACAAGAACAGACCGGCAACTCAAGTGACTGGAATGACCACTCTAATGTATGATCTAAGTTCAGGTTTGTATTATTTAGATGGATTTTTTAGTTCTTACCCCAAGTTTTTTTCATACGTAAACAATCTATGATGATGCAAAACTATGATCTAACTTCTGGTAAACATGCAAGTATTCAATTCTCTAAATCTTCTTTATGTCTTCCCAATCTTCGCATCAATAACATCAACTAGAATGTAGCACAGTAACGCTATTACTGTTTGAAATTTTGAAAACATCTAATGAAATAATCTGGGACAACAAGAAGTATGCCTCTTTTTTAAAGACTACAACTGCAGGTCACTGATATTGTGCTGGTGGTAGTGGACTGCTTGAGTAAATATGGTCATTTCTTACCTCTGAAGCATCCTTATTCACCACGCACCATAGCAGAAGTGTTTGTTAGGGAAATAGTCCGATTACATGGGATTCTAGTTTCCATTGTTAGTGACAGGGACCCATTGTTTGTAAGTGTTTTCTGGAAGGAGCTTTTCAAAATGCAGGGAACACAGCTGCTGAAGATGAGTACTGCCTATCACCCTGAATCAGATGGGCAAACTGAAGTTTTAAACAGGATCTTGGAAGGCTACCTGAGGTGTTTTTGCTCAGAGCAACCAAAGAACTGGAGTACAGTACTTCCTTGGACTAAGTATTGGTATAATACCAGCTATCGAGGTACATCAAAATGCACTCCTTTCGAGACTGTTTATGGTAGAGCTCCTCCCTCCCTAAACAGGTTCATACTAGGATGAAGCCCTTAAGCAACTGAGATTCCATTTAACCCGAGCTCAGGACTTGATGGTAAAACATGCGAATAGAAAGAGGAAACCAGTGGATATTAAGGTTGAGGATTGGGTATACTTAAAGATCAGACCCCATCGACAGACTTCTATGCCATCAAGGCTGCATCCAAAGTTGTTAGCTAGATATTTCGGGCCATTCCAAGTCATACAACATGTAGGGGAGGTTGCCTTTAAGCTCCAAATACCTGATACAGCCAGGATACACCGTGATTCCATGTGTCTCAACTGAAGAAGGCAGTGGGTGCAAAGAGTGTGGAGAAGGAGCTGCCAATAGAACTGCACGTAGAGGGGCCAACTTTTTGGCCAATCAAAAGGCAGACACAGCAGGGGGATGAAGTGGTGCAACAAATATTAGTTGAATGGCAGGATGGAGGTAGAGATGAAACGACTTGGGAAGATGTCCTAACTATCAAAGACCAATACCCAGCCTTCAACCTTGAGAACAAGGTTGATGATCAGGTGGTAGGTAATGTCAAAGAGTGGAGAGTTTATGAGAGGAGGAGGAAGAGTTAATGTCCTAACTGCTTTAGCAGTTAGGAGAGGCGGGAAGTTAGGAATTGTATAAATAGAGTTTTGTACTTTATTTTAGAGAGCTTTTGACATTAGTTTTGTATAGACAGGAACATTTGTCCTGTGGAGGGGGATTAGGCTCCCGCATATTGATTGTGCAGTGAACTCTGTTACATTGAATACAGAAAACCATTCTTTTACAGTTGAATTTCTTGTGAGTGTGTGAGTGGTTGTCTTAGTTAGGTTTCATATCCATAAACCTAACATAATCCCTTCTGTCCAAGCAACTGAAATATAGTGATATCTTTTTGTTAGGATATTTATCCTATTTATCATCATTATATTGTGTCAAGGATTATTTTATTTATCATGATTATATTGTGTCTAGGGTTACCCTATTTATCATGATTATATTGTGCCTATGATTATATTGTGTCTGGGATTACCCTAATTATCATGTACTCTTGTATCAATTTATTCTTATAAATAGAAGATTATGAGAGGGATCAATCAAGCCCTCTAAAATTATTTTACAGTTTAATTCCTAAGTCTTTTGTCTCTGACAACTTGCACCCTGCAAAACTCTAGGATCTTTGTTATGAAAACCTCCCATGAATCAGAGGAACTTCTTCAGTTTTCTCACATGCAAAATTCCAGAGCATAACACTTACAAGCCTCGGCCAAATCTCAATTTCTAAAAAAGAAGTGTTTCTCTACAAAATTATTATTGGACCTCAATTTCTAACAGTATTAGACCGAGATAATGGAGAGCTAGACAAATTACTTATTTCAGTTCAGTAAACTCAAGTAACATAAGAAAGAAGCAAGTAAACTCAAGTAACATAAGAAAGAAGCAATTCCAGAAATCATCACCTCATATAAGACAGAGGCACACTCATCATAAATAGCAACCCAATCCCTCTTTGCGCCATCTGATTTTGGATCAAGCTTTTGAAGATATTCAGCAATAACCTGGGGTTAAAGAAAAGATATCGGTACCAGTGTTCCATATGCAGTAGTAAAAACTAACGCAGATAGAAGTGCTGCTACCAGCAACTTCCATAAAGTATAGGGAAAATTGCACCTACCTCCCTTATGTTTCTAATAAAATGACACCCACACTTCTTATAACTTTTAAATAGACTTCTAAATGACACTCACCTCCATTCTTTTCAATAGTGACACTCACCTCTCTTATGACACTAACCTCCCTTATCTTATTTATATTTTTTTTGTTTATAAATTCTTTAATTTTATATTCTAGATCTTTAGTTTTTAATTTCATAATTTTTCATTTAACTTAGTCGTATGGTACTTTTAAAAATATAAGGGAAATGAGTGTCAGGTACTAAATACAAAAGGAAGGTGAATGATTGTCTCTTTAAAAGCTAGAGGGCAAGTGAATGTTATGTTATTAAAACATAAAAGGGATGAATGTTTATTTTAAAACTAGAGGAGATGTAAGTGTCACTAAGAATAACCTCAGAATAGGTAAGTGAAATTTTCCCTAAAGAATACAAATAATATATGTTCATATACATGCAAACAAGAAAGTCACTATGCAAGGAAAAGGATGAAAATTAATATAGTACAAATTTTTAAGAGGACTTGATACTTTTGAAGTGTTAAAAATTATTAGAGGATAAATTTGAGAGGAAATAACAGAATTATCAAAAAGTAAAATCAGATTTTCGAAAAACACCATAAGCATAACAGGAAAGCCTTATGTTATCACACACACTGACCCTCAAGTTTTTAAGATCAATATCAAAAAGATCCTTCAGACCAGGCCTTTGCACTTTAATAACAACCTCCTGTCCTTTTAATCTTGCACGATGAACCTGACCTGTATTAGAAAAAATAGAAGCTGCCTATTCCCATCTTCTCATCAAATATGATACATTAAATACAAGGATGGATAAAGTAAAACATTGATTACCAAGACTTGCAGCAGCTATTGGTTCATAGTCAAACTGATCAAATATATCACCTATAGGAGATCCAAGCTCGTCTTCAACAATAGCTACAGAGGTCTCTGAAGGGAATGGAGGAACTTGATCCTGAACCCAAAATACAAAGTGACTAAGGCACCAAAAATGCAACCCTCCCTAATTTGTTTCAATTTAATTGTATGCCTTTTTTACAAGTAGATTTATGTCAAGATCATCTTGTCATCAGATTCAGAACTCAAAGGGAAACATTTTCAACAGTTCTTTTATCACTTGCTGCCAAAGTACATGAGCAAGATGCAAATCTTGGACCACAAGAATACAAACAAACCATTCAATCTTATTATAACAAGAAATTTGTTTCTCATATAATAAATTACATCAAAATGTGTCTAGGTCATTTGTCATTCCGTTTATGGACATAGGTTGAGTAGGGACAACTTACGATAAGAAATGAAAATGTATGTTTGCATAATAAAGTTTAGATGTAACTTCAATCTAAAGTTACTCTTCACTAGATTGAAAGTTCATTACAAGATTTACAAAATTAAAACATTAAACTTCCTTAAGTTTAGTGGCTAGCACTAATTACATTTACATCCTTCTTGATTAAAAAATTGCACTGACTTACCTTACTATATATCAATGTCTTGCTTGTTCATGCACATGTTTTATTATAAAAAATTAAAATATTTCCCCCATTTTATGTACAAGTCATAATATAGTATCTTTCTTGATTGAAAAATTACACCAACCTCCTCCTTTATTTTATATTAAAGTCTTGCTTACCCATTTTCTAAAGTACACATATTTCCCCGTTTTTATAAATAAATTATATCACAGTATCTTTAAAAATAACAAAAGCAAGGGATGTGCAATGGAGGGAGGTATAATTTTTCAATCAGAAATAAGTGTAATTTTTAACCTTAAGGGAGGTCACTATAATCACCCCCAACTTTATTGATCTCTTATACTTTGTGAGACACAAAAAGAAACCATAGTAGAATAAGGAACAATCAACAAAATGCTCAAATACAATTAGAAAGCCACGTCCCTTGCATACAGAAACAAATGGAAGAAAACTCTATATGTGACACTTTTAGTCTTTCCTCTTGTTTTTAAACGATAAATATGACTGGTAACAAAAATTAATTCAAAGATCTCAATGCAGGGAAATAATCTCATAAAATTATGTTCAACACTCTAATTAACCTGAAGTTCGGACAACTGGTCAACATATTCTTGAGGAAGAATGTCCACTCTCGTAGAGAACTGCTGGCCAATTTTGATGAATGTAGGACCTAATCTCAGGATGCTTTCCTTCAGCCATTTGGCAAGGGCCTTCCGCCTTAAGGTTTGTTTTTCCTCAGTCATTCCTCCTGCAAATAATAACTTCAGATCAAATGAAAACAGAAACTGATATCCAACAAATTAAACACAGAAACACTGCATAGATTAACAGATCTTTTGGTTGTAGTTAGGAGTAGGTCATTAAACACGTGTTGATCATAAATACCATAAAATAACATTGTCAAGACCAATAACAAAAGATGGCTTTTCAAGGGTTGCCTTAATTGTGACAATCTCTAGCTCATTTAGCTCTTATGAAGCTTGAGCAATCCTCACCTTATAACCCAACTTTATGGTTCCGTTATGCCTTAAACCCAAATTATAAAATGGTATAAAAGCCTATATTAAATTTGTATCTAGGTTAAATGTATGTGGTTGTTAACCTCCAAAGTTTACGTAAACTCGTAAAAGTCCGATAAACTCGAATCATAAACTCGTAAGAGTTTACTTTACATGAAAAAATTATATAAATAATATTTTAATTCAAATAAATCCACAAATTTATATAACTTCAAATAAATAAAATCATAATATTATTGTTCATATATATATATTATAAAACATAAATTAAAACATAAATTGAAATGTAAAAAAAGTGTAATCATGTGATCCTCAAATAATGAATTTGATGCGGTTCCAAAATAATATATGTTTTTTCACTACAAGACATAAAAACCAAGCAGTGTAGTAGAGGGCTTTCTCTAGAACTTAAACACAACAACATTTTACTTAACAAAGGCACACAAACAACCAAACAGTGTAGAGACCACTTTGAAAACAGTGTAGAGCTGAACTTAAAAACATAAGAATTGTGAGATGATAACCACTGCTGAGTGCGAAGCAGAGGCACACGAAGGAGGCATGTGACCACCACTGACAGGGAAATGGTGGGCGACAACAAGCGAGGCGCTCGCGACGGCAAACAAGCGCACTCGCCACAGCTCGAACTAGGGCGCAAGTGAGACTGCAAGAAGGAACAAAGAAGATGAATTGCAAGAATGAGAGCAGAGCATGGTGAATTGCAAGAGAGGAATGAAGAAGATGAGCTTCATCACTGACCCTAAATTAGAAAACCTATTCTGGTGTGCCAAAATCGACCTCGTTTTACATTTTAAAAATTTCTTCACAAACTCGCCAAATCATAAGCAACCTCGTGATTTCAAGCGAGTCTACCGAGTCCACCAACGAGCCTACCGATTTTATACCATTTCAGAGTTTGCTTCCGAGTTAACTCGAAAACACTGACTAAAGTCATAAACTCGACCGAGTTAACTCGTGAGTTTGATAACCATGTGTACACATGAACTAGAAATTCAATCCGAAACACACGCCTGTTCTTATTGAATCACCCATGCTTCAATGTTCAATCTTGGATGTGAAGAGGTGTGTTGATATCTCACACTCATAAGAGATATGAAAGTTAACGTATTCCTTATAAGGTTTAGGCAATTCTCACCTTACGACTTGATTTTGGGAGTTTTGTCAGGCCTTAAATCCAAATTTTAAGTTGTATTAGAGTTTATCCTTGATCCATTGTTAGCCCACCTATATTACCATGATTCAAGCTCATAGCCCAATGCATGAGGTGCGTTGAAAATTTTTCCTTGCCAATCACCCCTAGTTCAACTTAGTTGCAGCCTCTTTGAACCCCTTTGATTGTGTTGGGTGTGAGAAGGGATGATCAGTCCCACAAAAACTAAGATATATGACCAATGTAGTATTTTCAAAGCTTGGGCAACACTCACAATATAAGTCACTTTTGTAGGATTTAGGCCTTAAACTCAAATGATAAAATATCAAAGCCTATCATAAATCAATTATTGGTCACTCATATTTGCCAATGCTCTATATGTCATGACCCACATTTGTCCTTGATCTAGATGTCCAATCTTGGGTGTAAGGGTCTGTGTTGCGATCTCACATTGACCCAAGATGTGGCTAATGTATTCTTTTCTCGCTAGGCTTAGGTAACTCTCACCTTATAAACTAGTTTAGTAGAGTTGAATTAGGCCCTAACTCCAAATTCTAAGATATATCAAAGTTATCTCAAATTCGTTGTTAGGCTACCACATTAATACACTTGAAGCCATGGGCATGAAGGGATTTTCAGAAAGTCTCTAATGAAGTTCTTAAAAAGCTTTACAATCCTCGCCTTATAAGAGGTTTATATATGGTTGAATTCGACCCTAGGTCCAAATTCTTAAGATGATATAAGGTCTATCCAAAATTTGTTAATGGGTCCACAATAATTTTGCACTCTAGATGGATGTTTATTCTGAAGTGTAAAGCGGACTTTTATTGGATTGTCTGCATTTGTCAGCAGTCTAAATGTCTGGCTCAACACGTGACAGGGTACATTAAGAAGTGATATGAACAATATCTTAATACGTTGTCCTTCTAAAAATGATAATGACACTTGGTAAGATTAATGTTGAAATTGGAATTCAAGAGTTGAGAACGTATTAATCATCAACACTGCTAAAACACTAACCTACCATGACATGCACTCAAATTTCTAGACTTCGATAACCTAATTTTGCACAGAAATGTCTAAAGTAGTTGCAAAGGCATATAGACCTCACATTCAAAAAAAAAAAAACTAGGGTGTTAATGGTGAAAAATAATATACCAAATCACACAGACCTCACATATTCTATACTCAAGTCAGTGAATAAGTTTTCATTTATAACTGTTCCAACTATAACATAACATGTTAACATCCCAACAAATGTGATTCATGATTGCAATCACTACTTGATTAACATAATATTAGAATGTCAGCCAGGAACGAGTCATGGTTGATTGTATCTGTCTAATAAGTAACCTAAATTCCAGGAACCCAACAGATTTTTGAGCACTTCATACACAGTATTGTATGAGGACATTTGTTTAGAGCATGACCAAAGCTCCTACAAGCTTAGTCGAATCAAGTTACACAAAAAATACAAGGCCATAACCAAAATATTGGTAATGATAAAAACAAATTCCAGTGGATCGAAATAATTTATGAACTCGAGTGGACAAACCTTTGTAAGAGAACTTCTGGCTGTCCAGCCAAGCCTTAAAAACGAAAGTGGCAACAAATCCCCAAATTTCCAAAGTTCTTTGTATTGTAGAGTAAGTCTTGAACCTGCTCCAACGACCCCCAGGCGCAACAGCAACCTGCGAAAAACCAAACGCCCATACTTCATTTCATTTCAACACAAAGAACCTACTCATAAGCAATCAAAATAATCAAAACGACAAACCTCGACTTGTTCGCTCCCGGTCTGTTTAAACCACGCGTCTTCTTTCCCAATCTCCTCCAACCTTTTCTTCCTCCCATCCTCGTCCAGCTTCGACGCTTCAACCTCCACCACCACCTCCGTAGCAACTCCGTTTTGATCTTCGTAACCGTACGTCACCAAGCTCCCATTACTGGCGCCGTTAGCGAATCCCTCGACGGTGCCATTGCTGCCGGCAACATCTCGATCCCTTCCATTAGCGGCAGGAACGCCGTTTCCGCTCCATTTGACATCATCCACTCGCTCAGCCAACGCTGAATCATCTCTGGAGGCGCGGATTCGCGCGGCGCGGAGAGTGACGTTGGAGGCGGCGTGGCGGGAAAAGGAATAAGCTGAGGAGGGGAGTTTGGAGAGAGAAATACGGCGTTTGTGGGTGATCTGAGGAGAGAGAAAATGGAGTTCGGGTAAATGGAGAGGAGAAGACATAGACATGAATGGAAATTTGTAGAGAGAGAATAGCTAAGGATTATAGTTTGAGCGTGATTTTCATGGTGTGGAGAGTGAAGAACCAATGTGACAGTGGAGAACGGAAGTAGAAGGAGACAAAGGAAGAGTGGAGTGGAACACACAGAAAGGAGGGAAAGGGGTGGAGAGGAAGGGAACACGTGGCATTATGAAAGAAAGATGAGCCATACAAATATTTATTTTTTGTTTATTTATTAATTTTTTTTATTGATGTCATGGATATGAAATGAAAGTATGCATGGAGAAAAATGAGAATATTGATTTTTATGTGCGTTCAAAACAAAAATTATTAATTTATGGAATTTCACAGTTTTTCATTATCACATATTTTACTCAGTCACTTATTATTTATTATTTATTGATGGTAAGTTATTCTTAATGAGCGATGAAATAAACATAATATTATAATGTTGGTCCAAACACGCATTAGATATTAATCTTGATTAGATATTGATTTTGATAATTTATGTATTGACAATAATTAAAGGAAAAATATGTAAAAAGAAGTAAAATAAATTGATAAAATATAAAAAAATTATAATTTTTGGTTGTTTAAATTATTTGGAAATCTATAAATAATAAAATATTCAAATAATTTAACTTTTGTATTATTCGTTACACTTGATTAAATGTCATTAAAAATAAAAGTAATAGTTACGTTAAAATTATAAAAATGATATTATTTACATATTTATTTTAAAGTTTGATGACGATAAAGAGTGTTGTGCACTTTTGTTGAGTTTTCATCTAACTTTATGCTAGTTGTTGAATGTATTGGAGTTTTCATTTTCTTGGTGTCATTCAACTTTTTGAGTAGCTTTTTGATATACTTTGTTTGATGGATGTAGATTGCGTTGTTTTCTTGTTTGATTTCTAGTCCGAGAAAAAATTGTAGCTTGTCTCCTTGACATACTCATCTCGAACTCTTCTTGCATCATGATCGAGTAGTCTTGGCATAATTTTCAATCAATAGCACCAAGATGATGTCATCAACATATATCTGAATGATGATGAAGTTTTGATTGAAATTTTTCCTAGAGAGCGTGGTATCTACATGAACTCTCGTGAAACCATTATTTATAAGGAAGAGACTTAATCGTTCATACCAAGGATCGGGCTTACTTTAATCCATATAATGTTTTGTTAAGTCTAAAGACGTGTGTGGGATTCGTCTGGCACTCAAAGCCTTGAGGTTGTTCCATATACACTTTTTCCTTAATGTGTTCGTTTATAAATGCACTCTTAACATCCATTTGATATAGCTTGATTCCATTAAATGTCGCGAACGATAGAAGAATGTGAATGGCTTCCAACCTTGCTACTAGAGCATAGGTTTCTGTGTAGTCGATCAATTCCTTCTGGTTAAGAGTAGTCTTTTGCAACTAGTCTTGCTTTGTTTCTGATATTGTTCCCTTCTTTATCTAGCTTGTTGCGATAGACCTATTTAGCTCTGACTACATGTTTTCTAAGGGATAACTAAACAAGTTATCATACCTCATCCTTCTTGAATTGATCAAGTTCTTCTTTCATAGCTTCAACCCAAGAGTTGTCTTCCAAAGCCTCATTGACATTTAGCGGTTGTTAACCCTTGGCAAGTGTAACCGAATCGTATCAAGTAATAATAAAATGGTAAGACCAAGTATCGTTTCCCAAAGGACTCACAACCTAAACAATTATGTGATTTGTTGATTAAATTAGACTTGTGAACGAATTCTTGTGGGTTCAAATGCAAATACTGAAAATTAAATATGAATGCATGTATTGACCAATTAGATCAAAAGAAGCACAAGTGATTGAGGTAAATTATGGAATGATGATGTTGTTGGGGTTTTCAATTCATCTTATCCATTCTCATGTATTCAAGAATTCATCTTTCTTCATTAATGTTAATGTCACTTTCTAATTTACCTTAAACCCAATGTCTCGGTGAAGAAAGCCTACTCCTAATCACTCTCATGTACTCAAGAATTCATCTTTCTTCATTAATGTTAATGTCACTTTCTAATTTACCTTAAACCCGATGTCTTAGTGAAGAAAGCCTACTCCTAATCACTAGTTTACAATGTCTTGTCTCCCTAGCAATTATTCATGCATTACATTCGCACAGAAGCTTAAAGGCAATATTACTCTTGGGAGAATTTCTTCAGTTCTAGATTTACTCATATGTGTCCATACAAATAACATCAATGATCATGCAAGTGAATGAGTTAAACAAAGCATGCATAGAGTATAGAAGAAAAACCCTAACAATTAATGAAGAAAGCATATAGATTAAAGAATTAATTCAATACATGAGAGTTTCAAAGGATTATATTGATTCCCCAACAACAATGAAGGTTTAGTTCACCATAATCATGGTGAAACTAGATGAAAAATAATGAAAGAATGAAAGATAAAACCCTAGAAGGTGAAGAATAGAGCTTGAGCATCCAAAATCCTCCTCCAAGGGGTGAAGAAAGTGTGATTTTGTTTCGTTCTGTCCAAAGATACTAACCCTAATTCGGCCAAAACCTTATATAGCTTCCTAAAAATTACAGAAAATTGGCCTAAGGCACAATACAATGGCACTCAGCGATAAGTGCGATTCTTCTATTTTGACACTCAGCTGTAGTTTTGCCCCTCAGCGTTGACTACGGGACTTCAAAGTGCCGCTCAGCGGTAAAAGTGGCGGTGAGCGGTACTTGCGGCTCTTCTTTTGTGCACTTTTTCTTTCTTTTTTGAGTCTAACTTCTGACTACTTCACTTCTTTCATTCAATTCATCTTAAAATCTACAAAAACAAGGAAAACCAAGCATAAAACCCATCCAACTCTCTTATTTCTAAAACATAAGCAAAAGCATGATTCCAAGCTAGTTTCTAAGTCATAAAGGTTGTCTTTAATGTCAAAATTAAGTATAAAAATAACAGTTTTTCAATTGTTATTAGGGGATGAATTTGAGAGATGACATTGTGGTAAGGGACTTGTGATACGATCTTGTTCTCACGTGCTCTTCAAGATTTCCAATGATCTTTTCTAAAGGATGATCCTTAATGATTAGACAATGTAGGCTATTTGGTTCCCTTCTTTCTTCACTAGTATAGTTAAGTGACTCTTCATGTTGATTCTGAACTTCGACGTAGGGTTCTCCTGTTGTATTTGCCTCCATTGATAATGATTAGACGATGTAGGTTGTTTGGTTCCCTTCTTTCCATAATTCATAAGGTGTTTTGTTGAGGATTGACCTAATGTAAACTCTATTTTAAATGTAGTAGACAATGTTAATTGCTTCTGCCCAAAAGTGTTTAGGAGGATTAAAAGTGTTTAACATAGTTCTAGCCATCTCTTGTAGAGATCTATTTTTCCTCTCAACGACTATATTTTGTGTTGGAGTCATTAGAGTTGAAAAGTTGTGGCTGATGTAAGAGTTTTCACAAAAGTTTTCGAAAAGTTCATTTTCAAATTCTCCTTCATGGTCACTTCAGATAGATATGATTTTCAAAAAAAATTCAGCCTCTATCCTTTTACAAAGTTTGCAAGAGGCATTATAAGTCTCATCCTTATGAGTTATAAATAGAAACTAAGTCCATCTAGAATAATCATCTACTACTACTAACACATAGTGTTTAACACTCATAAACTCAGGTCTTGTAGGTTCAAATAAATCTATATGAACCAGCTCAAGACGTCGTTTAGTTGAGATCATGTTTTTACTCTTAAAAGATTCTTTGACTTGTTTTCCTTTCATGCAAGCACTACAAAAGATTGTATCATTGAACGATACTTTTGGCAATCCTCTAACGAGATCATGGCGTTGCAACTTTGAGATTAATCCCATGCTTGCATGTCCACAATTATCATGCCATGTTAATGTCTCATCTTTCATAAATACCAGACATGAGACACTTTGAGACTACAATTCATCTAGGTTTATTTTATACAAGTTACCTTGTCAATTAGCTATAAATACTAAGGAGTTATTATTATTTAATACCCTACATTGGCCTTTTTCAAAAACAATATTATATCCACTGTCACATAATTGACTCATGGTAAGCAATTATGTTTAAGGCTATCGACTAACAAAACATTATCAACGGAGGGGAAAATGTTTGTACCTATCTTTCCAATTCCTATGATTTTTCCTTTTTGGTTTCCTTCAAATGTGATTGGTCCTCCTTTCTTGTCCCTCGGGCTTAGGAACATACACTTTTCTCCTGTCATGTAACATGAGCAGCCACTATCCAGGTACCATGATAGGGCTTTTCTTTTGGTCATCAAACATATATAAAAGGGGAATTATTTGACTCTTAGGTACCCATAACAAGTTGGCTCCTGCTTTGTTAGACACATACATTTTCTTCTTCTCAAAAGTCAATGTATTATTATTTGACCTAGTAAACCTAATATAGTTAGTTTTATTATTATGTTTTATGTTTGGTTTTCTATAACCTAGACCTTGTTTATTGGATGGATGCTTACTTTTTCTTAACAAACAATCTAACCTAGCATTCCCCTCAAGTGTTCTACTTAGTATTTTGGTGAGGGTATCATTTCCATTCCTAAGGGATTCTATCTGTGTTATGTTCTTAATTATTGTTATATCTTTTACAAGCTTCTTATTTTGTAGCATGTTTCTTCCTTATCTTGTTTTGAGACACTGAACTCTATCCTAAGATCACTAACCTTTTTGTTGTAATGTCTTCACATTATCCCTAAATGTAGTTAATTCCTCTTTTAGATTATTTCTTTATGTGAGGAGTTATGTTTGTTGATTACATAAATTCGTATATAAACTAGATAGTTTGGATGAATATAATAGCACTTCATAGTATGTGTTTCTAATTGAGTGTAGGTTAGAAAAATTTACCTCATCATCTAAGTCGTCTGATGTACTCTCAATATTCCTTGCTACCAAGCATACTTTGGCATCCTCATCTTCGCCAGATGTGTCTAGGTCTTCCCAGGCTCAACAACATCTTTTTTCTTTTCATATCTGGGCCGACTGACTCCTTCTTCATCTTTTCAATCTTGGGACATTCTGATATGAAATGTCCAGGTTTATTACACTCAAAATAGACAGTTGTGTCTTTTGGTCGTCTCTTTTTTATATTGTTCTTGGAGCCAGATATGAAACGTCTACTCTTGAATATCGGGCCTTTCTTTTTCCTCCATATTGATTGAGGCCTTATTGAAATGAATGAAAGCTCGTTGGTACACTATCGTTGAAGCTATCAAATTAACACTACTTTACAAAGAAACTTCAATACTCTCTTAGACGCTTTTGAATTATCAGTCGTTTAGCATTGCGTCTGGGAATTTTGACTTTGTACTTTTTCTGTTTTCTAAACTCCTAAGTGTTTTTCCTAAGCTTTTATGTGTTGGGAATTTTGACTCTAAGTCTTATGTTTCTTCCTATGTTATTTCCAAATTATTATTTTGTTTAATCTTATTTGGTTAAACTTCCAAACATGAGAGTGTTTAGGGGCATAGACGATTTAGTCTTAACAAGTATGAGTTGTTTACAATACGGCAAAATGAAAACATCCAGATCATGTTTAGCAGACTCCAAATGATCCTAAATAAGCTCAAATCTCTAGGAAAGTCATATGACAACTTCAATTATATTGATAAAATCCTACGAAGTCTTCCCATACAACGGAGACCACAAGTCACAGCTCTTAAAACATCAAAGAACCTTGACGTATTGAGCCTAGAAGAGATGGTCGAGATTTTGAAAGTACATGAGCTCGAGCTCCTACAAGATGGTTCCATAAAAAAGGAGAAAAGTATAACGCTCAAAGTTGTCAAGAGGACGTCCATGAAAGCTCTCAAAAATGATGAATCCTCTAAGGAGTCTGATGATGAACAAAACTCCATGAGCGAGAACGAAGAATAGGAGCTCTCATTTATTTCGAGAAAGGTTCAATCTAGGTGAAGGAAAAGAAGAGGCACAATGTTCAAGAGCTTACGTTTTAGATTCGGCTCTAAGAACAATATAAAAGACATATGAGTGGAAGACACAATTGTCTATTATGAGTGCAATAAACATGGACATTTCAAATCAAAATGTCCCCGAGATTGAAAGGATGAAAAAGAAGTCAGTCGGGCCTAGATACGAATAGAAGAAAATACCTAGGAAGACCTGGACACATCTAACAAGGATGAAGACGTCAAAGTATGCTTTGTAGTAGAAAATGCTGAGAATACATCAAATGACTCTGATGATGAGGTAAGCCTCTCTGATCTATACTTAATCAGAAATGCATACTATGAATTGTTATTGCACTAGTACAAAAATAGCGTATTACGTCAGTTATTTTTGGCTTTTAACGACGAATTTGCGACCGACGTCATAGCGGGTGACGTAAATTTTACGTCGAATATCTCTAGCCGACGTTAATAGGACAATTTGACGTCGAGTCGATCGAGAATTGACGTAAACCTAACGTCGATTTTGTGCAACGACATGAGGTTACGTCCGTTAGTAAAGAGAATGACGTCCAATATTTGATTAAATATTTATATTTATAGTAAGATAAGTCGTCTTATGTATGAGGGAAGTGACGTAAAGTTAACGTCGTTACGGAAGAAAACAGACGTAATATTCACGTCGAAGTTCAAAGAGGACGTCAATTTTTGAGTAATATTTGAATAAATATTTATATTTAAAGGAATATTTGACGTCAAGTGTAAGGGGATGGACGTAAGGTTAACGTCGAACTTTTCGATATTGGATGTTACTGTCGATTTTTGAACGTCGAATGGTGTATACTTCGACGTTACCTTGAGTATTTTTTTTTTTAGATTTGATTAGCTCATTCAACCAAACATGAAATACAAAAACAGTTTTCCAATTCATATATATTCACAGAATTAATTAATTTAAACCATGCTATCATCAATTCATCAATTCCAATTAAATAGTAAAACTAAAAGATGTTAATGCTATCATCAAAACTTAAAAGAACCTAGTTTTCCATTCATCTATTCACAATATTCACCTATTCACAATAATATATTAAAAGTTTAAAAGTTGTACAAGTAAGCAAATGCTACTATCATGAAAGGAAAAACCTAAAGCTATATCTATTTAAAATGTTTATTCAAATATCATGCAAAATCCTCTCTTATCGTCTTTATTACTAAAGTGGACAATGGAGAGGTACTGTTGAACCGCTACATAATTAAGGAAATTTTACCATTATATTCATTTTAATGTCAAAAGTTTATTGATATTTGTAAGATTTTCAAATGTAAATTTCTACCTCAGTCCATTCCCCTCTAATTTCTGCTCGAATGATTGTCTTTATCCATAACATGATGTAGTAGCCACTTGCCCAGGAATAATTCTGCTTATTACACTAAACATGTGAAAGAACTTAGTCAAATGTAATGGTTTAAATTTGACTACGAAAATTAAAGGTTAAAGATCAAAGAATTCCAACCTTAGGATATATAATTTCAAGTTGTTGTCCTATAGTCCTAGTCACAACTCTAAACAAATTTGAAACATTTGAAACTTTAGAAACATAAGTTAATATATTAATACCATAACTAATTGATAAGAATGAATGTAATACTTACGTTTGTATCAAGGACTTCAACTCCACTTTAATCTTCCTATGAAGAGAACAAAACCATACAACTTGTGCTTTTTTGGAATGATCACCATGAGTTGCCAGTGGCCCCTATCATGTACCAATAACTAGTGAGTTAGTTTTTCATAAAAGTTCACAATATTGGGAAACACATATGCATTCAATGTATGGCACGATATATATCTCTCTATTAGACTTAGTCATCCATGTTTGAATATATGATTTTTTGAAATATAATGTGTTTCCAGATGGTTAAATGGTCTGAGGTTCAAGAAAGCCATAAACTGACGCTCAACCTGATTCAACTACGATGGTGTCCATGTACCTGTAAGAATAAAGTTAAGTATATTTATTAAAAAGTAATAATACTAATATACAAATTGGAAAATATGCTTGATATTGATATTCTTGAAAATCTCCTTGAAGTTGCAACTGGAAATAATAATGTTGAAATGCTTATAACTGTTAGAAAGGTTTATAAAAACGAAAGTGTTTTTAAAAGTAAGAACCAAATTAAAAGAAGTCGTAGGGTATGGGTTGAAAAAGGAATTGTGTCTTATAGAAACCCATATGTTGTCACATGCTTTTATTGTATGAAAAAGGGGCACACTTCTAACAAACGTAGAATTAAACATTTTAATGTTCCAAATGGAAAATATGTTTGGATTCCTGTTATAAAGTAAATTGTCTCTAACCTCAAAGGATCCAAATAAGATTATAGGGACCAAAACTCTAACGTTTTGTTTTGCAGGTTAATTTTTCAAAAGGAAAAGAAGACTCTATGGTATCCTGGTATTTTTTAAGAGCTTTGAAATAATTTATGAATGTTAGATGTGTCTTAGGTTGAAAATTTGCCCTAAATTTGTGTTTTTCGGAAATTAACGTAAATAATCGATTACCAAGGTAATAATCGATTATCTCGTCCTCAAAATTTGGATTTTGACAATTTGGCTCGCAAATAATCGATTATTTAAAGTAATAATCGATTATCTTAAGTCAAAGCGTAAATATATATATATATATATATATATATATATATATATATATATATATATATATTTTCAAAAAATTTTGAGGAATCTGTCTTTGATTTTTAAAGGGAATATTACTTTTAGGGGAGTAATTTTTAATGAATTAAAAGGACCCAAATTCTTTTTAAGTTAACAAATTTAGGGGGAGCATAAGGATTAGATGTTTTTCTGATTATAATAAAAAAATGGGGAAATCTATTTTTGATTAACATATTATGTGATAACTGGTACCTATATAAGGGGAAGATATACGAGTTTGTTAGATATCTAGTTTTTATCTCTATTATGGATTAATTAATATTGTTTGCACTTCTTAATTAGAGTTGAATTTCTGTTTTTCTTATATTCCATGAGGTATTTTGTTCTTTCATGTTATGAAATTTCAATTTTATTTCTGTTTTGAAATGCATCAATTCTTTTGTTGAGGGGGAGAAAAATTTGTGGGGGAGTTTTTTCCACTTTTTGTACCTTTTGCTTATGATCAAAAAGGGGGAGAAAAACTTCTAATTTAAGTAGTGCAGTTATTACTAACATGTTTGTGAGTATGAAATCTGTGCAGGAAATTAGAAATGCTTTTAACAATAAGATATTTTTGATCATCATCAAAAAGGGGGAGATTATTACCAATGAGGAGCATTGGTATCTTGAAGCTACTGTGAAATTTTGATGATGATAAAAGCTGAAGAATTGAAGACTCTAAATGCATCTTTTGTTAAACGCATTTTGTAGAAACAAATGTATAGGATAAAATGTAATGATGTAAAAACTCTTAGAAGTTTTCGTATTTAGTTAGTCATTGCACAAATAATCAATTATCAAGAGGAATAATCGATTATCACGAGCCAGTTTAGAAGAGAGTTGCTTGCGCAAATAATCGATTATTACACAAAATAATCGATTATCACTGTTTCATTTAATTCTGTCCAAGTCTCTGGAATAATCGATTATTGCTCAGGATACTCGATTATCACTTTTTTAAAAACCCCATAACGGACACAAATAATCGATTATCACTTATGATAATCGATTATCAGTGGCAGTTGGGAGATGTCTTTTCAATTTTTGACCCTGCAAGAAAACTAGGCTTATAAATAGAGGTCTTCACAACTCTTAGAAAGAACTTTTCAATTGAGAGAATTAGAGCTTTGTGCCTAAGGGAAACTCTTTATGAGTGAAAGGGGTCTATGCCATTTTGAGAATACAGTTTGTCTGGTCTTGTGAATAGGAGAAGCTCACGCTTTGTGCGTCAAAGGTCGGAGCAATTCTCTTGAAGTTGGTAGAGTTGTTGCTTCTGGTTCGTGCGTTGAAGGAAGCTCTTCCGGTTCGTTTGTCGAAGGAAGTTACTTGTTGCACTCTTCTAGTTCGTTTGTCGAAGGAAGGTGTTTTCTATTCTTTGCTCATTTCATTATCTTGTAATCTGTACAACTATATTTTTAGTGAAAAAAGGTTAATCACTATTTATAGTGATTAACGACTGGACGTAAAATCTTTTGATTCGAACCAGGATAAAAATTCTGTGTTGATTTTCTTGATCCCTAAACTCTTAGCACATCAATTGTTCGATAAAAATTTTAACTTGTGTTGTGATCGTTACACGCTTTCCGCTATCTAAATTTTATTCCGCTGCGCGACTCTATAACGGTACCAATTGTTCCGACACTTCCATGCGTCACCCTAACTTTTGTGATGACCTTCGAAGAGCTATGAGGAAACATAAAAAATATGATATCAGAGTAACAAGTTACGACTAAATTTTATAAGTGGAGGACTAGATCAAGGATTCGCAAGTGTATTTATAGAAATGGACTTAATCTTTGACATCGGCCTTTACAATATGCGACGTAACATTCCTTTTTTCCTATTTTTAACTTTTAAAACGTCAACGTTTTTAAGAATTCGACGTAATAAAACTTCAAGGATTTTAAAAAAAACCCGTAATAACATTAAACAAAGGAAAAATATGAAAATATAACCACGAAAAGTACATATTAAAATTTCAAACAGAGTTCAAACATACAAAAATATACTAAAATATATTAAAATATTACATTAATTTCAGAAAAATAAACTAAAATGGACTCTTGTTCCTAATCTGAGTCAGATGTCTCCATAGACTCATCTTCTGTTGTGTCGTCTTCATCATCAGATTCACTTGCTGAGGGAGTTATGAGAGCATTATCTTCATCTGATTTCTTGTGAATCATGATCAGAGATTTTTCAACTTTTGAAATTCTTGGTCAAAGCCTTCGAAATTGATCCACAACAAATATTTCAAACTTAGTATGTGGAGTGAAGGTAGAAGGAGTTTCGTCAACATCCTTGAACACCCAGCCATCTTTTGTTTTCTTTAGACCATTATGTCTTAATGTTGCTTTCCCTATTTCATTTCATTCGGTTACCAAATTTTTTTTTTCACCAGTAAGATCAACGTGATGATGCTTTAATACACGGCTGATAAAAACACCATATGGAAACTACTTGCAATTTCAATCATGTGCTCACTCATGATAGCAACCCAGTTGGTTGGTATCCGGGTTTTTATGGCATGAACCAAAAATAAATCTGCAGTACTTAGACGATCACGTAAACATCTTCCAGGTAGTATTACCCAAGTAAGTACAAAAGCACTCATTTTTTCTTCCATTTTCAAACCATCAAGTAGATACGACTTGTATACCTTTAGCCTTGTTGGACTTCTTAGATATTCCTTATAAATTTTCTTCTTGTTGGTCCATTGGTTGAGTTCAGAATTTCTTTCATGAGACATGACACCTTCTGCTTTGAGACCAGTAAAATATAGCCATATTGCGTCATCAATTTTAATATCGACACCTTTCACCCAAGAGCATATAACACCATCGACAACCTTCAGATTGTGGTAGAAGACCTGTACCAGGTCAGGATAGCAATCACCAGTCATTTCTACAAATTTTAGAAGACCAACATCTACAAGCCATTCTTGAAAGATAAACCCTTCCCTTCTAAATAATTACACATCCAAGAACTTGTGAGGGACCACCTTGAAGAGTTTTCTATAACATCCAAATTTGTATCGTTCTTCGTCATCACTGATCCACCCATATGGACTAGCATTTCTTACGAGGTGTGCAGCCTTCTTTCCATGTCGTGAAGATGAAGAAGCCATTTGAGAACAGGATTTAGACATTTACAGGAAGGGTTTATGAATTTTGTTTTTGATAATGATACATGATACATTTAATCAAACTATATGACGACTTTTGCATGAACAAGAAACTACATAAAAAAGCACAGGAATTAAATAAAAAAAACCAGAAAAACAATAGAGAATGTTTTTGATGGAAACATTTAGGAAAAAGTTAACATGAATTTGGTTACGGAAGCTCCGTAGTGAAGGTTTTCAAAGGGTAGCTCCAAAACTGTATTTAAAAAAAATGTTGGGATCCACTAACGCGCCCAACTACTCTAATGCCCATCAATAATAAAACGTCGAACCCTTTAGAAATTTGTCGCCCATCAAGTCAATCCTTGTCACAGTTCAACTTCAAGTGCATAATTAAACATCGAACGCTTTAGAAATTCGTTGTTGCTGAAATTATTTTATTAGGATATATAAGATTTAAAATTTTAGTTGGGCCTGAAACTGATAAGATTTGATGCACAACTTTATAAATACTAGATTTGAAAACGCACTTAGTGTTTTCTAAACAGAATAGTTACAAGCCCTAGAAATGTGAAATACGTTCCAAAATCTGATCAGAAATGGCTTCTTCATCATCAAGAAGAAAATGGAAGGTTGCCCGGATTGCAAGGAATGCTAATCCTACAGGCTGGATTAGTGATGAAGACATTCGAAAGCTTTTTAGTCTAAGGAATATTAAAACTGTGGTTTCTCACAGATATATGAAACTGGTGAGGGTGTTCTACTCCAACTTAAAGATGAGTGATGAAACATTTTGTTCCACAGTCAAGCGAGTTGATATAAAGGTTTGGATTGGTCATCAGCAAGTCTGTCCCATTTCTGAATCTTGGAGTGCAAACAAAATAGATTTGACAAAAATTGAAGAAGATGAGTGGGCTAAATGGTATGTGGTGAAAATAGATTATATGTCAAAATCGCTAAAAAGATTTTTGGGGCTCAAGTAAATTGAAAGCTTTCACCACCAAGTTACCTAATCCTAGAAATGTCTTTCCTTATGGCTATGGTCCTTGATGATGGAAAAATTTCTCCAAAAACAATCTTTTAAGATCATCCCAGCTAGTGATGGAACTAGGCACAACGTAATAAAACCAATTATTTGCCACACTCTCTAATGAATGAGGAAATGTCTTCAGGAAGATGTGATCTTTAGGGACATCTAGAGATTTCATTGTTGAACAAACAATATGGAACTCCTTCAGATGCTTATGTGGGCATTAACCTACAAGACCATGAAACTTTGGCAACAAATGGATCAACCCAGTTTTGAGAAAATATGGAACGTCCTCATTAAGATACTGGAAGCACAAGCTTTCATAAGTGAGATCAGGTGCAACCATCTCCCTTAGAGTCCTCTCACAAGGTGGAGGTTGAGCCATATTTATCTCAGTATGATAAGCAACAAAATTAGTATCAGAATCAGATGCAGATGCAGAATGCACAAAATAGAGAGTAGTAGACACATAAGGAGAATGCTCAAAACTATTCAAGCTAATGGTATCGAAATGCACAGACTCTAAAGAAAAATTTCTATAATGTCTAACTAATCTATGAAAGGTCCTATCAATTTCGGGATCAAAGAGTGTTGGAAGTCCAATATTGCCCCTAGTCATGTATTAAGTCAACTCATACCATGAAAAGTCAACATTAGCAAACATAGGGGGTAAACTGCAAGTATATGCAAGCCTTATCCAATTGAGCTGAAATTTCGTGAGCAACACCCTAAAATCATGAAATGATAGCAAAAAAAATTTCAAAGAAAAATTCAAAAGATAAATATTTTTGCCATAAAAAGAAAGTTTGGAAAAATGAGGAAATAAAACTTAAAAAGAAGGAATTAGTAAACGGTCTCTTTTTGGACATCTGAGTGTCGCCAGACAGGGTTGTTGTTTGGGATCGCTCTATCTTTTTTTTCAACAAAAAAATCATATATAATATGTCTAATTTTGATAAAAGGATAAAAATTTATCGTAGTTTGAAGTTTTCATAGATCCTGTTTTCACAAAAATTTATAACTCAGAATTGGGACTACCACAAGTGGTTATGTGATTTTTCTATCAAAATATGGACCAAAAGAAGTGAGCACAAAAAGTTTCAAAGAAAAATAACAGCTCTAGCAGTCAAAACAAAAATCGCCAATTAATTAAGAAAATCAGCTACTATTCATGGCATTCATAGTGGTTTTGAAGGTGATTTTCAATGCTTTTTTACTGGTTTAGCGTAAAGAACATGTCAAATTGCTTTAATTCACCTAATTTTGACACGAAATAACCACAAAACAAAACATACAAACTCAAAACACACTAAACAAAACAAAACACACACGTTAAACAGAACACAACACATAAACACACATTAACACACAAATCTAAGACAGAACTGTTGATGTCAGGCAACGACGCCAAATTTGATCGAGGTCATACCCGAATCAAATTAATGTGCAATTAGATATGCAGTACACTATGGAGTGACTCATAGGTCATCTCTCAAGGACTAATGTTTGGTTCAATCAAACGATCAAAGACGTAGTGGGGGGATTTGTGTGAACAAAATTACGAATACAAGACACGAATTAAAGAACGAATTAAAATAGGTTGGTCACTAGATCAATTGCAATGCTTCTTATCCTTGATTAACAATATGTATCTACACAAACATCTATGCACTTACCGATCTGGTGGTGGAAGACTTTGTCCATCAAGCATTGTTAGGTGGCTCCAACGTTCTACAAGTTGAATGATAACAGTTGAAAAACTGTTATTTTCATGCTTTAAATTGACACTAAAAGCAACCTTTATACTTAGAAACTAACTTGAAATCATGCTTTTATTCATATTTTCAGAAATAAGAGAGCTGGACAGGTTTATGCTTGATTTCAGTCTTTTTGTGCAGGTTTTAAGGTGAATTTAGTGAAAGAAGTGAAGAAAGAGAGAGATGGAATCAGAAAAGACATCAAAAAGTGCAAAAGGAGAAGCCGCAACTGCCGCTCAGCGGCAGTTTACCGCTGAGCGGCACTCAGGAGTTCACGGGAGGTCCGCTGAGGAGCAAAATGGCCGCTGAGGGGAAGAAACCAACTCACACACTTACCGCTGAGCGGCACTTTACCGCTGAGCGGCACACTTATGGGCTTGGGCCTAAATTTTCTGTAATTTTAGAATAGTATATAAGCTTTAGGACGTCCTAGGGTTTGTATCTTTGACAGAAACGAAGCAAACACTCTCTTCTCCACCCCTTTGAAGGAGGATCTTGGATGTTCAGGCTACATCTTCACCTTTCTAGGGTTTTTTCCTTCATTCTTTCATTATTGTTCATCTAGGTTCACCATGAATATGGTGAACTAAACCTTGTATGTTTGTTGGGGAATCAATGTAATCTTTTGAAGCTCTCATATATGGAATTTGTGCTTACATCTTAATCTAAGACCTATGCTTTCTTTCATCATTAGTTAGGGTTTTTCCTCTTTGCTCAATGTTTGCTTTGTTTAACTCATTCAATGCATGATTATTGGTTTTGTCGATACGGGAACGTACAGGGAAGTCTAGATCCGGGGAATTACTCCCAATAGTATATTGGTTGTCGTTAAGCTCCTGTGCTAAAATAACTAATTATTAGGAATGTTAGGAATTGTATGAACTCGTAATTAGGGATAGGCCTTCTTGACAAGGTAATTTAGAGAGTGGCATTAACAATGATGACTTGAATGTTGAATTCCTAAAATATATGAGAGTGGATAAGATGAAATTGACCCCCAACAACATATTCATCCATATATTTCATTGAAAGTGCTTGTATTTTGTTTTGCCATTGACCAACCTCATGCATACATGTTTATTTTCGTCTTTTGCATAGTAAAATCCAAATATTTTGTTCTTAAGTCTTAGCTAATCAACGAATCACATAACTAAACTAGGCCGTGAGTCCTTTGGGAGAACGATACTTGGTCTTACCGAGTTTATTACTTGAAACGATTCGGTCATACTTGCCGACTGTTCAACAAGTTTGTGACATCATATTTTGGTGATCATAAATTTGTCCATCATTGAACAACATCACGTCATAACAATAGTTATCTCGTTCGGTGATAAAGGCAATTTGTATCTGGTTGTAACTAGGATACACATCCAAAAAACTTTAAGATTTGGTTGCCTGAAGCACTGTCTACTAAACCATCGATGCTCGGGATATGGTATGCGTCCTTCGGGTAGACCTTATTAAGATCAGTGAAGTTTGTACACATCCTCCACTGACTGTTCAACTCTTTGACAATGACCACGTTCACTAGCCACATGACGTACACAGCCTCCCAAATGAAGCTCGCTTTTTGGAGCTTTTTACTTTCGCCTTCACCCTCATTTTCTCCTCTTTCAACCTTCTCTTGTTCTACGTTATCGGGCACACTTCTTTGAACAAGGCAAGCTTATGGGACATCACGCTATGGTGAATGTCTGACATGTCTACTATAGTTCATGCGAACAAGTCAATATTAACCTTTAGTGTTTTCTCCAAAGCTCTATCGTGTTCTCGGCTCAAGCAGTTGCCAACGCTCGTGACTTACCCTTCCTTCTTACCCAGACTCAACGGTTTAACATCGCATTGCGACTCCATTCAGTTCTTTGTGTTTGTCTGCGGGTCTAGGTAAGCAATCGCCACCTCTAATCGCCTGATCTTCCTGGGAGGTATGTATAGTTCAACTTTCAGCCCTGCTACGTAACACTCATGAGCGGTCTTCTAGTCCGCATGGGTCGTGCATATGGTACAAATAGATCTTGTGAAAGGTCCATCCTCTAGAAAGTCTTTCAGTAGAGGATATTCACCTAACTACCCTGATCTATTAGGACCTTGCTAACATTGTACCAGGCAATATCAGTTGTGATGACCATGGGGTCATTATGTTCGAGAATAAGAGCTTTGAAGTCTTCATCCGTGAAGGTGATGAGCGACATAGACTTGGACTTGCGATCCACCAAGTGGACGGTCTTGAGGCTTCTTAGGGGCCTCTTCTGTGCGAACGAGGAGGATACGCCTCTTGCGAATCCCCTTGATGCCCAGTCTTTGGTGTTTGACACGTCGTGGGCATTGCTCGGGGCTCAGCCTTCTAGGGGAGTCTTCTCTGGGCGGTCGATTTTGGTGTATCTCTGGCAATGACTCGCTCGGATCAACTCCTTTATCTTGTCGCGAAGGGTCGGGCCCTCCTTCGGTGTGTCCCAAGTTTTAGAGATACCGACAATGTTTCTTATTGTCGACATTCCTTGGGGCAGGCTTTCTTTTCACGGAAAGTAGGAGGTATGCACTCAACTAGGTACCCAACCTGCATGAAAAATTGTACTTGTTAGCCGCCCTACTACCTGCACACAAAATTTTAGGGATTTTTCTCAACCCGCGGGTAATTTTGAAAAAAAAGTTATGATTTTTTAAAAAGAGCGTTGAAAGATTATTAATGTTTTATTCTTTTTAGTTGGCATCGTGATATTCAAAATCATCCAAATTCTTTACATTCATGAGCTCTTAAGTTTTACATAAATAAGCATTATTTCCTAATTTGTAATCTTCACAACACTGACCATGATCGACCTTGTCCAATTGAAGAAAAAATTCCTTAAAATATATATTTCAAAGTTGTCAAGTTATATCACTAATCCAGATTGTAAAAATCAACAAAAACATTATCTTTCTATACTAACATACTTATATTGATTATTTATTTCTAGCCATGCTATAATAATGAGGACTAACGTGTTCATAGAGCCTTATAACAAACCTCCGGTAACTAGAACTAAGAAATGCATGACCTAGACAATAATGTAAAAAAATCCATTTCAGTGGTGACAATATCCATCTTTTCATTCTTCCAAATTAGATTCTAACAAGGTCCTAACATTCACTTATAACCAATTCATTTTAGCACTTGTTCGTTATTATTTAATTAAACTATAGAGTTTAATTTGTGTATCACTTGTTCGTAAATTCCTAATAATGCACAACAGATAGCAAAAAGCAAACCTTGCTAAAGTCTACAACTTTCCCACCGTTGAGAGCACTGCAAAGAGCACCAACATTTTTCATATCACTGGTTCGTAAATTCCTAATAATTCATAATAGAATGCACAATGACGACAAAAGGTGAGAAAATAAAAATTCCAGCATTAACTTAAACTTAATAACCTTTAGATAAAATTGTAGTTTCATTTTCTTAACAGGTAGATACCCGTGAGTACGTGTAGTATGATATTTGAACTCGACCCGTTAATAAACGAGTATTAAATTACCCATTACCCATGAGTAATAGATACATGGGAATACTAACTATCCGCAACAAATTTTACCTCTGGATAACCGTGGGCGCGAATTCTTTTCTCATCCCTACAGTCAACACCTTCTCCATGATCCTTGCTGATGGAAACCCATTTAGGGCATTCCATTCAAAGGAGTATCAACTTAAGTTAAGGCTAAGAAAGGGAAGTGAAGAAGGACTGTCAAAGACTCTTTCTTAATTTTCTTTCTCTAAGTCTTAGTAGGATTCTCTTTAATATGTTTATGTGTGTTTTGTAGGGTCTAATAAAGCTAGGAGATCATGGATCAACTAGCCAAGAAACTTGATAAATCAAGAAGCAAGGAAACATCAAGAATGAAGAACATTGTGGAAGCCCACATGAGTCACATTCCAACCAACAACTTGGTTGAAGTTGAAGAAAGCCTAGTGCTCAGCAGATGAGGGTTTGCGCCCAGCGTCAACAAATGCACCAGTTGCCACTCACGTTTCTTCACCAGCTTCTTGTTTGATAGGCCACGTAGCCACTCACGTTTTCTTTCCACTTGCACAGTTGGCCCTTGCATCATAGTTAACGTAGCTAAGTGTAGGCGTGAACTAGGAGCTTTGTTTCTCCTTTAAATACGTTGCTCCATTGCTTGTAATCGACACCTTTGATTTGAATGAAGAATTGTTTTCTGTTCATGTTATCCAGAACTTTCTTCTTATTGAAGGTCACCGAGAGAGAGTTTGAGAGTTTCCTTTAGCCTCTCTCCCTAGCTAGGCTTCCATTCCTAGCATTCTTCTACACCATATGCATCATATTTCAGCACCTAAACCTCTGCCTTCATTCCATTTTCTCCATCACCACTTCATCAATTTCTCATTACCGAACCACTGTTCATTTCAATCTTCCTCTGCTTCAACCTTATCTTCATCACCGAATATTCCATTCTCCTTCAATCTAGCCACCAAACACCGTTTGAAGAGTGGGTTCCAGAGTTTATGCTTCCTCCGGTCTTCATCATAATTTGTCTTCTTCTGCTGACACAAAAATGAAGTTCATCTTCCTTTCCAGTTCAGATTTCAGAAGTTCCTAGAAGAATTTTTGTTGATTCCATCTTCCACAAGAATCAACTAGAACCTTCTTCCATCACTTGCCATTGGCGCGTTCAAGGGTGTGTATTGATGGAACTTTAACCCCTAAGGAACATCCTTCAGTTGGGATTTTTTTCCCCTTATCTCCTCTACTAGCTGACTTCTTTCCCTCGTTTTTCTCATCGTTCACACTCGTGGACCTTTTACTATTGCTTCTGCAAAATTCCCGTGATCCTCCACCTGCATAAACTCTATTGCATGTTCCTGAAACTCGTTGATGAGTGTGTATTTATGCCCACATTTATGCTTTAAAATTCAAATTTTTGATAGGATAATTGTGCTTAAATGATTGATTTTAAGTGAATTTGTGATGATTGGAATTGTTGGGTTTGGGAATTAGAGAGACGTAAAAAGTGAGTTTTAGTGCATAAAATATTCTTGGATGTTCTTACGTTTATTTGTGCAGCTGAAATTATAAGTTCTATTGGTTCAAATGGCAATTCAAGGCCCAAAATCAGGTTTTATTTGGAAAATAATGTACAGATGGGCCAAACAAGCAACTTTTACCCTTGCACCTCCCAATTTCCCTACATACACCCCTCTTCTCTTAAACAAGCCAAATACTAAGCCAAACAGTAACCTCATTCTAAATACACCTCCTAAATTTCCCTACCCATACCCCTCCTAAGCTAGACTCCACCAGATCATGTCACGTGTCCAAATCCTCCCCACATAGATCTAGCCAACCATGTGCCGCCATATCAGCCATAACCCATGAGCATCATGTTCCACCTTCTCCACAGAAACCCTAGCCGCCAATGCTACCAATGCAGTAAGCCGTCGTTCCGCTTTCGCCGTACCATCGTCAACTGCCGTTGCGTCGCTCCGCCGCCAACCTCAGCGTCGTCAAGCCGTCACACACAACCGCCGTCGATCACCATCTTGTCGCAACCAAGCGCCACTAGCGAGAGTACTCTCTCCTTCACGCAAGAGTTCGAAGCCGTCGCGCCGTTGCCGCGACCACCACTCCCGCCACCACAGCGCCTCTCCTCCTCTGAAATCATCATCATCACGCCGCTGCCATGACCGGACAATCTTAAGGCCACCATCTTCCTCGTCGCACCGCTAGCACCAAAGTGTGACATCCATGGCCGCCGCGACGCCACGCTTCTCGCACACCATTGACGCAACCATCAACCGTTGTCGTCATTGTCGTGCCACCACCATGCTGTGAACCTTTCCTTCAACGCACACCACCGCCGTCGCGCACCACGCTCATCACCATCCTTGCACGAGTTTCTCGTCGAATAGCGAAACCTCCATGGTTGCCGCATCACACCTCCGCTGCAAGAATCTTCAAGCGGCATCTTCATCTTCTCCATTGACGCAAGCTCTGCGCAACCATCTTCATCATCTCATCCAAACTCCGTAGACGTCGTGCCTCATTCTCGAACCTGCACAGAAACCAGACCTGCAAAGAACCCAACAATCGCAAATCGCGCACAGAGCAACGAGTTCTTCCTTCACTCGCGTCTTCACCATGCATAACGCCGAAACAGTGAAGAGAAACGCGGCGCAGGGGCAAGCCTTTGCCCAAATCTAAACCCTAATTTTGGAGAAAGGGGGAAAGACATGTGTCGAGCTCCCATTGGGCATGCCCTCCTCTGGTCAAAGTTGGTCAATAAGCCATCTATGGTCAAAGTTTGGTCAACTGAGGGGCTTTCTTACAATTTCAACAATTAAAAAGGAGGCTAAAGTGCAGATAGAGGAAATTTCAGGGCATTTGTGTAATTTTAGAAAGTCAGAAAAGATAAAAAAATAAAATTCAGTTGTTAAATTAATTTAAATTGGGAATATCAACAGAAAATATCTTCCAAATAATGTTATAATTATTTAAATATTTTAGTTATTTGGAAGATATAAGATAAAAGATTTTATCAACTGAATATTCAGAATCCAAGCCCAATCAAGCCTATTTAAAGAGACCCAGGTGATGAGTGCATATTTATGCCCACATTTATGCTTTAAAATTCAAATTTTTGATGGGATAATTGTGCTTAAATGGTTTATTTTAAGTGAATTTGTAATTATTGAAATTATTGGGTTTGGGAAATAAAGAGACGTAAAAAGTGAATTTTAGCGCATAAATTATTATTGGATGTTCTAATGTTTATTTGTGCAGCTGAGAATATAAGTTTTATTGGTCCAAATGGCAATTCAAGGCCCAAAATCAGATTTTATTTGGAAAATTCAGAAGGGGCTAAAGTGCAAATAGAGGAAATTTCAGCGTATTTGTGCAATTTTGGAAAGTCAGAAAATCTAAAAGATAAAATTCCGTTGTTGAATTTAATTTGGGAATATCAACAGAAAATATCTTCCAAATAATTTTATCATTATCTAAATCTTTTAGTTATTTGGAAGATATAGGATATAAGATAATTGAGTTAATATCTATCAAATATTCTTTAAAATTGATTTAATCTAATGAATATTTGAAAGATATAATATATCAACAGAAAATATCTTATCAACAAACTATTCAGAGTCCAAGCCCAATCAAGCCTATATATAAAGAGACCCAGGGAGGCAGAAGGAGGGACTTCACTTCATTCATTCTCTCATACTCCTCTCACTTTTCTTTCATCTTGTATTCAACTTCATTCATGGAGAGCTAAGCATCTAGGATTATTCTGTTGTAATTCCATGACGGATTCTGAGGTTACGTTCAGTTAATGCAATTGTTTACTTTGATTATTGATTTAAGTTGTTCTCTCTATGTCTTTCATCTCTCTATCTTGTTAAAAGTAAAGAATTTTGCATCATTATGTGTTTGAATCTACATGCATATTGATTATATGAGTTCTAGGGTTTCTAGTTTTAATTGAGAATCCACTTTGATTTAATTTAGGAACTTTCATATGATTAAATGGTTTTTGTTATCAATTGAGAATGTACTTTGGTTGGTAGTAATAATTTCAACTATAATCAATTGAGAATTTACTTTGATTGATTAACTTTTAACTTGGTTAGGAGATTTAAGAATAAACATGATTAAACACAATAGAATTTGATTGAGAATGTACTTTGATTGAATTTATTGTGAATAATCTAGAAAAGTTTTGCATTTGATTGAGAATTTACTTTGGTTAAATGCATGATCGCCCTCAGATTAATTGAGAATGTACTTTAATTAATTTGAAACTTAAACAATAATCAATTGAACAATTATTCGTGAATAACCGATGACGAATCTATCTTGGAAAAGCAGTGGAATTAGCCTATTTAATTATAACTGTTTTTAAGTTTATTATTTGTTCTTTAAACATTCTCCAAACATCCCCTGTTATACCATTTAGTCCCTCTATTTGCTTGTTTAGGTTCAATGGGCCAGAAACACTTGACAATTAAGGCTAGGTCATTTGCTCTTGGCGTGCGACCGCATTCTCAACCTTCAATGTCACTAACTCCGCTTTCTGCCTCCTTTGCATTTCTTGCATTTGAAGCTACATCTCTTTGATCAGCTCCATGGGATCTTGTTATTTGCTCGAGTCGCCTAGAGGAGTTGTGCTCATGTTCCTGGTGGTCATCATTAGGTTGTCTTTTATCTCATCGAGCCCCACGATAGGCGCCTTTCGGTTATGGGGTTGAGGTTATATGTTTACTATATGATGTATATCTTAATGTCAAAATCTTTGTCTTTGTCACCATTCATCCTGAACATCCATTCAATCAAACTAGGAAGTTACCTATAGAAGGTAATTCGATGTCAAAGACAATGATCATTCAATAGTTATAACAATTAATGCGTATTAAATGCAACCAGTCACACTTTTATCTTAAACTTGTATTTATAGTTTTCAAAAGGTTTAATAGTCTATTTTGTCCCCTCTTTGGTTGTGTTATGTCAAAAAGGTCCCTCGTTTTAAAAGTATTTGAAATGGGTCCTCACTTATTAAATTTTGCGTCAAAATTGTCCCTTCCGTTAAATAAAAACAAATAGAGTTAAGGATTGATGATCATGCAGAAGACGTGTTATTTTGTAGATATATTTATACTGACGTGTTAGTGAATGGGTAAAAAGATGGAATTTAGGGGTGCACTTGGTATTTTCTAGGTCAGGTCCAAGCCCTCTTTTCTCTAGGGTTTCTTTTTTTTTTCTTTTTAAGAAAACAAGGTCTCTTCTCCACCTTCATTAGCGGTAGATCTGCCCTCCGCATCACCAACGTCGTCGTGCCTCCCTTTGGTCGACCAAAATTGTCGCCGACGGCACCGATCGTCGCCAGAGACACCGCTAGTCACTACGGCGTTATGAGGTTGATGATACCGCTGCCGCTACTCCGATTCTGAGTAAACGCTGCTGGCGACAACGCCCTAAACCCAATCAATCGTTGTTGGAGGTAAAAGAAAGGCTGGGCCAAAAATCGTTTAAAGTTAGCCAACTGCGTGAAGGGTTTTGGAAGAAGGGCCATTGGAGGAGCCAACGGCAAAATCTACATTATCATTGGCCCCTTTGACGATGATCTTGTTAACCCAAAACTAGGAACCCTACGCTACGCGGTTATACAAAAGGACCCACTATGGATCATATTTTCACGAAGCATGGTCATCATATTTTCACGAAGCACATATGGCATGATGAGGGACTCTTGGGACCATGTCGAAATAAGAACAAGGGCTGATGGGGATACCATCTCCATTTTTGGCTCTTCAAACATTTGGATCGAGGGGTTGTGATTGTAATTGGTGTGGCACGTGAGTGTGGGGGGAGAGAGGGGTCGGTTCCATGATCGCGAATGAGTTGTAACCTGCGCTGGTCGTCGGAGAAATTGACTTCGTGGATTCGGGGTCTCTTGAGATTCCAGAAATTAGGGTTGGCGGGGGCGTAAGAAAGAGGGTTTTGGTGGAGGGTGGGGGTGGTGATAGGGTGGGGGAGGCGGAGCCGGGCAGAAGGGGAAGTGGGAGAGGGTGAACGACGTGGAAAGCCCCGGGGAAACATAATACTTTCTATGTCAACCTTTACTTTTCACAGTTAACTTCTAATTCACTAACACGTAAGCACAAATACATCTATAAAATAACATGTTAGCATTGTCTTTTGTCAAATCATCAATCTCTTAACTCCGTTTGTTTTTATTTAACAGAAGGAACGATTTTGACGCAAAATTTAATAAATAAGGACTCATTTCAAACACTTTTAAAACAAGGGACCTTTTTGACATAACACAACCAAAGAAGGGACAAAATAGACTATTAAACATTTTCAAAATGAGTTTTGCATACGGCTTAATCACAACTTAATTGTTGATATTCATACTTTGCTTCAAGCTAATTAGTACTAGTAATAGTCTCGTAATAGTTGAATCATTCGACACATCATATCATAACATAATCGTCCGGTTTCTCTAAAAAACATGACGGTGAAATCATATGGTACACTTAATTATTATTAATTGGAGATTATCTTTAAAAAAAATTGTTTTATGTTCTACTGTTTACTTGTTTTATTTGAAATGTAACATTTTTTTATTGATTTTCATATAAAAAATTAAATGTTGATATTTTTTAAAATGTATAAAATGGGTTTTGTTTAGATGTTTCAACTCTGCTAATTTTTCTGAAAGGAAAAAAAATTAATAATTATTTATGTTGTCATTTAGGCACGGAAAAAATATAAACAGAGTATAAAATTATGTCAATAAATTGTGTAATTTTGTATGAAAACAGTTACTTATGTTTTTATTATTTTATCTTATCATATTTTATAATGATAAGGTTTTTTAAATAGTTATAATAGAGAAAAATAAAAAATATTTTCTTATAAATTAAATTTAACATACAAAATAAGTTTCTCTAATATAATATATCAAAACTTATAAACTTATCTAAGTTATTGAAGCTTATGAAAAAAAAAACTATTTCATTTACTTTTTTCGTATTTATCTTATACAAGTGTGCATAGATAAATTTATCAAAATAATAAATCCTTAATGTATTGTATAATTTTTCCTTTTAGTAATATTATAAGTTTAGTGTTATAATAAGTTCACATGTTTAATATTTAAAATTAATGAATAAATATATACCTTTAACATGTTATAACATTATATTTATGTAAATAACTCAACTTCTAAAATCTAGAAAGACTTTTAAATCATAAAAAACCTTTTCTAACAAAATAATATTTTTATAATAGTTTAAATTTTATATATTTATATGAATTATAAATGAAATAGTGTGGTTTGTTTTAATTACATGGGGTGCTTTTATTTAGTCAATAAATTAAGGACACGATAGAAGTCTTAATAATTAAGAAATAATCTCATAATATTATTAACATTCCAATTTTTCATTACCTTAAATAACATAAATAACATAGTTCTCAATTTAGAGACATCAACCGTTGACACCCAAACAATTCATAGAGTTTTCTGTCAAAAAGACATCAATCCTCCGCTTTTGACACTCTAAAAGATTATCCAATGAAAAGTACACACAAACATAATCTATAATTTTTTATCCAAAGACGTCATCCTTCTAGTTTTAACATTCAATAAACTATCCACAAACAACCATAGTTTAACATTAATAATTATATTTACACACAATCAAAATAATAACAAACAAAGTCAATAAGCAACAAAATAAGTTTTCCTTCCAACCCAAAATATTCAATTATCCCTTCCTTAACAATCTCAACATATTTCATTTAAAACTATTTAAACTTCACAACATAATAATAACCACAATTTATCTTTATCTTTTTCCTTATTTCTTGACTTGTCACTTAGTTTCTATTAAACTTTTCCTTAAATTTTGTTTTCTTATATATTTATAAGTTTAATATTTAAAAAAAACATTATTTTATTATCATTTATTATATGTAATAATATATAACAATATATAAAAATATCTCATAATATCTATAAAAAAATGTCAGACCTCATTTAAAACGCACTCAAAACCCCTCTGCACGGTCGACATGTGTCAAGTAACTAGGATTCTGAAATCAAATAGTGGAAGGCAGGTGTCGGCAGAAGAGCGGACGCTCGTTTGGAAGTGGGAAGAAAATGGTTGTTTATGAAACTTCCATCTGACACTCTTCTGCATGCACCCTTCTTCCCAAACTCTGATCTTTTCATCTTCTCCTCCTTCTCACTAGAAATCCTATCTTCTCTCTAAGAAAACTCACCCTTTCTCTTCTCCGATCATCATTCAGAGACCGTAGAAGCGTTTCCGGCGTCCTAAGCTTCAAATTGATCCGAACAGTTTCGAGTTCTGAAACTGGTAAGTTTCCTTCCCCAGTCGTTCGTTCTTCTGTTACATGCAAATCAAATTATGGTTTTGCATGAGGGCGTGTAGTCTAAGTTATTTTGGTTTCTTGTTGTTGGTTTAGTTTGAAGGGTTATTGATCGTTGAAGGAAGTAAGATCGTAGTAGAACGAACCAAAATCTACCCTTAGGACGTACAATCATGTATCCAGGTAAGGGAAACTTATTAATTTAATTTATATGACTATGTGTTGCATGAACGTTCGTTGACTTGATTTGATATGAAAAATGATTGTGCTATGTTATGATGCATGAAATGTATGAAAATTCTGATTTGGTGACATGAGATATGAAACATTGATTATGGTATGAATGTATAAAGGTGTGAAACTATATGTTAAAAACTGAATTTGAATAATATTAATTCTGATAAGAAATTTCCCCTAAGAAAGTAATGTTCGTTACTTAACGGTCCTTAACCGTTCGGTTTTATAGTAAATTTGGTGAGTAGTGGATTCTTTCATTTGGGAAGAATCCTAGTGGAGAACAAGCGTCTACACTTCGAACTTCTGTGCTTGAGCGTTCGGCCAAGCACAGTTCCGTCTTGATATCCTGCTATGAAATATTTTAGTATTCTTAAAGAATACTTCAATAGTATCTTGGCATAATTATCCATCTTCTCTTATATCAGTTAGTAGCACCTGGTTTTATACTAAGTGTTCGTCCTAAGCAAGTGTTTGGTCTCACACCTGGCACTCGTTCTATCTCCTTAAGCTAAATTTCCTTATATGAGCATTTGTTCAAGCCCTTTAGGGTTCGCTCACTATAGTGTCTAGTCTTTGACTGTCACTTGAATTCTTGATACTAAACTCAACTAAACTAAGTATTCACAAGCGTTCGGTTTCTTCCTATGAGAAAATTCTAAGTATTATTTTTCGCGCCTTGAAATATTCTTATTCATTGGTTTCACTTTGGAGTCCTCGTTCTTGGTCTGGTCTTTTGATGTTCAGATAGAGTTCTCAAGAGTTGGTTCCTCTAACTGGCTCAACATTGAAATCGACGTTCGTTCCATACGTTTCTTGGAATATATTATTGTGCTCGCTATCTTTCTTAAAACCTGATGTCAACCCTTGGTCTTAATCCATTCTCAAATTTGAAAGTTTCCCGGTCTCGCTCTATGTGTTCGGCCCAGTTTTTAAGTTCGGGTTGAACGTTCGTTATTTGTAATTCTCATGAATCTTTGTACGAGGTGATTAAATGAGATATGTATTAGTGAAAGGTGAAGGAAATGTGATATGGAAATATTGTGGATTATGGACGAGCGTTCCAAGGAGGAACGACTCATGTATGAATACTGGATTTGGTAAAGTATGACTGTGGGCATGCTAAGCTGGCCGTTCATCCTAATGTTCCGTGAGTACTCGTCTTCACGTAGAGGAGGGTAGGTCATGTGTGGGAATGGCAGGAGGTCCTAGTCCTTAGGGGTACTTTGGACAGATAGGGCTAACCTCGGGTGGCAGCTGTTGAGTGTATCCCAGTTACTACATCACCCGGGTACACGAACGCCTGTAGCTACACAGATTTCATACAGTCCGGACGGTCAGTCTAGTGATAGGCTTCGTAGTGATATATGTGTTGAAATGCTCTTGTGTGTTGGATTGTTTAACTTATATGTTGATGCATGAATTAAATTACATAAGCTTACCCTGTGTATTACTTGTGTTGTCTCGTTTTGTACGTCCGTCCTTGTCGTTGCAATGATTATCCGTGTGGATGTGAGCAGAAGGAGACACGCTGTTGGAAGAGGCGCTAGAAGAAGAAAATTTGATAGAGGTGGAAGTGAAGGCCGAATCATAGGAACGATCGCTTATTAGATAGTAGTTTATAATGAGGTGATCATTTAGTCACTTCTTTTGTTTATTTGATCGTTCGGTAAGCCCTTTTGTAAACCGTCGGTCATGTTTTCCCCTAATTAGTACAGTTTTAATTTGGAAGCTTATGTAAGGTCGTTCGGCCATAAGCGTACGTTGATTAGTGTAAGACTGAACTGATATATTATTAAATGTAATTACTTCTATTATATGGTTTATTACTTATTTTTGGGATGTTAAAAAAATATATTAATTTGTACCAATATATAATATATAACAATATCCATAAATATTTCCAAATATTTAATAATATCTAAAAATAATTTTTTAATAAAATATTTACTCACTAAATTTTAACTTCTAAAAAATAAACCTTTTAAATTAAAAAAAAAATTTGATTTATAACTAACAACCAACCTGTGTTATTTTTCATTAAAAGAATTTAATTATATTTATATTTTTTAATTATTAAAGAATCTCACATCAATTAAAGTATTAATTTTCCGTAGGTAATTCGATTTTCTCCATTGGACAAATAAAAAAACAATTCAAATAAAGTTAGAAATGAGAGGAAGAAAATATACTTTTCATTTCTTTCAAATTAAAGAATGTGAGAAAGGGACAAGCAATTTTGCAAAGACACTTATTTCTTTATGTAGAACATTTTCTTATTTATTATAAATAGTAAATATTTAATGTAAGAAACAATAATTCTTTTTAAATATTCCAAAAAATAATAAAATATTTTTTCAAATATGTTATATGTAACATCCCAAAATTATACAATTATCAACTATATACTTAGAATAATCACATGTATCAATATGGCAAAACAGTTTTACAAGATAAGAGAGCAGAGTTCATAAATGACCGAACGGCCTTACTTATTTACAATTCAACGAGCGTTCACAAAATAAATGAGGACGAACGGTTTTCAAAACAAATACCGAACGTCCAACTATTTACATAGACAAAAGGAGCGCTCGCTCACAACCGCTCGCTCTCCTAACTACACTAACTAAATAACCGAACGCCTTACTGTTCGGTCTTCACCTCAACTTCTACGAGATTCTCCTCAGCTATGATTTCCTCTTCAAGAGTTTGCTCCAGTGAAGTATCCCCTTCTGCTCACATCCACATGGATGATCATTGCAAGGACAAGACGGATATACATATACAGACAACACAATGGAAAGTGCAAGGGTAAGCTTATTGAATTTAATTCAAGTCAAACATACATTTCATACATATCAAATACATCAAGTAATTCACAGTACATACATTCAATTCATACATTATCTCAATCCAAATCCTGATACTAAACCGACCGTCCGGACTGTATGAATCCTGTGTAGCTAAGGCGTCCGTGCACCCAGGTGGGATAACTGGAATGCTCATCAGTAGCCACCTGAGGTTAGTCTGTTCTGTCCAAGTTACAGTTATGGACTAGACCTTCTGCCATTCTCACGCATGACATACTCCTCTCTACTTGAGAACGAGCACTCACGGAATATCAGGATGAACCACCATCTAAGCTTACCACGTTCATACTTACAAATCTCAATTTCCAATCAAGAGTCGTTCCTCCCTGGAACGCTCGTTCAAAAACCACTATCACAATTTCAGTTCTCATAGTGTTCGCACATCTTAATTCTTCATCTTAAATACATTTTCATTCTATGTTTCACTTTCATAAAAAGAAGAACGTTCAATCCTCTTCATAACGAGGACGAACGTCAAGAACAAGACTGAAGGAACTTCTTTTCTGAAGGAATAAAGCTGACCCATCTTTCATGACGAACGTTATTAAAAATTGAATCAGTTAAATGAACTGATTCTAGAACAATTTAATTTATACTTAGAATGATTCAATATTTCAGATTCACTTCCACTGAACGAAGATAAAATAAGAGTACTAAACGTACTAAGTACCATTTAGTTGGAATAACCGCTTGCCAGTAAATGACCGAAAGCGGTACGCAATTTTATTGGAGTTTAGGACGAACGTTATTTTGAGTTTATGGACGAACGCTATTACAATTTAGGACGAACGTTATGAAAATTCAAGACGAATGCTATTTCCGCTCGTTGGCGATTACGGGAAGAACGAGCGTTCGGTATAAGACCGAGCGCTACTTATCACTTACGTCTTAGGACGAGCGTTCGGTATAAGACCGATCGCCACAAAGGACGTACGCTTTTGTGTCGAGACTCATTCGCTTATTCAATATATTTGAAATAGGATTTTTATATAAGTTGGAATGGTGAAGTTACATTTTTTTAACAATATGACTAAGTGATTGAATATTTTCTCAGGCTTCTCAAATTTCTCACACAACACTCAGGATATTTACGTTTGGCCAAACGCTCAAACGTGAAGCTAATATAAGAGGGCGTTCGTCCTCAAATAGAATCCTTCCCAAATGAAAGGGTTCAGCTATTTCAAAGATTTTACTGAGAATACCGAAAGGTCAAAGACCGTTTCGATAACGAACGTTCATTTTCATAGAATTTTCATATTCAAATTCAACATACAGTAACCACATTTTCAGTATAAACTTTCATACATTTAATCACTCATATCATAGTACAATTTATACTCATCATGCATCATTTCATCATCAAAATCATATACTAAAATCTGATACCATAGATCATACTTAACAAAATTCATATAACATGCATCCAGCACAATACAACATCACAGAACAATCATGCAACCAAGCTTAACTCAAGAATTAAATCTAATAAGCTTCCCTTGCCCGGATTTAGTAGTGTGCGTTCGTTCTTCAGAAAGACAATCAGATTCCAGTAAAATCTCTTCTATCCTTAACGTTTCAACCCAAAACTCCTTAAACTAAAATTACAGAAAACCAATTTTGGTTCAGAGAAGGTGCATGCAAATTCAAAATGAGGCTTGCATGTTGATAAGAAAGAGCAGTTAAGGACGTGAAACTTACCCGTTCCAGAATCCAAAACCGTTCGGTTCAAGATGACGCTCACGGTGCAGGGAACGTTCTCACGGTGCTGAAACGTGAACGGAGCAGAGAATGGTGAGTTGCAGAAGAGAGAAGGAGAATGGTTTTAGAGAGAAGAAGGAGAAAATGGAGGTTTTGAATTTCTGAGGAAGATGAAGGTGCACGCAGAGAAGGGGAAGAGTGTTTTCAGAAAATCAATTCTCTTCCCAAGTCAAACGGACGTTCTCTCTTGCTCTGACACCTGACCTCCACTATCAATTTCAGAACATTCTAATTTGCCACTTGGCAGACGTGCGCCAGAGAAAGTGAGTGCGTTTTAATGGCACTGCACGTGTGGCGAGGTGCATTTATGGAAGCAGAGAGATGAATCAGCACAGTAATAAATGAGACGTGACATTATAAAATTATACTGTATTTAAATTGTAATAAAATAAATTACAGTATATTTAAATTAAAAATAAAGTATAAATCATATTCTAAATTATATAGAATACATAATATATTTTGAATATTTTATATGGTATATCATAAATGTCTTATATAGTATATTGTAAATATTTTATAGAATATACAATACATCATAAATCATTTATAATATATAATCTATAGAATATTATACTATAATTACTATATAATACATTTATAAAATGATATAATATTTTACATAATTAATTTATAAAATATGGTATAATTTATTATATAACTTAAAAGTTATATATTATAAACTAGTTATAGTATATTATATATTTATAATATATTATAATGCTCTATATAATATATATATATATATATATATATAAATGAGGATATATCATTTGATAGTTTCTTTTGATGTTATTTTTTGATTAAAAACTTTTTTAATAAATAAAAACTATTTTATTTAATAAAATAAATTATTGGATATTTTTAGAAAATATATATAAATATATTTTTTAAATAACGGATACATAATTTTTTTAATGTTATTTTTACAAAATTACATATATATATATATATATATATATATATATATATAAATTGTGTTATTATTATTTTATTATTAATCACTGATATAAATAACAAAATAATAAAATTATATATATTTTAATATACTACAGATGTAAATCACTTTTATTTTGCAATAATTGAAAACTAATAAATATATTTAAATTATATTTAAGTTTGAATTTTATTTGTTAAAGATGGATAGATGCATATAGGTGATACTGTTGAATAGTGGAAGGTCTTTTCGCATATGGGCTGCTAGATCTAAAAGAGAATAAGAGAAGGAAGGCGGCAAAGTTTCATAATATTCCAAAAGTGAGAGAAAGAAACACTCTCTAGCGCCCTAATCATTGCAGTGCAACATTTGACACTTCAAATTCGAGGATTATTGTGGTTTATCACACTAAATTTCATGAATGTGTGGTCTTTTCACTGAATTTGTTCCTAAAAGGATTGAGAATTGTTCTTCTGAACCAACAACAATCAACCAATTTCAGAGTCAAATTTCGATGAACAATGGAATGCAAAGTTCAGACATGTCTGAAACCTCCTCCAATTCCTCACGGAAAAGAAAAAGTAAAGGTAAGAAGGTATCATTCAAGCGACGGAACCCTAGCGTTGTTGTTCGACGTCATAGGACCAATAATGTGGACACTATCGGCCTTCCTCTGGGAATGTCATTCGCCGCAGTTATGGCTCAGGTAAATGCTCCTCTTAAAGTTTGTTTCTTGAAGTTTTCTTTGCTCCTCTTAAAGTTTGCTTATTGAAGTTTCTTGGTTCTAATTTCGGTTATCATTAGTCAATATTGGTTTTAATTGTGTATTTTTTTCATTCAAAACTGATGACTTGTGTCTTGTATGAGCAATGATTAATTTAATCATTGGTGAGGGTTAATGGGTAGTGTTTTTAAGTTTTTTGGTTAATTATTGCTTTGATCTGTTAAGATTATTGCTTGATATAATGTTTGAGAAACTTTAATAATTTATTTTTTATTTTGAAGGTATTGTATAGAAAAGATGTAGCAGCTGAGAGTATATCTCCAAGTCATCTTTCAGTGGTAAATTTTCCCTATTTTAGAAGCAAACTTGAATAATATTTGATAAAGCATATCATGCTTATTCCCCTTTTGATTTTTTAGATTGTAGTTTGCACATGTCTCTCTTCATTTTTATTGATAACAACTCCATCTACGGGCTAATACTGTCTAAAGCTTTCTTTTCAAACAATTAGTATATTAGGGTATTCATTTAATGTACAAGCACATGTTTTTCTTACAACTAATTAAATAAGAATGGTGTAAGGGTAAAGAGGAAGGGGTATTGTTCTCGTGAGTATAATGTACAAAGGCATCAATGTAAATTTTTTAAAATAATTGAAGGAGGTTAGCGTAAGAGTAGAAATGAACTTGATTAGGAGTAAGTGTAATTTTTCCTATTTGATGCCACTGCGTGTACCATTTGTATGTAAAACATTTTCTGAAATGACTCATGGAGATATTTTTTATGCTTTTTGATGATTGAAAAAGTTTCAAAATGTTGTCCTGCATGCAGATGTGTACATCAGCTATCAAGGAATCTCTTGCCAGTGTAAGCCAGATCAATTGGTGATTCATCATTTAATTGCAGTTTTACTACTTTGTTTCTACAGCCGTTCATATCAACAGCATTAACCAGCTCTTAATTTGACTTTTTCCTACCTGGTCTCAGGTTTTTGGAGATAAGCTAGATGGTTTGACAAGGAACTTTGAGCAATCTTTTTGTAGCACATTGAGTACTCTCCAATCAGTTTATGAATCATCCAAGTGCAATGAAGGAAATAAATTGAATAATATGAAGATGGAAATTCTGAGTTCTAGATTGACTCTTGACAAAGGAGAATGCTCAGGTGATACTTTTAGAGAGAGTGGTCCTTCAAGACCATATGATACTGAAATCCATCAATCAATCAGTCGTGATCTTGTTGAAGAGGTCAGGGATAACTTTCATAGGGACTCTGTCAGTCATGATTATCCTGAAGAGGACAGGGGAGGGGATAATGTAAATTCAGTTAGTGATGATTCTCCTGAAGAGGGCAGAGATAAATTTCTTATGGATTCAGTTAGTCGTGATCTCGCATTGTATGGGCAATCAGACCAAATGGTTTCTTTTTCTCAAATATCATTTGGATCAGTAAATAATCCTATGGTTAGTGTTTTTGAGAAGCATGTCGCAGAGCAGGGTCGTTCTAATGACCTCAAGGCACTTGCAATTGGCCTTAAAATGGAAGAATTGAACATGAAAAAGGATGAATTGGCTCTCAACCGTGATTTGAATAGTCTAAGCAGATCGAAATTAGCCATGGGAGAATCAAAGGCGTCTTTCAAAGCTGAAAAGTTTAAGACTGAGTTAGAAGATACCAGGCATGGTGAACTAAAAAAGAAGTGCATAGACTGTCTTATCACTGGTTTGCTCATTATGTCATCCTCACTTTTCTATGGTGCTTATGTCTGTTCCTATGAACGGATTGCTGAAGCTACTGAATCATGTACACCATCAACCCAGGCAAGTATAATCTTTTTGTTTTTCCCTGGTTACATGTTTTTGGTGCACATGAAATACTGAGGCTACTGTGCATCATGCTTTGGTTTAGCAGAAAAACTTAATCAGAGTTTTTGCCTTGTGTATTTGGTTCTATGTTTGAAATAGCTGCATTAGTAGTACTTTTAGTCAGTGTAGCCTTGTTCTAAAAGTGTTTGGTGAAAAGTAACTAACAGTGAGCATATTGCTGAAATTTTATTCAGAGAAAAAACTGTTCTTTGTTAAGATTTCCATGTTTTTTTTAAAGTAAGTCATTGTCATGATCAAAGATGTTATTCTCACAGTACTTCAGTGATTTTCATATGCATATTATTCCAGGATTGCCTTGGCCCAATTGAAAGGTATTAATGATGTCTTTCTTTTCCATTTTAGGAATCTTCCTCCTGGTGGACTCCCAAGTCAGTGACCTCATTCAATTCAAAGTTGCATATTTTGTGGTGCCAGGTTCAAGTAATGAGCCGAATGATGTTTGGTGTCTTGATGATTTTTGCTGTTGCATATTTGCTCTTGCAGCGATCAACAACATCATCATCACAGAGTATGCCTGTTACTTTCATCCTTTTAATGTTGGGAGTTGGTTGTGGCTATTGTGGCAAGCTGTGTGTGGAGACACTAGGTGGTAGTGGTAATGTGTGGCTCTTATACTGGGAGATGCTATGTTTGCTTCATTTCTTTTCCCTCTGCTGGACACCTGCTTTGTTCCAAATCCTTTATGGACCAGTCACTGCATGGCAAATAACGGAAAAAAAAACAATTTTTCAGTATTGGATTCGCAGAGTTCTCTTCTATACTATCTTGCTAGTGTTTCTACCACTGTTCTGTGGTCTCATGCCATTTGCTAGCCTAGGTCAATGGAAAGACCATTTTGCAATGGAAGGGTCAGATTTTAACGGATCGGAATGGTAAAGCACTGTTTGGTCGTGGTTAGCCAATTAACCAGTAGCCAAGCCTCATTGGTTGTATTTATTTGCCTAAGTCCAGTTTCAGTTCATGATTTGCTAATTATTCTCTGCTCTGATATTCAAAGTAATGGAATGAGTACTGTATTGTGAGCACCACCTTGCTTTGCATTTGCTGGTGAATTCTTTTATGGTTTAAGACTGTTCACGAGTTCTTACTGAGGGAGATGTAATTTTTTGAGGGTATAAATTTATGTAGAATGGTGTAAATGTATTTGACAGTTAATTATGATTTTTTTGTAACAATTATCTTAAAGTTGTAAACAGGATGTTACATTTTATAATTTCATGGTTAATTTGAATATTAGACGTGCACGTCTTTTTCACTTCAAGAAGGATTTTTCTTCTTTTATCCCATACTTTCTTACTTTCCTCTCCTAATATAATATGTGACCAACATATTCTTTCAAGAAATAATCTCCCAATAATTGCTCAAATTTTGTTCAATTTTATTTATTAGAATAAAATCTTGCTTGGGACTTGTATATATTGGAACATCATCTCGATGGTTTAAGTAGATTGAGAGTATAGTTTTTAAGAAATGAGGTTTAATACAGAACTATTGTGTTTTTATTAGAAAAAGTGCAAGCATTAATCTTCCAGCATTAAAATAAACAGGGTCATAATGTATTCAAAATATGGTAAAAATTTATAGAAATCTGTAAAATCTAGAGAGAAAATCATTATATATAAAGTGAGACAAAAAATGTAAATTTTAATAAATTTCAATAAATAGTAAAGAATATGAAACTGTTTTAGAAAATGTATTTTTTTATGCTTTAAGGTTAGTATGATGCTAGACTATATTAACTTGGAACAGATTCAAACGTGATTGATAAAATGTTGAGTTTGGGTCTTTAGCAAACTTAAGTTGATTTAGTACTTGAGTTGATTTAGTCAACTATGGAATCGAGTCTAAGCGTACTTGAGTTGATTTAGTTTAATGTTAACCTCTCTTTAATTGAGTTTAATCTTCTAAGAAAATGTTTGTTTTAGTTTTCATACATTTAAATGTTTTTAAAAATGTTCTGTAAAAAATTGAAAATGAATTTGTACTAAATATAATATAAATTTTGTTATAAATTCTAGAACTTTACAAATTTAAATATATTATTTTCTAAATAATATTTTTCAAAAAATTGTAAAAAAGAAAAAATCCATAAAAAGTGGGAATTGTAAGGATAATATTCAATGGTGTGTTCATTTTAAAGATAAATTTGAGAATGAATGAATGAATTTGTGAATAAAGTGTATGTTTTAAAGAATTTGGAAGTGATAGTTAATGAAATTGAAAGTAAAATTTATGAAGTTTCTAGTTATTTGTTTCAGATAAATTTAAAAAAAATGTTTTAATAAATAAAAAATTAAAATTATCAAATTATTTTTTATATTAAAAATAATATAAAATTATATTTATATAAGTTATATTTATTTTGTAAAAATTATTGGAAATACTAAAATTAAGAAATTATAATAAATAAACAATACAATATATTTTGGTAGCACACCAAATTAAAATCACCTTGAAAACAACTTGTAAATATTCGCTATGCTTTATGATTTTAATTAATTAGACAAACTTTAAGAAATTTAATCCTATGCATTTGTGCATAAATTAGCATAACCATGTTCATACTATTTCTTTAAAAAAGGAAAATGAATGGATGTAGCTTGAAGACCTTCCAATTTCCACATTGCATATAAACTGTAAACGAGGAGACGTTGTTAATGTGAATAATTAATTAATGTTATGATTTTCAATGACTAAGCTCATATGCTTAATTCCCACAGTGTTTTCAAAACGGGTTAGTTGGCTAGCCTCATTATTTGAGCCGAATAAAGGCAGTTGCTCCCTCCACCACCACCAAATTCTTCCTACACCTCTCCAAACCTTTCAATTTTTTTTTAAATTCAAAAGTACCCTTTTTTACTTTAACTATATTTATTTACTTTTTTTACCCAAGATCAAACACCATGCCCTGCAAAACAAGTAACAAAAATTTAATGTTATGATGAGATCCTCACATTCAGAGCATGCATTGTCATGATTGTTGACTGCTGACTGGTGAACACAATAAAAGCAAAAGGCTGCCAAGACACGAAAACCACATCAGTGAAACGATTCACATAAATTCATAAATAAAGATGCCCAAGAAATTAAAATTGCAATCAACCTGAGACGAATTGCTGAGACTCCAGAGATGTGAAGACTCGTAGCAGGGAAATTTGCGAAAAAGATTGTAGATTTTGCAGGACTTTACATCTTCTGGAAGGCCAGCGATGAAGAGGGTGCAAACCTCTTTTGTGGAGGGTTGAGGAGCGCCATAAGAACTGAACATCGCTTGTTGTTGATGCTGAGCCACGTATGGCGGATGCTCGTGGTGCACCGGCGGGACAACCACGCTAAGTGGTGGTGTGATGGACAAATTTATGATCACCAAAATATGATGTCACAAACTTGTTTTACAATCGGCAAGTATGACCGAATCGTTCAAGTAATAAACTTGGTAAGACCAAGTATCGTTCTCCCAAAGGACTCACGGCCTAGTTTAGTTGTGTGGTTTGTTGATTAGCTAAGACTTAAGAACGAAATAGTTGGATTTTACTATGCAAAAGACGAAAATAAATATGTATGCATGAGGTTTTGATCAATGGCAAAAGCAAAAGACAAATACTTTCAATGAAATATATATATATGAATATGTTGTTGGGGGTCAATTTCATCTTATCCACTCTCATATATTTTAGGAATTCAACATTCAAATCATCATTGTTAATGCCACTCTCTAAATTACCTTGTCAAGAAGGCCTATCCCTAATTACGAGTTCATACGATTCCTAGCATTCCTAATAATTAGTTCTCTTAGCACAGGAGCTTAACGACAACCAATATAATATTGGGAGAGATTCCTCGGATCTAGACTTCCCCGTACGTTCCCGTATCGACAAAATCAATAATCATGCATTGAATGAGTTAAACAAAGCAAGCATTAAGCAAAGAGGAAAAACCCTAACTAATGATGAAAGAAAGCATAAATCTTAGATTAAGATGCAAGCATAAATTCCATATATGAGAGCTTCAAAAGATTACATTGATTCCCCAACAAACATACAAGGTTTAGTTCACCATATTCATGGTGAACCTAGATGAACAATAATGAAAGAATGAAGGATAAAACCCTAGAAAGGTGAAGAGGTAGCCTGAGCATCTAAGATCCTCCTTCAAAGGGGTGGAAGAGAGAGTGTTTGCTTCGTTTCTGACAAAGATACAAACCCTAGGAAGTCCTAAAGCTTATATACTATTCTAAAATTACAGAAAATTCAGGCCCAAGCCCATAAGTGTGCCGCTCAGCGGTAAGTGTGCGTTTCGTTTCTTCCCCTCAGCGGCCATTTTGCCCCTCAGCGAACCTCCCCTGACTTCCTGAGTGCCGCTCAGCGGTAAACTGCCGCTGAGCGGTGACTTCGGTTTCTCCTTTTGCACTTTTTGATGTCTTTTCTGATTCCATCTCTCTCCTTCACTTCTTTCACTAAATTCACCTTAAAACCTGCTCAAAAACACTGAAATCAAGCATAAACCTGTCCAGCTCTCTTATTTATGAAAATATGGATAAAAGCATGATTTCAAGCTAGTTTCTAAGTATAAAGGTTGCTTTTAGTGTCAATTTTAAGCATGAAAATAACATTTTTTCAACTGTTATCATGGTGGTATCACCGCCAACAATGGAGGAGGTTGCGAAGGCGGCAATTGATAGTACTGGTGGTAACTGAGAAGGTCCGCCTGTTGGGGCTATGAGTTCACATGTGACAAGCCCTGGAATTTTGGTTTATATTTTTCTCAATTGTTTCATGCGGTTTGGGAGCTTAAACGGATGTGAACATCCGTTTGTCCTTCGATCGAAAGTGAACATCCGTTTGTCCTTCAACGCGTATTGATATCCGTTTAAATATTACTTAAGGGTAAAAAAGGAATGGAGAGGTGCAGAAAGCACTGTGTGGTGGTGGAGGGAGTAACTCCCTCGAATAAATTTGAACTCGATTTGATCCATCATGGGTTGATGGGTTGAATGAGTTGGCTCGTTGACTCACATAGTTACAACTTTTTTTCATCCAAAAAATATTACAACTTTTTTATAATTCAAATTTAAATAATTTCATCCTAAAATGATGTTAAACCTCAAAATAAATAAATTAACATACAACTCAAATGTAATCCAAAAACAAACCTAAAAAATGAATAAATAAGTTTATAATATTGATAATTTTTGTGTCACATATCCATTTATAATATTAGAGTCTTCAATGGATAAATTATAATATTTTGCTCTCTTGAAACATCTTTTTCATTATTCCCATTTACAATACAATAAAAAATGTTAACTAATAATATTAAAACACAAAATAATAAATAATTAAATTAAACTAGGTGGATTGGTGAGCCAACCCAGCTCACTACGAGTTCAATCCGGGTGAGCCGGGTTCTAACTGAGCTGAGATAAAAATTGGCCCGTATAAGAAAATCATTTTTTTTTCAAAACCAACCTAACTCAAACTCGTTGTGGGTCGGGTTGGCTTGCGGGTTCTAACCCATTTTGACAACACTAATTTTATGGGATGAAAATGATGCAGTAGTATAAATTATTGTCAAAACGGGCCACCAAACCTAACCTGACCGACTCACCATGGGTTGGCACTTAGTGAGTGATACGAGCTGTCGCGGCCCATACAAATTTGATGTGCAATTAAGAATGCAGTATAGTTACTAGGAAGTGACTCCTAGGTCGTCTCTCGAGGACCAATTTGTCGGTTCAATCTTAGATCTAACACGAAGTGGGGGGGGTTGTTTTTGGATGTTTGTTTTTGTGCGGTAAAATAAAAAAGGAACTGGAAATTAAATAAAGCAAAATTAAAAACGTTGAAATAAATTTTTACGACGGTAAAAACTGAACGGTAAAAGACGGTAAAAATAGACAATGGAAAAATTACGCAGTGTTGGAAATTAAAACACGGAACACTAAATATGCGGAAGACAAAACAACAGTGTAATTAAAATTTACTAAAAGCTTCAGCAAAAATAAACCATAAAAACGACTCTTGAAAATACCATGACCAGTACAACACAATGACAGAATTTAACGGTGTAGAAAATACTAAACAGTAAAATACAACAGATAAAATAAAAACACTTAATTGAAAATGGAATTCACCGAAGATTCAACACTTGAAATAAAATGTTTGGTACAGATGAAAATGAAATAGCAAACTGTAAAAACCTCTACTGAACCACACCCTTCAGAAATAAAATTCTACAACATTTGTTCACTGTGAAAATGAAAACCGAGAAGGCTACTGGAAGAGAAAGAGCCGTGAGCTTCTTCCAGGCCTCCAAGGCCGTGTGTCTCTCTGCTGCTGCTCTCTTTCTCTTATAGACAATAAATATACTGTGCCCCTCCTTCATTTGAAGGAGCTTTTTACGTTTTTCTTGGTCTCCCATTAGCACAAATTCTTCCACAAATTCTTCCACAATTTTCTCCCGTATGTGCCAAAAAAATATAAGGTGGGGCCCTCCATTCTTGTGTCCGTGAACTACTCTTTCTTGAATGACTTGAATTTCCTTGTAGTCGTGGCTTCCCCTTTAACCGTTGCAGCTCCATTTCTTCTCCCAGCTGATCCGTGGAGTTCCATGCCTTGTGTTTACAACTTGTGCAAGCTGGAACGTGAAGGAGAACTGCTGGTTGCTGGACGCTACTGCAAGGTGCTGGACTGGACTGTGATCTGCAGCGTGAAGGATGGAACCATAAGTCGTGATCAAACTGTTGTTGCATCTCCCTTGTTGCTGCCCACTGCTGGTGGAGGACTCACTCCAAGCTGTTGGACCGTTCAACATCTCCTTCTCCCTTCACACGTTGCAGCTGCTTCCAAAACCCGTGCTCACCAATTCATTCTCTCCAAATCAATCCAGCAGGCCGTGTGTTGGCTTCTTCTAAGCTACTGGATGTTGAAACTCTTCAAAGCTCATGGATCTACATTCTAGATGTCATCCTCTCTACCTTGGCAGCTGCACCATGATGTGTGAACCTATTTCTTTACTACTGGACGTTTTGTGCAGCTGCTGCCATGCCTCTCATCCCCAGCTGGACCGTGAAGGTCTTCTTCAAGGTGCTGAACGTGTTGGACTGATGGAGGTTGCTGGACTGGTGCTCCAGCCGTGACAGTTTGAGCTTGGGTGTGGTAGCTACTGCTTGCTGCACCGCTTCTCTTCTAGCAACCCGTGTAGTATCTAATGATGGACCAAGGAGTGTGTTTTCATTTGGTGGTGACTGCACTTTCTTTTTCTTATCTGGACCAGCTGCTGTGACAACACTTCTGTATCTATTTCCGCATGTGCCACTCTTTTCAAAATAAAAGAGAATTCTCTTGGAGTGGAGAAACCGTGAGCTAACAAGTGGTGGCCCCTTTTTCATCTTACTTCACGGTTTTACCAAAGAAGAGTTATGAAAGATGGTGGCTCCCATATGTTTTTCTTTAACCAAAACCAAATGGAGAAAACCATTCAACATTTTATTATTTTCCATGCCTTGGACGTTAGCTTCAATCATGGTGGCCCCTTTGTCATTCCATTGTTGACTTGCCAAATGAGAATTCTCCAAGTGGCTCCCACTCTTTTGATTCCACTTCAATGTGCTACTCTTCTACGTGGAATTTGCCAACCATCACACAAATGCTTCTCAATAAAACGTGATGTGGTAGCCCATTAACACCTTGAATAATTTTCTTCATTCATCTTTTGTTACATAAGAAGGCCGTGAAGTGTATAGGAGTTCCAAATCATTCTTAAAATTTAATAAATGAAGAACTTGCTTAAGATTGTTGGGAGGTCTTAGCACCGTTCAACGATCAATTCCAGCCACCACATGTACCAAACAACAAGCAAACAATGCAAACAGATTAGAAATCACTTAAACAGTAATCACTGGACTGACATAGGAGAGTAAAATAAATACTGGGAACAACATAGAACGAATTTGAACAAACGAAAAACTATACGTGAAAATAGACATCCATACGAAACTATGAAAAAAAATTGCATGGAAAACGGATAAGAATTGAACCTGAACGGGGACAAACAAGTTGACACAAAATTCACGCAGCAACCAGCGAAAACTGAAATGGCTGAAATACATTGGGCTCTATTTCCATTTCTCATTTAACATTCAAATGTCCCAAATTTATTTCCAAAATTTTCCTTGCAATTACTAATGCGAATAATTAACTCAAATAATTCAAATTAATTAAAATTAGAATTTCTGGTCAAATTAAGCACAATTAGCAAAAACGGAAAAATACTGGACAATTAAGCACAATTCCCTGATTAATTCTAGTACAATAAACTAAGTGAAGTGAGGAAAATATTGGTTCATCAGTGAGTCAACCTAACCCGACTCATTTATTAGTGAGCCAAAAAAATTTGAACCCAGATTGACTCACTTAACTTGTTTTCACCTTTTTCTTCCTGGATTCTTATAATTGGTTACTTTGATGGATAAAATTGAAAAAATAATAATTGAACCAATTGATATAAAAAAGGGTTTTGCATTGCAGAATAAGGGTTTAAGTTTCAATATTTTTTGTTTCATTAAATAATTAATTAATTTAATTTCATTATAAAAAATAGGTGGGTTGGTGAGCCAACCTAGCTCACCATGGGTTCAACTTGGATGAGTCGGGTTCTTAATGAGCCGGGTCAAAATGGGCTCGTGATAACGATTGAATTTACCGTTATCTGTGACGCAATTTCGATACTTAATCAACTCTCTTTGACTTTGAAACTTGCTTAAACTCTTTTTAGTTGAATTCGGTTAACAAGTGAATAGAGGTTATACTTAATGATTTTTATCACTGATTCCCTCAATTTTGTAGGTTATTGGTATGTTTTGGAAGAGGAGTAAAGTATCAAGGAGTTGAAACCCAAAAAGGACAACAAAAGCACCAGAATAAAAGGCTATAGAAGTCTCAAAGACGCCTGGTTGCCCTTTTCAGGGGCCCTAGGTGCTGGTTGTCACGCAACAATGCCTGGTTGCCTTTTTCTGTAGCCCTCAGCACTGGTGGTCACGCATGGACGCCTGGGCGCCCTCTTCAGGGTCGCTGAGGGCCAAGGATCTCGCAAGCATGCTTGGGTGCCCTTCCAGGGGCGCTAAGCGCCAGTCAGCTACACCGTAGGACGCTTGGTTGCCCTCAGCCAGGGCTCTGAGCGCCACTCTTCGCGTAGTTTCGCCCGCTTGCCCTAGTTAGGGCGCTGAGCGCTGGCGACGATGGCTCATATGGAATTTTGGATCTATTTAAAGGCCTCTACATATTAGGGTTCGTATCTTTTGACGACTGAAGCACAGAAACACTATGTTCGACCCATTGGAGGAAGATTGGGCATGCGGGAGCTTTCCTTTTCTCTTTCTAGGGTTTCCATCTCATTTACATTCTTCCATTGTAAGCCAAGGTTCTCCATGACAATGGAGAGCTAAATTCATTTGTTGTTGGGGAAAGATGTAACCTCTAAACTTCATGTATTTGAACATGTTTTAAATATTTTATGCTTCTTTCATTGAATGTTAGTGATTTTCTCTTATTCTTAATGCTTGTTGTGTTTTGGTCATTCATAGCTTGATGTTTGGATTTCTTTGTTATTGGGAAATACTTAGGAACCATGATCTGGAGGATTTCACCTAAAGGAAATATTATATAGGGATAGAAATATGATGTTTAGTTGTCTTATGTTTCTTTTCTTAATGCGAAATTGGTTATTAGGGTTTCAAGGGTGTCAATACCGAATTTCGTCCGGATTGATTTTTGGCTTTACTTTAATATGTTCTCCTATGTTTTATTATTTATTTATTTTTATTTTTATTTTTATTTTCGTTTTTATCCCTTTTTATTATTTATTTATTTTTTGTTATCTATTATTATTTTGTTTTTATTTTATCTTTATTTATATAAGTTATCTTATTTTATTTCATTCTCCCCTTCATTTATTATTTCTTTTCATTTTTTGTTTTTTGTTTTGTTTTATGTTTTGTTTTACCTCTTTATATTTTATTTTAATATAATCAATATAACTAAAAAAAAAGAAAAAAATTGTATGCGGGTGTTGGAGCGAGAGGGGACAGAAATCGTTTCAGTAGAGAGCCAAGGTGGTGGCAAACGTTTTGGAGGAGAGCAGAGTGGCAGACGCGATTTGGGTGCGTACGAAATCAGTACAATACCATTTGGCGCGGAGAATTGCAAAAGAAAACAAGCGAGCAGAGAAAAAGGGATTATGATTCTGGTTTTGGGAGAGAAAAGAAGAGAAAGATTTCGCACAAGGTCTCGGACCTTCGGATCTTCATTCATTGGATCACCATCCGGTCTCCGTGAGAGTTTCCTCCTCACGAAAAAAAAAAGACGCCAGCCAAGAGGGGAGAGATCACCGGAGACGAAGCTGACAAAGACCGAACCAAGCTTCAAAAGTGTTGTGGATATTTGTATATGGCCATTGGTTACCGAATATCATCTTCATCCTTATACCACCTCGCGACCAACTTCATATCTTCATCTTACTCCTCATTCATCTGGAAAACCTCAGGGCCAACGACCATCATTTTCGTCCCTTCCCTCTTCGTTTTCACCTCACGGCCAACCCCTATCATCATCCCTTTTCTTCTTCATTTTCAAGTCCAACACTGACCTTCTCCCCTACTCCAACTCCCACTCGTCATTTCCTCCCTCACGCATATCACATAACCTTATTTATCTTTCAAAAAAACCCAGAACCATTTACTCATTTTTCGACCTCTACGGTTTCTTCCATTCCATCACCCAACTCGTAACCAACCAACCACACTTCCCTTTTGGTCCCTCACCAAAAAAAAAAAACTCCCAATTCACCTCTGAACATTTTTTTCTCCATTGCCTCCAACACCCATCATCTTCATTCACTCATTTTTTCCTAGCCCCTGCCCACTGTAACCATAAAAACCTCAACCTTTGACCCCTCTCACCCGTAACCACCTCAACTCAACACCTTCATCATCTATCATACACTTCTCACACTACCCACCTGCATTCACTAGTAACCATCAAAAACCACCAAAAACAGAGACCATCATACTCGCACTAGCCATCACGATTCATCCTTCATTTTTGCCAACGTATTCTTCAAACCACAGACGAACCTTGATTCCATCTTCACCTAATTGCAACCTTTATCCAACAGAATCACAAATAATTCAACAGTAAAAAAACAGGAACAGTGAGAAGCACGGTGAGTTTGGTTGTTTCCGGTAACGCTTCAGTCACGTCGGAGGAGAGGAGAAAGCTTGGCGTTCGGTGGCGCGGTGGCCGGTTTGGCGGAGATGGAGCAAATGGGAGTGGTGACGGTGATGGAAGTGGAGCTAGAGGAGGTGAAGGTGCCGGTCCTGGATATAGGGTTGCGGGTGGTGGACACGGTGGTGGTGGAGAAACGGTGCGGTGTGCGGTTTTGCTTCCAGCATAGGTGAAGACGCCGGCGACTTTCTCGGCCGGCCACAGGGACGCACGGCGGGCTGGTCTCGTCGAGGGCTGATGGCTGCCACGGATGATGAAGAAGCAACTCCCAGCTTTCCTGTTTCTGAATAGACGAAGAAGAAACCCTACTCTGATCTGAAAAAGTTTGGGCCTGGACCAAAACTTGCGTGAGACACCCCTGGTTTACCTCTGCACCCTTTGCTTATTGGATTTTAGTATCTGCAATCTTATTTTTATTTTCTTAATTATAATGTTTTATTTTATTATTATCTTTGCGTGCTTCATAATTTTAGACCCACGTCTGCGTCCCTATGTCTTGTGTTTTACTTATGTTTACTTGTCTTTATTTTATCTCTTAGATATTGATCATTACACATACATTCTTACTGCACCTGTTTTATTGTTCCTTTAGTGTACTAATTGTTTTATTGTTATTACGCTGTTAATTTTATTTTCTATATAAATCACAAAAAAAAAATATAATTATAAAAGTTTAAAATAAAATAAATATAGTTTCTTTTCTATTATTATGTTATATACGTTATTTTTCTTTATGTTATATTGTTTTATTCTAAATACTTAGATAAATATAACTTTTTATTTTACATTAAAACTTATGGTATAGTTACTCTTTTCACAAATTTTGTTCTATTTTAAACGCTTATGAAAATATTATTTTAGTACTATAAAATTACAAAAAAATGAAAGATAAAAAAAAAGTAAAAGTAAAAAATATAAAGTAAAAAAAAATAATAATAAAATATAAAAATTAAATAATGATATGAGTACTCGTGCGATCGTCCGCATCAGCCTAGTACTTAATATTCTCAATCCTAAAAAATTTAAATAATGGTATAAGTGCTCGTGCGATCGTCCGCATCAGCCTAACACTTAATACCCTCAAATTTCCTAAATAAGTAAATAACGGTATTAGCACATGTGTGATCGCACGCATCGTCCTTGTGCTAAAAACCTTTCTCTTTCTTAATTAAAATCACAAAAATATGTTTTGAAGGTTTAGGCACATGTGTGATCGCACGCATCGTCCTTGTGCTAAAAATCTTTTCCCTCCCTTAATTAAAATTACGAAATATGTTTTAAAGGTTTAGGCACATGTGTGATCGCACGCATCGTCCTTGTGTTGAAAACATTTTCTCTTTCTTAGTTAAAATCACAAAAATATGTTTTAAAGGTTTAGGCACATGTGTGATCGCACGCATCGTCCTTGTGCTAAAAACATTTTCTTTTCCTTAAGTAAAATTAACAAAGAATATGTTTTAAAGGTTTATGCACATGTGTGATCGCACGCATCGTCCTTATGCTAACAACCTTTTCTCTTTCTTAAACAAAATACAAAAAAGGTATAAAATCTTCAAAAAACCCAAAAAACATCGACAATTCCAAACAACAAACAATCTTCCTACCCAGAACTACGTGATCCTTGATTCTCCATCAAGAGTGGAGATACGTAGGAGCAAGGCTTGCCCTTGTCAGGTTCACTTCCCTAAAAATCCAAATTTATCAATAATCGTTTTCTTAACAAATTTTCAAACAATTTCCAAACGAATTTCTCAAACAGTTTCTAAAGAACTATGTAACCCTGATTTCTCATTCTGAATGAGAATACGTAGGAGCAAGGTCAGTCCTTGTCGGGCCCAAAAAACTAAAAAATATATTTTGTTTATTTAGAATTTTATTTTAAGGGATAGTTAAACATTTTTTAAAACCACATCATATTCGTGCATTTAGTTAAAGGTACTGCCTTAGGGCAGGCGTTGTAGGGTGCTAACACCTTCCCTACACGTAACCGACTCCCGAACCCAGAATCTGGTTTTCGTGGACCGTGTCTGTTTTTTTTATGGTTTTTCCGTAGTTTTCCATAATAAACTATGGTGGCGACTCCAAATCTCTTTTCTAAAACCGTTTCTTTTTGGATCGTCGTCCCGTCGCGATTCCGATTGCGACAAAGGGATTGTTGTCTAATAATCAAGACTAGGCTTTTTACGCCAAGGGATTGGGTTCTAAGTAATTTTGAAAGGGACATTAGCATTCCAATGAAGAAGATGAGTTCTAATATGCATAAAAGTGAAGTAGGTGAAATCTAAACCCCTACAACATCATCATCTCATATCATCTCAATATCATTCATTCATTCTTGTTTTAGCTTCAAAAGATCAATTTTACATTCAAGTTATTATGTTTACTTTTATTGCATTTTAATTTCAATCATTGGAATCGTTCTTTAGTCTTAATTTGTTTGGTGACACAAGTCTCTTAGGAAACGATACTTGATCTTACCATTTTATATTACTTGATACGATTTGTACACTTGCCAATGAGTTAACAACTCGCATCAAAATTTTACATCTTTTTTCATCCCAACTCGGCCTGAACCCGTGATGGACCGGGTTGGCTCAGGGTTTCATTCCATTTTGACAACACTAGTATAATATACGTTCAAGTGTTTTAGTAGATTTTTTGTATTTCATAGCCATATAAAAAGCATTATGCAGTAATTTAAATTTTGAATTCAATTCTTGTGTAGCATATCTATCTTAGTCTTCACTCACTTTGAAAGCAAGGATTGTCCAATGAAGATCTAGGACTTGTCATAAGAATTGACCATGGCACAACCTCTTGAAGTGGAGGGAAAAAAAACATCAACAAAGTGGAACTGGTTCCATGGACATTACACCCTATTCCAAGGTTTGCTAAAATTGGTTCCAACGTTATAGGAATCGATTCTCTTCACATTTTCACTCTCAATGGAATCTATTCTAGGTCTTATAGGAATCAATTCCCTTAGCTTTTGCACTTCATGGTGGAATCAGTTCCAACTCAATGGGAATCGATTCCCTTTTCCTTTCATCTTCAACCATGAACTCCATCAACCACTCATGCACACAAATTTCATCACAGTCAACAACTCACTTGAAAGGATCATCACTCTCTCTCACACAATCTCGCTAAAAGAAAAATCTCCAACATCATGCATGTGAAGAAAAAAATGGTGATTTAACGAGGGTAAAAATATATTTTCATACATGTCACCCTCAAATCCCCTAAGTTAAAGTGAGATTCAAAAAATCTTTGAATCCCACTAATATTCTCCTTCCTTCACTCTCAAATCCGTTAATGCAAATGTCCCTCTTATCCACAAACCATTCGTCACTTATGACTTATAACAAAAACACATCTACAAGCAATAGAACATTAGTTTGACCCCTTTAACTAGTGTTCATTTTCTAGCTCAAGCAATTTTTTCTTTTCTTTTCTTTTTTATACTTTACTTTCAAACAATCTAAAAAAATGCACTGATTTAACTTTAGATAGTTTAATCTAAGAGAATTTACATATTCTTTAGGAAACATGATAAATGCACTCATTCACATGGTTAGTAAATAAATTTGATAATCTGCATATCATTTTTAACAATTCACTATGTGTCATAAATGAGCCAAATTATCCAAATTGAGAAGCATGTTCAATTGTTTAGTAATAAAGCTTATTTATAATTTAGTACTCATCATTTTTAGTTATAGATCGTGTCTCTTATTTGCATTATCCAATCTAGAAACTATTAATATAGTCAATTAGTCTTGACTCATGTGAGTTGGAACTAAAAAAGTCATAGGGTTAAAAAGTTCTCCACTAAAAAAGTTCATTGAGCCAAAAGGCTCATCGACTTTCTTTTTAAACATGAAACACATTAATTATTTAAAATATATAAATAAACTTTTGGTTTAGGTTGGTTCCTCTAGACTTTTAGTCTAAATAAGCTTGTTTTGACTTTTAGCCAAATTAGTCATAGTCAATCCTTAGTCTGGATTAGCTCATCATGACCTTTGGCCCAAGATCACTTGTCTCAAACTGTAGCCTAAGTTGATCTTCAACCTGAGTTAAACTGACTCGTCTCGACCTTCGATCCAGGTTGGCTTGTCTAGACCTTTGGTTCAGACTGGCTCATCTAAACTTTTAGTTCGGACCAACTCATCTCAACCATCGACTCGATTCAAGCCTTCTCAACTTTTAGCAAACCCCACCTATCTCAACTTTCAAATAAGGGTGGGGTGGGGATGACTTTGGTTTAGGGTTGGACTCGACCGAGTTAGGCCAAATTTTGGGCAGGCTGACTTAGTCAAATCAGCCAAACTTCGATTGGGATCTACTTTGCCATATTCAGAAGAGTATCATACAAGGCCAATTAGGCTAAAATTCAATTAAGGCTAAATCGACCAAATTTTGGCCAAGTTTGACTCAACTAAATTAAGGCTCGTATTGACCTTCGACCCGGGTTCAATCGCCTCAACCTACAACTCAAGTCGATACATCAAAACCTTCGTTTTGGTACCTTTGACCTTTGACCTAAGTCGACTCATCTTTACCTTCATCCCAAAACGACACGACTTGATATGTGATCCAACAAGGTATTGTTTTTAAAAGTTAATGAATGTTGTAGTAAGACTAAACTCACATTAACCCTAACCTAACCAACTTGAGAAGGAACATTAGGAATTAAGACTTTTCTTTTGCCCCCTCAATTGAGGATCTCCTAAAAGGAGACTTATTTATAGATGGGTCAAGACTGGCTCATGAACCTTAGGTCAAGTTGATAGCTCTAGTCTGGTCTTATCACAAGAATTTCTCATTGTAGCCATTACCAACCTCCAAATTTACAAACAAGTAAGATGAGCTTCCCTTCAACCCTCTCATTCAAAGCCTTCGATACTTTCATTAGCTATAGTAACATAACACATAATAACCTCAACAAATAATTCTACAAAATTTTGTTGCCAATGAGTAGCATTGATGTTTTGAAGAGTTTTTTATGATGATGCACTTGAAGACTTCAAGGAACTTTCACATACATTGTTAAAAACATCTTTTGTAGAAACAATTGTATTAGGTTTATCTTTCAATTGTAAGCACTCTGAAGTCATGTAACTTATTCTTTTTTATTGATTTCTCACAGCAATAATCGATTATCATAAGGGATAATCGATTATCATAAGTAAAAGTTAAAAAGGCTTCATCTCGGCAATAATCAATTATCACTAAAAATATCGATCATCACATTTTTCAAAACCCATAACAACCTGAAATAATCAATTATCACTTTTGATAATTGTTTATCTCTAACAATTGAGAGCTGACTTTTCATTTTCTTACCCATGACCTATAAATAGAAGTCTCCTAATTCTTTCTAATATTACCTAAACTATTGAAAACATAGAATTGGTTCTAAGGAAGTTCTTGAATTTAAGTCTAAGCTTGATCCAGTTTTGAGGAAGGAGAAGCTTGGTTTTAGTGTCTAAAGGTTGTCTAAAGGTGTGAGCAATTCTCCTTGTTCAAGCTAGTGATCCCTCCCTCATATGTCAAAGGAAAGTGTATTCTTTTCTATGTAGTTCTATACTCATCTCGTAAACATTAAACTGATTTTTAGTGAAAAGTTAATCGCTCTTTCTAAAGTGATTAACAACTAGACGTAGAATCTTAATTCAAACAAATATAAAAATCTTTTGTGTGATTTTCTTTATCTCTATATTTCTTGTTTCTAAACTGTTCGAAAAAATTTCTAAAAGAAACTGAAAATTTTTAATAGACCAATTCACCCTTCCCTTCTTGGTTTTGTATTTGTTTACATGTTCTAAAACATTTCGTTACGCGATACCAATTTTTACAAAGTTGTCCTTTCACCAAATCATCCTTCGATGTTAAAATAACAAATAATTTATTTTCATTTAACTTCTAATGAAAGCCAAACAACTCATCAATGGACAAAGAATCCGAAAATCGAAACCAAGGCAAGAGCCACAAAAATTGAAGCTCCTGATCACATTGAAAATCAGAAACTCATCCCAAATATTCCTCCTATGGTAACATTTTGTTCCCATGTATTCCTTCATGCAGCTACACTGCTGACGAGGCACCAAGTGGTTGCCCGTTGGTCGTCAAAGATGAGTAAATCTCTATTGACAAGAAGCCTGCAAATGAACTTGTCATGATCTTGAATCCACTTACAGGACCTCATGAGCCTTTCCGTAATACCTGTTTATGAATGGAGACTGCCAGCACAGAATGGTGTGTACACGATAATTAGGCATACATGAAAAATATATTATGAATGCATTGACTAATCAACTAGTTATAATATCGGGCAAATCCTTCTAAAATAAATACTGTTCTAATTAGTTAGAACACGACTGAAATAGAGTGGCTTAACAATTTTCCACTTCTTTTAATCAATGTTCTTTGGCAGCTTGGCCCCTTGTAGACACATGCAAGTATGTGAACTGAAATTGCATGGCAAATCTTCTACAATGTTCGTTACAAGTAGTCTTGGATACTTTACTGAAGCATTTTCATTTTTAAGGGCAGTAATTGATGCTTAATGTTGTACTAAGATGTTAACATAAGAATTGGAACTCCAAAAATCTGCGTTAGAATGCGCAAGCGCTTACCTTAACATTTGATACATCAGGTGCATCTGGACTTTGCATGGGGTAGAACTTATAAAATCTCATGGTCTCAAAAGCAGCTTTAGTTTCTTCACTCATTTCTGCAATTGCTTTTCTTCTAGACTCCCTTGCCTACAGGAGACATTCTAGGTAAAATTGCATAAAACAAAACACTATGGGCAGAATCAAAAGTATAAGTACCTCTCTATTAGCTTTCTTTGCTTCGCGTACTTTTTCTTTGACAAATTCCTGAAACAATAAAATGATCAGTCTAACTGCTACTTGAAAGAGTTGGAAACTTGAATCGCTTCATGATTTCCCATTACTCAATACCTTAAAAGTATCTTTTTGATCTTCCGATAACTCCTCCTCCTGTATAAGCTTATCAGTGAACTCCTGTGGAATATAGAACAAATTTATGAATGAGAACCTTGTCAATTATTATCTATTATATTCATTACATCACAGTACTGGTATGTGCCAATCACTTAACATTTTGCTCGACACATAAACAATTAATTACTGTCAGACAGGGTCTATATGACGCTATATGAAAAAGTAAGTGATTTATTTTAAGTGATTCTTATATAAGCAAAATCGATGTGTTTGTTTACACTAAGAAAAGTACCTTTTTAATTCAAAGTGACTTCTATCTATTCTACCAAACCTGTTTTTTTCTTTTCTGCTTCTGTTTTTTGTAAATAAGTTTATCCAAACATGTTAAAAATCCTAATAAGTGATTATTTTATTTAATAAAAAACACTTTTTCGAAAAAAAGTTTAAACAAATAGACCCACAATATTATAGATTAAAACTAGTGATTATCAATTTTAGATTGACAAAACACAGAAATATATTACATGATTGAAAAATAGTTAAGTTTATCCTAAACAACAAACATTAGAGAGATAATTCAATACCTCAAGCTCATCTAATTCCCAATCAAATTCACAGAAAATCTGCAAGAAAAGAAGAAAAAGTGGTAGACATAAGTAAACAGGTAGAAAACTCAGTATATGATATTAACCTGCCTCACTCATGTAAACATGTCAATAAACACGTATTTGCAGAAATTATCTCACTCATAATTACCGGCTTTGGCTCTGCTGGAAATATTATTTGAACTTCAGTGCTTTGTTCAAGTTCATCTTCCTTAAACGGCTGGTAGAAATCTGTTGCATAAATAACAAATAAAGGACATAACAAATCAAAACATAACCGTAAAAAGATATAACTATATGTTCTGTCCACTAACTAGTGTAAACAAGTTACGACTAGTATACATATGTGATAAATTTTATTCTAGAGTTAGAAACTCACAAGGCAAGCAGTACTCGTATTTCTTCACACGTTCCAACTTCAGATGTTTCAATGCAGCCCTGTCTTACAAAGATCCATATCACAAGACAAAAGCCAGTCATGAGCAAACATTCTACACTTATTAATCTAAAGTTTCAACTAGAGCTAGTTGCTACAATAATGGACAACTTGCACATAGATATATAGAGCACTGAAAATGGCACAAAATATCAAAGCACTGGACTTTCAGTTTTCCCGACTAACTTTACTTAAGTGTCCATTCAACTGAAATCACATACTCATTATTTATTTGATAATATTTAGGTGCAAGGGAACCTAACAATGTAAGTATAGCTGAATCTAGAAAAGTTCAACCCATTTTCGTTTATTTATTATATAAAGGCAGGAAAACTTGGCAACAGAACCTATCATATCAAGAACAAACTTTATGTTAGGTTTCCAATCAATGAAACCTAAGGACTGAATCGCACTAACACTCAACTGATCCTGAATAACATCCACACTTCTTATTCACAGTAAGAAAGTCATTTACAAGATAGCTATGGGAGCCTAACCTCCCCCACAGGAATACTGTTTCCTGTACAAAGAATGAAAGTAATCAAAAGTCCCCTTTAACAGATAACTACTTTCTTTATATACAAGTTTATCCCGCGTCTTTTCTAACTGTTAAGACAGTTAGAGTAACTAACTCTATTAACTCCTATTAACTCTTCCTTCTCCTCTCATAGACTCTCAGCCTCCTATCACTTTAAATAATGTTTTGCCACACAACACTGTTGCAAATCGCATCAATTGTCGTGACGGAGGCCAAGTGAGCAAAGTCACAGGCGAATTGTGGTGCTTGGACTGCTATAGTATATAGTAAAAAAAGTTGTGTCTTGACTATCAACTATAAGCTTGATAAGTTCAATCCAACAAACACAAGCACAGTTGCACCAGTTAGAGAGCATGCTTTCTATGTTTACTGTTTAAGACACAACTACTATTTTAATTAGAAGCACGCCCCTTGTTTTCAAGGCCTGGCTTTAAAGAGTAGTATCTCCTCCAATGAGGAAGGACCACCTTTTCCAATTCAGCGGGATTGACACATAAGTAGAAGTTCATTATCAAATGAGACACAAGAATCCAGTTTGAGGTGGGGGCACCCTTCTTGACTTCATCCTGATTTTAAAGAGTGGGCTTAACTCTACATCAATCATTTGCCAAGGCATATCAAACAATAATAATAAATTTGAAAACCAGGGAATTACATGAAATTAAAAAATAACTATATCATTTTGGCAATATCCAATATGAAGGAAAAGGGTAAATGTAATGGACGCAAAAATCAAACAAAAATAAAATGATTAGTTCTAGGTAATAAAATTTACCTTCAAAATGGAAAGCAATTGAAACTAACAAACAAGTACAGAGGAAACAAAAACAAAGGAACAAAGGTAGCAAGGGATTTAGACACTCAAAGAAAACATATAAAGTTGCAAGAGGCAATGTTCCTTATCAGAAATATAACTTCTCAAAGTAAATCTATTAAATTGGAAGTTTTAACAAATCAAACATCTTTAATAATATTGCATTACTAATCTTGAAAAGTAAAAAAGACTGAACTGAAACAGGATATTGATACAGACTGAAGGAAAAGACAGAGAGCGCCATACCTTCTTTGGGTGCAACTTAAGATAAATATTTGAGATTTTAATCTGTCAACTTGGCTTTCTCTGTTGTATTGTAAGTCAACAAAATTATATTGAAGTTCAGAGATGATCATGAAGAAATATGTAAACTAAACCTCCAAAATTGAAAAAATTTAGAAAAATACCGGTCCTCCAGGGGGATATATGGAACCCAGTCCATTTTCATTTGTGTCATGGGTATTATTTCTTCAGATTCTCTCTGAACGGAGTTAATCCCGATCTTATCTGATGGTGGGAAAGGTGAAACTACCTGAGTACAAAAGGAAGTGAAATATCTTACAATTAAATAAAATTGAAAAAAAAATACAATAGTCAAAATCGATATAAATCTGATAAAACTAATTCCAACAACATTTACGCCTAAAAGTTTGTAAAATGGAATTTCCAACCAAATGTATATATGCCCAGGGCCATGCCCCCACAAGGAATAACGCACAACACATTCATTGATAGAAAACACAAATTCTTAAGTTTAGGAATATTCTGAGATATTAGTTTATAGATACTGTTGATTCATTTCAACAGATACATTAGATTTATGTATAGGAGTCTGTTGACAATTTTGGGAAATAGAGAAAACTTATTCTACGAATAAATCCTTGGTGACTATGGGATTGTTTTTATATATACAACTTGATAGGATATGTAATGTATTAGACAGTTTGTAGAGAGTTTTTAGATAGTTTGGCAAAAATAAAACAAAGAAGTTAGTATGAAGTGGCAAAAATAAAAGAACAAGAAGATTTGAGGACAAATCCTTTTCAAAAGGGTGGGTATGATGACATACCCCTAAAAATTAACTCTTGTGTTGGAATGGATAGTCTTTCAAGCATATACATCCAACACAATACAAATAAAATCTTCAAAGATGCTCCTACTCTCCAAGACCTTGATCATTAATTTGATTTAATGTGTATCATTGCTGGGAGCTATATTCTTCATTTACTCATTATTATTATAACATTTGTTCTAACTTTGTTATAAAATGGGTATTTGACCTTGGTGGAGAAGCACACAAAACTCCAAAGAAGATAAGAAAGTTTTCCTTGTTCCATGTTGAAGATTTGAGGGCAAATCCTTCTCAAGAGGGAGGGGATGATGACATACCCTTGCCATGACCTAGCACATTCATGAAGAGTTGGAGGCATCTATGGAAGATGGGCCTAGACTCTTTCTCTTGGGACATCTTAAGTCATCATGAAGATTTAGTAGAGTAAGAATAATTTTAGGCCTTGTATTTTGGGCCAAGTAGTCTAGATTTTATTTGGGCTTTGTATTTTGGGCTAAGTAGTCTAGATTTTATTTAGGCTTTGTATTATGGGCCTAGTAGTGTAGGACTTCAATTGGGCCTTGTATTTTGGGCCAAGTAGAATAGGATTTTGACTAAACAAGTCAACAAAGGGTCAAGGCCCAAAGTTGACTATGCTTGGACCTCCAAAATGGGTGTGTTGACCAAGGGGTCAACATTTTGACTAAGCTTGGAGAACAAGGGAGAAGAATTTCGTCCTAGACATGTGGAAGCTTCCCATTGGAGAGTTTTCCTCCTAGTTAGTGGCCATGTGTCACTCTAGGAATGGAGAGTTTTTCCATAAGTAGTGGCCACATGTCACTCTCTCATTTGAGAGGATTTTTGCCACTTGTCTCCCTCCTATTGGAGAGGATTTCTCCTTGCTCTCTAAGCCAACCAAGGTGGCTCTTTTAGGTTAAAGTTTCTGCCCATTTTGAGATACCTTAGCCTATAAATAGAGGTGCTCTCCATCATGTAATCACCTTTGATTTAAAGTAAAGTTATGCTGCCATTTTTGTGCCATACTACTCTTTTAAGGTCACCCTAGGTTAGAGTAACCCAAGTGACCTCCTCTAGCCACCTTCCTCCAAGAGTTGGCCCAACCTCTCTTAGAGAACCCTTAAACACATCTTCCCTCACCATACAACTCACCAAAACCATGAGCTATCAACACCTTTCGCCACCACCTAATTCCGCAATCTTCATTCATGAACTTATTGCTTGATTTGCTTCTAGATTTGGCTTGTCCTAGCTAGAGCATTTGCCATCAGGTTAGGCGTAGTTAGGATGAGTTTAAACAGCAGTTAGGGGAAGTTTTAATTAGTAGTTAGACACTTTTAGTCTTTTAAGGAGGGAGTTGTTCTAGTTCTGGTTGTGGAGTGTTTATTTTCTGAACAGGGGCTGTCCCGTGGAAAGGAATGTTTTCCCTTCAATGTTGTTGATTGCTTTCAGTGTATTTCCATTCAATAAAACTGTTTCCTTACTGTGAGGATTCATATATCTGTTGTGATTATTTTACAGACAGTTAAAATTGTTTGTCATACAATAAACTGTCTGTCATACAGTTTTCCTAAACCTTCCCTTTGAACCTATCACAACAATGTAAGTTGCACCTTACAGTTAGGTTGTCACGTAGCAATGAAGGTTGAGTGTTAGGGTTGAGATTAGAGGCTCCTAAAGACCAAGAGCACCGATAACATCTCAAGTTTAGGAATAATTTGTGAGACTTTACTTGTAAGATACATTATATTTGTATATACAAGAACCTGCTGACAATTTTAGGAAATAGGGAAGTATTCTGGGAAACAAATCCCTGTGAGTATGGAATTATTCTGCATATATAATTCTGGTATAATAGCAAGATACAAAATAAAAATACAGCAAGACTAATATAAAACTTCCTAAATTGCATAAGGAACAACACGGTTTAGACACAAATAACTATTGCTAATTTGCACAATCTAATTTTCGTCCAAACAAAAAAAAAAGCCCAAATCAATTTAGCCAACAGATAACAGTACCAAGTTTGACAACTTACAACTACAACAACAGGTATGCAGACAACTTTGCTTTCATCTTTGAACCACACAAGTTGAGCTGGAGACATCAAGAACGATAATCAGTAAGATGAAACAGCAAATAAAAGGAAATTGACAACAAATCAAGTTCAAGCGGTGTCCTAGCAAAATAACAAAGCAGTAAAGTTTGCATGCTACTTACGCTCGGTGCATCCAAAGAGATAAACCCTTTTTCCATGCAGCACACCACCCTCTTCAAATGCATTCTGAACTCAATTTATTGTCCAATTAAATATTTAATCTAAAAAGCTTAAGTAAATTCACCATAATCGAAAGCGAAACGGTTCACAACAATACTCACTTCCAGGTTAGAGAAATTCCACTTGTATTGATACACGGAATCCAATTGATCCCACTGGCATCACATAAGAGACATTCAGAAGAAAAAAAAAACTTCACAGAAATGTTGTTGTGAACGAAGAAGATCAACGACATAAATAAACAAACCTCTGTTCCTACAGGGAACGTTTCCCTCCACAAGTCCTCCTACAAATATTTATACCAAAATGCAACAATCATTAGCCGCACAATTTTTCAGTCCAAAACAAATATCACAGCCACTAAATTGGATCGAGAAACATAAGCTACACTTCAAACCCTTGACAAAGACCTATAATCAACTTTAAAAAAAAAAGTTGAAATTGAAAAATTAGGATGTAGCAGTACTAAATTGCGCTTGTCTTCGAAGTACTCGTCTTGCTTGGGAGGCTTAATTTTAGTGGATCGCTTCTTGCCTTGCTTTGGCTCTTGGTTCTGTTTGGCTTGCCTCTTCGTTCCTTTGCTCATTGTCAATTCAGAGAGGGAGAGAGAAGTGGATCAAATAGGGAAAGAGGAATAGCAAATTTGTGAGTGATAATTTTGTTTAGGTTGATTTGTGAAAAATAGAGATGAGTGATGCCAATAGCTGAAGGAAGACGGCGAGTGAGGATACAAATTTGAACTAAGACAAACGCGAACTCTACAAGAGGCGGGGTTCCTTGTTAGAAATACTTTTCAAATTTCACAATGAGAACCAAAACCTGTTTTTATAAATAATAAATAAATAACAATAATATATATATATATATATATATATATATATATATATACACTGTCCATATTATTTTTTTATTTTATCTTTTAAATATATTTTTATAAATTAAAATAAATTATTTTATTAATATTATCTTTTAGGTGATTAATTATTTGAATTTAAATATTTTTAAAATTTAATAATTTTTTTAATTAAAAACTACCTATAAAATAAATAAAAACCATTAAAAAAATTATAAAAATAATTTATGCTTAATTTTATAATTATAATAACAACAATAATTATAATTTTTTATTCTTTCTTTTTATAAAAATAATAAAATTATAATTATATTGTCAAAACTTAAATATCTTTTTAATTCAATTCTGAATAAAAAACTGTATATTAAATTATATGATATTAAACTGTATATTAAACTAAAATAATAAAAATAATAATAATGATATAATAGATTGCAGGTGTTATTCTGAGTGCAATTAAAAAATATATATTAGATTTATTAGTAACAATTTAGTTTGAATACCGAAGATAAACATTATAATTCAACTGTATATTAAATTATATGATATTCTTTTTCTTAGAAAACAAACCTATTTAAAAAAAACATTTGAAGCCATAATTTGTACAAGTGCACTTCATATTCTACCAGAAGAATAAACATAAGTTTATGATTTTGTGGTTAAGTTAATTCTTTGATCGACACCTCTTGTCATATTACTAATATATTTTTATATTTTTCTTTTATAAGGTATTTATATTAAATCTTATTAAGCCAAATAATAAGGTGTTCTTTTTTTCATTATCGGCAAATCACAACACATGAACCACCAATGAAAGATAATAAAAAATAGTTTCTCCTTTTGTTTATTATGAGGTGATTCATAAGTTTGTTATTACACGTATCAATACAAGGTACACTAGTAAACAAACTGATTTTTAACTCGCGTTATAGGCTTCGGTTTAGGTGAAACCGAAGCCTATCAAAATGTGGTGGCATTTTTGTAGTTTAAGCGAACTTATACGTCTCGGTTCAAAATCAACCAAAGCATATAAATCATATTACCTCGGTTAAAGCAACGATCAAAGCCTAAAAGCCCACCTACCCCCTGACAATCTCTGAAATTTGAATTATGTGCAGAGCCTATGGCTTCGGTTCGCTCAGAACCAATGCAAAATAGTGTTTATGCCTCGGTTTAAACGGGAACCGAGGTATATAATTAATCATTTCATTTTTTTTTCATTTTTTTCTGAGGAATATATGCCTCGGTCGGGTGTAGAACCGAGACCTATATGCATGTATTGCTTCGGCCGAGCATAGAACCGAGGCATATATGCACGTATCTTAACCAAAAAAACGTAACCTTTCATTTCCTTCTTCCTCCAGATCTGACTTACTCACTCCCTCGCTCTTCCTCCCTCTCGCTCCGTCGCTCTCGCTTCCATTGCTCATGTTTAGTCGTTGCATTCCTCGCGCCGGTGTCGCCATTGTTGCTCCGTTCAAGCCATAACCCTAATGACAGGAGAGAGACTATGCTTTGCATCGTTCTTAGAGTTTTCCAAAATGTTAGGGTTTGATTTGTCTCTGTTATCTTCCAATTTCAGATTCTACCAACCTGAGGAAGATTGTTGGACACAATTTGAGGTGTGGGAGGGAGAGGAGAAGGGGGTGGTGGGGTATCGGAGAAAACGATTTTATGGAGAGAGAGGTGGCTGAATTGGGGTTTGAATTGCAAAGAGAAAAAAGGGGTCGAGGTTGGGGATAGGGAGAAGTTAGCGGAGAAGACGAGAGGGGAGTGGGCCGGTGAGCCCAAGAGGCCCAGGCACGACTTGAGAGAGAGGGAGAAGGATTAAGAGGCAGTGGGCGTGTAAGAGACTTTGAGGTATGGGCCTGATGTGAAGTTTGAAGAGAGTGAGAAGCAAAACTCGGAAACGGAGTTGGTGGCGGTGGCAGAGTCGCTGTGTTCATGGTGGTTTTCATCACCCTGGAACTTCAAGGACGGCTTCATAGTGAGTGATGGGGGTGTTGCTGCAACCACCGCGCTATGTAATAGACAGAAGATGACAACCACCGATCTCATCTTTGGGCCAAACACTAATCTTTAGCTTTCTTTTATCAACAATTTAACCAAAAAATAAAAAATAAAAAAAATAAAAACATTTATTGCTTCGGTTAAGGCAATAATCGAGGCAAAATCCTACCATTTTATGCCTCAGTTTGCACCCGAAGGAAAAAGAAGTAGACTTTTTGCCTCGCCTGAATATGCCTCGGTTCGGGAACCGCTGCCTATGAACAAAAAATAACTGTTGTCGTTTCCCTTTACTGTACTAGTGGTAATACCTTATTTTCCAACTTTAGCAACAATGTATTAGTTTCAAGGTTAGATGCATGAATTATAATGTTGTTGGATTATTTCATATTTTAGCCAATATTGGGTTTTGTTTGAAATCAAATTTAAACTATAGATAATTCATTATCTTGACCCATTGGCGGTAAACATCAATACGAGGCAAGAATTAAAGAAGTTGTTGGACATGTAAGAATATAAGTGTTATTCACATATATGTATACTTTTAGTTGTATTGTTTTTCCTTATACATATGCTTTAAACTTATGTATTAGGGTTGTACAAACCTACCGAGCTCAAAGGGGATACATGATTTCAAAGTCTAAGTTAAACAATATCAAGTGGACACTAATAAAGTTACATTACAATTATTTATCTCAAGTGATTAATGCTTTTAAATTATTATAATGATATAAAATAAGTCATAAACTGATTCACGTGGTCATATCTCTAACTACTAGGTGCACCCAACCTAAGATGGTGTTGTGTGTTTCTCTAATTACTGTTGTGGTGCTTTTCCAGCTTGATTTGTGCTTTGTCTCTAGTTAGTATAAGCTATTTTGGTTAGACCATTCTACAACAGTAAGTTATGGATAATTTGGAGACTTGATCGTGGTTAATTGTTGGCATAAGAAATGGCCCCTGGTAGAAGCATTAGGCAGACTAAAATTCTTTTTGATGCAAATTATTGGCCAGTGACATAAGCATTTTGGATAGACCACAATCCAATTTGGTGCAAGTTGTTCAAGGTCTTTTTATGTAGGCCATAATTCAGTTTTGACATAAGATGCTCATGGTTATGTGGTGTAGGGGCTAGATGGAGTATAATCTGACCTTGTGTGTCCTCGACAAGCTTTTTAAGTGAGTCTTGAACTAGTTTTTTTAGCAGACAATGTAGAACCAATTTTAGGCGTTAGGTGCAATGCTTTGAACTTCTAAGTTGATTTATGATAAGCTCATATTTCTGGTTTTGATGTAGTGAGTTCAGGGCGGGAGTTGTTTTGGTTATCTTAGATGGTTAGTTCCTAAGTTTTGAGGTCTTTCATGCTGGTGTGGTTTTGTAAACATTGTCCTACTATTTTGGCTTGTTTTATTTCATGTGTAGGGAATGTCCAAGCATGTTGGTTGGTGTATCATTGCTCCACTTTGCTTATATTTTGAATGTTGTTTTCAATGCTTGTAAAGTAGCATATTTTGCTAGTTTGTGCTTAAATAACGGTGTGATTTTTGCATGGGTTTTTGCTTGCTATAATGTGTATTTTTGGATTTGTATTTTTCAGTAAAATTTATGCCTCTCATTCATGCACACATAAATATATTGATACCAATTATATTAATGTTTTATATTTTTTGTTTTCTAGTATCCAAAACAACCCAACAACAATGATTGTGGGTATTACATTTGTCGTTATATGAAGGAAATTGTCACATACTATTAAGGAGGGACAATTCTAACATATGTAAGTTATCTTAATTCTATACATAATTAATTGTAGTCGAATTTTAATTGACTAATTTTATGTTATTTTCCTTTGTTGTAGTATCTTCCTAGTTGTAAATGACAACAATATTTTTACAATCAAATCATTGAAGTTAGGAAGATTGGTGTTTTTATGTTGTTAGTAATTACTTATAGGTTAATATGTTATGATTGTACATATGCTTAAATAATCATGTCATGGTTGTATATATGCTTATAGGTTAGTACTCTAAGCGATCATGTATTCATACACTGAAGTAATGAGGATTCATTTTTGAGAAAATTGTGTGTATTGGACCAATATCTATGTAGGTTTGAAAAAATTGTGTTTATTGAAAAATTAAATAAATTGTTTTTAAAAAAATTGGACAATAGTCAACACTTATATGGAAAAGTGTCTATTGAAAAGTAAAATAAATTAAAAAAATTGAATCGTCGACATTGCTTATTCGAAAAAGTGATGTCTAGTGAGAAATTAAAATAAATTAAAAAAAATTGGATCATAGATAACACTTATTTGAAAAATTGATGTTTATGGCACTGTCAATAGACAACTCTTTCTAAAATAAGTTTTGTCTATTGACAAACACCAATAGACAATTATTTTTCAAATAAGTGTTGTCTATTAACAAACATCATAACACTTTTTCAAATAAGTGTTGTCTATTAGTGCTTATCAATAGACAAAGTTTTTTTAGAAGTGTTGTTTATTAATAGACAATGTCTAAAAAGCATTGTCTATTAGGAAAAAAAACGTTATTTATGTACTTTTTTATAGTAGTAAATGAAGTCTCACATAGATTAAAAAAGTCTTTTCAAATATATCTTTTATTTGGGATGAAATTTCATTTGCATTAGTTATTCTATTGTATTTTGAGTTTCACATCTCATGTTTGAGAGTTATGTCATCTATATTTAAAACTCTTTACTCCATGTGCAAATGACTTTTGAATTGAATAAGATTTGATTCGTTTATAAACACTATATAGTTCTTTAAATGTCATAATACAAATAATCTTTTCCTAACTTCTTCATTAAGAATCTTCCTTACAAGATGAACGAAACTAAAATTCTTATTAAAACGTATAATATTTCTTATTCATTTTATTATATACTCATATATTGTGTTGGGTAGTAAAAAGTTGTATATGTTGAGAGATGGAGTGAGCATATTAATTTGAATATGTTACTAAACTCATGTTAAATGGTATTGAAGATTGATTATATCCCTTACCTTTATTATATAGTAGCATTATTTTTTTGGGTTGATATGGAATATAAATTACAATGGTATTTAAGATGAACATGTTATTTTCATGTCTTCTGAATTGGGTTGGACAATGAAATGTTTGATAACTTGTTGTTATGCTATTGAATTAATTCAATTTGCTAGTAAGGTGGAAGGTTGAAAGTCTAATTATTAATTTATAATGAATTATATAAAATATTAAGATATGCGATACATGTAATAAGTAGAAATGATATTATGATTTTTTTTTCATCGTTTTCACTCTCTATTCCAAATCCACCACAAAGCAATTCCATAATCCCAAATATTAGTGCTGAAGTTAAATTCACAGTCTCTTCCTCATTCCTTTTAATTTTATCATTAAATCATCTTATAATTCCATAGATAATATTATTACGAATGACCTTATTTTATAATATATTTTTTGTATTAGTTATATTTACAAATATTTGTTTTTCATTGAAAAATACTTACTTTTATATAAAAAAAAATTGGTCATCATTTAATATTATTTGCGTGACGGGAATAAGTTTCTTCGTATGCTTAACTTTGCAAATAGAATTTGGTTAAACGTAATTATATTAGTGGAATGTTAAACTGCAACTGTTTTTATTTTTGTTTAAAAGACCATTTTATAGTTAATTTTCCAATATATCCTATATTCGAAAATAGGTTAGGTAGTTTAGATAAAAGTCTGGGTATCTTTAACTATAAATCTAAAATGGATGTAATCACTATTACTAGGGAGAGACCACACACAAGGAGAAGGTGTAAGCAATGAAGACTTCAAACTTAAATATGCTAAGACTTCAACATATTTTACTGCTAAATATGTTGTAACGCATTAACCAATATTTTCATGTAATTAATTTCTATAAATACCAATTATTCGTACATTACTCTGTTTTTTTTTTATTACATAATCCTCTCGGCATTTGTATGGCTCACCTTTTCCTCATTCATTTCTTAAATAAGTTGTATGTTATTAGAGTTACTGTCATTTTCAATGAACCATCATCCTGTTGACATGCCTCCATTCATTTTGGTGCCTCTGTTTTTCGTTACACTGTAACTTTTGTACTGTGATGATGCAAACATTGTGTCTGAAGTGCCAATGAATTATTGACGGATTCAGTATCTATGAATTAATTTTAATAAAATGTGTCTTTTTTTTTCTTAATTAAGTTAAGTTTATTCCTAATGACGCATTTAAAGTGTTGTTCTAGTTTTGAAATTTTGAGTTTTATCAAGTATTGGAGGATTAAAGAGAATGGTCCATTTAAATATTTTTTTTAACCTCAATTTTTAAGTGATAAAAAATAATTATGTCATATTGAAATAAGTTTTACAATCGCAGGTTTAAAAAAGTTATCTTTGTTTGAACTACGTTTTTATTTTTTTAGGATCAGAACTATGTTTGTGTTTAAAAGTATAGTTTTCAATACAACATTAATATTCTCAATTCACCATTGAGTTAAAAACGTAAGTTAATTTGGTCTATGGATTCGGGTCGAGTCAATTTTGATTTGGTTCACACAGATTGAATTCATGGTGAGTAGGGTTGGCTATAAGGATGGATGACAAAAAAATTCATACTCGCGGATATCTGCCGGATAAAATCCGCAATTAATAATTGATACTTGTGAATATTTACTATCTGCAGGTTGCGGGTATTTTAATACATGCTTATAAACGAATCGGGTGCGGGTATTATACTATCCGACCCACGAATACTCGTTACCTGTTAAAAAATTAAAATTACGTTTATTCTTTGTTTTAAATTAGGTTTTATTTTTTTCCTCTATCTCTTTCATCTGTGCAACAACCTTTAAAGGCCCAAAGGCCCATCCTCATTAGGTTTCATCTGTTCCTCTTTCATTTGTGCCTTTTTCATCTTTGCCTCTTTCATTTTTTTGCCTTTTTCAGTTTCCTTGTTTTCTTATCTAGCCCCAAAGGCTCCTCCTCAATTTCTCCGAACAGTGAAAAGAATGCATGAAACTTCTGGGATCGAGTTCTGCACCGTCGTTGGTCACGTAGTTCTTCCTCTGCGTGTACTCCGAAGCCAACAATGATAGTGTCAACGCTGGGGAAGGCATTGTCTGCGGCTCTAGCTGCTACTGACGGGGCGATGGACACCAGCTGGTACGCCGTCATGCCGAGGTTGGTGATGCTTGAGCGAAGGTTCAGCATATTTAGAAGATTTGGGTGCTACCTTTCGCTTCTTCCCCAATCGGTGATTTCTCAAGTGTAGTACAGAGGGTGGCACTAGGGTTTTTTCTGATGAGGATTTTGGAATCAATTAATACTCTTGTATATCATTATTTTATTTTATTTTATCTTTTTTTAGTCTTCATAATTATTTTTCTATTTTGCTTTACCTGACTTATAAAATAGTTTTTTTTTTAAATATTATGGGTTGAAAACGAGTATCCAATGGGTATCTACAGGTTTAAAAAAATCCGCGATTTTTTTTACGCGGATATCCAACGGGTAGTGGATTGGGTAATGGGTACAGTTTTATTCGACGGGTCGGGTTGTGGGTAGACACTATCCGTGTCCGACCCGACCCGTTGTCATCCCTATTTGGCTCCCAGCCCACCTTTTTTTTATATTTTTTTAATGAAATAAAATTAATTAATTATTCCATAAAATTAAAAACGTTGCAATTCAAACCCTTGTTTTGCCTATGCAAAATCCTTTTTTTTATATCAATTGATCCAATTATTATTGTTTAAATTTGATCGATCAAAGTAACATGTTTTAAGAATCTTGGAAGAAGAGGGTGAAAAAAAGTTAAATGAGCCAATGAGCCGACTTGTTTAACCACCAATCCGTAATGGGTCGAGCCGACTTTAATTTTTTTTGGCTCATTAATAAATGAGTCTGGTTGGGTTGACTCACTAAGTAGCCAACTCGTGGTGGGTCAGATCGGGTTGGGTGTTAAGACTCCGACAAGTGTACCGAATCGTATCAAGTAATAAACATGGTAAGACCAAGTATCGTTTTCCTAGAGACTCACGGCTTAAACAATTATGTGATTTCTTGATTAAATAAGATTTGAAAACAAGATCTTTTGGTTTAAAATGCAAATACCGAAAAGTAAATATGCATGTAACTTGATCAATTGGACAAAAGTGCAGAGATGAACGGATGAATTTGATATTATGGGATGAATATGTTGTTGGGGTTAGATTTCACCTAGTTTGCTCTCATGTATATACGAATTCTACTTCTTCATTAATGTCAATGTCACTATCTAAAGTACTTAAAACCCGATTCCTCGACGAAGAAAGTCTATCCTTAATTACTAGGTCACAATTCCTTGCATCCCTAACAATTAATTCTGCATTACATATGCACAGAAGCTTTAAGGCAACCAAAACTCATACCCCTATTCCTGAGCAATATTGCTTCTAGGAATAATTCTCCAAAACCTGAATTGTAAGATACCTTCCGGTACTCATGCAAATCATACATCATGCTAATGAATGAGTTAAACAAAGCAAGAAATGAGCGAAGAAGAATTATCCTAACAATTAATGAAAGAAGCATATATAATTGAGAATCAATTCAATACATGAGATTTTACAAAGGTTTACATTATTCCCCAATAACAAATAGAGTTTATTTCACCATTGGCATGGTGAAACTAGATGAATAATGGAAAAAAAATAAAAGATAAAACCCTAGAAGTTGAAGATAAGAGCTTCCGCATCCAAATCCGCCTCTGAGGGTCAAAGAGTGTGTTTCTGTGCCTCTTTCGTCCAAAGATCTAATCCATAGGATGTCTAAGTCCTTAAATAGAACATAAAAATAACAGAAAATGGGTTCAAGCCCACGAAACTGGCACTCAAGGCCCCACTTAGGGTGCCCAGGCGGCGTACAGGATCATATGACGCTCAGAGTTAGCTCAGAAGGCAAGTAGGCGTGGTGTGACTCGAGGAAGTGGCGCTCAACACCCCAAAAAGGGCGCCCAGGCGCGAGACAGGGACTTCCTGCGCTGAGGGATCCAGAAAAAGGGCAGTCAAGCGTGAGACAATGTAATCTGGCGCTGAGGGCCCCTGAAATGGCGCTCAAAGTTGTTGCGTTCCTCCTTTCTTATGCTTTTTCAACTCTTCCTGAGTTCCAACTCTTCCTGAGTTCCAACTCCTTACTACTTCAACTCTTCTTCCAAATCATCTCAATTCCTGTTGAAAACAAGGAAATCTAGTATAATATCATTAAATTCACCTTCAACTCTCTTATTCACACAAAACTATGATTTCAAGCTAGTTTCTAAGTCAAAAAGGTTGTTTTTAGTATCAAAATAAGTATCAAATAACGGTAAATTCAACCGTTATCATTGGGCCGAGTGGCCCGTTTCGACAACACTAATTTTGAACGATTTTATTTTTAAAAAATGTTTTAAAATAATGAAAAAGAAAAATCAACCTAAATTTACATTTACACTTATATTTAACTTTAAACAATATAAAGATATTAAATATACTTAATATTAAGATGAAAAAAATAAAAATGCGAAAAAGTTCTTAAATTAAAAACTAATATCTAGAACGTTAAAGTATTGTTGAGTAATTGAGAAACATAGCAAATTATATAGTATAAGTAATAACTTTATTAAAAAAAAATCCTTTAACGATTTACCCAATAATTATTAAAAGTTTACATTACCATGTCTAAATCAACCCGAATATGTCATGTAGATGAAACGAGAGTGATTAAATTTTATCATTTAGAAACAATAAAGAAAATATATAGAATTTATGATTTTTAATATAAAAAATAAAGAATTTATGATTTTTAATATAAAAACTAAATTTTACTTGTTATTACTTGGTTAATAAACATACTAAAGAGTATGATCTAACAAGATTCATTAATTTTTTTCATTCGGAGCAATCCAAACTTACATATTGAAAAAATATCCATAGATCATTATTAATTTGGACAGTTTAGTAGTATGGTTATGATTATGTTATTATTAACTATTATGTTATTATATATTGTAGGTGGATCTCCCGTCTGAGAAAAAAGAGATTATTTTCTACTAGCAAAAGCTTACAAGTCACTTCTAATATCTTGTAACATATATGCAAATATAGGCTCAAGATCTTGGAAAGATCATTTGGCGCCCATTTTGGGACTTAAGTAAAACTTTATCCTATCTCCACATATGAAATATGTTTCCTTTCCCTCTCTCGACGATAACCATGCTAGGTGTTGATTTGTAAAAACAAGTGATGCTCACAAGCATGAAACTCACTAACATGAGAAGCTTTTCGGTGGTCCTAAACATCATCCTTCATCTCAATGATGTCAACGCCATCGGGAATGTGGATGCAATCATCCCAACATTGCCCCTCACAGGTAACATGCTCTTGTTTTATATACTTGCTAACGATTGTAGGTATGGAGGACCAAGACTCAAAATCATCGCAGCACAGGAAGATGCCTTCTCAGGCACACTGATAAGCTCGGGTCCAGGATTAAAAGGGTAATGAAAGCAATCTTCATCATCATTTGCGAAAAATGAAAAAATGACTTAGTGAAAACCATCCTTATGTTGCAACAATTGTCGCTACCTAGAGAACGGTTTCCTTAGGGTTGAGTTTGGGGACTAGAACAACGACGACGTCGAATTCAATAATGATGTCACCACTTGAGGTCAAGCTCAACTCTCCCACGAGACGGAATACAACCTGTTGGTGACTCTCAAATAGAACAACAAATAACACAAGCAATACAATATTGAGGCTTGAGGTCATGCGCACTCAACGACAGGCAGACCTCCACGAACATCAAGGACTTTAAAAAAGGTTGACCAACCTAGAGAATAAGAGATCATCTCCCCAACCTCAAGTAAACTACCATGAAAAAGACCCTTGCAATCCCCATATGGAGCACATCCCACCATCTCGGTGAAGTTTGCGTGGGAACTTAAATCCCTCTCCTTAAAGCCAGACTCAAAGAGACTAGAGCAAGTCAACCCGATATACAACATAAGAAATTGACGGATGCTCCTACCACTCCGAACAAGAGCAAGGCATACACATACATCACAACCTACTCCAAGATGTAGAATTAGCGGAGTCTTAGAATTTTATATAACACCCTGAAAAAATGATAAACTAGCAAGAGCTGGATGAGTAAGAGCTAATCTCCTCAGCACAAAACTTAAAAAGCTTGGAACAAATCAACCCGGCACATGACTAGTAGCAAGATCCTAATAATAGTTTGAAAGTTTTGCTAGTCGGAATTAAATTCATTATTGTTAAAAAAAAGATATTAGATTAATTAATAATAACATCATCGTAACCATAATACCAAATTTTCAAAATTAATAATAATACGTTTCTTATAATAGATACAGTTTTGAAAGGATAAAAAGAATTAATGCATATTCTTATCGAATAGAAATACTACTTAAAGTAAACTAAATATGGTAGATTTTTATAATGTATTAGAAAACCCATATGTTAATATTGTAATCTTATTATTAATGAGTGGGTCTCTAATTAGTATCTATTGATTTGTTTATCTATCATTCATTTCGAATTATTGACATTTGTTTGTAGAAGTTGTCTTTGTCCCGCATTCAACAACAATTCAGTAGCCGCCAGTAGCTTTCAGTTTTTATGCCATCGCTCACATAGTTAGATTTGCGTCATTTTTTGTCCTACCTATATTTTTACTTATAACGACAACTACGTAAAAATAATTTTAATTTAAACTAACTATATTATGTCCAGATGTTTTAATTTCTAAAGATAATCCCAAAATTCAGTATAAAATCATTGATCGAACATATAAGTTATTTCAAATATCCTAAACTAAAAAATTAATTTTAAACCTTAAACACACCTTTTAAACAAAACTTGCATTTACCACACTTTTTATAGGCGGAACGAAAGTTGGTCAACATGTGAGTATAAGAGTTTCCTAACATGCACGGTGTTGTTTTATGTTTCTCTTCTTCAAGGGTTATATCACATCAATGTCAATAATTAATAATCGTAGTGTAACTGTTGGAGTAGCTGGTCACATGTTGATTTTGGAGTGTAGACTGAGTAATTTATCTTTAATCACTCAATTTTATTTTTTTTTATTGCTAAAATTAAGTATTTTTATTCCAAATATACATTTAATAATTAATAAAAATAAAATGACCGTGAAAATATACATTAAGAAATAGAAAAAAAATATAGAAATAAAATGTTTTGTATATTTTTTGTATCAATCTATATAAATTTGTTTGCGTTGCTTTGTTTTATTTTCTAAGATTATTAAATAGGATCCTAATTTTAACAATTGACGAATTATAAAGACCAGATATAAGTAATTAAAATCAAGACGAAAAATCATACTTGAATAAGAAAGAGGTAAAATATTTGTTAATTTAGTTTTATTTATCCTATTTTTAGGAGAGTGAAGCTTTCATTTTCTTCATAATCTCCATTAGACATTTTTTAATTTTTTTTTATTTCATTGAAGTGCATTTTAGTATTTCTTTATTCAAAATTTTTAAACTAGACCTGTTTATAATTTATTTAAAATATCATATATGAATATAATATGTTGCTCTCTTATGATATTTCTGGCCAACAAATGCTCAAAAATTATTTCCAGCCAACACGTTCCTTGTGAGAAGAAAAAGAAAAGAAAAAACACTTTAAAGTTTCAACAACTGGACACGTGGGAAAAAATCTGAGAAGATTCTTGAGAACAGACAGGGTAAAAATGTCAATATAAGAGTCTCTCGGTCACTCTGGTAATTAAGTAATTGACTCACACGTATACTTTTTTTATGATATATATTTCTTCGTAATAATTAATGTCAACAGAAAGTGTAAAACAATTACACGTCATATATTTTCTACAGTTTGATGTGCTAAGCGTATTCTTAAATATAATTTAAAGTAAGAAACTGAAATATATTTTTAAATAAGTTTTAAGGACATTCTGGGACTTACAGTGTTTTAATAAAAAACATAAATAAGCTAAACTCCTTAAATGTGTTTTATGATTAATAATTTCACTTAATGCAGGTGTTTAAAAAATACAGAGGAGAACTGCATTTAATTTCCAGAACACTTGCAAAAAATGTAACCTGAAATAGGAAAATATTTGATATGTTTATAGAATAAAAAAAAGTTAAATATTGAATTGAATAATTGGTTAAGAATGCATAGGGCATCTAGTCATGTGGAAACGGATATGTGCCCTGAGTCGAAGTGCAGTGAAACGTATAATTGACCCACCAACAATGTTGTCCACCACTCCCATTCCTACAACGGCTGGTCCCTATTCATTCAGTTGCCAGTATCATTACCCGTCAACTCACCACCCAACCGCACTCTTCCTCGACACGTGTCAGTCACAACTCCATTAGCTGCGGTTTGATTCGGTTCGACTCGGCGCCCGCGGCTTCGCTTCAGCTTCCTTCGCTTCTTCGCCTTTACCCCCCCCAAACTTTTTGGCCAAAATCATTATTACCAAAAAAACAGAATCATAATCAATTATAAAATAACAACATCAAATACGGTCTCTCCCTCGGAAAATTCCACGTCCCCTTTCTCTCGTATCACTCTTCTAGTCTGTTGCTGTCATCCAATCTCGAAGCAATGGAGCCTGCAAAACCCTAGCAGCCTTCCGCCGCCTTTTCTCTCGCCTCAGCATGAGCTTTTTCTGTAAGTTTCCGTTTTAAATTAATCATTTATTTAATTAATAATACCAACTTCGAAGCCTTTTCATGTTATTTGGAGGTAACGCTTTTTGGTTCAATTTGAGGGGCGCCTTACAGTTTTCAACATTTTAAAAATTTATCCTTATCGCCTAGTCTTTCATCTTCCCTGTAACTCTCTCGCTCTGTTTATTTCCCGGGAAAACTGGTTTTAGTTTTTTTTTTTTTGGATTTTTCTGTACTTGTTGGGATTTGTTGTTGTTGTGGGATATGAGCAAAAAGTGAACTTGTTTTTTGTTTGTTTTTGAATTGGAGCCCGTTCATGTTAAATTTTGGGCATATTGTACATGTGAAGTTTGGCCCCAAAATGTTTGTTCTATTGGTTTTTGTTTTTGAGCATGGATCACGAACACTTAGCGAGTTTAATTGACTTTGTGACAGTTGAACGGGGATTTGAATTTGGAAAAGCTTTCAGCTGGCTTCGGGCTAGTTGAGGGGTAGTGCTTTCTGAGTGTCACAAATGGGTGAAGAGAGCCCGCGAGTTGGTGGGTTTTCTGCTGGTCTGGCCGTGATATTGAACGACGGTGAGGACGGTAAGAAAAATTTGCCAAAAACTCGGTTACTTTCTTGCTGTGACGATTTGGGTCAGCAATCGGTGGAGCGAACCCTTGAGTATGTATTTGGCCTCCCAAACAGATCACTCAATTCGTTGGCTGGTCCGGTTGATCGTGGTTTTATTCACTCTGTCATTAGAAATGATTTCTCAAGATATAATGTGAAATTAAGTGATTCTTATAGTGAAAGTGATGGGGTTTGTTATCTTAATGGTAAAAGTGGCAACGGACCTGATATTATAGGCCTAGAAGAATCCAGCATCTGTGGTGATATTAAAGTTATCAAGTCACCTTTTCTTATAGAGAGCATGGCAATGTTCAGTAGTGCCAGGGCTAGTGCTTGTGTTTGGAAGGGAAAATGGATGTATGAAGTTATGTTGGAAACATCTGGCATACAGCAACTTGGTTGGGCCACTCTTTCTTGCCCTTTCACTGACCATAAAGGTGTTGGTGATGCCGATGATTCATATGCTTACGACGGGAGGCGAGTTAGCAAGTGGAACAAGGATGCTGAGACATATGGCCAGTCATGGGTTGTTGGTGATATTATTGGATGTTGTATAGATTTAGATAGAGATGAAATATTATTCTACAGGAATGGTAATTCACTTGGGGTGGCATTCCAAGGAATTCGAAAAATGGGTCCTGGTTTTGGTTATTATCCAGCAGTTTCACTCTCCCAGGGTGAAAGATGTGAGTTAAACTTTGGAGCTCGACCCTTTAAGTATCCAATTGAAGGCTACCTTCCTCTTCAGCCTCCCCCCTGTAAGAACTACTTTGTCACCCAACTGCTGCAATGCTGGTCAAGACTGTTGGACATGCATTCAGTGGAACGAGCTGATCATTCCCTAGTTCATAAATTGAGAAGAGTGAAGAGGTTTGATTCATTGGAAGAAATTTTCCATCCTGCTTCTTATGCTATATGTGAGGAATTATTCTCTATAGTTGAAGCGGATGTTGGGATCACAGAATATGTGGCTTGGGGTCCACTGTTGTCGTTCATGTTTGATGTTTTTGGCTTGCATGCACCCCATGATTACTCAAGCTTGGATAAAGTAATTGAGGTTATGCTACAATTTCAAGGATCCCATGTGCTATTTAAACACATCCTAAATGCTCTTTCATTTAGTTGTAAAATAGCCTTATTAATTTTAACTGAATGTCCTTACTCTGGATCATATTCTCACCTTGCATTGGCATGTCATCTACTAAGACGAGAGGAACTTATGGTGCTTTGGTGGAAGTCACCAGATTTTGAATTCGTGTTTGAAGGTTTTCTTTCACAAAAGACTCCAAACAAACATGATCTTGACTTCATGATACCAACTGTTTGGTGGCCTGGTTCGTGTGAAGATGCATCTTATGAAGGTAACATGATGTTGACAACCACAGCTTTGTCTGAGTCAGTCAACAAGGTAAATTCTTTCTCTCTTTGACCAAACTTCGATTTTAGTTATTATGTCTGAATGAGAATGAATACCTCACATCTTCTCTTGAACTTTGAAGAAGCAACAAATAAACAATTAAACTGACAAGTTTTTGTATACAATAATTATGTATATTTTTCAACAAGCCACTGACATTACTTAACCTGTAAAATACAATTATCTATTGCATTGTAATGGTTGATGCAGTAGGATGGTAATGAAAAGTAAGAGCAGAGTGTTAGAAGGAATGGTAAGAGTTGCATATGGTCTTTTGTACCTTTCTGTGGCTATGAAGGTTTTCCTTCCTTTAGTGACATTTTTTTCTCTCAATCCTAAGTCCTATATTAGTCAATGAATGCAGGGGAATGTCACAATGTTCTGAGATCACAGCAAAAATGCTGTGATCTATTATATGTGATGACACTGAATGAAAACGAGAGAAACTTTTCTAAGTTTACTGGTGATTGTGAGGCTATAAGCTGAATACAATCCCGTTAATTTATATAAATTATCATGTGATCTAATTGGTGAATATGTGGGTTTTCAATTTCATTTCACAGTATTCTTCTCCATCATAATTCTGCCAGATATGGCATAGCGGTATGGTAAATTAGGCTATCTGAATTTTCTATAAAATAGAAGGAATTTTTCATTTACCTAATCTTTATTATCATAGAATGAAAAGATAAGGTTGTTTCTATGAATTTTAGGAATAATATTTCTTTCTTATTTGAGGGTAAAATTCTGTGAACTATTGTGCTATTGGATACTCCTTTCATAGTTTCCTACATTTCTGAGCATGCCTAGTTCAAATGTAGATTGAAGAGAAGCATAGGGACCTTTGTCGCCTAGTCATACAATTTATACCACCTACGAATCCTCCCCAGCTGCCTGGAGCAGTATTTAGGACATTTTTACAGAGCCTTCTACTGAAGAACAGAGGAGCAGAACGAAATATTCCACCTCCTGGAGTTTCTAGCAACTCGGTTCTTGTTTCAATTTACACAGTTGTACTCCATTTTCTATCTGAAGGATTTGCCTTGGGTGACATCTGTGGCTGGTTAAAGAGCTGCAAAACAGATGTTGGTTTCCTTCACAGAGGTGGTGAGCAAAGCTTTCCTGTTCATTTATTTCTTAAAAGTGATCCCCATAGAGCTGATATTTCCAGGCTTGGGGGATCCTATAGCCATTTATCAAAGCTACATCCAACATTTGATCATGAAATGGAAGTGATTCAATGGGATGAAGGTTGCATGGATAATGAAGAAACCAGGGTTACTCATTCAACCAGGCAGAAACCATGCTGTTGCTCTAGTTATGATTCTGATTTTACAAGGAACTTCAAGGTTCCTGCTAAATACCTGGCCAAAGGTTCTCGCGGTCATTGTAGCTCTATTCCAGAGAGACATGCTCATGTCACTGCTGAATGCAGTGATGGGACTTTGAATAATGAAATAACTGATAAACCTAGCCCTAGTGATCAATCTGAACCTGAGTATGGTTACCGCCAAGTGCACCATATGAAGTCTGTACCAAAGGATACTAATATCTCTACAGCTACACTACGAGAAGAAGAGCTACTTGATACTTTGCTATGGTTGTATCATGTTGGTCTTGCTCCAAATTTTAAGCAGGTAATTTCATGCTTGCAAAATTTATTGTGATATCTCAAGTTTTGACTGTGACCAGCATGATTTTCTCTAAAATGCCTGAACTTTTCCTAAAGACTGAGAAAGATAAATATGTAAAGGAGTTGTGGCATGAAAAACTTGCTTCCATATCAGCAATGACTACTGACACTCAATATCATTCAAAATGGTTCTAAAACTTATTTTATGACTTGGTGTGTGTTTGTATTAGTTTATTTTTGAGTCTTAATTATCTTCTAATTAAAATCTTACTCAATGAACTTTTGAAAAGCAGAAGCAAATTTTGCCCCCAAATTAATCAAAACTAAATAAGCATTTGAAGTCTTTTCTTACCTAAATTACACTCACATACACCCACCTCCTTTTTCTTTGATTTCACCTGTATGCAATGATATATATGGAAAGAATTTAAATAGGTACCTGTTTGATGATAATTCATACAAGAAGTCAGTTAATTGTAGTTGGAAAGTTGCCTTAGTTTCTGTCACTCCTAGCCTGCCCTAGTAATGGCTTCTTTGGGGGCTACTTAATTGTTCCCTCAAGGATGGGGGTTTAGTCCTAGATTGACTTGTGTGAGATGGCTAGAATAGAGCATATAAAGCTTGGACAATTCTCATCTTATAATTCGGTTATGGGGTTGAGTTAGGCTTCAGACCCAAATTCTATGTGGTATTGGAGTCTGTTCTAGATTCATTGTAGGGTCACCTAGATATGCCATGCTTTAGCCCAATAGCCGTTGTCATAGGGGCAGGGTTGGGAAGCTGCCTTAGTTATGGTCAACCCTAGCTTGCCTTAGTTGGGGTTGTATTTTAGTGTTGCCTTAATTGCTGTCTCAGTGGTGGTTTAGTTCCATGTCAAATAGAGATATTGCTAAATAAAGCTTATACAAGTTGAATAATCTTCATCTTAGATTTTAGTTTTATTGGGTTGAGTTAGGTTCGTAAATCAAATTTTAATAATGATATTTCTAAAATATGAGGCGAGGTTAGTAGAAGTCATGAGCATGCTGAGATATCTTCATCCTCTTATGCCTACTACCTCCATATATTATGGTGAGTTTGAAAAGTTTTCTGTGCCGGATTTGCCTGACATTTTTCATCTCATGGTGAATTTTATGAAAAAGCATCCTACAAAACGTTTTTTTTTGGTAATATGAATGAGTTTTCTTTACGCTGATATCATTGAATCCTAGCCCAGTAGTAATCTTACTCTAGTACCCAGCCTTGAATTTTGTTATAATCATCCTAGTTTTAGGTGGTATAATTTTGAAATTTGAATATCATTTAAATTTTAGGGAATAAATGAAAAGAGATGTGAATTTTATTCTTCCTGTTTTTGTAGGCATCATACTACATGACTCATCAGACACATTCAATTACGCTTTTGGAGGAAACTGATAAGCAAATACGAGAACGAGCTTGCAGTGAGCAATTGAAACATTTGAAAGAAGTTCGAAATGGATATAGAGAAGAGGTTGTTGATTGTGTTAGGCATTGTGCTTGGTAAGATGACCATGAGAGGTGACACTTAGGCTTATTTATCTCATTTTTTTATTCTTTCTCTTTAAGGTTTTTTCTTTTGAATTGACATTCTACATCTTCTAAATGGTATTAGGTTGAAAATTTCCAGTTGTGATGGCTAGGTTGTAGTTCATGTTCCAATTTCTCGTTATCTAATTGTTAACCTAATTTGATAACTTTCATTTGGATGACAACGGTGTGCTAGTGTTTTTTACTTTTCCAAAATTTTGGTGGTACTCATTCCCACCATGTTAATAACGAAGGCACAGGTTGATTTAGTGTGTTAATAATCCATTTCCTTTGTCTTCACCACTTTATTTTTAGTTTATTGGACCCTACTTAGATTATTGAGTTAAACTAGTTTTGATAAAGAGAAAGTTGTTGAACATAATTTTGGAAGAATTTAAATATAGTTCTTAATCTTGAAACAGCAGGACTATGCTCTAAAAAATTATGTGTTTCTTTATTCTGTTTCATATGTGCATTCATGTTTCATGAAACTCTTGCTGCACCTAAGGTTCCAAGATGTACATTATGACTTGCAATAAATTGTGTCAGTCTTAAACTTTGTTGTCAGTTTGCTGTTTACTTTGAGAAACTCGTTATAATATGCTAGTTTCAAAATTGTGTTTTGAGTTTCAGATTTTAAATTTTGTTGTTAATTGTTATTATTAATAATTCCTTTTATTCTTATTGAAATTTTCAGGTATCAGTGTTTTATAGATACTTCTATTTCATATGAAGTTGAACTGTAGAAATTTAGGAATTTATATTAGAATAGAAATTTAGGAATTTATATTAGAATATATAATGTTCTGTTTCAGTCTAGCTTTCTGGATGCTTCTCAAATGCTAGTATGCTTAGAAAAATGCCTAGTACGTACATCGTTGTTGTTTCTCTTACAGACCTGTTTTTTTGGGTTGATTTCTTTTTTTTTATAGGTACCGCATTTCTTTATTATCACGGTGGAAGCAGAGAGGAATGTATGCAATGTGCATGTGGGTTGTCCAGTTGCTACTGGTTCTTAGCAACATGGATTCAGTGTTTATATACATCCCTGAATATTATCTTGGAGCTCTGGTAAATAAGCAATTATCATTGATTTAGATTTAACAGCAAATTTAATTTATTCAGTTCTAGAATACAGAACATCTTCACTAGTTATCGAGTTTAATACCTTTTTTTGGGTTTTCCCGTTTCTTATGTGTCAAACATATTAGATTGGTTGTCTGACATGACACGAGCTGGGACTAAGAGGGAAAGGGTCATATTGGTTGTCAAACATATTAGATTGGTAGTTGTTGTAATTAGAGAAGATATCTTTAGAATCTTCCTAATTAGAGAAAATAGATGTATAATCTTCTATTTTATTTTGTTTTCCTAGTTTCCCTGTTTCCCTTTTTAGGAGAATTAGATTGTTACAAATAGAGGATATGAGAATATATTTTTTAAGATTCAGAATAATAAAATCAGTCCTTTTTCTACTTGGTGTCAGAGCTCCCGATCTTGGGGCTCCGTTCCATTGCACAATCGCGTCACCGCCGCTGTCCGACCACTGTTGCTACTATCGTTGGGGTCGTTGATAGGGCAGAAAGGTGCGCCCAACACCAGCGACCACAACACCGGAAGTTGCTCCGGGAGAGAAGCCGCCACACACTACCACTGTCGCCGGCGCGTGTAGCCCACGCGCCCACCTCCAGCGAGACCCACTTGCCGCTGCCGGCACATACAGAGTCGCCAGAGCCTCTTGAGTCTCTTCCTAGGGTTGGTGACGACCCGTTTGGCCTATATTTGAGTAGATATGAGTTTTTAAGTTCTACTCCTTTTCTTGGTGTGACCCATATGTCGTTGTCGTCTCGAAAAAATCATCGGAGACTCCTGATTGCGTTGTACAGAATGTCTGAAGTGAAAATTATTCCTTTGGGTCCTAATGACCTAGCAAATATGGGGGGTACCTGTCGGTTGGATGGTCGAAATTTCTTACAATGGGGCCAGTTTATTCGAAGGATTCACAAGGGTCATTCAAGACTTGATCACATAGATGGAGGAGGACCAGGACCTGATAACACTATATCACGTAATCCTGAATGGTATTTTGATGGAATTCGATTAGAACCAAACAATAAAGATGTGTAAAACAAATGTTGCCGCACTTGTTGAATTCATTGAAAAGGGAAAGAATCTTTAAATTTCTCCATGTCCGAATCATGAGTATGACCTAATCCAGGTACAGATTTTTGGAAGAGAAAAATTACCATCTTTATCAGAAGTTATTTTTTATGGTAGAGGAGGAGAAACTCGGAGAACTGTCATGCTTAATGGAGGGATCTCCAACACAGGCTCTGCCATGACAACTGGAAAGGAAGTCCATAAGGGAACAGATGGTGGGGGAAAGTCGTTTGAAAATGGTACTCATGGAGACTATTGTTCATATTGTAAAAGATCTGGACATACCAAGGAAACATGCTTCAAACTCCAAGGAAAAAAGAATGTTCTCGAGCGCATGGGAAACAACAAAGGGTCTACTCAAAGATGGGTAAATCATACTACCTCAGAACAGGAAGCCACCAATCAATCTAGTCCTTCACCACCACCAGATCTTGATATGAAAGCTTATAAGGAGAAACTCGAGCGCTTGGAAGCAATGGTTGAATCAATGAGTAAGCCGTCTCGATCATGTATTCTTTCCACAAAAGGTAAGATTTGTCTCAATATTGTTGGTCATGTGTCTCAAGGTATTTGGATCCTTGATTCGGGTGCAACTAATCATAAGACCCCTTTTAGCGTGTCCTTTCGACTCATATGGTAAAAGAAATAAAGAACAACTTATTACAATTGCGAATGGTCAAGATATACCTATATGCGGCTCTGAGAATATAATTTTGGACTCATCTATTGTATTGAAGGATATTTTACATGTTCCTCAATTAGCTAATAGTCTTATCTCTGTGCAAAAACTCACAAAGGATTTAAATTTTTCAGTAACATTTTTTCTAACTTATTGTGTTTTTCAGGACCTTGCCACGGGGAAGACGATTTTAACTGCTAAGGAGCAGAGTGGGTTGTAATTTTTAAATTTTGATGACCAAAGCAACACAAATATCATGAGTCAACAAGCTACATTTGAGACGTGGGCAAATTCCCAAATATGGTTACATCATCAAGGCTTGGGCATCTTTCATTTAGTCTTATCAAGTCCTTGTTTCCTTGTTTGTTTACCAAAGAGTCTGTTGAGTCTTTTAATTGTGATATTTGTCAATTGTCAAAACACCATGGTGCATCTTATCCTATTAGTAATAAAAAGAGTATTTCTCCATTTGATTTAATTCACTTCTATTTCCGGAGCCAAATGGTTCGTTACCTTTATTGACGATTGTACCCGTCACGTGGACATACCTTATGAAAAATAAATCAGAAGTTTTTCAAATTTTTGTTAATTTTTCCGTCTTGTCCAAAATCAATTTGGAAAAAATATCAAAAGAATTAGGTCTGATAATGGTACTGAATGTGAATCATGAATTTCTCAATCTTTTGTCTCATAATGGTATTGTTCATGAACTAACTTGTGTTAACACCCCTCAACAAAATGGGGTTGCAAAAAGGAAGAATAGTCATCTTCTTGAAGTAACTAGAGCTCTTCTATTTCAAATGTCTGTTCCAAAAAATTACTGGGAAGAAGCTGTGTTAATTGCCACATATCTCATCAACAGGTTACCCACTCATATCAATGGCATCAGTCCTATATAGTCTCTATTGTCTTTTGTTCCTTCTTCCCTACTAATGAGTCTACCTAGTCGAGTCTTTGGATGTGTTGTTTTTGTTCACTCTCATCATCCTAACTGTGGTAAATTAGATCCCAGAGCTCTTAAATGTGTCTTTATTGGGTATCCTTAGAATAAAAAAGGGTACAAATGTTATTATCGTCAAAGTGTTGTGTCTTTATTACCATGGATGTCATCTTTCATGAAATACAATCCTTTTATGTCAGTTCACCACTTCAGGGGGAGAAAACACTTGAAGTGGATGAACTCTCCTTCTTGTCATTACCATGTTTTTCTTTGCAGGATGCCTAATAACTGAGCAATGAAGCTACCATAGTCCACATTAAGGAAAAAGACTAATTTTTTTGGCAAAAATTATGAAAGAAGAAAACAACCCACTTCGACTCTCGAGCAAGAAAAATTGTCTAATCTGGAGGTGAGGATCCTTGAAGATATCAACGAGGAGAGGTAAGTATTACTTAGGATTTACCCATTTCATTGAGAAATGAAAGAAGATCATGTGCTAAATATTCTATTTCTCAGTATGTTTGTACTAACAATCTCTATGATAAGCACAAAAGTTTTATTGCTACCATTGATGCCACATAAATTCCTACCTCAATCCAGGAGGCCATGAAACTTGAACATTGAAATCAAGCCATGAAAGAAGAGATGAATGCTTTAGAAAGAAATTCAACTCGGGAGATTGTTGATAGAGACAAGAAGGCAGTAGGGTTTAGATGGATATTCACAGTGAAACATAAGGTAGATGGGACAATAGAAAGATATAAAGCTAGATTGGTGGCAAAAGGATATACCCAAACATATAGCATTGACTATGAGGAGACATTTGCCCTAGTGGCAAAGATGAATACAGTTCGAGTTATTCTCGCTTTTGCTACTCATTTTGGATGGGACTTATACCGGTTGGATGTGAAGAAGGCCTTTCTTCATAGAAATCTAGATGAGGAAGTGTACATGGAGATAACCCCAGGTTTTGAAGTGAAAAATGAAAGAAACAAGGTATGCCTCCTGAAGAAAGCATTGTATGGTCTTAAGCAATCCCCTAGAGCATGGTTTGGAAGATTTACAAAAGCAATGGTTTCCTTGGGATATAGACAAAGTCAAGGAGATCATACTCTATTCATAAAGCACTCTTCTACAGGTAAACTCACTCTATTGCTTGTCTATGTGGATGATATGATTATTGTGGGAGATGATGAAACAAAAAAATTGACATTAAAAGATAAATTGGCTGCCCAATTTGAAATGAAAGACCTAGGAAAACTCAAATATTTTCTTGAAATAGAGGTTCCTTACTCCAAGAATGGAATTTTCATCTCCCAAAGGAAATATGTATTGGATCTTCTCAAAGAAATAGGAAAGCTGGGATGTAGAACCTCAACAGTTCCTATAGAGCATAGTCACAAAATTGGAAGTGAGGAAAGTGCTCCTGTAGAGAAGGCCCAATATCAGAGATTGGTGGGAAAATTGATCTATCTATCACACACAAGACCAGACATTGCTTATGCAGTTAGTGTAGTGAGCCAATTTATGCATGATCCAAGAGAGAGACACATGCAAGCAGTTGACAAAATTCTCCAATACTTGAAGTCAAGTCCAGGAAAGGGGCTATTATTCAAAAGGGAAGACACATTGATTATGAAGGTATATACTGATGCTGACTATTTAGGTTCTATTACTGACAAAAAATTTACTTCTGGGTATTGTGTGTTTCTTGGAGATAGTCTGGTAACATGGAGAAGTAAAAAGCAAGATAAAGTATCCGTTCTAGTGCAGAAGCCGAATTTCGAGCTCTTGCTCAAGGAATGTGTGAAACACTATGTATGAAAATAATTTTGGATGATCTTAAAGTCAAAGTGGATAACCCGGTGCAACGACACTGTGACAATAAGTCTGCCATGAGCATAGCCCATAATCCAGTATAGCATGACAAAACAAAACACATTGAGATTGATAGACATTTCATCAAAGATAATCTCGACAGAGACTTTGTGATTACAACTCATGTTTCTACAAAACTTCAAATAGCAGATATTTTTACAAAAGAGCTTCCTTCGGGTAGATTTGAAGATCTTGTAGGCAAGTTGGAAATGATGGATATTCATTTACCAACTTGAGGGGGAGTGTTGTAATTAGAAAAGATATCTTTAGAATCTTCCTAATTAGAGAAAATATATGTATAATTTTCTATTTTATTTTGTTTTCCTATTTTCCTTTTTAGGAGAATTAGATTGTTACAATGTATTTTTTAAGATTTAAAATAATAAAATCAGTCCTTTTTCTACTGTAGTCACACATTAACCTTGTTCAATTTGCATTATTTGTTAAAAAATTTCTTATCATTCTTATAATCATATACAACTTATCTTAACATAGATATTTTCTCTCTCATACCCGTACAGGTTGATTGCTTTCACGTGTTGCGGAAAAGTGATCCCCCCTTTGTTCCATCCACAATTTTCATCAAGAGAGGACTTACTTCATTTGTATGCATCTCCCTTTCAATCTCTACTTCTCCGTTTTTCTTATTTATTATATAAATAAATTATACCTGATATTTGTTTCTTGATCTTTAGTAAATGACCTTTGATTCTACAGAACTAATGGAATTTCTTAGAGTAAATTTTTGGCCTTACATGATAATATATTAAAAGTACAGACTCCTATTCAGGCACTTTTACATGGCTAATATAAAATAAGAGAGAACATCAAGACACTGCCATGCACAGATGTGTGTGTAACAATTGAAATTAATTATAAGCAACATAAAAAGATCTTAAATGATAATCAAGATTTGTATGTTCATCTTCCTATTATAACGAGTCTTACAAACATGTGCTTAAGGGCTCCATTCTTGTAAACCTTGCATTTGGTAAGGTATTGGGTAACCTGAGAACTAGTGGAGGAAAAACTGATAGGAAAAGTGAAGAGGTACCGAGTGACATCGGTATAACTTACACCAACCATTACACTATCAGTAACAACTAACGTCATCTATTACACTATCAATAACTTCTTACAAAATATAATTTTTTCAAACCAACTATTGGATTATAACCATATACTTGATTGTGTGTTAAATTTGATAAAAAAAAATGAACAATAATATGGTGGTCAAATGATTCATATTGGTATGTATACCTTAAGAAGTATTTATCACGTTAATATTGATGTATATAAATAGGGCATAAATAATTTTGGGTCAATCTTTATTTTTGTAATCTATGTTGTTAAGAGCTGATAGCGACCCGATAGTTGGTAGAACAATAAATCCAACATATATCAGTTTCACTAGAATAGGTTTTAAAACATGACTCTGATATCATGTTAATAAATGAACTTTAAGTTTAATCCAATTTTACAAAATCAGTTTATAAGATGAGGTTTGTATCAACATATATACTTTAAATTTCTTTTATCTCTAGTTGATATGGAACTTCTAACATATGTAAAAGGAATTTTCAATCTAGTGGTGGGTTTTGAGAATAAATTTTTCAATCAAATAGACCTGTTTGTTCTATAAATTACACACACACACATAAGTGAACTCCTTTAAGTACATGAGATAAAGCATCCTACATGAATCTGAAAAATTCATGAACCTTTGTTTTTAATGCGGCTACTTCCGAGATAGATCAGTTTCAAGCAGAGCTTCTCTCATGGGTTCTAAATCGTTTATTCATATCTTTTTCACTAGGTCACCTTTGTAGTTACCCATTTCAATGATCCAAGAATATCAAGTGCAGATCTTAGGGATCTTCTTCTTCAGTCTATATCTGTCCTGGTGCAGTACAGGGAATATTTAGCTACCTTTGAGAGCAATGAGGCAGCCATCCAAAGGATGCCGAAAGCTTTATTATCAGCATTTGATAACAGATCCTGGACAACAGTCACGAACATACTCTTACGATTATGCAAGGGTTCTGGTTTTAGTTTTTCAAAGAATGGAGAATCATCTTCATCATCAGTTCTTTTTCAAGTATGTTAACAAACTCTTTTTGTTGCTGGGTAGTTTTTGCTTGGATCAATTTCTCGTCATAAAGTTCCCTCCCTGACTCTTGATGCAATGCAGAGGTTGCTAAGGGAAGCTTGCATAAGTGAGGAAGGATTGTTTTCATCTTTTCTAAACCGACTGTTCAATACACTAAGCTGGACCATGACTGAATTTTCAGTTTCAGTTCGAGAAATGCAAGAAAAGTACCAGGTATGAATACATTTTTCCATCCTAGACTAAGTTTGAATCCTGGTTTTAGGATCCTAAATCAGAAGAAGGTCTTCTTCTTGTGGTTCTAAGTTAGGTTCCGTAGCAGTATTACATATTCTGCATAGGTTCTGCGATTTCAGTTTCTTATGTGCTTACTTTTGTAGCTGATCCCTTTTTCTATTACTTTAACTTGGGTTCATTTCAAGTCATCGTGTGCATAAGATTGAAATGGTTTCTATAATTAGAATGGTAGCTTGACTAATTCAGAGTTTGATATATCCATTCCAATAACATATTGTTGCAACGCTTCTTGCACAGGTAATAGAGTTTCAGCAAAGGAAATGCTGTGTCATATTTGATCATTCATGTAATCTTGCAAGGATTCTGGAGTTCTGCACTCGTGAGATTCCTCAAGCATTCCTGTCTGGACCAGACACTAACTTACGAAGGTTAACCGAGTTGGTTGTATTTATCCTAAATCATATTACTTCTGCTGCCGATGCTGAATTCTTTGACATGTAAGTTTCAATCCCATGACTTCAGAAAACCCTTGCTCTAGATACCATTTGAAAATAGGGAAAATTAGGTATATGATTAATTCCTTTTGTGTAGAAAAATACGTAATATATTTATAATGAAGAATAATAAAGGAAAATATATTTATAATGAAGAATAATAAAGGAAAATATGGTCTAAGTTCAAATACACATAATATTGTAGCTAACAATATCATATCAACATCTAACAACTTAAATATATCGGAACTGAATGTATCCCCTCCTCACGCACTTGGACGGATTGATACATGAGAAACTGATATTCCAAGGTTCCTTGAGAATTTGGAACCAAATGAAAAAAAAATATTTATCATTTGATTTTTAATGAGGCTGCCCTCTTTCTTATTTCTTTTCAGGTCCGTTAGACGGCATAGTCAATCTCCAGAAAAAATAAACCGAGGCATGATATTGGCCCCTTTAGTAGGGATCATCTTAAATTTATTGGATGCTACAAATTCTGAAGAATATCGAGAAAACAATGATCTTTTAGATGTTTTCGCAAGCATGGACTGTCCAGATACTGTTCAGTATGGATTCCAATATCTTCTGGATTATAACTGGGTTAGTTGTTGTAACCCTTAATCTATGTTCTTGATTCCCTGGTATTTGGAATGTAATTTTTTCTTTCTGACGCGTTTTTTATCCAATTTTTTGAAAATTTTAATTTGATGCTATCTAATGCTAAATTATTAATAAAGTCAACCCTTAAAGTTTGTTGGTACAAATCCGTCACAGTTTTGCAGACTTGCATTTCAATATGAAAAGTTTATTTCTTGTGTCTATAATATAACCTCAACAATATCAAATGATAAGTGAGCTGTCTAAAAGTTGGTAATTCCTATACATGTCACGAATTTAGTTTTCTCTTGATCATTTGACACTATTCGGCTCTTTGATTTTCTCAGGATGGATGCTTTCGAGGGGAAGCTTATGTAGCAAAATATGAGCAGCTAGAGAATTTTCTTAGTCTCCTTACTTGCCGCACCGTATTACCACATGATAAAGTGGATAGTGTGGGAGATACAGATATTGATGATAGGTTGTGCTGCATATGTTATGCATGTGAAGCAGATGCTCAAATTGCACCATGTTCACACGAGTCTTGTTATGGCTGTATAACCAGGCACCTTTTGAACTGCCAAAGATGTTTCTTTTGCAACGGAACAGTGACAAGTATTATCAAATTTGCTTAGAAGATGGGTTAGGGAGCTTCTTTTTTGGTTGCTTGGTTCCTGGTGGGAGTCAGCCAGTCAGTAACTCATTATTTGCTTATTTTGTGAACTACATATATACAGAAATGGCTAGTAACTGTAAAGGAAAACAGAAAAGGAAAAAAGGGAGAAGAAAAATAGAGGGAGCAGGGTGTAATCGGGTAGGAGTTAATAGTGTTCTTGATGGTGTCGCCACAGGCGAATTAAGAATTTTGTAGGCTGTTAGAGGGTATTATGTTGTAAATATGCGATGTAAATGATAGGCAGATCATGATGTTAAACTTTAGTAAAGCAAAATGGTTAGATGCATGGAGATTAATTTATAAAAAAGCAGTAAAGTTAATATGGGTGAAAAAGTTCCTTGACAAAGGTCATGTGAGTGTACAGGGATAAATTAGTACGTATCACATGGCTTATGATATTTAATTACAAAATTAGAAAATATATTACAATTCTAAGGAACTAAAGTCAATTCAAATTTGAGCAAGAGGATTTCATAAATTTAGTTTCTTATGTTTCTTATATTTTAAATAAAATATAAAGTCAATTTAACTTCAAGGTAATATTTTTATATTTGTCCGGAGCTTCCTAGAAACTATTAAATCATATGGTATTCACTCCTTCATTTAATAAATGTTAAATAATAATAATCCATTTTTGAAGTTGGGGGGCGTTGCTCCCTCCACCACCATCATTTCTCCCTTCACCTCCACACAAATTTTTTAATTACCAAATTACTCTATAATTTTTAATCATTTTATTTTTTACCTTCTTTATTTACCAAACTTTAAATCATTCTCATTTTCTCTCCCACCCCACCCCTCTCCCAACTTTCTCTCACTCGTTCTTTCTTCTATGAGAACCGTTTCTTTTCACTCCAACTCTTCCTGCTTTCCGTTCGTGGTGGTGCGGTGGTGTGTAAAAATCTTGGCACTGCATGTAAAAATATTGAAAATGAAGAGAACAACCTATTCACGATAGAAATTCAAAACTTGGAAAGTACTGTAGAAAAGGGTAAAGAACCACATTTAATCAAACATCACATGCATAAAGTGAAAAACAGAAATAGAAGCAAACCAAGATTCCATCTTGATTTTCATTTTCTGTTGAGGATTCCCGGAATTGATATTGGTTGAAAAAAATCTTTCTTTTTGGGTAAAATAACAATAGCAGTAAAGGGTGCATGGTGATTTCCAAGGAATTTGATCAAATTATGGAAACCACCAATACTTGCCCGGTGGTGAATAAAAAAGCAAGATTATAGAAAATTGGTCAAAGCTAAATTTGAAGAAGTGACAGCCATACTCCTAGAAAACACAAATGGGTGTGCAGAAAAATTGAAAAAGTTAAGGAAGCACAACAATGGAGACACAAACAGAGAGAAAAAAACGCAACTTTGAGTTTTCACAGTGAGATGATGATTTATAGATCAGAGAATGAGAGAGAAAGTGAGTTATAGTTTTGGTTTTTCTTCTCCCAACCACGGCGTGATATTTAATTAACTAACAAGTATCACTTTATGTCATTTTTTCCTCTTGATTAAAAATTGTCAATGGATATCAACGCGTAAAAGGAATGTCGACGTCGTTTTATCTTAAACGGATGTCGACATCCGTTTTACCTTAAACGGATGTCGACATCCGTTGACAGATGCTTATACCGTTTAAGGTTTATACATTAATTTAAGGTTGATTAAGTAACGTAGTTAAAATGGAAAAAAAGCTTATATGTCATTGTATGCCCAGAGGATTGGATTGGAATAAACAGAAGTTAAAAAATATTAATAGTAAAAGTAAAATTTTATTCAAGGATAAAATAGGAATAGAAAAGTGGAAGGAGGGGTAAAAGTGGAATGGGGAGGTGGAAGGAGTAAGTGGTGGTGGTGGAGGGAGTAACACCCGAAGTTGGGCATGTTCCAGACAGTTCACCTCCTTATTGGGGCCCAAAAAGGTACAGAAGGCGAGGCCCAACTGAGTATTTTCTGAGAGAACCATTGGTGGTATATGCTATGTTTGTATCGCTCTATTCGTCTCGCAGAGAGAAGAAATGCCGAGTGCTCTGCAATTCCAAGCTTTACGCCCAAGCACCGTAGCTCCACTCACGAGGCACGTTTTTTCCGCCAACCTTCACTCACACCGTAGTCTTTCATTCACTAAACTTTCTTCCCTTCCCCAACCTCTGTACTCCTTCACCGTACAACCCTTACATCACACCTCCGCAGTCGGATCTCCGTCGCTCCAACACTGGAACCTCACCAGCCGCCACGTCACCGTTCTCAACGTCTTTTCCTGCGCGGTACCGTTCACGCTCTCCCTAAACAAACCTCATATCATCTCTTATCATTCTTCAATTAACGGAACCTGTGTGTATTGTCTTGTGCAGACGGCGGTATGTGCAACGTGGCTATTCTTCTCCGCGATTCCCACGCTCCTGGTTTGTGTTCTCTATTTTTGTGTTTTGATTTTGCGAGGTCTTAGTTTCTGATCCTGGGAGTGTGATGTGATGTAAAGGCTTTCAAGAAAGCAGCGGAATCGATGGAGAAGCTGATGGATGCCACAAGGGAGGAGCTTCCCAACACCATGGCCGCTATTCGATTATCCGGCATGGAAATCGGTGACTTAACCACAGAGCTCAGTGATATAGGGTAATTTTTTTTATTTATCATTAAACTGTAAATCCCAATCAAGAAAACTAGTTTTAATCCTTTCACATACTTATCAGTTAAATCATCCCTGTTATTAAGCGTGCTTGCCATTAGCACCGCCATAAAACTCTTTAACAGTGCTTGCCATTAGCACCGCCATAAAACTCTTTAACAGCCTAATCATTACAAAATTTCATGACCAATGTAAAACTGATAGCACATGAGGACATGAACAACTCTTTGTAGCGATTTTTGTTCGCCTCATCCATGTGCTCATGTAGTAGTAACTGAAACTTGAAATGAACCACTGATTTAAATATATAGCATGTTACGGTAGTTCTATAAGACTAGGAAAGGTCTCAAATAAGTCTCTGGCAGTGTGATGATTAATTGCATTAGCCTAAATTAAAAAAACGTGTGATGTGATATTATTATTATTATTATTATTACTATTAATATTATTATTATTATTATTAATTAATTAATTAAATCTCAATATTTAAGGGAATAATTAGACATTGTAGAGATTTTTTTAAGGCCTATCGCCTTACATTTTAAGGGAATAAATTGGTGGTAGTCTTTAAGACTTAGAGTAAATTGTTTAAGCTTTTATTTATTAATTTATTTTTTCTTTTAATTTATTTTTTCTTTCAATTTTTTTGCTCCTTTTTTCTTGCTAGTATAATGTTAATGCTACTTTCACTTGTGTGGGGTGGTATAGCCAAGAGATTACTCAAGGTGTTCGAAGCTCAACTCGTGCAGTTCGCTTGGCGGAGGAGAGGCTTCGCCATTTGACTACTGTGCCTTCTTCAGGTTACGAACCAATCATGACAGTTTAAGTTAGGTTCCTGTGATTTTAGTTTTTTGGTCGGGCAAGCAAAGCAGTTTTACTCCATGTTTTTCACTTTGTTATAGCTTCCTTGCAGGGAACGATCAATTCGAAAGCCGAGGATAGTGATGAGCCTGCGGTGGTGGCCAGAACAGCAAGGGGCGTGAGAGAGGGTATTGTCAAGGGCCGTGCTATGTTGCAAATGTTTTTCACCTTCACCCAATTTTCAAGGTTTGCTCTCAAATTTATCTCTGGTCGTAGAAAGTTGTCAAGCTAGAATCTTGCCTTGGAAGCCAACATCACTGTACACTGGCTTTATCTTGGGAAAAAAATTCAGTTTTGATACACTTACACATATTTGACACATGTATTCTTACTCTCCCATCCGGTGTCTTTTATCTTCTACTTGTTCATGGATGGTTTGGTCATACACTTTTGCCATTCGCTAGTTACACATTGCAATACAAAAGTTTCTCTGTATTGTGGGGAGGTGACCCGTTTGTGTGATGATTTCATCCTTGTTATTATATGTATGTTAAATCACCTTCGACCCATATCAGTTAAATAAAAGATATAATTAGAGGTAACCTAAAACAAATGGTCGACAAATCGGGAAGTACGAGTTCTGAAACTGGATAATTGGTCATCGAGCTATTCGTTTTCGATGTCGTAAGACGAGGTGAACAGTCAACTTACGAGAAGCGAACTGGGATGGGATAGCATTGAGATATGTGGTAATAATTGAAAATGAAATGTATTTAACCCGAGAAAGGAAATCATGGGAATGATAAACATTAGCAATGTCAAGGTAGAACCATTCTTGAATTAGACGAGAGGTTGCTGTAATTGGTGATTTGGAAAGGAAAAAAGATTTTTTAGCGTTTGTTAGGCTCTGTTCGAGCAAGTACAAAAAATCCTTGTATTGCTTCTTGCAAGCAACCTTTTTAAGTTCGTTGATTTTGCGTCATTACTAGCAAATATATTGATTTCTAAACACCATCAATCCCTTTGGGTTGATTTCAATATTTTTAATAATTATAGAAAGGGACTTATTAAGTGATTTGACTTTGAAAAGAAATCTTATTGAGTGATTTACAAAGATGATATACAAATCAAACCGAGTCGGTCTAAAGAATTGAAGAACCAAGTCCTTCGTTTATGCCAACGAAATTAAGTTGCCAAAGTACAAATCAAGGAAAGAAACCACAGCTGTCACAATTCTTAAGAATATGAAATGTTTATTTTTGCGTCATTTTTTATTTTTGTAGTGTGATCTGAGTATTGCGCTTTCTCATAAAATGAAATTTTGCATTTTATTATTATTATAATTATTTATCTCTACTTCGTACTTAATATATTATTAAATCTCGAAACAAAAGTCTCCATTTCATTTGTATAAATAAACTTATATGTATATATTTTTACTTGTTATTCGTATTAGTCAGTACTCTTTTAATTTTGTGCGGCTAAATGAAATAGTTACATAACTTTATTTTGAAATTCCTTAGTGAATTCAGTAACTGTTATTAGTTAAAAAAAATGTGAAGTTTTTCTAGAAGTTTAGTTTCGTTATATTTCTTTTAATAAAAATCGCGAAAGTAAAAAAGTTACTTTTATTACAAGCAAATAATGTGCATATTTCATTTTTGTGGACAATATCAATAATAATGGATTTGATTAACTTTTAAGTGTTTTTGAGACAATCAAATTTAATTTAACAAAACAAATATGATTTTCTTCCAAAACTAAACATATCAAATAGCACATCAGAAATTTACAAACTTAACTAAAAACATATTCATTCTAAAAATAGTCACAATCAAGCCAGCCCAATATCATATTTAGTGGTGGGGTCATCACCTCTTAATGTTAAATTGCTCGCTATTATTCCCAAAACTATGAATATAATTACCATTGTTTTTTCAATAAATAAATTAAGGGACGGTGTCTAAATCAGATATTGCGAGCGTAAGGGAACTTATTTTTTTTTTCTTTACGTAATTATTGATGGTGTTAATTTGTTAAATTAAGCACGAATGATTATGCTAGAAGACAGAATAGAATCTGCAGGGCAACAAGAGACTTGATTGAGAAAATTGTTAATAATGATAAGAATTACATAATTTCTATAATCAGCTCTGTTTTCTTTTTCTACTCCTTGTTGAAGGTGTATCAGATGAAGAGTCCAGGCCGAAACATTTGAGAAATGCTACCGAGGCTAACTGAAGATAATGGCATGGCTGAAAATACAGTGATGATGATGACGATGAATCCTCTTCCTCTACAATCTCTTCTTCCACCCTCATACTTCCACCCCTTTTTATTTCTCCTTTTATAACTACATTCTCCCCACCCTAACAAAACATCCTCAAAGTTACAACAACAAGAACATAAAAAAAGTATATAGAGATAAGAAAAGTACAACAACAACCAAAAGATATATTTTCATAGAAGGTATAAAAAACTATATCCATCCCTCATCGTATAAAAATTTAATATGAAATTATTTGTTTTGGGAAAATTGGGCTTTTCATAAACTTTAACTTTATTTGACCCTTCCTTACCTAATATCCTTTGAGAGGAAAAGTATATAATGTTGGTCAACATACACAGGAACACACATGACTGGCTAATAAAAAAAAACAAAACAGCAACAACCACATAAAACCGGTGTTTTCTTATCAAATCAAATGTTGAAATGATAAATACAACAAATCACCAAAATCTAAGTTCAATTTCATAGATGTCCTTTTATCTTCTGTCAGACACCAAAATTAGAATTTCATACTTGCTACCGTGTAATATTGGTGAAAACTAATTATTATATCGAATTTCACTTTCTCCTGCCCTTGTTTCTTCTTATTATCAAAATAATTTCTTCCAGACTGGCAACAAACTTCTCTTATCTCCTACAATACTGCACGCCTGGAACAGGATGACCATAACCATTTTCTGATACAGATACCACAATAACAACCTAAGGAAAACATAAAATGACTAAAATCCAATCCAAGAAAAGCTGGACTGCACCGTGTCCCAAGTTTACGCAACAAAGCAATTTTTTTCTCTCTTCCAGTTAAACGATGCAACACGGTCCAATTTAGGGGTTAAAAACACACGCTCTCTCACACAAATTAGTCAACAGAATTGGTGCAGTTGATAATAAAAGAATTCGATTTTCAGTTAAGATGTGATCTTGCTGGATCCGAGAACCACCCAGTTCATCTAAACTTATTTTTTTAAAACAAAATAAAAGAAAAAACAGATCTACATTTCACCTTGGTTACAGGATTCTAAAAACCAACCTCAAAACACGAACAGAAAAAGAAGAAAAAGAAAAAGAGTTCCAAAACACTCCGTAAAGTTTTGAACAGTACTAAGCAATCAACCAGAACAATAAACATGCTGGGAATTAACAAAAGACAAAAGACAAATGCATGGACCTTTTTCCTTGGAGTAAAAGCGAAAATTAAAATTTAAAACTTTAATTTGGCAAAAGAGAAAAGATGGGTTACCTGCAGCAAACGGTGTTGAGGAGTGGTTGTTGAATGAGAGGGCGATGAATCGTGAATAGGCTGCGGTAACTCAATCTGCTGAATAGCATCGAAGAGGAAGAAATTGGAAGAGGTCGACGGAGGAGTGGTGCCGGCGGTGATGAGGTTGTCGGCGGGATCCAGAGGGAAGACGACAAAGAAAAAGAGAAGTACAAAGAGGAGAAGAAGAACAAGTAGTTGAGTGAAAATCAGGCATGGAATTGCGTTGCTCTCTGTGGTGAGTTCTTCCTCACCAAATCCCAACATGTTAAATCTGGAAACATGGGTTTTTGATGATCACAGCGAGAGAAAGAGAGAGAGAAACCAACGTTAGATAACAAAGTAAGATATCAAGAATGACTCAAACGACGTCGCCCTGGCCGTTCCATTGTCTCCTGCTAAGGAAAAGAAAACTAAGAAGTAAATAAAATTAACAATGAGGGGCGCGTGCATCACGCGCTTCTCGACCTTTCTTTGAAAGAATGGGAATGTTTTCAACACACTGGATTTTGTCTTAAAAAATGCATTTGTTCTATTAATAAGCTTTTTACTTCACACTGCTTTCTAATTTAAATAATATAACACTGTTTTTATCTAATACTTTCTTAATTTTGTAATGTTACACAATTGTTACGTCAAATATATTTAGATAAAACTTTTATTAATAGGATTTTCATCATTAATTCTTGTTAGGTTAATTTTTTTACAGCTACACTGTTGATTAAAATAAATAAAATATTTTATTACAATTATTTTTTATTTAGAAAATGGAAAGTATATAATTATAAAATCAAAATATAGTTCTCTATGATATATTCAAAATTTATATTATTATTCAAAACTATAATCTCACAAGTAACATATAGAGAGATAAATGCCTCGGTAAATTGTAATTTTATAATAACATATAATGTTAAAGTAAATTATTAAATAAAAGGATAAAAAGGAGTTATTTTATTTATATTAAATAATAAATATATCACTTATTTGAATCAAATGCCTAAAAACTAATTACCTTAGTTTATACTTTTATATTACTTTAATTATCTTAATTAATATTTTACTTTTAATCTAATCATTATTAAAGATAAGGAATATAAAAGAATAATAGACAAATACGTTAATATAGGTGAAATGTTAAAATTCATGACTTATTTAAAATAAAATAGAATAATAAAATAATTTTACAAATTTAAAAGTATAAAAAAAAATTGTTAAGAAAAGTAAAATGTGGAGTATAATTTGAATTGGATGGCGAGTGTAGTTAACGTAAATGGTGGGTCATAAAAGGTGGCTTGGGAACTATCTTTGGTGCTTCGTCCTCGTGGGAGAACTTGTAAGTGGCCTCCATAAATAAATAAATAAATAAAAATATTTCATATTTAATTTCTATTACTGTCTTTGTTGAGTACATGTTGTGAAGATTGAACATAAATAAAAAATGAAAAAAAATCAAATGTATATATTATATTATTTACCTTTTTCTTTCTTTCATAGATATAACAATTATAGTACAATTAAAATTAATTAAATAAATATAAGATTAATATTTGTTTGTTAGTATTTTTTGATAGAAATTGTCTTGTCTTGGTTTATTATTAGTTAAGATTGTTAAAATGGATTTAAATTTATCAACTAATTTACTTCATCGTAACTTTGAGTAAGGTTGAATTGAAAAAAATGTAGTTTTCTAATTGTAGAAAAAATTGAACCCTAATCACTTACCGAGTTAAATATGTTGGAGTTAAGTTAAGTTAATTACTAATAACTTTTTATAATTTTTTCATCGTTTCTTTATTATAATTATTAATTATTTTCAATTATTTAGATGGGTATATTTACTATATTTATAATATCACTTCTTAATTGTAATTAATGTTTAGTAAAACACGAGAATACCTTGATTGTTCAGTTAAATCATTATAGTTTTAATGCAATAATGTATCAATGAGTCGATGCATTTAACTTCTCAATCATCAAGTTGAGATTTTTTGGTTATTTGTATCAATGAGCCCAATAACTCTAATCCTTATTTACCTTAATCTCCGTCTTAACGACCTGGTTTAGCAATCGGCCGGTTTCCACAATTTGTCTTTTTGTCGTCTGGTCTCGCTCTAAACTCAAACTCTGATGTTCACTCTTGCCGTTCGGAGGAAATCTGTCAAAGATTCTCCGATGCCAAAGTCAATACAGAAACTGTTGGCGATTTGATGAAACAGAAATGAATGCGTAGTAAATACAACCTGCCTATCACTTACCTCTGACATCTATTTATAGTCTTTGTTATGAGCTTGGTATTAGTGAAAAGTTAATCATGGCCAAATTCCAGCCCAATAACTCTAATCCTTATTTACCTTAATCTCCGTCTTAACGACCTGGTTTAGCAATCGGCCGGTCTTGATCCGCCACCCGTACGGTAAACCAACACTACTCACTAGAGTGGAGGAACGGACGGTCGAGTTACACTGCGTGTGAGGTGAATATCTACGCAAGCAGCCACCCGACAATGCTGTCAGGAGTAAAAAGATGGGAGAAACATCGATGGTCATCTAAGTCTCAGGGCTGCTTTCGGACCGGCCGATCCATGTGGTACACAAGCCCCCCAAGGCCTAGTGCACGTAATGAACATTGGGTTTAGGACTAGATGAAATCTCGACCATGGGTGTGAGAGACTTCCATTTGTGAACCATCTGTCTTTATCAATGGTTGGGCTGGATGGCTCCCACGTTGGCCTTTGGGTCGAATTTGTTGGGCTTTTGCTTGTTGATTTTTGTAATTTGGTTTGGGCGGGAACACACGTGTCGCTTGTCGAGAGGCGGAAGTTGAAGCGGCTTCACATCTGGATTGTCGATCGTGATGGTTTTTAACGGTGTGGATGCCTTGACGGTTACCAAGACTTTTCCTATAAATAAGGAGAAGGACATTGTGATTTTCACTTTCTCCTTCTTCGAGTTTAGAGCATTCATCTTTCTTCAGGTAATAAATGGCAGTTGTCCATGTTGAGTATTCTTCGGAGTCATCGGGCAGAGGTGGCGGGAGGTCAGCGGGAGGTGATGGCGAGTGCGGTTCTTGTTCAAGCTCGGTGTCTTCCTCCTTCTTGGAAGAGTCTGCCCGGTCTCCGGGGCCAGAGCCTAGTTTCGTCGAGGCTGATAAGTGGATTATCTATGGGATACCGATCCATCTTCTCAAGGGTGGTATTCCTGTGGATGGCTCGCCGTTGGAACTGGGCGGCACTAGGGCTGTCATTCCAGGGTATGACTGGGCCCTTCATGACGCCAGCTTGTTTGCGTCGGTGTATGCAACAAAAAAGGCGCTGTCATGGAGAGTCAGCCGATTATACATCGTCCAGGACGTAGAGGACTCCCGACTGATTCGAGCGGGGGTTAGCTTGCATCATGATCGAGTCTATCATGGAAAAGAAACAAGTCCGAACGACTTCTTCTTCATGTACGCCAATCTTTTCAGTCAACTCTGTGTTCGGGTGCCGTTTATGGAGTTTCAAATGGCCGTTCTCTGGGAAATGAATGTCGCCCCTGTTCAGCTACATCCGAACTCTTGGGCGGCCGTCCAGGCATTTTTGGTTGTGTGTTTGGCAGTTGGTTTAAATCCGACAATTTCGGTCCTCTTCCACTATTTTGAAGTTCGTCCGCCCCCGAAGGGTGGCTGGGTTTCCTTGGCGTCCGTGAGTAATAGGACTCTCTTTCGTCCTTTCTCTGATTCGTACAAGAATTTCAAGGACCAATTCTTCAAAGTTATCATTGACGAGGCCGACCGTCATGAGTTCCATGATGCGACGAGAAATCCCTTGTTCCCTTTTTATTGGACAAGGGATCCTAGGAAAATAAAAGCATATTCGGTCGATGTGCTGAGCCTGGTTGAATTGGAGGTGTTCGGACCATCAACGCTCTCCCCCGCCGTCTCTCTGCCCGCAACTTAGTTGAATGCCTTCGTCATGAGGATTGTGAACGAAAGGCGTTCGGTATGGTATTTTATATTCATTTTTCTTCTTTTAGTAGGTTGGTGTTAACATAGCTGAGTTTCTTTGTTTTTGCTAGATATCATGTCTGCTCCTTCCCCTGCCAATCAATCTTTATGGCTTTTAAGAGAGGAGCAGGGGCTAGTTCGTCGTCCGCCCGGACAATGGTTGCTCCCACCATCCTCTACCCTCCTATCGTTCGGCAGGCATCTTCGACAAGCCAAATGCCGAAGGTTACGTCTTTTGTTCTGCAGCCCGCCCCGCCTGTTGTCGTGACAGTTGGTGTAGCTGCCGCCATGGTCAATGGGCCTGCCCCAAGCCTAGCGGTCGTGTTCGTAGACCCCTCGTCCGAGGTGGCAACCACTTTAGTCGTGCCCCTCGTGAGGAAAAGGAAAGAGCATAGAGAGGTGGAGAAAGGGCACAGGGAGATAGAAGGGTCGTCGTCCCGTTCGGCGTCCAAAAAGGCCCACAAGGGAAAGGAGGGGTCCTCCTCTCGACCGTTGCCGAGCGGGGTGTTCAATCCTGCGTTCAACTTCGAGCCGCTTTTTGAGGCTGAGTTGACCAACACTATGTTGGAGATGTCTACCCGGGCGACTTCCATGGCCTGGTATCTAAGGGAGTTCAACGACCGTAGAGGGGTCGAAACCGTTCGGGCTGAACTGCTTGTCGAGAAGAAGGCCTTCGAGGATCTCCGGGCGGAAATGGATCAGATGCTTTTGACCTAAGATGATTACGATAAGAAGATCGACGAACTCCAGGCCGATCTGGACGAGGCCAAGAAGGAGTTGGCCGACACAACATATCATCTTGGCAACGCTTCGAAGGACAATGACCGGCTGCGGGCAGAGTGCGAGCAACTGAAGGTGGTAGTCACCCGCCAGAGGAAAACGGAGGGCGGGCTCCTTGATGAATCATTATTTTATTCACTTCATTTAGTTTATTGTGCTAGAATTAATCAGGGAATTGTGCTTAATTGTCCAGTATTTTCCCATTTTACTGAATTGAGCCTAATCCGATCAGAAATTCTTATTTTAATTAATTTGAATTATCTGAAACGAATTATTTACATTATTGAGTGCAGGAAAAATTTTGGAAAATATTTTTGGACATTTAGACTTTCTGTACAAATTCCCAATTTCTCTCGGGTAATCGTTTACAGGGGTGCTGTAAACGAGGGTCACCCCACACTCCTTGGCCTCACATCACATCACCATCCACCCTCTCCCACCACTGGAACACCTGAACAAGCCTCAGACAGGGGCAGAAGTGCCTAAAAGTCAGTTTTTTTTGCCAATGGTGACCTGTGTTCACCTGACTGAGTACCTGTGTTGGACTTTCTGTACAAATTTGCAATTCCTCTCGTGTAATCGTTTACAGGGGTGCTGTAAACGATTACCAGTGCTGCGTGAATTTTATGTCAACTTGTGTGTCTTCGTTCGAGATCAATTCTTATCCGTTTTCAATGCAATTTTTTTTCATAGTTTCGTCTAGATGTCTAGTTTCATGTATAACTTTTACTTTGTTCAAATGCGTTCTGTACTGTTCCCAGTAATTTGTTTACTCTCCTATGTCAGCCTAGTACTACGTGAATGTTGTGTCAACTTGTGTGTCTTCGTTTGAGTTTAATTCTTATCCGTTTTGCATGCGGTTTTTTTTTCATAGTTTCGTATGGATGTCTATTTTCATGTATAGTTTTTACTTTGTTCAAATTCATTATGTGTTGTTCCCAGTATTTTTTTTACTCCCCTATGTCAGTCTTGTGTTTACTGTTTGAGTGACTTCTAAATTGTTTGCTTGTTGTTTGATACTTGTGATAGCTGGAATTGATCATTGGAGGTGCACTTACAGTAGACATGCATTTGGAAACATTCACATAAGCACAACTTTCATGGGAAGCAAGTCCTTCATTTATTCAATTTTAAGAAGCATAAAATGGCTTTAGATTGGCACAACATCACGGCAATTACTAAACTTGCTTTTAGAATTGGAAGAGCTATGCACATTATGAGAAAGAAGGGGACCACTTGGTTGAAAGCTAAATGGAAATCCAAATTGCCAAAGTGCTGCACGGCCACAAATTATTTTGGCAAAACTTTTGTGAATAAAAGTGGGAGCCACTACATTTTTCTTGTGCACATAAAAAATCATTACACTTCAATTCATATTTCTCGGCAAAACACATAAAAGGGGAATCTTCTTATATTGCTTTTGTAAGATGTGAGGACAAAGAAAGAGCCACCATTCTCACGGGTTTCCTACATTTTTGGTATGATATGGAACACATGAAAAGAGGAGGGGCCATTATTCACGGTTTTGGCTTGCTAACAACGCAAGTCCACATGCATCAACGAAACATCATTTTAAATGGAAGGAAGGGGGCCACCTAAATGAAGCAAACACGGCAACCACCACACACTTTAACGTTTTGATTCAATTAAAAAATGGCTGGGTTCTTTTGCAGCACAACGTCAACCACTTCTTTGGGGGCTGGAACGTCTTGATTTAGTGAGAAGATTGGGCTGTTTTCTTTTATGGTGAGCACGGTTTTATCACAGCTGGAAGTGGATGTACATGGATGGTTGTAAAGCAAAAAGGAGGAGCTCTCAAGGTCACACTTCATGGCAGCAAAGACTCCATGTTTCCAGCAGCTAACATCCAAGGAGCTGGATGGTGTCACGGTGCAGCAAAAAGAGAAGCACGGTGCAGCATTTTGAGAATTCACGTAGCCCGTCCAGCACCTTGAAGTGGCAACATCCAGCTTGGAGGAGCACCGTAAAGAATGGTGATTCAAGGGAGAAGAGTGCTTGGCTGGAATGTTCACGGCTCTTCATTCCAGCAGCACACATGGAGCAGCTTCCAAGAAAGAGTGGTGTCATGTTTTGAGTGAATGAAAGCACACAGCTTGGGCAGCAGCAAATTGCATCTAGACAGCACACAGGTTCACGGTCCAACAGCAAAGAGAAGGAGGTGTTCTTGGCTTTGGAAAGGAAAACAGCAGCTGGAACGTGAATGAAAAAGGGAGGGCCCTCATCCTATTTTCTCACGGGAAGGCAAGGAAAAGAAAAGATACTCACGGGAGTAGCTTCAGAATTGGCATATAAAAGGGGCAGCATGCACAGAAGGGGAGGAAGCAGATTTTAGGATTGTCTTAGGAGTAGTGTAGACTCTCGGTGCCTCTCTTCCAGAGGTTCTCAGTTTCAACTCCAAACAGTGCAATGTAGAATTTTATTTCTGAAGATGTAGTCTATTACAGCAATTAAAACAGTTTGTCCATTTTATTTTTATCTTCACTATTCAGTCATTTTAATTTAAGTAATGAAAGTTTTGATGAATTTCATTTCCAGTTCAGTGCTTTTAATTTTACCGTCTCTTCTATTTTACCGTTTAATGTTTTTCTACACCGTTAAATTATGTCAATGTATTTTTCAGTTCATTTTATTTTCAAATGTTATTTTTACGGTTTATTTTCTATCAATGTATTTTCACTGATGTTTTTTTTACTTCTACGTTTAATTTTACCGTTTCTCAATTTACCGCTTTTCGTTTTTACCGTCTTTTACCGTTCAGTTTTTACCGTGGTTAAATTTTATTTCAGTGTTTTAAATTTAGTTGTGTTTAATTTCCAGTGCAGTTTTAATTTATTTTACCAAATCAAAACAATCACAAACCCCCCCCACTTTGTGTAAAAAATCTGAGATTGAACCGCCACAAAATTGGTCCTTGAGAGACGACCTAGGAGTCACTTCCTAGTTATACTGCATTAATTTCTGCACATCAAATTTGTATGACCGCGACAGCTGTAACAAATTTTGGCGCCGCTGCCGGGGACCAATCAATGGAGGTTTGGTTTTAGATTTTTGTTGTATAAAGTTTTGTTCTGTTAATATGTTTGTTTTGTGTGTTTTGTCTTGTATATTTCTGTAGGCGATAACGACACCTTCAACAAATTTTGGCGGCGTTGTCACTTCAGATCCAGGTTTTTGTTTTAGACTTTTACTGTGTTAATATATATATATGTGTTTAATTGTGCTATGTTCTGTATTTAGTTGTTATTAAAAAAAAAAAAAAATTTAAAAATTAAAAAAAAAAAAATTAATTAAAAATTTTTACTATTGATGTTCTGTGTTGTGTGTGCTTGTAGCATGTATAAATGTGTTTTGTTTTATCTGTTTCGTAATTTTTAGTATTTACTTTTTATTTGTTTTATTTTTATTTTTCGATGTCTACCTATTTTAATGTTGTGAATAATGCTTATTCTGCCAATGTCTGTGATTATGATTCTTATTCTGCATATTACTTTGATTTTAAATCTGCTGATTTTTATGATGAGAACAATATGTTCCATCATCCAATTTCTGAGAGCTCCCTTTGGGAGCCGGTTCCACCAGTTCAGCAATATCAGAGTCAGCAGTATGATTCTCCTATTCAAATAACTCCTCAGCCTTCAACTTCTGAACCTACATTGAAGGAGTTACTGGAGCAGATGACCATGCAGAACGTTCAGTTACAGAAAGGGAACATGCAGTTCAAGCAAGAGAGCATGGAAACTCAATCTGCCATTCAGAATCTGACTGATCAGATCAGGCAGATGGCCACTCTTGCACCTGAGGAGACTGATGAATATTTTGAGGACCAGGCAGGTACAAGCAGCTATTTTGAACCAGGTAGACCACTTTCATTTTCCACCAACATACCTCAATTTGATGATTATGCTGTTGAGAGGTATGTTGATAATTATATTGTTGCTGAGCATGATTTTAATTTTCCCTCTATGCATGACGAGAATAATTTTGTGTTATCAGATCTGAATATTTGTTCTCCATGCACTGAACATGATTCTGAACCTGTTATAGATATTGTTTCTACATTTCAAACTGATTCATGTTATGAGGTTGTATCTAAGGCTCAGTATGATGAATTGGGATTGGGTGTTATACCTCTGCATAACATCTCTTTGGAACCACATTGCACTAACCATGTTGCAGGAGGTGTACATGTATTGCATCAACAAACACCCACAATTGAAGACAAAGGTGCAAGCTTACAAAACGGTTTGAAAATCAATTGGCACCTGCTGAACCCAATCATCAACAATTTTTTCTGCTTAGATCCAGCGATGGAAGATATTTCCCTGCTTGATCAGATTTGGAGGATGAAGCAATTCTTCCTAAAAATTTCCGTCTTGGATCCTGAAGAAGACATCTCCCTACAAGTCCAAAATTGGCAACTGCCACCCTGACCAGGGGAGTTTTCTTTTTCTTTCTTCCCCGTTTTCATATTTTTAGTGCACTTGTCCTTTATCTGTTTAGTGTTTTAATTGATGATCTTTTGCTTAGAAAACATTTAGGACAGTGTAATTTAAGTATGGTCTCGGGAAGATTCTGAATTTCGTTTTCTTTTATGTTTATTTGTCCTTTTATTTTTCTTTATTAGTTTTCCAGTTATTATTTAAAAAAAAAAAAAAAAAAATTTTTTCTTTTCAAATTTAATTGTTATAAGATGTACATATATTTATTTTTCATATATTAAAAAAAAAAATGTGTTCTGTGTTTTATTTGCTTCGTGATTTTTAGTGTTTTTACTAAAAAAAAAAAATTTCAAAAATTAAAAAAAAAAAAAAAAAAAAAAATTGTTTTGCGTATTCTTTGATTTTATTTCGACCCTCAGTATCTTATTATTTCATATCAATAAACATTTCATTTCAGATCTCATTTTTTTTTTCCTTATTTTTCTTCACTGTAAAATAATTTCTTAGTTGTTTCATCAGATCTTTGATTGAAAATTTTGTTTAGACTAAGAGAGATTTCATTCATCAATGCAAAAAAATTACAGTAATGGAAAAATGGAAATTTATCAGATCTGAAAATAAAATTGCAGTAGATATATATATAAATAAAAGATGTTCGGGGGGTCGATCTTTAGTGATCGTTAATATTACAGACCATAAAAAAAAAAAAACAACAAAAATATAAGTGTTCATATTACAGCCCATATTCTGGCCACACTCGGCCAGCAAAAACATAATAAAAAAAAAAAACATAACAAAAACATAAAAGTAAAAAAATAACACAAAACTTTAAAACTGGAAGAACTCTCGAGCTGGTTGTGGTGGTCTAAGGGAGAGCTCCGTTGAAGGAGCTCTGGTTCGGAATGCGAGCGGAGGCTTTGGTGGAGGAATTTCTCGTTCATTTCTGTCGTCATCGATGATGATCGGAACTGGAAACAAATTCAGCAGCCTCGGTGCCCTCATTATCACCCAGTTTTTTTCTTTCAAACAAAAAAATAAAAAATAAAAAAAATAAAAAACATGTGTTAATAATAGAAGAGGAAGTGAAAAAAATTTCAATGATGGTATGATGAGAGTTCTTACCGTACATGTACAGCGGCAGTTGTGAAAAGAGAGTGCCAGTGGGGTCTATCTCCGCTTGCCAGTGCTTGACCCGATTGCCGTGGTTGTTGAACCAGCAGTGTACGTTGTATTCAGTGGCTTCGCCGAAAGCCCTTAGTCGAGACGCGATCTCGACGACTTGCGCTCGGCTTGGGTGTGTGACCCCATAGTTGAATATTTTGGTCATCATCTGGATTTGATCGTCGGTAGGACGCCACCGTTGACTGGTATATCTCTCTGATTCCGTTTCACTCATCCTTCCTCTCGTAATATACAAATATATAAATAAAAAAATAAATATAAAAATAAAAAGAACAAAAACATAAAAAAAGAAAAAAATAAACATAAAAAAATAATAAAAAGAACTAAAAAAAAGAGAAGCATAAAAAATTTTTAGATTAGTTCTGTGTTTTCTTTATTTGTTCTTGTTTTCCGTTAAATTTATTTTGTCCTGTCTGTCTTTGATTGTTTTTGTGTCTGGTCTCAGATCTGTTTCACGGTCCTTGCAAAGGGTCCTAAACGGATCTACGTCCAGTGTCCTTGTCCATATTGTTCTTGTATATTCAGTTTCTGTGTTTTAGTTTTAAGTGGGGTACGTGGCGTTGTTCTACCCGATTGTCTCTGCCATACCTTCAAACGAAGGGAGATTAACGTCTGGTTTCCAGCCGATATACCCCTTAAGTTTTAAGACAATTGTGTTTTATGTGTTTTAAGTGTTTAGCAGGAAAAGGAGAAAATGGAAAGCAGGAAAAAAATGGAAAGCAGGAAATAAAGAGGCAGAGCAGGCAAGAGGAATGCATAAAAAAAAAAAATGGAAAACAGGAAAAGCAGTAAAGGACGGAAAGAAAGTAAAGCAAGCAGAAAGAAAAGGAAATACAGAGAGAGAGAGAGAGAGCAGAAAGATAAGAAAGAAGGAAAGAAGGAAAGAAGGAAGGTGCAGAGGACTTACCCGGAGTAGTAGGGCTTACAGAAGCTTGACACAGATCTCAGACGCTCCGAAGGCACGCAGACAGAGCTCCTCGCAGATCTCAGACTCTTCAAATGGCACGGTGGCAGAGGCTCCGCGCAGCTCCAGATGCTCAGAGGAGAGAGTGGGAGAGAGAAGAGAGAGAGAAGAGAGGAGTAGAGAGAGAGCAGGGAAGTCAGAAATGGAGCTGGACGCGGAGGAGCAGCCTTTTATAGCAGAATTGCTTTCCACTGTAGCAACAGTTCCGGTCTTTGCCACCGAGACTGTTGTCACAGTACCGGTCTCCTTTTTCAGAAAAAAAAAAAAATAAAAAATAAAAAAGATAATAATTAAAAAAATAAAAAAAAAATAAAAAAAAAATAATAAAATGAAAAAAATTTTTAGCATCTACTGATGGGTGCTTCGTGATTTAGACATCTACTGATGGATGTCACTGAAAACATCTACTGATGGATGTTACTGAAAAATTTCTTCCCATTTTTCCTAACTTTTTATTGCACTTGTCTATATTATTTGACTGCTCTGAAATTGATAATCTGATGATTGTGACACACTGAGGACATTGTGTGATTTAAGTGTGGTCTACTGGGAAGAAATTCTGATTTTTCTGTTAGATTGTATTTTGTGTGTTAAATTTTTTGTTTTTGAGTGTTAATTTTTTTTTTTTTCTGTTTTAAGTTATTTTTATCGAGTTTTGTGTGCAATAAATTTTACATTTTTCTCTTGATTTCTGGATGATGTCTAAGTTGTAGATTTTTCCTTCACTTGATTAATACTTATAGTTTGTAATCCTTGCTTTTCTCTGCCTGGAAAGATGATTATAATGTTTAAGAGGTTGATTTGATTGTGACAAACACCCTGAGTGAGATTTGAGCTACTTAATTTTCTTTCTTGTGTGATATGTCTCTTGATTGCTTGCACATATGCCTTGGCTTGATTCTTTTTGATATACTTGATTGATATGCATGTTCAGACGTGATAAAGGCATTTTTGTTCTTGAGCCTCTTTAGCCAAATAAGCCTACCTTGTTATTATCCTTTGATAACCCCTTTGAGCCTATACTGTATATATTTCTTTGTGTTGAAGCTCATACACTGATCCTAAGTGAAAAACAAATGATTACCTTAACCTTAGGAAAGTCTGAAGCTATAGAAGTATTTTGAGAATAAGTGTGGTCTCCTTGGGAATTCTGATGAATTGGCTAGTTGGTTCCTCATCATGTTTTGAAATGATAATTTATATCCTGTTGTGAAAAAAAAAAAAAAGAAGAAGAAGACAGGATGAGAAAAAAAATTTTGATGAGAAAAAGAAAAAATTGAAAAATCATTTTGTGAATAATGGAGTCGAGAAGAGGATTGAATTAGAGGTTTGGGTGAGATTTCACTGTGTTACATTTTTTTCCCTAGTGCACCTCTATTTCTTCTGAGCTATAGCTACTTATCCAAATTTATCCTCCCCTGTCCTTGGCCCCATTACAACCTAGTAAAGACCTTCTGATCTGAACATGTGTATGATTTAAGTATTGATATTAGAAACTTGCCAAGTCTACTTGTGTTTGCTTTCTTGAGTGCATTGAGTTGAAATTATTTACCCTAGACACTTGAGAGAAACACTGTGAGTGCATCTGTGAGGTTTTGACATTTTTGAATCACCTCTTGAGCTGATTGATTATTTTACCATGCTTTGAATTGCTTGGATGATTTCTGTAAGTATCTGCTTTTCTTGATTTTGTGTTGGATATATTCTACTTCTTTTATTTGTCTAGAATTCTTGAGAACTGTGTAAAATTTTGTTTGCTTTCTTGCGAGTTTTTTATTTTTCTGTCTGCTGAGTTTGTGTCATTATTCCCAAAGTCCTTTGAACCATTCCCTGATTTGCGTCTTAATTTTGCCCCGGAGTGCAAAAGACTAAGTGTGGTCTATTTTGATGAATCATTATTTTATTCACTTCATTTAGTTTATTGTGCTAGAATTAATCAGGGAATTGTGCTTAATTGTCCAGTATTTTCCCATTTTACTGAATTGAGCCTAATCCGATCAGAAATTCTTATTTTAATTAATTTGAATTATCTGAAACGAATTATTTACATTATTGAGTGCAGGAAAAATTTTGGAAAATATTTTTGGACATTTAGACTTTCTGTACAAATTCCCAATTTCTCTCGGGTAATCGTTTACAGGGGTGCTGTAAACGAGGGTCACCCCACACTCCTTGGCCTCACATCACATCACCATCCACCCTCTCCCACCACTGGAACACCTGAACAAGCCTCAGACAGGGGCAGAAGTGCCTAAAAGTCAGTTTTTTTTGCCAATGGTGACCTGTGTTCACCTGACTGAGTACCTGTGTTGGACTTTCTGTACAAATTTGCAATTCCTCTCGTGTAATCGTTTACAGGGGTGCTGTAAACGATTACCAGTGCTGCGTGAATTTTATGTCAACTTGTGTGTCTTCGTTCGAGATCAATTCTTATCCGTTTTCAATGCAATTTTTTTTCATAGTTTCGTCTAGATGTCTAGTTTCATGTATAACTTTTACTTTGTTCAAATGCGTTCTGTACTGTTCCCAGTAATTTGTTTACTCTCCTATGTCAGCCTAGTACTACGTGAATGTTGTGTCAACTTGTGTGTCTTCGTTTGAGTTTAATTCTTATCCGTTTTGCATGCGGTTTTTTTTTCATAGTTTCGTATGGATGTCTATTTTCATGTATAGTTTTTACTTTGTTCAAATTCATTATGTGTTGTTCCCAGTATTTTTTTTACTCCCCTATGTCAGTCTTGTGTTTACTGTTTGAGTGACTTCTAAATTGTTTGCTTGTTGTTTGATACTTGTGATAGCTGGAATTGATCATTGGAGGTGCACTTACAGTAGACATGCATTTGGAAACATTCACATAAGCACAACTTTCATGGGAAGCAAGTCCTTCATTTATTCAATTTTAAGAAGCATAAAATGGCTTTAGATTGGCACAACATCACGGCAATTACTAAACTTGCTTTTAGAATTGGAAGAGCTATGCACATTATGAGAAAGAAGGGGACCACTTGGTTGAAAGCTAAATGGAAATCCAAATTGCCAAAGTGCTGCACGGCCACAAATTATTTTGGCAAAACTTTTGTGAATAAAAGTGGGAGCCACTACATTTTTCTTGTGCACATAAAAAATCATTACACTTCAATTCATATTTCTCGGCAAAACACATAAAAGGGGAATCTTCTTATATTGCTTTTGTAAGATGTGAGGACAAAGAAAGAGCCACCATTCTCACGGGTTTCCTACATTTTTGGTATGATATGGAACACATGAAAAGAGGAGGGGCCATTATTCACGGTTTTGGCTTGCTAACAACGCAAGTCCACATGCATCAACGAAACATCATTTTAAATGGAAGGAAGGGGGCCACCTAAATGAAGCAAACACGGCAACCACCACACACTTTAACGTTTTGATTCAATTAAAAAATGGCTGGGTTCTTTTGCAGCACAACGTCAACCACTTCTTTGGGGGCTGGAACGTCTTGATTTAGTGAGAAGATTGGGCTGTTTTCTTTTATGGTGAGCACGGTTTTATCACAGCTGGAAGTGGATGTACATGGATGGTTGTAAAGCAAAAAGGAGGAGCTCTCAAGGTCACACTTCATGGCAGCAAAGACTCCATGTTTCCAGCAGCTAACATCCAAGGAGCTGGATGGTGTCACGGTGCAGCAAAAAGAGAAGCACGGTGCAGCATTTTGAGAATTCACGTAGCCCGTCCAGCACCTTGAAGTGGCAACATCCAGCTTGGAGGAGCACCGTAAAGAATGGTGATTCAAGGGAGAAGAGTGCTTGGCTGGAATGTTCACGGCTCTTCATTCCAGCAGCACACATGGAGCAGCTTCCAAGAAAGAGTGGTGTCATGTTTTGAGTGAATGAAAGCACACAGCTTGGGCAGCAGCAAATTGCATCTAGACAGCACACAGGTTCACGGTCCAACAGCAAAGAGAAGGAGGTGTTCTTGGCTTTGGAAAGGAAAACAGCAGCTGGAACGTGAATGAAAAAGGGAGGGCCCTCATCCTATTTTCTCACGGGAAGGCAAGGAAAAGAAAAGATACTCACGGGAGTAGCTTCAGAATTGGCATATAAAAGGGGCAGCATGCACAGAAGGGGAGGAAGCAGATTTTAGGATTGTCTTAGGAGTAGTGTAGACTCTCGGTGCCTCTCTTCCAGAGGTTCTCAGTTTCAACTCCAAACAGTGCAATGTAGAATTTTATTTCTGAAGATGTAGTCTATTACAGCAATTAAAACAGTTTGTCCATTTTATTTTTATCTTCACTATTCAGTCATTTTAATTTAAGTAATGAAAGTTTTGATGAATTTCATTTCCAGTTCAGTGCTTTTAATTTTACCGTCTCTTCTATTTTACCGTTTAATGTTTTTCTACACCGTTAAATTATGTCAATGTATTTTTCAGTTCATTTTATTTTCAAATGTTATTTTTACGGTTTATTTTCTATCAATGTATTTTCACTGATGTTTTTTTTACTTCTACGTTTAATTTTACCGTTTCTCAATTTACCGCTTTTCGTTTTTACCGTCTTTTACCGTTCAGTTTTTACCGTGGTTAAATTTTATTTCAGTGTTTTAAATTTAGTTGTGTTTAATTTCCAGTGCAGTTTTAATTTATTTTACCAAATCAAAACAATCACAAACCCCCCCCACTTTGTGTAAAAAATCTGAGATTGAACCGCCACAAAATTGGTCCTTGAGAGACGACCTAGGAGTCACTTCCTAGTTATACTGCATTAATTTCTGCACATCAAATTTGTATGACCGCGACAGCTGTAACACTCCTTCAGAAGAATCGGGCACTAACGGATGATTTGGCAAACGCCAAGGAGAAGATATCGGAGTTAGAAGCGAGTATCGTTTTTGAACATGAGGAGTGATGAGTGCATATTTATGCCCACATTTATGCTTTAAAATTCAAAATTTTGATGGGATAATTGTGCTTGAATGATTGATTTAAAGAGGATATGTGATGATTTGATATATTGTGTTTGGAATTAAAAGAGACTTAAAAAGTGATTTTAATTGCATAAATTATTCTTGGAAATTCTTACGTTTATTTGTGCAGCTGAAATTATAAGTTCTATTGGTTCAAATGGCAATTCAAAGCCCAAAATTAGGTTTTACTTGGAAAATAATGTACAGATGGGCCAAACAGGCAGTCTTTACCCTTGCACCCCCTAAAATCCCTACATACATTCCTATTTCAGAAACAGGCAAAAGACCAAGCCCAAACACTAAGCCATTTCTACTACACCTCCCTAAGTTTCCTATACACACCCCTCCTAAGCCAAACTTCACCAGATCATGCCACGTGGCAGTTCACCACTAACATATTGAACCACTCAGATGATGCCACATCATTGATCCTTACACTCACTAGTAAACCAGTTAGAACACGCCACCTCAGCCCTAGCCCATGAGCATCATCTTCCACCTTCTCCCCACCATCGTGAGACCTAACCGCTGCTATCTCCTCCACCAAGGCAGCATCTAGGGCTATTCTGCTATAATTCCATGACAGATTCTAAGGTTACGTTTAGTTAATGCAATTGTTTACTTTGATTATTGATTTAAGTTGTTCTCTCTTTGTCTTTCATCTCTCTATCTTGTTAAAAGCAAAGATTTTTGCATCATAATATGTTTGAATCTACATGCATATTGATTATATGAGTTTTAGGGTTTCTAGGTTTAATTGAGAATTTACTTTGATTTACTTTAGAAACTTTCATATGATTAAATGACTTTTACTATCAATTGAGAATGTACTTTGATTGATTAGTAATAATTTCAACTATAATCAATTGAGAATTTACTTTGATTGATTAGCTTTTAATTTGGTTAAGAGATTTAAGAATAAACATGATTAAACACAATAAAATTTAATTGAGAATGTACTTTGGTTGAATTTATTGTGAATAATCTAGAAAGGTTTTGGATTTGATTGAGAATTTACTTTGGTTAAATGCATGATCGCCCTCAAATTAATTAAGAATGTACTTTAATTAATTTGAAACTTAAACAATAATCAATTGAACAATTATCCTTGGATAACCGATGATGAATCTATCTTGGAAAAGCAGTGGAATTAGCCTATTTAATCATAACTGTTTTTAAGTCTATTATTTGTTCTTTAAACATTCTCCAAACATCATTTTTATTCATAAGCATTGCATAGCATTCGTAAGAGTCAGATATTCAAAAGCAATTCCGTGTTCGTTGTGAGACGACTCAGAGTTACTTTAGCCCTATCTACCTTCTTGAATACTACTTGTCAATACTGAAGTTGCCTTGAAAAGTAGTACTAATTTGATAGCTTCAACGACAAACTATCAAGGAGGGTTTTAACAAAGCCCTCCGCCAAGCGTCCATTTTAGTGGGGGTCGAGGAGCCTTATGCCTTGGGATTTGACATCGAAAAAGATGTCTTTGATGGCGTCCTGGTTCACCTTGATGCCCCGGTCGCCGTGGATGAGCCACAGGAGATGGAAGACCCTTCAAGCGTCGGGGTCGTTGATCAAATGGTGGTGGTGGAGGACGTCGATGAGGCGGCCGAGGATGTCGAAGATTCTAATGCTACCGGCGGTGCCGATGATGGCCGTGGGGCCGAGTGATTTCATTAGCTTAGTTAGGGGCTTTTGTTTTAAATTTTTTGATGTACTTGTCTGTGTGGCTGGCCATTCAACATCTTAACTTGTTTAGGTGTTGGCCGGACCGTCCCACAACCGACTTTTTGTATACCCCTTACTCCTCAGTACAATTTGTTTTCTTCAATGTCTGTTTGATTATGGCCTTACCGGTCGTTTTAGCTTCGTTTTCTCGCGATCTATTAGCGTTTGTCTAAGAATTTTAATGTGATTTACCAAACGTTTATCGTTAGGCCAAGTTGACAGTGGTTCCACTTGGACCTCTCCGTTCATCAACTTGGATTCCGTAGATTCCGACGGCAGTGGTTCTTCAGGAAGAACTCTCCGTTCACCGCCCGACCAAGTTGACAGTGGTTCCACTTGGAACTCTCTGTTCATCAACTTGGATTTCCGTAGATTTCGGGCTGCAGTGGTTCTTTGGGAATAACTCTTCGTTCACCGCCCAGCCAAGTTTACAGTGGTTCCACTTGGAACTCTCCGTTCATCAACTTGGATTTCTTTTTGATTCATTGCTTTATAGGGATGCCTTTATCGCAGGAATCTTTGCCAAAAGAGGGAGACACCCAAGAACTCTCCGTTCCCCGCCCGACCAAGTTGACAGTGGTTCCACTTGGAACTCGCCATTCATCAACATGAATTTCCATAGATTCCGGACGGCAGTGGTTCTTTGGGAAGAACTCTCCGTTCACCGCCCGGCCAAGTTTACAGTGGTTCCACTTGGAACTCTCTGTTCATCAACTTGGATTTCTTTTGGATTCATCGCTTTATAGGGATGCCTTTATCGCATGAATCTTTGCCAAAAGAGGGAGACACCCTATCGTTGTATTAATCATTGCAAATAAGATGTACAATCAGAAGTATTAATCAACTGAAATAAAATTTTAGGTGAGTAGCGTTCCAAGTGTTCGGAATGGGGCGTCCGTCTGTATGTAGCAGCTTGTAGGCTCCGTTCCCCATTGCTTCCGCCACTCGAAAAGGTCCCTCCAACTTGGCCGCGAGTTTGCCGTGCGTTGTTGTCCGCCTTGCATCCGCCGTCCTTCTCCAAACCAGATCGCCCTCTTGGAAGTTCCTGGGCCGGACTTTAGAATTATACTTTCTTTCCACCATTCGTTTGCACACTTCAGCTCTTAATGCCGCTTGATCCCTCCGTTCTTCCAAGGAGTCAAGTTCCACTCTTAGCTCTTCATCGTTTAGCTGAAGATCCTCGATTTGGCACCATAATGAGGGTTCTCTCAACTCGACCGATAACATGGCATCAGTGCCATATGTTAAGTTGAAAGGGGTCTCGCTAGTCATTCCGTGCGGTGTGTACCGGTAAGCCCACAATACCTCTGGTAGTTCGTCAACCCACGCTCCTTTCCTTTCACCCAATCGCTTCTTTAGCTCGACCACTATGGTCTTGTTCATGGCCTCCACCTGACCGTTCGTTTGAGGATGTTCCACTGAACTGGTGACTGTTAACCCCTCGGCAAGTGTAACCGAATCATATCAAGTAATAAACCTGGTAAGACCAAGTATCGTTCTCCCAAAAGACTCATGGCCTAGACAGTTGTGTGGTTTGTTGATTAGCTAAGACTTGTAAAACCAATTGATTAAGATTTAAATGCAAATAATCAAAAGTAAATATGTATGCATGGATTGATCAATGGTAAGAAGAAACAAAACACGTGAATTGAAATATTTGGATGATTATGTTGTTGGGGTTTATCAATTTCATCCTGTCCACTCTCATGTATTTAGGCATTCATCTTTCTTCATTAATTGTTAATGCTACTTTCTAAATTACCTTAAACTCGATGTCTCGACGAAGAAAGCCTAATCATAATCACTAGTTTACAATGTCTTGTCTCCCTAGCAATTAATCATGCATTATAGTGAACAGAAGCTTAAAGGCAACCAACTATCATGCTCGTATGTCTAGGTTTATACTACTATTGGGAGAGATTCCCCAGATCTAGATTTTCCTGTATATGTCCATATCGAAAAAATCAATGATCATGACATCGAATGAATTAAACAATGCATGCTTTGAGCAAAGAGGAAAAACCCTAACAATTAATGAAAGAAAGCATGTGTCTTAAAGAAGATTTTGAAGAACGAATTCCATACATGAGAGTTTCAAAAGGATTACATTTATTCCCCAACAACAATAAATGTTTAGTTCACCATATTCATGGTGAAACTAGATGAATTACAACGAAAGAGTGAAAAGATAAAACCCTAGAAAGGTGAGAAAGGAGCTGTAGCATCCAAAATCCTCCTCCAAGGGGTGAAAGAGTGTGTTTTTGCTTCGTTCCAACCAAAGATACTTGACCTAGGTTAACTGAAACCTTATTTAGTATTCTAAAAATTACAGAAAAGTGAGCCCAAGCCCATCAGAATGTCGCTCAGTAGTAAAATACCGCTCAACGGTAAGTTCGTATATTTCACCCCTCAACTGCACTTCTGCCCCTCAGCGATGTCAACAAGTCTTGAAGAACACCGCTCAACGGTAATTTCCGCTTAGCAACACTTGGTTCTTCTCTTCTTGTGTACTTTTTGTGTCCTTTTCTGATTCCATCTCTTTCCTACTTCTTTTCTTTCATCAAATTCATCTCAAAATCTGCAAAAACAAGGAAATCAAGCATAAAACCTGTCCAACTCTCTTATTTCCTTAAACATAAGCAAAAACATGATTTCAAGCTAGTTTCTAAGTCATAAAGGTTATTTTTTATATCAATTTTAAGTATAAAAATAACAATTTTTCAACTGTTATCAGTGACGTGCTTAATTCCCAAGTCCTTGTAAAACTCGGCCAACTTCTTATCGATGAAATGTTGGCCGTTATCGGTGATGATCATCCGAGGAAGACCGAACCAACAGACTAGTTTCTAGTAGAATTTCTGAAGTTAGGATGCCGTTATGGTTGTCAAGGGTTCAGCCTCTACCCACTTGGTGAAATAATCCACTGCCACGAGGAGGAACTTCTTCTGCTCCCGGCCTGTTGGGAATGGTCCAACAATATCCATACCCCATTACGCGAATGGCTAGGGTGACGTTATTGTATGCAAGGTGTGGGGTGGTGCGTGGGTGTTGTTGGCGTGCGATTGGCAGCTGAGGCACTTATGGACGAATACTTGAGCGTCTTCTTCTACCGTTGGCCAGTAGTACCCAACCCTTAGTATCCGGGCCTTTAAAGCCCAACGATCGGTGTGGAAACCACAGATCCCGTTATTGATGCACAAATTTATGATCACCAAAATATGATGTCACAAACTTGTTGAACAATCGGCAAGTATGACCGAATCATTTCAAGTAATAAACTCGGTAAGACCAAGTATCGTTCTCCCAAAGGACTCACGGCCTAGTTTAGTTGTGTGGTTCGTTGATTAGCTAAGACTTAAGAACGAAATAATTGGATTTTACTATGCAAAAGACGAAAATAAATATGTATGCATGAGGTTGATCAATGGCTAAAACAAAAGACAAGCACTTTCAATGAAATATATTGATGAATATGTTGTTGGGGGTCAATTTCATCTTATCCACTCATATATTTTAGGAATTCAACATTCAAGTCATCATTGTTAATGCCACTCTCTAAATTACCTTGTCAAGAAGGCCTATCCCCAATTACGAGTTCATACAATTCCTAGCATTCCTAATAATTAGTTCTTTTAGCACAGGAGCTTAACGCAAACCAATATACTATTGGGAGTAATTCCCCGGATCTAGACTTCCCCGTACGTTCCCGTATCGACAAAACCAATAATCATGCATTGAATGAGTTAAAATAAGCAAACATTGAGCAAAGAGGAAAAACCCTAACTAATGATGAAAGAAAGCATAAGTCTTAGATTAAGATGCAAGCACAAATTCCATATATGAGAGCTTCAAAAGATTACATTGATTCCCCAACAACAATACAAGGTTTAGTTCACCATATTCATGGTGAACCTAGATGAACAATAATGAAAGAATGAAGGATAAAACCCTAGAAAGGTGAAGAGGTAGCCTGAGCATCCAAGATCCTCCTTCAAAGGGGTGGAAGAGAGAGTGTTTGCTTCGTTTCTGCCAAAGATACAAACCCTAGGACGTCCTAAAGCTTATATACTATTCTAAACTTACAGAAAATCTAGGCCCAAGCCCATAAGTGTGCCGCTCAGCGGTAAAGTGCCGCTCAGCGGTAAGTGCGTGAGTAGTTTCTTCCTCTCAGCGGCCATTTTGCCCCTCAGCGGATCCAATGCGAGCTTCTAAGTGCCGCTGAGCGGTAAACTGCCGCTGAGCGGTAACTTCGGCTTCTCCTTTTGCACTTTTTGATGTCTTTTCTGATTCCATCTCTCTGCTTCTTCACTTCTTTCACCAAATTCACCTTAAAACCTGCACAAAAACACTGAAATGAAGCATAAACCTGTCCAGCTCTCTTATTTCTGAAAATATGAACAAAAACATGATTTCAAGCTAGTTTCTAACTGTTAAAGGTTGCTTTTAGTATCAATTTTAAGCATGAAAATAATAGTTTTTCAACTGTTATCAGTTATGGAGCTCGTCCATGACGTACTGTGCTTCCTCTTTGCCGAGACACTTGAGGAGAGGGGTGGAGAATCCTCTCCGGTACAGGTCGTCCCCCACCATAAGGTAACGAACGATCTTTTTGGCATCCACCGGCTTAATAGATTGTCCGACATCTTGTTGGGTCATCAATGTTCGGATCTCTGATCGCCAATCCCCGTCTTCAACACCGGACACCGTTAGGCATTCAACCAACGGCTCCAACAAAACTTGGCGTATGATTGTCGTCAATTGTCCCTTCTCTTTTCCCGAACTCAACTTCGATAACATGTCCACTCGGGAGTTATCCTCGGGAGGGATGTGCCAAATATCGATTTTGTCGAACAACTTTACCAGGGCTGTTGCTCGATGTAAATATCGAAGGAGCTGCCCTTCATTCACCTGAAAGTCGTCATTCATTTGACCCACAACGAGTTGGGAATCCGTCTAGCATATGACCTTCCGAGCCCCCATGTCTCTTGCCAGTTCCAGGCCGGCTACCAAGGCTTCGTACTTCGCTTGGTTGTTGGTTACTTTGAACATAAAGATCAATGAGTGCTTTAACAAAAACCCATTCAAACCTTCCAGGACTATGCCAGCCCCGCTTATCTTTCTTCCGGACGCCCCGTTGATGTATAAATTCCACTCATCGTTGACCGCATGGGGCCATTCTGCTGCAAAATCAGCCAAATGTTGGCCTTTGATTGATCCCCTAGGCTCGTAGCGTAGGCCGAACTCCGATAGTTCAACTGCCCATGCCACTTTGCGTCCCGCCAGGTCTGGTTTCCTCAAAATTTTGGAGATTGGGAAGTCGATCCTGACAACCAATTGGTGGCTTTGGAAGTACGACCGAAGCCTTCTGGATGCATTCAGCAAGGCCAAAACGACCTTTTCCACCTGTTGATATCGAGTGTCAACGTCTTGAAGGGTACAACTGATGAAGTACACGAGTCTGGGCTTGAGCCGCTCTTGCATTAGTACCGCGCTGATCGCCGACTCAGACACGCCTGAGAAGATCTGCAAGTCTTCGCTTGGCGTAGGACGGTTCATCACCGGTGGGTTCATCAAAATGGTTTTCATGTCCTGAAATGCCTGCTCGCACTCAATATCCCATTCGACGACGGGTCCCTTCTTCATCTTGCGAAGCACCGGTTTGGCTCTCTCGGCCAGCTTCGGGATGAACCATGACAAGGTGGTGAGCCATCCGACCAATCTTTGGATCTCCTTAAGAGTGATTGGGCTTTGCATCTTCAACGTGACCGCACACTTGTTAGGGTTGACTTCAATACCCCGAGCCGTGAGCATGAAACCCAAGAATTTTCCAGCGGTCACCCCAAACGTGCATTTGGCCGAGTTTAATCGCATCCTATACCTTCTAACCTGCCGGAACACCTCTTCCAAGTCCTTCACATGACTTTTTCCGTTCGGTGATCGGACGGCCATATCATCGACATATACGTCCATGGACTGGCCGATCTACTCTGCGAAGATTCAATCCATTAAGCGCTGATAAGTGGCCCCGATGTTCTTCAAGCCGAAGGGCATTACTTCGTAACAGAAGTTTGCCTTCTCAATGATGAAGGTCATCTTCTCTCGATCCGGCTCATACATGGACATCTGGTTGTACCCTGAGTAAGTGTCTAGGAAGCTTGACATCTGATGACCGGAGGCACCGTCCACCAACGCATCTATGCTCGGCAAAGGATGAGAATCCTTAGGGCAAGCCTTATTCAGGTCAGTATAATCAGTACACATGCGCCATTTCCCATTGGCGTTCTTCACCATCACCACATTGGCAAGCCAAGTGATATATGTCACTTCTCTGATGAATCCAGCTTCCTTTAGCTTCCTAGCCTCCTCTTCTCTTAACCCATCCACTGCTTCTTCTGTGCCACTGGTCGCGCCTCCACGCGAACAATTCGCAATTCTTCCATACGACGGACCGAATCTCTTGCTCTACATCGGGTTCTAGTCCCCGAGCCATAATAGTGGTCTAAGAAGTGTCCTTCCCTATCAAGACTGGCTGCGTGTCCTCGAGGACCTCCAGTCGATCTTTCGTGTTCGTCCTCGGGTCGAGTTCGGCCATAGCCACATTTCAACCACCCGTCCTTCTTCTTACTGTGTGGGTATGAATCTTCAGGCCCACGGCGTAGCATTCTCTGGTAATCTTTTGATCTGCCCGAACGTGCACATTGTCCCTTTGTCCGAGGGATACTTCATTTGAGGTGGGGGGTTGATACGATCGCTCCAAAAGCGTTGAGGCACGACCGACCTAGCAGTACGTTGTAGGAGGTATTGGCCTCCACTAGTAAGTACCTAACCCTCTTCTCCTCACTGTGCCGACCGGTTCCCAACCTTATGCGTAAATTTACGTAGCCTCTGGTGTCTACCCTCTCGCCCGCAAAGCCTACGATCTGTTCATTGTGTGGGACGATCAGATCTTCTGATATGTCCATCTGTTGGAAAGTCTTCCAGTAGATGATGTTTACCGAGCTCCCCTGGTCCACTAGCACCTTGCCCAAACCGTACCGGGCAATTTTCGCCGTTATCACCATAGGGTCATCCTAATCAGGATCAAGGGCATGAAAGTCTTCGTCCGAAAACGTGATGGGAGACATCATCCTCCGAGGCTTGTCTACCGAGTGTACAGATTGTAAAGCCCGTACGTGACGCTTTCGGGCGGAGGAGGAGGATCCGCCTCCAGCGAAGCCACCGGATATGGTGTTGATGTGTCCTCTCAGGGGACGATCATGACTTTTGCTGCGGCTTCTACTCCGTCGCCTCTTCGATCGCGAAATGTTGGTCCGATCATTTCTGGACCTTCCGTGCCTCTCGGGTTTCCTAGGACTGGTCCGCCGTGGACTAGGTTGGTCTATGGGTGCGTGGGGGCGGTCAACCCGCACATACTTTTTCAACTGCCTCGCACGGATTAGGTCTTCAAATCCTTCAGGGTTACACACTTCTCCGTGGTGTGGCCTATGCTCTTGTGATACATGCAGTGTTTATTACCGTCCGCCCCTGGCAGAGTGGGTTGCCTCTTAGGGTCCGGGATTAACTCTGTGCTTAACGCTTGTTGGAAAATTTCGCCCGGGGGGCGTTCAATAGGGTGTAATACAGGAATCGTGGCCCCGAGCGGTTCTCTTTGCTTGAATCCCTCGGGCTTCCCAGTTTGGCCACTCGACTTCCCCCCGTCCATTCTTTCTCCCTTGTTTTCCTGATTTTCCTTTTTATAAGATAGCTTCATTTCCTTCACCCCTTATTTCATTTGTCGCCCTCTCCCGCAGTTCTTCCATGGTTTTGGGTGCCCGTCGACAGACACTGTCTTTAAACGGTCCAGGCTTGAGGACAGGAAGGATGTAATGTAGGGACGGTTCTGGGCTCAAGCCCTTCACTCGTCAGATGGTTTTCTAATTGCGATCCATGAATTCTCTCAAAGTTTCTTCCTTTCCTTGTTTTAGGGTGACCAACTCAAAGACAGTCAAGTCTTGAGTAATGCTGCTAGCGAATTGTCGATTGAACAAACACTATAGTCCGGCGAAGTTCTCGATGGAATTGGGAGGGAGTGAGTTAAACCACTCAAGCGCCTCCCCCTCCAACGATAAGGAGAACGCTCGGTACCAAATGACGTCGTTGCCCGTCCGGAACGCCATTGCGTTCGAGAAGGTTTTGATGTGGGCCTCTGAGTCCGTAGTCCCGTCATATATTTTAAACTGAGGCGGGATGAACTGCTCTGATATTGGGACGTCCATGATTGCTTGGACAAAGGGGAGCAATAGCGTTGACGAGGACTCAGTCTTTACTACTAGTTGCTTGTCCCTCGTGGCACTCTCCGCGTGCACAGAGCTTTGCTTCCCTCGACCTCCGGCTCTGTGGGTTTCCATGTTTTGTACGACCCACTGCTATGTTCGATCTGATCCTCCATGGTAGCCTTGCCTTTCTCCTTTGCCTTCTTTTGCTCTCCCCTTTCTCCCGCGCCTTCTCGGGCATGGCGTGCCGAACACTCGGCTCTGACGGTTACGAGTTCCTACTCATGATGTTGTTGCATCTCCTCCATCTTCTGCTGTAGTATCCGAATAATCTCCATTGGGTCATCCATACTCATGTTTCTTGTGGTCACCATTGGGTTTTGCAAGTAACTCGGCCCCACGGTAGGCGCCCAAATGTTTAGGTTATTTTGGAGCTACGTTATCAAATGCCTCCACAATTTGTCCTCTTGTCTTCTTGTCGTTCGGTCTTACTCCAAACTCCGTTGTTCACTCTTGCCATCCGGGGGGAACCTGTCAAAGATTCTCCGATGCCAAAGTCAGTACGGAAACTGTTGGCGATTTGATGAAACAGTAATGAATGCGTAGTAAATGCAACCTGCCTACCACTTACCTCTGACCTCTATTTATAGTCTTTGCTAGGGGCTTGAGATTAGTGAAATGTTAATCACGGCCTAATTCCAGCCCAATAGCTTTAATCCTTATTTACCTTAATCTCTGTCTTAACGACCTGGTTTAACAATCGACTGGTCTTGATCCGCCACCCGTACGATAAACCAGCACTACTCACTAGAGTGGAGGAACGGATGATCGAATTACACCGCGTGTGAGGTGAATATCTACACAAGCAGCCGTTCGACAATGCTGTCGGGAGTAAAAAGATAGAAAAAACACCAATGGTCATCTAAGTCTCGGGGCTACTTTCAGACCAGTCGGTCCATATGGTACATTGAGAAAATAAAATATTTTTAAATGACTCGATCCATTTAATTCACTGACTCATTAATCAATAATAAACAAGTTATAATCTTTAATATACCACAAAATAAACTATAAAATAAATTAAATTAAATTAAATATTTTTAATCGACGGGATTCACAAATCATACCAATTACTTATGTAAATCATGCATAACAAATATATATATATATATATATGTATATGTATATATATATATATATGTATATGTATATATATATATGTATATGTATATATGTATATATATATGTATATGTATATATATATATATATATATATATATATATATATATATATATATATATACACACCAGGGAATTAAAATGTCTAACCCACTCTCCAAATTTTCCAATAAACAGCAAGTTTATGTATTAGAATTGAGATGCTCGTCCTTAATATTACAGGACCACAAAGAATAGTTTAAATTAGGGGAAATGAAGATGGTGTTGGTTTCACTTATTGTCTACGTCAGAAATATGAAAATACATTTTACTTAATCGCTAAGGAACTATTTGATGGTTGGAGAAACTAAACTCATCAACATAGAATTCCAGCAGCAAAGGTCACCAACCTTTAAGTATGACCAATTTCATTAAATTGAAGGAAACCATAATTTTCACAAAAATACAACATCCTGGACTCCCGAAGGTTATGAAGTTAACAAACAAAAAATATTGGTAAAATGGAAATTATTTCATTTTTACATTTTATATAACAATTGCTTTATAATTTCATAATTTAATATTGTACCAACAAGGGCCGGGCACCGTACGGAAGGATGCCACGTCATCAGAGTCGTAAATGGACCGTCCGCCCATCTTTAGCGCCCAAGTCATCGAAGCGGTAAATGGACCGTCCGCCCATTCCAGCGTCCACGTCATAGAACCAGTGAATGACCGTCCGCCCATCCCAATACTTGAAACCTGGGAAATTACCTCGCCATTGACTAATGTGGAGGATTGAACACGACAGGGGGGACGCCAATGTCGCATGGGATAATTAACATGTCCCAAGGCCGGCCGCCCAAAGAATAAATCCCGTGACGACGGCCGGCCACGCCACTGATCATCTTGGCTTAAGGTAAATCAACTTGGTTTAAGGTAAGTAGAGATTAGAAGCTATTGGGCTGTTTGGGCCGTGATTAACTTTTCACTAATCCCAAGCCCATAGCGAAAACTATAAATACAAGTCCAGGGTGAGTGGTAGATAGGTTACATTGAATGCACATTTATTGCTATTCCTGAGAAAAAGCCATTGCTCTGAAACTGACTTTGGCATCGGAGAATCTTTTGCAGGTCTCCACCCCTCGGGATCGAAAAGGAAACTAAAGACTTGAAGAGAAAATACTAACTACAGGAGCAGGACCGTAAGAGAACTTGGAGATTTGAGATAACACAGCCCTACACATCCGAAACATTTGGCGCCCACCGTGGGGCCGTGTGATTTTAAAAAACCCAATGGTGACCACGAGAAATATGAGTATGGACGACGCTGTTGAAATGATCAGAGTTCTACAACAAAAAATGGATGAAATGCAGCAACGTCACGAGGACGAGTTGGCGGCAGTAAAGGCCGACTGTGAGGCCCGGATAGCCCGGGAGATTGGAAGGAAGGACGGAGAAGAGGAGCGAGCAAGAGATAAAGGAAGGGCGGTGGCGGAAGAGCGTGCGCCTCAAGGGACGGAGTGTGATAAAACCTAGAGGCCTTCCGAATCCGAAGCGGAAGGAAGTTAAGCTAGATCGGTACACGCTGAAAGCGCGGCCGAAGATAGACGAATGATAGTGAAGCCGGAGCCCTCGTCCACATTATTACTTCCTTTCACCCAAAATATAATGGATGTCCAAATTTCGGAACAATTTGTAGCACCCCAATTTAAAATGTATAACGGGACGACGGATCCCGAGGCCCACATCAAGACGTTCTCGAATGCTATGGCATTCCGAACGGGCAATGACGCCATTTGGTGCCGAGTGTTCTCGCTCTCATTGTAGGACGAGGCATTGGAATGGTTCAACACCCTTCCCCCAAACTCCATAGAAAATTTCGCCGGCCTGAAGCAGCTGTTCATTAAGCAATTCGCGACCAATAGTACACTGGATTTGACCGTGTTCGAATTGGTCACCCTCAAGCAGGGGAAAGAAGAGACGCTGAGAGCGTTCATGGATCGATACCAAAAAACCGTCCAGCGAGTAAAGAGTCTGACGCCAGAGCTCGCCCTTCACTACATTCTACCGGCCCTCAAGCCGGGGCCGTTTAAAGATAGCGTCTGCCGAAGAGCTCCCAAGACGATGGAAGAGTTGAGAGAACGAGCGGCGGACAAGATAAGGGTGGAGGAGATGAAGCTCTCTTACAAGAGAGAGAGCCAGGAGTTTAAGGGGGAAAGGACGGACGGTGGGAGGCCCAGCGGTCCGACGGGGAAGCCGTCCGGCCCGAAGCATAAAGAGCAGAGGAGGGGGCCGCGTTTCCAACAGTATACCCCCCTAAACGCCTCAAGGGAAAAGATCCTTCGAGAGGCGTTAAGTGCAGATTTGATCCCCGAGCCAACAGAGCGCCCAACACCGAAGGACGCGGACGGGAGCAAGCACTGCGCTTATCACAAAATATGGGTCACACCACCGAGGAGTGCGTGACTTAAAGATAAAATAGAGGAGCTGATCCGGGCAGGAAAGCTCAAGAAATATGTCCAGGACGAGTGTCCTCCACAACCGGCAGAACGACCCATACAGCGATCGGCTTACCGTTCGGACAGGCCGAGGAACACCAGGGCCGAACGACCCCGCTCGGAGCGGCGATCCAGCCGAAGCCGCAGCCGAAGTCGCGAACGCCCCTTGCGGGGGCACTGATGGACAAATTTATGATCACCAAAATATGATGTCACAAACTTGTTTTACAATCGGCAAGTATGACCGAATCGTTCAAGTAATAAACTTGGTAAGACCAAGTATTGTTCTCCCAAAGGACTCACGACCTAGTTTAGTTGTGTGGTTTGTTGATTAGCTAAGACTTAAGGACGAAATAATTGGATTGTATTATGCAAAAGACGAAAATAAACATGTATGCATGAAGTTTTGATCAATGGCAAAAGCAAAAGACAAGCACTTTCAATGAAATATATATATGAATATGTTGTTGGTGGTCAATTTCATCTTATCCACTCTCATATATTTTAGGAATTCGACATTCAAGTCATCATTGTTAATGCCACTCTCTAAATTACCTTGTCAAGAAGGCCTATCTCTAATTACGAGTTCATACGATTCCTAGCATTCCTAATAATTAGTTCTTTTAGCACAGGAGCTTAACGACAACCAATATACTATTGGGAGTAATTCCCCGGATCTAGACTTCCCTGTACGTTCCCGTATCGACAAAACCAATAATCATGCATTGAATGAGTTAAACAAAGCAAGCCTTGAGCAAAGAGCAAAAACCCTAACTAATGATGAAAGAAAGCATAAGTCTTAGATTAAGATGCAAGCACAAATTCCATATATGAGAGCTTCAAAAGATTACATTGATTCCCCAACAAACATACAAGGTTTAGTTCACCATATTCATGGTGAACCTAGATGAACAATAATGAAAGAATGAAGGATAAAACCCTAAAAAGGTGAAGAGATAGCCTGAGCATCCAAGATCCTCCTTCAAAGGGGTGGAAGAGTGAGTGTTTGCTTCGTTTCTGCCAAAGATACCAACCCTAAGACATCTAGATCTTTAAATAGGACATAAAAATAATAGAAAACGGGTCCAGGCCCAAACAGATCATAAAATCGCATAAAACTGGCCCAAAACTCGTCTGGTTGACTTTTTTCGTATTCTGGTTGACTGGTTGACTTTTTTGGTTGACTGGTTGATTTTTCTGGTTGACGGTTTGACTTTTTTGGTTTCTGGTTGACTTTTCAGCACTCCAATCATTCGGTACTTCAATTCTTCTTTCAAATCATTCAATTAGCCTACAAAATAAAGGGAATCTTGCACAAAACCATTAAATTCACTTTCAACTCTCTTATTCACAAAACTAAAGCAAAAATATGAGTTCAAGCTAGTTTCTAAGTCTTAAAGGTTGCTTTTGGTATCAATTTTAAGCATAAAAATAACGGTTTTTCAACCGTTATCACAACCCCAAACTTAAAACTTTGCTTGTCCTCAAGCAAATAAGATGTAACTCAATCTTCTGCCAATTCATATGATGGTTCACTCATTCAAAAATATTCTTATCAAGATAAGTAAAGACTTCAATCAAACTTATGACCAAGAGTTCAATCAAGATGTGCACATGCTTTAGTGTTCACAAAATCATTTAAATTCCAACAAATGCTATTTTTCATGAATGATCAATCAATTAAGCATGGATGTTCATGTGTTCATGGAATATTTCCTCACTAGGTAAAGTGTTTCACTCACACACAAGTGTATAATAGGTAATCACTCATTCACTCCATTATCACAATGTCACATGAATCAACTTTGCCTTTCGTTTTACCACAATCAAAAACATTCACAAGCATGCATCATCACAAGGACTTTTCAATGGCTTATAATGTGGTTGGGCTAACAAGAAAATTGGTTTTTCTGGATCACAAAATCCTTGAGTTAAGAGAATCATAACAACACAATTATTCTTATTCATTCCCAACTTTCTTTTGCATTGAGCTTTGCTTTTTCTTTTCTTTTTTTTTTCTTTCTCTTTTTCTTTTTCTTTGCATATTCTTACTTTTTAGCTCTTAGCTCATTGCTTTTTCTTTTTCATGTTTTCCCAACAACCCCAAACTTGAACATTTAACAATACCACACAAGATCTTCTACTTAACTCAAGGTAAAGATTTTCAATCAAGGGTTTCAGTGTATGTTCAAGGCTAAGGGTTCAAAGGATAGAACACAAAGTGTTCTCTTTTAGTGGGCTAACTTTATGAATTTGGCCAATAAAAAGGGTTCCAACAAACGGCCTTGATCACATGATGCAAAACAAGCAATTGATTCAATCATAGAAAACCTGGGCAAAATCATTCATGCTTTCAAAGTAATAGCATTCAATCATACCAAAAACTCTGGAGCTCAAAACCTCACATATAAGCTCATTCACATTTGACATACACATCCTGATTAATTTCACAATCACAATCATAATATCCTGTATTTGTTCACAAAGCTTGTGAATCACCTGTATAAGCATTTTATGTGCACATCTATCTCAACATCAATCAATCACTAATCATCATCAAGCATTACTTATCACACAATCACAGTTAATAGCAAACCATCATAACAAACCAGGTTTCCAATAGAGTACATCAAACCCTAATCTAAAAACAAAAACAAATAAGTTCAGAAAACTTAAACCAACAAAAGCATAAGCATATGATAGCATTCATCCGTAAATGCTATCTCAGCTCCTCATCAATCTGAGTTGTCCTCTGTATCTTCCTCTTCTTGGATCTTATAGTCTTGATTCTTTTTGCCCGATGAGGAGGCCATCCCTGCATCAAACATAATTCACAAAACCAAAAGATACATTGTTAAGCATTAGTAAACCACAATGAAGAAATCAGCCCCTTCAATGATGCTCTCTCCCAACCCCAAACTTAGATGGAAAATTAGTGAGCAAGTGAGTGGAAGGGAGATTTTCTAAAGAGGGATGAGGGAAAAGTTGTAGAGAACCTTTGAAAAGGTATGTAGGAGTGTGTGCAGAGAAGAGTCTGAAAGTATGAGCAAATGCGCAGCTTAGGGTATAAAAATACCCTAATGGGCTCGGGTTCCGCTAAGGGGAACTAAAGCCCATCTGCGAGAGTACCGCTCAGCGGCACTTTTGTGAAGTGCTCTTCTCCTTCTTTTCTTAACCTACGTGCCTCCTAGACATGCCCCTCATTGGTTCCCTGCAATTCAATGTTTAAAATACTTATGCAAACCCTAACTAAAATAAAACAAACAAAAACAATCAATCAACTGGGTTGCCTCCCAGGTAGCGCTTGTTTAACGTCACGAGCCTGACCCAAAATCCACCAACACCCATCAGTAGATGCTTCAAACTTACCAATACCCATCAGTAGGTGCTAAATTTTTTCACCAACACCCATCAGTAGGTGCTTCAAACTTACCAACACCCATCAGTAGGTGCTAAATTTTCTCACAACACCCATCAGTAGGTGTTACAGCTTAGCATCCTTCAGTAGATGCTATCTCAGCAATATAATGTTCAACAGATTTAAAAATTACAAACCAAAGGAAAATTAAAAAGTTCTTAAATCCACTGGGTTGCCTCCCAGCAAGCGCTCTTTTAACGTCATTAGCTTGACCCAATAAAGCTCAAGTTCCTTCTTCATAGTTGATGTTGTCATCCCACCAACTCCTCAGCTGTTTCCTGTGAACTGTTTTGGTCCTTCTAGAATGTGGAGACTCTATCTCTATCATCTCCTTCTCTTTAAAGCCTTTCACAACCCACAACTTGTTTTTGATTATCACAGGTGTACCAAGTTGGGGTCTTCTTTTCTTCCAGTCATCAGGAATTTCTCCTCCTCTTCCAATCTTTTCTTCCTTGTGCACCTGAAACAACAAACAATGGTTACCTGCAACCTTGGGCTTTTCATCTTTATGGCTAGTCATGTGTGCATCTTGAAATGCAGCTTTATAACTAGCTTCTTCCTCCTGTGCTTGCGTCTCATCTTTGAAGACGTCTACAACCACTCTCTCCTCTCTGTCCTGGAGCACCACTATACCTTCATTTACATCAATGATAACTCTGGCCGTTTTCATAAACGGTCTTCCAAGTATGATAGGTATCTTCTCTGTCTCCATCTTCATCACCACAAAGTCTGCCAAGAACTGAAGTTTGCAAACAAACTATAATGTCCTCTGCAATCCCACATGGCTCCTTTGAAGATCCATCGGCCATTACTAGATTAACCTTTACAGGTTTCACTTTAACATTGCCGATTTGCTCCAGTAAAGAGTAAGGTATCAAGTTAACACTTGAACCTAAATCAAGGAGAGTTTTCTTCACCCTTTTCTTCCCTATGGTACAAGGGATAGAAAAACTGCCTGGGTCTGTTGCTTTAGGAGGGAATGGCTCTTTCTTAACAGTTATACACTCCTTTGCTTCCTCATCTCTACGTCTTTTCTTTGTAGAGATGTTTTCATCAGATTTTCTTTGACCGGTCGACTTTTTTGGTTGACTGGTTGACTTTTCTGGTTGACGGGTTGACTTTTTTGGTTTCTGGTTGACTTTTCAGCACTCCAATCATTCGGTACTTCAATTCTTCTTTCAAATCATTCAATTAGCCTACAAAATAAAGGGAATCTTGCACAAAACCATTAAATTCACTTTCAACTCTCTTATTCACAAAACTAAAGCAAAAATATGAGTTCAAGCTAGTTTCTAAGTGTTAAAGGTTGTTTTTGGTATCAATTTTAAGCATAAAAATAACGATTTTTCAACCGTTATCAGGCACATCAATACCATCTCTAGAGGGTTTGCGGGGGGGGGGGGGAATCGTCGTCCTCCGCTCGTAAGTGCCATGTACGAGCCCTCCAGTCCGTGCACTTGGTTGACAAACCACGTCGCACTATGCCGCCCATCACCTTCTCGGACGAGGACTTCCACGCGCTTGACCCCGACCAGGACGACCCAATGGTTATAACCGTCGAGATAGCCCGTTACGAAGTCAGCAAGGTTTTGGTAGACCAGGGAAGCTCGGTCAATATCCTCTATTGGAAAACCTTCCTGTAGATGGACATCTCGAAAGATCTCATTGTCCGCTACGACGAGCAGATCGTGGGATTTGCGGGGGAAAGGGTTGACACTCGAGGGTACGTGGAATTGAGGACGAGGCTGGGGACCGGCCGGTCTAGCGAGGATAAGAGGATCCGGTATTTGTTGGTCAAGGCTAACACCTCGTACAACGTATTGCTCGGGCGGCCATGTTCGGGGTGATCGTATCCACACCCCACCTCACGATGAAGTACCCCTCCGAGAAGGGAACCATATGCACGATCCGGGCGGACCAGAAGACGACCCGGGAGTGCTACGCGGCGGGTTTGAAGTTGCATACCCGACAGGTGAAGCGGTGGGCGGTCGGCTTTGAGGTTGCCATGGCTGACCTCGACCCCCGGACGAATACCGAAGACCGCTTGGAACCAATGGGAGAAACCCAACCTGTCTTGATAGGAAGGGATCCCACTAAGACGACTGTCATTGCCAGGGAGCTGAACCCTGGGATGGAGAAGGAGTTTAGGGCGCTCCTATGGAAGAACAAGGACTTGTTCGCATGGACGGCGGCCGACATGCCGGGAATCCACCCCGCAGTCATGTGCCATAAGCTCTCACTCTTTAAAGACGCCCGTCCGGTTGCTCAGAAGAAGTGAAGGATGGGCGAAGAAAAACGAAGGGTTGTGGAAGAGGAGGTGGGAAAATTAAAAGAAGCTGGCTTTGTTCGAGAGGTCACCTATACTACGTGGTTAGCCAATGTGGTTATGGTGAAGAAAGCTAGTGGAAAATGGTGCATGTGTACCGACTATACCGATTTGAACAAAGCCTGTCCTAAGGATTCTCACCCCCTACCCAGCATAGATGCCTTGGTGTACGGCGCATCCGGACATCGAATGTTAAGTTTCCTGGACGCATACTCCGGGTATAACCTGATACCCATGTACGGGCCAGACATCGAAAAAATGGCGTTCATCACAGAGAAGGCTAACTTGTTACGAAGTAATGTCGTTCGGCTTAAAGAACGCAGGGGCGACATACCAGCGCTTAATGGACCGGATCTTCCGAGAGCAGATAGGCCGGTGCATGGACGTATATATGGACGACATGGTCGTCCGTTCCTCGAACCAAGATGACCACATCAAGGACCTGGAAGAGGTATTTCGCCAAGTGAGGAAGTTCGGCATGCGTTTAAACCCGGCCAAATGTACATTCGGAGTCCCGGGGGATCGAGGCCAATCCAGACAAGTGCGAGGCTATACTGCAAATGCAAAGTCCGGCCACCCTTAAAGAAGTCCAAAGACTTATCGGACGCCTCACCGCCTTATCGCGGTTTATACCTAAATTGGCTGAGAGGGAAAGACCGGTCCTGCGCAAATTAAAGAAAGGGGCCGGTCCAGTATGGGATGATGAGTGCGAACAAGCATTTCAGGATGTTAAAACTATCCTGGTTAACCCGTCGGTCATGAATCGTCCAGTACCAGGAGGGGATCTGCACGTTTTCCTAGGAGTATCGGAGACGGCCATCAGCGCCGTATTGATGCAAGAAAGGCCTCAGCCAAGACTCATTTATTTTGTTAGCCGTACGCTTCTAGACGCCGAAACCCGATATCAACGGGTGGAGAAAGTGGCATTGGCTTTGTTAAATGCATCTCGAAGACTCCGCCCTTACTTCCAAAGTCATCAAGTGGTCGTCAGAACCGACTTCCCCATTTCCAAAATCCTGAGAAAGCCGGACCTGGCCGGACGGATGGTAGCATGGGCGGTGGAACTGTCAGAGTTCGGCTTACGTTACGAACCAAGAGGGACGGTCAGGGGCCAACACTTAGCATGTTTTGCGGCCGAGCTACCCCCTTTCAGCCAGGACGAATGGAACCTGTACGTGGATGGAGCGTCCGGCAGGTCGATCAGCGGAGCCGACATCGTCCTGGAGGGCCCCAATGGATTCTTACTGGACCACTCCCTGATCTTTAAATTTAAAGTCTCCAACAATCAGGCCGAGTACGAAGCCCTGGTGGCCGGCCTCGAATTAACAAAGGACATGGGGGCGAAAAGAATCACTTGCCGCACGGACTCGGAGCTGGTGGTCGGCCAAATGAATGACAACTTCCAAGTTAGAGAGGAGCGACTGCTACAATACTTCCATCGTGCGATGGAACTAGCGAGGACGTTTGACAAGGTCGCTATACAGCACATCCCCAGGGAGCAAAACACAAGGGTCGACCTACTGTCCAAGCTTAGTTCCGGGAGAGAGAAGGGACAGTTGACCACTGTCGTGCGACAAGTTTTGCTTCAGCCCTCAGTGGAGTGTTTGGCGGTGTCCGATGGGGGGAAGGATTGGCGGACGGAGATCAGAGAAATCATGTCTCTCCAAGACGAAGGACGGACGGTAGGACCGAGCGACGCTAAGAAGGTCGCTCGCTACCTTCTGGTGGGGGACGACCTATACCGAAGAGGGTTTTCCTCCCCCCTCCTTAAGTGCTTGGGGGAGGCGGAGGCGCATTATGTTATGGACAAGCTCCATAATGGCATCTGTGGTCTCCATACGGGATGACGAACGCTAAAAGCCCGACTACTAAGATCAGGGTATTACTAGCCAACCATGGAGGCAGATACAAAGACGTTCGTCCAAAAATGCATAAGTTGCCAAGCGCACGCCAACAACACCCACTTGCCTCTGCACACTTTGCAGTCAATTACGTGCCCCTGGCCGTTCGCCCAGTGGGGTATGGACATTGTAGGACCGTTCCCCGTTGGCCGAGCCCAGAAGAAGTTCCTCCTAGTGGCGGTGGATTACTTCACCAAGTGGGTAGAAGCCGAGCCTTTGGCAACCATCACGGCCGCCCAGGTCCATAAGTTTTGCTGGAAGTTGATATGCCGCTTCGGCCTCCCTCGCTCCATCATCACAGATAACGGCCGGCAGTTCATCGACAAAAAACTTGCCGAATTCTTTAAAGGGTTGGGGATCAAACACATCACCAGCTCAGTAGAACACCCTCAAACGAACGGACAAGCTGAAGCGATGAATAAAACCGTGGTCGCTGAGCTGAAGCGACGGTTAGGAGAAAGGAAGGGAGCGTGGGTTGACGAGCTACCCGAAGTCCTGTGGGCCTATCGATGTACGCTGATGAGTCAATATTTTGTTCACTTCACTTAGTTTAATGTGCTGTAATTAATCAGGGAATTGTGCATAATTGTCCAGTATTTTCCCATTTTACTGAATTGAGCTTAATCCGATCAGAAATTCTTATTTTAGTTAATTTGAATTATCTGAGACTAATTATTTACATTATTGAGTGTAGGGAAAATTCTGTAAATATGTTAGGACATTTGGAAGAAAATTCATTCACACACTGTGTTTGGAAGAAGCTGCATTGGAGTGATTTAATATTGTGTTAATCTGTGATGAAATATTTTTTCTTGAATTTGTAGAAGCAAAAATGGCTTGGCAAAATACACCACACGGCCTAGGACCCATTAGAAATTCTATTTTGCAAAGTTTTATTTTAAGTTTATATTTTGTAATGTGGTGTTAATTTTTGTAGTGAGATTGCTACAACAAAATAAAAACTCACGGCCAATTCATGATGCCTATTCATTCTTTGCCAAATGATGAAGGATAATGGAGGGGACCACATTGGAAGGCAACTCTCGGTTTTCTTGGGCAAGCACCAAAATACATAGAATGGGAAATCGTTTTATAAGATGACAAAGGAAATCATGGGGCCACCACTGTTTTTGTTCAGAGCATTTAGTTGATGGCTTGGCAAAACACATGATTGTATGTGCACGGTCCAAATCAAATTGAAAAGCATGACACATTGAATGGAGGGCCACACGTGAATGGAGCCACCATTTTTACTGATGTTTCATTCAAAGGGAAAGAAGATAAGAGTGGTGTCACAAGTTAAGCAGCTCACGGTTTTGGATACACACGGCCCTCATTAAAAATTCATTTTCTAAAGTACCACCAAAGCACATGGAATAAGAGAAGGGGACCACTTGGTTGAAAGCTCACGGGATTCCAAATTGCTAAGCATCTCACATCCAAAATGGAAATGTTGTCACGATTGGAAGCAAAGTTCACGGCTGTTGCACCAACACTTTTCACGGTGCAGCAAAAAGAAGCCAACACAAGGTCTTGGCTGGAACGGTGGCAGCAGCTGGGAAGGAAAGCATGTTCACGGGAGTGAAGGATTGGTCCAGGAGCAAGAAGGTAGCAGCAGAGAAGCATGCCACGGCCCATAACAGCAAGTGATCTTCATTTTGAAGAGAAACACAATGGATGGCTGCATGCAGACATCAACACAGTTCACGGAAGCAGCAGTTTTGAAGCCCATGGCTGCACTATGAGCATGGAAAATCAATGAAGGAGTAGCTTTGGTGAGCACATGAGAGCAAGGAGCTGGAAAAAGAAGCCAACACTTCACCGAGAGCAGCTTGGAGACTCCAATCCAGCCACCACAGGAGAAAGAAACAGCAGTAAGCAACTTCCGTCCGCGCCCTCCACCAACTCAATCTCCACCAGCAGAAGCAGCAGCCACACGCAGTGCAACAACCTTCACCAATCAATCCAGCAGCTCTTCACGTCCACGTTCACTCCACAACAGCAGCTTGGAGAGCTTCACGGTCCAGCAGTGCTGCCACCACACGCCCACCATCTTCACTCTCAGTCCATCATCATCCTGCAAAGCTTCATCACCACCATCCAACAGAGAGAGGAGACCACGGCAGCAAACTATTTCCGTGAAGAAATGAAGAAGTGTGTGGCAACAAATTGAAGAATAAGACAAGTGAAGGTCCCACCGTTTTGCTCATTTTGGAAAAGTCAGGAAGCTAAACAAAAACAAAACTGAAAGATCACGGGCTGACAAAACCCAAATTGCTGAATTGAAGGAGGATTTCCATAGAGTGGCTATAAATGGCAGCAGCATCAGAGATTTGAGATGAGATTTTAGAGTAGAATTTTAGGAGTAGTTTAGGACAGCCATGGAAGAGGCGAGAGCCTCTTCCTCTTTCTCTTCCGTTTTCTGAGTTTCCATGTCAAACAGTGCAAAAATGTAGTTTTATTTCTCAAGCAGTATAAGTTTGTCATGCTCATTTAATTTTTACGTGTTCAAGAATTTTATTTTCAAGTGTTGAAAGTTTGGGTGAATTTCATTTCCAGTTCAGTACTTTTAATTTTATTGTCTCTTTTATTTTTACCGTTTAATATTTTCTAAAACGTTAAAATTCTGTCAATGTATTTTTCTGGACATCTTCTTTTCAGACGTTGTTTTTACCGTTTATTTTTATGGATACCTTTGGTAAATTTTAATTACAATGTTTTTACCGTTTCTGCATAATTACTGTTCTATTTTTACTGTCTTTCATTGTTCAGTTTTTATTGTCTTTTAAATTTATTTCAGTATTTTCAATTTTTGTTGTCTTATTTAATTTCCAGTTCCTTTTTTATTTTTCCGCACAATCACAAAAACATCCACAACCCCCCCCACTTCGTGTATAAAATCTGAGACTGAACCGACACAAATTGGTCCTTGAGAGACGACCTAGGAGTCACTTCCTAGTAACTATACTGCATATTTTCGTGCAAACAATTTTTGTGAGCGGTGCGACCCGTTCGTCAAAAATGGCGCCGTTGCCGGGGACCAATGGAGGTTTGGTTTTAGATTTTTGTTGTATAAAGTTTTGTTCTGTTAATATGTTTGTTTTGTGTGTTTTGTCTTGTATATTTTTGCAGGCGATAACGACACCTTCAACAAATTTTGGCGGCGTTGTCACTTCAGTTCCAGGTTTTTCGTTTTAGATTTTTGCTGTGTTTTTCGATTATGTTGTGTTAATATATGTTTTGTCTTTTATATTTTATTGTGCTGTGTTCTATATTTAGTTGCTATATTTAAAAAAAAAATTAATTAAAAATTTTTACTATTGATGTTCTGTCTTGTGTGTGCTTGTAGCATGTATAAATGTGTTTTGTTTTATCTGATTCGTAATTTTTAGTTTTTAGTTTTTACTTTTTATTTTTCCATGTCTACCTATTTTAATGTCGTGAATAATGCTTATTCTGCCAATGTCTGTGATTATGATTCTTATTCTGCATATTACTTTGATTTTAAATCTGCTGATTTTTATGATGAGAACAATATGTTCCATCATCCAATTTCTGAGAGCTCTCTTTGGGAGCCAGTTCCACAATATGAGAGTCAGCAGTATGATTCTCCTATTCAAATAACTCCTCAGCCTTCTACTTCTGAACCTACATTAAAGGAGTTACTAGAGCAGATGACAATGCAGAACATTCAGTTTCAGAAAGGGAACATGCAGTTCAAGCAAGAGAGCATGGAGTTCCAGCAGGAAACTCAAGCTGCCATGCATAATCTGAGTGATCAGATTAAGCAGATGGCCACTCTTGTACCTGAGGAGACTGATGAAAATTTTGGGGACCCGGCAGAAGTAAGCAGTAATCCTGAACCAGGTAGACCACCTTCATCTTCCCACACTCTAGAAATCTTCAAGGAAGAGGAGGTAAGCATACCACAATTTAATTATTATGTTGATTGTGATGATGATCGGTATGCTAATGACTATATTCTTGCTGAGTCTGGTTTTAATTTTTCCTCTGTGCATGATGAGAACCGCTTTTTACTATCACATTCGAATGGTTATTCTTCATGCACTGAACATGAATCTGAGTCTATGATTAATATTGCATGCAATTTAGAAATTGATTCATGTTATGAGGATTTATCTAAGGCTCAGTATGACGAATTGGGATGGGGTGTTATACCTCTGCATGAAATTTCTGCAGTGCCACATTGCACTAACCATGTTGCAGGAGGTACGTATAAATTTGATCAACATAGACCCACAGTGGAAAACAAAGGTGCTGACACTGATAGTTTGAAGATCAACAGGCACCTACTGAATCCGCTCAGTAACAATATTTGTGGTTTAGATCCGGCGGTGGAGGACATTTCACTGCTTGATCAAATCTGGAGGATGAAGCAGTTCGTCCTCAACAATTTCATGTTGGATCCTGAAGAGAAGAACATCTCCCTACAAATCCAAAATTGGCAACTGCCACCCTGACCAGGGGAGTTTTCTTTTTCTTTCTTCCCCGTTTTCCTACTTTTATTGCATTTGTCCTTTATCTGTTTAGTGTTTTAATTGATGATCTTATGCTTAGAACACGTTTAGGACAGTGTAATTTAAGTATGGTCTCGGGAAGATTCTGAATTTTGTTTTCTTTTATGTTTATTTTTCCTTTTATTTTTCTTTATTAGTTTTCCAGTTATTATTTTTAAAAAAAAAAAAAATATTTATTTGTGATAATTTTTTTTAAGTGTGCAAAAATTTTTCTTTTCAAATTTTATTGTTATGAGATATACATATATTTATTTTTCATATATTTAAAAAAAAATGTGTTTTATGTTTTATTTTGCTTCGTGATTTTTAGTGTTTTTACTTAAAATAAAAAATAAAAAAAAAATCAAAAAATCAAAAAAATTAAAAATTGTTTTGCGTAGTCCTTGATTTTATTTCGACCCTCAGTTTCTTACCAATATTTCATTAAAACTTTTCACTTCAGATCTCATTTATTTTCCTTATTTTCCTTCACTGTAAATACAATTTCTTAGTTGTTTTCATACAGATCTTTGATTGCAAATTTTTAGACTAAGAAAATATTTCATTCATAATAGCAAAATTACAGTAATGGAAAATAGGAGCTTGAACAGATCTGAATATAAAGATGCAGTAGATATATATGAAAATAAAAGATGTTCGGGGGTCGATCTTTAGTGATCGTTAATATTACAAACCAAATAAAAAAAAACAACATAAAAAAATTAAAAACATAAAAAACATAAGTGTTCACAGTCCTCATTAATATTCTGGCCACACTCGGCCAACAAAAACATAAAAAAAAAAAAAAAACATAAAACATTAATAATGAAAGAATTCACGAGCTGGTTGTGGTGGTCTAAGGGAGAGCTCCGTTGAGGGAGCTCTGGTTCGAAAAGTCACGAGCGGAGGCTTTGGTGGAGGAATTTCTCGTTCATTTCTGTCGTCATCGATAATGATCGGAACTGGAAACAAATCCAGCAGCCTCGGTGCCCTCATTATCACCCAGTTGTTTTCTTTCAAACAAAAAAAAATAAAAAAATAAAAAAATAAAAAATAAAAAACTTGTGTTAATAATTGAAGAGGAAAGAAAAAAAAAATCAATCAATAAAAATTGAGGTGTGATCAGGGTCTTACCGTACATATATAGCGGCAGTTGTGAAAAGAGAGTGCCAGTGGGGTCTATCTCCGCTTGCCAGCGCCTGACCCGATTGCCATGGTTGTTAAACCAGCAGTGCACGTTATATTCGGTGGCATCTGCGAAGGTCCTTAGTCGAGACGCGATCTCGACGACTTGCGCTCGGCTTGGGTGTGTGACCCCATAGTTGTAGATGTTGGTCATCATCTTGATCTGATCATCTGTAGGACGCCATCGCTGACTAGTGTATCTCTCTGATTCCATCTCACTCGTCATCATTCCTCTTGAAATATTCTAAAACTTAATAAAAAAAATATAAAAATAAAAAGAACAAAAACATAAAAAAAGAAAAAAATAAACATAAAAAAATAATAAAAAGAACTAAAAAAAAGAAGCATAAAAAAAATTAGATTAGTTCTCTGTTTTCTTTATTTGTTCTTGTTTCCTTTTAGATTTATTTTGTCCAGTCTGTATTTGATGTTTCAGTGTCTGGTCTCAGATCTGTTTCACGGTCCTTGCAAAAGGGTCCTAAACGGATCTATGTCCAGTTGTCCGGTTGTTCTTGTCCATATTGTTCTTATATATTATGTTTATGTGTTTATTTATTTTTAAGTGGGGTACGTGGCGTTGTTCTACCCGATTGTCTCTACAATACCTTCAATCGAAGGGAGATTAACGTCTGGTTTCCAGCCGATATACCCCTTAAGTTTTTAGACAGTTGTGATTTATGTGTTTAAGTGTTTTCAGTTTCAAAAAAATAAAAATAAAAAAATGGAAAAGAGGGAGAGCATGCAAGAGATCAAAGCAGAAAGAAGATGGAAAGCAGTAAAGAGAGCAGGGCAGAGATGAAAAATAAAGGAAATACTGAAAGGGAAAGACTGGAAAGCAGAGAAAGGAAAAGAAAGCAGTGAAAGATCTGGAAACTTAAGCAGAAAAAGAAGAAATAGAGATCCAAGGTGCAGAGAACTTACCTGGGGAAGTAGGCTTGCAGAGGCTCCTCGCGGATCTCACTCAGACTCTTCAGTTGGCACAGTGGCAGAGGCTCCTTGCAGGGCTCGTACACCTTCAGAGCACGCGGACGCGGGGGGGAGAGGCTCCCTGCAGAGATCCAGACGCTGAGAGAGAGGAGAGAGCAGAGAGAGTAGAGAGAGAGAGGAGAGCGAGGAGAGCGAAGAGAGGACTAGAGAGAGAGACTAGGTCAGGAAATGGCGCTGGACGCGGAGGAGTGCCTCATTTATAGCCAGATTTCTTTCCACTGTAGCAACAGTTCCGGTCTTTGCCACCGAGACTGTTGTCACAGTACCGGTCTCCTTTTTCAATTAAAAAAAATAAAAAAAAATAAAATAAAATAAAAAAAAAAATATTAGCATCTACTGATGGGTGCTAGGTGATTTAGACATCTGCTGATGGGTGTCACTGAAAACATCTACTGATGGATGTTACTGAAAATTTCTTCCCATTTTTCCTAACTTTTTATTGCACTTGTCTATATTATTTGACTGCTCTGAAATTGTTAATCTGATGATTGTAACACACTGAGGACATTGTGTGATTTAAGTGTGGTCTACTGGGGAGAAATTTTGATTTTCTGTTAGTTTCTGTTAAGTTTGTATTTTGTGTGTTAAATTTTTTGTTTTTGAGTGTTAAATTTTTTCTGTTTTAAGTGGTTTTTAGAGTGTTTTGTGTGCAATAAATTTTACATTTTTCTCTTGATTTCTGGAGTTTGTCTAAGTTGTAGAATTTTCCTTCACTTACTTAATACTTATGGTTTGAAATCCTTGCTTTTCTCTGCCTGGAAAGATGATTATACGTTTGAGAGGTTGATTTGATTGTGACAAACACCCTGAGTGAGATTTGAGCCACTTAATTTTCTTTCTTGTGTGTAATATGTATCTTGATTGCTTGCACATATGCCTTGGCTTGATTCTTTTTGATAAATCTTGATGGATATGCATGTTTAGAAGTAATAAAGGCAATTTTATTTCTTGAGCCTCGTTAGCCAAATAAGCCTACCTTGTTATTATCCTTTGATACCCCTTTTGAGCTTATACTGTATTCATTTCTTTGTTTTAAAGCTCATACACTGACCCTAAGTGAAAAACCATGATTACCTAAACCTTAGGGAAGTCTGGAGTTATAGAAGTGTTTTGTGAAAAAGTGTGGTCTCCTTGGGAATTCTGATAAATTGGCTAGTTGGTTCCTCATCATGTTTTGGAAGTATGATTTATATCCTGTTGTGTGATAAAGAGAGAAAAGAAAAGAGACAGGATGAAAAAAAAATTGATGAGAAAAAGAGAATATATTGAAAAATAATCCTGTGAATAATGGAGTCGAGAAGAGGATTGAATTAGAGGTTTGGGTGAGATTACACTGTGTTTACACTTTTTCCCCATTGCTCCTCTATTTCTTCTGAGCTGTAGCTACTTATCTATATTTTATCCTCCCCTGTCCTTGGCCCCATTACAACCCAGAAAAGACCTTTTGATCTGAATATGCATATGTTTTAAGTATTGATAATTAGATACTTGCCAAGTCTGCTTATGTTTGCTTTCTTGAGTGCATTGAGTGACATTGATTTACCTTAAACACTTGAGAGAAACACTATAGTGCATCTGTGAGGTTTTGTTATTTTTGAATCACCTCTTGAGCTGATTAATCATTTTCCGTGTTTTGAATTGCTTGGAAGATTTCTGTAAGTATCTGCTTTATTTGATTTGTGTTGGATAATTTCTATTTCTTTTCTATGTCCAGACGTTTTGAGAACTGTGTAAATTCTGTTTACTTTCTTGTGAGTCTTTATTTTTCTGTCTGCTGAGTCTGTGTTACTCCTTTGGTGTCCTATGAACTATTCCCTGATTTGCGTCTTGATTTTGCCCAGGAGTGCAAAAGACTAAGTGTGGTCTATTTTGATGAGTCAATATTTTGTTCACTTCACTTAGTTTAATGTGCTGTAATTAATCAGGGAATTGTGCATAATTGTCCAGTATTTTCCCATTTTACTGAATTGAGCTTAATCCGATCAGAAATTCTTATTTTAGTTAATTTGAATTATCTGAGACTAATTATTTACATTATTGAGTGTAGGGAAAATTCTGTAAATATGTTAGGACATTTGGAAGAAAATTCATTCACACACTGTGTTTGGAAGAAGCTGCATTGGAGTGATTTAATATTGTGTTAATCTGTGATGAAATATTTTTTCTTGAATTTGTAGAAGCAAAAATGGCTTGGCAAAATACACCACACGGCCTAGGACCCATTAGAAATTCTATTTTGCAAAGTTTTATTTTAAGTTTATATTTTGTAATGTGGTGTTAATTTTTGTAGTGAGATTGCTACAACAAAATAAAAACTCACGGCCAATTCATGATGCCTATTCATTCTTTGCCAAATGATGAAGGATAATGGAGGGGACCACATTGGAAGGCAACTCTCGGTTTTCTTGGGCAAGCACCAAAATACATAGAATGGGAAATCTTTTTATAAGATGACAAAGGAAATCATGGGGCCACCACTGTTTTTGTTCAGAGCATTTAGTTGATGGCTTGGCAAAACACATGATTGTATGTGCACGGTCCAAATCAAATTGAAAAGCATGACACATTGAATGGAGGGCCACACGTGAATGGAGCCACCATTTTTACTGATGTTTCATTCAAAGGGAAAGAAGATAAGAGTGGTGTCACAAGTTAAGCAGCTCACGGTTTTGGATACACACGGCCCTCATTAAAAATTCATTTTCTAAAGTACCACCAAAGCACATGGAATAAGAGAAGGGGACCACTTGGTTGAAAGCTCACGGGATTCCAAATTGCTAAGCATCTCACATCCAAAATGGAAATGTTGTCACGATTGGAAGCAAAGTTCACGGCTGTTGCACCAACACTTTTCACGGTGCAGCAAAAAGAAGCCAACACAAGGTCTTGGCTGGAACGGTGGCAGCAGCTGGGAAGGAAAGCATGTTCACGGGAGTGAAGGATTGGTCCAGGAGAAAGAAGGTAGCAACAGAGAAGCATGCCACGGCCCATAACAGCAAGTGATCTTCATTTTGAAGAGAAACACAATGGATGGCTGCATGCAGACATCAACACAGTTCACGGAAGCAGCAGTTTTGAAGCCCATGGCTGCACTATGAGCATGGAAAATCAATGAAGGAGTAGCTTTGGTGAGCACATGAGAGCAAGGAGCTGGAAAAAGAAGCCAACACTTCACCGAGAGCAGCTTGGAGACTCCAATCCAGCCACCACAGGAGAAAGAAACAGCAGTAAGCAACTTCCGTCCGCGCCCTCCACCAACTCAATCTCCACCAGCAGAAGCAGCAGCCACACGCAGTGCAACAACCTTCACCAATCAATCCAGCAGCTCTTCACGTCCACGTTCACTCCACAACAGCAGCTTGGAGAGCTTCACGGTCCAGCAGTGCTGCCACCACACGCCCACCATCTTCACTCTCAGTCCATCATCATCCTGCAAAGCTTCATCACCACCATCCAACAGAGAGAGGAGACCACGGCAGCAAACTATTTCCGTGAAGAAATGAAGAAGTGTGTGGCAACAAATTGAAGAATAAGACAAGTGAAGGTCCCACCGTTTTGCTCATTTTGGAAAAGTCAGGAAGCTAAACAAAAACAAAACTGAAAGATCACGGGCTGACAAAACCCAAATTGCTGAATTGAAGGAGGATTTCCATAGAGTGGCTATAAATGGCAGCAACATCAGAGATTTGAGATGAGATTTTAGAGTAGAATTTTAGGAGTAGTTTAGGACAGCCATGGAAGAGGCGAGAGCCTCTTCCTCTTTCTCTTCCGTTTTCTGAGTTTCCATGTCAAACAGTGCAAAAATGTAGTTTTATTTCTCAAGCAGTATAAGTTTGTGATGAGTCAATATTTTATTGATTTCACTTAGTTTATTGTACCGAATTTAATCAAGGAATTGTGCTTGAATGTACAGTATTATCCTATTTTTCCTAATTGTGCTAAATTTGATCGGAAATTCTTATTTTAACTAATTTGAATTATCTGAGATAATTATTTTACAAGGAAAATTTGGAGATACAATTTGGGACATTTGAAGGTTAAATGAGAATTGGCAATTGAGCCCAATGTATTTCAGCCATTTCAGTTTTCGCTGGTTGCTGCGTGAATTTTGTGTCAGCTTGTTTGTTCTCGTTTGAGTTCAATTCTTATCCTTTTTCCATGCAATTTTTTTTCATAGTTTCGTCTAGATGTCTATTTTCACGTATAGCTTTTCGTTTGTTAAAATTCGTTTTGTTCTGTTCCCAGTATTTTTTTTACTCTCCTATGTCAGTCCAGTAATTACTGTTTTGAGTGTTCTAAAATGTTTGCATTGTTTGCTTGATGTTTAGTACTTGTGGTGGCTGAAATTGATCATTGGACAGTGCTAAGACTCTCCACAGAGTGTTCACAAGAAGGAGAGCTCAATGGATTTTGCAATGATTTATTCTAAGCAAAGCTTGCAACCCACATACACATCACACGGCCATTGGTTGGAATTTTCTTTGAGAAGTAAATCAATTGGCCACCAAGCAAAGGAAGCTCACGTCCAAGACCTCTAAAATCAAATGCTAAATTCTATTTGGATTGGTATTATGCAGGTTGCACGGCCCCATATCAACAATTTAATTTGGCATATATGTTTGGAAAAGGGCCACCACTCATTCACGGTTTTCACTTGATAATGTGCCAAAATTCATAACCTTGGGAGACAATGATCACGTGAAAGAGAATTCACATTCTATTTAACAAATAAAGAAAGATGGAGGGGACCACAAGGAAAGAAGTTTACGATTCTTGGAGGAAAAAAAAGAGAGAATCTCTTTTAAAGTAAAGCATATGCGTTTTTGACTTGGCATGGGTGAAGATTAAAGAATGAATTTATGGAAACGCAAAACTCAACAATTGGAAAGAAAGGGGCGCTGAATTGTCAGAAGAGAGTGGCCACCTTTGTCACTTTTGTTTTTCATTGTTTTGGAGATATGAGAATGCGGTTTCAAAGAGGGAGAGGCCGCGAGTTTGAGGGGGAGGCCGTGAGAGTCCAGCTAATCCAGCACCTTCACGATCCATAAAAGAGGGAGTTGTTGCTGCCACTTCCAGGAGGTGTTCACGGGAAGAGAATGGAATAGTGAAAAGAGCCATGGTTGGAAGGAAACTCACGAGAATTTTAGCTGGGAAGCAAGGAAGCAAACAGATACAAGAATGAAGGGACCCATCCTAATTCTTTTGCAATTGTTGAAATGAAGGAGAAGTCACGGGAGGATGAGTTTTCTCTATAAAATGGAATGGGCAGCAGAGGAGATAATTTATTAGATTTTAGTAGAGGATTTTAGGAATCAGTAGTTTAGGACAGCCATGGAAGAGGCTCTCGCCTCTTCCTCTTTCTTTTTCCATTCTCGGTTTTCCATTTGAATGCAACATGTTCTGAAGGTTGTAGTGTGTTATTGTAATTTTTATTTTCACTGTCCAGGAATTTAATTTCAAGTGTTGAATCTTTGCTAAATTTGATTTCCAATTAAATGCTTTTAATTTTATTGTGTCTTTATTTTACCTTTTAATATTTTTCTCCACTGTTAAATTCTGTCATTATGTTTTACTGGTAATTTATTAAGAGTCGTTTTTACGGTTTATTTTTACTGGAACTATTGGTAAATTTTAATTACAGTGTTGTTTTGTCTTCCGCATATTTATTGTTACATGTTTTAATTTCGAATACTGTGTAATTTTCCGTTTTGTATTTTTACCGTCTTTTACCGTTCAGTTTTTACCGTGATTAAAATTTATTTCAACATTTTTAATTTTGTTTTATTCAATTACCAGTTGCAATTTAATTTTCCACACCAAAACCAAAATCACAAACCCCCCCCCCACTTCGTGATAAATCTAAGACCGAACCACATAAAAATTGGTCCTTGAGAGACGACCTAGGAGTCAAATCCTAGTTATACTGCATTAATTTCTGTGCACATCAAATTTGTATGACCGCGACAGTCGTAGCAGTTTGTCATGCTCATTTAATTTTTACGTGTTCAAGAATTTTATTTTCAAGTGTTGAAAGTTTGGGTGAATTTCATTTCCAGTTCAGTACTTTTAATTTTATTGTCTCTTTTATTTTTACCGTTTAATATTTTCTAAAACGTTAAAATTCTGTCAATGTATTTTTCTGGACATCTTCTTTTCAGACGTTGTTTTTACCGTTTATTTTTATGGATACCTTTGGTAAATTTTAATTACAATGTTTTTACCGTTTCTGCATAATTACTGTTCTATTTTTACTGTCTTTCATTGTTCAGTTTTTATTGTCTTTTAAATTTATTTCAGTATTTTCAATTTTTGTTGTCTTATTTAATTTCCAGTTCCTTTTTTATTTTTCCGCACAATCACAAAAACATCCACAACCCCCCCCCACTTCGTGTATAAAATCTGAGACTGAACCGACACAAATTGGTCCTTGAGAGACGACCTAGGAGTCACTTCCTAGTAACTATACTGCATATTTTCGTGCAAACAATTTTTGTGAGCGGTGCGACCCGTTCGTCATACGCCTCACGAGACCACCGGGGAAACCCCCTTTAACTTAACCTATGGCACTGATGCCATGTTGCCGGTCGAACTAGGAGATCCGTCATTGAGGCGACAGGTTGAAGACCTGTAGATAAACGAGCAAGAGCTGAGAATCGAACTAGATTCCCTGAACGAACGGCGAGATCGAGCGGCCTTGAGGGCCGAGGCATGCAAGCGCATGGTTGAGAGAAAATACAACTCCAAGGTCCGGCCGAGGAGCTTCCAGGAGGGGGACCTAGTATGGAGAAAAGCTGGGGAAGCTCGCCGAAACCCAGCACATGGGAAACTTGCTGCTAAATGGGAGGGGCCGTTCCGAATAGTTGAAGCGCTAGGAAATGGGGCGTACAGGTTGCAACGACCGGACGGACATCCAATCCCCAATACTTGGAACGCCACACATGTAAAATTTTATTTTAGTTAATTTTCATGATTAAACGATCTACGTACTGTTGTTTTCGATAAATAAATGACAGGATGTCCATCTTTCATACACGTATGTGACCACAGTATAAAGACCAAGTTGGCAAAAAAAGCGTTCCACCGAGAACCACTCTCAACTTGGTCGGGCTATGAACGAGGAACCGTCCGCCCCATAAAGACCAAGTTGGCGAAAAGAGCGTTCCACCGAGAACCACTCTCAACTTGGTCGGGCTATGAACGAGGAACCGTCCGCCCTATAAAGACCAAGTTGGCGAAAAGAGTGTTCCACCGAGAACCACTCTCAACTTGGTCAGGGGAGGGCGTTGATAGTATGCACGGCCTCTAAGTCGGATGGAGTCAACGATCCCACAAAAGACGCCTTTATTCGCCGGGGGTCCCTCGTCCAGTAAAAAGGGAACAATGGGTTCCCATTGCTATCATGAAACTCATGACGGCCGGCTTTGTCAATTATTATTTTGAAGTAATGCTGCTTGAAGTTCTTGAATGAATCAGAAAACGGGCGGAACAACGCCCTCTCCCTAACTGAAGTAAAGGATACCCATCCGCCGGTGGGAGACAGACGGACTTCAAAATAGTGAAAGAAGACTGGAATAGTGGGGGTGACTCCCACGGCCAAACACATAGCCAAAAACGCTTGCACGGCCGCCCAGGAGTTAGGATGCAGTTGCGCGAGAGCCACGTTAACCTCCCGGAGGACAGCCATTTGGAACTTTGTAAAAGGCACCCGAATAAGGAGATGGGTAAAGAAGGTCACGTACACATAGAAGAAGTCGTCCGGGCTTGACCTCTTCCCATAGTAGACCCTTTCGTTTCTCACACTGACTCCCGCCCGAATTAATCTGAAATCTTCTATATCCCGGACGATATGGGTACGGCGGACCCTCCGCTCCAAATCCTTGCGAAAAGGGTATGCGGAAGCATACAGGCTGGGAACGTAGGGAGCCCACTTGGACACCACTACCCCCTGACCGTCCGGCTCGAAAGGAGACCCGTCCACACAGATACCGCCTTGAAGCAATAACATAGGCACGCCATGGAATACCCGATCGTCCACGGTGACCGACGCCTCCAGATCCGTCCCAAAAGACCCAACAACCTCATCCAAGAAGTGAGAAGAAACCGAACTGAGAGAATCGCCACCACTCCTTGCCGCCCCTCCCCGGACTCCGTCCGACAACTCAGAACCTGACTTGATAGAGATAACGGCCATTTATTACCTGAGGGAAAAAGAATTTCAAATCTTGAATGACGGAGACAAGTGAAAATGACAACGTTCTCATCCCCTATTTATAGAAAAATTTAGTAACCGTTGGATGCATCCGCGCCGTTCAAATTCAGCACGACCAACGCTCCAGATACGAAGACGCTTCCCCTTCCGCCAGTAGGGAGGTACCACGTGTTTTTCCTGCCAAAAGTCCAAATTCAAAGCCCACTGGATACAGCCCAATCGCGGACTACTAGCCCAACCCACGGCACACTTGAAATCCTAAGTCCACTACGTGAACTAGGACTTAGGGGGCTTGTGTACCAGCAAGGGCCGGGCGCCGTACGGAAGGACGCCACGTCATCAAAGTCGTAAATGGACCGTCCGCCCATCTTTAGGGCCCAAGTCATCGAAGCGGTAAATGAACCGTCCGCCCATTCCAGCGTCCACGTCATAGAACCAGTGAATGACCGTCCGCCCATCCCAACACTTGAAACCTGGGAAATTACCTCGCCATTGACTAATGTGGAGGATTGAACACGACAGGGCGGACGCCCATGTCGCATGGGATAATTAACATGTCCCAAGGCCGGCCGCCCAAAGAATAAATCCCGTGACGACGGCCAGCCACGCCACTGATCATCTTAGCTTAAGGTAAATCAACTTGGTTTAAGGTAAGTAGAGATTAGAAGCTATTGGGCTGTTTGGGTCGTGATTAACTTTTCACTAATCCCAAGCCCATAGCGAAAACTATAAATACAAGTTCAGGGTGAGTGGTAGATAGGTTACATTGAATGCACATTTATTGCTATTCCTGAGAAAAAGCCATTGCTCTGAAACTGACTTTGGCATCGGAGAATCTTTTGCAGGTCTCCACCCCTCAGGATCGAAAAGGAAACTAAAGACTTGAAGAGAAAATACTAGCTACAGGAGCAGGACCGTAAGAGAACTTGGAGATTTGAGATAACACAGCCCTACACATTCGAAACAAATATTAATTTCATATGCTAGATCACATGTAAGATATTTCATATGTTGTGTTAGTTTAGAACAAGGCATGTATTTATAAAAAACTTTATTAATTTTTTGTTAAGATAATATTATTTAAGGAATTTTGTTTTGAAGTTTAACATAAACAAAATAATGCTTAAATATTTAGGACAAATAATTAAGAGTGTCTAAACTACTGAAGTTTTGTAAGATTTTAAAATCTCTTTGTTGTTTTAGATTTAGAAGTGAATTCAAACACTTGTAAAGTTTAACTTAGTGTAGTTAGATGTTCTAATGTGTTGAACTAGTGTTGATGTCAAGAGTTGTGAAACTTGTCTAACCAGTTTGGTTAATTTGTTTACTAGGAGTGGTTAAACTCATTTTTACTGGAACCCTTTAAAGGTTTATAAGGGAGAACTGGACGTAGCTCAAGTTGAAGCAAACCAATATAAAATCAAAGTGTGCTTTATTGCTTTTGCTTTTAAACAAGTTTTTCATTCAACGTTTTTCATAAACCTAAGTGTTTAACTACTATTATAGACCATCTAACCCTTGCAAAGTAATATTAAACACTATTCAACCCAATTTCTAGTATTTTTTTTTTTGTGTTTTAGTTCTAACCAAATAAATTTCTACAATAAAAATACTATTATAAGTTTTCAGTTTATTTGTTCTCTTTATACATTTTTACTATATTATGATTTTATTGTAATTTTTTTACAAATGATTTAATTAGTTGGGTAAATTTTATGAAATATACTAAATGAATATTTATAGAGGACATCCATATAAACAAGTAATTTAATTACTTGTTTGTTGATACGATGTAACTATTATAATAAATAATTTGAAGATATATGGTATGTATTAATCATTGTTATGAATTTTATTTAAATATTAGTTTTGAACTCTTCGTCGCGGCCACCATCAACGATTTACAAACCGTTGTGCCCTCCTCCACTGTCACAATTGTCCATTGCTGCAACGGTCGCTGAAGGCGCCACCATCGATTGGGATTGTCGTCGACATCACCATGTTTAAGGCTACCCTTCTCAACCTCTTCTTCCCCAAAACTTATAATGCAGACAAATAATTTGGGGAAGACGAAGGTCACCAAAAATAGATGATAAAACTATTTGATGAATCCAAGATTACTCTTATGTAATCGATTATTTATATAAAAAAACTAGATTTCTAATCTATTTTAGGCTTGATTAACCCATCATTAATGGATTCAAACATCTACCACTAACATGTTAAAGATATAAACATTTGTTATGCCATTTTGTTGTGCAAGAAACCATTGTTAATCATTTATCCATTCATCATACAAAACTAAGATATAAAGAAAGTTAAGCTCTCCTTATCAACAATCGCCATCTTTTTTATGATGACCAACAAAAAACTATGTTTTCTATTCACTCTACCTCTTTGGACATTAACAAAAAATGGAAAAACAATCAAGTATAATGGAATACACATGTGTTGAACATCAAATCAACTTACAAACCGATGAAGTATGTGATGCTCCCCTATAACTATAAAAAAGAGTTAAAGCACTATAGAATAGTGTGAGAAATTTTATGAAGTATGCTAGGATAAGGAACAACGCAAAATTATTATTCCAAATTCATGTATTAGAGTAATTTGACATGTATCATACCAGAATTTGCTTAAGACAATAATGATAATACCATGATATCAAATGCTAAGTATGTCAACAAGCCCAATTTTGGTCAACATTGGGCCTTGGCTCTTTGTTGACTTTAGTGGTCAAAACTCTATTATACTTGGCCCAAAATAAATTCTATACTACTAGTCCCATAATACAAAACCCAAATAAATCCTAGACTACTTGGCCCAAAATACAAGGCCCAAAATTATTCTTACTCTAAAAGTTTCATGATGACCCAAGATGGCCCAAAAGATAGAGTCTAAGCCCATCTTCAACAAATTACTTCAACTCTTTTTGAAAGTGCTTGACAATGGCTAGGGGGTATGCCATCAATTGGTCACCCACATGATGATGGCATATTCCTTAGCCATGACCAAACACTTTCAAGAAGAGTTGAAGTCATCTATGCAAGATAGGCCTAGACTCTCTCTTTTTTGGCCATCGTGGGCTATCATGAAGCTCCTTAAAGTAGGATTTATTTAGGCCATGTATTTTGGTCAAGTGATGTGTGTTTCTTAAGCTTGTATTAAGGCCTAATTAGTGTAGAGCTTTTTCTTAAGTTAGCAATCCAAATCATGTGTCATATGTCATGTTTCCATTTAAGAGAATTTAGCTTTAGTATTGGCTACATGACACTCTAGGAATTGAGAGGATTTCTAAAAGTTAGTGGTCACATGTCCTTCCCTTATTGGAGAGGATTTGTGGACACTTGTCCACTACTTAGAGGGCCACTTGGGTAGGCATGCAAAGTTTTGATTTTTAGAGGTTTTAGAAGACACTTTTAGCCTATAAATAAATTTGTCTCTTCTCATTTATTCATCTTTGATATTGAGTAATGTTATGCTGGCTATTTTTGGTCAAACTACTCATCTTAGAGCAACCCATGAAACTCCTTTAGTCACTTTCCTCTTAGAGTTAACCTAACCTCAGTGAGTCATCAAACACCATACCATCACCATATCATAACCCTAGGCCATGAGCCTTCTTCCTTTTCCAACCATAACTTCTACATTCCATCTCCCTTTGCCCATCATATTCTGTTAACATCACCTAACCCTAGTCTCTCTTCTAATTTTTTTTACAATCTTTGCTTGGAGGGTTGCCGTCACATAACATCCAATTTTATTTTTTTTTAAAAAGTTACATCATTTTCTTAATTTCATAAACAAATTAGCCCATAATAGTAAAAAAAAGCTATAGACATGTCATATATTTTTTACAAAACAGACAGTGAATATATGTTGTATCACTACTCGTCAAAATATTAGTGCTGTCAAAATGGGTTGAAACCCGTGAGCCAACCCGGCTCATCACGGGTTTGAGCCGGGTTGGGTTGGAAAAAAATACAAAATTTTTTATGCGAGCCAATTTTGACCTAGCTCACTTAGAACCCGGCTCACTTAGAACCCGGCTCACACGGGTTGAACCCGTGGTGGGTTGGGTTGGCTCACCAACCCACCTATTTTTTTTAATTAAATTAAATTGATTAAATTAATTATTCAAATCATATTTTTTTATTCAAATCAAATTAATTAAATAAAATGCACAACCTTTATTTAGCAATAGAGCCTTTCGCACTACTCTCTTTCCAAAAGTTCCTTTATCAAATAAAACTCTAAGATTATTGATTGGATAATATTATAGATGGAGATAAAGAAGAATATGCTTCAAGAGAGCAAAATATTGTGAATTTATCCATTCAGGACTCCAATTTAATAGATGGATAATATTATAGGTTGAATAATTCAAGAATATATCATTTGTTTTATCTTGTTTTTAGACCTATCTACAAGCATGACAGTTTTATCTTGTGCTATATATTTTTGTTAATGGCTATATGTAGTTTCTTGATCAAACGGTTGTGTATGTGTCATTAAACTAAATTGGCAAAATTTTAGGCTTGATAGCTTATAATATGTATAACAATATATTTTTTTTGGTTTCATTTTCTTTTATATCAATTGGTCTAACTATTATTATTTCAATTTGATCGATCAAAGTAACATGTTAAGAATATGAGAAGAAGAGGGTGAAAAAAAAGTTAATTAAGTGAGCTAATGAGCCAACCTGTGGTGGGTTGAGTTCGAATTTTTTCGGCTCGCTAATAAATGAGCCGGATCACCCGTTTTGAGAGCTCTACAAAATATACAGTGGCAAATTTATCCAATAAAATTGTCTGATAATTTTTTTAACAAATTTTATTATTCTAAAAAGATGAAGTACAATTCATATATCAAGTCTAGTTGAACCAATAACCATTCGGGCCAAATTACATAGTATGGAAGTGTATATAAAAAGAGGTGGTATAGAATATAAGAGAAGGAGAATTGGTATTTTAAATATTTTTAGTTGATTGATAAAATCATTTTGTAGCATTTATTTAAGAAGTACTCTGCCCCTGATCGCAAATGCTCTAGCTATGATCTCTAAAATACAATCACAAAGGATTTTCTTTGGACGCTCCATCTAAAACACATTTTACCCAATCCAAAAGATGTTGCAACTAGTTGTTTTGAGGCTTCTTAGAATGTCCACCCTCCTAAAAAAAATTATTATTATTTTTTTCTTTTATCATCACTTTATTTTTTAGACATAAGTACATATAATTATAACTTTCTTACATATGTCATTGTCACCTCTTAATTTTTCACGACTGTTTTTTCATTGAAACAACTTGATAGACATATTTCAAGTAAGCGAGGGTATAAATTAAAATATAAAGAAATTTTATTTTGAATTGGTATGCAATAACAGCTTGTTTCGAGGAACAGACAGAGAGAGAGAGAGAGACGAAAACAGTTATTATGATGAGATTAATGATAGTAGAGAGATTAATTTTGATGTTTTGTGTTAATTGATAAAATGTGTTATGTGTGTTTGATGTGTAGGACCTTGAGAGTATGAAAGATCATGTAAGAGTAAAGAAGAAAAGCTATTTAAAGAAAGGATGGAGAAGGAATATGCATAGGTGGTGAACGAGTGAGCAGAGAAATAGGAATGTGAAGCCGCAAAAGCAGAAGAAAAGAGAACGTGGGGTTTCCAAAACTTGAAACAAAGAAAAGCTTCCTCTGTCTCTCATGGCATTGGTCTTCTCTTCCTGTAGGTTTGTGAAAGCCAACCAATGGGGGAGAAAAGATCTTCAGCAGCAGAACCAGCAAAACCACCTCCGCCGCCACCACCACCAATGTCCCTCTCCCTCGTCCGACCCTCCCAGAAAAAGCGCCTCAAACCCAAAGTCATCCGCGTCTTCCGCTCCGTCTTCCGCTCCCTACCAATCATAACTCCCTCCTGCAAGTTCCCCTCCCTCCCCCCCGACAACAACAACTACCTCCACAAAACCATCAACAATGGCGTCAAAGTCACCGGCACCCTCTTCGGCCGCCGCAAGGGCCGCGTCAGCCTCGCCGTCCAAGAAAACCCACGCTGCCTCCCGTCCCTCGTCGTCGAGCTCTCCATACACACCAACACCTTGCAGAAGGACTTGGCCAACGGCATGGTGAGGGTGGCGCTGGAGTGCGAGAAGCGTTCGGAGAAGGACAAGACCAGGATCTCGGAGGAACCCTTGTGGACAATGTACTGCAACGGGAAGAAGCATGGGTACGGCGTGCGGAGGGAGGCGACGGAGGAGGACCTGTACGTGATGGAGCTTCTGAAGGCCGTGTCGATGGGCGCCGGCGTTCTTCCGTTGAGATCGGAGGTTGAGGAGGGCGGCGACGGAGGAGACTTGGCCTACATGCGAGCACCCTTCGAGCACGTAGTGGGATCGAAGGATTCCGAGACTCTCTATATGATGAGCCCGGACTTGCAGGGGAATAGTGGACCCGATCTTACTATATTTTTTGTCAGGGTTTAATTCACAATCAGATTAATGATGTACAGTGAGTTTGATCAGAGGGTTCATTTGTATTTCTGGGTGAATTAGGATTCATCCCATCCAGGATTAGTCTACTTAGTAATTGAGGTTCTTCTGTCTACGATCATACCTTCTCTCATGTTATATCTATCTATTCTTTCTCTCCCTTTTTTTTTTTTTTCAAGCTTTTCTTAGGTCCTGCATGATAAGTGTTTAGGTTTTCTGGTTAGCTTTCATAGACACATATATAAATAAACAAATGGAAGAAGGCTTTTTGGTTACACTTCTGCATGCCAAAAATGAAAGACCAAGGTCCAAACTTCAAAACGATGTCGTCTGCTCGAGTTAGCTACTCTTATATTGTCTCCTCTAGGTTGAGTTTTAATGGTGTGATTTAAAGAGAGCTGAGGGGATTTTTTTTGCGCCTGCCATGGTCTCACCGCTGCTGTATCAAGATTTAACTAAATTTTTACGCTCCACGCATTTTTCACCAACTTCCTATCCTTCAAACCAATATTAGGAATTGTGTTTCTGATGCATTTAAAACACTTAAATTTAAGCTTTTGTAACGTAAAAAGAAATGGATTGTATCAAGTGAATGTGATCAAACTCGCTTCAACTAATAGATTGTTAATTAAATTAATCTTCTAAATTCTCCAACTAATTTTGGGAATTTAATAGTTTTCATGGAATTAGTAAGTTTTTCACTTGTGATTATTTAACCTTTTTTTGTCCATCTTCTCTTAACTTAATGATAATTCAGATTCATTCACATTTATTAAAAAATATTTATATCAAATTTTCACTTGAGGCATCTAAACAATCTAACTTTTTCATCCGAAATCAATTAAAGTAAAATGGATAAATCTTACCAAATATTCCGAACTCTGCTACTACATTGAGAAACAACCAAACCACACCCCTTCACCTCTGATACAGACCAGAAAAATATCTTGGTCCTTCTCTTCAGCACCGATTTTCTTTCCTCGGAGTGTGTGTTTTCCCTTTCTCACCTTCCTCCTGCTTTACCTATTTTTCTTTTCCTTTTACCTCGTTGTTTAAGGAAGTATCATTAAAATAATTGATTAATCAGAGTTTATTGCATACCACTTTGCCAAATGAACTTTGAAATATTAGTTCTTTCCAATGATAATTCTTTGAAAATTTAGAAAGTAAACAATTATTCACTGGAAAACAAAAGTACGACAGTTCAGTGTGATTCACTGTAATAGTAAGTGATAAGACATGATGGAATGTGCACAATTTCATACATTGCTGTCCGTTGGGTTTGCCTCGGATCACACTGTGATGATGACAGACAGGTTCTGTCTGGTTGTGCCTTCACGAGTTTCCTGCCACCGCTCACTCTACTCTTCAAGTGCTGATTTTCTTTTTCCAAATTCACACTGAAATTTGTAGATAGACCGAGATAACACATGGCTCTCGCATTGAACATCTCGGTCTGTTTCCCACACCAGCGTTGCCCCACTCCCTTCAAACCCTCAAAACCGATTCTCTCATTCCCCACCGCTTCCGCTTTCTCCTCGTTAACGCAACTCAGCGTTTCCGTAGGTGAAGATTTGCCCGACAACTACAGCGATTGGATTCCCAACTCCGACCTTCGCAGAAGATGCGGCATTCTACTCCATCCGACGTCGTTTCGAGGGCCCCACGGCATCGGCGATCTCGGTCACGAGGCCTTCCGTTTCATCGATTGGCTCCACCGCGCCGGTTGCTCCGTTTGGCAGGTTCTTCCTCTCGTGCCGCCTGGCAGAAAAGCCAACGAAGAAGGATCCCCTTACTCTGGCCAGGTTCGACTCGATTCGGTTCAGATACTTTTTTTTTTTGCTAAAAAATTTCGGTGTAATGCATTCCCTCTTACATTGCGATTTTCAGGACGCGAATTGTGGCAACACGCTCTTGATCTCTCTTCAAGGCCTCGTCGACGATGGATTGTTGGAAAAACACGAGCTTCCACAACCGATGTGAGTCGCGTAGTTTTCCAGTTTTATTTGTTGTAATTTTCTTTTGTTCAACGATTTGTTAAATGAATGCAGTGATGCAGAGCGCGTCAACTTTTCACTTGTTGCTGACCTTAAGGATCCTCTGATAACCAAAGTAAGGTGTTTACAGCTTTCTTATTGCTAGAATAGTTCCTCACCTCATCCATCTGCCTTTTTTTTATTTTATTTTTTGTGACTCTTCCTTTTTTTTTTTCATAGGCATCTTTGTGTGTCTGGTGTTTTATATCGACTTTCCTCTGTTTGAAATTCCATATATAGGCTGCAGAGAGGCTCATTTCAAGTGAAGGAGAACTCAAAACGGAGTTGGAGAATTTTCGAAGAGACCCTGACATATCAAGTGAGACACTCATTTTTTTCAGTTCTATGATTTGCATGTATCTCTTTTAGTTTCAGTACCTTTTGAAATAATAATTTGATTATACAATTATTTTATATTATTTATATGTAAGTGCACAGTTAGTCGTGTGCATATTTTCATTGTTCTTTTACCTGTTTTCTTCCCACAGCCTTTTTGGATTTTATCCTCCTATTTGTGCTATTTCCCCAGTTAGTGCAGCTTGTTGTTTATTGAAAACAATTCAAACGGGAAAATAAATAAAATCTGGAAGTTTGTTGTGATCGCAAATTCCAATCAAACAATTGCAACAAGTTAATTAGTTCAAGCTAGAAAAAAATATATGAAACATTAGGATTGGTGGTGACTGGGCAGAGGACTTAAGCATTGAGAGGTTTCTCGTGGGTTTGAAGATACATGCATCTTTCTTAATGTCACTTTTTATCAGTTTGCGAGACTTAATCTGGAAAGTCTTTCAAAACTCATTTTAGGAATTTCTTTCTTTGGTATGGTTTTAACTAGTAATATCTTCGCAATGCTGTAGGCTGGCTTGAAGATGCAGCATATTTTGCTGCTATTGATGACAGTTTAAACAAATTCAGCTGGTACAATTGGCCTGAACCTTTAAGAAATCGCCATCTTGTAGCTCTAGAAGACATTTACCAACAGAAACAAGATTTTGTAAGGACATGAATTATCCTTATAGCTCAAAGTTTCGTCTACTTCTTATTGCTATACTTATACTTATAGCCCAGAAGGGATATTGATGATTCATTTATACTTTTGCATGCAGATAAATGTATTTATTGCCCAACAGTTCTTGTTTCAAAGGCAGTGGCAGAAAGTCCGCAGCTATGCACAGAGTAAGGGAATCAACATAATGGGAGACATGCCAATATATGTTGGTTATCATAGCGCAGATGTTTGGGCAAATAAGAAGCAGTTTTTACTGGTTAGTAGTCCCTAAAGAATGTCGCTGAAGTCTGACATAACATTTCTAATTTTTTGGAGCAAATTGTACCTTTTAATCATAAAATATCTCTATTTATCTGGCAGAACCGGAAAGGCTTTCCTCTTTTAGTGAGTGGTGTTCCTCCTGATGCATTCAGTGAAACTGGTCAGCTATGGGGCAGGTTTGAAGTTAATACCATGATAAATATTTTTTGATATATCTCGATTTTCCATGCTTTTTATTCAATTCTCGTCCTGATTCTTTATCTGCTTGTGTGGTTATGATCAAAAGGCATCTCCTTTTACTTGTCCTAACTCAATTTAGTTCCTTTCACTGTCCATGCTTTAACCATCTGTGCCTGTATACGACAATGTATCCTTCCGGCCTGAATATTTCTATTAGAAAAGGACAGGAACTAACTCATACCCAAAGTTAACTCAGGAGTGGATTGCCTAGGTCTTATTTCTAGTCAATGTATGATTTTTTAACTATCTCTAGACCCTATTTCATTCAGCCTTTTTCTCCTTGATATTTTTTTTTTTCTTTATTGTAATAACTACTATCATGTTATACTCTAGTTCATTGTAGAAGGTTTCCTGTCCCATATAGATTACTGATTTTCATGTTTTGTATTGTCAACTTTTAATGAAAAAGCCCCCTGTATGATTGGAAAGCCATGGAGAAAGATGGATACTCATGGTGGATACGACGCATTAAACGAGCACAAAATCTGTTTGATGAATTTAGAATTGACCACTTTAGAGGATTTGCTGGCTATTGGGCTGTTCCCGCTGGTAAGTATACGCTCTAGAATAAGCTTATTTCACTTGCTCGGTGGGTTGTTGTGACATGTGTGTGCTCTACAAATGTGCAGAAGCAAAAGTAGCCATGCTTGGAAAGTGGAAGGTCAGAACCTCTCATGTTCATTTTTTAAATCTATTTGATCAAACTATAATACTCTTTGTATCATTTAAATGATAGGTAGGACCTGGGATGTCCTTGTTTGATGCCATTTTCAGCGCTGTTGGAAGGATTAATATAATAGCAGAAGACCTGGTATGCATTATAAAACAAACTCAATAGGTTTAAATATGATTTTAGATTGTCAAATTTGAACTAAGTTTGTTTTTGGTACTTTAAAATGGATCTTTTTAGTTCCTGTAATTTGACAAAAAAGTTTGTTTTAGTCTATTTGTTCAAACGGCTTATATAATGTAGTCAGCATAAATACTTTGAAAGGAAAGTAAATGTGGTAGGGTATTTGATGGTAAGAATGCAAAACTGAAATAGATTGTCATGTAAACAATTTATAATTGTTAGTTATGTAACAAGCACAAATTTTAACAGTACTTGGGACAAAAGTAATAAAGCAATTATTTTTCTCAAGGACTAAAAAAATCAATTTTAAATTTGAGAGACCAAATCAAACTTATCCCAAATTTGCAGGAATAAAAACATATTCAAACCATGAGATCATTGCATTCATTAATTCCTAACTCTTTCTTCATTGTAAAATTTTGGGTTTGTGATTTATGAAAGGGAGTTATCACTGAGGATGTAGTCCAGCTAAGAAGATCCATTGGAGCACCTGGAATGGCTGTTCTCCAGTTCGGTAATGATTGATTACTAATTTTGTTTACGATGTTCAGTTTCATGCTCCAAGTAATTTAAAGTCAGAGTGCCTGAATATTTTTTTATCTATTTTACTTTATCTAGGATTTGGAGGCGATGCTAAGAACCCTCATTTGCCTCATAATCATGAGTGGAATCAAGTTGTCTATACAGGGACTCATGACAATGACACAGTAAGAATTTCTTCTGCCAGTTGCATATCTATCTTATAGGCCTGGGTGTTTGCTTTGCAGAAATCAGTTGATGATTGTGATAGTGATAGGTTTCTTTAGTCTAGAAATCTATCTATCTACTCTCACAGCACACACTAACATAGAAAAGAAATGAAGTCTATATATTTCTTCTATAACGAGCAACAATGTACACTACAATCATCCAAGGGAGCACTCTCCCTCCACAGGATAAAGATGTCCTGTCTATACAACAGAATTAACAAAGCTAACCCTTTACACGAGTTCCCCAGCCTTCTTATAAGGCTCCCCTCCCTCTAACTAATTCTTTCGCTTAGAGCTAACAGTTACAGTCATAACCGTATCCTCCTAACCTCCTAACTACTTTAATAATTCCTTTTCCTCCTCTCATAGACTCTGAGTATCCTACCAAATAGGGTAGGGATCTGATATCTTAATTATAAAATCTGGGGAAGAACTTTCCAGTATACAAAATAGAACGAATATGCTACTGAACTTTGAGGTTCAGCACCTTTTAATGTCCAAAGGCTCATATTACCTCACAAATTGAAAAGATTCTCTCTCTCTCATCCCTTTTTTCTTATTTAAATGCAACATGCGTTATTTTTCTAACTCACCCCCCGCTCATTAACTATTCAACAATATCTAATAGATTGTGCCTACTTAGAGAGGATTTTCTATATGGAGAACCCATATTTTCCTCTTTTGTAGAATGTTTTACCTAATGAAATTGATGTATAACTTAAGATATCTTAGTTGTTTTATTTGTATACTTTTGTCATGTCTTAAAAAATATTACCTGTCAATACTAAAAACCTTGAGAAGAATTGCCTTTCTGCTACAGATCGGAGGCTGGTGGGAAGCTTTGAACCAAGAAGAGAAATCCAAAGTAGGTTTGCTTGTCTTTGTGAAGTAATGAAATGCATTTTTTAACCAAGTTGAGGGAAGAGTTAATCTTCCTCTTCATTTTATATTTCAGGCATTAAGTTATCTTTCCTTAAATGAGGGAGAGGATATTTCTTGGGCTCTAATCCAGAGAGTATTGGGCTCTGTTTCTCAAACAGCAATAATACCTATGCAAGATGTTCTTGGATTGGGTAATTCTGCCAGGATGAATATTCCCGCAACACAGGTAAAATGTTATGCATGATGTTCATTGTTTGTTCGGGCAACATTTTGATCTATTCAACCTGAACAAAGAAAATAAAAATGTGTTAGATGACTTGTAACATCTGGACCGACGCACAAAATATATAAATAAAAAATGACATTCGTTGATCCCTTGACAAATGCAGTTTGGGAACTGGGGTTGGAGAATTGCTAGTTCGGTGAGCTTTGATGGCTTGGAGAGAGAGGCAGACAGACTCAGAGAAATGCTTTTAATGTATGGCCGGCTTTGATTATGGAAATTCCTTTTTGAGTGTAAAGTTGAAGAGTTCTCTTTTTGACGGAAGCTTAAGTTAAGTGGAAAATGCTAAAGTAGGCATGATGTTGATAAATGAAAACTGGGTGCTTGCGTTGGGGTCAAGTAATTTGAGGAGGCTGGATGCTTCAATGGAAATTTGTAAAAAGGATAATGCCGATCTCTTAAGTGTTGTAATACTATGTAACATGCTTGTTTAAATAGGAAAAATGTCGTATGTTATATTATATCAAGTACCATTTCATAGAAATGTTTATTAACAAAATAATATCTCAGAAGATTGAATGTCATAATGTAATTGTAACGTAGGAGTACAATCAGCTATACTTTTTGTATGTGGAGTCTTTAGCTATTTGTGCACCCTTTAGTGTTGGAAGTTCATGTTTGGTTTCGTGGTGGTTGGATCCAATTGCATTCATATCCTGATCAAATCACTTTTGCCCAAATTCGGGATGTTTGGTTTCTAAGAAGCAAAACCTGGCTGATAAAAACTACGTTGTGTATGAAGTAACCTCTTGTGGCTTTTGCTTCATCCAGAATCGATTAGCTCTTTTGATGGACGCAGTTTCTCTATTTTACTCTCCCCTTCTCATTTATTTTCTTCTTGTTGCATTTACTCTTCGTGCTTTCTTGCTGGATGCTTATTTGCTATGTGAACTATTGTGTTCTTCACTATTCTTCCTGTTTGTTGTTCTCAATAACTACTCTTTTTTATTTTTTGGGGACACCCTTTTGTGGTTTAGGTATTTAATTTAGATGTTATTTTGTTCTTAAATTGACTTCAATTTTCTCTTTGTGGATATCGAACCTCCTAATACCGTATCTAATAGGGATAAGTAGTGAAGTTGGTTTGATATACATAGCCATACAATACTAAAGTGAACAATTTGAATAGCTAATATCCACATTCTGTTTTAATACTTCAAGTTCTTGCTGAATACGTTTTCATTTGGTACTTGGACACTTAATATGCAAAACAAATTTATCTTACAAGCTTTCATGTTATTTTTTTTTTATTTCTATCTTCCTGTTGTTTTAGATTATGTGAATATCTTACCTGTTGGAGAGGACATTTAGGGTGTGTTTGCATGAACGGAATTTACTATTCATGCGAATTACAGAGCGAGGAATTGAAATTCATCTGTGTTCGTATGAGAGGATTAGCGAGGATAAGTGAAGATGAATTTGCGGGATGGATGCAGTTTTGGTTACCCGCGAAAGTGAGAAGATTTGCTCTGATTTAATACACAAAGACTCATATGCCCTGATGACCAAACGTGGAAGCGTTGAAGAAGTGATAACCGGTTACAGCAGAGTGTAACCGATTACAGAGTGTTCAATATTGGGTTATGTTTAGAGGCCTGCAAATATTAGATATTGTTGATGTTGTTGGGCTTATGGGATGATTTGTATTGGATTTATAGTTTGTATTGGATTTATAGTAGGATAATGATATTTCAACTTCAAAATTTGACAAACATTTAACTTTAACACGCGTCGGCATCTAACTGGTCCATGTGAAAAAGATTTAAAATTTGAAAATGACATGTAAATACCTAGCATTTGGGTTTTTAGGGGTTATCATCTTCGTAGGATTCAAAAATTGGGAACCTCATTTTTGAATCCTCGTATCACCCACAAACTTCTCATGACCAAAACTGGTCGTTCATCGCCTTTGCACCATTCACTGAACTAGCATCGTTCACCGAACTTATCTTTGCTATCGTTCGGGTTGAACGTACTGTTGTTTTAAAACATCGTTGAAGACAAAAACCATCGTTGATGTGAGTTTTTAAAGCTTTTCGTCGTTCATTTGGGTTATCATTTATTCTTGTTTGGTAAGTTTGACTTGTTTTTAATTTTTTTTTTATCATTTTGGAGTTGTTTTGCTTTTTTGGTGTTATTTTGGTTTTTTTGGACCTTATTTGGTGTATGGTAGGTATTGTTGCAACAGAGGAAGTTGGTGAACAGAATGAAGTTTGTCACCAAGGAACCAAGTTTTGTATAACTCTTGCTGCAAAAATGGGTAGTGATCAAAAGCCAAATAAGTGGAGAACTAAGGCTAATGTTTTGCACAACGAGGTCAATACAACTCATGACATGAATTTTGAAGTGAAAAAATATTTTTTTTTAATATTAATGGACTTTGGTCTTGGTTTTTTTTTATTATAATATTTGTTCGTTTGATTGAAGTACTGTGACGTTATTTGTATTTTGGATTTTGTTTGATGTAGGTATGATTGTGGAATTATTGTTATGAAATTTATGGAGTTGTAAGATGGTGTAGATAAATACGAAGGGAAAATAATGTCCAATCACACAAGCGTAAGTTAGAGAAATTGTTATACTTTGGACCTTCAATAAAAGATTGGCCATTTTATTCATTTTGTGTGCATTTTATTTTTTTCAGGAGGAATTCCAACAGTTTAGGGAGAAATTTGTTTGTGATTTAATTATGGATATTGAAAATGTCTGCAGAGACGAAGTGATGCAACAATTAGGGTTGTTGTAGATGTTGTTGTAGAATTAAAATTGTTGCAATTTGTGCTTTTGTTAGAAATCTTTGATAATCTATTCATGACCATTGAAGTACATAATTTTTGTTAGAAATCTTGAAAGAAATGTATTTGTTACATTTATTGATAATAAAATTGCACTATCCTATATTTTAGTGTTGCTTTCAATGTGATCCTGGGTTTTGAAGATAAGAATGATAATTTTATGTATTACACATTGGTGTATAAATGAATTGTAGTTGTGATAGGGTTATAGTTGTGGGTGATTTATTATTTTTGGTGTAGTCCCCACCAAATATGGATGTTTATTATAACAATGTTGAAAGCATTTTATGTGTTACATATTTTTAGTGTAGTCCCTACCAAATCCGAATGTCATGAGTTGTGTTGATCTTGTTGTGCAAAACATTAACTTTAGGTCCCCACTTATTTAGCCTTTAGTCCCCACCAATTTTTGCAGCACAAGTTATACAAAACTTGATTCCTTGGTGATGGGGTTCGATATAAATGTAATAATCATTGCTTTAAGATGACTTTTTATGTCCATTAATTTTTAAAAACATATTTTTGCACTTAAAAATCCATGTCATGAGTTGTGTTCACATCGTTGTGCAAAACATTAGCCCTAGGTCCCCACTTATTTAGCCTTTAGTCCCATCCACTTTTTGCAACAAGAGTTATACAAAACTTTGTTCCTTGCTGATGGAGTTAGATATAAATGTGGTCATCATTGCCTTTAGATGACTTCTATGTCCATAAACTTTTTAAAAATATTTTTCCACTTAAAAATTCATTTCATGAACTGTGATGACCTTGGTGTGCAAAAGCCTTAGGACCCCACTTATTTGACCTTTGGTCACCACCCATTTTTGTAGTAAGAATTGGTTCCTTGGTGATGAAGTTAGATATAAATAAGGTCATGATTGCCTTAAGATGACTTCTATGTCCATAAATTTTAAAAAAAATATATATTTTTTCACTTAAAAATTCATGATGAGTTCTATTGACTTGGTTGTGCAAAACATTAGTCTTAGTTCCCCACTTATTTGGTTTTTGGTCTCCACCCAATTTTGCAGCAAGAGTTACACAAAACTTGGTTCTTTGTGATGGAGTTGGATATAAATGTGATCATCATTGTCTTAAGATGTCCATAAATTAAAAAAAAAATATTTTTTTACTTAAAAATTCATGTCATGAAATGTGTTGATAATCTTCAAAGTTTTCTTTTTAATATCTAAATATGTGGAATAATTGTTCCTCTTATTATCCCTAACTTTTTTTTATCAGATCAGAAATCCTCAAATTAAAAGAATTATAACTAGAAGAATTATTATGATCATTCCACCTATATCAGTTAAAATTTTGGGTTCGTGGCGCTGTGTAAAACATTAGAGACATGAACGTGTTGGAGTTAAATGTTCTCACCTAAATGATAAGTATTTCCACGTTATTTTTAAATTTTTAAATCATTTTCACATGAACCAATCAGAGACATGCACGTGTTGGAGTTAAATGTTTGTCAAATTTTGGAGTAGAAATATCATTATAGTATTATCTTATTGCTCTTTGAATGTTAAAATGACGTCAAGATTTTTGTCAGATATTGGACCTCTTCTCATCCTACAAACAACATGAGTTAGAACCTGAAATTTGATACAAAACCTTAATGTCTTTATACGTGGAGAAATATCTCCGTAATCATGTTAATGAGTTTTAGGAGAGAGAGAAAAATGAAATCAATTTCTCTCTAACTACTTAAAATAAGTTCAAGTAGAAATTAATTTATACAGAAACCGTTATATACACCTGCTACTTGGGACACTTGTACAGGAAATAAGATTCCATTCCCGAGTCAAAATGTAGTTTTCAATTGATGTTTTTACAAGAACACATTCTCGGGGAAAATGAGCCTCAGTAGATGAGACAAATTGTTGGCATTCATTAGTTTATCACCTGGACATTTACCATTGTTGCTCCCTTCAAAAATGTTTTACCATGGTACTGATTCCGGTGTTTTATATCTGTTAGAACGAGATTATTAAGTTTCAGCTTTTCCAACTCTTATTTTGGAAATGCTAATTTATAACTTTTTCCGCCTTATAAATTATTTTGTCTAACAACTTAAAAGAAGAGGACACCATCTAAATAATCATGGACATCCTTTCTTTACTAAATAAACAAGAATAGGTCACATCACCTGAGGATGTTCCTTTCAACGATTACACATTTGAACAAAAATCAAACTATTAAATAAATACACAAATAATAAAAGAGAAATTCTATGATAAATACCATTTTTAAAATAATTCGGGGACTTACTTTAATAATAAAATATTATATTTATATTATAATAAAAGATATAAATAAAATTTAAAAATAAAATAATATTAGTTTAATTGTCTTTGAAGAATGAGATTGAGAAGGCAGAAAACGAAAAGAGATGGATGAGTAGGTTGTGTTGGGAAAGTAACATTGGAGAACAACAGAAGCCATGTGGAAACCCTCTCCTTCAGAAGGAGAAGCAGAGGCACCAAAGGCAACACCCATCAACCTGATCCCGTCCCTTCCAGACGACGTCGCTTTGAACTGCATAGCACGCATCCCTCGCTGCCACCACCCAATCCTATCCCTCGTTTCCAAACCCTTCCGCACCCTCCTCTCTACCCCTCTCTTCTTCACCACGCGCTGCCTCCTCAACTGCACTCAACCCCTCCTCTACCTCACTCTCCGCACACCCGCCTCCTCCCTCCAGTGGTTCACGCTCCACCGCACAGTCCCTAGCCCCCTCTTAGCGCCGCTCCCCCCAATTCCCTCCCCCGCAGTGGGCTCCGCCTACGCCGTCCTTGGCTCCACCATCTACGTCCTCGGCGGCTCCATCAACGATGTCCCCTCCCCCCACGTCTGGATCCTCGACTGCCGTTTCCACCGCTGGCTTCCGGGTCCAAGCATGCGTGTCGCTCGGGAGTTCGCCGCCGCGGGGGTCCTCGGTGGGAAGATTTACGTTCTCGGTGGCTGCGTCGCTGACACGTGGGCCCGCTCCGCCAACTGGGCGGAGGTCCTAGACCCCGACGTTGGGCGCTGGGAGAGGGTGGCCAGCCCCTCCGAGGTCCGGGAGAAGTGGATGCACGCCAGCGCGGTCGTCGGCGACAAGGTGTACGCGATGGCGGACCGCGGCGGCATCGCGTACGAGCCGCGCAGTGGATCGTGGGAGAGCGTAGGCGGAGAATTGGATCTCGGGTGGAGAGGTAGGGCGTGCGTGGTGGAGGGTATTTTGTACTGCTACGACTATTTGGGGAAAATCAAAGGCTTCGATGTGGGGCGCGGGGTGTGGGAAGAGTTGAAGGGGTTGGAGAAGGGCTTGCCTAGGTTTCTTTGTGGGGCCACCATGGCTGATTTGGGTGGGAAATTGTGTGTGGTGTGGGAGTGCCAAGGCAATGGGAAAGAAATGGAGATTTGGTGCGCTGAGATTGGAGTGCAGAAGAAAGATGGGAATCTGTGGGGTCAACTTGGTTGGTTTGGGAAAGTTCTCTCTGTTCCCAAAGGCTCCTCTGTTGTGCATTGTTCTTCTGTTTCCTTGTGACCTTTCTCTTGTAAGCATTCTTTAAACTTTACTTTGAATTCCTGCCACTTTATCTCTTCTAAGTTTCTTTGGTGTTTGGTCTGGTGGCATTTATCGCTCCAGTGTTTGTGCCATTGTTTGTGAAGTTGTGAATAACTGGAGCTGCTCAACTAGCAGTGATGCTGTAAGTAAATCTACAAGTAAATCTACTGGTGCCAGTTATTCTGGTAATGCCATGAAATGTATATCTATACCTGTTTATTATCTCTCAATAAAATATTTCCTTTCATTTTTGTACACTCAGTTTCTTTAGCCAGGAAACTATAATCTGCTTTAATTTAAACCAACCAGTTCCAAGAATACCTACCTTCTAGCAGCATTTATTTAGGAAAATTTGTATTCTTGGTCCAAAAAGTTCAACACAATTCTTGTCAAAATGTGCTTACACAAATTACGCCTAAACACCAAATATGTGTTCTGCATCTTGTTGGTGTATGCATCATTCTTTTTCCAAACAGAAAGATACAGGTTATTAGCATGCTATAATTATCAGTGATGCAAAGTTGGATTCTTTGCTCAAGAAGTTAGTTTGTCAAGAAGAGCGAATTAAAATGAAACACAGAAGGAGATGGACAGGAAGTGGCAGATCTCCACTGTCATCTCCATTGACAGTGCCCTATACACTTAGAGCTTAACAGAAATCTGAAAAAATAAAGCGATCTGAATTTTCATGCTTGGCCTGAACAATCTTTCAACACTAAATTTAAAGACTAAATTCATTTCCACGAATTATTTTATGAGATTTTAGTTTACTCTATATATAAATTTTACTGACTTGTATATTTTTAAGGCTTTTCTTTTAAGTTATACTTTGTGGCAAGAGTTTTATAAAATCTATATTTTTATGATTTTATAAATTTCTTTCACCGCACAGCATATAAAATAAATAATATTCCAAATAAAAGCACACCAAAGGGATTTTGAAGATAATCACTAATCCAATTGCAGGTCCATCAAACTCATTTTGCCATCATTTAGGTTGTGTTTACTTCACTGCGAAATAAATTGGTGTTCGTTTCTTGTGATACAAGACGATGGAATTGGAGAGATTTGCGAGATACATGGGTTTTCAAATCTTCATGAAGAGCTAAGCTTTGCAGTGATTTCAATTAAAATGTTATATTTGTCCTCCTTCATTTGTGAAATACTATGTATAAAATAACACGTACAGGAAGAATGATGGTGAAGACGAAGGCAGCAGTGGTTGAAGAGGTTGAAGAGGAAGAATGAAGCACACCAAAGCATGGTGTATTTGGTTATAGAAGATGAGTATTTGGTTCTTCTTGAACAAGGAAAATTGAATGCTGGCTTATTCGGTTCCAGGGTTCCTCTTCATGCGTATCCGATTTCGCTTCATCAATGCATCAGTGTATTCGGTTCCGCCGCAACGTGTATTCGGTTCCAACCATCTTTATTCGATTTTCAGGTCGTGCATTTGGCAAGTGGAGTTGTATATTGGTCTTCAAGGCTGAGAACAAAGCATAAAGAGCTCTTATCTGAGTCCAAGGAGATGGACAAGTTTGAGGGCACGTGGAGGCTCTTCAAGCTTACAGTTCCACTTGATAAGATCTCGGCAAGGTCTCTATCCATGTTTCTGATAGCAAATTGCCAAAGTTCTTAAGTTCTCGGTACTCAACAAAACCCACCCTTCCACCTAAGAGAAACCGATAAAGAAATATTTTTTAATTTTCATTCCCTTCTCTCTTTCTTATCTTGCTTCTCTGTTGCGAGCAGAAGCTTTCATCGTCGTTAGGAAGTCTTTTGATGCTAGAAAAGTATGTTCTAATATCAGTTGTTCAATGACAAACTAAAATTTACTCTTCAATATGCATTTCATTCCTTGCTCTCTACGTTTAAAATAAATTTGAGAGAGGAAAAGAGACAATATAGGTTAAATGGAAAATGGGGTGGGCATTGCCTGGAATAGTGGGGTGGCTGATATGGCCCTAATTGTGGTCGCATTACAGTTGTAGAGGCCTCCATAATCCAATGTATTAATCTTTTATAACAATTGCAGTTTTGCATGGAATTTGAACTTTCTAGTCATAAATAATTAGCTCGAGGTTTGAAATATTTGATTGTAGTAATTAATATTTGGAATGGTCTTGTGCAATGGTTAATTATTTGTTAGGATTAGTGTATGAATTAGATGTTTTGTATTTCAATTCTTTGGTTATGACTTGTGCGTGTCAACGAGAAGATTATGTGAAATTATATTGCAAAAATATTACATTTAAAAATAAATTCAATTTACTAAATAATAATTTTTGTACATTGATGTTAATTTTTATTCTTTATAAACAATTTTACAATTAAATATAATATTAACAATTATCATTTTATATTACTTCAATAACTAAGACTATTTTGTTAATCTTCAGTTTTTACTAATTAAACAAATTTCTTTTATCTATTACATCAATCAAATTAGACCTGTCAAGTAAGTCCCTTTGATAAGATTTGGTCCTAGCTCACGTGGGTTGGGACCAAAAAATCTCACATGGCCAAAAGAAACCCTTCATTAAAAAAGCCCACATGGCTAAAAATCCATAAAACCCTATGGGTCAGGGCAGCCCATGGGCTTTCTTTTTACAAAATTTACATTACAATTTTCAAACTAATCTAATGATTTAAACAATTCAATTTCATCCCAATTCTTAGGTTTGACCTCAAAGCAAGATAAACAGAACATAGACAAATATCAACATACAACCATGCTGCAACTTATGGTTGAGATATGGTAATCTATCTATAAACCTAGGGGAAATCAGAATATACTAAATTATAACCAATACTGTCAAAACAAGTACCTATCAACTGCCAAGGAAGAAACTAAATTAATACTTCTGCAACTAGCAATAAGTACTGGTCATTATCACATGGATATTTTGGAACAACAGAAAATAAAAGGGTGGAGGACCAAACACACTAAAAGACATTACATTATACACAATCACCTCCTAATTAATTATGAAAAAGTCGCCTTGATTATTGTGAAATCTTCCTGAGTTCAATCATTGTCTTCTTCATCTGCATAAAACAGAGAACGTTAAGGACGACCGATTCAAGAAAAGACAAAATCCAAGTAACACATCACATAAAGAAGATAATTCACCACATTTTAAGATTAGAAAATTAATCTCTCGAAGCTGAACTTTGATCGCTATCTTATGCATTAATCATATTACAACTTACAAATTTCATGCTCTAATATGAGTAACAAGATCCATAGCACTTCACACAATATTAGTATATCAAATCAAATATCACATCAGAATTGTCTAAAATACAAGAAGATGCCACACCTTTTTACATGTCGAGGAGTCTCACATCCTAGCTCAACTCCTGGAATGCGACTTACAATATGTTGGACAACTTTTGCTAAATGCCAATTGGTTTAAAATGAAATCTGACATTACAAATCATATTGAAATATAAAGGACTAGCATTATAAACAATAAATAAAAAATTTAATAATTAGAAAGTAAATTAAAGTTACCTGTGAGCACTTTCACTGCCCACAATGTTGAAGACTTTCAACATCTTCTAAAAGGTTAGACTCATCAATTTCCTCATGACCAAAAATATCTTCAACAATTTCATCTATCACAAGCAATTGAAATACAATCAAACAACTAGTTTAGAATTAATAATTTAATGTAAAGTAATTTTAAAAATAAAAACATATACACTTACCACTAGGATTTTCAGAAAATCCATATAGTCAATTTTGAGTACAAATCAACATTTGCACATGCTCTGGAAGAATGGAGCTTCTATATTTTGAAAGTACACGCCCACCTTTGCTAAAAGCTGACTTTGATGCCACTGTAGTAATGGAAATACTAAACACATCTCGAGCCATTATAGATAATATGACAAACTTTTTCTCATTAGTCTTCCAATATTTGAGCACATCAAAATCTTCGTCGTCTTCATCATCATCTATTGTTGGTTCATCTAAATAAACATTTATCTCATTCTTTCCAATGATAGATTTTGATTCATTCTTATACATTTTAAAATCCTACCATGCATTACATATTAATTATCAAAACAAAACTAGAAAAGCTGAAAATAAAAATAAAATTGAACACTAAATATAAAATGCTTACCGAAATATTCCTTGATCTCTTAAACTTTTTCCCTTCAGTATTGGACTGAGACATCAAGATGGATTCAGTAGGTGATTGGGAAAGAGAAACACTAGAGGTAGAAAAGTCCTTTACATATTCTTTAAATAACCTCTTGAACTTCTCTAACATTTTCTTTGTTTTCTCTGCATAGATTAGAGGATCCAATTTTTTACAATAATATGTTATAAAATCAACCTTTAGTCATGGATCAAGAATAGCTCCAAAAGCTAACCCAATACTATACTCCTTCCAATACTTTTGAAACTTTTCTTTCATATTACAAGCCATATCCTTTAAGATGACATCTTCATTCAACAAATTCTCTTCAATGATGAGCTGAATTTTCCAAATTTGCATAAAATATAAGTTTGAAGTGGGATAAAATGAATCAGACATCATGTTTGTAATCTCATAAAATGGTTCTAAGAATTGACATATTTTCTCTCCCTTATTCCATTCCTCATAAGATGGACAATGTTTATAATTTCTATCAGCCACTTTGAGAATTTCAAAAGTTTCCTTATATTTGATTGCACTTTCAAGCATTAAATAGGTTGAATTCCATCTTGTAGTTACATCTAATCTCAAACCCATACTTATATTTATGCCAGCATCACTAACACATTCTTTGAATTTGAGAGTTCTTCCATCTAATGATTTAACATACTTAATACTCTCTCTAATACTATGGAGTGTTTTGTCAATCAATTAAAAAAAATGCAGAAATTATCGGCGGCCCATTACAGACGGTTCTTAGGCCGTGGGTAATTCAGTGGTGATTTTAATTACCGACAGGCCTAGGTCGTCGGTAAGTATCAGAATAAATTAAAACCTAAATTTCTGATTTCCCTCTCCCATTTCGAGCTCGTCAACCAAAAGCCCTATTTCCCTCTCCCCTACCAATTGTTTCCTTAGGCGCATTGTCTCATTATAGCGGTTGTTCTCAGGCATAAGTGTGTCATCCTTTCTTCCCGATTTGTCGCCCTTCGTTCGATTTTTTGGCCTTCGGTATTACCGAGGGCATTTTCCCATCGGTAATACCAAAGGCTGTAAGCCGTCGGTAATGTTCTGACACACTTATTACCGACGAATTTTTGGCCGTCGCTAGGCTTTCGGTAAAGTGTGTTTACCGACGGCTTTTTGTCGTTACCAAGGGCTTGTGGCTGTGGGTAAATCCCTTCTTTTTTCTGTATCACCTTTAAACCATCTTGAACTATCAGATTAAGAGTATGAGCACAATATCATACATGGAAAAACTCATCATCACATAATAAATTTCTATGAACACAAAGATGACTTTTTAGAATGTCTTGCAAAATATTATTGGTAGAAGCATTATCTAGGGTAATTGAGAAAATTTTCTTATCAATACCCCATTGCTTTAGGCAATCAAACACAACACTTTCTAGTTCAACACCTGTATGTGGTGGTTTCGTTCGACAGAAGTTAAGAATCTTACTTGTCAATTTCCAGTTTTCATCAACAAAGTGTGCAGTTAGGCAAATATACCCCTCAGAAGTAACTGCAGTCCAAACATCAGAGGTTAAACAAATTCTATTAGGAATCTTAGACATGATTTGCTTAACTTTATCCTTTTTTTTCAATGTATTCCCTTTCCACATCTGATACAGTAGTGTTCCTACATTTCATGTCAACATTAGGATTATTGTATTTTATCCACTCTCTGATTCCTTCATATTCAAAAAAATTATAAGGAAGACTATGTTTAATTATGGCTCTCGCAAGTAACTTCCAATGAATCTTTTGATTGATTTTTTGTGTCCCAAACTTTCCTTCTTGATTTAGATCCACATCTAAGTTTGCAAATACTTCTACACACATGGGGACATGTCGACTTAAATGTGAAGTTCCATAATTGTTTTTAGTAACCGAGTTTTTTCCAACTTTGTAGCTATTACCACAATATTTACATGCAGCCTTTTCAATGTCATCCTCATCTTTTCCTATTTTTGTGAAAAAATTCCAAACATTTGTGATTTCCTTTTTATTGATGGCAGCACTCTCAGATGGACCAGGAGTTTCAGATGCAAGATCATCAACCAAAATCAAAGGGTTACTCTTATGGTGGTCCATATTTAAAAGCTATTGCACACAACTGCATAGATAAATGAACAATATTTTTAATAGGTCTTCAATAAAGATATCAGGAAAACTACTTTTGAAAAGGGAAAGACGTGACCTAGAAAACAACTCGTTAAACTTAAAACTTATTAGCCATAGCTGGGATGAGAAAGGGTGTTTCCCCCCAAACTATAAAACTATTCTTCAGTTTGTCCAATGTGTATCTGCTCTTATTTCAGCAACTATTGGAGGTGTGTATATATTCTAGTTGTTTCTTGATATATTGGTAGCTACTTTAACTATTGGTTTTGGGCAAGTTCATTTCATTGCATCTTCTTTTTAAGGGATCAATGAACTAAAACAGACAAAAAAAGAGGCATCAATTAGGTCCAAGACTCTTGAAGCAACTATTGAAACGATCTTATGCAGCAATGACGGGAAGAGGGAGTGTACCCTCTGATATAGCAATTGATGCAGATATGTATAATGTGTATAATTTTTAGGTTTAATTGCTTGTTTTGTCCCCAGTTTGGCTGTAACGTGTTAAGTTAGTCCACAATTTTAAGAAAGTTTCAATTACGTCCAAACTTGGTTTAAAAGTGTCAATTTCGTCCAAACGTAGTAAAATTTGCTTCAATCAAGTCCCTTCCGTTAAATCCACATAAACGGACGTTAATTCTTTTTCTCTCTCCTCTGTTGCTCTGCTCCTCTCCTCTGCTCCTCTGCACAACAACAGACCCTCTCTTTCTTTTGAATATTTGCATACACTAAATGAATAGTTATAGTGATCACAATGACAAAGTGAAGCAACGGTTATAATTTTTGTTATAGGGATGAAAATAATGCATTTGCACTAAAAGTTGTCTATCATATTCTATATGGTAGTGTCTAATTTGGTCAATCAATATTTTAAGAAAATAAAAAGGTGTAAACAAATAATCATTTCAATGAAAAGTTTGAAAGAACGAAAAACTTTTAAATAATTTTCAATATCTTTTATTTTAATAAAATTACTTTCTTTATGTTTTAATAAATATTTTTTCGTATTTTATTTATATAAAACATACGCTTATATTTTTAAAACTTTATTTTTTACCTTTTTATATTTTTATTCAATATTATATCTTTAAATAAAATAAGAGAAATGTGTTGTTTACTAAATATATCAGGTAGATTAATTTTATTTTTATTAAAATTATAGTTGAGACGAATGTGAATTCTAAATCTAGAGGACACATAAATGTCACACATAATATTAAAATCTTCTTTAACATCATTTTAAAGAAGGTAAATGATATTTTTGCAATTATAATTTTTAATTTAATTGGTCTATACATAACTCTCCAAACTATTTAAAACATGTTTCTATTATAATTTATAAATACAGTTTAACTAAAAAATTATTGTTTTATAATAATCAAGTTCAGTTTTAACTAGTAATTAAATAGTTTGTTAATAAAACTTTTCTTTTATGGAGTGGATCCTTCTCTTTTGACAGTAAATGGAGACTCTTCCATTCCAGAAATGTGAATCATTTGATTATCTTCCTATTTTAATTAACCTCTTTATATATAACAATTACATTATATGTATCTCTTAATCTAAACTATTCATTTAAATTCAAATATTAAAATAAATTTTAGTGTATGCAAATATTCAAAAGAAAGAGAGGGTCTGCTGTTGCGCAAACAGAGCAGAGGAGCAGAGGAGAGAAAAAAAAATTAACGTCCGTTTCTGTAGAATTAACGGAAGGGACTTGATTGATGCAAATTTTATTACGTTTGAACGAAATTGACACTTTTAAACCAAGTTTGGACGTAATTGAAACTTTCTTAAAATTGTGGACTAACTTGACACGTTACAGCCAAACTGGGGACAAAACAAGCAATTAAACCTAATTTTTATAAGGGTATCTATCTATCTATATACCACTTTTCTAACTAAGTACATTTCTTCCCATTTTATGTCAAAACTATCTTAATCTCCCTTATCACACCCATCTTAATCACACTTACCATTTATTGTAGAGTTAAATGTTACAAAACTAAAAAAAAGCAACTTCAGATAATATTTCCAGATAAATAAACTCATTTCATTTCTAAACCATTCAACATGAATTCAGGATAAGTGATGAACAAATTTTTGATCCCCGGCAACGACGCCAAAAACTTGTTAAACCCTCGGCAAGTGTAACCGAATCGTATAAAGTAATAAACCTTGTAAGACCAAGTATCGTTCTCCCAAAGGACTCACGGCCTAGATGAAATACAATGAAAGAGTAAAAAGATAGAACCCTAGAAAGTGAGAAAGGAGCCTTAGCATCCAAAATCCTCCTCCAACGGGTGTAATAGTGTGTTTCTGCTTTGTCCCAGCCAAAGATACTTGACCTAGGTTAACTAAAACCTTATATAATATTCTAAAAATTACATAAAAGTGAGCCCAAGCCCATCAGAATGCCGCTCAGCGGTAAGTGCGTGACTTCTATTCTGCCCCTCAACTGCAGTTTTGCCCCTCAGCACAGATCTTCAAAGTGCCGCTCAGCAGTAAATGGCGTTGAGCGGTACTTGCGGCTTCTTCCTTTTTTGCACTTTTTCTTCCTTTTCTGAATCCAACTCTTAGTTCCTTCACTTCTTTCACTTAATTCATCTCAAAAACCTGCAAAAACAAGGAAATCAAGCATAAAACCCGTCCAACTCTCTTATTTCCAAAAACGTAAGCAAAAGCATGATTCCAAGCTAGTTTCTAAGTCATAAAGGTTGTTTTTTATATCAATTTTAAGTATAAAAGTAACAGTTTTTCAACTGTTATCAATAAGCATGATTAAAGAGAATTGTCCTTTTAAACAGCGCTATGATCAACAGATCTAGACAATGGAAAGGAACATGAGAAAAATCAACATCAAATATCTGAACAGTTGTGGAATTGATGCTGTCATCTTATTTAAAGGTCAAGAAAATGTTCATATATTCACAAAATCAAAATCAAATATTTTCAAAGGTTTTCCATTTCTCGAGTACTACTTCAATAATGACACCTACAACCCTACATATCTTTTCTCTCTTCATCATCATAATTATCATCAACCATCCACGTCTAATGTAACAAAATTATCTCTCTTTCACTTTCTTTTACATCTATCTATTCATCTTTTACTACTTTTATTACTATATATATATAAATGAAATAATATGTGAAAGAACTGAAAAATCTTATTTTTGTTACTTAGTACTATAGTCAATGAATTTGGCAAGGCTTTCAAAATGGGAAAAGGCATCCTCTGATGTCCTAAGTTTACCCTGATCATGACCTATACAGTAATTAGTAATATTTATTCTTTTTCTCCTTTTCCAACATTTATTCCATCAGACAAACCTTTTGCAACATCAATCTTTATCTCTTTTCACACTCACAGCTTGTACTTTCCAATTCATGTATAAGAAAACAAAATAAAAAAAATTACATAAAAAATACCGTTTAAATTGAAATTGAATACAAATAATACGTTTTTCCTAGATAAAGATATGAAGAGTCAATGAAACTGAAGCCGAGGGTGAGAACTTTGGATTTAAAAAATTATCAACTAAAGAATGGGTGAGAAAAACTAGTGACATGCAAAGTTTAATCCACCATTCATTCTAATAAATAGACTTGTAATTAGTGTTGAGACAAGTAAAGAAATTTAGCATATTTGAAACGCATAAAACAGAATACAGAAACATATATTCCACCCATTTACCTACCTTTAAATTGAAATCAAATATTCGAGAAGTACCAATGTCGTTTGACAAAGCTGATTTGAAGTCTTCAAACGTCCAGGTTGAGACTAAGGTGATCTGAGATACATGATAAATCATATCCATCAAAAAATATTTGATTAGCAAAAACTACTGAAGAATAGTGCATTACTTTCCCTCAAAAGCTCGAGTAGTAAAAAATTCATTACATATAATGATTGAATCCATTACTTTCCCTCAAAAGGGGTGTAAGAAAAGAATTATGGCTATCAATCAAGTGGAAAAGGAAAAATGGATAAAAATAAAACAAAGAAAAAAAGAAGATTTACCGGAAGTGAAATTTGGAGGCGGTGATGTTGCGGTGATGAGATTCGACGAGGTCTCAGTGGAAGAGAGCGTATATGTTCCGGTGATGAGATTCGTGAAGTTTTGGATCTTCCTTAGTAGGGTGAGAAGAAGTATGTCGAACTGTTTCAGTGAAAACTTTTAGTGAGAACGATGAAAGAATGAGTACTTTGATTGAAAAAGAGGGCTTAACCCACCCTAAAGACGTCCCAACCCATTTTACTCAGGGCTTTTGGGGCTGGGGGCTTTCAGAAAGCCCATGTTAAGTGGGCCACTAAAATGGGGCCTAATTCTAAATAGGGCTAGGGCCGACCCATGGGTGGTGGATTAAAATGATACTTCTAAATCAAATCATATCCTAATTCTCACCAATTTTACTTTCAAATCTATTTTCACTTATGACCAAATCCACTCAAATAAACAATAACTATTTCATCCTCAAATCTCTTCAAATTCATCCACTTACTTTCCCCCAAATTATTCTTTCAAAGTAAACCTAGCCTTTGTGTCACTTTACATGTTTTATATTTTTTCCATTGTTATGCTTTATAATATTATTGAAAATATTGAATGTACACTATACGTGGCATACCACTTTTGCATACTGGTGACATAAAGAAAATGGAAATGAAATAGGTAACGTCACGTGAATTTTGAAGTTTTTAATTAAATATGTTTGCATAAAATAATATTTTGACATTACTCGTCATTGTTGAAGATATTTTTCTTTCATTAAGTTTTCGTTCCTAAGGCTTGGTTAGGAATGAGTATTATGAGAAAAATGTGTTTAGGGTTGCATTTTCGTTTTTGAAGAAAATATTATTGCTCGTGGGAGGTGGGAACTATGTGTCATTGTGATTGATTAACAATTTTTGTATAGAGGCATCGTTTATGAAGAAAAGGTGGGTGTTGGAATGAAGTTATCTTGCAAGTGGGTTTACATGAGGAGTAGGGATTAGGAAGAAGACACAACATTCTTGGTTGTTTTCTGTGCTATGTTCATTGCGTTCAGTTCTTTGGAGGTGTTCCTCGTACGTTGGAAATGGTGGTGATTTTGTGTACACTTTTTGTTTGGTTCTTTGGAGGTATTCTTCGTACGTTGGAAAGGGTGGTGATTTTGTGTACACTTTTTGTTTGGTTCTTTGGATCTTTGTACGTTGAAAATGGTGGTGATTTTGTGTACACTTTTTGTTTGGTTCTTTAGAGGTGTTCTCCGTACGTTGCAAAGGGTCATGATTTTGTGTACACTTTTTGTCGGACATTTATTTGTCAATGGGCGTTGCACCTATTGAATGAACGTATGAGTGCAACTTTGATGTCACCTAACTTGATGCAAATTGAAATTTTGATCAACATTTTTAAGTGTTTATGAAGAATGTTGTATGTTTTGATGGGACAATATGTAAGAAGGCTCAAAGTTGAGAGTATTGAGTACGGATAGGGTATTGATAACTTAGGTCCAAGCCAAAATTCCATTCAAGGATCCATCACTCATAGCATGATGAGGAAGATCCAAGAAGGAAGTGAAGATGCATCCAAGAAAGAAGAAATGAAGACTTTATTCACTTGGACTAAGCAAGGTTTTCTCAGCGCAAGTGGAGTCTCGCCTAGCGAAGTGACACCCAACCTAAAACCCATCATGCTTAACGCGATCGACCTGTTTCATCCCTTTCACTTGTAGCTCATGTTCCATGTGCTTTAAGTATTGTAAATGTGTGTAATTGCATGGCATATGATCAATGAATTATGCCTGATAATTATGACTATATCTAGCACCTTTCATTCGTGGTGACGCATGGCGGCGCGATGGTGTTCACGAGAATGGGCGCTTCAATCTGACTTCTAGAAATGATTTGCATCTGGTGAATGGAGACAGTGCGCTCAAATGGAGGAGACTGATGGAGAACACACGTAGAGCTTTCACTTGGTTCACACATGGAGATCGCGATTTGGGGAAGATCGCGACTTAAGGTTCCATCATTTTGGGGTTGTCAACACTCAATTTCGTCCGGGGTAAGTAAATGAATAAAAAATAAAGAATAAGAGAATAGTAAAATAAATTTCCTTGAAAAATGTAACTTTAATGCATAACACATCACTAGAAAATATTTTTGAAATATTAGTTTAATATGGTAACAATTTGAATCAATATTATGCCAATAATTATAAGCAATAATTAAAATAATATATTGATATATTTTATTGCGTCAGTTTCTTTTTAAAGAGAAAAATATGATTTTAAAAATGAACAAATTTTTTGACAATAATTATAATCAATGTCTTGAATATTATTTGATTTGTTTTTCTTTTGACCGAGACCATTTCTTTTCCTTTTTTGTTCACTGTCAATTAATTCAAAATTAAGCTCAAATTACCATAGGGAGACATGAGCATAGAGAGCTAATGGAAAAACTCCAAAGGCTCCAACAAAGAGACATAAGCATAGAGAGCTATAGGAAAAAAGTGGAGTTCTACATGTTGAGGGCGGGAATTAGAGTAGAAGAAGAGACTACCATCTCTAGGTTTCTAAGTTGTCTTAATCTTGAGATTAGAGATATAGTGAAATTGTTTCCCTAACAAGACTTAAATGACTTGGTACAAATTTGCATTAAGGTAGAGCAACAACTGCTAAGAAAAAGTTTTAAAGCTTTCCACACTAATTCTAGTGTTAAGAAAGACTACAAGAAGAAGGGTAAACAAGTGGTAGAAGAAGAACCCTCTAGGAATATAGGAAAAGAGAGAAGAGAAGAGAAGGAAAGAGAAAGACCAAGGGTGGGAGCATCATCTCACACTCGCACTAGTGCATTAAATGTTTTAAGTGTTTTGGTAGAGGTCACATTGCCTCGCAATGCCCCACCAAAAGAACCATGATCTTAAGGGGTAATGATACATATAGTAGCCAAGAAGAAGAAAGTGAAAGTAAGAGTGGGAGAAGTGACGCAAAGAAGCAAATAGAAAGCGCAAGTGAGGATGTCCATCCTTGTGAGGAAGAACTTCTTATGATAAGGAGAATTCTCCATAATCAGCCTAATTCACAAGAGCTCACACAAAAAACAACATCTTCCACACTAAATGTAAAATCTTAGACAAAACATGTTCTATTATTGCGGATAGTGGCTCATGTTCAAATTGTTCTAGCACCAGGTTAATTAATAAGCTTGGATTAGCTATTTTCTCTCATCCCTAACCTTATAAACTTCAATGGATCAATAAGGACAAGAAAATGCAAGTTAATTAACAAGTGATGGTTAAGTTATTCATTGGGAATTATGAAGATAATGTGCTGTGACATATTACCTATGGATGTTAGGAAGGTCTTGGCTTTTTGATAAAGAATTTTTACATAATGGCCACACCAATGAGATAACCATCACATAATAAAAGGAAGTTTGTACTTCATCCTCTCACACATTCTCAAGTGGAAGAGGATCAAGCTCAAATGAGAAAAAAAATAGAAAAGGAAATAGAAAAACAAAAATGTAAAAAGAAAATAAAAGACTAATTTTGTTCTAAGTGTCGAAGCATGATGCACAAGTCTCAAGAATGCAGCAACAAACAAATTATGATGTCAATGGCCAAAGGCTTGTGTAAGGATGTAAATGTCTCCTTACCATGTTTCTCTAGAAGCATGGCAAGAAAAGACCCGAAGAATCTTTATGTTGGAAATAAGATCTTAAAGAAACATGCTCCTACTTTCCAAGACCTTATATCACTCCTTTAATTCAAGGTGTATCCTTCTTGAGAGCTCTATCCTTCATATGCTCCCTATTATAACATTTGTTTTAACTTGTGTTATAAAATGGGTATTTGACTCTGGTGGAGAAGCGCACCAAAACTCCGAAGAAGAAAATGATGTTTGCCCTTTTCCATGTTGAAGATTTGAAGACAAATCCTTTTCAAGAGGGCAGGAATGATGGAAAATCCCTTAGCCATGGTCAAACACTTTCAAGAGAGTGAAAGTCATCCTTGAAGAGGGTTCAACTCTACCTTGTGGACCACCTTTAGAGCCATCATGGAGCATGGATTGAAGAGTAATGTAGGATATTTAGGCCATTGTATTTGGCCATGTAGTGTATGTTTGTTTAAGGCTTGTATTAAGGCCTAAGTAGCATAAAATATTTCTTAAGTTAGACATCAAAACTAAGTGGAAGGTGTGTGTCATGTGTCATGCTTCCATTGGAGAGGATTTGCTTTTTAGAAGTGGCCACATGGAACCCTAGGAGTGGAGATGATTTCTTTTGGTAGTGGCCACATGGCTATCCACCGTTGGAGATGATTTGTTTTTAGTAGTGACCACATGACACTCTAGGAATGGAGAGAATTGTGTTTTGTGAGTTGCCACATGTCCTCCCATTATTGGAGAGGATTTGTGGACACTTGCTCACTCCTTATAAAGCCTTATTTTTTTGCCAATGAGAGCAAAGATAGGAGATCATGCTTTTAGGGTTAGAATGAGACACCCTTGACCTATAAATAGAGGTGTTTCCACCCTTATATTTCATCTTAGATTAATGTAATGTTATGCTGTCAAATTATGACCATACACTTCTTAGATCAAGACTAGAGCAACTTAGAGGCCTCTCTAGTCACCTTCCTCCTTGAGTTGGCCTCACCTCTCTTGAAGCCATCAAACAACACCTCACCATTACCATAAACACCAAAATCGTGAGCATATCATCTTATGTAACCTTGGACCTTTTTCCCACTCCATTTCCGCACTCATCATCCAAGGAAACACTATTTTCATGCACATCTCTTAGTTTTGACCCAACCTAACTAAGGAGGTTGCTATCACAATATTAATTTTTTTTGTACAATAACTCACCCAATTTGTCTTTTCTTCAAAAGAACCGCACATGCGACAAACCTTGTGGATTATCGATTGGGCAACATATACCATTACCACACGCTCTGTCTCTAGTTTTTGTGTGTTCTTAGGTATATATTAAGTTGCTTGGAAATCAAAGAAACAAACTATTTTTTCCAAATCTTCTTCTTAGGCTTAATACCACGCCTTGGCTTCCTTAACACGTGAGCAACATTGGATTTAGCATTTGTTCTAGGGTATGCACTTTTCCATTCCAACTCCCTACTCCATTTCTTGTGACAATAATTCAGCCATTCAAAATCTTAAGAACCATACCTTCCATGGAAGGACAAAGCATATAGAGATTGATTGTCACATTATCAAACAAAAGTTATTAATGGTCTAATACATATCTTTCATGTTCCCTTTACAAGTCATCCCTTCATCCACTACCTTCCAATCTACTACTTCAAAGTTAGGCTTCATAATCTTCATACTCATCTTAAGAGAGAGTGATGGAAATATCATTGATGTCTCCTTTTTGTTCTATTAGTTTTATTAATTGTATTATATTATGATTGATATTGATATCTTGATCTTTTCTTTCCTTTTTTTTTATATTGATAAAGATGTCTTTAATACATTATGTTGCTTGTTTTTTCTCTTTACATTCAAGCATATATCACCTCTATAAAATAACTCTATTAAGATACTTTTAACAAAAGATTTCTTTGCAAGTTTTCCCTCACCTTCATTTTATCATACACACTCACTAAGGAATCAATGAACTTGAAGCAAGAATTAAGTAAATACAAATGTGGTTAACTACTTACAACATCATTTCTTTGCAAGTTTTCCCTCACCTTCATTTTATCATACACACTCACTAAGGAATCAATGAACTTGAAGCAAGAATTAAGTAAATACAAATGTGGTTAACTACTTACAACATTGGTTTAAGTTCCAGCCAATGAGACTATGCCGTGTAATGACTCTCTTGATTAAAATGTTCAACATTCAACCTCGAGGTACACCAATACTCACATTCAAGGAATAAATTCACATGAATGATTTAAACATTATTTGTGACACATAGAGAAGAGAGATAAAATTCATTAGGATAATGTTTCATACCTTTCGGGTCTTTCTTTTCTCATAAATAACCGAAGATTAGCATAAACAAATTAGAATGTAACTCACATGTTAATCAATTTATTATATACAATATATCCATTTAAAACAAAAACAAATATAAAGATTCCATTCCATCAATTTAGGGGGAGTTTAGTCAATGTTAAGTGAAGTATTAGTTGAGACAACTAAAAAAAAAACTCGTGAGATAACATGTGAATTATAATAATCTAATAATAAATAAAAGTAGTGCATAGCGTATTCTACTTACAAAAGTAGTTCAAACTAGACTTCGTCCAATTTAAAGTAAAAACAATTAATTAATGAAGTTACGTTAAAATAACAGAAAAAAATTGTAAGATAATAATAAAAATATTAAAACACGAATACTACATTATCTTAAATACATAAAGACTCGCTTAAAAAAAAATTAGACCGAATTTCAGTAAGATTAAAAATCAAGTCTAAAAAAGTTAGTGTTTGGTTTCCTGTCAAATCTAATCAAATGTAGATTATGAACACGACTTTTTCACGTCCAATATGTGAATAGAGTTCAAACGTTTGACCAAACATGAAGTCAATCATTAAAGTTTTGTTTATTACGCTGGATTTGAGCCAGCACCCCTTGTCTTGCACACTCAGCGAATAAAGCATGCACACTGATTTTTCCAATTCACATTACTACAAACACTGCATGCCGTCAAGATACGCTTACACAAATTACGCATAAACAGTGAATATCTGCATGCATCATTATTTTCCCAAACAAAAGGATACTCCACACTGCCATTCTCATATCTATTTTAATTTGGGGAGAGAATTATGCATTACCAAAACATGCTTGTTTTGAAGATTCTGCCAGAACGTGCTTAACAACCATCTTCACTCATAAGAAAGCCTTTGATTTGTTCTAGCGCCTGAGAAATACATAGGCACAATAAGTATCAATGATGCAAAATGTAGAAACAATTTTTGCTCTGGGAAATGTTAGTTAGCCCGAGCAAACTAAAATGAAGTTCAGAAGACGGAACAGAAGTGGAAGACCTCCATTGCAATAGCAGTTGGAGATAAATCTGACACATCTCTTTGACCCAGTTTTGCTACCATATCTGTACAAAAGAACATAACTTAATAAAGCAATATGAATTACCATGCTTTAGCATTTGACAATCTTTAAAGACTAACTACCCAGAACTCAAGACCAAAAAAGTTTAGTTGCAGAAGTCAAAAGAGTTTATAAATAGCATTTCCTTTCCATGTTGTATTCACAAGGATTCTGGAAAGAATCACTATTCTTAATTTCTTTTTTGAAAAATGGAATAACCATTGCAGACATACTTTCCAAGGAGACCCGAGCGTTGGCATTTGCATACGCTTCACTTCTTTCTTCAAAAAGGGCAGACAAACGCATGAAAGTCTGCAGGTGAATTCCAGATGTAAAACACTAAATTATTTAGTGGGAAAAAAATAGTTGATTCTATTACCCTACTTATATCGTTGTCATGGAAGAGGAATCATTTACCTTTGTGTATGCATCTCCCGATTCATAGTTTAGAAGTGGGCGAGAATCAGTTCCTACGGCTGTTATTCTCTGAGCCAATGCCTCTACAGGTACATCCAACCAAACACTAATTCCTTGCTGCATATATTTCCTGGCAATCCATATATAAGCATGTGTGAAGCTAAATTGAGAAGAGTTAATGCACAATAGGAGGTAAAACTTTGCTAATTGGTATGTTAATTAGTATACCAATTGATGGGCCTCACAACAGCACCTCCACCGGTAGAAATAACATTTCTATGCATCATTGACAGCTTCCGCAATATCTCAGTCTATAACGGTTAAATAAGCAAGGAGAATGAACAGTTAATGAGATAGTTGAACCTGGAGGAAAAACAGAGGATTTCAAAGCACTCCTAAATGTTCTTTTTGTGAGTCAGAAGAATAGTAATTGAGAGATTCATCTGAGATTTGTTCCCACATGTATTCATTAGATAGTAAGCCAACCACTTTAGCTAACACAATATTCAGTGAGCCTAACCATTAGTTATTTAACAGATTAACCAAAATTTAACTTCAGGTTGATATCAATCAAACTGTTAGAGAAACGATCATGAACTTAGTGATCAAACTAACTGTAGAACTAGAGCAAATACGTATGTCTCTCATAGGATTGTTGTTAGGTTTCAACTTCAACACCATTTAAAAGCTTTTGTGGCTAGGGTTGATAACTCATATTGCCAGAGGGCCTGGAGGGGTATGCCACAAAGGGGAGGAGAAGGGGTGCATGGATAGATGAGGTGGGTGTGACTTAAACACGGAGAGGAGTGAGGTAAAATAGGGGAAATTGTGATATGGAAGGGATGAACAGAACTCATTCAGTATACCACATGAGAGGAGTTCCTCTGGGGGTTAAGCTTAGGTTTGAAGTGTTTCTTCTCCCAAGAATCAAGTGCTCATTCTTTCTTTCCATCACTTTACTTGAATAATACAGTACAATACATCACTGTCTTAAAAGGCTTAACGCAGGATTTTTCATGCCCCTGACAGTTTATATTTAATTTCTCTAACACCAAACCGAAATAATTTTATTTTCCAAATTCCAAATTTGCAAGGGTAAATATGTATTATATAAGGAGAGGAGTTAGTATTTGGGATAGGTATTCCATCAAATTAACTGAAAGTAGCTATTCTGTTCATTAATTGGTACTTTAGAATAACTATGATTTCCTTGTTGCAACTTACTTTATAAAGGTGCACGTGCTGTACAGATTAAATTTGGATAGAAGAAAAATGAGTGGATTGCATAGGAAAGAAGAAATAGGAAAGCCTAACACTTCCAAAACCTTAACTAAAGTCCTCTATATACTAAAGAGTGAGGAAGACGTAATCTGGAAATATTGTGTTCTTTAACTGACCTCCTTAGTACGAAAAAATGTCTCTCCATAGTGCTTGAATATATCAGCTACAGATGTTCCATCAACCTCCTCCTCCACCAATGCATCACTGTTCTCATAAATGCCAAAAAAGAGATCGTAGAACATGTCCAGTTGAAATTTAACTTATGCTAAAGTCAGATGATATCAATCTGTTATTCAAATGGTCTATGCTTCAGTTACCTTCAATACTGTATTTTTCATTTTGAAAAGAAGAAAGGAGGAGCAATTAACACGCTAACCTATCAAAAAACGCATAAGAAAGCGCTTGTGACAATATCTTCCCCACAGTTGTCTTCCCAGATCCCATCATTCCTGCATCTCAAATTCAAAATATTTTGTACTTGCAATGTAATTAAGCACAAATACTTCTGCAAGAGACTGACCAACAAGATATATACAGCGCCCATTTAAATATGGCTCGATCTCTTGTGATTTACTCTGCAATTTTACGGATTCGAGTCAGATAATGACCACATGTACTATCACTTAAGATTGCAACATCAGTACACTAAAAGGCCTCAAATCAATCGAAAGTGACGAAGGGTATCGTGCTATATACCTTCAAAATAAATTTTTCATCAACAGGAGCATGAAATGTTTCAGATTCCAATGTCCTCGCTACAGGAGTAAAATTTGAAAATTTATGTTAGCACTGGCAACACTTGTTCATAACATCTACAAACCTGATATAGGTCAAACACATGCCTTCCCTTAAATATCGGCTGAGATGTAATCAGTAGTAAGTAATTCAAATTTTGATTTGCAAAATGACCAGTCCAAATTATAGAATTCCTTTCTGTAGTCAGTCACACTAAATATCAAAGAGCAAGAGTGCAATCCTCGTTTGAAACACTAATGTATTAATTAATTTTGATTTGTACAAATTGACATTATCATTATACTATTTTGACAGTGACTGGCACAAATAACATACAAAACAGATATACACGTAAGTTTGAAGGCTAAAGGCAGAAAGAAAAAATGGCATTCGTACAAATAGTCAAAGTGTGAATGGTTTCCACAACAACCTGGAATATTGTTATGCGAACATGCAACCACCAAAGATTTTGTCCTTCGCTGTATCCTCGTTGAAGGTCTTGGTGGGTGAAACGTTGACGAAACAAAAAGCTGTTTCTCAAATCCACCAAACATTCTGAGAGAGTCATTTGGCCCTGTTCTCTCAGGCTTCGTGGAACGCATCATTGTTGAAAACTGAAAGGCTTGAACCGCTTTAGCTTCCATGGCGTTTCAGCGTGAAACTGTGGAATTCAGGAGTAAACTAGACAGTGATTGTACAATAAAAAAATGGTGTCGGCCGACTCGAATAATGAAGAGCCACTTTTTGTATTGGCAACTATGGCACACTCACACTTTAAAATTCATGTCTCCATGATTCAAAGTGGATCAAACAAATTTTGGAGCAAGACGACAAAAATTAGTGATAAAATACGTAAGTGAACCTCGAATCAATGGTTGGTAATTAAATACACATGAATTACAGATTAGATGTCATAGTAATAATTCGTCTTCTTCTTATAACCTTCATAAATATTTACCATATAAATGAGCTTTATTCACTTTAAAGGTGGATGTAACCAAGGTTATTCATATATGTTATTTGAATTTAAGTAATAGTTTCGATTAAAATTTCAAGTCTTTTAATTTTTATTTTTGGGGTGGGATTGGAACTTGGTCACTGAGATCTGAACTTTTTTGTTGGAATTGAAGATAAGGGAGAGACTTTAATTTTAAATCATAAAAATAAATTTAATTTTAATAAATTAAAGTAATAAAAAATTGAATGAATTTATTTAAATATAGCTAATATATTTAAAGAGAGTCAAAAGAATATATAGAAAAACGAGATTATGGGAATAGAAAATTTTGGTGTAAAACTTATGTATTGAGTTCTTGATTTTTCTCTTTTACTTCTTATTTCATTGATAATACATGGTCCTTATATATTTGATATAGTTATTCGACAACAACAGTGTGTTTGCAATTCAATATAATTTTAATAGATTTTAAATTTTGTAGTTGTTTATTGATTTTCTCATCTATTAGGATACTTTTTACAAAGAAGACTTTGTTTACTTTGATGACTTGATATCTTGCCTTATTTATATAGGATTTAGAGTTTAAAATTTATATAGCGAGTAAATATATTAAAAGGACAAATAGAAGAATAAGTATTCAAATATTTTAATAAAATATAATTTTCAAACATAAACGCTAGATAGAAAAACTACAAGCTTTAGTTATATTTATTTAAACATTAATCTTTATCAAATCATGTCCAAGATTATACGTGAGTTCATATTTTTCTATTTATTCCAAATAAATTCATTTTAGGTATTATTATAAAATTTGACATCTGATTTATACTAATATTTACAAAAATTTATTGGTCATTTGTTATCATATGAAAAATAACTAAAATAAAAAATAAAAATATATAAATTATGAACGACTGCATCAAACCATGATTAAAAATATACACTTAATCAAACTTAGGAGAACTATATCTATTTCGAAAAAAAATGTTAAATTAGATCTAACGTTTCATTTTTTAGAAAAATTTCAAATACATCTATTTATTTTGATGTATCTCAATTTCATTCTTATTTTAAAAATTTTGATGCAAGTCCTTTATATTAGAATTTATATTAACCACGTAGGTATCATGTGTTAGTTTGTGTGTTTTTTAATATTTTTATTCTTTTGTTTATTTTTTATTTTTTTCTAAAAATAAAAAATTATCACGTGTTAAAGTTGACATTTGTTTTTAGTCTTAATTTAGTATGTTATTTTTACTTTATTTCAATTTAGTTACATTTTTTTCAAAATGGGCATTTATGTGTCTTTTTCAAATTGAAATCAAATTTAATTTTTATATAAATATTTATATTAAAATTGATATTTTTATTAAATATTTTTTATAAAATTAAGTTTATTTAAATTTATATTTTACATTGAATTTTATTTAAAATTGTTTTAAAGTTGTTAATAAAAATAATTATAATAGAAAAAATTAAAAATCATGAACTAACATTTGATACTTCTTTAACATTGTATTAAATAAAGACATGTATCAAAATTTTCGAAATAGAAACCAAATTGAGACGCATAAAAATAAAGGGAATTATTTTGAGATTTTCTTAAAAAAGTGAAGACGAAAGACATAATTTAACATTAAACTACTTATTATATATATATATATATATATATATATATATATATATATATATATATATATATATATATATATAAGTCAAATTAGTCAACCTATAAATATAATGTTTCCTTTCACAAAAAAACACATAATTTTTTTTGAATTGTATATGCTTATAAAAATGCAACTACCGACATCATCTCCCTTTAAAACTCCAAAGAACACTTGTAACCCAAGAAACCATGATAAACTAAAATTGGATCACTCTTCAACCAAAGCCTTTGAAAGTTTCCAACTAAGGCCTCTACAAAGTCATCCCTTCAAATGTGCTCAAAAGCATAAATAACTATCATAAAATCAACATAAACGGAAGTTTGTATTCCTAAAAAATATGAAAATCTACTGAAATATACACCATAATTTCTCTAAAAACACTAACACAACTAAATTAGGATAACACCTAAGTGTAATATCAAACCTTAAGTCAATCTGTAGGTGAAACTTACATTATCACTTTTGTAAATGAAACCATCTTACTCTCCAAAATTTGAATATTGAAAAACTTCAAAACAATAAAGTCAGAGATAATATTACCCACATCCTTAATCATAATGAAGTTAGCTTGGTGATAAAATTGGAAGAGAAAACGAGAGAAATTACGAATTCAACTCTCCCACTAACAATATGGAGATATAAGAATGATTTGGTAGGTTTGAAAAGGAAAAGTGAATACAACTTCTCTTCCTAACAAATACTAATAACTAACATTATTAAAAAAAAAAAAACAAAAACAACATTCAATTTACATATTTTTTTTATTGAAAATATATAGATAATGGTTTCATTGTTTTCTTTTTTAAAAATTAATCACATTGTAAAGTACGATAATATGTTAACATAATGCTTTAGTTCTCCAAATTACTCATTCCCAATTCCAGGGAACATCTTTCCGTTATCATGTATTAGATTATTAATATCTTTTTAAAGAACAACTTTCATGTCACATAGATATCTCATCTCTATTGCTTGTAACAAGTCAAGCAGTTATTTTATGTTATCAGTTTTCCTTTCCTGATAAACTTTGTATGTTCTGTATATAAAACTGCATCAATGCAGTATGAGTAATAAGACAAACACTTCACCATTCATTTTTCTTTTCCAATTCTCTAACATAATTGGTATCCAGAGCCAGGCAGGTTGTAGAAAGACTTGTGGTGCTTCAGAAATCACGATCACAGTGCAACTAGTTAGAGTGATTAGAGCAAAGAAGAACATTGGCTGTCAAAGACTTGGGTTCTTGATAGAAGTCTGTGCGATTGAGGAATGGTGGGAAGTGATATTTCAACAGCTAACATTCCAATACTCACAAAGAAAAATGGGAATAGATGGAGCACATATATGAGAGTGTTGTTCAAATTTCAAGATGTGAGTGATGTTATTGAAGGAGATGGTCGAGAGCTTGATCTTGGTGCTTCAGAAGATCAGAAAGTTGTAGCCAAGAGGAAGGACAACAAGGCATTGTTCATTATTTATCAATGTATTGATGATGCCCATTTTGAGAAAATACAGAACACAGTTACTGCCAGAGAAGCCTGGAGTATATTGGTTAGATGTCACGCAAGAAGGGAAAAGATAAAGAAAGTTAAGCTCCAAACCCTTAGAAGGTAGTATAAGCTACTGCAAATGGAGGAAAGTGATAGAGTTGGTGAGTATTTTAATAAAATCTTGACCATAACAAATCATATGAAAGGGTGCAGAGAGGCTATCAATGATCTTATGATTATTGAGAAAGTCATGAGATCATTGCCACAGAAGTTTGATTACATAGTGGTTGCGATAGAAGAGTCGAAAGATCTTTCCAAGATGAAGGTTGAAGAGCTTCAAAGTTCTTTAAAAACACATGAAATGAGAATGGTTGATAGGAATCCTATCAAGAATGATGAACAAGCCCTGAAAGTGCACCATTCCAAAAATGACGAGAAGAAGAAACAAAAGAGGTGCACAGGGAATTAGAAAGGGAAACGTACAAAAGGAAATTTGAAAACTGATAAGACCAAGGATGATGATGATGACAAGTCTATATCAGTGGAGAAGAAAGGAAGATCAGAGAAGAATTATCAAAAGAAGGATAAAAGAAGTGTCAAATGCTTTAACTGTCATAAGTATGGACATTACTGATAACGGTTGAAAAACCGTTATTTTTATACTTAATTTTGATAATCAATCAACCCTTTTTGACTTAGAAACTTGCTTTAACTCATGTTTCTACTTTAGTTTTGTGAATAAGAGAGTTGAAGGTGAATTTAATGGTTTTGTGCTAGATTCCTTTGATTTTGTAGGTTATTGGAATGATTTGAAAAAAGAGTTAAAGTACCGAATGTTTGGAATGCAAAAAAGTTAACCAGAATGCAGAAAAGTCAACCAGTCAACCATAAAAGTCAACCAGACAACCAAAAAAGTCAACAGTCAACTAGAATGCAGAAAATCAAACCAGAGTGCAGAAAAAGTTTCGCTGAGAAGTAATTTCCGCTGAGCGCGAGTTTTGAAGTGTCGAAATCACCGTTGAGTGCCAAATTCCGCTAAGCGCCAGTGTCGCACTTATCGCTAAGCGACGAAAGTGTCGTTGAGTGTTATTGTTATGGTCTTGGACCTGTTTTCTGTTATTTTGATGGGCTTAAACCTGTTTTCTGTTATTTTTATGTTCTATTTAAGGACTTGCACGTCCTAGGGATGATATCTTTTGATGGCTTAAGCACAGAAACACACTTTTCACCCTTTAGGGGTAGATTTGGAGATGGTGACGGCTCTCCTCTTCTCTTTCTAGGGTTTTTTTTATCTCTTTCATTCTTTCATTCCATTATTCATCTAGTTCTTTCATGACGATGGGGAACTAAACCTTATTTGTTGTTGGGAAATATGTAACCTTTTAAACTCTCATGTATTGAATTGATTCTTGATAATATATGCTTTCTTTCATTAATTGTTAGGGTTTTTCCTCTATGCTTAATGCATGCTTTGTTTAACTCATTTTATTGCATGATTATTGATTTTGTCGATATGGACACATACGGGGAAATCTAGATTTGGGGAATCTCTCCCAATAGTAGTATAAACTTAGACATAGGAGTATGATGGTTTGTTGCCTTTAAGCTTCTGTGCTATATAATGCATGAATAATTGCTAGGGAGACAAGACATTGTAAACTAGTGATTATGAGTAGGTTTTCTTCCCCGAGACATCGGGTTTAAGGTAAAATATAAAGTGGCATTAACATTAATGAAGAAAGACGAATTCATAAATACATGAGAGTAAATTAGGTGAAATCTAAACCCCAACAACAATATCATCAACTTCATTCATTCATTCTTGTGTTTAGCCTCAATTGATCAAATTGCATTCATGTTTATTTTGTTGTATTTGCATTCAAAAACCCCAAAATATTTTCTTTAGAGTCTTAATTAGTTGAGTAATCACATAAATGTTTAGTGTCGTGAGTCTCTTGGGAAACGATACTTGGTCTTACCATTTATTATTACTTGATACGATTCAATACACTTGTCGATGTCTTAACAAGTTTTTAACTCCGTTTTCGGAGATTAAAAATTTGTTTATCAATTACTCCTATGAATGTTATGCTGATAAGGGAAAGCAGAAGAACTATCAAAGGAAGGAAGCATATGTTGCTCAAGAGGATTCAGATTCGGAGCCACTAACCCTGATGGTAACCACTTCTGCTGAAACTTCTAATTCGCATGCTGACTTGTGGTACCTAGATTCTGGTTGTTCAAACCATATGACATGCCATATTCTTGATGATCAATTTTGATGCTACAAAGAAGAGTAGAGTTAAGTTTGTCGATGATAGTACTTTGAAGGTGGAAGGCATTGGAGATGTTGTGATTCGAAGGAGAAATAGTTTGCATGCTGTGATCACTGGTGTATTACTTGTTCCTGACATGAAGTGCAATTTATTAAGCATTGACCAGTTGATCCAAAGGGGGTTTAAAGTAGTGATGGAAGACAACAAAGTCGAGTTATTTGATGTTAACAAGAACCTAATCTTGAGAAGCAAGATTTCCAAGAACAGAACGTTCCAGATCAATAAGGAAGCAGTGGAAAGTTTTGAGTGTATAGCTTCAGTAAAGGTAAGTGATGAAAGCTGGTTGTGGCATTTGAGGTATGGTCATTTGAACTTCAAGAGTTTGTAGCAACTCAATATGAAGGAGATGGTTCTTGGATTGCCTAACATCATACTACCAGAAAAGGTTTGTGAAACTTGCATGGTTGGGAAATATACAAGGATATCATTTAAAACACATTTAAGCATGAGAGCAAAAGACTGCCTAGAAGTAGTTCATTCAGACATTTGTGGTCCGATTGAGGTGCCTACAATTGCTGGAAATAGGTACTTCATTACACTCATTGATGAGTACAGTAGAATGATCAGGGTGTACATGATTAAGATGAAGAGTGACGCACTGAAAATCTTTATAAGATTCAAAACAAATGTTTAAAGGGAAAGTGGAAGACAATTGAAGATTGTCATAACAGACGGAGGAGGAGAATATACATCCACTGCCTTTGAGAGCCACTGCCAGAGGTATGGAATAACTCATGAGATCACCGCCTCATACACTCTTCAGCATAATGGGCTTGCAGAAAAGAGGAACGGGATGATCCTCGACATTCTAGAAGTATGAAAAAGGAGAAGGTGTTGCCACAAAAATTGTGAGGTGAGGCAGTGTCCATAGCTATCCATTTGCTTAACAGATGTCCAACGAAGAAATTAGAAGGAAAAGTGCCAATTGAAGCGTGAACAGGTGAGAAGCCGACAGTTGGCCATTTGAAGGGGGGTTCAGTTCACTCGCCTTTGTGCATGTACCTGATCATAAAAGATCGAAGCTGCAGGATAAAAGTAAGGTTACGTTATTCATTAGCTATCACCGCACTGGTGCTTATAAGTTTTTTGATCCAATTGAAGAGAAGTTTGTTCTGAGTAGAGACATGTTGATCCTAGAAAATGAGAGTTGGGACTGAAATCAAAATCACACCAGTCTAGTGAAGACAAAAATAGTTGAAGATGATGATAATTCCATCTCAACAGAGCCAGGAATCACGTATGGAAATATGAGAGGAATGCATAATTGTGAAGTTGGCAGACCATGAAGATAGCGTGTGCAACCATAAAGATTTGGTGAATGTGAAGTATATTCAGACGCATAGATCGGTGATGAGGGGGATCTGGTTCATATGGCTCTACTAGCAGGAGCAGAACCTATAGACGAAGTTGAAGCTTTGAAAGAACTAGTGTGGAGAAATGCAATGACGGAAGAGATTGAGTCCATTGAAAAGAATAAAACTTGGCTGCCTGTTAATCTTCCAACTAGGAAGAAGAGTATTGGAGTGAAGTGGGTGTTTAAACGAAAGCTAAAGCCCAACGGATCAGTCTCTAAGTATAAAGCCAGACTGGTTGCAAAGGGCTTCCTTCAAAGGCAAGCTTTTGATTTTATTGAGGTGTTTGCACTAGTAGCCTGAATGAGACTATTCTGCTGGTGATTGTTGTGGCGTATACAAGATGTTGGTCCTTGTTCCAGCACGATGTGAAGTCAACTTTCTTGCATGGTCCTTTGGAGGATGAGGTGTATGTCCAGCAGTCGCCTAGATGTATTAACGAAGGTAGAGAACACTAAGTATATAAGTTGCAGAAGGTGTTATATGAGTTGAAGAAAGCCCCAGAGCTTGGAATAAATGTATTGATTCATTCTTGCTTAATCTCAATTTCACCAGATGCGTTGTTGAACATGGTGTATATGTAAAAGGAGGAAAAATAGAAGATTTGCTGATCATCTGTTTGTACGTGGATGATCTGCTCATCACTGGATCAAATCTAGACCGCATAAAAGAGTTTAAGAGAGTTTTGCAGTCAAAATTTGAGATGACTGATCTAGGTAGGTTGAGCTATTTTTTTGGGAATGGAGTCCACTTACACTGTAGCAGGTTTTATCTTGCATAAAAGGAAATATATTAAGGAGTTGTTGGGAAGATTTAGTATGACTGCATGCAACTTAGTAAGGAGTCCAATTAAAGTCAATCTGAAGTTGACTAAGAGTGAAATTAAAGAGGATGCTGAAGAAATTGTGTTCAAACAGATTGTAGGTTCTCTGTGTTTCTTGTGCAATGATAGACCAGACTTATCATTTAGTGTGGGTTGATAAACAGATTTATGAGCAACCCAAAGAAGTCACACATGCTTGCGGCCAAGAGGTTGTTGAGGTATGTCAAAGGCATTGTGGATTTTGGAATATTATTTCCAACTAGGAGGCAGATGTGGAAGGCTTGGAACTTGTTGGTTTCAAGGACTCTAATCATGGTGGTGATTGTGTTGAAAGAAAGAGCACATCAGACTACCTATACATGCTAAATGGATCTCCTATTTCATGGTGTTCGAAGAAGCAGCCAATGGTAGCATGTCCAGTTGGGAGGCCGAATATATAGCTGGAAGTTATACAGCATGTCAAGGGGCTTGGCTTGAGTAAGTCCTAAAAGAGTTGTTGATTCCTATAAAAACTCCATTACAGTTGAAGATAAAGAATGTCTCGGCCATAAATCTATCTAAAAATCCTGTGAGTCATGGCAGGAGTAAACACATTGAAGTAAAGTACCATTTCCTTAGAGACATGGTAAACAAAGGAAGAATAACATTGATTTACTACAACACTGAAGCACAATTAGCGGATGTTTTTACAAAAGCAATAAAGATTGAAAGGTTTGAATGGTAGAGGAAGGAGATTAGAGTTAGATCTTGTGAATGCTTGACTTGAGGGAAAATATTGGTTGTAACAAGTCACGCGGTTATTTTCTGTTATCAATTTTCATTTCGTGATAAACTTTGTATGTTTTGTATATAAAATTACATCAATGCAGTATCGTAATAAGACAAACACTTCACTATTCATTTTTCTTTTCCAATTCTTCAACAATCTCATAATCCTTGAACAATTGATTTAAAAATATTTATAGATACAAAATCATTAAGTATATTAAATCATTCACATGGAGTAGAGAGGAATTCATGTGTTGTCGATGTAAAATTTTCAACTCCAACAATATATTTGTGCCTTTTTTTAGGAAGCTTTGTAAGTTTCATTTATTAGAGAAACATGCTTAGGGGTGTAATGAGTATGTATGATTGAATATGTGAGTTTTAGGCAGTTCTTGATAAATTAAGGTTGGTGAATAGAAAATAGAAGGAAGCTTAACAATAAGACTTCAAAAAATGTAACAAAATAATTTATGGCTGATAGGAATTATACGAGAAAAATATATGAAATCTAAAATAGGATGATCAATATCTTGCTAAAACATACTCTGTCAAAAAGATTGGATGTGATAATTGAATTTCTAAAGACACTATTTTGGAATGTTTCATAATAGAAAGACAAGTGAAGGAAACATCTCTAGAAAAATTCAACTAAACAAACTTATTCTACGTGAACATTTTTTTTTTTATGTTTTTTCAATACTGTTTCAACTTACATAATACTATATATTACGTTAAAAAAGTTATTATATTTATATATTTTAAATAATGTTATTAAAATATAATAATTTTTTTACAAATTATCATCATTTGTTATTTTTTTAGAAAATAATATTTATGAAATGTTAATAAATTATATTACGTGTACATTGATGAAATTATATCGTCGTACATTAATAAATTTGATAGATTTACATATAAAAATATTATATTTCATTTCACACAGTCTTAAATCTGATTTGATCAAATTATGTTCGTATTTAGATGTAAATAAATTTTGATGGACTTTTTTATCCTCGAATTCTTTATTAAAATTTATTTTCACAAAAAAAGAAAATTAGGTCCTATTCTTAAACACATTCAATTATCAACTTATGGAATAAGTTTTGGTTCTTTAATTATTCGTGTGCACATTTTATTTTAGGGTGTTGCTCCCTCCACCACCACAGCCTTCTCCTTCCACCTCTCCTTTACTATTTTGTCCTTCAGTAAATTTTATTTTTAGAATTATTGTTTTTTAATTTTACTCATTTATAACATATTTCACACTGATAACCTACGTAGTTCCTTGTATGAGTAAAATATTTTTCTGCAAAGCTCAGTGATCGTGAAAAGAATTATCAAGCAATCTTTCTCTTGCTTTCGGTGCAGTACGTGCTGCAGTGCGTTTGTGGTGTAGTGTGCTTGTTGTGGTTCCTCTCCAGATACGTAGTCATAATCCTTCCAATAATCCTAAACCCTTCCAATAATCCTTCTAATAATCTTTCCAATATCCTTTAACCCTAAAACGTAAAATGAAAACGAAGTCTAAACGGATGACATCCTTCAACGGATGTCAACATCCGTTTAAGGCAAAACTGATGTCGACATCCGTTTCGCCTTAAACGGATGTTGACATCCGTTGAAGGATGTCATCCGTTTAAGTTTTGTTTTAATTTTATGTTTCTGATATTATTTTATTAGATATTTTAATATTTTGATTTATTATTTTTGAATATCTTTTGAATGTATTTTAATAATGTATATTTATATTAGTTTATATTTAAATATTAAAATATTAAAATAATAAAATAATAAAAGTAAAAAAATTTAACTTTAAGGATATAATTGGAATTAAAGATAATTGGGGAGGTGGAGGGAGAAGGCTCTGGAGGTGGAGGGAGCAACACCCTTTATTTTATTTTACCGTGAATTGGGTCAAAATGAAATCCAGGCCCAAATAATTTACAGGATAGTGATTTTGGGCTTACCCAAGTATGAAAAATGATCATGTTAGTTGTTTTCAATTTCGAATTCGAGAATGAAATACTCTACCCTAGGTCCCACCGTAAGCATTTCTGCATATTTGTTCTAGCACCTTCTGTGTCGTTCATCTATTTTCCGTCGCAACACAACGCTACGCCGCAGCAATTTACCACTGTTGAGTTGTCCAAGTCCGATAGCATTTCACTTCTTGCCACGTAAATTTGAATCGCTTTTGCGTTGCCTCTAAAGTTCTTATCTTTCTTCAAAAATGGCGACGGTGATGCAGAGAATCAAAGATATCGAAGATGAGGTACTTTTTCGAAGTGTAATAAGGGGAATGATTGTGGACGTTCGATTTACTCAAGCGGAACATTAACAATTCTTGTACTGCTGATTTAGCACCCTATTAATTTAGAAAAAAAATGAGATTAATGTTACTGTGCCGCAGCAGGGTTTTCCTTTTTTTTTTTTTTACATTGCTTTTTTATATTTTTTGATATTTGATTAAGGATTATGAGTTTTTCTGCCATATAACTGTTTATTAGCGACTGTTTGTTCTTCATTTTTTATTTGCATAGTTGCTACGCTCTATCCTGTTTTCGTTGTTTTTATTTCCGATATGATTGATAAATTCTACTTTGCTATTTGCAGATGGCAAGGACCCAAAAAAACAAGGCAACTGCTCATCATTTGGGCTTGCTGAAGGTGAGTACCTAAGTGGGTTTGGTGTTAAATAGTATTTTGAAAAAGAAAAAAGAGATCAATTATGTTCATTGCCTGTGTTCTGTCTGAATTTTTTTGGTGGTTGATTATTTGTATGTTGGCTGTAGTTGTGGTTGATTATTGAAGACAATGTAATACCTTAGTTCTTTTTATTTCAAACTTAGAGAAAAAAATGCCCTTTCAAGTACTGAAATATTCATTTGGTCTTGTTTGACTTGGTTGTAAGCATTGGGAAATGTAGCTTGTTCACCGATTATTGTCCTGTACATATATTAGACGTCGTGCCACATTCTACTAATACAATTGACCGAGTTTTTCTCCCTATATAGTAAGGATTCTAGTTTAAATTTCATATTACTCATTTCTATCCCCAGTTCTATATTTATAGTGGAAGTGGTATTTTTTAATCATGGTACTTTCTGCCGGTGTGATCTGCCTACTTTGTCTTCACTCCATTCATTATAGTAATTCCCACTGCTGTGTTTAGCGATATCTTCATAATTTGGGTGCATGCTGCTTGTATACATATAACCCTTTGGGTAAACATATGTTGATATCTAACATAAGTGCATACAACTCTGAATGTAAACTCTGAATGTATGGAATCTTATCCTGCTTGTCATTATTTTCCTGTTTCTACATCAAGTGGATCTTTCATGTAAACGTCTTCTGATGTGAATTGAACGCAAGATGAGTGATTTCTGTATTCTGCTCATATTTATAATTCATTCCTGATTGTTCCCTTCTTTGACCTTTTCAAGTTCCTCTTTCCTGTATCCCGTTGTTTTTGTTGAGGATTGGTTCACTACTATTTGTTGCCAGGCTAAACTTGCAAAGCTGCGAAGGGAGCTCCTCACCCCTTCAACAAAAGGAGGTGGCGGTGCTGGTGAAGGTTTTGATGTCACTAAAAGTGGGGATTCAAGAGTTGGTCTTGTGGGCTTCCCTTCAGTTGGAAAATCTACTTTACTTAATAAGTTGACTGGGACATTTTCTGAGGTATGGATGTATTTTAAGTGTTATAAATTTTCTTCTTTAATGCTTGGTATCTTGGGTGGTGGTGGTGGGATGCATAAGGGAATTATATAAAGTTTAGGTTGTGTTAACGATTAAGGATTTTTCTGATGATTTTACTTGTTTTGTTTATAGGTTGCGTCCTATGAGTTTACTACCTTAACTTGCATCCCAGGAGTGATAACTTATCGTGGAGCTAAAATCCAGGTATCCTATGTTGATAAAATCGTGACGTTACTTTGCACAAGGTGCCTGTTTGAATGAGCTTCTCTGTGGGGACATCTAGGAAAGAAGATATTTTACTCTCTTAGAAGTCCTCCTGGTGAAACTTGTCCATACAACCTCATGGTATTCTGTTTGAGTTGAAAAACTAGGGATGCTTAAAGCTAAATTTAGTTATACCTGTTCTTGTATTAGTTGAGGTAAAATTAAGGGGATATGTGAATGCTGCTGGTTTATATTTGTAGCTTCTGAATATAGCCTGCAGTCGTGCTCAGCTTTTTAAAGAACACCAGTGTACAGGTTTTGGTGAATTTATTTCTCCATCCTCTCGATGTTCATTTTTCCATATTAGTAAATTGTGTTGATTGTTTGGACGAGCTATCCCTAGACCACTTGAAGAAATAAACGCCTAAAAAGTTGATGAAAGTTTGATCTTCTGTTATTGGACTGTTTCTGTTGATATTTTTATTCATATTACAAATGGATATATTTTTGGAATTTTATTTTGATTTGGCTGTAGATTTTTTAAAATTAAAATTTTAAGAATATCTCTTTAGATTCCTTATACTTGTACTATTCAGTACTGTCTGTTTCTATTGTTAAATAAGGCATGAAATTTTTTGAAGATTTTCTATTACTAAGCAGAGGTATTTTTTTTCGCTGTTTCTTTATATAAATAATTTAGGCATTAAAGTATTATGTGAGAGCTCTTGTCCTCTGAATACTTTTTGTTTTCTTCAACATAAAATTTCCAACGCTGAAAGTATAGCCTCAATTAATTTGAACTTGGGTGCTGTTGCATGACAATCATTTGTACAACTTTTAATATGATTGTGATGTAGTTGTTCAATTTTTAAGTAGTAATTGTTCAATTTTGTGTGGCAGTTGTTGGATCTCCCTGGAATTATTGAGGGTGCTAAGGATGGAAAGGGTAGAGGAAGGCAGGTAAGAAAAAATAGTTTGTTTTGGTAATGCTTAAACTACGTTTTCTATTATTTGTAACAATGCTATTAGATAATTTCAATTAACCTAGCCAAAGCATTTTATGTATGTAAAGTTTGGGGTGTAGTCAAAGTTCAGTCAAAATATCATTTCTTTTTTCTTTTCAGAGTGGAAAGTTCCTAATATATTTAGAAAATGAAAATGTTTCTCTTATCTTTTGTTCAATATGTATAATTGAGGTGACATTTGTATCATATTTAGACACATGAAGGTTTGTGTTCTGTCTTAACCGGTCTTTTTGTTTGTGCTAAAAGTAGCGATTGCTAAAGAGCCATTTGTTTTAAAGTGATTCTTATATAAGTAGAAATTGATGTCTTTGTTTACAGTTAAAAAATGTGTCTTTAAGTTTCTCTTCTACCGCATTTGCTTGTTGTGATAAGCAACTCCAAGTTGCACTAGAAAAAGCAGAAAATTTCTTTTTTATGCTTCTGCTTTGTTTAAATAACGTTACCCAAACAGGTTAAAAATCATAACAAGTGATTATTTATTTAAAAAACACTTTATTTCTGAAATACTTTAAACAAACAGACCCAATGTGAAATGGGTGGGGATTTGTGGAAGCTGTTTTGGTAAGACATTGGTACACTCTTTGTTTTATGCTTATCAAGTTCGTTTGCATTAAATATTTTATTATATCACTTGTACAATAAATTTTACAGGTATATGATATAGCTCTCAGGTTCTGCCTACAAAATATTTCATATGCAGCAACTAAGGATTATATTCCCAATGGACCTCTCATTTTCCACCCTCATTCACACATCCACCAACAAACACTCATATTTTCTATTATACTGTTTGCAAATGCAGGTTATTAGTACTGCAAGGACATGCAATTGCATTTTGATTGTCCTAGATGCAATAAAGCCAATAACTCATAAGCGTCTTATAGAAAAAGAGCTGGAGGGATTTGGTATAAGGTAACATGATATGTTGATTATTTAGTATGTTTTATATTATGTCACCAATATTCTGGACAAGCTGGGGTCTATGTGTGCAGCAGCCTATATTTGAATGAGTACTTAACTTATTCTATACTATTTTTAAAATATATTTCTCAATGTAGCATGATATGGTGATGAATGAAGATTTTAGCGGTTAGGATGACGGGCAGTTGCACCTATGGGATCAAATGTGATTTGATGATCATGTGGTGAATTATGATTTTGGAAGATAATATTTGAATCTTGTTGAGGCTTGATTCTTACGGGGTCTTGATGGAGGCAGCCACTTATGAATTGGCTTTAGTATTTCAAATTTCAACAACCTTGTCTGTTTTGTTAAGATATTAACCAACAATGTACTGTTGTACTGGTTGTACTATTAGTAGTCTCAGATTCTATTTGACATCCTACTTGTACTTTGCTCCAAAAAAGGAGGGATATAAGTGTTGCAGGGGGTCATACCTCTGAATAATCAACAAGGGAAGTGTTACTGCTGCGTGTAACCAACTGTGCACCTGGCAGGCCGGGGTAGGATCAGTTGGGAGAGGAATTCAGTTTAAGTAGATACTTCGTTTTGATTTTTTCTTTTATGGACTCTATGCATGTATTTCAATTAAGTATTTAAGATTTTCTGGATTTCTATTTTCATCCTCATCACAATTTGTTCCTTCTTTATGACTGTAGGTTGAACAAAGAGCCACCAAATCTGACTTTTAGGAAGAAAGATAAAGGTGGAATCAATCTCACCTCAACTGCCACCACAACACATCTGGATCTTGAAACTGTGAAGGCTATATGTAGTGAGTACAGAATTCACAATGCTGATATTACTCTTCGGTATGATGCCACTGCTGATGACCTTATAGATGTCATTGAGGGTAGTAGAGTATATATACCTTGTATCTATGTTGTGAACAAGATTGATCAGATCACACTTGAGGAACTGGAGATCTTAGATAAGCTACCTCATTACTGCCCGATCAGGTAATTCTTCAAATCATTGGTCATGTTGTTACCTCAATCCGTTTTCCCTTTGAGCAAAAGAAAATTAAAATAATTTTGTACATCCTTATGTGAAAGTGCTTAAGTTATTATTTCTTGTTTTTCAGTTTTTTAGGATTTTATTTTGGAGCATTCTCGTTGTATTTGAACACAACAGAAAATACTGGGGATTTTGTTCTACTGTTGTTTTATTTTTGTTAGGGTCTCTTTTATTGCATTGATTTGGTTCCCGCTCACTATAGTTACTTTGCCTGTTCAATCTTCTTCACACTCATTCTAACAAACTCCTTAGATTGGGTTAAGTAGTAGTTTCATCCTTGTGGCTTTAATTGATGTTAGGTGCTCTCCCTTTTGTATTGCGTCTATAATATTTTAGGCTAAAATTGTTGAACGGATTACTATGTGAAGTATCTTTGTTTGAGACGAAATTTTTTAGGACTATGCAGAAGAGAAAGGAAAGCGTAGAGCACTGGGACTAGCAACTGTCGTGTTTCCCCATTTCTGTTGTGATTTTTACTATAATTGATTGAGGAAATGGTTTTCTTAATAAAAGTATGTGCAATTTTCTATCTATGCTTCAGTGCCCACCTGGAGTGGAACCTGGATGGTCTTCTGGACAAAATCTGGGAATATCTCAGCTTAACCCGTATCTATACTAAACCTAAAGGCATGAATCCGGACTATGAAGACCCTGTAATATTATCCTCAAAGAAGAGGACAGTTGAGGACTTCTGCAATCGTATTCACAAGGACATGCTTAAACAGTTTAAGTAGTGAGTACCTTCTCTTCTCCCAAAACATAATATCTTTAGCTTTGTTCATTCATAATGTTGAGGGATTTTTCTATATGTTAACGAGGAGCAAATGCATATGAAGATTAAATTTGCTTGTCAACTTGAAGTCCCGAATTATAGTTATTTTATAGCATTTTTTTCAATAATACATGTGTGTCTGTCTGAAGCACGCGTTTATAAACTTCTAATCGTTATAATGGGCATTTGTTCATGGAAAGAAAAAGTTGATTCAGTAAATCTACCTTGCCTAGGGCCCTCTAAAAGTTATGTTTTTCCTTACATTTATTAAATGCTTTACTAAATGATGCAGTGCCTTGGTCTGGGGTTCAAGTGCGAAACACAAGCCTCAAAGAGTTGGCAAGGTTGATACCATACTCGATTTACTATATTGTTTTAGTTTATTCCCTTTGAACCTTTCTATGTTTCTTCTACTTTCATTCTTCTATTGTTTAAGATGGAATATGTTGCTGCGTCACAGGAGCATGAACTGGAAGATGAAGATGTGGTTCAAATTATCAAGAAAGTTTAATTTGTTATAATCAGAAGGAAACCAAGATGAAATTTTGTGAAAGTCGATCAGAATGCCTGCACGCACTCTCTTTAAATTATTAAAGGATGTTCTGAACAGAATCAAAACACCCCTTTGAGACACTTTCTCCAGGATCGTTAGATTACACTCCAATTACTTTTCTTTTTTAAGTTGTGGGGTGAGGTAGAGTACATTAAAGTGTAATGCGTTGTTAAATCATTAGCTTTTAGGAGACGCCATTTGCGTTAAGTTATGGAATGATGTATCTTGTGGGATTATACGTGTCAAAAATAATAGGTAGAATAATCTGGTCTGTACGTGTAAACACTGATAAGGTTTTGCTGGATGGATATTATACCATTTAGATGATATCACCTTTTCCATGGATGCTGCTGGACATTTTTAGCACAACGATAGCATCAATTTAATGCAGTATTTACGTAATTTGTTTTTTATAATTTAATTAAAATATGCTGATAGTGAAAATGTTTCGTTTTACGTTGTCTATATATACATATGTATAAAAAGGTTATTAGAATTTATATTTAGAATAATTTTTAGTTAATTATTTGTACTAGTATAGATTAAACTGTTTGAAAAAAATGTTTTGGTGGTGTTTCCCCTCCCTTGTAGTAGTGTGTTTGGTTAAAATTTTTGGATGAATCCTGACTGTTTTTTTTATACTTTTTTGAATTATTGATTTAAGGTTATATTATTACTGCATTTATGATTCAATTTTTCTTTTCATTTTAAAAATTTCAACTTTTATAAAAATGTTACAAGAGTTTAAAATAAATAAAAAAATTTACCAGATGAACTTTCTAATTATTATGAGTACATAATGTGTAAAACAATCATATTAGAGGTGACAACGTTTGTTAGTCTTGTTTGGGTCTGACTGGTGGTTTGTAAAAAATGATTGGGTCACACCCAATTTGATAGGTTATACGGGTTGAAAGTTGTAAATGAATCAGGTATAATGACTTGATGTTATTCTCCATTTCCTTTGTCTTATCATCGACATTTATTTAGGATTTCAAACTCAATGAATGGTACTTTTCGTGAGACTTAACCCATTTCATAAGTTGACGACACCTATGCATAACCGGTGTTCGTATTCTTGAAGGCCTTCATCTCTTTCAAGAGGATTTCTAGTATCCATCATTTCCTGCTGGGTTACTAGGATTTCTAATCTTATTCGTTCTCCTAACTTTTGTTTGTTTTTCAGTATCAGTGTTGATCCAACATAATCTTTTTATTGTTAGTGTTCTTTCCTATTATTTTGACTGGATTTAGAACCTTAATTCGAACATTCAAAGTTGTTTATTCCGATGTCCAATTGTGCTGTCTTCTCTCTTCTTCTTGTCCAAGTCGCGAGAGAGGGTGTCTGTAAAAGACACTCTGACGCTCAAGTCAGTGACTGCGTCGTAATCTTGTAATCAAGATTAGTTATCAGAGCTCTAAGTATAGTTCAAGTTCAAGTTACCTGTCTCCTTTTGGCAGACAAATATTTATAAATTATAACGAGCTTATTGTTAGGTTTGACTCATTAACTATCCAATGAATGACAATATTAATTGTCAACAAATGACAATTATTTTCATTAACTCCTCGACAGTTATTACTATTGATTACTTTAACGGCTGATTTTATCGATTGGTTCATTGACCTAAGAGGTATCATCGGTCCCGATCGGTTCATTGACCTGAGAGGTATCATCGGTTGACCGACTCATTTACACCTTTACCGTTCGGTTGGATACGAGCCCGTACTAACACCTATCTATATGCATTTCAATGTTCTACTAAAAGTTCTCTCAACCCGTATTATACTCGAACATGATAATTTCCACCTCTTGTCTAAAGTTGACTCTTGACTCATCATTTTTCATTTTTTTTAAATCTTTCTATTTTGCATTCTTTTGACCTATCTATATGTTTTGTTAGTAATATATTTTTTTTAGACAATAATAATTGTAAGGGATCTCAATAAAATTAATCAAATTTTATTATTTTAGTCAAACAAGGTTTAATAACAAAATAAAGTCAATACCAATAATACTCTAATAAATAAATTAATTAATTAATGTAAATAAAGTTTCACATAAAATATTAATAAAAATTTTGATTCCAAAAGCATAACATTTTGTCAAAAAATATTATAAATAAAGACAATACATCACAAATATAATAAGAAAATCATCAAATATACCAGATTCAAATTCAATTATCCTTAATTAAGTCAGAATAAACATAACATACTTTAACAAAGTTAAATATAAATAAAAAAAAAGTCAAAGTCAACAACTTAACATTTGTTGAAATTCAAGTCATTAATCATGTTACTTTTCAAAATTATTAAAGATATATTAGAACAAGTCGATTTTACTCTTCCATCTTTATCACTTTCTTTGTCATCTTGAAAAAAAAAGGCAAAATATAAAAAATTGTTTATCAAAATAAAAAGGTTAATGAAATTTAAATTAAAGAAATTACGATTACAAAAATCATGTTTCTAATTGGTAGTACAAATAATTGCTTTCACATTTCTAGCAAAAAGACAACTTATATACTTCTTAAGAATTCCTCAAACAATGTTAAATATAGATTCAAATGCAACTTTAATAATATGATACTTATCAAGTCCCTAATCATCAATGAAAGATTTGAAACTATAGACGATTAATATTCCATCATTGAAGAACATCCATATGTTAAGTAAAATCAAGGTCTAATTTTGGCTAATTCAAATATAAATATCAAGTTGATTTCTTCCTATTTTAGAACCAAACTTAAAGTTTATGTTTTTTAATTCCTAACATGATAAATCAAAATTAAGTTTATTTATATGAAAGATAATAATTAAATTAGAACAAAGTAAATAACTTACATAAAAAAAGGCTTGACTTGATGAAAACAATTGAAGATAAAAAATCATTATGCTTACGCTTAAGAACATTTGAATTTAAACTCTTTGTACAATACTGAGAGAAAAGCATCTACACTTATTTTCCTTTATCTTCTCAAACTTTACTTCCTAACAAAGAGGGTAAATCCTTCCACATTAGAATTCTAATGTTTCTAACTTCATCAATAAGTCTAAAATAACACCAAATGCAAGAACAACAATATATTAATCTTAATATTTATCAAATTTCATCATCATATTTTCTGTCATATTCTTTATAACTTCATCTTCATCTTCATCTTTTGCACTTTTCATTAGAAGGCATTGAATTTTTTAAACTTGTAAAAATCGTATGTTAGATATAGGATAACATGACACATAAATCAGGCTTGTAATATCATAAAACGACAACAAGAAAATTCTGATTTTTTTTTTTTCTCTTTTCCATTTTTTCTCATATGGGTAGTACTTGTAATCTCATCAATTAGGTGTAAACTTTCAAAAAGTCATTGGTACATAGTTTTGAAAACTAGAAAAAGTTGAGTTCCACCTTATAGGATCATCTAGACACCACCCACTTGATGCATCAATGTCTCATAGTTTTGGAGGCATGATTTAAGTTTAATCATTCTATTCTTAGAATCCTTAATTGAACCTTTCCATAATTTGATTTAAAGTACTCTAAAATATCTTCAATCCTTCTTGAATAATCAAATTTTAATTATACACAACATACATGAAAGAACTCATCATCGGAATTCAATGAATTTTTCAAAACAATGTTTTTTTTAAAATTTTTTGCAAACATCATTACTACATGCATTATTCAAAGTGATACTTTTTTTTTTCAATTCCTCAATCATACCAAAATTCATTATTTATAATGTTCAATCCTGTTATAAATTAAAAAGTAAACTCAATTCTTAATATTTTGTTTTCCTTAAACTTCTCCAACATGAATGCAATTGAAATGTAGGGAGAAAATAATGGAAACAACATTACAACTTACAACTTATTATGCAACTTCAAATCGGAAGAGGAGAGCTTCTATCCTAATAAATATGAAAATTTGCTTATCATCAAACTTGTTGGAACGAGGTGAAGAAACCTTTTAACAAGACATATATATTTGAACTTAACACTCATCAATGGAGAATACATGTTTTAGAAATATTTCAGATTGAATACATGTATGTTAATGTTAATGCTATCTTAAACATGTAGGTGTCATTGTCACAAAGTTGTCTCAATTTGCATCCCTACATGCTAAGCTACCATGACATTATTACCTTGTTGGTTTGTCAGAAGTTTCATTGACAATATTTTAAACTCTTAGAAATAATATTTGAAAATTAAAAAGCATGTTGATAGCACTAAACTATGTCATCATAAGCATCATTTTGGATTGTTAATGGATACCAACCTATGACCTTACTCAATCAACTTGACCTTTTATTAATTTCTAACAACCTAATCTATTTAGTTATAGTAGACAACCTCAAACCTCACAATCCTTCAACTGATTCAAATGTCCATTATACAATGACTTCCCAATCAACAATACTTTAAATTAATTTTAACTCTGAAAACAACTCAAATGAAGTTTAAAATGCAACTCAGATCAAGTTATTATTATTATTATTTGTTTTTCCTAAAAATTGATGACAATATTACTTTAATAGAATTCTTCATGAAGAAAATATACCTTACTAAGCATAATAACAAGAAAGTATCCTCAAAGACCTAGATGGTATCCAAGGAAAGGCCAAGTACGTAAGACCCGAAAAAAATTAAGAATAATTATAAATAATATTTGTATGAATTTATTATAGTTTAAATGTGTTGAGTGAATTCATGTAATATTGTAATAGTGATTGTTAATTTTATCACGTGGAAGAGCTACCAAAAGAGTTGAAAAAGGATGTATAATAATATAATTTCACATTTATATATGTGGGTACAATGAATGAACAGACAATTATATTATATGGTGTTATAGTGTTTAGATATTATTGTATGGAAATTAATATTCATAGAGTTTGATAATAAATATAGTTACATAGGTATTTAGTGTTATATACGAAAAAAAAGGTATATGATTATGATAATTATAAAATTATGACAATCTCACTAATTTTTCAATATATATATATATATATATATATATATATATATATATATATATTTATGGTAAATAATAATAATAATAATAATATTATTATTATTATTATTATTATATATATATCTTGCGTATAAAAGGTTAAATTTAAATATTGAAGAATTAATATTATATTAAAACCAAATATAAGAAAGTAATAGTATTATTGGCATTAAATTTAGTTCAAAATATTAAAAATGTATTACTTGCAGTGATAATAATAAGTTCAAATATGAGATTTTAGAAATTTTAATAATTAGGAGAAATGTGTATAAATGTGATAAACTGTTTTAATTAAAAGATAAAGTGGTTTGTTATTTATATTTAGAGGGTTTATTTTATTTTAAAATATATTTTTGGATATTGTTATATATTATATATATTTTAATTTGAAAGATATTTTAGATATATTTAAAATAGATTAGGACTTGTTTTTAGTATTTTAAAAACTGATTGAAATAAATTAGGATATTATATGGGTGATTTTAAAAAAATTAAAAATGGAATCAAGTTAGCTTTTAGATTTAAAAATTTAATGAACAAAATTAGGGAAAATGAGGTAGAATTAGATTTGAATATAGGAGATATTTTTTTAACAACGAAATAAAAAGAAGGGTAGCAAATATGACGGGGTACGTTTGAGAAAAAGAGAGAAAAATCCTACATGAGAATTAAGAGAAGAAAACACGAGGGAGTGTCTGGTTTTAGAAAGTGATTAGCAACTTCAGGGACATTCGCGGTAGGACAGTGAGAATGTGAATTAAGAGAGGGTTAGGCCTTCTGGAAATTTTGGTCAAAATAAAAGATTAGAATTGGCCAACGGGAAAATTTACCTAGTTTTTTATGCATGTAAATGTGAATAGGGTTTATGATTTCTTGTCTCATTGATGGGTAAGGGTATGTGAGTGTATAGATGATGGTTCTTTGTTGAGATATCCATTGTATGTTTATTGTTATTGTATTCTTTTATGTTGAGCCGATTCTGATGGGAATCATGATGCATCTATATAAGTGAGGATGGTTTTGGATAACGAAAAAGTATGTTTTGTTTGTGTATCATAAGGTATGAATTAGAGCTTTGGATTTTTATTAATCTTGACTTCATGTGATTGTGAGATATTAATACCAATATAGAAAGATGAATGGAATAAGTTATGATTTATTATACCTTTGAGGGTGAAGTCCAAAATATGTGGTTTGGTCTTTTGGTGATGAATGTTTCTACTAGTGTACTTAATAAGGATGTTAACAATGTTCATGGTGTAGAAATGGTGATATCAATAAGGATAACGTTGTAGATGAATGTTTATTATTAAGTTGTGCTTATTAACTATGTATATATTATATTGTTATTGATTATGTTATGTATGTGTGTGTGTCTTGGGATGAGAGGATGTTACAAATGCTCAACTTGCATGATAGAGTTGCGAGAATGAGAAAATACTTGGTTTATTTAAAGTTTTTTACTATAAATTTTAGAAACAATGTAAATTGGTTAATTTTATTTCTTTGTTTATTTTATTAATTATGGTATTATGTAATTGGATAATATTTTTTGGTAAATTTAGGACTTTGTTTTAATTCCACATGTTTTAAAATGTCGAAGATTTTAATTAATACCGTTTTCCACGCTATAAAGATTTTGAAACATCTTAATTTTAAATCTTTTTGTGACACCCTGAATTGGGGCATTACAAAGCATGTAAAGTTTAAATATACATCCATTTTTACAAATAAGGGTAAAAAGACTAGGAATGTTAAGGCAAAATCGTCTATAAGACTGGACCTCTAACGTTTTTATGTTTTGAAGTTTAACAAATTGTGATAAACGAAATGAGTATTTGAAAAAAAACATTATCTTGTGAAATTAATATCGTTGAATGAAAAGGCTTCTTATGAAAAAGAATTGTGATATTTGAATTATTAAAGGAGAGTCTTTAGTAAACACACCATTATAAAAGTAGACGCACTATCAAAACGATATCCTTGTAGACACATCATCAATATGTCATATAAGAGTTTTGCTAAACATTTTAGTGTTGTATCTTGCTAAACAAGCTTTCACTATACCTTGCAAAATGATGTTTTTGGTAAACACACTAAAACTATAAATATTGCTCCAAAAACATGTGATGAATAACATTTTGCTAAATGTGCTCTTGAACTAAACATACATCACTAAAAGATGTGTTATTAGTAAATGCCTTGTATAGACTAAATGATACCTTGTCACTACAAGAAAAATGGTTTTTACATACGGAATATTATATATGAATACTTATCCGTATATAATTGGGACTTTATATACGGACATTTGATACAGATCAGGAAAAATAAATTATATACAGAAATATCTGTATGTACTGTGAAAAATCAATTACATACGGACGGTCCGAATGTAAAAGCCGCATGTAATTCTGGCGCGTTTAGGTGGGAAGTTTCAGAGGGATATATCCGTATGTAGGTCCGTGTGTAACAGGAAAAAAAATACTTAGATACGAATGTTATATACAGATTGAGAGTTAATTAATGATAAAAAAAATAACATAAATATAATATGATATATCTGACTTTGCCTAAGACTCACAACACAACATCGTCTTCTCTCTCACTCGAGCCCTAAGTTTCTCCTCTCGAACCCTATTTCTCCCCTTACTCGAACCCTCTTTCTCCCCTAACCCGAACCCTACACTGCAACCATCCCTCTCCATGACCGCAACCATCCCTTGCCACGACCATACCTCACACTCGTTCTCCCTCGCACTTTGATAAAGTATATCTTGAATTTGGTATCGAGCCACACAATGTACGACTTGGTTTATGCTCTAACTATTTTAACCTATATGTACAAGCATCAAATATACCATATTCATGTGGCTGGCCAATTATTCTCACCCCTTACAATATTCCTCCAGAAATATGCATGTCTAAACCTTACATGTTCTTGACATGTCTCATTCCAGGGCCATTCATTCCAAAGGTTGGCATAGATGTGCACTTAGAGCCCTTGATAGACGAATTAAAGAAGTTGTGGACGGGTGTGATAACATATGATATTTCAAGGAAACAAACTTTATTTTGAGGGTCATGCTGATGTGTACAATTAATGATTTTCCTACATATGGTATGTTGTCTAGTGGTGCACTCATGGTAAACTGGCATGTCCACATTGCATGAAGCATACAAAGGCTTTTAGATTATATCATGGGGGAAAAAAATTCCTGGTTTGACTCCCATCAGAGGTTTTTACCGAATAACCATGCCTTTAGGAGGAATAGGAATGCCTTCAAGAAGGGGGAACTGGAGATGAATGACGAACCACTATATCTGACGGAAGCAGAAGTTTGGAATATAATCAATGGTTATCATAAAATAACTGAAAATGGTGCACCAAGAATTTATGGATACGGTGAGAGGTATAATTGAACAAAAAGAAGCATCTTTTGGGATATACCCTATTGGAAGGATAATTTGTTAAGGCATAATCTTGATTTCATGCACATTGAAAAAAATTTCTTTGACAACATCTTTAATATTGTCATGAATGTTGTGGGGAAGACAAAAGACAACGACAAGGCCCGAATGGATTTAGCTTTGTATTGTAGACGAAAAGATTTGAAGCTAAAAAGTCATAACAATGGAAACATGTACAAGCCAAAAGCAAATTATACACTTTCAGCAGACCAAACAAAAAAAAGTCTATCATTGGGTAAAAGATCTTAGGATGCATGACAAATATTCTTCTAACTTGTCAAGATGTGTTGATGTGAATAGGGGAAAGCTCATTGGGATGAAAAGCCATATTGCCATGTGTTTACGAAATGCTTACTTCCTACAACGTTTAGTTATTTACCAGCTCATGTTCTCAATCCCATTACAAAGATAAGTCATTTCTTCAGAGATTTGTGTTCTACGACATTGAACGAGGATGACCTAGTGGAGATGGAAGAAAACAATCCAATCATTTTGTGCAAGATGGAGAAAATATTTCCTCCCTCATTCTTTGATTCTATGGAACATCTCCCTATCCATCTTTCATATGAGGCAAAACTTGATGGACCAGTCCATTATAGGTGGATGTACCCGTCTGAAAAGTGACAATATGACATCTTATTGTTCAATTTTCTTGGCATAATTCAAAAATCCTAACATGTCACTTTCGTAATTGTAGGTTCATGGGATATGCTAAACGTTCAATTAAGAATAAACCTAGGGTTGAAGGATCTATATGCGCATCATACTTGCACAGAGAGACAACTCATTTTTGTTCCCACTATTTCAAAAACTTCATGTTAACACCACAAAGCAGTAGAAATGAAGTAGACACTGAAACAAAAAGCCTTACGACAACACTATCAGTGTTTGACCAACCTGGTCGTCATTCTAGGAGGGAATCAACTCATTGGTTAAGTGATGAGGAATTGAGATCAACTCATCTTCATGTTTTGGTCAATTGCAATGAAGTTCAACCTTACCTTGAGTAAGCCTCCAAATTCAATTATATTTCCCAAATACTTCAGTTGATTTATTTAATTATCTTTGATCTAATCTCGGCATACATGATGACAGGTCATTCTTACATACCTATCAACTATTTGAGTCAAACAGTTCGACATACATACATGCTAATTTCCCATTGTGGTTCATGATAAAAGTACGACTTCCAATCATTCTTACACATTCCTTTCTTCCTTAATTCTTTAATCATTACATTATTGAATAGGTTAATATCCTTTATGGTTGTAGGTTCAAAACGATCCTTTAAGTGTGAGGAACCAACATCTTAAGATTTATCACTTGCTACTTTAAGGTGTGTAAAGCAATGTCACACCTTCTTTGCTAATGGATACAAATTTCATACCCATGCATGGTGTAACACCCAAATAATTTAAAGGGTATTACTGATAGTAGAGACTAAATTAATTTGATACCTCATATAAACAATCAAACTTTATTTCAATTACTCCAAAGTACAATACCAAACTTACAAACTTTAAACAATATAGTCTTCACCGTTGACATTTCAACTTTTAAATTTTACACAACATAATCTTCCCAATACAAATTTATTCTTTTTACAAAAATCCCTGAAAGGTTTTCCCCGCATCTCTCTCATCTCTAAGCTTTTTCAACCACATCTGCAACATTATCTAATCACATATAACATGAGTTATATGATCATAGCACAAACAAATAAGGGTAAGCCAACCATATCAAATCAATCATTAAATTTGTAATAAGAATAGTTCAATCATTTATTTCTACAATTACTCAAATATCATTACCCCGATGTCATTAATTCATCATTATCAAAATCATCTTCCTCAATTTCATAAACCTTACAATTTATACTATGCTTACTCACGAAGCCTTATGGTCAGACCGCTCTCTGCCTGCTTCCTTAAGCCTCACCTGTATACTATGTCTTACTCTCTGAAGCCTTATGGTCAGACCGCTCTCTGCCTGCTTCTATAAAACTTATGAACCACATATTTATGTCAAAGCCTTATGGTCAGACCACTTGCTGCCTGCTTTCATTAACCTCAGGTGTTACTTTGCTCATACCAAGCTCTCATGGTATAACCGAACATATTACTTCCCGTAGGAAACATCATTTCATAAGCAATAATTTCTTATATCCACTCCAACATTTCATCACATCAACATTTCATACTCTCTTATCCACTCCAACATTTCATCAAATCAACAATTCATAACCTCTTCTCCACATAACTCAATTATGTTCATTCTCTAATCATAATTTGACAATAACTTATTTTGGTGTCAATAAATTAAACATATCGCCAGTTATCATACTTCATATTATAAACTCATTTTTTGACCATAACGAGTATAACTCAACATATTTTCACCAATCAAAGATTCATAGATCAGCCAAAACATTTCATCATATCTTAGCCACTACGTATTAAAGTCTGAGCTCAATGTAACGATAAATAAAATATACATGAAGTTTTTACCATGATAACTTTATACATCTCCAATTAACTTATTTTATTTTAATTTCATCCTATTAGAGATCTTTCTTTACCCCAATTGGTCACCGGAGAGGACCCAGATGTCTGAACGCATCAAACTCACCTTCGACGCCAACACATATGACTAGTCACAACTGACTGGACCAGGCCAGGGCTGCTCTATGATCAGGGATGTGCCAACTCAGGTTTTTAAGGTTCCTCTATCCTACCAACAAATGGAGGCCTTCAATAATTAACAATTTATTTACTTAAATTATCTACCTTGTTCTCTTATGCCTAATTTTAATATTTTTACTTCCTCTTACAACAACCTCAAATAGTATCACTACATCTATTTAATACTTATTTCCAAGTTATTACAGAATCCTTACTCCAGACCTTCCAACAAGATCAATTTCAGCCAAGAAACTAATTCATGATAGAATTCATACAAGATAACTATAAACAATTAACCATAATAAGATATTACTATAAATGGTCATAGAAGAATGCAATATTTGACAATCATAAGAATAATCTTAATATAAAAATTCATGGGAAACAAGAAGTTGAATCTGGCAGAGCCGGTTAGACAACTTCTAATCCATCCAAAAATACAATATAATTAAGTAACAAGAGCAACACATGTCTGGGGAAATAAGAAGTTGAATCTGGCAGAGCCGGTTAGACAACTTCTAATCCTTCCAAAAATGCAATAAAATAAATAAGTAAAGCAATAAATAGTTTGGGGAAACAAGAAGCTGAATCTGGCAGAGCCGGTTAGACAACTTCTAATCCTTCCAAAAGTGCAATAAAATAAATAACTGAAGCAATAGAAAGTTTGGGGAAACAAGAAATTGAATCTGGCAGAGCCGGTTAGACAATTTCTAATCCTTCCAAAATACAATAAAAATAAATAAGGAAAACAATAGAATTTTGGGGAAACAAGAAATTGAATCTGGCAGAGCCGGTTAGACAATTTCTAATCCTTCCAAAATACAATAAAAATAAATAAGGAAAACAATAGAATGTTTGGGGAAACAAGAAATTGAATCTGGCAGAGCCGGTTAGACAATTTCTAATCCTTCCAAAATACAAAAATAAACAACTAATAACATACAAGTGGCATAACATAATCAACATTACATTTTACAACTATCACACTTGGATATCAACACAAAAGCATACTCTCATTTAAAATTTAAGATCATACAGAAACAAAATACTCCATATTCAAGATATAAGATCAGAAAAAGCAAAATATAGCATATTCAAGACTCAAGATAATACAAAAGGAAATACTCAAAGTTAGCTCCCCTTACCTCTATTACAGACTTAATCCCCTCGCTCTCTGAAAACTTCCAGAATATCTCCTTTGCAAAATTTGAAATTCTTCCAACTCTTTTCTCTCAAAAATTTTCTAAGTTCTTTGGTGTAAATTTTCAGCCTCCCCCCTTGGCTATTTATAGTAAAAAAATTTACTATTCATTTTTACTATTCATTTTAACTATTCATTTTTTTATTCATTTTACTATTATAAAAATAATTTTTTTATTTGCAATTTGATAAATTCTGATCTCAAAGCTACGTGGAACACTTATCCTTTCCAAATATTTTTTTTTTTTTACTTTTCACGTTTTACTATTCACTTTTTACTATTCACTTTTTACTATTCACAATTTACTATTCACTTTTTTTTTTATCTAGTATTTTAACTTACAAATATTTTCAAGGATCTTACAATCTCCCCAACAACAATTATTTTCGCCCTCGAAAATTATTTATTTAAACAAAGACTATCTAACAAAAGATTACTTACAAAAGAGATATGGATATTCCTTTATCATAAATTCTTCCAATTCCCAAGTCATTTCCTGTGTGTCTTCATTCCAAAGTACTTTTACTGTGCGAATATCTTTCCCTCTTAGCTTTTTCATTTGAACATCTAGTATACGCACTGGTCCAACTTCCATTGTTAAATTTTCCTTGACCTGAATTTCATCAACTTCTAACACATGCTTTGGATCTGGAATATACTTCCTCAGTTGGGATACATGAAAAACGTTATGCAAATTTGCCAATCCAGGTGGTAATGCTACCTGATAAGCCACTGGCCCAATCTTTTTGAGAATTTGATATGGTCCGAGAAATTTTGGTGTCAGTTTCCTCATCTTGATAGCTCTCCCGACTCCTGTAGTTGGTGTTACTCGTAAGAATACATGATCTCCTTCTTCAAATTCTAACGGTCTTCTTCTTTTGTCGGCATATGACTTTTGTCTACTTTGAGTTGCTTTCATCCGATCTTGGATTAATTTTATTTTTTCTGTGGTTTGCTGTAATAGCTCGGGTCCCACTGTTAGTGCTTCCCCATCTTGAAACCAACACAACGGGGTTCTACATCTTCTTCCATATAAAGCTTCATATGGTGGCATACCAATACTGGAATGATAACTGTTGTTGTAAGTAAATTCTACTAATGGTAGTATCTCATTCCAACTTCCAAGATGATCTAATACACAAGTTCTTAGCAAATCCTCCAAAGACTGAATAGTCCTTTCTGTTTGACCATCAGTCTGAGGGTGATAAGCCGAACTCATCCTCAACTGCGTTCCCAGAGCCTTCTGTAGCGTCTGCCAAAACCTTGAAGTAAACCTTGGATCTCTGTCTGACACAATGCTTGTAGGTATTCCATGCAACCTCACTACTTCCCTGATGTATAACTCCGTCAGCTTTTCTAGAGACATACGTTGATTAATGGGCAAAAAGTGAGCGCTCTTGGTTAGTCTATCAACGATAACCCAGATAGAATCGTGACCTTTTGATGATTTTGGTAAATGTGTTACAAAGTCCATCGAGATACTGTCCCACTTCCATTGAGGAATGTCTAACTGTCGTAACATCCCTCCCGGTTTTTGATGCTCCACTTTTGCCTTCTGACACACCAAGCAGGCTGCTACAAACTCGGCCACATCCCTCTTCATTCCATTCCACCAAAATGACTCTTTCAGGTCCTTATACATCTTAGTCATACCTGGATGTATGCTAAGACGACTTTTATGGCCTTCGTCTAAAATTAAATGTTTTAATTCACTCTTTGCAGGTATACACACTCTGTTCTTAAATCGAAGGATGCCATCTTTACTTAGAACGAAGTCCTTAGCTTGATCGGTGTCCAACAACCTGATCTTTTGCTGCAACTCTTGATCCATCGACTGCTCAACCTTCACTTGTTCTAAGAAGTCACTAGTGATTACTAAATGACCACACCATATATGATTTGGGGTTAACTGCAACCCCAAGTTCATATCACGTAACTTTTCTAACAGTTCTAATTCCTTCACCATCATTGTTGTTATTTGAGCTTGTCTCCTACTCAATGCATCTGCCACCACATTGGCTTTTCCTGGGTGATATAAAAGCTCGAAATCATAGTCCTTCATATATTCCATCCATCTTCTTTGTCGCATGTTCAGCTCCTTTTGATCGAACAAATACTTTAGACTCTTATGGTCACTAAAAACTTGGAAACTTGCCCCATAGAGGTAGTGTCTCCATGTCTTTAATGCAAATACTACTGCTGCAAGTTCTATGTCATGCGTTGGGTAGTTCTTCTCATGCGCCTTTAGCTGCCTAGATGCATAAGCTACAGGTCTCCTTCCTTGCATTAGGACGCACCCCAATCCTTGATATGACGCATCGCAGTACACCTCAAAAGATTTGCTAGAGTCTGGAATGATTAATACTGGTGCTGACGTTAGTCGTTGCTTCATATCCTCAAAACTGGCTTCACACTTGTCAGTCCACAGAAATGGTTGATCTTTACGAGTTAACTGAGTTAGAGGACCTACAATCTTGGAAAACCCTTCAACAAAACGTCGGTAATAACCGGCTAATCCTACAAAACTTCGTACTTCAGTTACAGTTTTCGGCCGTTCCCACTTTAGCACAGCTTCCACCTTTGCTGGATCCACTGAGATTCCTTGAGCAGAAATCACATGACCCAAAAATTGTACTTTCTCTATCCAGAACTCACACTTTGACAGTTTCCCATACAGTTGATGTTTTCTTAAAATTTCCAACGCCACCCTCAAGTGTTCTGCATGCTTTTCCTTATTCTCTGAATAGATAAGAATATCGTCTATAAATACTACCACGAACTTATCTAAACATGACCGAAATATTCTGTTCATGTAGTCCATAAAAATCGCAGGAGCATTCGTCACGCCAAACGGCATTACCACGTACTCAAAGTGTCCGTAGCGAGATCTGAAAGCCATCTTTTGCACATCTTCCGTCTTGACCAGAATCTGATGGTACCCAGATCTGAGATCAATTTTTGAAAACACCTCTGCTCCTCTCAACTGATCTAATAGATCATCGATTCTTGGCAAAGGATATTTGTTCTTTATTGTAACCTTGTTCAGCTGTCGATAATCCACGCACAACCTTGAACTTCCATCCTTCTTCTTCACCAGCAATACAGGAGCTCCCCATGGAGACACACTTGGACGGATAAACTTCTTCTCCAGCAGATCTTCGATTTGCTTTTTCAACTCTACTAGTTCGGCAGGAGCCATTCTGTATGGAGCCATAGAAACTGGGCCAGCTCCGGGCATTAGATCTATTGTGAAATCGATCTCTCGACTAGGTGGTAAACCTGGTACTTGTTCTGGAAAAACATCAACATATTCTTCTACCACAGGTATTCCGATGATTTGTTCTTCAGTATTCTCTCTTTTCTCCTGAGCTAACACCACATAGCAGGTAGCTCCATCTTTGATATCCTTCGCAACTACTCGAGTTGAGCTTAGTTCTAAATCGTTCAAATTTAGAAACTCTATCTTTTGTTTCCCACAATCAATAAGAACGTGATTGGCAGTCAACCAATCCATTCCCAAAATAATGTCTAGATTTTGAAGGGGTAAGCAGATCAAGTTCACTTTGAACTTGCGTCCTGCAATTTGGATCGGGCATCCGACACAGACTGAACTGGTCGTAACTGGTCCCGATGCTGGTGTAGAAACTACTAATTCACACCCTAGATCAAGCATCGGTAATCCGAGTCTTTCTAAACATGCTAGGGATATAAAGGAGTGTGTGGCTCCAGAGTCAAACAAAACATATACGCATTCTCCTAACAACATACAGGTGTGTAAGATTAATGTACCTGGCTTAGTAGCCTCTTCTGCAGACATTGCGAATACTCTTCCTGTTGCCCGGGGCTTTACTTCAGCAGAATCTTGTTGTTGTGGTTCTCCCACCTTCTTTTTCTTTGGACAAACATTAGCAAAGTGTCCCGGATCATTGCAGATGAAACATCTCTTCCCTTCAACTTTTTCCCCAATAAGTTTAGGGCAGTCACGTCTGAAATGTGCCCCTCCACACTCAAAACACTTCACTGTTCCTCGATATGATAATTGTGGTTTTTCATAAGGTTTTTTGTTGAATTTCATTGAAGATTCTCCCTTGGCAAGTCTGGAAACTCTACTTGGATCAAACTCCAATAATTCTATCATTCTGGCTTTCTCTACCAATGCTGGAAACTCTTGTATTTCCAATGGCATAAGTACCTTCTTCAGTTCATGCCTTAGTCCTCCCTCGAATTTTCGACATCTCCATTCTTCTGTGATATTCTGAGTATAAAACCTCGAGAGATAATTAAATTTTACTACGTACTCTTGTACTGATAACCTCCTTTGTTGTAAGGTCAGAAACTCCGCCTCCCTTGCAAATTTTGCACTGTTTGGAAAATATTTTTCCAAGAACCTTATCTTAAAGTTCTCCCAATTCACAGCCTCACCACGAACCGTCATCAACTGTTGCATACTTTCCCACCAATATTCAGCCTCCCCGACCAAAAGAAATGATGCATAAGTTAATTTTTGTTCTTCTGAGCAAGTTATTACCCGAAAAATCTTCTCGTTCTGCCTTAGCCAAGAGTCAGTCTCATCAGGAGTAGCCTCCCCATTAAATTTAGTTGGATCATGCCTTAAGAAGTCATTCAAGCTAGAATGATTTTGAGGTACTTGATCAACTTGTTGTTGCTGCATCTTTGTTGAGTTTAAATGATTTCTTCAAAAAGATAACAATACAATTTAGCATATGATATCAATTTCCTCCAATAGTCATTTTCATCATAACAATTAATAGTTTTACTAAGAATAATAATTTCACTCCCCATAGTCCCAAAATACTTTCGAAAACCATTGCTCTGATATCATAATGTAACACCCAAATAATTTAAAGGGTATTACTGATAGTAGAGACTAAATTAATTTGATACCTCATATAAACAATCAAACTTTATTTCAATTACTCCAAAGTACAATACCAAACTTACAAACTTTAAACAATATAGTCTTCACCGTTGACATTTCAACTTTTAAATTTTACACAACATAATCTTCCCAATACAAATTTATTCTTTTTACAAAAATCCCTGAAAGGTTTTCCCCGCATCTCTCTCATCTCTAAGCTTTTTCAACCACATCTGCAACATTATCTAATCACATATAACATGAGTTATATGATCATAGCACAAACAAATAAGGGTAAGCCAACCATATCAAATCAATCATTAAATTTGTAATAAGAATAGTTCAATCATTTATTTCTACAATTACTCAAATATCATTACCCCGATGTCATTAATTCATCATTATCAAAATCATCTTCCTCAATTTCATAAACCTTACAATTTATACTATGCTTACTCACGAAGCCTTATGGTCAGACCGCTCTCTGCCTGCTTCCTTAAGCCTCACCTGTATACTATGTCTTACTCTCTGAAGCCTTATGGTCAGACCGCTCTCTGCCTGCTTCTATAAAACTTATGAACCACATATTTATGTCAAAGCCTTATGGTCAGACCACTTGCTGCCTGCTTTCATTAACCTCAGGTGTTACTTTGCTCATACCAAGCTCTCATGGTATAACCGAACATATTACTTCCCGTAGGAAACATCATTTCATAAGCAATAATTTCTTATATCCACTCCAACATTTCATCACATCAACATTTCATACTCTCTTATCCACTCCAACATTTCATCAAATCAACAATTCATAACCTCTTCTCCACATAACTCAATTATGTTCATTCTCTAATCATAATTTGACAATAACTTATTTTGGTGTCAATAAATTAAACATATCGCCAGTTATCATACTTCATATTATAAACTCATTTTTTGACCATAACGAGTATAACTCAACATATTTTCACCAATCAAAGATTCATAGATCAGCCAAAACATTTCATCATATCTTAGCCACTACGTATTAAAGTCTGAGCTCAATGTAACGATAAATAAAATATACATGAAGTTTTTACCATGATAACTTTATACATCTCCAATTAACTTATTTTATTTTAATTTCATCCTATTAGAGATCTTTCTTTACCCCAATTGGTCACCGGAGAGGACCCAGATGTCTGAACGCATCAAACTCACCTTCGACGCCAACACATATGACTAGTCACAACTGACTGGACCAGGCCAGGGCTGCTCTATGATCAGGGATGTGCCAACTCAGGTTTTTAAGGTTCCTCTATCCTACCAATAAATGGAGGCCTTCAATAATTAACAATTTATTTACTTAAATTATCTACCTTGTTCTCTTATGCCTAATTTTAATATTTTTACTTCCTCTTACAACAACCTCAAATAGTATCACTACATCTATTTAATACTTATTTCCAAGTTATTACAGAATCCTTACTCCAGACCTTCCAACAAGATCAATTTCAGCCAAGAAACTAATTCATGATAGAATTCATACAAGATAACTATAAACAATTAACCATAATAAGATATTACTATAAATGGTCATAGAAGAATGCAATATTTGACAATCATAAGAATAATCTTAATATAAAAATTCATGGGAAACAAGAAGTTGAATCTGGCAGAGCCGGTTAGACAACTTCTAATCCATCCAAAAATACAATATAATTAAGTAACAAGAGCAACACATGTCTGGGGAAATAAGAAGTTGAATCTGGCAGAGCCGGTTAGACAACTTCTAATCCTTCCAAAAATGCAATAAAATAAATAAGTAAAGCAATAAATAGTTTGGGGAAACAAGAAGCTGAATCTGGCAGAGCCGGTTAGACAACTTCTAATCCTTCCAAAAGTGCAATAAAATAAATAACTGAAGCAATAGAAAGTTTGGGGAAACAAGAAATTGAATCTGGCAGAGCCGGTTAGACAATTTCTAATCCTTCCAAAATACAATAAAAATAAATAAGGAAAACAATAGAATTTTGGGGAAACAAGAAATTGAATCTGGCAGAGCCGGTTAGACAATTTCTAATCCTTCCAAAATACAATAAAAATAAATAAGGAAAACAATAGAATGTTTGGGGAAACAAGAAATTGAATCTGGCAGAGCCGGTTAGACAATTTCTAATCCTTCCAAAATACAAAAATAAACAACTAATAACATACAAGTGGCATAACATAATCAACATTACATTTTACAACTATCACACTTGGATATCAACACAAAAGCATACTCTCATTTAAAATTTAAGATCATACAGAAACAAAATACTCCATATTCAAGATATAAGATCAGAAAAAGCAAAATATAGCATATTCAAGACTCAAGATAATACAAAAGGAAATACTCAAAGTTAGCTCCCCTTACCTCTATTACAGACTTAATCCCCTCGCTCTCTGAAAACTTCCAGAATATCTCCTTTGCAAAATTTGAAATTCTTCCAACTCTTTTCTCTTAAAAATTTTCTAAGTTCTTTGGTGTAAATTTTCAGCCTCCCCCCTTGGCTATTTATAGTAAAAAAATTTACTATTCATTTTTACTATTCATTTTAACTATTCATTTTTTTATTCATTTTACTATTACAAAAATAATTTTTTTATTTGCAATTTGATAAATTCTGATCTCAAAGCTACGTGGAACACTTATCCTTTCCAAATATTATTTTTTTTTTTTTTTTACTTTTCACGTTTTACTATTCACTTTTTACTATTCACTTTTTACTATTCACAATTTACTATTCACTTTTTTTTTTTATCTAGTATTTTAACTTACAAATATTTTCAAGGATCTTACACATGGAGCCAGGACAAAAGGACAATAAATAGTGGGGTTCATGTTAAAGGGCTAACAGAAGGATTTCAAGATGATTTCTATGGTGTCATTAAACACATCTATGAGTTGGAATACAATTCAACAACCACTAAAAAGAAAATTGTATTATTTTATTGCGATTGGTTTGATCTATCTAGAGTAGGTATAAGGGTGGATTCTGTTAACCCTCGGCAAGTGTAACCAAATCGTATCAATAATAATAAATGGTAAGACCAAGTATCGTTTTCCAAAGGACTCACGGCCTAAACAATTATGTGATTTGTTGATTAAATTAGACTTGTGAACGAATTCTTATAGATTTAAATGCAAAGACTAAAAAGTAAATATGAATGCATGTATTGATCAATTGAACAAAAGAAGCAAAACGTGATTAAAATATATGGAATGATGATGTTGTTGGGGTTTTCAATTAATCCTATCCACTCATGTATTCAAGAATTCATCTTTCTTCATTAATGTTAATGTCACTTTCTAATTTACCTTAAACCCGATGTCTCAATGAAGAAAGCCTACTCCTAATCACTAGTTTACAATGTCTTGTCTCCCTAACAATTATTCATGCATTATATTCTCACAGAAGCTTAAAGGCAACCAATCCTCCTATCCCTATGTCTAGGCAATATTACTATTGGGAGAATTTCTTCATGTCTAGATTTACCTATATGTATCCATACAAATAAAATCAATGATCATGCAATTGAATGAATTAAACAAAGCATGCATAGAGTATAGAAGAAAAACCCTAACAATTAATGAAAGAAAGCATATGGATTAAAGAACCAATTCAATACATGAGAGTTTCAAATTACATTGATTCCCCAACAACAATGAAGGTTTAGTTCACCATAATCATGGTGAAACTAGATGAAAAATAATGAAAGATAGAACCCTAGAATTTGAAGAGTGGAGCTTGAGCATCCAAAATCCTCCTCCAAGGGGTGAAGAAAGTGTGATTTTGCTTCATTCTGGCCAAAGATACTAAACCTAATTCGGGTGAAACCTTATATAGCCTTCTAAAGATTACAGAAAGGGGGCCCAAGGTCCATTAAAATGGCGCTCAGCGATAAGTGCAATTCTTCTATTTGACGCTCAGCTACGGTTTTTCCCCTCAGCGGTGACTTTGGGACTTTAGAGTGCCGCTCAGCGGTAAAAGTGGCGCTAAGCGATACTTGCGGCTCTTCTTTTATGCACTTTTTCTTCCTTTTCTGAATCCAACTTTTGGCTATTTCACTTCTTCCATTCAATTCATCTTAAAACCTGCAAAAACAAGGAAAACCAAGCATAAAATCCATCCAACTCTCTTATTTCCAAAACATAAACAAAAGCATGATTTCAAGCTAATTTCTAAGTCATAAAGGTTGTTTTTGATGTCAAAATTAAGTATAAAAATAACAGATTTTCAACTGTTATAAGATTCAAATTATGACATTGTGGATATTTGAATGGATAAAAGATATGTATTGTTTGATCCTTTTATAATTGCACATAATGTACAACAAGTGTATTACGTACCATATCCTACATCACGCATAGATAAACGAGGTTGATGTGTTGTGATAAAGACGAAGCCAAGAGGTCGCATTGATTCTAATGATGTAGAAGTCGATGTGTCATACCAAGTGGAGGAAATGTCACATGTTCATGATGTCGTTGAAGTTGAAGAAGTTGTCTGATTACAAGATGTAGAAGTTGGTCTTGAAGAAGTGGACCCCAACAATATTTAATCATTTCAAGAGAAAATGGATGAAGATATAACTTAATCAGAAGAATACAGTGAAGAGGGACAAGGTGAAGATGACAATGAAGATGAATTTCAAAGTTCTAGCACTAAATAGAGTTAGGGCGTGTTCCTCCTTATTTTTGCTGCATTTATAATGCTGTCCATTTTAGAAATGTAGTAGGCTTTTTAGGCTTGTATTTTGCAACATACAACCTTGCCTACTTTAACATTATAGATGGTCCAAATTATCATCTTTATTATGAATTATCCTATTTAATTTATGTTGCAGTTATAATATAGAATATGTTTAATACAATATGTTGTGCCTTTCCATGACCAATAATTTCATTTATTATGTTCAAGAATATGACATTAGGTGGTTTTGGCCCTCCTCTTCCATCTTCAACAAAACCTGATAAGGGAAAGCGGAAGAAATCTTATGTAGTCAAGTTGATGACACGTTTCAATAATGAAATTGGTTCAAGCAGTCAGTCATCTACACCTACATCTACCTCCACTAGTAGATTTTTTCCACCTTCATTACAAGTTCCTGACTTGTCTCCCACTCCGCATCAAGTTCCTACATCTACACCTACCTTCATTATTAAATCTCTTCCACCTTCATTAGAAGTGCTTGGCTTGACACCCACTCCATACCAAGTGCCTACTAATCGATTGACATCACTCTTTCCTAATGTTGGTTCTAACCCATCAACTCCCATAAATATTGCACCATCACCTGGTACAAAGGATGCAGATCCACATTCCAGTTTAGCTGCCAATGACGTGGAAGAATGTTTCAAAAGTCGTCCAATGATTACACCCGTTGGAGGAGGGTAACACAAAATTTAGCTCAATTAATATATATAGAAAATTCATTGTTGTATTATTCTAATGTTTGAGTTTAATTTTGGTTTAGTTTTTATCCTTCAAAAATTGCATCAAAGGCAATCACAGTCACCATCAAGCAATAGTTTGATAAGCCATGGCTAACATGGAGACAAATCCCTAAGTCAGACAGAGGTGTTTTCTTTGACCATTTTAAGGTACACACTTTTCAATCTCAATCCTTTTACACTAAGCAATTATCCCTTGTATGTGCAAATCATTGTTTTTATGAATATATTGTCTTATTGGGAAAAAGGTATCATCACTTGTGTGTGTTTTACTGCTGAATGGACAGAGTTCAAGATGTTGGTTTCACCACTAGAATCAATAAGCGCTGACTTTATTGTATGAGAAATAGTATTTCATTAGGTAGTTTAATTAACTGCTGGACTTACTTTGCTTTGTCTAGTGGAACATCTCTCAGCCATTCAATGTCAATGCTTCCATGTTCTTCAACCAGTCGATTCAAGAAATTCTGCATAGTGTATCATGTTCTTTTATTCTTAAACTATTCCAGTTAAAATCATCCTTTTGATCTTTTCCTTGATCCTTGGTCTTTACTTTTATTGGGGCGAAACTTATCTCATTGGCTCCCTTCCTCGCGAAATTTTTATGCTTGCCAAGATCTGATCCGCTTTCTTTCTGCATAAGATGTTGAGTTTGTCCAAGGCTGTTGAAATTGAAAAAGCTTTGTTGATGGTGATTGCTTTGTTAGAGTACATTAAAGACCTAATCAACTTCTGGTGTATGCTTTGATCCCCTTTAATGTATGCTCTGATCCCCTTTAATGTATACTCTAATCCAAGAAGTCAAGTTGTTAGTGTATGCTCTAATCCCCTTTAGAGATATAATGCTCCTAAGTTGAAATTATATATCAATTAATTCAATAGCCTCTTCTTTTTTTATATGCAATATAGATAGCCTTCTGATGACAAATTTATGAACACCGAAAAACGGCGCCAAAAACTTATTTAACCCTTGGCAAGTGTGACCGAATCGTATCAAGTAATAAACTCACGGCCTAGTTAATTATATGATTTATTGATTATTTAAGACTTGAGAACAAATTCTTGAGGTTTCAAATGCAAAAGACAATAACTAAACAAGTATGCATGAGTTTGCTCAATGGAAAGTAGGAACACAAACACTTTGAACGAAATAGATGGATGAGTATGTTGTTGGGGTAATCAATTTCATCTTATCCACTCTCATAAACTTTAGGAATTCATCATTCTTTTCATCAATGTTAATGTCACTCTCTAAATCACCTTGCAAGAAGGTCTATCCTTAATTACGAGTTCATACAATTTCTAGCATCCCTAATAATTAATTCTGAAGCACAGAAGCTTAAAGGCAACCAACCCTCATATCCCTATGTCTAGGCAATATGCTATTGGGAGATTTTCCCCGGATCTAGATTTCCCCGTACATTCCCATATCGACAAAATCAATAATCATGACATTGAATGAGTTAAACAATGCATGCTTTAAGCAAAGAGGAAAAACTCTAACTAATGATGAAAGAAAGCATGTATCTTAAAATAAGATGTTAAAACACAAATTACATATATGAGAGTTTCACAAGACTACATTGATTCCCCAACAACAATACAAGGTTTAGTTCACCATATTCATGGTGAAACTAGATGAACAATAATGAAATAAGGAAAGATAGAACCCTAGAAAGATGAGTAGGTAGCCTTAGCATCCAAGATCTTCCTTCAAGGGGTAGAAAAGTGAGTGTTTGCTTCGTCTCAGCCAAAGATATAAACCCTAGGACGTGAAAGTCCTTAAATAGCGCATAAAAATAACAGAAAACAAGTCCAAGCCCATAAAAACAAAAGAAAACCAATCCAAGCCCACTTAGAATGGCGCTCAGCGGTATCTTACCGCTGAGCACTAATAGCGCATGATCCATTTTGCCCCCAACTACTGTTTTTGCCCCTCAGCGGTGATTTTGGCACCTGGAAAGTGGCGCTCAGTGGTATTTTACCACTCAACGAAACTTTTTCTGTATTCTGGTTGACTTCTCAGCATTTTGGTTGACTGGTTGACTTTTCTGGTTGACTGGTTGACTTTTCAACATTCCAATCATTCGGTACTTCAATTCTTCTTTCAAATCATTCAATTAGCCTAATTCTTCTTTCAAATCATTCAATTAACCTACAAAATCCAGGGAATCTTGCACAAAACCATTAAATTCACCTTTAACTCTCTTATTCACAAAACTAAAGAAAAAATGAGTTCAAGCTAGTTTCTAAGTCTTAAAGGTTGCTTTTGGTATCAATTTTAAGCATAAAAATAACACTTTTTCAACTGTTATCACCTTCACGGATGTGTTTAATATAAATATAGACACATGTGTTTTAAAACATAAAAAGAATAATGAAATACTAGATGACATAATTATTGGTTTGCATGTGAATAAGGAATTCAATTTCAAACTATACATGGAACGCAGTGTGTGACACTTACAATTTATAAAGTTACATCTTAGCTTTTCATCTCTAAATCCTAAACTCTACCACTAGAACATCATTATTACTTATTATTATCTAATAATCATTACATTAAACTACTTATCCTTGTATTCTAAAATAGATGACACTAGGATCTTCATTTGTGGAGAATGGCTCACTTGTAGCTCGAAGTAGGTGTGGTGGATGAGAAGTAGAGAAATTAGCTTGAGACCTCTTTCCCACACATCTTCCACGAAAGACTAACCATTTTAAACAACAAATCTCCCTCCAATTTCTGCAACAAAACATACTCTTCTCCCTTTATTATTAATTTTATTCAAAACTACAAAACTCTCCTAAAATAATAACTTAATGACAAAAAATGTTTAAAAGATATTGTTAAATGAATGCTTCTTGGATTAAAGGGGACCCCTCAACTTCTTGGACTAGGTGATTTGGTTTTGAGTGTATCAAAGCATGGGACAGGTTAATGGATGCTACTGAAGAGCCATGAGTAACACTTCACTTTTGCAAGCTTTCTTTTGGGTTGTCATAGTGCCTACATAAAGATTGATCATATGCATCTCTTAAGTTCTTATTTGATTTGCTTTTCTGATTTGATTGCATATTTTCATAAGCTTACACATCCACACATATATGTTATAAAGATTTCAACACTCCTACTTATTCAAACCTATTATTTCTAATATAACATAGAGAGGTTTCATGCAAGCCTAAAGATGAGGAAAAGATAAAAAACAAATCACACAAAGGCATCTCGTAGACTCTCAAAGATGTATAAAAAAGATAAAATTCAAGGGAAAAAACTTGATTGGATAGGGGACAATGTTTGGAATGGTCTTCGAGAAAAGTGGAACATACCACTTTATAGACAAAAGTGTGAAACGACAAAGAAGAATCGAACATCTGAAAAGGGTGGTTGTTTGCACACTAGAGGATCTATTAGCATGTACGACCATGCTATTTGTTTGGTATGTGACTTGTACAATTCATTTCTTAAATTTTTAAACATAAACTTTAAAAATATTTATTAACAACTCTTTTTGTTTACAGTGACAGGAGCTTGGTCGGTCAGTGCATGTTGACGAAATCTTTCAACAAACACATATTCGTCAATCAAAAGGGGGAATTGTTGATGAAAGTTCTTGGCGAACACATGTTAGTTTCTACTAACTATATCACATTTTGTATTATATATTATGTATAAGGATTTTGAACCTTATGTTTAATGATAATCATTTATTCATTTAACAGGAACAATTTCTTGCAAAATTTTCTCAAATAAGATTTGAGACTACATCTGTTGGTGCCTCAACATGTAGTCCTCTAGACCTTGCGGAGGAGGAAAGATTGAGAAACCGGTGTTGGTTAAAGGTTGTTGGTGGAAAATACAAGGGACGCGTATACGACATTGGAAATGTCAGTTTCCAAGATGACTGTGTCGATAGTTACATTCAACAGACACATGCATATTCTTCTACTCAGCAACAAAATTCACAAGAAATTGTTAACCTTTAATCGCAATTACAACACCATGATCAACAACTTCAAAGGGTTGAAGGATTTATTGGCACCATCCTGCAATACCTTCCGCCTTCGGTAGCCGCAACTACACAAGAATTTTTCAACCTCCAAAATGCTCAAGTTCAAAATTAGGCACCCAATTATGTCCAATCCGAATAACAACCTCCAGACTAGCCATCACCAGATCAACAACCACAATATGGAAATGATTATTATAGGGATTATTAGGCATTTTATAGAACTTATATCCATTACTCTTGAACTTATTTAAAACCAGAACCAGTTTATGAACTTACCTAATGTTTACAACTTATTTATTATGTTTCACTTATATTGATGTAAATAATATTTGTGTATTCATGTACAATGCTTCTTTGTGGATTAAGTGTATGTGAAATGTTTGTTGGTTGGTTTTATTTGTCAATGTGCAATTTATAATATCCAGGTCTGGTTGTGTGAATTGTGCATGTTCAGGGGTACTACTACATGCAGGGCATTTATTTACATCCTCTGGTACCATTATATACATATATATTCGTATCTAATTATATGGATAAACATATATACCTTACATACGGATAAACAGAGTTGGACAAGTTTTATGCTTGATTTCCTTGTTTTTGCAGGTTTTGAGATGAATTTGATGAAAGAAGTGAAGTAGGAAAGAGATGGAGACAGAAAAGGACACAAAAAGTGCAAAAGAAGAGAATCAACAAGTACCGCTTAGCGCCAATTACCGCTGAGCGGCACTTTTCAGTACCCGTTGGCACCGGTGAGGGGAAAACTGATGCTAAGGGGAAGAAGTGCGCTACTACTACTGATGCTAAGGGGAAGAAGTCCGAAACTGAAAAGACGCATTACAACTACCAGTGATAATCGATTATTGTAAGTGATAATCGATTATCTACAGACTTGGAATAATTTAGAATATTTATTTTTCAACCGATCGGTTTCAGTTCTTTACCTCCTTCTACCGTTCGATTTAAGCCATGATTGCCTTCTACCATTCAGCTCGATTCGTCAAAGCCTCCTGTCGTTCGGTTCAACCCCTTATCAACATCTGCCTTTCGGCTCGATTCCTCACAGCTTTCTAGCGTCCGGTGTTAACTTCTCGGTCTCGGTCATACCTTGCTTGGTCTCTCACAACTTTCCTCTACTCGGCCTAATTCCTTACTGCCTTATACCATTTGATTATCTTCTTCTTCTCTCACACAATTTTCCACCGCTTGGCTTAATTCTTTGTTGGACTCACTATTGTTCGGCTTCTTTACAAATTCGTTCGGTCATGTAAAATGTGTTCGGCTTGTGTTTGAAGTCGTTCGATCATTAACTGTTAGTGACCGTTTAGGCTTTATTTGATACGATCGTTCGATCTTCAATTGTTATACACCGTCCAGCCTTCAACTATTACATACCGTTCGGTCTTCAGTTGTGTTCGACCAGTGGTCAGCTAATGTTCGTCCTTTATCTGTTTTTAACCGTTCGGTCTCTTTTACTGCGTTCGGCCTTCAATTGTTACCACCGTTCGGTCCTAGTGTCTTCTCTTATACAGAAATGCTTTTAAACTTCATACAGCAAGAGTCTTCATATTTTTCACTTTGTAGCATCATCAAAATCATTAACTTCAAGACACCAATGCTCCACATTGGTAACACATTGGTAACATAAGAAAGGCATGATTACACATGAAACAATATTAAATTCCTCTAAAATCTATTTGGAAACAAAAGGGAAAAAAGAGTCAAAACTTATTTGCTCTATTGCAGAAACTGATCGGTAGAAACGCAGACCTCGTTGTCGTGGTCGATTTGGTACCTCTCAATCGTTAAATAGATGACTCAGGAGTTAGAACTCTTAGAGAGAAGATAGAGAACTCTAGAAAAGTGGTTTCTAGAAAAATGGTATGTTTTAAAATAATGAAACTCGTTTATAACAAAATTATTTATAATAAAATCGTTTAATATTAAAATAATCAAGTCTCATTATTTTTAGATTACCACCACTTCTAAAAATACTATTTTATGGGTTTTTACATTTTTTATTTTTCCTTTTTTATTTTATTTTCTCTCCCACTTTCTTTATATATTTCCATTATTCCAAACCAAATATTACTCTCATTTCATTGAATCCTCTCCGAACCAAAAGTAAACCCTTTTTCCTTTCCTCATCACTTTTGCCTTTTTTTTCTCATTCACGTTGGACAAAGTCACACCTCTTCGAACTCATGTTTCTTTTTTTTTGGTATATTTGTAATGTATCAAAATTGTGTTTGCATTGTACGTCATATAAAATGAAAGTTTATTATTATCTACTTTTTAATTTTTTATGATAATATTTGTTGTAGGAAATTTTATGTTATGGCGGTACTTACTTAGGACAATTTTAGGTTAAGATAATATTTAGATTACAACAATAACTAATTTAGAATAATATTTAGGTTGGGACGCTTGTAAGTTTGTGAAATGTGTAAGACAATATTTATGTAATAATTAATACTAGAACTACGTTTATGTGAAGAGAATATTTATTTTTGAACAATATTTACTTGTCAATAATATTTAGTTTAGGACAATATATTTAGTTTAAGAAAATATTCAATTTAAAACGTGTTTATTTTCGGATAATAAGCCTTAGAGATATAAGATGCCTGCCCCATATACGATAATTAGTGGTTAAAGAGTGAGTATTACTCTCCTCCCCTAGGTAAGATAGAGTAATCAAAATAAAGGCTACAATAACTTTTTGCAATTATTACTTTTAAAAACATATTTAAAAAGGATTTTTAATGACTTAACACGATTTTTAATAATTAAAAATGTAAAAATCTTTACATTAACTCTAATTTTACTTTTGTTTATGTTCTAATTTAAAACTTTTAAGATAACACCATTAACATCAATTATGCACATTTTTAAAGGATAATTAATTTAAGAATTTAAACATTTATTCACATTTTTGAAGTATTATATTATATTCATTTTAAAATTTAAAATTTAGTCAAATTTATTTTTAAAACATATCTTGAACAGATATATATATTGCGCTTTGACTTCATCGCTTTAACATCACAGGAGTATTGAGAATAGTTTATAGTCACTGACAGAGTAGAAGGCAAGCAATGTTATACTGATCTATTTAATAATTGAGGGTATATTTGTTTTTCTTGTAACCACGTTCAATCAAACTTTATTTTTTCCTTTCTCAAGACAAAAGCGACGAAAGAAAACATACAATTCTCAAATGGAAAAACCGTTAAAAGAAGATTGCTTTAAAATTTGTAACTGAGGTAAAAACAAACATGAACTTGCATACAACTACAGTGTGCGTGGTCCAAGTGGATAGACGTCAAATACACGAAACCAACCAGGAAAAATAACAGTAAACATAATATATCTTAGTTTGAAAATGATTGCAGATATTTCAGAATTCAACTGCTGACTGAATAATGAACTAATTGAGCAATGAAAATTCAAGGTCAACAACATTGCTATGCTGGATTAATTCATCATCATATTTTGGACCGGTGGTACAGGATTGAAAGTACTTTGAGCGTCATTTACATGCTTACCATCTTGAACTCTAATTGGATACACAAATTTTAAACTAAGATGCAAGTAATATAGAATCGCCTACTGAAGATTAAGGCTTAAAAAGGGGTTGATTTCCTAAATCAAAAACAAGTGCGAGGTAAATAATCACCAACGGCAAAACCATACTTTTGTCCCTGTCCATGGCCTTAGGCAGACAAAAAGCTCCTAGATTCCCAGCAGCATCAAGCTTTTACGCAACAGTTGAAGTAGCTCAGGAAGCTCCTCCTCGTCTGTCAGGGAAAAAAACCATAGAAATATGCAATATTTAGACACCACATATCTCCTAGTCCAATGTTTAGAGTATCTACGAAATGATTACGACCTCAAAGTTCAACTATTTTATTTAATCAATAAATAATCACCATAATTTATAGCCCTCTTACCAACGAAATGAATGCAACTGCCCCAGACATTCATCCCATGTGCAGTAACTAGAATTGCGTGTTGCCTTAGCAAATAGAATATATATATCTACACAGATATAAATATTAACGTTTATATCCTTTTCAACCTAACCACCGCCCACTCGAATTAGTGAAAAGCATTAGTTTAAAAAGGAAGAAGATCATCTCGGGTATCAAAATATAATTCCGTGTAATATATAATCTAATATATCTTGTTTTCGTTTGGGTTGAAAAATATTAGTATATAAGCTTCCGGTACCCACTTTCGCTAAAGAAGCAGATGGATTACAACGAAAATTTGTCATTAACCGGGCGGCCTTAGTGAGCTTTGTTGTTTTCTTATGTTACTATAACTTACTTGGCAAGAGGTGTCATGTCGTGTTGTATTTGTCTTTGTTTCCCCTTTTCTTTGATAAAATGTTTCCACTTACTATTCTTCTCCCTTTATCTCTCTATTCTCTTCAAATCAAGATCAATATTACACAAATATACTGTACGGTTGCTAGAAATGTCGATCCCTACAGAATTTTGTGTTTCGCTTGCCTAAAAAATTATTTAGTTAATTCAATTCTTTTGTTTTTCATCCTTTTTCCAAATATATTTTTGCATTAAAGGGGGCAGACAGACGATTGAAATGTCAAGTTTAATTTATTCCTTATTTGTTTTTTAATTCAAACCAATGAAGATTTGAGGCTAGTTTCTTTAACACTGATATTTCCAAACAGAAAAAAAAAATGAATTAACTGGAAAAGAGGAATCTTACATAATGAAATAAAATAGATATTAGTGTAGATGATTTGTAAAGGAAGAGGAAGGAAAAATTTGATAAGGAGTTGTCTAAATATCAGCTCATATGACAATAAAATGTTATTTTAATTAAAAACTTGACTTGATCAATGCCTTGGTGGACGAAAACAGGTGATCAGTGTGTTTAAAACTTTTCCTTATTTCAAATATTCTCACTGCACCTGTTAAGTAAAAGATGCATGAGACAGTCGTTCCCTAAGCTGTCAATTATTGCAGGAATCAATGTGAATTATGTTCCCACAATAACTACCCACCAATTCTGAAAAAAGAAAACCTACAGGTACTCTAGTGGGTAGCAATGGTTCACCATGATTGAATAAATTTTTAGGAAAATTTTAAAATTAGTAGCTAAGACCGTAAAAAAGTTATAGCTAATAACATAATGAATGACAAAGCTCGTGAGGAATCTTACAGTTGGAGAGCTGGTTTGGTGGTAGTGAGGATGCTGGTGCTGGTGTTCATCACTGTGGACAGTGTTTGTAGTGTTATTGGTAGAAGAAGCCATCAGTTCCTCTTCATTACCAAGACTTGCCCTTGAAATATTTGTCTTGTTTTGCTTCCTCATTTCCCGAATTTTAGAGAAATCCAGAGAGTAGTCTGGCACTTGTCCCTTCTGATCCCAGTCCCCAAACTGTGGCACTGATAACCAGGGAGCATTTTTCTACAGTGAAGTGAAAAGATTTATAGGTTAGATGGTTGATCACCATAACAAAACTATCTTTCTTCATAATAATAAAAATGATAACAAAAAAATAAATTACGACACAATAAAACGGTTTTACAAAGCACTTGTTTTTACTCCAGTCCAAAAGAACCATTACAAGCTTCTATTAATGCAAATGTAGGGGCAAAGTTTATTAACTAGCATCCATTTTAAGCAAAAAATAGCATTTAATAATTTCCTTTAAAAATGACCCCTAAGCGCACGACACGCAGCACTCAGAAGAAAGCTGTTTCTGACTGTGAACACAAGTCACAGGCAGCAATCTCACAGTGGCACTAACATTAGAAAGATTTTTCAAGATAAAAAAAGACTCATCATATTCATACAAGAGCCAAATAACGAAAAACAAAGATATGCAGTTTCACGGCTGCTGTAAAAATTAAGAAAAAAAAAACAAGTCCTCTTCCATCTCATGATCCACATGATTCAGAAAGGGATTTACAATTGCTGGAGCTACTGCAACACTAATATGATCACATAAACTTTAAACACAAAACAAATCGAAAAGTTAAATAAAACAGAGTTTGAAGCGAAAGAATATTATCACTTATAATCATAGTCGCGTCTATGCACGAAGCTAAATCAAAATATGCACATGATTTTCAACGACCAGAACAAATAAAAAAATCGAAAAAGATGAACTAGTTGTTCGTGGTTCAAAGGTTTTCAGGTAGAAGCTCGCAATTCTAACGAAGAGGAATCGCAACAAAATAAAACACAGGGAAGCATCGATTCGGAGGAACCACGGGAATCGTTCATTCCGTTCGATTATTTAGTTTGTTCCTTGCGGTTATTAGCCGTAAAACACTACATCGTCTGAGGGCAAAACGCACGCGTTTAGAGAGAAAACAGTACTTACCTCCTTACTTTGCTCCATCAGAGTGATTTCAGATCTCGAGTTAAGAGAGAGAAAGGGTTTGAGAAATGTGGCACAGCCTTTTCTAGCCAAATGAAACTATAGATAAGCATAGCTGTTTCGGCATGTATGTCCTCTATTTATGCACGAGAAAGAAAATTCATATCCAGACTTTTCCTTAAGTTTATTATTTTTCTAAACAAACACACGATACCTTTCCTAGCGTTTACCAATTCTCATAAAATGAAATACCATGTAATATAATAATTTTATTATTTATTACGAACACGCTGGTAAACCAAAGAAATAGTTGTAAAATATTTTCCTATCTTTTATATTTATTTAATTTATATCCAAAACTAAACATCTTTTTATATCTAAGTTATGTGTATATAACTAATTATGTACCAACTATTTCTATTTCATTCATTATTATTTCTATTTAATGAATGTACTTTCATTCCGTGTTGAACCACCCGCCACCCGCCACTTGCTTTCGGTTTTCTAGCTGTCTTACCCTCACAAAGTATTCTTTCCATTTGGAACCCACAAACTCAACCACAATTATACTGCAATTTCTATTTGTGGACATTTTCATTTCATAATAATTCTGATTTTTATACTTCTTAAATATAAAGTGTTGAATACATCATATATTTTTAATTTATTGAATTAATTTAACGCAATGTTTTATATAATCGGGACCAGTAGATTTTTTTCTTCTGCTTCAAAATTAAATGAACAATAAAGTCGTTCCTAGACAATGACAGATAACAAAGAGTTCCAATCCTTTTTCCCCCAAACAAAACTTAAAAAGGAACAATCATTGCCATAATAACATTAATTATTACGATACATTTTTCCTTCCAACTTTTTTATTTTCAATTATTTGAACTGTGAAGTCCTCAATTATTATACTAATGATGAAAATAGTTAAACAATTTGGGTACGGTGGAGGGAAAACTATAGTATGAATATAGCAGTATTGCTTTTACGTTTTAAATGAAAATTAGTTTTATGAATATGTTGTTTAAAATTTAAGAAGCAATCGTTTTTTAATAAGGAAATTATTAGTTTGTTAAATATGAAAAGAGTAAATAAGAAATTAAATACATACAATAAGGTATTACGAATTAATAGTATAAAGAGATTAATTTCTTTTTATTTATATGTAACAATTTTAACAATAAATAAAAGCAATGGAAGAAAAGTTCTTTTAATTAATAATAATAGCTACTTCTATGACGTGTCAGTCTCTGTATATTAACGTTGATATTATGTTTTTCTCTACAATTATATAAAATTGATTTATTACTTCCACGCTACAAACTTTTCACTTTAGCTCTTATATAAGTACTTTTAGTTTCATTTTGGATTTTTTTCATTAAAAAAATTTGATATTTTGGCTTAATAAAATTGATAGTTTTTGTTTCTATATAAGTAATTTTTTACGTTTTAATATCAATGAGTCGTTTCTAATTTGGTTCACCCTGTAACCAAACCTTTGGAGTAGGTTCTGGTTAAGAAGTTGACCAAAAAAAAAAATGAAAAAGAAAAGAAAAAAGAAGTTCACATTTTATTTTATAAAATAAATTCAATTGTAATCAAATGAATCAAGTATAGAAACAAGTTACTCAAATTTGATTTACATATTCTCCCATCAATACTAAATGAAATAAATTAATCACAATAAAAAAACATATTTTGTTCAATATGTTTCTGAAAACATAGTTGTCGATCAATTAACAGGGTGTGTTCATATGAGGAAAATGATTTAGGGAAGAGACTAAATAAACACTAGTAAAAAAAAAGATGACGAACTATTATGATAGGTGAAGTTCACCTATCATAATACATTGACCGGTGACAATTTTGCAATAAAACTAAGATATATTATGACGTATTTTAAAAAACCTATCATAATAGGAGTAGCAGTGACATTTTCGTAATAAAGTTACATATATTATGACAGGTAAAAGTCACCTATCGTACTATTGGACGCAGTGACAAAATGAAAATTATAGGAAAAACATATTATGATGATATTAAAATACTTATCATAATAGGTGCAAAACCCCTCTTTCATTTCAGTTTTTTCATTTTGGTTGTCTCAGAAGACAATATCTTTCTCTCGTTTAGGGCGCACAAGTCTTCCTCTTGTCCCATTTCAGTTCTTCCAATCTCGTCCTGCACAGCATTTCGTTCTCTCATCTCCATTTCATTTCTCCAATCTTGTCCGCACAACATTTCTTTCTTTCCTCGTAGAACACAAAACACATTCGTCGAAACCTTAAACGTCTCGAAACCTAATTTTACTTTGCATTAAGCTTGTGTATTGTGAAGCCCATGAAATCGGCCTCTGCTTGTCTTGTATGTAAAATTCCGTTCACTCGTCGAGGTACGTTTCTTACCCTCACTTTCTTGCACAACCCTAATTGAGCATTTTATTTTGTTTTTAATTAATCGTCGAATGAACTTTTTTGAGAATGTTTTAACAAGAAAGCTTTTAATATTGTAATTATAGAATTCATTTAGTGAGAAACGCTGTGAGTCCGTTTTAGTTACTTTTGCTAAAGAACTGCTTATGTGGACAACTTCGTAAAGATACAACTTATGATTCAATTTTTGTAAAGAGGTTCGCCCTGCTCCTCATATGGACAACTTGGTCAATATATATAAGAGCATGGAAGTTACTTCAAGAGTTAATATATTTGTTACCCAGAATGTATCTCAAGCTAAATTATCGGGTGAGTGGTTTGATTTTGCTTTTTAGTTTCCCATATATGTTAGTCTATCACATACCATTTCACTTTGCTTGCATTTCAATGTCTAATTGATAATAATTGGGGAACAAGCTTTGTGAATATGCTATACTTCCTTTTAACTTATGCTTAAATGTGAAAAAATTTGAGAATAAATTATGTATTGCTTTTTAAGAAATTTGTAAGTGTGGATTTTAAAGTAAAGTTTGTGTAAAATTTAAGGAATATAATAAATTAAAAAATGTTTTAATTAATAAAATAAAGATTTTATGTGAAATTTAATGGATATGATAAATTAAAAAAATATTTTAATGATAGAAAATAAAGATTACTAAACTTCTGTTAATGGTATAGATATTTATAAATAAGATATTATTTGATAAAAATTATTTATAATAAAAAATAAAAAATTAAAATTAAAATAATTAATATTTTATAAAAAACTAAAATATTTTTGTTGAAAAATCATTAATTTAGACAGTAGTGATATAATTATTATTTATACTCTAGTGCATGGATGTACTCTACCATTTATTCCTTTTTTTATTATTATTTAATATTATTATTATGATAATTAATTTATTTTATTATTTATGCTTATTATTATTATTATTATTATTATTATTATTATTATTAATGAAACCATGAAATTGAATATACTATCTGGAATTGGAATCTATTATACTAGTTCATGTATTTAGATTTTCAACGTCAAAAATTAAAATTACAGAAATTGAATAACGGTAAAAACGAAATTTAGTCTTAAATTACTATAAATATGAGGAATCACTAATGATACAAAAAGTTATCCTCCTGCATCACTTCCAAATGTCTCAAACCGAACATGATATCTCATTGTTGATTCGTCTTCGATAAATCTCTTCCACAGTAAAATACTTGCATTCGAATACGCACTTTTACATATTTAAAAAAATTTATTTTCTTATCTTTTCGTTTTAAATTTTGAAATATCTATAATTTAAAGTATAAAATTTATATTTTGACAAATAAAAAAGAAATCTCAAAATACACAATCTAAAATATAAAATTTATATTTAGATTTATATAATTCATAATGTAAAATAAGAAAATCATTTTAAATTATAAGATATGAGATACAAAAATACAAAATAAAAAAATGTATTTTATATGGTAGAATCGAAATGTATCTTTAATTAAAAAAAACTAAAAAGAAAATAAAAACAACATGTACGGAATAAAGGTAGCAAAATGGGTTAATTAAGCTTGTTTATGCTTGATGCAAAATGAGTATGCCTAAAATGGGTTGGTGCATGGCTTATCAATTGAAAATGAGTTTAAATTTAGATTTAATATCTATTTTGGTTCCTTAGCCTAAAATGGGTTGGTGCATGGCTTATCAATTGAAAATGAGTTTAAATTTAGATTTAATATCTATTTTGGTTCCTTAGTTTGTTAGGTTTGTTCAAAGTAGTCATATCTTTTTCCATATGTTCATAGACGTCTCATATTTTGTAAAAATGGCTCAAGTTGATCCTTTTTGCTTACGGCATTAAAAACTTTAACGGTGTAATTACCCCCTGACTAAAACTGAGTGACATGTCCAGTTATTGATTGCGTGATACGCTGAGGTCAATTATCCTTTACTTTAATCAAAGTTTTAGAAACTCTTGACTCTATTTTCGGAACTTCCTTTTTCTTGAACAAACCCAACATGGGTTTCTTGTCATGCAAAGAGACACCCTCCTCCTTCCTCTCCTATGTTTCTGGGTTGGCATCCTAAATTTACATAATACAATCACCAGTATCTGTAGAAAGAAACACACTTACCTACACTAATAAAAGGGAAAATGCTTACCAATAAAGATGTGATACTTCAAAAATGACTGCACTAAAACATTTATAATGTGGTTTTCTAAAATTTCTTAATTAATTGCTATTTGTCAATACATTAGAATGCAGATGGTATCACAAGAACGCAAGGAAAACTTGGCCAAGTGCTTGATAACATCATAATATCTCTACAAGAAAAATGGAACATTTCTTCTTGCCTTCTTCTTGTTCTAGTTCTGTTTGTATTAGGGCTCCAAACTGGGGTTCTATTTTGGGATTTCAATCTCGCGATGTTGGGTTTCCTTTCTTAGATTGTATTTCTTTTTTGTTTTCTTTACAGGTTGGTGGCATAATGGTTGAGGTTCTTCGTGATCTTATGATTTGAGGATTTTAAGGTTTTCGTTTGGGTTGAGAGTTCGGTTTTTTGAATTTCTTGTCTCTTGTTTCTCCTATGCAGATTGTTAATGCGATACGGGGTTCAAGATTTTCAATTTGGGGTTTTGTTTTCTGATTTCACGTAAAGTATTATCTGGTTTAAATTATGATCTTGCACTTTTGAGGTTCTTGGAATCTGTCATCTTCTTCCGTTTTGGGGTTTTTTGGGTTTTGTTTCTGAAATATAGCTTTGATGGTGGATTGCTTCTAACCTAATTGTAATTTCCCTTCAACATCAATTTTAGTAGATTCTTCAACCCCAAATCACGAATTGATTCTATCCTAAATGTAATTTCATTTTACACCTCAATTGACCTCAATCACACAATCAATAACTGCATAGGTCATTCGGTCTTAGCCAGAGAGAAATTACATCGTTAGCGTTTTTAACGCCGTAAACAAAAAAGACCAACTTGAACCATTTTTACAAAATATGGGACGTCTGTGAACATTTTAAAAAAATGTAGGACCACTTTGAACAAACCTAACCAACCAAGAGACCAAAATAGATATTCAACATTAAATTTACAATCCCGATCACCAATTTTTTTTTCTACCATCAAATACATGAAAATTTATATAAAAATAGACTGGAGTGTGATCGCGTTGTCGAGTTGACCGTTACACTAACCCATAATTTTGATTTTTTTTTCTACTTTATACACTAGCCCATCCAAGATAGATATGCACAAAATCAAACTTTTCCATCATCATTAACTCAAATATTATTAAAATATTTTCGGTAATTAGAAATTGTTAATTTATTTTTTGTTATTAAGTTGAACGTTCTCTTTATAATCTTTAACATGGTTTTGAGTTACTTTATGCTCTTTCTCATTTTCTCATTAACATCAGACTAAATTTAGTAATAGATTCATTCATCAATATGAGTTATGAATCATAATCAATAACACAAATTCATTCCATTTAATAATAAAAAATAAATTCATTATATTTGGTGCGGTGCAGCTGGATTTTTCCTTTTATGGCTCTTTTAGGCTTTGATATGTCCCAAAATCCCATCCTTCAAACACTCACTAGTAAAAAACAACATATAACATCATGCGTTCAACGTTCAACCATTGAATAACAATTATTAAAAATAAACGGTGACATTTTTGTAAATAAATGCAATTATTAAACGTTGTTTAGAATTGTAATTCGATGTAAAAGGATATAAAACATTGAATGACCTTTAAATTCGACGTCAAAAGGTTAGTGAATTCAATAAAAATGTGAGCGGGAGATTGAAAATTCATTCACTTTATCTTAGCACGCGATACCCTCTTATCTTCTCAAACTTTTCCCGAACGAAGTTTGACGAGCATCACATGTAATCTTTCTTTCATTTGATACAAATAAATGTTAATTAATTACTTTATGTATGATTTTTGTTTGTTTTAACCAATTATTTTCGTGCTCTTGTCCTTCATAGGCGCATTCTGCTTTCTCTCTCACTGTGACGAAACTTTATTCCGACGAACCCACCTTTTGAAGGTTATTTTTCGTTTTCGTTTTGAAGAACTTATTTGTTGAACTTGTTTGTTGTTGTTGTTTGATTGAACTTGTTTATTGTTGATTATTATTGTTTGCTATTGATACTACACTACACGTTCATAGTTCATGCTTTATAAAATACCAAAAACTGAAATTTGTTGTTTTTTTACTTTTCTCGTAAAGTTGTAAAAAATAATCACAATTAACTAAAAAAACAAAAAAATTGATTAACGTCAAATATTGACAAAATTCGACGTTAAGATTTCATTTGAATAATATATATAATGAATTCGAATCAAAATGTAATAAATCAAAAAAAATATAAGGACAAGGTTGAAATTGCATATAGATATGCAAACAACTTGCATCCAATAGGATTTGAATCTATACCTAAGGTTTAGAAGACCTATGTCCTATTCATTAGACAATGCACGCATCTATTTTATATTAGATTCTTTAACCTTTTTAATTAAACCTTATTAATTAAAAAGATTAAAGAATCAAATATAAACAAATAACTCCATAAATTATAAAAATAAATAAAATAAAATAATTAAAATAAAATAAAAAAGATAAATCAATTGAATATACGTTGAATATTGACAAAATTTGACGTTAAGTTTAACGTCGAATTTTTTAAATTTGATGTAAATTTAACGTCTCTTGATATGACATCGTTCTCCATTAAAAGTCCAAAATATTTGACGTTGTATGCGATTTTTGTACTAATGACTTGAAGTGTCTCAACATGGCTTTCAGTGCTAATGCCAGGTACACCGTGGCAACACCATTCCTCACCACAAGGTCAATATCGATATTGCATCCAGTAGAGAAAGATGAAAGAGAAGATGGTTACACACGGAGAAGGAAGAAAATGAGAAGCATGGAAAAGGAAGAAGACAAAAATAAAATGTTTTTTTTTCATCTGATCTATAGAAGTGCACGAAAAAAAATATAGAGGTGCAAAAAGAAGCACCCAACGAAGCCCATACTCAGGCTTAACCAAGGTTGGGTGTTTTATCCTACACCTCCAAGCTCTTCATACTACACCTCCAAACTTTACTAAAATACTTGTTTAGCCCCTAATATAAATGTGGTTTAACTTTTGTTGAAACAAAAAAGAATAGTTAAGAATTCTTTTTCAGTTTAAGATTTTTTGTCAGCTTTTAGGTTTGTGTGTATCAGATGTCATTTGCTCACAGGACCACTCACATTTTCTCTCCTTTCTCTCTCGCATAGCAGCATTATTTGGTCTCCTTTCTCTCGCACAACACCAACATTTGGTCTTCTTTCTCTCGCACAACATTCACAAACTCACAAAAGTCACAAAAGCTCTTTCTTCTCGCACAACACCATGCACACAGGTTCAGTTTCTCTTTTTCGCAACAGCTTCATTTTCTTCATTTTCGTATTTCAGATTGTGCTTTTTCTTGGTTTGTTTCGCAGAGGCACAACTTCTTCTTCATCTTCGTTGGTGCATCTCACTGGTCTCCTTCCTCCATTTTTGCTTCACCTTTTCTTAAATTCTTTTTCGTGTTTTCCATGATTGTTGATGGATATGTGCATTGGATGATTAGAAGGTGATTGAAGTGTTTGATCTGTAATGTGGGTGTTTGATCTGTGAGTTGTTTGACGAAGCATCGAATTTGAAACGCGCAAACATCTGTATCGGATGTCCATAACCGATACCGGCTACATCGGATACCGACATCCGAAACAGGTCTTTCGTGTTTCAACAACCGATGCATATTGTTTTTTTTTGCGTTTTTAGTTTTATTTTAGCGTTTTATTTTTTCTTTTTTGTAAAAATGTTATGGTTAAATTTTAAGTTATTATTATTTTTTTAATTGTTAATAAGATTTTAAATTCTTAAATTTTATGCTTAAATTAATTAATTAATTATATTTTTATTAAGTTTTGTTGTCTTCAATTATTTTATGTTTTTTTTTTATAATTTGTTACTTTTTTTAAAGAAATATTACTAATTTATATTTATTTAAATATTTTAATTAATTAATTTTTTTATAAAACAAACCTAAATTGTTAAATAATATTAGTTAATTAATTATTGATATAGAATAACAACCTGAAACTGGAAGCATTAATCATAATCCCAAACAACAGTCAATATTTTTGAGATCTTAAATCGTGGCTATCAACTTATGCGACAATTTCCACATACGCTTAGGCGTGTAATTTGTAAGCATGTGTTATTGTAAGCTGCTATCTGTATCAAGTTATTGTCATCTTCAAAATGCGAAGGATGTTAAGCGCAACAGCTGCTAGTTTTTAGAATCTATCTTAATTCAATCTTAGACCGAAGAAAGATCCCAGAGTCTAAAATTATATAATAGAATAATCACATTTAATAATACACAGGCTAGTTTTACACTAGAAGAGAACGAACGTCAATTGCCGAACGACCTTACAAATAAGTACGAGAGAATAAAGCTGTACAGAAGTACAATTCTAACCTAACGATTTACAAAAGCCTATACTGAACGATCATACTTAACAAAAAGGGAAGGCGAACGACCACCTTACTATAAACTAACTACTGACCGAACGTCTTATTGTTCGGTCTTCACTTCTACCTCGACCAGGTTCTCTTCTTCCAGCGCATCTTCCAACAACTCGTCTCCTTCTGCTCACATCCACACAAATGATCATTGCAATGACAAGACGAACGTACAAAACATGACAAGATAGGAAACACAGGGTAAGTTATGTAATTTAATTCTTGTATAAACATACATTTCATACAATCAAACACACAAGATATATTTCATCGTACGTTTCATACAAAGCCTAATACTAGACTGACTGTCCGAACTGTATGAAATCTGTGTAGCTACAGACGTTTGTGCACCCGGGGTAACTGGGATGCCCTCAACAGCTGCCACCCGAGGTTAGTCCTATCTGTCCAAATTAACCATAAGGACTAGGACCTCCTGCCATTCCCACACATGACCTACCCTCCTCTACGTGAGGACGAGTAGTCGCGGAACATCAGGATGAACCGCCAGCTTAGCACGCCCACGTCCATACTTTACCAATATTAATATTCATTCATGAGTCGTTCCTCCCCGGAACGCTCGTCCATAATCCAACACATTTCATTCATATCATATTCTCTTCATCTTTCATTAATAATCATCTCCATTAAACCATTTGTACAAGGTTCACTAAGGGTACCAAATATCTAGCGTTAAACTTTAACCTTTAACGAGATCGAACACTTGGAATGAGACCGAAGGTCTCCAGTTCCATAACGGATTAAAACCGAGAAGTTACTATCAGGTTGAGAAAGAAACTGAGTGCAATAGATATTGAAAGAAACAAATGGGACGAATGTTAATTACAAAGTGAGCCAATTAAATGAACTGACTCTTGAGAGCTTCAACCGAATACTGAAAAGACCATGCCAAGTACTAAGACTCTAGGCTGGAACCAATGGATACAAATACTTCAAGACATTCAATGAATAATACTTAGAAGAATTCACATGAAGAAACCGAACACTTATGAACTTAGCTTATTTGAGTTTAGTATCAAGAAAATCAAATGTCAGTCAATGATCGAACACGGTAGAGAGAGAACTCTATTGAAGTTGGATGAACGCTATTTTCCTCAAGATAAATTATAAAAGAAACGAGTACAAGCGCTTGGTGTAAGATTGAGCGCTACTCAGTACGAGCGCTTGGTGTGAGACCCAACACTATTCAGTACGAGCGCTTGGTGTAAGACCGAGCACTACTAAACTTAGAGTAGAAGGCTTGATAAATATAATAAGATACCATTTGGAGTAGTGTTTAAGAATAAAAGAAAATATACAAATACATATATGTATAATTAAGTTTATAACTGAATATCAAGAACCAACTATACTTGGCCAAACGCTCATGCACAATATTTCGAAACGAAGATGCTCGTCCTCAACTAGGATTCTTCCCAAATGAAGGAATCCAATTCTAACCAAGTTACCGTTCAGTGACGAACGTACACTTTCATAGGAAAAATTTCATACTTAGAAATCATTTATCTCAATTCAATTCTCATCATATATCTTCATAATTTCATACATTCATATCATAGTAAATTTCATATACTTCATACATCAGAACATAGCAACCATCATATTTCATATAGTCAAACATCTCAATAATCATGCTTCACTTTAATTTAGCAACTCAACGAACGTTCATGCAGCACAGTAAACATACAAATTAAATTAAATAAGTTTCCCTTACCTCTAAGCATGAACGAACGTTCCTAGAAGCAGAATTAAGGCTCGCCTGACTATAATTCCTTCTACCCTCACGTTCAACAATTCTTCAAACTAAACCAAACAACAGAAGACCCACAATGGCTCAGACAAGATGACATCATGCAACCAGAACTTGGTTTGCATGTACCAGATAACGAACAACTAAAGACAAAGAGAACTTACCAGTTCAGAACTCGAAACCGATCTGATAGACTTTCTTTTGGATATGGACATCCGACATACGTGGAATCAGATATGGAAAATGGGGTGTAGAGTTTTTTAGTAAATCAGAAATGGAGGTGCAGAATGAAAAGTTTATTAATAAATAATCATTTTATTAATTAGGGGTATTTTATAGGAAATTAGAGGTGTAGGTGAAAGATTTGAAGGTGAAGGATGAATCATCCACCAAGTTTCTTTTTGGGCTGTTTGTTTAGCCTATTATAGATGTGCTAAAACAAAAAAGTAAGCAAAATGCCGACCGTGATATAGATCCCAACGATGAAAACCAAAAAAAGGGGTCAGAATTTTGGTTGTTTACGGCGGTGGACGTGGACTGAAGAGAACGAATGCGAGCCACACACGGAGACACGCGTCACAAAAAGAGAGGGCCGTTTTGAGCTACTTTTCACCACATATAATCCCAGGATCCTTATCTATCTGAAATCTCTTGTCCGATTTTTCTATCTCCCTTGTTGGTTCTGGCCACAATAAATTCGTAATCCAAACGCACCAATTTGTTAATTTTCCTTAATACTTATTCTGCCTTTTTTAAAAATAAAATTGAAAATATCTATTATAAGCGATTTTTCTCAGCCCACAAAAGGTACAAAAGAAAACCCAGTGAGCGCAAACGTTTCAACAGCGCGCAAAAGCAGTTAATGGGTTGAAATCTGGTTCAGCATTTGTGGGGAAGAGAACTCACGCCATATCTGTTCTCACTCCTCGATTATTCTCTGAATTTCATATCTTTTCAAAATGGACTTGGCCGCAAAGCTTCACCACTTAGACCTCACCGGCGCGGTCATCTTGGATGCACGAAAGCCCACCGTAATACGCCACCTTCCGCCACGCGTCACCACCAGAGCGAACACCAACAACACTAACATCAGCACCAATCTAATTTACACCAACCGCTTCTCCAGCCCATTGCGGCCCAATTCCGCTTCCTCTTCGGGCCTGACAACTGTAACAGTCGACGAAGATATCGAGTCTCTCTTCTCCGAAACCTCCTCGGAGGAGCCGCGGCGCAGAGGGAAGCAGCAGAGTAGCGGCGCGTCGGGCGTGTCGTCGGGAGTGAAGCTTGAAAACGTGGGGAAGGCGTACAAGGGCGTGACAGTGTTGAAGGACGTGAGTTGGGAGGTGAAGAAGGGGGAGAAGGTGGGTTTGGTTGGCGTGAACGGAGCGGGGAAGACGACGCAGATGAGGATTATCGCGGGATTGGAGGAGCCGGATTATGGGAACGTCATAAAGGCTAAGCCGAACATGAAAATCGCGTTTTTGAATCAGGAGTTCGAGGTGTCGCTGAGCAGGACAGTGAGGGAGGAGTTCATGAGCGCGTTCAAGGAGGAAATGGAGGTGGCTGGGAAATTGGAGAGGGTCCAGAAGGCGCTCGAGGGTGCTGTCAACGATTTGGACTTGATGGGAAGGCTTTTGGATGAGTTTGATTTGCTTCAGCGGAGGGCTCAGTCTGTGGACCTCGATGAGGTTGACGCGAAAATAAATAAGTTGGTGCCTGAACTTGGCTTTTCTCCCGAGGATTCTGATAGGTTGGTTGCGTCTTTCAGTGGAGGCTGGCAGATGAGAATGTGTCTTGGAAAGATTCTACTCCAGGTACGGTTGAATTCACGTTGGATTGTTCAGAATCGCTTTGCTATGTTGATGTAGATTTTGTGTAACATGTTGGGTTTTAGGAAGTAACTCTAACTAGTGTAATAGTTGGATAAAGAAGTTTGTTGTGAATTTTTCTGGTAACTTATTTTTAGAATGAAAACGTCCAATACAAATCCCATCACTTCATAATCAAATATAACCAAAATGAATTGTACAAACGCTTGTCATTGGTTGGATGTCGCAAAACATTGATCCATGTTAAGCAGAACGCAACTATTTGTATGTTTAAGATTGAAAACATCCAAACATAAGTCACATTATTTCAAAATCAATTTTACAAAGGTTTACTGAGCTGTCCAATTAGTTAAAGTGTATGATTGGTTTGATGTCTCGTAGCATTGCACCCATGGTAAGCTGAAAGCTACTATTTGTTTCTTTTGTGGTTTATTTTGGTTTGAGCTGAAAAATTTAGAATACGTTATAGATAATGCTAAAATAGCTGATTCAAAATACATGATATTTCACAACATGCTGCTGTTTTTGTCTAGGGTATGTGTATATTTGAACGTTGACACACGCTTCATTGTCAAGAAAGGAATAATTTAATTACCTAGGTGATAAAATGTCTCGATGGTTACGCTATTTTGTTGTGTAGATGATGTGGGTGAGTGTTACAAGTGTTGTTGATAAGAATGGGAACCTGTGTTTGGTTTCAGGAGCCTGATTTATTGCTGTTAGATGAGCCCACAAATCACCTTGATCTTGACACCATTGAGTGGCTTGAGGAGTATCTTAACCAGCAGGATGTGCCAATGGTTATCATTTCCCATGACCGAGCTTTCCTTGATCAACTGTGTACAAAAATTGTGGAAACTGACATGGGTGTGTCCAGGACGTTTGAGGGAAATTATTCGCAGTATGTAATTTCAAAAGCAGCATGGATTGAAGCACAGTATGCTGCTTGGGAGAAGCAGCAGAAAGAAATTGAGCATACAAGAGACTTGATAGGTAGATTAAGTGCTGGAGCAAATTCTGGCCGTGCTTCATCTGCTGGGAAGGTATACGTCAAACATCTACTTTCCCAATAGCTTAAAAGGTTGTTCATGGATGATTTTATATTTAACATGCCCTTCATGCCAGAGTTCTCTGGGCTTGAAATGGACAAGGTATGGTGGACTTGTAGGCTTCATAATACCTTGGGAGAGTTCATAATATGTCAAGAATCAACTCTCCCAAAGTTCATAAATGGTTTTATTCTAACAAAGTATAAGGCAACATTATGTAGTAGGCAGTTGAGATGACATATAAACACAATGCTTGTGTTAGCTGCTCTGCTTAGATTAGTTTCATTGCATCCTTCTGCTTCAAATATTTTAATGTCGTGTTCTTCTTTTATTTGCTTAAAAGAATTTCCTTTCTTTTTGCATGGCAACAGAAGCTGGAGAGACTCCAGGAAGAGGAACTGGTGGAGAAGCCATTTGAACGCAAACAGATGAAAATCAGGTTCCCTGAACGCGGAAAGAGTGGAAGATCTGTTGTAACAATTAGGAACTTGGAATTTGGCTTTGAGGATAAGGTTAGATATCAAGATCTCATTATTGAAAACCTTAGCATTAAAATGTGGACTATCTTTATGTTATCTGATATCAACTGATCATGCTTTTCTGTGCCAGCCACTTTTCAAAAAGGCAAATCTTACAATTGAAAGGGGAGAAAAAATTGCGATTATTGGTCCAAATGGTTGTGGCAAGAGTTCTTTACTGAAATTGATTATGGGTTTGGAAAAGCCAACTGGGGGTGAAGTTTTGCTTGGGGAGCATAATGTGTTACCTAACTATTTTGAGCAGAATCAGGTGTGCCACTTTAATCAGTGAAATGCTAATTGTAATTAAACTGATGAATCTGCTATCAGTTCCAGTTTTTCTTGTCAAAATTTGCATGGTTAAAATGTTTTTAATTCTGACTTCATTTGTTTAACAGGCTGAGGCGCTTGATCTAGACAAGACAGTGCTTGAGACAGTAGAGGAAGCAGCAGAGGACTGGAGGATTGACGATATTAAAGGACTTCTTGGGCGTTGTAATTTTAAATCTGATATGCTTGACCGAAAAGTTTCACTATTGAGTGGTGGTGAGAAGGTAAATTCAAGATTTGTGTCATCCTTTTTCAGTTGACATGTATTTAGAGTTTCTGAGCCTTTAGAGATGTTTGAACTGTTATTGTTTGAGTAAAAGATTGGAGATGATAGCACTTGAAGAAATATAAGAATCAAGAAAATTTGAATTTGCTAAATGATATTAAGACGGCCTTCAACCTCATCATTACGAGATTTACTGGGGTGATTACCAATCCCAGTAAATGTTTTTTGTAATCTCAGGTGTCATGAACTGTTGTAGCATCAAGAATAGTATATAGACGAATTGTTCTAATTTTTGTTGGTCGTAACTTATTGGCATATATATAATTTTTAATTTGCTTGAGGCATTGCAATGTTACGCTCTTTCACACTGTGTATGATGCTGCAAAATTATTTGGATTTATCTTGTCTCATGTTTTACAAGGCACGGCTGGCTTTTTGCAAGTTCATGGTTAAACCATCAACTCTGCTTGTGTTGGATGAACCCACCAATCACTTGGATATACCTTCTAAAGAAATGCTTGAGGTATGTGGCACTTTGTTGTCTGCTTTTTCCTTATAAAAATCTTATTGTCAGTTATCGGCCTAATAATGTTTACTTCTTCTCACAGGAGGCAATAAGTGAATACGAGGGCACCGTTATCACAGTATCTCATGACAGATACTTCATAAAGCAAATAGTTAACAGGGTCATAGAAATTAAAGATGGCAGTATACAGGATTATGCAGGTGATTACGATGTAAGTTAATCGATCCCTTGATCCCTTCTCTACCCCTCCCCGTCTTATTGAGTGTGATAGTAAACAATTTATTTTTGTTTTATATTTTAATATCAAAGTTGGTTAAAATGGGTTAGCTTTATTCACGATGCAGTTGGTCCTAGGAACTCAATGATCATCAGCACGATATGATTTTTAGTCGTATTAATCTTTTAAAAACTTTTCGATGTTTGGATAATTTACAGTGTTTTGGAGTTTAATATTATCTAAGATGCTTTAGATGATCTAAATTCTATCATAGTATCCCTTGCTTGGTCCTCATTTCTCTAATATGTTATCCCTGTTCCCATTTCTATTATCTTCTTGTTCATATATAGTCTCATATGTATAGACACATCATATCTTAAAATTAGGGTAAAACTGTAAAACACTTTTTCCTCTCAGATTTTTTTCACCTCCTTTGGGACCCTCGGATTATTTTCTAATTTAGCCATTTTAGTCCTTCCTGCATGAATTCTATTTCAATTTCATTTCTCAGCAAGGGACTTGACATTTTCACTAACTTATTAGGATTTTCAAATTGACAAATTTTGACGAATTAAAATAATATAATAAAGAAAACAGCCTTCTAGATCCTTTTCTCGTTTTGTTGCAGTCCTTCTCCCTTCAAGTGGAATGATGTCGGAACCAAAATGAAAGCAAGATATGTAATGGGCCAAAATGATACTGGGTATACAAAATGGTACTGCGAATACATCTAATGCGGGATCTAAATGAAAATAATAAGTATGACGTTGGATTTGAGAGGGTCCAAAATAGTATTTTATACTTTAAATTTATGTTCGGATATTACTATAACTTCGTGATCATTGAATTGTAATCTGTTTGCTTCAGGTACAGCTCGTTTAAATCTTATATCGCATGACTCGTTATTGGTTTTAACATGTTTGAATCTCAAAAAATTGCAGTATTATTTAGAGAAGAATCTGGATGCTATGGAAAGAGAACTTGAACGTGAGGCAGAGCTTGATAGCAAAGCTCCTAAAGTGAAAGCCAAATCCAAGATGTCGAAGGTGAACTTTTGTTAGTTTGTTGTAAACACTTAAATCCATGAGATAAGGCGATTACTACCAGTAGTTATAAATTCATATATGTTTTTTGCAATAACAGGCTGAGAAAGAAGCACGGAAGAAGCAAAAAATGCAGGCGTTTCAGGCCGCAAAACAGAAGTCTAAAGGTGTGAAAAATTCGAAGAGATGGAATTGAGTAAAGCATTTAAATTTTAGAGTAATTTAGCAGAAGGTTATGTAGCACATTTGGGTTATAGCTACACAGCCTTTGTATATTCATGTATCAATTGACTAACTCATTTACGGGAAATATAGAAGGTTGTTACCCCCATTCATCTCATGTTGTGTTTTTCCATTGCGATACTACGATACCTATATATATATATATATATATATATATATATATATATATATATTAATACTAATTTAATTTCTATTTTTGATCGATTTTATTAATTTAGTCCTAATATATTTTTCAAAAAGTCTTAATTTTTGTCAATTTTATTTAATATAGTCTTTTTTACTAACGTTGCATATAATTAAGAGATAATAAACAAGGTATGTCATACTATGTTGTTTTTTTTTTAATTTTATTAATTTAAGAAAAAATGTGTCCATGTCAAGTTACTATACGTGATAGTGTCACCATCAATAATCCGTGTCAAAATATTTAATTTGATTATTATATTTATTATTATTTTTAATTTAAATCTTAATTTATTTAAAAATTTAACAATTTTGTCAGTTTTTAAATTGAAGTTAAATTAATTTTTTACATAAATATTTTACTGATTTTTAGATTAAATTATTTAATTGTTTTTTAACCTTAAAATCACATAAAATATTAAATAATTTGTTACTTTTAATTTCATAAAATTTTTAATTCATAGTATTAGTTTTGACTTATAAAATTTTTATTCTAATTTTAAACTAACTCTAACCTTGAGTTAGAAATATTTCATAAAAATATAAACTTTAATAAAAATATAGTATAAACATTTAATAAATTGTTGTTTGAATCATTGAATATGGTGTAATTTGAATTGGATATATGTATTGATTGTTGGGATAAACTTGTAAAGTTGAGACTCACACATATTTATAAGTTGGGTGACCAATTTGGTTGTTGAACGAGTGTGCTTTTAGGTACTACTGGTTGATTGAATATATATTTTTGATGAACGAAATTAACAAACTCTAACTCTATTTTTATATTTCTCTTATGGTTTGTTTAATGTGTGATTTTGTAAATGCTAATATGATGGTTGGTTTATGATGTTTATCTAAGAATGGTTGGTACCAATCTGAGGAGGATTGGTTGTGGTTTTGTTAATGTAGACATTGAGACGTGGAGAAAGGTGATATCCTAAACTCTAATAACCATTCACACTCAAATAAAGTATAATGAGTTATGTGGTGAGAGTCATAGGAAGTTCTAACCATTGGAATGCTAGTCCTAGGCACGAAGGGGACTAACCTTATAAGTGATAGGGTGATACTTCCTTTTGTTTATGACTCTATTGAGCATAAATACCACTATAAGTATACACGTACATTAAAGCCCTATGTCAACAATATGTATCTCGATAATTGAGTCTAGTGTTAACTGTAAATATATGACTTTTGCGTTATATGTATTTAGTTTATAAATTGATATATTTTGATTAAATTAGGCCAAATCTTTTGCATATTAACTTATCCTTTTACTCTTTTGCGTTTTGTTGTGTTTTTGCAATTATCACTTTAGATAGGTGATGATACGCCTTTAATGGAAGATCAGAATGTTATAGAGTAGTTTTATAACTTTCTTTAATGGTTTTGTGTAAGAGTTATTTCTTTCTTGAAAAGATCAATGTAGTTCTTAGTTAACGTTGTATATATTATATTATTATAAGGCTTAATTACCTACTTAGTCCCCATGTTAGGAGGTAATTTGCTGTTTAGTACCCGGTTTTAAAAATGTAGACATTTGGTACCTATGTTTTGAAATTTGTATCAATTCGATCCTATCCAGTTAACGGCGTTATAATTTATGCGAGAAATTAAGGACGTTAATGAAGATGCATTCAAACATTTGATAGCTATTCCACCCAAGCTATCATTAACGTCCTTAATTTCTCGCATAAATTATAACGCCGTTAACTGGATAGGATTGAATTGATACAAATTTCAAAACATAGGTACCAAATGCCTACATTTTTAAAATCGGGTACTAAACAGCAAATTACCTCCTAACATGGGGACTAAGTAGGTAATTAAGCCTTATTATAATTATTATGGTAAGATTTTATTAATTTTATAATATTTTATCTAACAATTTTATCCTATTAAACAAAAATATTATGATTAAGATTAGTTTTTATTATATTGAATATAATAAAAATAATTTTATATATAAATTTAAGAAAAATAAAAATTGACAATTATGAAATAATGGAAAACTGACAACTTAAAATATAATATTATTTTAATATTCAATGTCATTTTAAATTCATAACAATTAAGTTTTAGCACAACTAAGTTAATTAGTTTAATAATTAAAATAATATTCAATTGAATCCTCTTCTAATAAATGAAGAGTAACAAACACAGAAAAGAAAAATAAAATAAAATGACAATTTTGAACTTCAAGAAAAGAGATGATCAAAGGAAGAGATATTTTTTAAAATAAAAAACTAAATAAACGAATCAATTACATATAATTAAGGTTCATATGGTTTCTATATGACCCCAATAATAACATGTAGGTGTAACAGGGTCTCAAAGTATAAACTGTAATTAAATATACATAAATCTCTATACCAAAATAGTAGAAAATAATGAGATTTCAAATTTAACACATCATATAATAATTACGTATCTTTTAGCCTAACTTATTATAAATAAAAATATTCAAAAATCGGGAATAAAATATATTAAAAGTATTTATATAAGAATTTAGAAAATGATTAAGTGTAAAAAAGAAGTTTTATAAAATGAGCACTTTAAGATTTTAATATTAAAGAAAGTTGTGTATAAATAATATTCAATTAGAAACAAGTTTATTTTAAAAAAGTGTTAAGCTGTTTTAACTTTTAGAACTTACCATCTAATAAAATTTATAACTTCATTTTTCATCTTCTTCGATATCGAAGTATATTTTAGTGTTCTTGACATTTACGATAACACATCTAATTGATCAATTTTTTAAATAGAATAAATTTAATTTTTGCTTTATTTTTCTATTTGACATGTGGTCTTGCGTGTGATATTAGTAATTCTTTTAGGAATTTATTTTGTCTTATGATTCTAAATATGTGCTTGGATTATTAATGTAAGTTCTTTTTGTGCTTTTAGCACTTCCTTTAATATATACAGCTTAATAGTCCCAATAATGAAATATGAATTTTTCTACCTCAAGTAAGGGAAGTTATTTTTATATTTAAATTTTATTAGTGAATTGTGAGTTATGTGAGAGTGAATTGTGAATAATGATTGAAATGATAAATTTCATATATGCATTGCTTGATTGAAATTGATTATTTGATTTGTGATTTTGAATTGCTTGTCCTGTTGATATCTATGAAATTGTTGTGATATGATTCCAGTTATCTAAGATTGTTTGTTAAGTTAAATTATGTATGTTTCAACTGAAATTGAGTGAAAATATTGAAAATTTGGCTAGGATACATTGCCAAGAATGACTAACTTACATAATTATGTAAACTAGTTAGGCGAACAAACGATTCGTTGAGGGAGATGGCATAAACTCAAGTCAGAGTGCTTTAGCATTTTGGGTTCACTAGGCAAGAGAGTCTCACTAAGTGAATTTGTAATAAATTTAGTTTTAGTACTCTCTCATTGAGTGAGCTTGTATGTCGTTGAACGAATATCAATTTTGAGTTTGGTAGAAAGGTAAGTGAGGCTCGTTGAGCGAGTGTCAAATTTGGTTTTGACAAAGAGGCAAAGAAGGCTTGACTCATTAGGTGAACCATTTAGTTGTTAAGCGAGTAACTGGGATTGCCAAACGAGTCTATCAAACTTTCTTATTCTTCTTTTTTAAATGTGGTGAAACTACGAAGATTTTGTTGAGAGATTTATATACTATGTAAGTATGATGTATGTGTTGGAAGTAATGAAATTTTATTTTGGTTTAAAATGAATGATGTGAAGTGAGAAGTTAGTTATATTATTTTGTTTTGGTTTGCATGTATTGAACGAAATGGACCATTAGTGATTCCTATGGTGGGAATAATACCATGTATTGTTTGTGTGAGGTGTATTGATGACAATAACTGAAATGAGATCATCTTGAATCTACTAGCAATTGGATTCATATATATGAAATAACTAGTTGTAAGAGTCGAGAGATGTTCATATCTAGAGTGTAAGCATTTAACTATGGAGAGATACTAAATTTACCCTCCATGCTTTATGGATCGGGGAGTTCATACATGTTATAACTATAGATCTCGTGTGGCATGAGTGATTGATCAATGGTAGGTGCAAGATCTTAGGATGCTAGTCTATACACTAGTTCTCCAAAGGTTGTGTTTGTGGTTATATGTGCATGATTGGGCTATGAGAGCCTTTATGGTTGGATGTAGATTTTAGGAGTTGCAAAATTATGTACATATTTTATAAATAGCTAGTATATTCTTTTTTTTTATTTAAAACTTATAAGTTTTAAATCAACTTTAGTTTACTGTTTGTGCTTTATATGTGGTGTTGTTATGTGTCTGCTATGGTCGTGTACTTCACGAAAGCAAAGGATAATGTAGGTGCTAGAGAGGAACAACTCTGAGGCTAGTCAAGGGAAAACTTTGTATATAAATAATTTAGGTTTAATTAGTCATTTGGTCCTAATTTTTGAAAAAATAGTTCAAGTAGGTCCCTTAATTTTGTTTAGTCTCAATTTTATAAAAATTGATGCAATTGCGTTAGTATTGTACCAACAACATTAAAGATATGTCACATGTCACTTAATTTTGTTTTGTTTAATTTTTTAAAATTAATTTGTCGTTTATGTAGTCATATGATTGTTCCATACATGATTTGTCATTTATGTAGTTTCCTTATTATACTTTGTGTGTTGTTTGTTGTATTTTTCTTTGATATTTGTATGTTTCTTGTAAGTTAGGCAAATTTTTTTATGTTATTTTTGGCATTTTTTATATATTTTTTTCCAAAAATAATATGGATTGAAATTGGATGAATGAACATCGTATTAGTCAAGAATATGAAAAAGGAGTTTTCAAATCTTACAATATGTTCAAGAATACGCAAACCTAGTGAACAAGACATATTTTTGTCCTTGTGTTCGTTGTCTTAATCAAGTGTTTCAAAACTTGAACAACATTCGTGATCATCTATTCATCTATGGAATAGTGAGGAGTTATACAGTCTGGACTTGGTATGGAGAAGTACTATACAACCCGACAACGTCAAGAGGAACAAATTATGTGGACAAATGGATGATTGATCGTTCAAAGGACATGGTATATGATGTTGGTGAATAAAATTTTGGAAGAGGTCATTCATATGATTATCTTAAGAACGATTCAAAGGAAGAATTGTATCCAAGATGCATCAAATTTATATGGTTGTTAGCAACTCTGAAATTGTTTAGTTTAAAACCAAGGTTTGGATGGACTGATCAAAGTGTCACAAAATTGTTGGAGTTTTTGAAGAAGACGCTTCCATAAAATAACACATTATCTATCCCTATTTACGAGGCGAAGAAAATTCTATGTACAATGGGTTTGGAATATCAAAAGATACATGCATGTCCCAATGATTGTGTATTGTATATTGATAACAGTTGAAAAACCGTTATTTTTATACTTAATTTTGATATTAAAAACACCCTTTATGACTTAGAATCTAACTTGAAATCATGCTTTTGCTTAAGTTGAGAGAATAAGAGAGTTTGATGGGTTTTATCCTTGTTTTTCCTTGTTTTGACAGGAATTACGATGAATTGGATGAAGAAGTTGAAGTAGCAAGGAGCTGGAGTTATGAAAGGCTGGAAAAGTGGCAAATAGAAGAACCATTGTTTCACGCCTGTCTGGAAGTGCAAAGACTGTTTCATGCCTGGGCGCCAACTTGGTTCTAGAAGCACTGTTTCACGCTTGGGCGCCATCGTTGAGCCCCAGTTTGGTTTTGCAAGCATTGTTTCACGCTTGGGCGCCACCGTTGAGGGTCAAAAGAGTGTCATAGCTATCGTTGAGCGCCCTTTTGGGATGCTGAGCGCTGACGACGTGGGCTTGGGCTATTTTTCTGTATTTTTAATGAACTATTTAAGATTTTGGACGTTCTAGGGTTCATATCTTTGGACAGAAAGAGCCGAAAATACACTCCTTTCACCCCTTGGAGGCGGATTTTGGATGCGGAAGCTCCGATCTTCAACTTTTAAGGTTTTATCTTTCATTCTTTTCATTATTTTCATCTAGTTTCACCATGTCTATGGTGAACTAAACCTCCATTATTGTTGGGAAACGATGTAATCCTTTGAAACTCTCATGTATTGAATTAATTCTTATTATAAAATGCTTTACTTCATTAATTGTTAGGATTTTTCCTCTTTACTCTATGCATGCTTTGTTTAACTCATTCAAGTGCATGATTATTGATTTTGTCACTATGGACACATATGAGAAAATCTAGAACGGCGGAAATTCTCCCAAAAGAAATATTACCTAGACATAAGGGATAGGAGGGTTGGTTGCCTTTAAGCTTTTGTGCGAATGTAATGGATGATTAATTGCTAGGAATACAAGACATTGTGAACTAGTAATTAGAAGTAAGCTTTCTTCACCGAGACATCGAGTTTAAGGTAAATTAGAAAGTGGCATTAACATTAATGAAGAAGATAAATTCAGAAATACATGAGAGTGGATAGGATAAGTCCGAAACCCCAACAACATAATCATTCCATATTTTATATCAATCACCTTTACATCTTTCAATCCAATTGATCAACACTTACATTTATATTTATTTTCCGTAATATAAACACAATGATTTCGTTTAAAAGTCCTAAATAATCAAGAAACCATATGAATGTTTAGGTCGTGAGTCTCTAGGGAAACGATACTTGGTCTTACCAATTATTATTATTTGATACAATTTGGTTAACTTGCTGTGTTAACAAGTTTTTGGCCCTGTTGCCAGTGACTCGTGGTTTAACTATTCTATTCATGTGATTATTGATTTATTTTGATTTGATTTTTTTTTTGTTTTTTTTTGTTTAAAATGCTTTCTTTCATTAATTGTTAGGGTTTTTCTTCTATACTCTATGCATGCTTTGTTTAATTCATTCAATTGCATGATCATTGATTCTATTTGTATGGACACATATAGATAGGTCTAGACATGAAGAATTTCTCCCAATAGTAGTATTGTCTAGACATAGGGATATGATGGTTGGTTGCCTTTAAGCTTCTGTACGATTGTAATGCATGAATAATTGCTAGGGAGACAAGACATTGTACACTAGTGATTAGGATTCAGCTTTTTTCTCTGAGACATCGAGTTTAAGATAATTTAGAGAGTGGCATTAAAATTAATGAAGAAAGATGAAATCTTGAATACATGAGAGCGCATAGGATGAAATTGATAAACCCCAACAACATAATTATTCATATAATTCAAATCATGTGTTTTGCTTCTTCTTTCCAATTGATCACTACATGCATTCATATTTACTTTTTAGTATTTGCATTTAAAGTCTCAAAGAATTGGTTTTACAAGTTTTAGATAATCAATAAATCACCTAACTTTTAGGTCTGTGAGTCCTTTGAGAAACGATACTTGGTCTTACCATTTTTATTACTTGATACGATTCGGTTACACTTGCGGAGGGTTAACAAGTTTTTGGCGCTGTTGCCAGGGATTAAAAATTTGTTATCAGCGCCTAAGCGTGAAACACTGCACTTAACAGCAGACTCTGGCGCTCAGCGGTAGAAATGTCGCTCAACGGTGACTACGATACTTGGATTAATCCTCAGCGATGGCGCTTAAGCGTCAGACAGAGAACTCAATAGCAACCTTGGCGCTCAGCGGTGAAATGACGCTGGCTGCGAATCTTTTGTTGTGCAATTTTCCTTCCTTTCCTGAGTCCAACTCCTTACTACTTCAACTTCTTCATCCAATTCATCTTAATTCCTGTCAAAACAAGGAAAAACAAGCATAAAATCCATCCAACTCTCTTATTTCCAAAACTTAAGCAAAAGCATGATTTCAAGCTAGTTTTTAAGTCATAAATGGTGTTTTTGATGTCAAAACTAAGTATAAAAATAACGGTTTTTCAACCGTTTCATGCCTAGGCGCCACTACTGAGCGCCAATGTGGAAGTGCAACCACTATTTCACGCCTCGACACCACTGTTGAGCACCAACTTGGTTCTGGAAGCACTGTTTCACGCTTGGGCGCCACCGCTAAGGGTCAAAAGAGTGTCGTAACTACCGTCGAGCGCCCTTTTAGGGCGTTAAGCGCTGACGACGTGGACTTAGGCTATTTTTCTGTATTTTTAATGAACTATTTAAGGTTTTGGACGTTCTAGGGTTCATATCTTTTGACAGAAAAAGACAAAAATGCACTCCTTTCTCCCCTTGGAGGCGGATTTTGGATGCGAAAGCTCCGATCTTCAACTTTTAGGGTTCTATCTTTGATTCTTTTCATTATTTTTATTTAGTTTCACCATGTCTATGGTGAACTAAACCTCCATTGTTGTTAGGGAAACGATGCAATCCTTTGAAACTCTCATGTATTGAATTGATTCTTATTATAAAATGTTTTACATCATTAATTGTTAGGGTTTTTCCTCTTTACTCTATGCATGCTTTTGTTTAACTCATTCAATTGCATGATTATTGATTTTATCAATATGGACACATATGAGAAAATCTAGAATTGGGGAAATTCTCCCAAAAGCAATATTACCTAGACATAGGGATAGGAGGGTTGGTTGCCTTTGAGCTTCTGTGCGAATGTAATGCATGATTAATTGCTAAGGATATAAGACATTGTGAACTAGTAATTAGGAGTAGGCTTTCTTCACTGAGACATCCGATTTAAGGTAAATTAGAAAGTGACATTAACATTAATGAAGAAGATAAATTCATAAATACATGAGAGTGGATAAGATAAGTCGAAAACCCCAACAACATAATCATTCCATATTTTATATCAATCACCTTTGCATCTTTCAATCCAATTGATCAACACTTGCATTTATATTTATTTTCAGTAATATAAACACAGTGATTTCGTTTACAAGTCCTAATTAATCAAGAAACCATATGAACTTATACTTGGTCTTATCATTTATTATTACTTGATATGATTCGATACACTTGTCGAAGTGTTAACATATATAAATGAGTAAGCTTCACGAAAGGTGTGCCCAACATGTGGTTTATCACGGTTTAAGAAAAAAGTTGATGCAAATAATTCTGATGAAGACAATGATGGTCTACCTTCTAAGGTGATGTGGTACTTGCCTATAATACCTAGGTTAAATCGATTGTTTTCAATTAAAGAAGATGCGAAGAACTTTAAATGGTATGTTGATGGAAGAAAGTGTGATAATCTTCTTTGACACTCAGTTGATTCCCCACAATGGAAGAATATTGATGAAACATTTCCAAAATTTTGTATAGAGCCAAGAAACTTAAGACTTGCATTTGCTATTGATGATATGAATCCTTGTGGGAACTTATGTAGCAAACATAGTTCATGGTCAGTGTTGTTGATGATTTACAATCTATCTACTTTGTTATGCATGAAGAAAAAATATATGATGTTGTTTGTGATGATATATGTAAGATCCAAATAAAATAAAAATATCTTTTATTCTTATTTGTATAATTTTTAATATTAAATATTTAATTATGGTATTTTATTGGGTGATAAAAGTGTTTAGGGGTAGTATAAAATTTAATTAATAATGGTTTTCATTTTAATTTTGGAATAGGATTAAATACGGTTTAAATATATTTAATTGTGCTATTATTTCAACATGATAATATTGTCCCAATGGTATATGTGTGTGCTAATAACCTCTTCCACTTTGAATCATAGATTGAAACACTTTTCACATTGCATATCTGCATGAATTTGTCGATTACACTATACGCATAATCTGTTAAAATTCATCAGATATCAATATATGCTTAACAGAGACAACAAAACAACAATGTTTTAACTGATTAAATTAATTGTATAATCGATTAAAACACGTTGTTATGTCAGTACATGTTTGCTAAGTGCATTCAAGTGAGTGTTCTTAATGGAAAAACTTTTCAAAATTGCTTAAGTATGGAACTTAACCAATTACATTAATTTCCTAATCGGTTAAATTGCGTTTTATGTGAAAACATTTTTCTTGGAAAGACATAACTATCAATAACGGTCATATTTTTAATGTTGTGGCTTGTATGATATGTTGAATCGATTACATGGACATTTAATTTGTTAAATCTTGTGCCAATGTAAAACTGTTAAAGTAGAAGGAAAAACTTAACAGATTACATTAATTGCTTAATCAATTAAAATGCGTCAGAGTTGAAAAATCAATAACTAGACGGATTTCTCTCTGTCATTCAACAATTTATGCTTTTAATCTTTCATGTTGAGATTGTTGATAAGGGGAACACATGTTTAGTTGAACCAACAATCTCTATGATATCTGTTTTTGATGATGAAAACACATAATAAATAAAAGCACATGTATATGTACTGTGTTATATATGTGTTATATGCTTATATGCTTACTATGAGATTTGTACAAGCATGATTGTGAACATATCATGTTGATTATTGCATACTACAGTGTTGGAAATGTGATTATAGTTGTGTATGCATAATATAAGTTTTGAAATGGAAAAGCCACATGCACCAAGCATATCTGTATGACTAAATTGATTACAATGGTGTGATAATCAATTAAAGTCATCAAACAACTTAAGTTTTAAACTCTGGAAAATCAATACGTTTTAAATCGATTACGTTAGTAGGTAAATCCATCAAAACTCGTGGGTTTGCACAAATCTTTTTGAAGTGTGCTGTGATGGATTTTGAGAAGAAAAGTTTTCAAAAATATACTAAGTGTTAAAACTTAATCACTTACATGCATCTTGTATTCAATTAAGTTTGTTAAAGATTTGAAAACTATTTCATTTCTTGACATAATGGTCACAACGGTCATATTTTTAAATATATTGACCAATCATTAATTTCAAATCGATTACATCAATTGTGCATTCAATTAATGACTTTGACTGTTGTTAATCTGTTATAACTGTGAGATGAAATCAATAAGATTAATAGCATAATCGATTTAAATGCGTCTAATTTGACTTATACTATATATAAACGCATGATTTGAAATTCTGTAAGATAATTGATTTTAACACTTTCATATCGGTTTTAGATAAATGCTTTAAAGTTTTACAGAAGAAAAAAACGCTCCAAGAAACAAGAATTGTTGTGGTGAACAAGTCTTGATGTTTTCTTGAGAAGCTGGATTGATTGATTCAAATTGTCTAATCATTCTGCACAACAAAGGTGCATACTGCTGGATCAGGAAGCTCTTGCAAACACTTTAGTGTTGTTGTTTCCCTATGGTGTATACAGGAAGAAGAATGTGTGGTTCTTGACTTTGAGGGGGATCTCAAAGGGGTTAACTGAAGGAGAGGATTATTCTTGTTGCTAGTCTGTTATAATTGGCTATTTTAGATTAGTGAGTTACAAAGATTGTTTGCATTTTGACGAGTGAGGTCGTTGTAAAAACCTTGTTGTAAAAACTCAGATCTTATAGTGGAATTGGCTTTCGATCTAAGGTTGATCGGAAGGACACTAGATGTAGGCTTGGCCGAACCAGTATAAAAACTCAGAGTTTGAATCTTCTTCTCCCTAACTCTCTGCATTTAATCGATTGCATAATACTTGTATTCAAATACATATATTGTCACATTGCATACATTTTTACTTGCGATTCAAGAAAATTTTAAAGACTTGTAGTTTTGCAAAAAAGATTTCAAAAGCAATCATTTTTATACAACACCAATTCACCCCCCCCTTCTTAGTGTAAGAAACGAAGCACATCTTTTTTAACATTTCATAACTAACTTGATTGTTGAGTTTTATTGCATGAGCGTCTTGATTTCTTGAAGAATCAAAGATTGTTACATTAGAAAGAAATCCATAAAGATTCTTGCAAAAACATTGTGCTTACACATTGTTGATCGAAATTTGCATACCAGGTGTACTCTATTGTGATCAATGTTCATCTAAAATCAAGGTTTATTGTGTCCCTATTGCTGCGACCAGGAAGAGATCTTTGTGAAGTTCTATTATTTAGAGTTGGGATTGCTCTAAGGGTGACAGAAAATGAGTGATCTTTCTGGGTTTGTACTATAGTTAATATTGAGGTTGAAAGGAGAATACATTTGAGAGGATTGTTCTCTGTATGTCTTTCTTGTAAGAACCCTATCAATATAGTGGATCCTTTCATCTAAGGTTGATTGAAGGAAGACTAGACATAGGCAGTGGACTGAACCTGTATAAACAACTGTGTGAATATCTTTATCCCTTATCCTTTGATATATTTCATATTCTTGTTTGATTACATTCCAAGAAAACTTCAATGATTTTAAAAAGCTTTTTAAAGAGCAATTTTATAAAGGGAAAAACCAATTCACTCCCCCTCTTGGTTGAGACAATTGGCATAACTTTTTCTACTGTAAATATTACATTCTTTCATATTAATTCATTATGATATTAACATATTAACCTATGTTTCAAATGCTTCAAATTTAATCAGAGTTGTTAACAGTTGAAAATATTGTTATCTGTGATATAATTTTGATACTAAATACACCATTTTCTACTTATAAATTTGCTTGGAATTATGTTTTTCTGTTAAGTTGTGTGAATAAGAGAGTTGAGGTTGAATTTGATGATTTTATGACTAATTCCCTTTGTTTTGATATAAAATGAGTTAATATGGAAAGCAGGGATAAAGTACTAAGGAGACAGAGCTCAAAAAGGTTCACAAAAAGCACAGGAAGGAAGAAAGCTCGAGGCTTGGGCGCCCTTTTTGGAGGCTTGAACGCATCAAACAACCGCTCACCGCCCGGGCACCCCTTTTTGGGCGCTTGAGTGCCAACAGCACGAAGCTTGGGCGTCCTCTGGAAGGCTTAAGTGCAAGAAGTGTCGCTCACTACCTGGGCGCCCCTTTTGGGGCGCTTAAGCGCCGGACATATAAGGCTTGGGCGATCTCTTAGAGGCATGAGCATGGAAGACCATCGCTCGTCGACCGGGCACCCTAGGTGGGGCGCTTGAGCGCCATTCTCCTAGGCTTAGGCTTTGTTTCTGTTATGCTTCCATTCTATTTAAAGGACCCAGGCATCCTAGGTTTGGTATCTCTGGCTGGAGCTGCACAACAACACACTCTTCCATTCTCTGAAGGCGGATTTGGATGCGAAAGCGTCCTTCCTCTACTTTTAGGGTTTTGCTATCTCATGTTTTTCCATTATTCATTTAGTTTCTCCATGTCTATGGGGAACTAAACTCTATTTGTTGTTGGAAGATGATGTAACCTTGTGAACTCTCATGTATTTGAATTGATTCTTAATTCCATACTTTTTTTCATTAATTGTTAGAGTAATTCATCTATGCTTATTACGTGCTTTGTTTAACTCATTCATCGCATGATTTATGAATTGCACGAGTGCCGGGAGGTTCCTTACAATTCAGGTTCTTGTTGAATTCTCCCAAGAGTAATATTTCTCAGGGATGAGGGTATGAGTCTTGGTCGTCTTAAGCTCTTGATCTTCACATTTAATCACTAGGAATTGCATGAACTGGTGGTTAAGGACAGGCTTATTCGCCAAGGGATCGAGTTTAGGTGACTTAGTGAGTGACGTTAACTTTAATGCAGAAGAATTCTTACATACATGAGATGGAATTTGGTGAAATTTAACCCCAAAAACATACTCATCTCATTATAAACAACATCCGTTTATCTTTGTGTTACTCTGCTATTGATCAAACTGCATTCATACTTAATTTTTTTTCTTTGCATCTTAAACCAATGACCTCATTTTATTTAAGTCTTAATTAATCGAGTCATCACACAACTGTTTAGTGCTGAGAGTCTTCTGAAATACGATATTTGGTCTTACCATTTTATATTACTTGTGTGATTTGATACACTTGTCAATCCATCAACAGTTGCAGATAGGCTCAGAGCAAAACAAATTCAAATAATTTATCCAAAGGTTGAACTTCATTGATCTTTAACTTATTAATTTTCGTAAATGAAATTTAGACCTTCATATTTGACTATTTTCTTTACCATGTTTAGTGTAACAAGTAGTCATATTCCTAAACATATGGGTACTACACATGTATTGGATCAAAGATGATTGAACTGAGGTAATAATATATCTTTCACATCTTACAAATCACATTTAACTTTTAACATAGAATGAAAATATATTAAAGTTATCTTGTTTTTACAGTGGCTCAACAATTCATCACCAATAATAGAGGCCACAATGATGAAAATACGACAAGAATGTGCAACATATCTTTTGGAGAGATGAAGTTAGGTCATACAATAATTTACTTTCAATACTTTGTATTTTGATAACTTTAGTTTTTAGTTTGAATTGTGACAACTTTAGTTTATAATTTGAATTATGATTTGTTCAAACTTTGTTCATATGAGTTTTGGATATATGAAATGCCAAAACTGGTTTTCTGCTTTTTAGGTTTGGTAAAACTCTAAAAACGAATCTTTTATTAAAAAGACATGAGGGACATTGAAAAGTGCATATTTCGACGCAATGTCGAAAATGACATTTCTGACGTCAACTTTGAAAAGTGTACTCTCAGATGTCAAAAAGCTTGCAATGCTAATTATACGAGAAACCATTGCTAAACGGGCAAGGCGTGGTCTAGCAAGAAGGATGTTGGAAGGATGAATTATGACGTCCAACACTCTCCATTTAACATTCCAAAAACCACCTAGAAACTTTCACTGAGCGAACTTGGTGTGTCGCTCAGTTCTATAGGACGTCGAAATTCACTATTTTACGACGTTAATCAACATCTTTTTTACACTCCGACGTCAAATTAGCATCCCTTAATATTATGTCGATGTTTTGACAGAGTTAAAGGTCGAAAATAATAGACGCAAAGCTATTTTTTGTAGTTGTGTGAGTATTCTAAAACACTCTTGGTTCTCCTAATGAATCTAACTAATTGAGTTTTATAAACTACTCTTTGTTCCGCTAGTCAACCTGATTAGTTGAATATTCTAAACCACTCCTAGTTTCCATAGTCAACCTGACTGGTCTAAGTTTACCCACTCCTGGTTGTTGAGTATTATAAACACTCTCAGTTTACAACCGAGTATTGTCAACCAGTCCTAGTAAGCTAGTCAACCCTTATTAGAGCTTTTTTCTTAATACAATGAAATAATGCAAACACATTTTGTGCTTGTTTACAATTATAGATTTGGATTACTTCACAGAGAGGATAAATACAATACAATACAATCTTTGAACATATCAGATTATTCCTCTTAGGACACGCTTTGAAGTAGAGTAAAGATGATGTTTAATGATCTTTCTTGAGCATATTCTCTTTTTTTTTCTCTCTTTCTCTATCTCTCTCTCTCTCTCTCCTTTTTCTCTCTTCTATTTTCACCCTCTTCAACTTCAACAACCTCTTCTCTTTATTGGATCTTCTTTCTATAGCCTTCTTGAGAAGTGATTGTTGGACACACTATTAACGTCTGGATAAACGTCATAGTCTTTTTATGTAGTCAGACTCAAGTCTACTGATACGATGTCCTTTAACCTATCAAATTAATATTATTTTTCAAAGTAACTTTAGTATTGTCAAGTCAGTAGTCAAGGAAGTAGATAGGATTAAAGTAACCCTGAGTCGTCTCCCAACAAATATGAAATTGCTTTTCAATATTTGAATCTTATGTCACTCGTCACAAATTCACTTTAAATCAATCATTTAAGTAGAATAATCTCGTCAAAAATTTGAATTTTAAAACATAAATGTGGGCTTAAATATGCACTCATCATCTACATTACAACATGAGAATGCTTTATCAATCATTTAATATCTTTTGATGAAATTATGTAATTGCTTATTAATTATATTTATAATGCTATAATTGGATGTTACAATTTAAATGTATGAATAACATTTAGTATTTTCTGTAATAGTCTGAAATTTTATAAAGCCATTGGACCCTAATTTGACAAGTCAGGCCCATTGACCCAAGGACACTTGAACCTTGGGAGGGGCTCTTTCCTTGCAAGTCAGATTTCCTTTCATACATTCCTCTCTCTCTAGAACAGAAACCTTGCCCTAACTCAAGTGCTCTGACTTCTCTCTAGGTTTCCAGCCATTTCCACCGATTGAATCCTAATTTGGTGGTGTTTTCTTGTTCCTGGAGTCAAGAGCTACGAAACCATCCGATTGGTTTTGCGTTCCAGCGGGTAAGTAGATTTTCCCTCTTTCCCTTCATTGTTCTTGTCCTAGGTTGTACCATTTTCTGATTTCCTGTGCCCTGTGTGATTTTGTCTTTCATTCTCGGTTTATTCCGACTCAAAGAGCTAAAGTCTAGCACCTATTTGGTGACTTATAGGTTCTGTACAATTTTGCACGGTGTAGGGGTACTGTTAGAGCATCTGTGAACTGTGTTGAGCAACCCACCAGGTGAGGGGAGCTAATTATTTTCTCTGAATTTATTGCTTGAATCTGATTTGTAAATGTATGCATGTTGAATTTTGGATTGTCGTGCGATTTTGTACGGTATTTTGGATTTTTAGTATATAGGATGATTTGAATTAAACTGGTGTACTCTTGTGAAACTGTTATAACTTTTATTGTATTGGGTGTTATAATTGAAACTGTGGATTGGTGCATGTTGTGATATGATTATTTTAATCTGTTTCGAATGAGTTGGTTGGCTGGAATTGTCTGGTTTGAGGGTTTGGAGTAAGATTCTGTAATGGCATTGATATGGGTAGTGAGTAGGTATACAGACATTGTTATAGATTACCGTGAGAGGAAATAATATATATATAGAAAAAAAATTGGCAATTGAGGTTTAGAGCACAACAGATTAGTTTAGGTCACTTAAATAAATTAATTAAAATTGGTTGAGAGCCTTTCTTTGTTGGTAGGATAGAGGGAACTTAAAAACCTGAGTTGACACATCCCTGATCATAGAGCAGCCCTGGCCTGGTCCAGTCAGTTGTGACTAGTCATATGTGCTAGCACCGAAGGTGAGTCTGATGTGTTCAGACATCTGAACCCTCTCCGGTGACCAATTGGGTATCGATGTGAAGTAGAGAACAAATATTTTGTGGTAATGAAAAATTTAGCAAGCAGTTTCATAATTAAGAAAACATTGTAAGTTATTTAGAGATAATACGTATAATATTATATTATATTATTAATGTATAGATTATATATATATATATATATATATATATATATATATATATATATATATATATATCTTAGTTTAATATTATAAATATAAATATTTATAGTAACGTAATATATATAATATAGATAGTTAACGTTATATATATAATGTATTATAACTAACGTAATATGTATAATATATATATATAGGTAACGTAATATATATGTATAATATATATATATATATATATATATATATATATATATATATATATATATATTATATTTGTATGAATCTAGAATAAAATGCAAGTTGTTCTTTTTTATTTATTATTTCATTCAGTATATTAAATTTGTAGTGATAAAGTTGTTTTAGTTTTCAAGAGATTATGCTATTATTATTTTTACATATAATTCATAATTTTTATCTTACTGTTTGGAATATATTACTATTTGGTAATAACATGACAATATCGTCTATTAGAGATGATTGAAATTGGTTGTGGAGCATGTTCTGTTATATATGATTTGATATTTAAGGCTTAAATGTGTGGTTTGATTATACTTCAAAGGTGTGTGAATTGGGAAAGACTGAAAACAGGATTTCATGGTTGCTTATGATAGTTTCAAATGTAGAATCTCTTGGTGAGATTCTTAGTGTTTTAAAATGAAAAGTAGGGGCTCAGCCTTGGGAGTCATTCTGACGCTCCAATGGTCAATCATACTCACTTAGAGAGGTTGAACCATGTGGTGAGGAGTAGCAGGAGGTCCTTAGTCTTGGGGGCTCCCAGTATGCCTCAAGGTGCGGAACGGACTAACCTCGTGAGTGTGGCAGGGTGGGGAACCCAAGTTTCATAAGTCACCACGGGTGCAAGACTCTATGATGAGCGGGTCGCACCGCTCACAAAAGTTGATTGCGAAATTAATGCAGTACAGTACTAGGAAGTGACTCCTAGGTCGTCTCTCAAGGACCAATTTGTGTCGGTTTAGTCTCAGATTTTATACACGAAGTGGGGGGGGTTTGTGGATGTTTTTGTGATTGTGCGGAAAATAAAATTAAAACTGGAAATTAAATAAGACAACAAAAATTGAAAATACTGAAATAAATTTAAAAGACAATAAAAACTGAACAATGAAAGACAGTAAAAATAGAACAGTAATTATGCAGAAACGGTAAAAACATTGTAATTAAAATTTACCAAAAGTATCCATAAAAATAAACGGTAAAAACAACGTCTGAAAAGAAGATGTCCAGAAAAATACATTGACAGAATTTTAACGTTTTAGAAAATATTAAACGGTAAAAATAGAAGAGACAATAAAATTAAAAGTACTGAACTGGAAATGAAATTCACCCAAACTTTCAACACTTGAAAATAAAATTCTTGAACACGTAAAAATTAAATGAGCATGACAAACTTATACTGCTTGAGAAATAAAACTACATTTTTGCACTGTTTGACATGGAAACTCAGAAAACGGAAGAGAAAGAGGAAGAGGCGAGAGCCTCTTCCATGGCTGTCCTAAACTACTCCTAAAATTCTACTCTAAAATCTAATACTAAAATCTACTTCCCAAGTGTGCTCTGCTGCTGCCAATTTATAACCACTTCTCTTAACAAAGTCTCCTGATTTCCTTCTTCATTTCACGGACCTTGTCTGCTTATGGGTTTGTCCTAATTGGCAGCTCCTGTTTTGGGGAATTTCTCCCACCAATTTGCTCCTAGTCGTGCCAAAAGAGGTCCTCTATGTGGTGTCCGTTTGCTTAGGTTTTGCTTAGGCTTCCCCCCATTCACGCAAATTCCTTTCAACCGTGTGCCCCACTCCAAACTGCTGTAGCTTCCTCTGCTGTGCATGCTGGATGTTGTTGTTGCTGCACGTGAAGCTGTTGGACCGTGGCTACTCCAGCTCTTTGCCGAGAACTCCCTTCTTCATTCTAAGAATCCACTTTTCTCCCTGGACATGTGCTGGAACGTAACTCTCCAAGTGCTGCTGGTGTTGTTGCCTTTGCTTCCATTTTCCAGCTCCTTGCTCACGGCTTCTTCTTCTTCAACTAGATTAAGATTGTGGAGCATCTCCTTTACTGGACCAGCAGCTGGACATGTGGGTCTTCTCTACTGGTGGCTGCTCCAAGCTAGACGTCTTCTTCTCCAAATGCTGGGCAATGAGCTGCTGCCAAGCCAGGAAGACCGTGAGCCTTTACGTGGTGTGGCCGTGGACTCCTCCTCAATAAAATTCTGCACTTGATTTTGGAGATCCTTCATGCGGACAAGAGCTTCCAACGTGGCCCCTCCTCTTCCAATAACCGTGAGCTTTTCCAACATGGTGGCTCCCACTCTTTGATTTCAATTAAGAATGGCCGTGAGCTTCTTTGGTTGCTTTTCTCAAATAATAGACAATTAAAATGCAATTCATGTTCCAAGCTATGCCATTAGAAAACCGTAGGTGGTCCCATGATTGTCCCCTTTATCACTTTACAAAACCAAGAAAGGAACATCCCATTTTGTGTGCAGCCGTGAACTCCCTCTGCACATTTTATTTCATCACTTTTGACAAAGCAAAAGGGGGCCGTGTGATTCCAAACTAATGTGGTCCCTCCTCCTCTTATGTGGCATACTTTTCAATTTTGTTTAATATGTTTGGTGCTACATTTCATACGTGAATTGTCACATATTCTTCCAAATTAATTGAGAACCGTGAGCACTTGCAAGGTGGTGGTCCCCTCCTTCATTCCAAACCAAAAGAATTGTTGAAGCTCGTAGCAGTTTTGGACGTGCAAAAATATTTGAGGCCGTGTGGCATGTCTTCTAATTCATCATATTTCTACGAGAAATGAGCTACCAAGTGGGCCAATATTAGTGTTAAATCCCTGAGTGTTGGGAGGTCTTAGCACCGTCCAATGATCAATTCCAGCTACCACAAGTATCAAACAACAAGCAAACAATGCAAACAATTTAGAAGTCACTCAAACAGTAAACACAAGACTGACATAGAGGAGTAAAAAAAATACTGGGAATAACACAAAACGAATTTGAACAAAATAAAAACTATACGTGAAAATAGACATCCAGACGAAACTATGAAAAAAAATTGCATGGAAAACGGATAAGAATTGATCTCGAACGAAGACACACAAGTTGACACAACATTCACGCAGCACTGTGCGAAAATTGAAATAGCTCAGATGTATTGGGCTCAATTGCCATTTCTCAATTAACCTTAAAATGTCCCAAAATATTATCCAACAATTTTCCTAAAATTAATAATGCAAATAATTAATCTCAGATAATTCAAATTAATTAAAATAAGAATTTCTGATCAAATTAAGCACAATCAGTAAAAACGGGAAAATACTGGACAATTAAGCACAATTCCCCAATTAATTCTAGTACAATAAACTAAGTGAAGTGAAGAAAATATTGATTCATCACTCGCCATAGCCCGACTATCATTTTAAAGTCCGGACAAGTCAAGTCTAGAAATTAACATGCTTAGGTTGTATTTCTGAAATTAATTGGTGTGAGTTATTTCTTTATGTATATGCTTAAATTGAGTTGCATGATTTTATATAATTAGCTCACCTTTGCTTGTTTGTGTTTGTGTTTGTTGCATGTTTTTTCTTTTGCAATGATCATCCACTTGGATGTGAGCAGAGGAGAATGAGGCCTCAGTGGAGAATGTCCTGGAGGGGAATGAGGAAGCAACTTCTTAGTCTCTCTAAGAATTCCATAGCTTTCCATGTTTCTGAACAATTCCAGTTCTTGTATTTTGAAGTACTTTAGTATTTTACGTTTTAAAATTTCTTCTACATTCCGGATTACTGTAAGCCTTAAATTTTAATTTCTTAGAACCTTATTTGTTATTTTATTATTCTAACTGTTTTCTATTATCATCTATGTTGACGTCTTAATTTTATACCTGAAGTATAATATTGGGATGTCACATTTTCTGTCTTAAATTAGTAGAAATTATGTAAAATTGCTTTATAAAATATTATAAAATAAGATTAGAGCTTTTAACATAAATTTAAAGAATAAAAAAAATAAATATTGCATTGATTTCAATTTGCGAATTAAAGAATTATAAGAACCTCTTAAACGATTAATAAAGGCAGAAAAGGTTTTTTGTACAAAATAAAAATAGACTAAATTATAAATTTCGAAATGATCCTTTTTAAAATATCAATGATAAAACATAAAATAGCAATTCTTTTTAAAATATTGGTGATAACTTTTAGTAGTTACAATAATTTTTAAGAATTAAAAAATTCTTTATCTTTTAACCTTTTGACAGCTAAAATCAGGAAACATTTAGAAAGGAAGTGCACTTTATGGTAATTTTAAAATGCTTTATTCTTTTTAAAAAACATAAAAAGTGAATTAAGCTTTTAAAAAATAATAAGTAAATCCTATTAGAAAAAAAATGACAAAATTAGTAATTAAATAAAATAATATATTCTAAGCTTGTAAACCCATATGGTTGGACTAAATAAACCCTACTGAAGCTCTGAAAAATCCCTCGTTCTTGTGAGGAAAAAGAAAACAACATTGGAAGAAGAAGAAGATTTCGATGGCAGAAACTTTGCTAGGGATGCCAGGTCCATGGGCGGAGGATTATCGCGAACCATCTGATCCCTATACAACTAAAATTGGAGGACTCCCTGTACACACCACTAACCCTTTTCTTCTCTTCTTTTCTCTTCAACTACTCGCAATTTTTCAATGCTAAATTCTTGTTAGTGTTTCAATTCTGTCAATTTCGTTTTAAGATCCCCGTCTTTTCGTTCAAGTAATTTTAGCATCTTTGACAGGACTGGCCCCTCCCCATAAACGCCGATTTGCTACGGTGCGCCTTGTGCGCCGGCCAACTCTGCCTGGTGGCGCAGGTTTACGCTCCCCTTTCTCAACACCGCACCCTCTTCGTTCTCGGTTGCATCTCGCCCGAATGCGGAACCGTTTGCCGCGTTCTTCGAGTTCAGAACATTGCTGACTTGGACTCCTCTCAACGAAAACAACCTGCGTCCGATGGTGAAGTTCCGTGTGCCAACGTGTCGGATGACGAAGACGTAGGTGACATGGATTTTGAACAACTGGGTAAGGCTCTCTTTGAAGCCGGGACTGCGGCTTCCAATACCAAGCGCAAGAAGCCGCGAAAAAAACGACAGAACAAGGCCCCTTCATCTTCTCCACATCCAAAACCGACAGCTTTGGTTCAAAATGACGTGCCTGGTGATTGTTTGTGTAATTGGTAGATGCTAATTAACGCAACTCTAGTTTTTTTTTTTTTTTATGTAATTGGTTTGTTTGTTGGGTGGTTGTTTTCAGTGGTGCCCTGTTTTTATATATACGCACAGGAAGAGTCTTCCTCTCTGGATCTTAGTGCTATATGTTCTAGCTACTCGTCGCTTTCTCTTAAGGAGGCTGGAAGTGATGTTGAGGATCCTTCACAACCGGAAGAAGCCTGGGAAAAGGAGCATTATGAGTATGATAAAGCTTTGACTGCTGATAGAACTTACCTCAAGTTCAAGAAACGATTGGATGCATATCCTGAACAATGTTTTAGGTATGAACAAATGACAATTTGGAGTAGACTATCGTCCCCCCGACATGTTGCATATTTGGATCTCAGTCCTTGTTTAAGTTTGAGTTACTCATGGATTAGAATCCCACCCGGGTGATAAATTAGGATAGTGTTTTTATTAGAGTGTGTGATTCTGATGAGGCATGTTATTGGTTATAGAATTATTTACCACTGATATATAATTTCTCCCAGTCATTGTAATGGTAGGTAGTTGCCATAGTTGCACATGATCTTGGTTTTATGAACAGGCAATAGTAAGTGTATAAACCAACTGAGTCAAGGAAGTTTGAGTCAAGGAAGTTTGGGAAGCATAGCAACTAAGGTTGCTAAATACATTGATTGGTCGTGCGTTTGAGCTATCATACTATTATATATATTTTGCATAGCATCAAATCTTTGATTTTCTCTGCTCTACTCCCTCCCCTTCCTATCTTTCTCTCCCCTCCTGTTTTTTGGGGGCCTAATAACATTACTTTGTGTAGATATTCGTATGGTGGGAGGCCAATTTTAGCTGCAGTCGATGAAATAAACCCTGGCAATTGCAGACTATGTGGCAGACCAAGGCAATTTGAGATGCAGCTGATGCCTCCATTACTATACTTTCTACAGGAAGCTCTTGGTGAACGAAGACATTTGGTGGAAAAGTGGGATTGGATGACCCTTATTGTATATACTTGTTCAGAGGTTTGTATTCTTCCCTTGCCAACTGGTCTAGATATCAATTCTTTACCAATTTATAAGTTTGAGGATTTAAGAAAAGCTCTCTGGTCATAAACCCGTTAAATAACAGTTGTCTTTAGTGTCAACCAGGAAAGCTCTGTCAAAAATGCTCACAGATTAAAAAATGCAGATTCAATGGGTGTATAAGTGATCATTGTTTTTGTTTGTGGTAAAGTAGTGAAATTTAAGATTAACTTAACCTTACAAAATTTGTTTTTAATGTGAGGAATGCATCTCCATATATATTATAATTAGGTTTTATCTTTAGTCAAGATAAGCTTTTCAACACACTCTCTCATGCCCGATAACACAAGACCCAACAAACTTGATTAAGATAGACTCTGATATCATGGTAGTAAGTGAATTTATATGGCAATCTTAATTTCACTATCTTGTAATTTTTCCACTCTACTTATATATTATAATTTTGACTGAGAAATGAATATCTATGAGAAATTAATATCTCAAGCGTGAGATTAAATATTTATAGGTGGTCGAATAGGAGTCTAATAGCGGTGACACAATCCAATAGGATTGAGAAATGAATATCTCGAGCGTGAGATTAAATATTTATGGGTGGTCGAATAGGAGTCTAATAGCGGTGACACAATCCAATAGGAGTCTAATAGCGGTGACACAATGGTCCCAACTAATCTTGCAAGGGTAGGCTTTGTAATGACTTTGGTACCATGTTAAAGTAATGAAGTTTAAACTTCATTCAATTTTACAAAATTGGTTTGTAAGATGAGGTTTGTAACTATTTATATACTATAATTTAAGCTTAACTCTAGTTGATGTGAGCCCTTCAACAATTTGAAATTTATGCTTCAAGTTTTATCTATGGCATAAGGCCGAAATTCCTTCATCTAAAGACACCATTATGGTCTATGGCATTGCTATAGCAGACCCTTCTTAAAAAGTTGCTTGTAGTACTTAGCAAAGAATCTGCCATGGCAGCCATGGTGCTGCCAATTAACAACAATGTGTACAGCTGCAGAGAACTTGGGTTTTATGTCTTAGAGATTTGTTCTTTATTTCATGCAAGGATGTAGGGTTAAATCCTTTAGTTAATGATGTGGATCTTGTGAACATGTCTTATTGGGCCTCTTATGTTCTAATCTTTGCTTTTGTTAGAGCTGTTCTGTAGAGATTGAACAAGCAAAGTCCAATATGGGATGGATTATAGCAGAGGAGGCAGTTGTAGCTCAATGTGAAGCATCCATGCCCGTTCAGCCTGGCTTTTTCTCATGATCACTGGCGTTGGTGTAAACAATGCAATACATTTCATGCTTACAGAAAATATTGACGTTTTTCAGAACCGATATATTATTTTGAGTGTTAAGAAAGTTATAGGTTGATCAAGAAAAGGAATTTAAAGAGTATGTTACTTAGTTCTGGAGTTGTATTTACAATGAAGATTTGGTGAGGTGAACTTCTGCCCTGCTACACATACCACTCCTGCCTTGGCTCGGGAGCAACAAGATGAGTGTTGCATTCGCTGCATTCCCTATCTTTTTTTCTTTTTCTTTTTAATTTGTTTGAGTTTGAAGAATGGCTTCCCTCGGTCACAAATCGAAATTTGTAAATTCAGTGTCTGATTCGTTTGAATTTGTAAATTGGACATGGCCATATGTAGTCAATATCATAGCTGTTTCACAGAAGAATTTAATTAACTCTTGCTAGTAACGAATTTCTAATGAAATTATTATGAGTTTATTTTAGAATCGAATTTGTTGATGATAAGTGATTCTTGTATCTGTTTGTTTGTTGCCAGAAAAAAAAAGGTATAGGCTTAATTATTCATTTGGTTCTTACTTTTTGTAGAACAGTGTCAAGCTGTTTTTTTAGTTTCTTTTTTTCTCAATTTGGTTATAACTATTTTAAAAGGTCATTTTCTTTAATACTATACCAACATTATTATTGTCATGTGTTATTTTATTTTTATTTTTACACAAGGTCAATTTATAGTTGTATCACATTACTAGGGATCATCAGGTTAGGGACAATATCCTTGTTATTCGACCTACAACAAAAAAAATCCGATCTATTATTTGCATGGATAACGGTTTAAAAAACATTTGTGAATATTTTTAAAAATGTATATTTTATAAATTTATACAATAAAATTTAATTTCAATTATAAAAACATATATAAAATATAATATAATATAAATTAAAATTTTATTTTAATTAAATTTCACTTGATAAAATATAAATTAATTTTAATTTTAATTAAACTTAACTTAATAAAATATAAATTAATTTTTTTATCTTTTACAAAAGAACAGATACAGATAATAAGGTATTAAATTTAGTCATCTAATAACAATGTGATAGACAAAATTTTAATTTAGTCTTAATTTTTGATAAAATAATATTATCTCTCTTTATATTGAGCTAAAATTTATTATTTTATAAATCTCATGTTGATATTTTTATTAAAAATTATATTTTTACTACATATTTATTAAAATATTTTTAAATTAATTCTAAAATCTATATCAAATTGAGACTAAGAAATAACTTTTTAAATGCTACAAAAATTATAACAAAATAAAATTAAATATTTGATTTAAGGGAAGTTGGTGAATTATATATATATATATATATATATATATATATATATATATATATATATATATATATATATATATATAAAGGTATAGAAAATCATTTTTCTGTAAGTTAAACTTAAAATCGATATATGTAGTACAATGATTAAAATATAATATTGAAGAACTTTTCTACACTTAGACACTATAACCAGTATACATTATTTAATTTTATGCTTCATTTTTTCTGTTTTTTTATTCTTCTTCATTATCATGCTCGTTCTCATGCTTCACATTTTTTCTCCTTTTATTATTCTTTTAGTTTACTCTTTGTATTTTCTTCCGTTTTGTTTGTTTCTCTCTCTCTCATTGTTTCTTCTTTGCTTATTATTCAATCTCCCTGTCAATAAGATCGTCCCAACAATGACAATCTCCAATGCAGTCCACCCAAATCCAACGACCTCCTCAACAACAACAACAGCATGAAAGAAAAAGAAAATAACTCTTATGACTATGCTAATATTAAGAGTTTTGTTACTTTATATATTTTCATTTACTTTAAGACTTCTATGTTTGTATTAATGACACTATAAATATGTTTTTAATTATACGAATTTGATTGTCATTGCATTGTCTAAACTGTTTTGGTTGTCTGCATTGTTTGAATTTGATTGTCATTGCATCTAATTATGTCCAGGTTCATTGTGGTGGATAAAAAATGTTATCAATTGCGCTTGTTCTTGTTAACCAATTTATCAATGGATTATCGAGATATTTATTTGTCAATAATTACTAATAATTTATATCTATCAATAATTGTTTCCATCAAGAACGATAGTATCGAATTTAAGTTCGTTGATAATTCATCTAAAAATTTACATTATCAACAAATGTTAGTAGTTATTGACGAATATCTTCAATGAGTAAATCTTGTTTCTTTTGTCATGTTAGTTGATAAAAATAAGTTAAGAAAATTATAAAAATAGGAAAACAGTAATAAAAAAATAAAATTATATGATTAAATAGACATAAGATAGAAAAGAAATTAAAAAAAATGAAAAGTATAAAAATGAAGGTTTGATTATTAAAAACAAAAAAGAGAAGATATTTTTTAGCGAATTACATCTTTATTTTTGTGTTTTCAATATTTGATATACTTTTTAACAATGTTAATAAAAGAATCAATTATTGAAATTATAATTATTATTTTGTTACTAATAATATTATTTTGTTATTATTAATAATTCTATTTTATTATTGTATAATATATTTCTTCTTATCAAAGATTTAAGAATAAGAAATTTTTACACAATACAATACATAGTCCTTTCGGGGAGATATGATAAAATTGGAACGATACCGGAGTAGATTACGCACACAATACATAAATAGTATAATGTTCCATTTTTTTTAAACACTACATTGTAAGTTTTATTTATGCAAGTAGTATATTTTTATTGTGTTAGTCAGAATTATTTTTGAAAAGAAATTGAATTTTGAACATATTCTATATAAGAAAAAGTAAAAACATACTAGTCCAATAGCATATTTATAATTCAGTTCTCTATGAAATTCTAGTAGAATAAAAATGAGTTATTGGTCTGAATAAAACCAACTATATTTTGTTTGAAAAAAAAGAAAAATTCACTGGTACAGAACATACTTTTTATAACAATTTTTAATACCAATTAAAATTCATGGGGTTAAAAAGTGATACGATGGAAATATGGTAAATATATCAAACTTTTTTATACCGATTATATTAAAATAAGGTATAAAAGTGACTTGATATAAACTATAAATATTTTTAGGCCGGTTATAATAAATAAACGGATAAAAATCAATTTTTCTATATCTATTAAACCTAAAGCCGGTATAAAATTAAAGTTAATGACAAAAATGTAATATTGAAAGGTTTTAATTACGTCTTATTTTCGTTTCGCGCTTCATCCTTCTCTCTCGCTCTCGCCGCAGTAGGGATGACCATCGCAGATCTGCCACGCCTCTTCTCCTACGTTCCTGGCCTCTACAAAATCTCCGACGAGATCCTCGTCAATACCTTTGACAGAGAGATCCCTCCATGGCAGCCTCTACATCCTACGTTCCGTCTACCGTGCAAAGCTCACCAACATCTTCTCCACCGAGTTCATCGCCAAAATCGCCGACGGAAAGCGCAAGAAGTATAAACAGGTATTCTTTTCAACGCTTCAAGTTTTCATCCATTTTCTAAGTCTCATCCTTCGTTGAACAGTCCTAGGGTTTTCCACCTACAGCTCCCTCCCACACGCCACCGCTCCCTTCCATCTCAGGGCTTTCTCCACGACCGTCACCGATAAGCCCTCCGTTTGCACAGCCGACGAACTCCACTATGTCTCCCTCTCAAATTCCGATTGGAAACTCGCTCTCTGGAACTATAACCCTTCACTTCTTGTTAGTTTTCTCTCTTCACATCGCAACTTTTTTTTATTCTCTCCTTGTGATTTTGCTGACATTTCTTAGGACACAATTTTGTTTGATAGGCACCTCTAAGGAATCATCCTCTGTTGCTCTTATCGGCGTGGGAACTAACGCCATTGGATATGACCTTTCACCTGAGGTAATTTAACTTTTTTTTCTTTTGTGTTTTCTCGATCCCTCTTTTGTTATTCTTATTCTTCTTTCCTTTTGGCACTCTCTTAGTTTGTGATTATATATTTTCTTGGTAGGATCATTGCCAATCTAATTTTGTAAAAGTTTATACTGGAAATTGAGGATCATGCTAATGAGTGTCCTGAATGGGAGTGCATTAGTAGAATCCAATACTACAATTGGTCATAAAACCTTTTGTGCTTTTAATTCCTTAACCAGTGAATATGGATTATCATTCTCCTTCCCATAATCCCCATCCTGAATCTTGTAGTTAATGTATATGTATAACTTTAAATGTGATTGCTACAGTTGCCGCCTGCTGTGCTGCCATAGGAGAATATCTGATTATGAATACGTATATACTGAGATCAATACAATCATTTTTTATTAGTCCATGCTTGTTTGATTCTTGTCTGCACATACAGAACAATACGTATATGAGAAGTATTGAATACAGTGAAAATTATATATGGGATTAATCTCCTTGTGTTAAATATATATATACATAGAGTTCTCTATTTATAATAGAAGAAATATGGGCTAAGCCCAAAATACAAATGAGAAATAATAACAAACTAACTAAAAGATAAAAGATATAATATATCTAACACTGCAAGGACTGATTCCCAATCAATGATGGATGAGTGATGGGATCAACAGTGGTAGTTGAAAGCTAACAGCTACAAAATTGCAGGGACTACACCAAATCCTCATCAATGATGGCTGGGTGACGGGATCAACAGTAGTAGCTGAAATCTAAAAACTGTAGGGACTACACCCATATTTATGTGACTTCCAGTGTCTTGGAAATATACTCCCCCTGAGTGTGAACGACGGAAATGTGGAATATCACAGTTGCTAGACCACTAAAACAAAACAAAATATCACAAGAAGATCGGGCTAAACTCTAGCCCAAGAAGAACTGACGCAGTTGTGTCTGTCTGAGGCGGTAGCGACTACGGCGGCGGTTGAAACCTATAAAACTGCAGGGACTAAATTGCCATCACTGACTGATGGGGCCTGTAGTGGTTGGAAGCGACAAAACTACAGGGACTGTCATCACTAACTGACGAGTTGATGGGGGCCTACAGTGGTTGGAAGCATACGGCGCCGGATAGCTGCAAACGGCGCCTGGACAGCGAAAATGGCCTGGACAGCAGCAAACGGCGTGGACAAAGATGACACCAATGGATGCTCTGGAGGGTCTGCACAGAGAGAGGGAGGTCCGGCGAGACAACCGCTAGCGGCGCGATTTGTGCCGACGCCGAGAAGGCGGCGCGTGACTGAGAAGTGGTTCTCGAAACCGGCGTGGTTGGCCGTCGCTCAAAGAGACGGTCCAGATTCGCAGGTTACCAACTAAAACTGCAGCGGTGGTGGATAGCGGCGACGACGATAGCAGCGTCGGCAGCGGAAAGCGGCGATGGTCGATGGCAGAGGCGACTGGCTGCACTGGTGCTGACTGTGGCACATATTTAAGAAGAAGAGAAAATGGACTACCCACTGAAATTTTAGGGGCTGCCCGCGGCTATGGCGGCCGGCCGCCGGCAGAGACCACCAGAAGAGGATCAGACAACTTGCTCTGATACTATATTGAATATAGTAAAAATTATATATGGGATTAATCTCCTTGTGTTAAATACACACATAGGATTCTTTATTTATAATAAAAGAAATATAGGCTAAGCCCAAAATACAAATGAGAAATAATAACAAACTAACTAAAAGATAAAAGATATAATATATCTAACAAGAAGTATAAGGTGTGATCTGATTTTATTTTATTTGTTTCTTTCCAATAGGAAAAAGACTATCCCTAGATATATATATTTTATTTTATTAATGTACATTCTGTACAGAGGAAAAAGAAAAAAGGATCAAATCAAAGAGCCATGTTTAAATGATATAATATATATACCCTTTTGCCTTGGTTATTGCTTTTTAAGATACTTGAGAAAGCAATAGTTAGCTCTGATCTTGGTATGACTCCAAATAATGATGGAGAATTAATTAGATTGAGCATCCCACAGTTGACATCCGAAAGGAGGAAGGTATTTTCCAGTTCTACTGATGCTGTTGTTTCTAGGTTCACTCTTTTATGAGATTTCTTTTGACCTCTAATTCTTTCTCTGTAAATTACATTCTTACACTCACTGTATGTTTATTCCTAATTGGTTCTAATTTCTTATTTAGCTATTAGAAAAAATGACATAGTATATATTCATGACCCATAACAACTTATCTCTACAGGAAAAAAGTTGACTTAGTATATTGCTGCTCATAATTCAAATAGAATTGTTTTTGTTATCAATCTATTTCCTTTATGAATTTCTACTATATTTTTTATAAAGGTCCTCTATACATAAATTCTAGTGAATATTTTAGGGTCTGGATGAATATGTTGATTTCATGTTGTTATCTGATGATCTTAAATAGTTTATTTAGGGTCTGTTATTGTTTTGTTATTTTTTTCCCCTAAAAGTGCATAAGTTTTGTAGAGGTCAAAAGTAATATACTTCTGGAAAAGTAAACCTTTACGATAGATTCACTTTTTTCGTTCAATCTTAAACAAACAAGCTTGTAAGCTATCGTTTAATCTAATTTTGCTTTTGTAGATAATTGTTTTTATAAATACTGTTTGGTTATTGTATAGTAATATTCCTATGCAAGTCATACATGAAATAACTATATATCTTGAATGCTTCTAGAATAAACAAGAAATATTTTGACTACGTTGCACCTATTTGTAATTTCCTTTGAATGATTGTTTATTTTCATTTTTTTTTTTGGTAGGTGGCTTTGAGAAATATAAGAAGAGATGCATTGAAAGCTTATGATAAACTTGAGATTGTGAAACTATTGAATCTACTTGCAGACTCTTGCAGGTTTATGATTGTAGATATAGAAATCAAGTAAATTCACTGTCAAATTCATCTGTGATAACTTAGGGTATGATTGGGTAAAGAATTTAAAAGCAGTTATAAGTACTTTTGAATAAGTTGATTATATAAGTCATTTTTTAAGATCTTATTGAGATGGATGGAGAGTGAGGTTTTTTGTTGGAAGTGAAATAGAGTGGAAGAAAAGAAAATATTGAAAAGTTTAAATGATTATGTTCTCGAATGGAATAAATTAAAACTGATAATACAGAATCTTATAAGAGCAATCTTGGTCTTCATTTTGTTGCAGAAAAAATTTGGAAGATTGTTCAAATGAATGCAAGTCTATGATCCATTCTGTTTCTACAGGAATGCTTATGGGACCATTACTAGCTCTTTTAATGTTTTGATGGTTCTTGTTTAGTTTTTTTATGCAGCAGGCATCTTTGTGTATTAGCTTTCATATTAGAGTTCTGTAAAAGTTTCACAGAAAATCTATCTGGAATTGATTTAGACTAGTATCTGTCAGATTGAATTGCACTGCAACTTCTATTACTGTGATTCAGGACTTGTGTTACTAAAATTTTACTCATATCATGGTGGTAAGTTGGTAAATTATTAGGTTGATTGTTGATATTTTAATTTGTGTTCTCTACATTTTTGTTAAAAGTATTATGAGTTTATATGAGAATTGATCATTGAGAAGCTGTGTGAGTGTGAAAAAATTGGTCTAAAGTTCTTTGGATAAATCATCTTAGTGAAAGAGATGTGTTTCCAAATGCAGATTTTTCTCATACTTAAATGTAGTTCAGTATTTATCTTTAATCATCTTTAACTCACATTTGCACATATTACTTGGATTAAGATAGGGAAGGTTTAGGATTGCTTAATGAGGTTCTTATACATGTAAGTTGATGACTGATTTCTTATTGTCTGTCATATTATTATTTCATTTCAAACTTATCTTTGTGTTTTCAAATTTCTCTCTTAGTCATGGAAACAATTACAGAAAAAAGTTACTGTTTTTCCAGTACTTTTATATTAATTTTTTTTAAATAATTAAATATGTTTTTGAGCTTTTTATTTTTTAAACTTGTTTTAGTTTTATACTTCGACTAATTGGTCCTCAGTTTAAAAAAAAAGTGAGTTTAATCATTTGTTAACTTTGTGATTGTCACTAAATATTGAATTTAAATATAAAGAATGATTCATATGATATGTTAGCTGGACTTAGTACAATAATAAATCACTATATTTAGGTGTAAAAGAAGATAATATATTTTTTAAAATCTAGGATTTAGGGTTTACATTATTTAAATGTTTAGTGTATATAAATTTTTGAACTTTATTTTCATTCCAAAAATATAATTCAATTTTAATTTCCAAAAATATAAATTTATGAAGTGATTCTTTTATACCTGATGTAGAACCATCAAGTATAAAAAAGTGGGTTTTTATTATATTATTTTATACCTTTTTATAGACAAAATCAGTGTAAAAAATCAAACTCTTTTTACACAGTTTTAAACCAGTGTGAAAAATTGAAATTTTTTTTATATCTTTACTTTTATACTTATTCAAAAATAGGTATAAAAAGTCGTTTTTAATATATATATAAAATCTTTTTTACATTAGTGATGGGAAGAGTATGTTATTTATGTGAAAAATTCTTCGTGAAGAAAAATAGCAAATGGAATGAGTGAAACAATACAGAAAAAGAGAGTCAAAGCGCACATATATTTGGAGGTGACAAGTTAACTAGCCTATAAAACTTGCTTCAGCTACCCTATTCGAACAATTAGGTACTAGACAAAAATAAATAGAGACAAAATCATGGTACTAATCACTTTGAATAAAACAGTTGTTGTGTTAAGAATACTCCGTGAACTGGTGACCGCTTTAGTTTTTGGTTTAGGTTTCGTCGCTAATAGCTTGTTCTTACCAAGAGACAATGTCTATGAGGCAGGGGTTTCCGTGGTCACTTCACCCACTTCATCAATATATTTCCTTTTTCTTATAATTTTTTTAATAAATGGTAATACTTTTGGTTCTTGAAAGGTGAAAATTCTGATTTAATCCATGAATGTGCAAAAATTTATCTTAAAAAAATATAATTTAATAACAAAACATTATCATAACTTAATAAAAGAAAAGAACTTATTATTATCCATCATTTAGCCAAGGATGAGAAATGATAGTTTATTTTTTTAAAATTATACATCATTTAGCCAAAACGAATAATGAAAATTTAGAGTTGTATATATATTTTTACCTTAAATTAAGATGCAAAGCTATGCATTTATCCACTAGTCTTACCTTTGATGCAGTGTTTGATTTTCTGGTATAAGGAATTATCAAATATGTAAATATAAGCAATATTAAATTGTGTCCATATATACTATATCTATGGGAAAAGCATAAAAAGGTGGTTGGAATGATTGGCCATATGTTTACAAATCCAATAATCCCTTGACACGAGATAATTTATAGAATAAAGACAAATATACATATTCGATCCTTTTATTATGTTGAGTTTAATAAAGACAACTACTTCCCATGTTCGTTTTCATTACTTCTGTTGTTTTGGATGACTAATGATTTTGATAACTTGATTTCTGCACCGGTCATTTGGCTTTATCTCAATACGTTTTTCTTCCCTTAAATTCGTTGCATCCAGTTTATTTTGTTCACATAAAATTTTTACACTCTTTTTTATTCAGTTTACTTGGTTTACTCTCCATAACCAAATACCTAATGTGTAAAATCAAAGCTGAAAGATTGTCTTGATTTTCGATTCAGGTTAGTATGTCTTTCGAAGAAAAATAACCAAAAATATAAGTTTAATTATATAAGAAAATGATACCAATCCAAATTAAAATTCTAAGATAAATAAATTTATAAAGATGAAACTTAAATTTATATTTTAATTTCTAACATAATGTAACATCTTATTCAAAATATGTTAGATTGTATTTGTACTAATACATAACACTTGCTAGCCAAAGTGGTCATCATAATAGAGGTTTACATAATTAAAGTTCAAAATAGAGGTTTACATAATTACACAATAACTATGATTAACTATATGTAATGAGGAGCTATGAGTTTTGAGTTGCAGAAGGGAGAAGGTTCCAATCATCAGAATGCAACAAAGGCATTTGGGTGTAATAGGAAGACGGGGTGTGGTGATTGTGGACACCTACGTACGTTGTTAGAACATAGTTTGAGTCATTTCGGTCTCTTTCCACCCTTTTCTTCACACTGCATCCTGCACCTGAACACTTGTAGTAGTTCCTGCACTCTCATCATCAATTGTTTCAAAACCACAATAAATTATCTATTAACTCAAACTACTTTCACAAATTTTAGACACAAAATAATTACTCCATATACATATAAAGACCCAATTATATTCAATCATTTTTATTTTAAAATTTATTCAATGTTCTTATTCCATACTCAACTTTCTGATGTTGAATTTTCCAAAATGCATATTTTGCTAAAAAGTACATATATTAGATATAATTGATAACATATTTCATTCAAAAAATTTCATATTGGGGTGGAGTTTGCATCCTTCAAAATATTGAGTGGTAATATCTCAAAAAGTTATGAAGAAAAAAAAATCACTTAACAATATAGAATGTTAGTATTTTAATCAATTTTTTATTTTATTCTTTAACTTAAAATATTAATAAATATTATTAAACTATTAAAATATTATGAATTAAACGTATAAACAATAAAAAATTTACACTATTTTACCGTTGATGTAAAAAAGTGTGATATAGCATTACATACAAATATTTTTTAAGGTGAAACAAAAACTTTCAAAAATATTTGAAGAGTTTCCGTACATGAAATTAATTAGTAAACATTTTTGTGTTTTTAACTACCTTTCGTTGTTCTTCCCCTAGGCTAAAACCAGCACACGAGCAAACTAAAACTAAGTAAGAAAAGTGCAAATAATTTAGCAAAACTACGTCATGTACGGTTTCACAGGCGCATCAGTGCAGTGTTCATAAAGAAAGAATGCTTACTTAGCTGTCCTAATCTCACTGCAAAGCATGTTACTTTTATTAATCAAGCAGATCCCCACATACTGCTTCACCATTGATAACACTCCAATCATATATGATTAAGGCCCAGGACTAGTCCTTGTCCCCCTCTTTTAACCACTATATATCTTTATATTATATATATATATATATATATATATATATATATATATATATATATATATATATATATATATATATATATATATCAGCCGCCACCACTTTCATCTCTATCTTTCTAGCTAGGTATTGGGCCCAATATCTTATCCTATTTTACAGTGCATGGTTGACATGATTCCCTCACTTCCTCTCCATTCATGTCTACACCATCTTGATTTCTTTAATTATTTCACATGTGCTTCTAAATACACCAACTTAGATCCTAACGTAATCCTTCAAAGCTATTCAAACACATAAAATTTGCATGCATTATGTGATATTCATGATGCAGGAAGCGAAGTCAAACGAACCAATGAACATCGAGTTAACTATGTTACATCAGGTTCCTTTTATTGCTACTGTTCCTTTAATCTATATGTTTCTTTAATTTGTCTCGGAGTATAGAAAATAAAATCCTCGATTACCAGTATCTTAAATCGATTCCAATTCTTTTGTGAGAAGGGTTTTTCTTGTTTTTATAAAGAGAGTTGTTTTGTCATATAATCTGTGAAATTAATAGTTATGAGTAATTACCTTGGGTTGAAATTGTTCTTCACTGTCTTCTTTCCGTATTTCCTCCATTTATATCCATCATCCATGATCTCGACCTGCGATCTGGTTCTGAACGTGATGCTTTGACTCACTTCTGCCTTCTTTTGCCTAATCCCTTTATTTTTGCACTTTCTGTCATATTAACGTTGAATCCCAGCAACATTAATTAATAATATTTACACACATGAAATAGCATAGAATATACACCATATACATTTTCTTGTTTAACAAAAAAAAACAACATAAATGAAGAAAAAAACACTTACATGTTGTTGTTGTTGTTGGTGGTGGTGGTGGTGGAGGAGGTTGCATCACCAAATCCATGACTGGCATCGCTAGAGTTTGCTTTCTCCGATGATTCAGTTTCAGTGCTTAGTGACCAACACTCTTCATGATGATAATCAGCAACATCTTCCAATATAAGATAATCAGATATCTTGAACTCAGAGGCTGGAGATGCTGCCATGTTGACCACGGCAGAGTGACAGAAATTAGGGTTTCCAAAATACTGTTCCATGGTGGTGTGGTGATATGTTGCGGAGACCCAAGAGTCTTTGGCCTTTTACCATGGCTGGAACCAAAGCACACTGTCACTGCATATATATAATATATAGTAATAAAAATAAAAAATAAATATAAGGGAATAAGTATTTAATCTTTCTCTTTTTTTTCTTTTTTTTTAATATACTTGATATTAGAAGATACTTCGAAACAGCTTGGAGGATGCTGCGAACTTGCTCACAGAGGGAGTCAAGATAAGACAGATGAAGATGATGTCAGGGTGATGACGTAGGAGCTAGCAAGTAGGGGTTCCCTACCACTTTAATCTTGCAGAATAGGTATAAATGGGACCGTGAAAATAACACAATGATACCATGTTATTGCTTTTTTAAGACGATAGATGTATGCATAGCCAGTGTGGTGGCGTTATGTCCATGTATATATATATATTCAATTTTTTTTTTAAATTTTTGAATAAAAATGTAGTGGCTGTCCATTGATGATGGGTCGTCCCTGTTTATCGATGGGAACTTAATCACTCCACCCAACATGATATTTGCCTCTGATTTCCGTGTTAAGCGCCAAAAATCTAAAAATATTTCAAGATCATACTGATCTAAATCAAATTATTTTCTTTTAATCAATCTGTTTCAAATCTAAATTTATATTTTAGAATTTTCCATTTGATTTAATTATATTTTTTTTACTTTTTAAAAATTCAAAATTAGTATTTATCCTATGAAATTATTTGATCTAGACGACTTTTGATTAGTTTGAATTGAAATATTTTTTATTTGACTCAGAATATTGTTAGGTCAATATCATAATATGTATGTTCAGAAGGTGTCGGGAAGCGAGATACATTGAAACAAAGAATTTCTAAGGAGAATTAATGTACTGAGTGCAATCAGAAGCCAATCACAAGTCTGAAGATAAATTCTGAGTTAAGTAAAATTCAAAAGAATAATCACGAAGGTAGACAATCAAATGGCTACCGATCAAGACAACAACAAAGTTGAATTTGAGATGAGTTGTTCATGCTGATACTTACAATTGCTTAATAAATGAGCATGATGAAGCACTGATATTATGGAATTTTACATGCATTGGGAGAGGGAATTGTTGAGAGTATAGAGAAATAGAAGAGGATATCAAATTAAATAAATACAAAAAGGAGGTAAGTGCGTCAAAAGATGAAGTTATCAAAGGTAAGATTAAGGAAGGGATGGTTATAGGGAATCGAAATAAAGTAGGTTAAGAATGAGAATCCAAGAATGATCAAGCCTTTAAGAAAGCACATCAAGAAGATAAAATTTAAAGATAGCTTGAAAGAGATGTTGACGTATATGATAACTATTGTAAAACATGCATAACTAACACAATATGAACGATTTTGGATAATTATTGCAAATTATGTATAATTTTGTTTTATTTTAGTTTGGCTTAAATACTAGAAAATGATGAGAAAACATAAATAGGTTGTTTATATCCAAAGAAAAAGATGACAAATTGTATTTACAACACAAATATTTCGAAAACTTTGCAAACAATAATTGTTAATTCAATGATGAAAACTTTGCAAACAATAATTGTTATAAATAAAATAAATTTTAGTTATTAAAATAAAAAAATATTATATAAATATTTTTTTAATGATTATTTAAATTTGAAATTGTAGTTATTAAAATAATAAAAAATTAAATAATTCTTTTATTTATAATGAATAATTATTTGAGTTAATAAGTATAAATAATTTTTTATTATGAGTATTTAAATTTGAAAAAGTACTTACTAAAATTATAAAAGAGTTATTGATTCTTTTATTTATAATGAATAATTATTTGGATTAAAAAAAGTAGTTACTAAAATGATAAAACTGAAAATTATTTTTTTATTATGAATAATTATTTAAATTTAAAAGGTAATTACTATGAAGATAAAATTAAAACAAAAAACAAAAAAAGACACTAAAATGATGTATCCTCTATGTATATTTATAGATAAGCATGAGAAAAAGAATTCATATTTAAGAATATTTGCACGATAAAATTTCTACTAAATATTAAATGGAAATTTTTGGTATAAGACACAATTATATAGTTACTCACCTGTTGAGTATTATGATATCTAACTCCATTATTCTCTCCTCTGATAATTACTAATAAATTTCATTTAAATATTTCTTTTTTAAAAATCAAGTTATCAAAATAAAATTATTAATCAAAAGAAATATTAATAGTTGACTAATGGTTTAGAATTTCAGTTCTTATATTTCTATTTTTTTTACTTAGATCTATAAAATTGAAGTTATTTAATTTTTTTTTTAATTTTATGTTTTTTTATAACATTTAAATTTTCTTTAGTGAGAAATCAATTTTTACTCCATTTTAAGGAATAAAATATGAGAACATTTAGTCTTACACAAAGGTTTTAGTCATAAAATGGAATCCATTTGATTAATGATATTGATAGGGTGGATATCAATTTCTTGTCAATGCTAAAGAGAAAGGGTATAGAGACCTAAAAAAGTTATTTTTTTCTTACCTTATAAGGTGTATGAACTGTCATTTATTATTTATTATTTATTATTTTAATTTTAGTTGGTAGATAAAGAGTCTATTTAAGTGAAGTTGATCTACGTCAAGATAACCGTTATTTAAAACACTTTAGTAGTGTTCTTTAATTCATGAGAGTCTCTTATCTTTAAACGATAATTAATATATTTAAAGAGAGAAAATAATACATAATGAAAGAAAGAAGATAAAAGAAAAAGTATGGTGAGTATTTTTTAGAAAAAAAAAAGAGATTTACTTATATGTTTTTCTTTATCTTTATATTATATCCAAAGAAAACTCAGTTTATTTCATATTGAATTTATTTAGTCAGAATTTTGATATCATTGTTTCTTAGAATGCCCGGGACAGAGGATACATCTGGATGGGAAGTGTCATGTCGTGTGTGAACAACATTCTCTTTTCTTATGCCCTGGTCAAGTAAATAAAGGTCAATTATATTTAGCTAAATGTGATTAGATAATAATCAACTTTTGATTTTTCTCCTTTTGGACCTCCTTTCCTGGTACGTTCTTCTGGGTACATTAATTAGCTCCTTTTATGTAAAAAGTAAAACAAACTTCATTCTCTATACATTAGTTTTCAAAACTTTCAATCTGAAAAAAAAAGTAAAAATCATTCACACTTTTATAATTTTTATTTACATTTCTATCATTCTTTTGTTAAACACAATTTTTTTACAAGCAGCATCACTAAAATTTTAAAACCCCGTCACATAAATAAGTTCTAATGCTACAGAACACAACTAATGTTTATTAATCAACGGATTAACCATGCACCGTGTATGTTATAAATTCACCTATAAGAGCAGTTTAATCAAATTTCATTAATGTATTTCTATCCTTTTGGTTTATAAAAACTTTTTAGAGTATCCTTTAAGTAATTATTAACTAGATTTTGGGTGAGGACTGGAGGTCAAACTCCAAAGGGACAAATCTGAACCAAGGAAAGGTTCAATGTATCATACTCTTATAATGAACTAATCCATGGCCATGTAACGACAACAAATCATGCAAAAACGTACAAGATGTTCCAAAAATTCTTATTTTGGGAGTTGACACATGATTTGATGTTTAACAACAACAAAAAAAGGCGTGGCTGTGACAAAAGTCTCATGTTACTATCACAACACCTGTAAGCAGCTGAGAAACTTCGTATGTTATAGCTGTAAGTACGAGGAAATAACCTTACAAATTAAAACAAGACAAAGAACATAAGAAAAATAAAAGTAATGCAACACGTGTTTTTTTTTTCTTATTTTATGTACTTTTGTTTTCTCATGTTAGATGTTCTTAACTAGTTAACATGTGTGTATGTTAGATGTTGTCGTACTAAAAGTCAAACGTGAATTTTAAGAATTATAATTCTTGAATATAATTTCTATGTGAATGTGATAAAAAAGAATGCGAAGGCAATGGAAAGGGTTCCAAGGGTATGGATTGGTCTTAGCATGTCACGACTGCTATCAATTTCTATAGGGAATATGCAACTTCCTCTGGATGGATCCTGTTTAACAATAGTGGCTAACCCATTGAAATTGCAAGCCTGAACACTTTGGTCCCTTGTTTGAAAGTACTGGTTGAAAGCATAAGAAGCATTGGTAGCCAGGTCTAAATTATCACAAGAACAGCCAAACCCTAGGCTGGTGCAATCCGCAGCAGCACAAGCATAGTCCAGTGCACTTGGTAGAAGGCTCAAGTTCTTAACATCAGGGTTTAGGATACACCATATGCGATCCTGGTACACAACACCTTTCGCTGCTACAGGCCATTTGTCTTGTCCCTGACCAGAAAAATCAATCGGAAACTTAACACTTCCATCGTAGCCGAAAATTCCCCAGTGACGCTCAAATTTACCAGGCTCAATACTCTTTCTGTTCTCATCACTCAGAGAAAATAGATACATCTCCAGGGCTCCAGGGCGAAGTGGGCTTCCCTGCTTCTTTGCCATTTTCTTGAGTAGCCCTTGGAAGAACCTTTTTGCATTCTTGTTGTTGGCATTTTTGTCACCATCAGTTGGCCATCCAATTTCACCAACCACAATTCTCATGTCAGGGTAGCCAGCTTTTCTCAATGACCAAACAAGGGTGTCTAAATTTGCGTCCAACGCGTTGCTATATTCCACGTCTTTGTCTTCAACTGTTCCTCCTTGACTGTCAAAGAAGGCAAATTCTACTGGAAAATTGTCATTCTGGTAGAGACTAAGGAAAGGGTATATGTTAACAAGAAATGGCGAGTTCGTTTCGTGAAGGAAACTCAGTACTTGTTGCATAGCGTCACGAATGTCAGTCCGAAAATCTCCATCTGAGGGATTGTTTGAAGGAGACTCATAAACATCAGCATTTAAAGCTGTAGTCACCTTCACTGTGTCTGCAAGACCAGCCTTGTCGATGGCCCTTTGAAGATTTTGCATTGCTGGGAATGTGGTCTCCACATACGCACCATTGTAAGCTTTCATAAATGGTTCATTTCCGACAGATACGTATCTGCAATAATAGCATGATCACGCGAAATGAGGACAACTTTCTGAATTTTCACAAACTCAAATGACACTGCCATGTTTTTTTTTAATGTTTTTAAATTGGGAGAAGTAATTTGGCTTACCATTATGGGAAGGTGCATGGAACTTAATGTTATACCTGATGTTTACGACCCCATGACGACCATGAAGATGTTTGGTGATGTTTGCTTTCACCCAATCGTCTGCACTATGGCTACTTGCAGCAAATTTAATCAATTGATCATTAGGAATTCCCACCATGACTTCAATGTCTGTTCCCGCCAAAGCACCAACGGTCCAAGGATCTGCATCGAAGAGTTTTACCTTCTTGATCCCGTTGTCTTTCAACATATTTACCACAATGTTGGGATTCAAAGGGTGGGATGCTAATGCACCCCAATTGATGCCAAGACCTGGTACGGACTCTGCACCTTGGGCATCTTGCAATTGGTGCTGAGCTAACATCAATATCAAATAAAACCCCCACATACAGAACTCCACAAGACTCATGATTTCAGTTATTGCAAATGGTAAATTAGTGAATACTACAAAGACGAGAGTGAAAAATATTTAAGAGGTTTATAGAAGCAAATATTGAGTATTGAAAACGGAAATAACCTGCTTTTCTTATATGTTCATACTTGTTATGTCTAAATAAAGGGTCCAAAACGCTGGTTATTTAACCGTGTAACTCAATATAACTCTAGTAGTTTTCTCATACTCATACATAAGAATTTAGCATGGTGTAATTGTTAAAACAACAGAAATAAGTTTTGTCAATGATGTCTATCGAATATTTTACCATGTGTTAGAGAACATATGCGAAAATTAGGGTATTTTTAGTTTGTACCATTGAACCATTTCTACTTTTTTTAGCACGTTCTAGTTTGCCCGTAATTTGTTATTGAACCTCTGTTCTTTGTGCACCCAGCTTTCAGATTTTCCTGTACGCCGATGTTTTTTAAAATAATTTCTAAATTTTCAAAATGACCATTTTATCCTAAGTAAAAGTGACCTTCAAATTTCATGTTTTTGAAATTTTTCGAAACAAACTTTTCGTAAATTTTGGAATCTGATTTCTGAAATGGGATTTTCATAATAGACTTTTCAGAATGTATCAAAATATACTCCAAAACAAGCTTTCCAAAATAAGATTTTTAGAATAAACTTTCTCGAACACATGAAATGAGTCACGAAAAGAACTTTCCAGAACAAACTTCCCTCTATATTTTCTTCTTCTTTTTTTCCTTTACAGCGTTTTTCCTCTTTTCTTCTTCCTTTGCAGTGGTGGCAAAGATGGAAGTGGCAGCGGCAGCTGTGGGGTGTGGAGCAATGAGAGAAAGTATTTTAATCTTTTTCTATTAGTGTTCAGGTACGGTTAGTATTTTTGGGAGTGTAGGAAGCAATAACATATTTTGGGTAAAAATGAAAAATGGAAAATGGAACTTTCAGTCTGTAAAAATATATTATAGAAATTTCATTCCAAAATGAATGGGAAGTTCAAAAGTTTTATGAAATGTAGGAAGAAACTCCCGTGTTTCACAGCTTTGTTCTTTCTTTTAGAGTTTCAAACTAATCTACTTTACTCTGTTATAATCTTATTGTTATGAATATTTTGGGTACTTAAAGATTATTTTTAACATTTACAAATTGGCAGAATTTATACTGTTAAAAATTTAATTTTCTAAACTAACAAAATCTTACTTTTATTTTTGTTGTCAAAAATAAGAAAAAGTAAGCTTAGTCACCTTTCTTTTTACAATAACTTACTACTTTCAAAATATTTTATATAATGTTAAATCTCAAATTAAAAAATTTAAATATTTTACTTTTATGCTTAGTTTAAATATTAAAAACTTACAACATACGTTGTTTTTAGTTTTTAGTATTATTAAATTAAGATTCCATATTTTCTTATGTTATTTTATATATAATTTAATTCTTAGTATTATTTTATTAATACCTTATAACTCCGATTCCCCTTCTGTGTCTTGAATTAGTGTCTTAATCGATTCAATAAACTTGGAATGCAAGTAATATATATAGTAACCATTGAAAGTTAAAATGATCTAACAAGTATATGGGTGGGTGAGAATTGGAGTATTGAAGTCAGACTGGTTTGAGATAAAAAATTCACAACCAAGTGAAACAAATACTATATTTTGTAGGTTTACCTTGCGTTTTAATATGGAAAATGAAAATTTTCAATCTATAAAACATTAAAATATTTTAAATTTAAATTGATTTTTTCACTTAACTGTTATTAATTTTATAACATAATTGATTATATTAAAAGTGTAATGGATTATCTGTTACATTTCTACAAAACTTTAGTTAGGCATGAGATGATATGCGTCTCGGCATAATATTGCGAGTGTAAATTCCTTCTCTTGAATGGATATGCAATTTAGAGACTATTTCGTAATAGTGTAGAATAGTTTTGTATTCTCATTAATAAAATATCATATATTATAAATTTGATATTTTAAAAATTATATCAACAAATTGCTGTGTCTTATTACTAATATCTCTTCTGTTTAAATATCAAATACTATAATTTCGAGTTTCCACAACTAAGACGAATAAATATCTTTTCATATTTTATATTTTAAACTATGTACAAATAAAATCCTTGTCAAATTTTAAACTAACATGTTCCATATGTACTTTGGGAAAAATTAGCCTTTCAATAATAGTGTCTTAAGATTCAGCCTCTCAGTAGTGTTTGTAACATCCCAAAAATATGATTGAAAACTATATATAAGAGTCATCACATAATAATAAAGTAGAACAATTTTTGAGAATAAAGTTAACTTACAGTAATCCTAAAATAACCATAAATTTAGAACTTTACAAAATTCTATCCTAATACAAAACTATATACAAGACTGAACGGTCCCTACAAAACTATACACAAAAATCGATCGGTCCTACTCTAAGCAGTTGGGTCCTCTCCATCCAGCGCCTTCTCTAGAGAACACTCGCCATCCTGCTCACATCCACAGGATGATCATTGCAAAGAAGAAATACCGAACGGACCACATATACAAGACAAAAAATAAGGGTAAGCTAGTGTAATTTAATAGTCATGTGAGCATACGATTCAAACAAACAAATAAGATAATCATACACATGTATAATACAAACACATATTGATCGACCACTTTAACTCGACTGTCCGAACTAGTATAAATATGTAGCTTTGGCTGTTTGTGCACTTGTGGGTGTAGTAATTGGAAACCCATCAGCTACCGCACGAGGTTGGCCCATTATCACTCACCGTAGGACCCTTCCTAGGCTTGGGCCTCCTACTATTCTCACGACATGACTTATCCATCTTTACTTGATATTTGGTAATCATTAGAATGTTAGGATGAACACCGTGGATTTCGTTGTCCATATTCATACTTTACCACCACATTGATAACCAATCAGTGACACATTCCTCCTTGGAATTCTCTTTCATACTAGTTGGAACATCGTACTTTATAACAACATCCACTCCATTATTCATACATGTTCATATAACTGAATTTAAACAAGTTATCAAACAACAATGGAAACCACATGCAAGACCGAACACACTGCGTACTTTGGAGACAGAACGATTTCTCACTACCCCAAAGAACAAGACCGAACAGTCCATAATAGGTAAGGTTGAAGAAGTAACCAAACACTATTAAGGATCTAACTCTAATGTAAGGCCGAATACTATGGTGAGACCGAACACTAGAATAACCGAATCACCAGAGCTAAACCGAACACTTATAACTTAAGCCGAAAACTAAGAACTTAGATCGAATACTCAAGTAAGACCGATCACTAAAACATGACCAAATGATCATTAACTGGTAAGGCCCATAGGATGCTGAACGTAGTTAAAACCGAACACCAATAAAAAATTGTGTGCTACTAAGACTGAACTCTAGTACAAAACCGAATACTACAAAGACCGAACGCTAATACAAAACCGAGTATTGCTAAGACCGAATGATAATACAACCTCGAGCACTACTAAGATCGAATGATAATACAACACCGAGCACTACTAAGACCGACGATAATACAAAACCAAACACTGCTAAGACCGAACGCTAATTCAAAATCGAGCATTGGTAAGACTGAATGCTAGTGCAAAACCAAATACTACAAAGACCGAACACAAATACAAAACCGTGTATTGCTAAGACCGAACGATAATACAAAACCGAACACTACTAAGACCGGACATAAGAGTAAGGCCGAATGGTCATCGACTTCCTCTTCCCCCAACCGACCAATTTAACTTCTGACCCCAAATTCCAATTTGACTACTGTACTTCCTCACAATTCACTGAACATAGTAAAAAAGAACTTTGTAGAAGAAATCAACATGATCACAAAATTTTGACAATCCATACATACAATACCAATCACACAAAAATCCAATTTCATACACATGCAAAACCATCAAACAACATTTTCATACATAATCAACCAATCAATTAAATTAACTAGCCTGCCAACCCAACAAAACTCCTGACTTTCGTGACCAAATTGGGCCTCTCCCATTGAAGAACCGCCTGCACCTTTGCAGGATCCATAGAAATGCCACCAGCTGAGACCACATGCCTTAAGAACTACACTTCATCCATCCATAACTCACACTTGGACGACTTAGCATACAATTTATTTTCCCTCAACACACCGAGCACTATCCTCAGATGCTCCTCATGCTCCACTCTAGTTCTGGAATAGATCAGTATATCATCAATGAAGACCACCACAAACTTGTCTAGGAATGGTCGGAAGATGCGATTCATGTAGTCCATGAATATGACCAAAGCGTTAGTAACACCGAACGACATCACCACATATTCATAGTGACCATACTGAGACCTGAAAGAAGTCTTCTGAATGTCCCCTACCTTGAGTAAAATTTGATGATAGCCTGATCTCAAGTTTGTCATGGAAAACACCATAGCACCATGTAGTTGATCCGTCAAGTCATCAATCCTAGGCAACGAGTACTTTTTCTTGATGGTTAACTTATTCAATTGCCTGTAATCCACACATAACCGAGAGCTGCCATCCTTCTTCTTCACCAGCAAAACAGGCGCACCCCAAGGCAAAACGCTCGATCTGATAAACTGCTTCTCTAGTAATTCCCCAATCTGCTTCTTAAGTTCCGCCAACTCTGCTGGAGCCATCCTATAAGGGGCTATTGATATTGGTGCAACACCCGACACTAGATCAATAGAGAACTCAACTTCTCGCTGAGGAGGTAATCTAGGCACTTCCTCAGGAAACACATTTAAAAATTCTCTTACTACTATTCGGTCTATAACACTTTCTACCGAACGGTCCACTCGATTACCTACCTAGCGATCTACAAACCTCTCACTCGGAACAACCTCCAAGTGAGATAAAACTAGAAAATAACACGCTTCTTCCAACAATTCTTGCTTCAACTGCCCAGAAGACAATGGCACCATTTCATCCCTTTTAGGAAATACCAACTTCTTCTCCCCACAATCTATAAGAATGCGATTGGTAGACAACCAATCCATTCCTAGAATTACTTCTAAACCTCGTAAAGGTAAACATATAAGGTTCACCTTGAACCAACGCCCCTCAACCTCAACCGAACATCTAACACACAATAAAGATGTCCTAACTAAACCTGCTGTTGGTGTTGACACCACCAGATCACAATGTAACACTCCTAAAATTAACCGTAGTCTCTCTACACATGCCTCAGAAACAAAAGAATGTATTGCCCCCGAATCAAACAACACTACAAAATCTTTACCATACAACAAGAAATTACTGATAATAAGGTTACCTGAACTGGATGCTTTTGCCCCTGACATAGCATAGACCCTTCCAGTAGCCTGCGATCTAGCACCTCCTCTTGGCTGAAACCTCCCAATTGAATGGTTCTAGACCACTGCTCTTCTACCCAAGGGGCAATCCCTCTCGTAGTGACCTTCCCTTCCACATCGGTTATACTTCCTAAGTCCCACCAACTAAGGAAAAACTGATTTCATATGAGTCCTCCACAGTTGTAACAACTTATTGACCCTTGCGGCCCTGAATGACTATTGGAATCGGATGACGATGAAGAAGAACCCCTAGATCCAAAAGAAGAAGAAGACCGAGAATAAGGAGTTCTCCTGGCACCAAAAATGCCTCTGGAAATGTTCGGTCCTCCAACCCTCGGTGGCTGTCTCTATTGACTCTCTACTTCCATCTTTGTCTTCTCCAAAATTCTAGCCTTCTCCACCAAAGCTGGAAACTCCTTGATACTCAAAGCGGTGACCAACAATTTGATATCACCTCTCAACCCATTCTCAAACTTCCTGCACTGCCACTCCTCCTTCATTTTCAACGTATGAAACCTTAAAAGATGCTTAAACCGATCGGCATACTCTGATACCGACATGTTTGCCTGAACTAGCTGAAGGAACTCTACCTCCTTTGCAAAACCGAATGCTATCTGGAAAGTACTCGGTATAGAAATTCTGCTTGAATACTTCCCAAGAGATAGGAGTACCGCTTCCCTCCAACAGCATCCTCATGCTACTCCACCAATGACTGATTCCCCCGTCAGTAAATATTCAAAAAAAGCAAATCGATTCTCATCTGAACACCTCTTGGCATGAAAGATCCTCTCCATGTCTCGGAACCACTAATCAGCCTCATCTAGACTGCACTCCCCACTAAACTTAGCCGGATGGTGCTGTAGAAAACTTTACAAGCTCCATTCTTGTTGATGAGTAGCACAAGAAGTAGGCGGTCCCGCCACAAATCTACCACTCACCATAATATCCACATACTACCTCTGAGAAGCCTTAGTTGAGACCCTGATAGCCTCCAATTGCTACATTGCCGCAGTATTCTGCTGAACCAAAGCTGTATTCTGTTGTTGCATTGCATTAATTACTAACTCCACCATTCTCATCAAGTCTGGAACATCCGGACTGATGGGTAGGGGAGGAGGAGGCCTATGTGCCATCTTCTAATTATATAAAGAGAAAGAACCTTCAGTCCAACTCAAGGAAACAAGGATACTATCTAAACCAAACACTGAGTACACAACACAAGCATAGAGTACTCTTAACTTACAGGGTTTCTAAGGAAAGAACTACTCTGATACCATTAATGTAACATCCCAAAAATATAGTTGAAAACTATATATAAGAGTCATCACATAATAATAAAGTAAAATAGTTTCTAAGAATAGAATTAACTTACAATTATCCTAAAATAACCATAAATTTAAAACTTTACAAAATTTTATCCTAATACAAAACTATATACATACCGAATGGTCCCTACACAACTATACACAAAAACCGATTGGTCCTACTTTAAGCAGCTGGGTCCTCTCCATCCAGCGCTTGCTCCAGAGAACACTCGCCATCCTCTGCTCACACGCATTTGATGATCATTGTAAAGAAGAAATATCAAGCGGACCACATATACAGGACAGAAAAGAAGGGTAAGCCAGTGTAGTTTAATAGTTATTGAGCATACGATTCTAACAAACAGATAAGATAATCACACACATGTATAACACAAACACATATTGACTGACCACTTTAACTCGATCGTCCTTACCGGTATGAATATGTAGCTTTATACGTTCGTGCACTCGTGGGTGTAACTGGAAACCCATCAACTGCCACACAAGGTTAGCCCATCATCACTCACCGTAGGACCCCCCTAGGCTAGGGCCTCCTGCTATTCTCACGACATGACTTACCCATCTCTACTTGAGACTTGGTAATCATTAGAATGTCAGGATGAACGCCGTGGATTTCGCTGTCCATATTCATACTATACCACCATATTGATAACCAATCAGTGAGACATTCCTCCTTGGAATTCTCTTTCATACTAGTTGGAACATCATACTTTATAACAACATCCACTCCATTATTCATACATGTTCATATAACTGAATTTAAAGAAGTTATCAAACAAGAATGGAAACCACATGCATGAGCGAACATGCTGCGTAATTTAGGGATCGAACGGTTTCTCACTACCTCAAAGAACAGGACCAACGTTCCATAATAGGTAAGAGTGAAGAAGTGACCAAACACTATCAAGGATCTAGCTCTAATGTAAGGCCGAATACTATGGTGAGATCGAACACTAGAATAATCGAATCACCAGAGCTAAACCGAACACTTATAACTTAGACCGAAAACTAAGAACTTAGACCGAATACTCAAGTAAGACCGATCACTAAAACAAGACCGAATGATCTTTAACAAGTAAGGCCCATAGGAGGCCGAACCTAGTTAAGACCGAACACCAATACAAAACCGAGCGCTACTAAGACCGAACACTAGTACAAAATCGAACACTACTAAGACCGAACACTAATACAAAACCGAGCATTGCTAAAACCGAATGCTAGTGCAAAACCGAATACTACAAAGACCGAACGCTAATACAAAACTGAGTATTGCTAAGACTGAACGATAATACAAAACCAAACACTGCTAAGATCGAACGATAATACAAAACCGAACACTGCTAAGACCGGACACAAGAGTATGCCCAAACGATCATCGACTTCCTCTTCTCCCAACCGACCAATTTAACTTCTGACCCCAAATTCCCATTTCACTACTCTATTTCCTCAGAATTCACTCGACACAGTAACAACAAACTTTGCAAAAGAAATCAACATGATCACAAAATTTTGACAGTCCATACATACAATACCGATCACACAAAAATCCAATTCCATAGACATTCAAAACCATCAAACAAAATTTTCATACATCATGAACCAATCAATTAAATTAACTAGCTTCCCTTACCTTTTAACCGAACAGAAAGCTTCTACCCTTCCAGCAATTTGCTCACATTTCCAGAAAATTCTAAGAACACCTATAGCTCACTGATTTGTTAGAAGAGACCAACCAAAGTTCCAAAAATGAAGTTAGAAAGGAGAAGAGAAGGTTGATGAACACATGCAAACAACAAAGCTTACTTGGATGTGCCAGAAATTCCAGAAATTCGCAAGAATTAAAGGAACAAAACTTACAAGCCCTAAACACTAAACCAATCGGTGGAATGGAAAGCTCTTTGACACCAAGATTGATTAGGCACGGTCTGATTGTTGAACAGATGAAGTGAGATTGAAGGAATCTATAGAGAAGACGGAGAAAAGAAGATAGCAGAAGAATTTGGAGAGATATAACTGTAATTAGAGAATGTGACGAGACGTTTTGAAACTTTTCATTTATTTATCACTCTTATTTTAATCTAAACCGCTCGATCCCATCCTTTTCTTACACCTGTTTGCTCCAAACTTCTTGAAACCTCTAGGCTCTTATAGTGTCCATTAGAGAAGCAAAGACAATGGACTATCTTCCACTTCTTCTAATCACCATAATGTGGATAACTATTCATGTAGTCATCTAAACCTTCAAACCAATCAAAACTTAAAAGTACCCTCCAGGTCCTCACCCTTTTCCCATCATAGGAAGCATTTATCATGGAAAGCCATCAGACATGGATATATCTAAGAAATATGGGATTACCTTGTATAAGACACAATTATTAAAAAATGCATTTAAGATTAACTTAATTCATTGCACCTCTCTCTCTCTCTCTATATATATATATATATATGTATGTATGTATGTATGTATGTATGTATTCTAAATTGATCTTATCTTTATGCGTGACTTCTAACACTCCTCTCATGTTGAGGTATATATATCATGTGTGATACTAAACATTAATAGATGATCTGATAGTGACCCGATAACTAGTGAAACAAATCTAAACTCTAACAATGATAATATGTTAAAGTAATAAATAGATGAAATAAAAGTTATTATTCATATCATACGATATTTTACTGTATATATAACAGAAAATAAAACCAAAAAGTAAACTAATATATAATAGAAAACAAAACCATAAAGTAAGAAATATACGTCCTTCATGCCTAATAGAGAGCAAAAAGGACCAAGAACCATAAAGAATACTGAAACTAGTAATGGATTTCCTATAATCACCTCATGATGCCCAATCTAAATCACTAAAGGCATGGAGATGATGATTAGAGTCTGCTGAAATAAAAAGTCCTTGTCCAAGATTGCCTTTGATATACTTCAATATTTGGATAGTAGCATTATAATGTTCTTTCATTGGATTAGCCAAAAACTGACTAAGAATGCTAACAACAAAACATAAGTTGAGTCTAATAAGTGTTGAAGAATGTTGACATTCTAAGAGTCCAACATCATTTAGTCTTGCTTTCCTTTATTTACTTTAGATTGTGGGAAGTATTTGTTCAAGAACTTTGTCACCACAACTTCACACTCTGTAAAGCTCCCTTCTGGAAAAGAGTTCAACCAAAGCTTAGGGTTGCCTCCTAATGAGAATGGAAACAAGCTAAGTTTGATTGCTTTGTCAGGCACCCCATTGATCTTTACTGTATTGCAAATCTCATTAAAAGTTGTGAGGTACTCATATGGGCTTTCGTTAGACAACCCATTAAATTGGTTACTCTTAACCAGTTGGATTAATGCTGGCTTCACCTCCATATTAGCTGCATTACCCTTGGTCTTGCTATGCTATTGAAATGCTGAGGGCCAACTACATTTGTGTAATCTGCAAGAGTCCGTCTGACATTATTATTCTCCATCTCCTTAATGCTATGGTAAGAACCTTGTGGTGAAGGTTGTAAGAGATCTTCCGGAGGAGGGAAAAGTTCTCTAGATGTACGAATTCTTCTCCTCCGTCTACTTTCTTCTAAGCCTTCAAGAAGAGGTTCCGAGGTTTTCTTGCTTCTAGTTCGAATTGCTTCCTGCATACACAAGAAAACAAGTCCCTAGAAAAAATTGTTAGCACAAAAAGATATAGAAGAAGATATAAAATAAGAGATAAGAAGATAAAATAAAAACAGAAAAAATAAAAACAGAAAAATAAAAACAGAAAATAGAAAAAAAAATAAAAACAGATAAATAAAACAAAATAAAATAAAATAAAATAAAAACTGAAAAATAAAAATAGAACATAAAAACAAAAATTCAAATTTCAAAATTCAAAATTCAAGTCCAAGTAATAATAATCGCACAAATAAACTAGTTAAACCACGAGTCCTCAGCATCGGCGCCAAAAACTTGATGACAAATTTATGAACACCGAAAAACCGGGCCAAAAACTTGTTTAACCCTCGGTAAGTATAACCGAATTGTATCAAGTAATAAACTCGGTAAGACTAAGTATCGTTCTCCCAAAGGACTCACGACCTAGTTAGTTATATGATTTGTTGATTATTTAAGACTTGTGAACGAATTGATGAGATTTCAAATGCAAAAGACAATAACTAAACATGTATGCATGAGTTTTGATCAATGGAAAATAAGAACACAAACACTTGAACGAATTAGATGGATGAGTATGGTGTTGGGGTAATCAATTTCATCTTATCCACTCTCATATACTTTAGGAATTCATCATTCTTTCCATTAATGTTAATGCCACTCTCTAAATCATCTTGCAAGAAGGCCTATCCTTAATTATGAGTTCATACAATTCCTAGCATCCCTAATAATTAATTCTGAAGCACAGAAGCTTAAAGGCAACCAACCCTCATATTCCTATGTCTAGGCAATATGCTATTGGGAGAATTTCCCCGGATCTAGATTTCCCCGTACGTTTCCATATCGACAAAATCAGTAATCATGACATCGAATGAGTTAAACAATGCATGCTTTGAGCAAAGAGGAAAAAACCTAACTAATGATAAAAGAAAGCATGTATCTCAAATAAGATGTTTAAACACAAATTCCATTATGAGAGCTTCAAAAAATTACATTGATTCTCCAATAACAATACAAAGTTTAGTTCACCATATTCATGGTGAAGCTAGATGAACAATAATGAAAGAATGAAAGATAGAACCTTAGAAAGATGAGTAGGTAGCCTTAGCATCCAAGATCTTCCTCCAAGGGGTGGAAAGGTGAGTGTTTGCTTCGTACTCTGCCAAAGATACAAACCCTAGGACGTCCTAAAGCTTATATACTATTCTAAAAATTATAGAAAATTAGGCACAAGTCCAAAATAGTTCCGCTCAGCGGTAAACTACCGCTTAGCGGTAAGTGCGTGAGTTAATTCTTCCCCTTAGCAGCATTTTCACCCCTCAACGGATCCAACGTGTGTTTCTGAGTGCCGCTCAACGGTAAACTGGCGCTGAGCGGTACTTGCGGCTTCTCTTCTTTTGCACTTTTTGAGTTCTTTTCTGATTCCATCTCTATCCTTCTTCACTTCTTTCACTAAATTCACCTTAAAATCTGCATAAAACACTAAAATCAAGCATAAACCTGTCCAACTCTCTTATTTCTAAAAATATGAACAAAAGCATGATTTCAAGCTAGTTTCTAAGTGTTAAAGGTTGCTTTTAGTATCAATTTTAAGCATGAAAATAACAGTTTTTCAACTGTTATCACAACCCCAAACTTAGAACTTTGCTTGTCCTCAAGCAAACAAGATGTAACTCAATCTTCTACCAATCAATACAATGGTTAATTTCATTCAAAAAACCTCCTTTCAAGATAAGTAAGTACTTCAATTAAGCTCATGACAAAGATTTCAATCAAGACATGCACATGCTTTAATGTTCACAAAATCACCTAATATCCAGTAAATGCTATTTTTCATGAATGATCAATCAACTAAGCATGGATGTTCATGTGCTCATGGAATCTTTCCTCACTAGGTAAAGTGTTTCACTTAAACACAAGTGTATAAGAGGTAATCACTCATTCACTCTACTATCACAATGTCACATGAATTGATTTTGCCTTTCATTTAACCATAATCAAATACATTCACAAGCATGCATCATCACAAGGACTTTTCAATGGTTTATAATGTGGCTGGGCTAACAAGAAAATTGGTTTTTCTAGATCACAAAACCTTTGAGTTAAGAGAATCATATAGCACAATCATTCTTATTTATTCCCAACTTTCTTTTGCATTGAGCTTTGCTTTTTCTTTTCTTTTCTTTTCTTTCTCTTTTTCTTTTACTTTTCACATTCTTATTTCTTAGCTCTTAGCTCAATGCTTTCAATTTCCTTTTCATAACTTCCCAACAACCCCAAACTTGAACATTTATCAATACCACACAATATTTTCCACTTAACTCTAGGGATATGACAGAACGCTTGCTCTCACAATTTTACCATCACAACCATCACCATCATATATAAAGTCAACTAAATTCATTGACCAACAAGTAATTAAATAACTTAATTTAATTATTTATCCTACTGCCGCACCTCTCTTAAATTACTAATTTCACACTTCCATCATGTTCTTCTTCTACCCAAGACATCCAACTTTCATTCTTCTTCACTGTTTTTCATAAAACACTTGTACCCCAACTCACCAAACATCTCTTTCACTCCTCTCATTATCATAACTCATTCTTTCCTCTTCCAACAATGGAAGAGAATTCTCAATACCCTCTTACCCACACTCTTGGTTAAAGAATGTAGATAAGTGCTCCCAACGAGTATAATTGAGTGTTGTCCACACTGACTTTTGCTTGTTATTTTACTCATAAATCTTTGTACATAACTCCAAATGAGTTGATTTCTTTTTTTATTGGAACCTAGACTCAAATATATTTCTTTGGACATAAAACTCAAAATTTTTGGACTATAGGGCTAGCTGCAGTAAAATTATTAAAAATCGGAAAATTTAATCTTGCTCTGGTGATGGACAAATTTGTAAGCACCAAATTATGATGTCACAAACTTGTTTCACAATCGGCAAGTATGACCGAATCGTTCAAGTAATAAACTTGGTAAGACCAAGTATCGTTCTTCCCAAAGGACTCACGGCCTAGTTTAGTTATGTGATTTGTTGATTAGCTAGGACTTACAAACGAAATATTTAGAGTTTAAAATGCAAGACAGAAAATAAACATGTATGCATGAAGTTTGATCAATGGCAAAGACAAAAGATAAACACTTTCAATGAATTATATGAATGAATATTTTGTTGGGGGTCAATTTCATCTCATCCACTCTCATATATTTTAGGAATTCAACATTCAAGTCATCATTGTTAATGCCACTCTCTAATGTACCATTCTAGATGGCTTCTCCCTAATCACGAGTTCATACAATTCCTAGCATTCCTAATGATTAGTTCATGAGTGCAGGAGCTTAACGACAACCAATATAATATTGTCACTATAATATTGGGAGCAATTCCCCGGATCTAGACTTCCCCGTACGTGCCCGTATCGACAAAACCAATAATCATGCATGGAATGAGTTAAACTATGCAAGCATTGAGCAAAGAGGAAAAACCCTAACTAATGATGAAAGAAAGCATAAGTCTTAATTAAAAGATGTAATCAACAGATTCCATATATGAGAGCTTCAAGAGATTACATTGATTCCCCAACAAACATACAAGGTTTAGTTCACCATATTCATGGTGAATCTAGATGAATATCAATGAAAGAATGAAAGAATAAACCCAATAAAGGTGAAGAGGTAGCCTGAGCATCCAAGATCCTCCTTCAAAGGGGTGGAAGAGAGAGTGTTTGCCTCGTTTCTGCCAAAGATACCTAATTCTAGGACGTGCAAGCCCTTATATACTAGTCTAGAATTACAAAAAATTACAAAAGCCCAAGCCCAAAAAGTGCCGTTCAGCGGTAAATACCGCTCAGCGGTAAATACCGCTCAGCGGTGACTGCGCGTCACTTTCTTCCCCTCAGCGGCCATTTAGCCCCTCAGCGTGACTCCCGCAACCTCCTGAGTGCCGCTCAGCGGTAAAATGCCGCTGAGCGGTGCCTTTGTCTTCTCTTTTTGCACTCTTTTTTGTCTTTTCTAATGTCACCTCTCTCCTTCTTCACTCTTTTCACTAAATTCACCTTGAAACCTGCACAAAAACACTGAAATCAAGCATAAACCTGTCCAGCTCTCTTATTTATGAAAATATGGATAAAAGCATGATTTCAAGCTAGTTTTTAAGTCTAAAGGTTGCTTTTAGTATCAATTTCAAGCATGAAAATAACAGTTTTTCAACTGTTATCATCTGGTATGGTCAACTTTGACCTTTGATGACTGTTTTGCTCATTACTCTCTCTACCAAACTCCAATTGAGTTGATTATTGCTTTGTTGGAAACTAGACTCAAATATCTTTAATTTGACTACTCCTACGACTATTTTGGACATCGGGAAGGGTCTCAATTAAATATGGAAAAAATCGCAAAAGTTCATTTTTGGCTTCTGCGTGTTATACCAAAAAAAAAACTCATAAAACTTACAACTAAAAAGAAAAGTACATACCTCAACATGTTAAATTTAATCCCAACACACAAGGAAGAAAGCATGCAACAACATCATATTATTACCTTCTACCCATCATACGCTGTGTCATATCCCAAGTTAAACCCCTTACCTCAATTCCAAGCTAGCTTCCAAAGCCTCTTAGGTTTCTTTCCTCACTAGACAATAAGCTTCCACTCCTCTTGGTCTCCTACAAGTGATGTCCAAAAACTCCAAGACTAGGGTGACTCTTCCTTTCTTTCACCAACTTGGTTGCTTTGCAAAAATCTCAACTCTCCAAGCTTTAACCTCCCCAAGGTCACTTACAAGCCTCCTAAGTCTAGAAAATATGTACCCACCCAAGTAAAGTGGAAAACAATATGTGTCCACCCAAGAAAAATGGAGCAATATGTGCCCACTCAAGCAAAGTGGAAAACAATATGTGCTCATCCAAGCAAAGTGGAGCAATATGTGCCCACCCAAGCAAAGTGGAACAAGGCTTTGGAAGCCACTTCCACGCTCATCATAACACTTCAATTTCCACTTTGGTATGCTCAGCTTTGACCTTTGATGACTATTTTGCTCATTAATCTCTCTACCAAACTCCAATTGAGTTGATTCTTGATTTTTTGGAAACTAGACTCAAATATCTTTCTTTGGACACAAAAATCGTAATTTTTGGACTACAGGGCTAGCTGCAGTAAAATTATTAAAATTGGAAGTTTAACCACACTCTGGTATGCTTTACTTTGACCTTTGATACCTATTTTGCTCATTACTCTCTCTACCGAAATCCAATTGAGTTGATTCTTGATTGTTTGGAAACTAGACTCAAATATCTTTAATTTGACTACTCGTACGACTATTTTGGACTTCCAGACGGGTCTTAAATAAATATCAACATGTTAACTTTAATCCCAACACACAAGGAAGAAAACATGCAACAACATTATATTGTTACCTTTTACCCATCATACACTACGTCATATCCCAAGTTAAACCCCTTAGCTCAACATTGTTTTTCATCATAATTTATTATATAATACCAAAAAATAAAATACTTAAGGTAAGAAATCATTTTATTTATACGGGTCTTACAAAAATCACACCTTTCATTCCCTTTAGAAAGAATAGGGGAGCGGAAACTGCTGCGATTGATCTAAACCCTCGAATGAACATTGAGGACCGCTTACAACCTCAAGGTGATATCAAAGTATTGATGCTCAGCCAAAACGAGTCACAAGTGAGATCTATAGGAGGAAAACTGACAAAAACCAACAAAGAAAAGTTAGAGAAAATCTTGAAAACCAATGTGGATTTATTCGCTCGGGCGGCCGCACACATGCCTGGGATTCATCCGAGCGTTATGACACACAAACTAGCCATGTTTAAAGAAGCACGCCCGGTAGCCCAGAAGAAGCGGAGGTTCGGCAAAGAGAAGAGAAATGTTGTACATGCAGAGGTTACTAAACTAATTGAAGTAAGATTCATTAGGGAAATAACCTACACTACGTGGTCAAAAAACAGAACGGTCAGTGAAGGAAGTGTTCTGACTTTACAGATTTAAACAAAGCATGCCCCAAATACTTCTACCCCGTCCCAAGTGTTGATAGATTGGTTGATGGTGGGCATACAATGTTAAGTTCTTTAGATGCATACTCGAGATATAATCAAATTCCCATGTATGCACCGGATCAAGAGAAAACAACTTTCATAATCGAACAGACAAACTTTTGTTATGAGGTAATGTCGTTTGGTCTCAAAAACGCCGGAGCCACTTATCAGCGGTTAATGGAAAAAATATTCTACCACCAGATCGGAAGGTGTATGGAGGTATATGTTGACGTCTTAATTTTAGAAGTCAATCCATGGAACAACACTTCAAAGACTTGGAAGAGGTTTTCTTACAGGTACGAAAATATGGTATGCGGTTAAATCTTTCCAAATGCAGTTTTAATGTACCTGCCAGGAAGTTTTAAGGCTTCATGTTAACTTCCCGGGGAATTGAGGCCAATCCGGATAAATGCTGAACGGTCTTGGAAATGAGGAGTCGTACCAATTTAAAGGAAACTCAACGCTTAGTTGGCAGACTAACATCCCTGTCACGTTTTATCCCAAGATTAGCAGAACATATTTAACCAATTCTTAAAAATATGAAGAAAGGAATCACTCGACAATGGGGCGACTAGTGTGAAAGGGCCTTTGACAAAGTCAAAGATATCCTAATCAACGCACATATCATGGCATGACCGGTACAGGGGCATGATTTACAGCTATACATAGCTACATCAAAATAACACGGTCAGCGCAACCCTTAACGACAACAAATATACTATTGGGAGTAATTCTCCGGATCTAGACTTCCCCGTACGTTCCCGTATCGACAAAATCAATAATCATGCATTGAATGAGTTAAACAAAGCAAGCATTGAGCAAAGAGGAAAAACCCTAACTAATGACGAAAGAAAGCATAAGTCTTAGATTAAGATGCAAGCACAAATTCCATATATGAGAGCTTCAAAAGATTACATTGATTCCCCAACAAACATACAAGGTTTAGTTCACCATATTCATGGTGAATCTAGATGAACAATAATGAAAGAATGAAGGATAAAACCCTAGAAAGGTGAAGAGGTAGCCTGAGCATCAGAGATTCTCCTCTAAAGGAGTGGGAGAGAGAGTGTTTGCTTCGTTTTTGCCAAAGATACAAACCCTAGGACGTCCTAAAGCTTATATACTATTCTAAAATTACAGAAAATTTAGGCCCAAGCCCATAAGTGTGCCGCTCAACGGTAAAGTACCGCTCAGCGGTAAGTGCGTGAGTTGGTTTCTTCCCCTCAGCGGCCATTTTGCCCCTCAGCGGATCTCCCGTGAGCTCCTGAGTGCCGCTCAGTGGTAAACTGCCGCTGAGCGGTAACTTTGGCTTCTCCTTTTGCACTTTTTGATGTCTTTTCTGATTCCATCTCTCTCTTTCTTCACTTCTTTCACCAAATTCACCTTAAAACCTGCACAAAAACACTGAAATCAAGTATAAACCTGTCCAGCTCTCTTATTTCTGAAAATATGAATAAAAGCATGATTTCAAGCTAGTTTCTAAGTGTTAAAGGTTGCTTTTAGTATCAATTTTAAGCATGAAAATAACAGTTTTTCAACTGTTATCAGGTAGCCAAACTGAAAAGAAGATTGAGTGAAGCTAAAGGGTTGTGGGTGGAAGAGCTACCCAAGGTGTTATGGGGATACAAATGTACTTCGCACGGTTCTACCGATGAAACCCTCTTTAACTTCACCTACGGAACGGTCGCCATGCTTCCGGTTGAAGTAGGCGAATCCTCATTGAGACGAGACATCAAGGATATGGACAACAACAATGAGTAGCTACAAGTTAACCTCGATACTTTTCCAGAAAGGCGAGAGGTAGCCGCTATCTGGGCTGTGCCCAAAAATGGGTAATTTCCAAAAAATACAATACCAAAGTTAAACCGAGAAGCTTCAAGGAAGGAAATCTCGTGTGGTGCAAAAGAGGTGAAGCTAGAAGGAATCGAGCACATGGAAAGCTAGTAGCCAATTGGGAGAGACCATTTTGCGTCACTAAATACTTGATGAAGTGAGCTTATTGGCTCGAGCTACTCGATGGAAAAGTCGTCCCTGACACTTGGAATGCAACTCATCTCAAATTCTACTTTATTTGAACATTATAGTCATGTTTAAATTTAATTTCTTTTCATTTAAACTATTATTATTTTATTGTGTTTTTCATTCTCAAATAAATAAAGCCAGACACTTTTTATTCAGTCACAGGTTGCGAACTCACTGGGAAGTTCTCCAAGAACTCCTAGGTCAAAGCCAAGAGGTAAAACCCTCTCACTAGGAAGTTCTCTAGGAACTCCCAGGTCAAAGCCGAGAGGTAAAGCCCTCTCACTAAGAAGTTCTCCAGGAACTCTTAGGTCAAAGCTGAGAGGTAAAGCCCTCTCTCACTAGGAAGTTCTCCAACAACTCCTAGGCCAAAGTCGAGAGGTAAAGCCCTTTCACTAGGAAGTTCTCCAACAACTCTTAGGTCAAAGCCGAGAGGAAAACCCCTTTCACTAGAAAGTTCTCCAAGAACTCGTAGGTCAAAGCCGAGAGGTAAAACCTTCTCACTAGGAAGTTCCCTAGGAAATCCTAGGCCAAAGCTGAGAGGTAAAGCCCTTTCACTAGGAAGTTCTCCAGGAACTCCTAGGTCAAAGCCGAGAGGTAAAGCCCTCTCACTAGGAAGTTCTCCAAGAAGTCTTAGGCCAAAGCTGAGAGGTAAAACTCTCTCTCTAGAAAGTTCTCCAGAAACTCCTAGGTTAAAGTCGAGAGGTAAAACCCTCTCACTAGGAAGTTCTCCAAGAACTCCTAGGTCAAAGCCGAGAGGAAAATCCCTTTCACTAGAAAATTCCCTAGTGAATTCCTAGGTCGAAGCGGATTGGTAAAGAACTCTAAGACATGGAACGTTCTCTAGGAACTCCTACAATCAATCAAGCTGTGAGGAACATTCTTTGTGAACTCCCGACCGAGTATCTTCAACCGAACAGGTTAGTTTAATTATCTACACTCTCTGACAATTCAAATTCGATTATTCTTTTTCTTCAATACAGATAACAGGACTTTATATCTACAAAACATTCAACCAACTGTGAGCAAACTGCTCGATGGGGAACGTTCTCCGTGAACTCTCACATGAATTTCTTTGACTTAGGAAACGTCCTAAGCGAACTCATACAATATGGCTCTTAACGCAGAGAGAAATGAAAGCTTAAGGAGCATTGAATAAAGCCTCCCTTAACACCTTATGATAAGTCCTATAGTTAACTCTGGTTAACTTAGACTTAGGGGCATATGTAGGGTATATGGTATAGACCGAACGATTGACACTCAAGACCGTTCGGTCCATCCGTTACATCAACAGTGTTGGGCTGCAATTGAGCCAGCGTTTAAGTTATTATTGGGCCAATAATCCAACAGATGATAAAATATTTGATTAGAGATATTGATAAGTTGTTGTGAGTAACTAATCGAATCTTAAGGTAAGTTTGATTTTATTTTATCTATGAAATACCTATAAATAGAATGATAGGGCCGAAAGCCAAGTACGTTCGATCAGAACTCAAATACTAAATTGTGACTGAGCGCTGTCAAGAGTGCAACCGAACGGTACAGGGGATTCAGGCATCAGAAAGTAGGAAAGTCACGTCAGAAAGGTACGTCTATCAACCCTACACAAATCCCTACCGAAACAATAAGTAATAATACCGAAACAATAAGTAATAATACTTGGCAGATTCCAGCTGAATGTCTTGGAAATATTGCACACCAGATACAATGCAATATTACCCACATTTGTAGTCGCTGATCAGGTTAGATGGAAACATTCCTTGGGTGATGAAGTAGTTCTGGGGATGCTTGTTCATTTATTTAGCAATCAAAGCTGGAAGTTTTATGGGGAAAACAATATTTGGATTAAAGTTTTTCATTGTCAAAATCTTACACTAAGTGGAGGCTAATTCACTACTGATGCCTTGTTTAGAAAGTATGGAAATGGCTCTATTATTGTATCAAAATGAACTTGGAAGTTGATACATACACCTACTTATATATTATAATTTAGTCATATTTTCAGTATATATGAGATCTTTAGCATACCTTATGCTGAAAACAAGACATCTCAAGCATGGGAATAAAGAGAAGTCTAATAACCAATAGCACGATATGCTTAATACACCTTATTAAGACTTTGATATCATCATAGATTATAGGGTTTAAATTTAACTCAACTTAACAAAATTCACTTATATATCTAGTAGATATGAAATCTCCAACAGGTGGAAATGGTTTTTCCCAAACACAATTTGATCCCTTACAACCTCCCCTGGTTATTTACCTTCCAAATCACTTATCTTAGCAAGGGGACTTTAAGCTTAATCTAATTTCAAAAAACCAACTTGTAAGATGATATTTTCATCCAGCCATATACTAAAATTTGGTTAGATATCTAGTGTGAGAACTTTGACAGACTCTAGCCATTCTATTAACAAACTATAATATCTGTCAAAACTAAATCCCAACCTCCTAAGCAAATGAGAGCAATAATGACAAAGCTAGAGAAAATATGTCACAGATAGAGTTTTCTCTTAACTTAGACCAATTACAATACAAAGCTACAATTATCTTTCCAGATGCTAAAAAATCAAACAATCAAATCCGTTAAAACTAAATCTAAATTTAACGATGAACAGAAGTACTATAAACTAAGGAGGGAAACTTTTGTTAATCATGGTTGATAAGCTAATCTATATTTTAACAGCCAATCTTGTCTTTTATTTCAGTTTTGCACCAGCCTAGGTCAATAAATGTTTCTGTTTCAGCATTATCTTTCAAATATTAAAAGTAGCAACGAACTTAAGCCTCAATAAAATCTATAAAATTCTAGAAATTGAAATGCATGAAGTAAGAAGTACATTAATGTACAAGTGAGTTGTACTGAGAATTTCATCACATACAATACACATGAAACATCAAATACCTTATAAATCACATAAAACACAACTTATAAACTATAGATGCATGATTCTTAAGCTAATACCTGCAGCGCTCTTCTCTGTAGAGGCCTAGGTACAAATGGAAGAGAATGCAAAAGCACCAACAAAAGTTGTGAATGATCAAAAGATGACCAAAATCATAGAAATTTAGTTCATCCTTAGAAGAAGATGTTACCAATAAGGAGTATTGGTAAATCTTGAAGAAATTTGTTTTGATGATACTACAAGAAGTTTGAGTTGCAGAAGATATTAGAATTAGTTAAAAGCAATTTGTAGAAATTAAATGTAGTAGGAAATTCTTGTAAACCTTGTAAACTTACATTTTTAACTACAGTAATCGATTATGATGAAGCAATAATCGATTATCACAAGTCATACTTGAATAATCGATTATCACTTCATATAATCGATTATCACATTTTTGAAAACCTATAACGGACTTGAATAATCGATTATCACTTACAATAATCGATTATTCATGGCAGTTGGGAGCTGACCTTTGGCATTCAGTGTACTTGGCTATATATTGTGTTTTGGAGAAATTAGAAAGTAACGTTGTTGAACAGAAGCTCTTGCAGAATACTGTTTGTCAGAGGAAGTTCTCAGAAGCTATAGTTCAAGTTCCCTTGCTTGGTCTCGTGAACAGGAGAGGCTCGTGTGTCGTGTGTCGATAGTCGGAGCAAGCTCTCTTCGAGTTAGCAAGGTGCTCTGCCTGGTCTCGTGAATAGGAGAAGCTCGCGTTTCGTTTGTCGATAGTCGGAGCGGTTCTCTTCGAGTTGGCAGAGTGTTCTTCTTCCGGTTCGTTCGTCGAAGGAAGGTTTATTTATCTGCTTTATTCACTATTTTTGTAATCTGTTAAACCATTTTTAGTGAAAAAGGTTAATCACTATTTATAGTGATTAACGACTGGACGTAGAATCTTTTGATTCGAACCAGGATAAAAATTCTGTGTTGATTTTCTTATTCCCTACACTCATTTTATCTTTTACGCATATCAACTGTTTGATAAATTTTCTCTAAGAAAATTGTTTTTCTAAAACAGACCATTAAACTTGATTTGTGACCGTAACACGCTTTCTGAGTTTTAATTCCGCTGCGCTATACTCTTCGAAAAATACCCCCTCCGATACCATCAATTGGTATCAGAGCTTGCTTTGATAGTTTTTCAAAATTTGCGAAAATGGCTGGTCACAATCAAAACCATGTATATGCTGAGGGTGCTTCTTTTGATAGACCTCCTTTGTTTACGAGGGAAAATTATGCGTTTTGGAAAATTAGAATGCAAATATTTTTGGAGTCTATTGATAGAGGTATTTGGGAAGCTGTACAAAATGACCCTTATATTCCTATGAATACTGTTGATGGTGTAGATACTGAAAAACCTTATTTTAATTGGACTAATGAAGAAAATAAACGAGCTCAGTTTGATATTAAAGCTCGTAATATTATTTCATCTGCTGTTGTGCTTGATGAATTTTATAGAATTTCTGTGTGTAAGACAGCACATGAAATGTGGGAAGTTCTGAGAGTCACACATGAAGGAACAGAGGATGTGAAACGTGCAAGGAAGAACACTCTCATTCAGGAGTATGAGATGTTCAGAATGCAACCTGGAGAAACAATTTCTGATGTCCAAAAGCGTTTCACTCACATAGTGAACCACTTGACAGGGTTGGGTAAGATTTTTGATACTGATGAATTGAATGTAAAAATTTTGAAATCATTGGACAGGTCGTGGCAACCAAAGGTAACTGCCATCTCTGAGTCTCAAAATCTCACTCAAATGTCAATGCCAATTTTGTTTGGGAAACTCCGTGAGCATGAGCTTGAGTTGAGAAGATTGACGGCTGAAGAAGATCAAGGCAAAAGAAAGACACTAGCCTTCAAGTCCGAAATCTCCAAAGTAAAGAAATCTAAAAGGATTGAAGATGATGATTCTGATGATGAGGAGAACATGAGCCTCATGATAAAGAAATTTGCCAAGTTTATGAAGGCAAAAGGTAAGGACAAATTTCATAAAGAAAGGAGAGAAAATCAAGAATCTTCTTCAAGTGTTAAATGCTATGGATGTGGAGAAAAAGGACACATGAAAACTGAATGTCCAAAGAACAAGAAAAGTGAAGAAAAGAAAGAAAGGAAATTCCCAAAGAAAGCTTTCATAGCTTGGGAAGACAATGCATCTAGCTCAACAAGCTCAAGTGATTCAGATGAAGAAGCCAATATTTGTCTAATGGCTGAATCAGAAGATACTGGAAGCCAAGTAAGTGATTCCAGCTTTGAATCTAGTGAATTTGATGTACAAAAGGCTTTTCTTGAATTGCTTGATGAATCTGAAAAATTGAATGTTGCTCATAAAAATTTGAAAAAAGAATTTAAACAATTGCAAATTAAGTATGATAATGTATTAGATGAGGAAGTCATATTAAGAAACAAAGTTAGTAATCTTGAAACAAAATTGTCTGAATCTAATTCAAATGAAAAACCTGTTGAGTGTTTATCTTGTAAAAGTCACATGTTTGACATTGACATATTGGAAAATTTACTTTCTAAAGGAATCAAGCCTATCTCACATGTTCAAAATGTTTTTAGGAAGAGCAATCTTAGAAATATAAACATGCATCTTCATAAAAAGTCTAAAGTTAAGAGAACTCGTAGAGTTTGGGTTGAGAAAGGGACTTTTGTGAAAAACAAGGTGCATGATGTTTGTTGTTTTTATTGTATGAAAAAGGGACATACTTCTAACAAATGTAAAATTAAACATTTTGATGTTCCAAATGGAAAATATGCTTGGATTCCTGTTATAAAGTAAATTGTCTCTAACCTCAAAGGACCCAAATGAGATTATGGGGACCAAAACTCTATTGTTTTTACTTTGCAGGTTAAGTTTTCAAAAGGATAAGAGAGCTCTATGGTATTCTGCTCTTTGAAGTGATGCTACAAACCAGGATGTAACTCCATCAAGGTATCCAAAAGCCTTCATTCAAACACCAAGTATTTGAGCTAAGTGTTGTTTAAACTATGATGTTGCATCTTGTTTTTATTTGATCTTCCATCATTTAGTTACTGTTATATTCATTCCTGGTTGAGAAAATGATATGTTCATCACTGTTTCATTCATCCTGTGGTGTGTTCTTGTCTGTTTACACATTTTAATCAAGTGAAATTCATTTATTTAAGATATTCATGTGTTGAATTTCATTCATGTCATGTAAAGCCATGTGCATTGTTATTTCAGTGCTTTGTTGATAATTATCTATTGAATTTGTGTTTAACTGGCTTAGTATTCAATTTCATGAGTACTTTGAAGTTACCGTGGTGTAATCTCTGTCAAGTATCAAAAACTATGAAAAAGTCATTTAAATGAGTTGGCTGACAGAGATTTTCATTAGCAATTTTTGATGATTAAGATATGTGAAAATTAAATTGTCATTTCTATTTCAAAGTTGGTTCTGTGGAGATTTGTTTTTAAGTTCAAATGCATAACGAATGAGCTATGATAATATACATTGAGAGCCTGGATGCAGAAAATGAACTTATCAAATTTGCATAATTTTGATGTAAATTATTTTGTTTAAAAAATGTTGAAAGATAGCACCTGAATCAGCTCTTGTGATTGAATTTTTGCATATGTTGTTTTGATATGCATAGTTGAATATATGAAGTTGAACAAATTGGGATATGAGAGTGCATGAATCATAGTTGGTGTTTGGGAAGTTGAAATTTGTGCTGTTAAAATTAGTTTTTAAACTGATTGTGCTAGCTGAAATGCTTTCTTGTTAAACCTGGAGATAGATTTTTTGAGCTTAGAAGAGAGTTAGGAGTGTTAGACATATCTTAGAATCAAAATCTATGCAAATTTTTGCATTTTTCGTAAACTTAACGCTTCATAATCGATTATCACTAAGTTATAATCGATTATTCATGCATTAAATTCAATTCTGGAAAATCTTGAGCAGATAATCGATTATCATTATGCATAATCGATTATCATGCAATTCTGGGCAGTAATTATTGAACTGATAATCTATTATCACGAGCCATAATCGATTATCGCGCTGACAGTTTCAAAAATAGAGCCGTTGGAGCATCCCATAACGGCTATAAACGACCATAAACGGCTTCCTCCTGAACATTCTCCTAGTCTTGAATTCTAGGTTTTAGGCCTCTAAGTTTGATTGTTATGTTATAATTCTGTCTGTTATGTGTCTTCTTATAATGTAATCTTTATTTTCATAAATAAAATGATCTCTTGTTTATATGCATCCTTTGATTAATTGAGGGGGAGATCATATTTAGGGGGAGCTTTTAACATCTGATCTTTTTGCTACTGATCAAAAAGGGGGAGAAGAATAATATAAGGGGAGAAGTATAAATTATTACAGGTATTGCTAACCTTGTTGTTGTTTGTTAGCTTGTATATTTTGCAGGTAAGACAAACTTGCTTTTAAAATTGAATTTTTGATCATCATCAAAAAGGGGGAGATTGTTACCAATAAGGAGTATTGGTAAATCTTGAAGAAATTTGTTTTGATGATGCTACAAGAAGTTTGAGTTGCAGAAGATATTAGAATTAGTTAAAAGCAATTTGTAGAAATTAAATGTAGTCGGAAATTCTTGTAAACCTTGTAAACTTACATTTTTAACTACAGTAATCGATTATGATGAAGCAATAATCGATTATCACAAGTCATACTTGAATAATCGATTATCACATTTTTGAAAACCTATAACGGACTTGAATAATCGATTATCACTTACAATAATCGATTATTCATGGCAGTTGGGAGCTGACCTTTGGCATTCAGTGTACTTGGCTATATATTGTGTTTTGGAGAAATTAGAAAGTAACGTTGTTGAACAGAAGCTCTTGCAGAATACTGTTTGTCAGAGGAAGTTCTCAGAAGCTATAGTTCAAGTTCCCTTGCTTGGTCTCGTGAACAGGAGAGGCTCGTGTGTCGTGTGTCGATAGTCGGAGCAAGCTCTCTTCGAGTTAGCAAGGTGCTCTGCCTGGTCTCGTGAATAGGAGAAGCTCGCGTTTCGTTTGTCGATAGTCGGAGCGGTTCTCTTCGAGTTGGCAGAGTGTTCTTCTTCCGGTTCGTTCGTCAAAGGAAGGTTTATTTATCTGCTTTATTCACTATTTTTGTAATCTGTGAAACCATTTTTAGTGAAAAAGGTAAATAGTGATTAACGACTAGACGTAGAATCTTTTGATTCGAACCAGGATAAAAATTCTGTGTTGATTTTCTTATTCCCTACACTCATTTTATCTTTTACGCATATCAACTGTTTGATAAATTTTCTCTAAGAAAATTATTTTTCTAAAACGGACCATTAAACTTGATTTGTGACCGTAACACGCTTTCTGAGTTTTAATTCCGCTGCGCTATACTCTTCGAAAAATACCCCCTCCGATACCATCAGAAGAGGCATTAATTTGAAAAGGAGAGAAAACAAAGAAAAAATGAAAACATAAGCAAATGAGGATAATAACTTGATCACATAATGACATTTTTGAACATACATCTCTATTAAGCATTCAAACAGATTTGAAGGCTTCTATGTTTACCCTTCATTTGTAGTGGGTCATGGTTACTAAGAAGACATTTTACATTATAATTCAACAAATTGGTATGGCCAATGTCATGGTATGACTTTTTATAAATCATTTAAGATTCCCTGTGTTTAGCTTTTGTTGGTGTTTTGAGGCTTTTTCTCTTACATGAATTTTGGTCTAGTCCCCTCATGCTTTTTGTATCTTTTTGTTTTCCCTTTTTATGGAGTTTACATGCGGTGGCATGTGATTGATGGAGTTTTAAGGTGCTAACCTAATTGAGTTGTTAAAATCTCATTCTGATCCCTAACATGATTTTATAAAATAAAAGAAGAATGGGCTTATACTGAATAAATCATTGTAAAATACATTGATAGAACTTTTATCAAAATATAGTAAAATGAAAGGACAATTGCCATATTTGCAACATAGGAATATGGAGTGTAGATATCATGAAAAAAGGAAGCCATACCGAAGCAGCCAACAAAGATGTGTAAACATTGTTGGTCATTATCCTGTTAGGTGTTGCTTGAAATGCCTTTTCCAAAGAAAAAAGTAGAAGATAGACCTTGTCTTCAAACATAGTACTACCTTTGTCATGGAGTCTAATACCCAAAAGGTTGCTTGTTGTATCAGGATCTACAGAGGAACCAATTATCAGATGTCCTGAAACTACTAATGCACCTAAGAAACCTATGATCCCAAGAACAATCCCATCACTTATCAACATTGTATACATTTTTTGTAGCACTGTCTGCACTAATGGATATAGGCTTATGCCTCCCAATTTCTTGGCAGAAGAAATTTCAAAGGCAAATATAGGAGAAATAGGATCTAGGCTACTGCCACTATCAACAGACAGGAAAGAATAGCCTTTGTCTGGTAAGATGGCTTTCCTCTTTTGATCCGTCATCCTCTTGACTTCCTCTTGTCATTTCATTACCACCATTTCATCTATGATCCCTCTGCCCAGTTTTCCCTTTACATTGTTGATAGATACTTTTGTTGAATTTTATTTCCTAGAACACATTTCTAGTTTATTGTTTTAGATATATGTTAGTGGTTTTTCTTATTTATTACATTAAACATTTTTTCTTGTATACCTTATATATGTGTTAAGACTCCGGCAAGTGTACCGAATCGCATCAAGTAATAAACATGGTAAGATCAAGTATCGTTTCCCAAGAGACTCACGGCCTAAACATTTATGTGATTTCTTGATTAAATAAGACTTGAGAACAAAATCTTTTGGTTTAAAATGCAAATATAGAAAAGTAAATATGCCTGCAACTTGATCAATTGAGCAAAAGTGCAGAGATGAACGGATGAATATGATATTATGGGATGGATATGTTGTTGGGGTTAGGTTTCACCTAGTTTGCTCTCATGCATATACGAATTCTACTTCTTCATTAATGTCAATGTTACTATCTAAAGTACCTAAAACCCAATTCCTCGGCGAAGAAAACCTATCCTTAATTACTAGGGCACAATTCCTTGCATCCCTAATAATTAATTATGTATTACGATTAATAGCTTAAGACAACCATAACTCATACCCCCATTCCTGAGCAATACTGCGTCTGGGAATAATTCTCCGGAACCTAAATTGTAAGATACCTTCTGGTACTCATGCAAATCATACATCATGCTAATGAATGAGTTAAACAAAGCAAGCATTGAGTGAAGAAGAATTACCCTAACAATTAATGAAAGAAGCATATATAATTAAGAATCAATTCAATACATGAGAGTTTACAAAGGTTTACATCATTCCCAAACAACAAATACAATTTAGTTCACCATTGGCATGATGAAACTAGATGAATAGGGGAAAATAATGAATGATAAAACCCTAGCAGTTGAAGATAAGAGCTTTCGCATCCAAATCCGCCTCTGAGGGGTCAAAAGGTGTGTTTCTGCGCCTCTTTTGTCAAAAGATATCTTCCTTAGGTCGTCAAAATCATTAAATAGTTCAAAATAATAATAGAAAACATAGCCCAAGCCCAATTGCCAGTGCGCAACGCCCCACATAGGGTGCCCGGGTAGCGTGCTGAATCATACAACGCTCAAGGTCAGCTCAAAAGGCAAGCAGGCATGGTGTGACTCGAGGAAGTGGCGCTCAGCACCCCAAAAAGGGTGCCCAGGCGCGAGCCAGAGACTTCCTGTGCTGAGGGCTTCCGAAAAAGGGTAGCCAAGCGTGTGACAGTGTACTCCAGCACTAAGGGCCCCTAAAATGGCGCTCAGCGTTGCTGCAATCCTCCTTTCTGATGCTTTTCCAGCTCTTCCTGAGTTCCAACTCCATACTACTTTAACTCTTCTTCCAAATCATCTCAATTCCTGTTGAAAACAAGGAAATCTAGCATAAAATCATTAAATTCACCTTCAACTCTCTTAGTCACACAAAACTATGATTTCAAGCTAGTTTCTAAGTCAAAAAGGGTGTTTTTAGTATCAAAATTAAGTATCAAATAACTGTAAATTCAATTGTTATCAATATGTGTCTCTGTTAGTGTTATGCCAACATCGTTTGCCATATAATTATTGTAGAAATGCTGACAGAAACACGAACATAATTTCTTGAGATGTGTAGATTTACTGTCCTTATGGACTTATCTGCGGTGTATTGAGCAAGCCTCTAGGATACAACAGGAACTTTCCAGAATATTTTTGAGGATCTCAGAACTAGCAAGGATCTCTAAAAAAAGTATAAAATAAACCCAAAATATTTTTAGAAATGGAAAAGAGGAAAGGAGAATGAGAGAAGACTTCTTTTGGTGTGTTTTATAGAATGGAGAAAGACCTCTATTTATAGAACTAGAAAGGAAGAAAGAGTAATAAATTTTTGACCGTTGAATTGGAAAAAGGGACGTTGCAGTGAACGTTGGCCAAAAGAGACATTGCTTTCAACGTATAATTCAAGGTTACAAAAGTTTCTTTTGTAATAAAGTAATATTATTACAACAATCCCCCGCTTATTGCAAAAGAAAGTTGAAAAGAAAAATTCTTTGACTAAAATAGTTCAAACATTAAAAGAAGGATAAAAACTTTTATCCTGGGTTTCTAGGATGTAATGCATCAAAGCTGGTATAGCAAGCTATAGGAACCAATATTAGATTTAGAAACTTAACACACAATGTAGTTGGTATAGCAAGCTATATGAACCAAAGACACTTGACGTGTGTTAGAGGTTTATCAATCACAATACACCCCCACAATCCTTGTTGTTATCGTTGTGTTGCACCTACTAGGTCATGCGCGTGCCCGATATTCATGAGTGCTCTAGAGATCATGCCAATATCTGATGCAAGCGGCCCCACTCGACACTCATATAAGTGATTTCATCAAGTGTATGCTGCAAATCATACACCACCACCATAAGGGATATGAAAATCATTAAAAAATCTGTTTAAACTAAAATTCTTTCACCACATAGAATTTTAATGATAAATTTTAGCCTCTCAATAAAGTAGTCTCTAGCATTTTAACACATACCATAAGAATGAACATAATTGATTAAAATCAATTTAGTGCTATCAGAACTAACAAGTGACTTATTTTTACCCATATGAACCTTATTTATGGGATCTCCAATCACAAAGGTTGGGTTAGCATCACTTGTTTGTTTGCAACTGGCTTAAGTCACATTCCCCTTGATGTTTCTAATATCATTTGTCTTCCCAGGGGTTTTGTCAGAGGATATTTTAGATTATGTTCTGACTTCAAATAATGAATGGAAATAATTCCACTCTTTAGCAGCTACTTTACCAAATTGTGTCTCAATTATATATGCCTATTATTTCCATTGTAATTCTTGTTTTTAGCTATAGTTGTTGGCTATTGACAATCACAGTGTATTGATACCAATGGGGTTTGTTTCACTCCTAGTGGAATGTTCGCTAAGAAGTTTTTCAACCACTCAGCCTCATTACCAGTCATCTCAAGAGCAACAAACTCAAATTCCATTGTTGATCCTGCAATAATTGTTTGCCTGACTGATCTCCATGTAATCGCACCACCCCCAAGTGTGAATACATAACCACTAGTGAATCTTGTCTCATCTGAATTAGAGATCCAGTTAGCATCACTGTACCCTTCTAGTACAACGGGAAATCCATTGTATTCAATGGCATAATCCATTGAACCTCTTATGTATCTCATAAGCCTAGCAAGTGCATCCCAATGTTCTTGATTTGGACATTGAGTGTATCCACTTAGTCTACATACTGCATAAACAATAATAGGTCTAGAAAAGCTCATCAAGTCCAGTAATCTCCCAATTATCTAGGCATATTGAGAGTGAGATATAGATTCTCCTCTATTTTTCATTAATTTAGAGTTAGAATCATAAGGGGTACTCACGTGTTTGAAATCATAATACCTAAACTTCTTAAGAAGTTTCTCATTGTGTTGTTCTTGGGATAGTAATATACTATCTCCCTTCCTTATGATTTTAACACCTAAAATTATATTGGTTTCATCCATGTCTTTCATTTCAAAATTTGATTTTAGAAACAATTTAGTTCTAGCGACAATCTCATTGCATGTCCCAGAAATTAACATGTCATTCGCATACAAAATGACATATTGTCCACTTTCAAATTTAGAATATTATCAATATCATTAGGTGAAAAGCCAAATTTATTTCTTTAAGTAGTTAAGTAAAATTACCTACACCCCCACAATTTTAAAATATTTAAGATTGGTAAACGAGAAAATACCTGGTTGTGCTTATCCCATTTGTAGGTAAAGTATACGGAAAATTACCGAAGTACCTCATCTTCTTATTTCTTTTTCTTTCTTTGGAGAGAAAATCTTCTCCACCTTTCCTCAAACATTACAAAGGCATGGCACATGAAAATCAATGTTCATCATCCTAACTCCAACAAACTCCAAGTTGTCACCTCATCTCCCTTTTCTTCATCCTCATCCGCGGTCCCTACAAATGCAATCAGAAGTCATTGTTGCTGCTTAAATGTTACTGCTTTACCTAGTTAGGTTGTGGGCAGTTAACCATGAATCCACGTAAACATTAGACATCATTTGAGGCCAACAAAGGAGATGCAACCACTATTAAAAGTTCAACTACCACCAAGAGCTCATCAACCAAAGCATTGATTTCACCTACTCGACATGTAGACCCATTTAGGGAAACAATATTGATCGAATCAATTTCAGGAACAATCCAATAACATATTCTACAGCCATCAAGAAGCATCTGAATGGGATTAGCATTTCCCATTACCATTGACTCAATGAAAACCATATCTACATGAGATGATGAAAGCTTCTTTTGTAAGCTATAACTACACAAACTCCAAATTTTTAAACTTAACAACAGTGTAGTGAAGAGCTACACTTTAAGTGCATGGTTGATCTTCTGAGGTTGACAAAGGGATACAACAACAGCAACAAGTTCCTCATCTTTTAAACCATCATGCTTTCTAACATCAAGTGAAGATAGAGTTCTGATAAGATAATTTAAATTTTTTTTAGAACCTCTGGTCCTCTAGCACGAGTCAATTCTTCATTTTTCCTTGGATGTTGAATAGCTGTGGATATAATTCTAAATATTGAGCAGCCAGAGATGTGGTGGCTGAAGATAAAGGTGACCTCCTTTGTTGAGGTTCCAGAGCATTTTCATGTAGATTGCTTATAGTCAAAGGAAGAAAGACAAGGGACTACCATAGGACAATGCCCATAAAGCACCCATAAGATGCATTCGTGTAGCAAAGTGGACTTGCCCAAGAACCTCAGCTTGACGTCCAAGAGTTCCTGAATCATTATAATAAAGGAACTATAAGAATACTAGACAACAATAGAGAAAATTTTATACACCTTCATTATAAAAGAAATTTTATATTGCAATGATAGTAGATATATCTTCAAAAGCCTAGGATGAAAGCTTTAAATATAGAAATGCTTATTACAAGTAATTTTTCTCAAGACCAATGCTTTTGTGATCCAACAAAAGAAAATAAAAACTTTTGGAAATCAAGAATCAAAGACATGGAATTAGAGTAGAAGCATCCCAGTCAGGAGTTATTTATAATACTTGCACTAGTTAGGATTGACTAGGAGACTAGGAGACAAGAAGTGATTAGAATAACTAAGTATAATTTATAATATTCAGATTAGTCAGAAGTAACTAGGGGATCAAGAGTAGTCACAATACCTATAGCGAGAAGTGGGTTAAAGTTGTTGTAATCTTCTTAAAGATTAATAGAATTCCTTTTAAAGGTTTTAAGTGAACATACCTCATGTAGAATGAACTTATATAAAAGTTGTATTTTATTGTTTTTCTTCTTTAAAAGCTTTTATTAAGTTTCCTACCTTATCGTTTGAAGCGTACCCTTATTTAATAATCTTTTGAAAACTCATCAAACACATTTTACTAAAAATTTAGAAAACATTATTCACACCTTCTAATATTTTATTGTGTATTTCAAAGTAATTGGTATATAGACTTTGAGACTATTACTCATGTATATTATTAATAATAATAAACAAAATTGTATAGAAGAGTTTTTTGTTTTATCCATAAATTTGTATAAAGTGTTTTAGTTTTGTTCACAAAATTGTACTAGAAGCTTGATAAAGACCATTCAAATTATATAATTTTGAGGTACAATATCAATTAGAAAGAAAATTAGCTTGTTCAAAAATATGTGAGATAAAACTTTTTATTATGCTTGTCTATTCCCATACAATTCTTTATAAAGATTGTGATAAGATTTCTTATGAGTTATGAAAATAGAATAAGAGAGAATCATATTTAAAATATTTTAAAGTGTGAAATGTCTTGTAAAGATACCTTTTAATATGAAAAGAAAAATTCTTGATTATTTATTTTGAATTTTTTTTACGATATTATCATGAAATCTAAAAGTGTTTCAAAGAATAAATTAACTAAAACTATTTGAGATTTCTAATACTATTTTTCCTTATAATTAATAATAATATTTTTTTGTGATTCTTCTCATCATCACATTCAAATATGTGAAATTTATTAAAATTATTAAAAAATATATTAATATAAATTGAATTTTGATTTTAATAACACAAAATCAACTTTTTTACTGAGTATAATATCAATAAAGTTGTAGAATTAATATATTTTCGTAAAGAAACTGTTTGATTTATCAATATTCTATTTCAATAATAGGTTTATTATTATCACAGCACATTAGGTGAACCTGTGTTTAGTCTAGATTGCAAAATTTTTTTTACTAATTACCCATTTTCTCCTTGCAGCAAGTACTCATAACTCATCGACTAGAGTGTTTTTTCTTGTACCTCACCCATCTCCTCTGCATCTCCTTATTTTTTCATATTTTCAACTATTGACTCATTTAACAATTAAAAAAACCACTAAACCTTTCGTCCTCTGCCTCCCTTTCCCAAATCCTACATCCTTTTTCTCCTTCCTTCCTCCTCTGCTCTCTTTGCCACATTTCATATTCTCAAACCTTACACCCCTTTCTTTCTCCTCTCTTCTCGTAGAGTGCTCCTCCTTTCCTTGATAACGATTGATTTTACCGTTATTTGTGATTCAATTTTGATACTAAATGAGTTCTTTTTGACTTAGAAACTTGCTTGAACTCTTGTTTTTAGTTAAGTTGTGAATAAAGAGAGTTGAGGTTAGAACTTATGATTTTTATCACTAAATTCCTTTAATTTTGTAGGAAATTGGAATGATTTGGAAGAGAAGAGAAAGTACTAAGGAGTTGGAATCCAGAAAGGGCAGAAAAAGCACTAGAAAAGAAGGCTACAGAAGGCCGTAGGACGCTTCGTTGCCCCTTTCTAGGGCCCTCAGTGTAGGATGTCTCGCATGGGCGCCTGATAACGGGTGAATATACCGTTATTTGTGATGCTATTTTGATACTATATCAACATTTTTTGACTTAGAAGCTTGCTTGAACTCATGTTTTTAATTTAGTTTTGTGAATAAGTGAGTAGAGGGTATAATTAATGATTTTATTACTAAATTCTCTTGATTTTGTAGGTTATTGGAATGATTTAAAAAAGGAGTTAAAGTATCAAGGAGTTGGAACGCGGAAAAAGAGATAAAGACACAGTGCTGAAAAGTCCAGCTGAAGTTGAGCACCAGAGAGCGAGCCTGAGCGCCAGTTTCATGTGTCGCACAAAGCTTGGGCGCCCTTTTAGGGGCGCTGAGCGCTAGCGACGTTGGCCCATGATCCAATTCAGTTGTATATAACGACTTGGACGTCCTAGAGGGAGTATCTTTTGACAGAAGGGATGCAAATTCAGACTGGTTCGACTCTCTAGAGTCATAATTGGATGCGGAAGCTCTCCTTCTCAGTTTTTAGGCTTTATCTTTCATTCTCATTCCATTGTACATCTAGTTTCTCCATGATAATGTAGAACTAAATTCATTTATTGTTCGGGAAGATGTAACCTCTAAACTCTCATGTATTTGAATTGATTCTCAGTGCAATAAAAGTGCGTATTACCGAAGCTCTCCTCCTCAGTTTTTAGGCTTTATCTTTCATTCTCATTCCATTGTACATCTAGTTTCTCCATGATAATGGAGAACTAAATTCATTTATTGTTGGGGAAGATGTTGATAACAGTTAAGATGTTGATAACAGTTGAAAAACTGTTATTTTCATGCTTGAAATTGACACTAAAAGCAACCTTTAACACTTAGAAACTAGCTTGAAATCATGCTTTTATTCATACTTTCAGAAATAAGAGAGTTGGACAGGTTTATGCTTGATTTCAGTGTTTTTGTGCAGGTTTTAAGGTGAATTTGGTGAAAGAAGTGAAGAAGGAGAGAGATGGAATCAGAAAAGACATCAAAAAGTGCAAAAGAAGAAGCCGCAACTACCGCTCAGCGGCAGTTTACCACTGAGCGACACTCAAGAGTTCACGGTGGATCCGCTGAGGGGCAAAATGGCCGCTGAGGGGAAGAAACCAACTCACGCACTTACCGCTGAGCGGCAGTTTACCGCTGAGCGGCACTCTTATGGGCTTGGGCCTAAATTTTCTGTATTTTTAGAATAATATATAAGCTTTAGGACGTCCTAGGGTTTGTATCTTTGGCAGAAACGAAGCAAACACTCTCTCTTCCACCCCTTTGAAGGAGGATCTTGGATACTCAGGCTACCTGATGACAAATTTATGATCACCAAAATATGATGTCACAAACTTGTTTTACAATCGGCAAGTATGACCGAATCGTTTCAAGTAATAAACTTGGTAAGACCAAGTATCGTTCTCCCAAAGGACTCACGGCCTAGTTTAGTTATGTGATTCGTTGATTAGCTAAGACTTAAGAACAAAATAATTGGATTTTACTATGCAAAAGACGAAAATAAACATGTATGCATGAGTTTTGATCAATGGCTAGAACAAAATACAAACACTTTCAATGGAATATATGGATGAGTATGTTGTTGGGGGTCAATTTCATCTTATCCACTCTCATATTTTAGGAATTCAACATTCAAGTCATCATTGTTAATGCCACTCTCTAAATTACCTTGTCAAGAAGGCTTATCCCTAATTACGTGTTCATACAATTCCTAGCATTCCTAATAATTAGTTCTTTTAGCACAGGAGCTTAACGACAACCAATATACTATTGGGAGTAATTCCCCGGATCTAGACTTCCCCGTACGTTCCCGTATCGACAAAACCAATAATCATGCATTGAATGAGTTAAACAAAGCAAGCATTGAGCAAAGAGGAAAAACCCTAACTAATGATGAAAGAAAGCATAGGTCTTAGATTAAGATGTAAGCACAAATTCCATATATGAGAGCTTCAAAAGATTACATTGATTCCCCAACAAGCATACAAGGTTTAGTTCACCATATTCATGGTGAAACTAGATGAACAATAATGAAATAATGAAAGATAAAACCCTAGAAAGGTGAAGAGGTGGCCTGAGCATCCAAGATCCTCCTTCAAAGGGGTGGAAGAGAGAGTGTTTGCTTCGTTTCTGCCAAAGATATAAACCCTAGGACGTCCTAAAGCTTATATACTATTCTAAAATTACAGAAAATTTAGGCCCAAGCCCATAAGTGTACCGCTCAGCGGTAAAGTGCCGCTCAGCGGTAAATGCGTGAGTTACTTTCTCCCCTCAGAGGCCAGTTTGCCCCTCAGCGGATCCAACGTGACTTCTTGAGTGCCGCTCAGCGGTAAACTGCCGCTGAGCGGCAGTTGCGGCTTCTCCTTTTGCACTTTTTTGGTGTCTTTTCTGATTTCATCTCTCTCCTTCTTCACTTCTTTCACTAAATTCACCTTAAAACCTGCACAAAAACACTGAAATCAAGCATAAACCTGTCCAGCTCTCTTATTTCTGAAAATATGAATAAAAGCATGATTTCAAGCTAGTTTCTAAGTATAAAGGTTGCTTTTAGTGTGAATTTTAAGCATGAAAATAACAGTTTTTCAACTTTTATCACTACCTCTTCACCTTTCTAGGGTTTTATCTTTCATTCTTCCATTATTATTCATCTAGTTTCACCATGAATATGGTGAACTAAACCTTGTATTGTTGTTGGGGAATCAATGTAGTCTTGTGAAACTCTCATATATGGAATTCTTAAGACCTATGCTTTCTTTCATCATTAGTTAGCGTTTTTCCTCTGTGCATTAATGCTTGCTTTGTTTAACTCATTCAATGCATGATTATTGATTTTGTCGATACGGGAACGTACGGGGAAATCTAGATCCGGGGAATTTCTCCCAATAGTATATTGGTTGTCGTTAAGCTCCTGCACTTAAGAATTAATTACTAAGAATGCTAGGAATGGTATGAACTCGTAATTAAGGATAGGCCTTCTTGCAAGGTGATTTAGAGAGTGGCATTAACAATGATGAAAAGAATGTTGAATTCCTAAAGTATATGAGAGTGAATAAGATGAAATTGATAACCCCCAACAACATACTCATCCATATATTCCATTGAAGTGTTTGTATTTTGTTTTAGCCATTGATCAACTTCATGCATACATGTTTATTTTCTGTCTTTTGCATTTAAACCTATAATCAATTGTTCTCAAGTCTCAAATAATCAACAAGTCACATAACTAAGCTAGGCCGTGAGTCCTTTGGGAGAACGATACTTGAAACGATTCGGTCACACTTGCCGATTGTCCAACAAGTTTGTGGCGCCGTATTTCGGTGTTCATAAATTTGTCATCAGGTTTTTGGCGCCGCTGCCGGGGACTCGTGGTTGAACTAGTTAATTTGTGTGATTATTGATTATCTTTGACTTGAATTTTTAATTTCTGTTTTTATTTTTCGGTTTTTATTTTATTTTATTTTATTTTATTTTATTTTATTTTATTTTTTGAATCTTATATCTTCTCTCATATCTTTTTGTGCTAACCAAATATTCTAGGGTTTTGTGTTCTTATGTATGCAGGAGGCAATTCGAATGAGGAGCAAGATAACTGCAGAACCTCTTCTTGAAGGTTTAGACGAGAGTAGACGGAGGAGAAGAATCCGTACATCTAGAGAACTTTACCCTCCTCCGGAAACTCTATTGCAACCATCACCACAAGGTTCTGACCAGAGCACAGAAAATATGGAGAACAACAATATCAGAAGAACTCTTGCTGATTACACAAATACAGCTGGACCTCAGCACTTTAACAGCATAGCTAGACCAAGAGTCAATGCAGCTAACATGGAGGTCAAACCAACGTTGATCCAACTGGTGAAAAGTAATCAATTCAATGGGTTATCTCACGAAAGCCCATATGAGCACCTCACTACATTTAATGAGATCTGCAACACAGTGAAAATAAATGGGGTACCAAATGAAGAGATCAAACTTAGCTTGTTTCCCTTCTCATTAGGAGGCAATGCTAAGCTTTGGTTAAATTCTTTTCCAGAGGGAAGCTTCACAGAGTAGGAAGCAGTGGTGACAAAGTTTCTAAATAAATACTTCCCACAATCAAAGGTGAACAAAGGAAAGCAAGAGATTTCTTCATTCAGGCAGGGCATGGAAGAATCACTGGGACATGCATGGGATAGATATAAAAGCTTGCTACGAAAAACACCCACGCATGGATTCGATGAAGTGGAAGTAGTCCTTACCTTCCTTGGAGGTCTTGGTTCACAAACCAAGATGATGCTTGACGCCTCACCAGGAGGAAACATCAAATGGAAAACTCCATACGAAGCAACAGAAATCATTGAAAATATGGCTACTAGTGATAACGAGCTAAACAGTGAAAGAGGAGCTCCTATGCAACAAAAAGGAGTTCTACAATTACAAACAAATGATGCCTTGCTAGCACAAAATAAAATTCTAACTCAACAGCTGGAGACTCTTACTAAAACACTTGCACAATTGCCTAAAGAGTTGAAGATTGCTGCACAGGTACAATCTCAGTTGTGCGAATTATGTGGGGGCGACCATATCAATGGTCAATGCGCCTTTCCAGCAGAATCCGTAGAGGATGTGAATTACATGACCAATCAATACCGTCAAGGGAACTACAATCAAGGGTGGAAACCACACCCAAGCATTGGTCAAGGACAAACTGGGCAAGCTGGTCAATTTAACAAGCAATAGCAACAACCCACCTTATGGCAGCAGATTTCTATGCTTAATGAAAGGTCCATGAGGATGGAAGAAACTCTCAACCAGTTCATACAGAAAACTGAGTCTACCCAAAAGAGCACTGAAGCTGCTATCTAGAATTTGGAGATTCAGATGGGGCAGATCACTAAGCAGGTGGAAGAGAGGCCAGATAGAAATTTTGGGGCTAATACTGAGGTTAACCCTAGAGAAGAATGCAAGGTGTTAGAGAGTACTAAAGATGAAATAGTTGAGTTAGAAAAAGGAGAAAAAGAAGAAAAAGGAGACATAGAGAGTAAAAATACTTTTCCTTTTCCAATAAATCAAGGGAAACAACTTGATTTCACAGAATTATTCAAGATGGTGGATAATGATGCACCTTGGGAGGAGATTCTACAACAAATTACAGTTTACACTAAATCTGATGAAGATGTCTCTACAAAGAAAAGACGTAGAGATGATGAGGCAAAGAAGTGTAAAACTGTTAAAAAAGAGCCATTCCCTCCAAAAGCGACAGATCCAGGAGGCTTTTCTATCCCTTGTACCATAGGGAAGAAAAGGATTAAAAAAGCTCTTCTTGATTTAGGTTCAAGTGTTAACTTGATACCTTATTCGTTACTGGAGGAGATCGGTGATGTTAATGTGAAACCTGTAAAGGTTAACTTAGTAATGGCCGATGGATCTTCAATGGAACCATGTGGGATTGCAGAGGATATTGTAGTTTGTGTGGGCAAACTCCAGTTCTTGGCAGACTTTGTGGTGATGAAGATGGAGACAGAAAAGATACCTATCATTCTTGGAAGACCGTTTATGAAAACGGCCAAAGCTATCATTGATGTGAACGAAGGTATAGTGGTGCTCTAGGACCGTGAGGAGAGAGTTGTTGTAGATGTCTTTAAAGATGAGAGGCAAACACAAGAGGAAGAAGCTAGTTATAAAGCTGCATTTCAAGATGCACACATGACTAGCCATCAAGATGAAAAGCCCAAGGTTACAGGTAAACATTGTTTGTTGTTTCAGATGGATAAAGGAGAAAAAATTGAAAGAGGAAGAAAAGTTCCTGATGACTGGAAGAAAGGAAGACCCCAACTTGGTACATCTGTGAGAATAAAAAACAAGTTGTGGGTTGTGAAAGGCTATAAAGAGAAGGAGATGATAGAGATAGAGTCTCCATATTCTAGAAGAGTCAAAACAATGCACAGGAAACAGCTGAGGAGTTGGTGGGACAAGAACATCAACTATGAAGAAGGAACTTGAACTTTACTGGGTCAAGCTAATGACGTTAAAAGAGCGCTTGCTGGGAGGCAACCCAGTGATTTAAGAACTTTTAATTTTGATTTTGGTTTTGTAATTTTTAATCTGTTGAACATTATTTTGTAAATATTTAGTTGGATATAGCATCTACTGAAGGATGCTAGTTGGATATAGCATTTACTGAAGGATGCTAAGTTGTAACACCTACTGATGGGTGTTGGTAAGTTTGTAACACCTACTGAGGGGTGTTGGTAAGTTTGTAACACCTACTGATGGGTGTTGGTGGATTTTGGGTCAGGCTCGTGACGTTAAACAAGCGCTACCTGGGAGGCAACCTAGTTGTTTGATTGTTTTTGTGTATTTCATTGTAGTTGCATAATAGGGTTGTGCATAAGTAATCTGAGCATTGAATTGCAGGGAACCAGTGAGGGGCATGTTTAGGAGGCACTTAGGTTAAGGAAAGAAGGAGAAGAGCACATCACGAAAGTGCCGCTGAGCGGTAATTTACCGCTGCGTGGTACTATCGCAGAATGGGCTTTAGTTTCCCCTTAGCGGGGCCCAAGCCCATTAGGGTATTTTTATACCCTAAGCTGCGCATATGCTTCTATTTTCAGGCTCTTCTCTGCTCACACACTCCCACATACCTTTTCCCAGGTTCTTCACATTTTTTCCCTCTTCCCTCTTGAGAAAATCTCTCTTCCACTGACTTTCTCACTAGTGTTCCATCCAAGTTTGGGGTTGGAAGAGAGCATCTTAGCTTGGAAGCATTCTCATTGCATATAGTATCTCCACCCAAGTAAGTAAAGCATCTTGTTCATTCTAGGGTTCTCGATTTTGAATGTGATTGTCAAAGCATGAATATTTAGGGGTTTTGATTTCTATGCATGATTTGATGATATAATTGATGTTTGAACCGATTGAACTGCATGATTTTGATCTGGAAAACTGAAAATTGCATTTGGGTAGAGTTAGGACAGCTTAAAAAGAGATTTTTCAAAAATCTGCAGAGTCACCGCTCAGGGGTAAATTGCCGTTGAGTGGAACTCTGCCAGACTTGATTTTTTTTGAAAAATTGTGTTCTGGATTGTGGTACTGGTGGCGCTGAGGGGTAATTCTGACCCTCAGCGGTGGTTTAGCTTCGAAAGGAGGTGTATTCTTTGTTTTACTAATGATTAACATCATGTTTTGTGGTTTTGTATCTGTGTTTGATTGTAGGAATGACATCCTCTTCAGGCAAAAGATTGAAGACCATGGCAACCAAGAGAAAAGAAAAGGAACCAGAACAGACCCATTCTAGTAGGTTCCTATCTCGGAAACATGAGAAGCACTTCAAGGTGGTTCAAGACAGGAGACTCCTTATGGAGAGAAAGGTTGGAATGATACCTAACTTTGCTCCTTAATTTGGAGAGCAATTGTTAGGGAACGACTAGGGAAAGCTAGCCACATATCCTGCGCCTGCAAACATAGCCGTGGTAAAAGAATTTTACACCAATGCAAAGAAGATTGGTGATTATCCAGTTGAGAACTATTTAGGCTATGTCAGAGGCCATGCTATCAGGTATGATCCTGATTCCATCAATAACTTCCTGGATACTGTGTGGGCTGGTGAGCAGTGCCTGATAACAGTTGAAAAACTGTTATTTTCATGCTTAAAATTGATACTAAAAGCAACCTTTAGACTTAGAAACTAGCTTGAAATCATGCTTTTATCCATATTTTCATAAATAAGAGAGCTGGACAGGTTTATGCTTGATTTAAGTGTTTTTGTGCAGGTTTTAAGGTGAATTTAGTGAAAGAAGTGAAGAAGGAGAGAGATGGAATCAGAAAAGGAATCAAAGAGTGCAAAAGGAGAAGCCGAAAGCACCGCTCAGCGGCATTTTACCGCTGAGCGGCACTCAGGAGGTCACGGGAGGTCCGCTGAGGGGCAAAATGGCCGTTGAGGGGAAGAAAAGGGAAGCGCAGTCACCGCTGAGCGGTATCTACCGCTGAGCGCCATTCTTAATGCGCTTGGACTTGTTTTCTGGCACTTTTATGGGCTTGGGCTTAGATCTTTTGTAATTCTAGAATAGTATATAAGGACTTGCACGTCCTAGAGTTAGTATCTTTGGCAGAAACGAGGCAAACACTCTCTCTTCCACCCCTTTGAAGGAGGATCTTGGATGCTCAGGCTACGTCTTCACCTTTATTGGGTTTATTCTTTCATTCTTTCATTGTTATTCATCTAGGTTCACCATGAACATGGTGAACTAAACCTTGTATGTTTGTTGGGGAATCAATGTAATCTCTTGAAGCTCTCATATATGGAATCTATGCTTGCATCTTTTAATTAAGATTTATGCTTTCTTTCATCATTAGTTAGGGTTTTTCCTCTTTGCTTAATGCTTGCATGGTTTAACTCATTCGATGCATGATTATTGGTTTTGTCGATACGGGCACGTACGGGGAAGTCTAGATCCGGGGAATTTCTCCCAATATTATATTGGTTGTCGTTAAGCTCCTGCACTTATGAACTGATCATTAGGAATGCTAGGAATTGTATGAACTCGTGATTAGGGAGAAGCCATCTAGAATGGTACTTTAGAGAGTGGCATTAACAATGATGATTTGAATGTTGAATTCCTAAAATATATGAGAGTGGATGAGATGAAATTGACCCCAAACAACATATTCATTCATATATTTCATTGAAAGTGTTTATCTTTTGCTTTTGCCATTGATCAAAACTCATGCATACATGTTTATTTTCGTCTTTGCATATTAAACTTCAAATATTTCGTTCTTAAGTCTTAGCTAATCAACAAACTACACAACTAAACTAGGCCGTGAGTCCTTTGGGAGAACGATACTTGGTCTTACCAAGTTTATTACTTGAACGATTCGGTCATACTTGCCGATTGAAAAACAAGTTTGTGACATCATATTTTGGTGCTCATAAATTTGTCCATCAAGTTTTTGGCGCCGTTGCCGGGGACTCTGGTTTAACTGGTTAATTTGTGTGATTATTGATTATCTTTGACTTATTTTTTTATTTTTAATTTAAATTTCGATTTTTTTTTATTTTTTTTTCTGTTTATATTTTACAGTTTGTATCTTATTTGATTTTATTTTATTTTATTTTATTTGATTAGATTAGATTTGATTTGATTTGACTAGATTAGATTTGATTTGATTTTATTTGATTTGATTAGATTAGATTTTATTTTATCTTATTAGATTAGATTAGATTTGATTTGATTTTATTTTATTTTATTCTATCTTATTTTATTTTATTTTCTGAATCTTTTATCTTCTGAATATATATCTTCTCCTATATCTTTTTGTGCTAACAATATTTTCTAGATTTTTGTGCCTAATGTTTGCAGGATGCAAGTTGGACAAGAATTTAACTATATGGGCACTCAATTCTACCAATGTAATCTCAACCAATGGTGGGAACCTCACTCAAGCATGGATCAAAGCCAATTTTGGCAAGCTGCCGGACAATTTGAGAACCAACCACAACAACAATGGCAGCAACAAAGCTTTAAAATCAACAAAGGGAAGCAAGAGATCTCTTCATTTAGACAAGGCATGGAAGAGTCACTGGGGCATGCATGGGACAGGTATAAAAGCCTATTACGAAAGACTCCCACGCATGGATTTAACGAAGGAGAAGTAGTCCTAATCTTCCTTGGAGGTCTTGGTTCACAAACCAAGATGATGCTGGACACCTCAGCTGGAGGCAATATCAAATGGAAGACTCCAGAGGAAGCCACAGAAATAATTGAAAACATGACTACTAATAACAATAAGTGGAACAGTGAAAGAGGAGCTCCTATTCAACAAAAAGGAGTTCTACAGTTGCAATCCAAATATGCCTTGATAGCTCAAAACAAGTTAATAACTCAACAATTGGAGAATCTCACAAAGATACTTGAACAACTGCCAAAAGAGTTAAAGACTGTTGCACAGGTTCAATCACAGTTGTGTGAATTATGTGGAGGTGATCATATCAATGGTCAATGCGCCTGTCCAGCAGAAGCTTTAGAGGATGTTAACTTCATGGCCAATCAATTTCCGTACAGTCAGGAGAATTTCAATGAAGGGTGGAAACCACACCCAAGTGTTGGTCAAAGACAAAGTGGGCAAGCTGGACAAACTGGGCAATTTAACAAGCAACAACAACAACCAACCTTATGGCAACAAATTTCTATACTTAATGAAAGATCAATAAGGTTGGAAGAAACTCTTCAGCAATTTATACAGAAAACTGAATCTTCTCAAAAGAGCACTGAAGCTGCTATTAAGAACTTGAAGATTCAAATGGGGCAGATTACCAAGCAGTTGGAAGAAAGGCCTGACACGGATTTTGGGGCTAATACTGAGGTTAACCCCAGGGGAGAGTGTCAAGAGCTAGTGAGTGTAAATGTTGAAAAAGTTGAGTTGGAAAAAGAAGAGAGAAAAGAGAGAGAAGAGAAAGAAGAAGAGAAAATTTGTGTGAAGATTGAGAAGGTGAGTAGAAAAAGAAAAGAAAAAAAGAAAGTGAGAGAAAAGAGAAAGAGGACGAGAGAAAAAAATAAAGAATCATATGAAAAATCTCGTCCCCATCCAAAGAAGTATCATAGGAAGAAGGAATTTGAGTGCTTTATGGAAATCTTCAAGAAATTGGAGATTAAAGTTCCTATGATTGAGACACTGCAACAAGTTCCTGGTTTGATCAAATTTCTGAAGAAGTTCAGTAGAAAGAAGAAAAAGAAGAAGGAACTTGGGCTTTACTGGGTCAAGCTAATGACGTTAAAAGAGCGCTTGCTGGGAGGCAACCCAGTGATTTACAAACTTTTGACTTTTGATTTGGTTTTGTAACTTTTAATTTGTGGACATTATTTTGTAAATATTTTGTTGGATACAGCATCTACTGAAGGATGCTAGGTGGTTAAGTATCTACTGAAGGATACTAAGTTTGTAACACCTACTGATGGGTGTTGGTGAGAAAATTTTGCACCTACTGATGGGTGCTGGTAAGTCTGAAACACCTACTGATGGGTGTTGGTGGATTTTGGGTCAGGCTCGTGACGTTAAACAAGCGCTACCTGGGAGGCAACTCAGTTGATTGAATATTTTTGTTTGTTTATTTTAGTTAGGGTTTGCATAAGCATTTTTAAACATTGAATTGCAGGGAACCAATGAGGGGCATGTCTAGGAGGCACGTAGGTTAAGAAAAGAAGGAGAAGAGCACATCACGAAAGTGCCGCTGAGCGGCAACTTACCGCTGAGCGGTACTCTCGCAGAATGAGCTTTAGTTCCCCTTAGTGGAACCCGAGCCCATTAGGGTATTTTTATACCCTAAGCTGTGCAAATGCTCATACTTTCAGACTCTTCTCTGCACACACACTCCTACATACCTTTTCAAAGGTTCTCTACAACTTTTCCCTCATCCCTCTTTAGAAAATCTCCCTTCCACTCACTTGCTCACTAGTTTTCCATCTAAGTTTGGGGTTGGGAGAGAGCATCATTGAAGGAGCTGATTTCTTCATTATGGTTTACTAATGCTTAACAATGTATCTTTTGGTTTTGTGAATTATGTTTGATGCAGGGATGGCCTCCTCATCGGGCAAAAAGAATCAAGACTACAAGATCCAAGAAGAAGGAGGATACAGAGGACAGCTCAGATTGAGGAGGAGTTGAGATAGCATTTACTGATGAATGCTATCATAACTAAGAGCAGGACTTATGCTTTTGTTTGGTTTAAGTTTTCTGAACTTATTTGTTTTTGTTTTTAGATTAGGGTTTGATGTACTCTATTGGAAACCTGGTTTGTGTGATGGTTTGATATTAACTGTGATTGTTTGATAAGTAATGCTTGATGATGCTTATTGATTGATTGATGTTGAGATGATGTGCACATTAAAATGCTTATACAGGTGATTCACAAGCTTTGTGAACAAATGCATGATATCATGATTGTGATTGTGAAATTAAGCAGGATGTGTATGTCAAATGTGAATGAGCTGATATGTGAGATTTTGAGCTCCAGAGTTGTTATTGTTGAATGCTATTACTTTGAAAGCATGAATGACTTTGCCCAGGTTTTCTATGATTGAATCAATTGCTTGTTTTGCATCATATGATCAAGGCCGTTTGTTGGAACCCTTTTTATTGGCCAAATTCATAAAGTTAGCCCACCAAAAGAGAACACTGTGTGTTCTATCCTTTGAACCCTTAGCCTTGAACATACACTGAAACCCTTGATTAAAAATCTTTACCTTGAGTTAAGTAGAAGATATTGTGTGGTATTGTTAAATGTTCAAGTTTGGGGTTGTTGGGAAAACATGAAAAAAGAAAAGCATTGAGCTAAGAGCTAAAAAGTAAGAATATGCAAAGAAAAAGAAAAGAAGTGAAAAAGAAGTAAAGCTTAATGCAAATGCAAATGCAAAAGAAAGTTGGGAATGAATAAGAAAAATTGTGTTGTTATGATTCTCTTAACTCAAGGATTTTGTGATCCAGAAAAACCAATTTTCTTGTTAGCCCAGCCACATTATAAGCCATTGAAAAGTCCTTGTGATGATGCATGCTTGTGAATGTTTTTGATTGTGGTAAAATGAAAGGCAAAGTTGATTCATGTGACATTGTGATAGTGGAGTGAATGAGTGAAACACGTTACCTCTTATACACTTGTGTGTTGAGTGAAACACTTTACCTAGTGAGGAAATATTCCATAAGCACATGAAGATCCATGCTTAATTGATTGATCATTCATGAAAAATAGCATTTGTTGGAACTTAAATGACTTTGTGAACACTAAAGCATGTGCACATCTTGAATAAACTCTTGGTCATAAGTTTGAGTAAAGTTGTTACTTATCTTGAAAAAGAGAATTTTTGAATGAGTGAACCATCATATGAATTGGTTGGAGATTGAGTTACATTTTGTTTGCTTGAGGACAAGCAAAGTTCTAAGTTTGGGGTTGCGATAACAGTTGAAAAACTGTTATTTTCATGCTTAAAATTGATACTAAAAGCAACCTTTAGACCTAGAAACTAGCTTGAAATCATGCTTTTATCCATATTTTCAGAAATAAGAGAGCTGGACAGGTTTATGCTTGATTTAAGTGTTTTTGTGCAGGTTTTAAGGTGAATTTAGTGAAAGAAGTGAAGAAGGAGAGAGATGGAATCAGAAAAGGAATCAAAGAGTGCAAAAGGAGAAGCCGAAAGCACCGCTGAGCGGCATTTTACCGCTGAGCGGCACTCAGGAGGTCACGGGAGGTCCGCTGAGGGGCAAAATGGCCGCTGAGGGGAAGAAAAGGGAAGCGCAGTCACCGCTGAGCGGTATTTACCGCTGAGCACCATTCTTAATGGGCTTGGACTTGTTTTCTGGCACTTTTATGGGCTTGGGCTTAGATCTTTTGTAATTCTAGAATAGTATATAAGGACTTGCACGTCCTAGAGTTAGTATCTTTGGCAGAAACGAGGCAAACACTCTCTCTTCCACCCCTTTGAAGGAAGATCTTGGATGCTCAGGCTACCTCTTCACCTTTATTGGGTTTATTCTTTCATTCTTTCATTGTTATTCATCTAGGTTCACCATGAACATGGTGAACTAAACCTTGTATGTTTGTTGGGGAATCAATGTAATCTCTTGAAGCTCTCATATATGGAATCTATGCTTGCATCTTTTAATTAAGATTTATGCTTTCTTTCATCATTAGTTAGGGTTTTTCCTCTTTGCTTAATGCTTGCATGGTTTAACTCATTCGATGCATGATTATTGGTTTTGTCGATACGGGCACATACGGGGAAGTCTAGATCCGGGGAATTTCTCCCAATATTATATTGGTTGTCGTTAAGCTCCTGCACTTATGAACTGATCATTAGGAATGCTAGGAATTGTATGAACTCGTGATTAGGGAGAAGCCATCTAGAATGGTACTTTATAGAGTGACATTAACAATGATGATTTGAATGTTGAATTCCTAAAATATATGAGAGTGGATGTGATGAAATTGACCCCCAACAACATATTCATTCATATATTTCATTGAAAGTGTTTATCTTTTGCTTTTGCCATTGATCAAAACTCATGCATACATGTTTATTTTCGTCTTTGCATATTAAACTTCAAATATTTCGTTCTTAAGTCTTAGCTAATCAACAAACCACACAACTAAACTAGGCCGTGAGTCCTTTGGGAGAACGATACTTGGTCTTACCAAGTTTATTACTTGAACGATTCGGTCATACTTGCCGATTGAAAAACAAGTTTGTGACATCATATTTTGGTGCTCATAAATTTGTCCATCAGTGCCAGTTTGCTCTCTGCATGGAGGAAGGGACTGATTTTGAGGATGTAGAGAGAGTGCTATGTATACCTGGAGGACAGTTCCAAGGGAATAGAGCTGGCTCGGTCGTGAACATTAGGAGGACTGACCTGACTCCTCTTGCAAAATATTGGATGGCGTTTTCCCATGCCAACATTCAGCCATGTTCTCATGTGTCAGATATTACTCTCAGCAAGGCACTCTTCATCTACTGTGCTATCAGAAACTTAAATGTTAATATTGGGCAGGTGATAGCTGATGAGATCAGGGTGTGTGCTAATACTACAAATAACAAAGCACCCCTAGGACATCCTTCCTTAATCACTCATCTCTGCAAGATAGTTGGGGTGGACACTTCTGCTCCACCATTTGAGAGGCCAAGGAAAGCCATTGATGAGGCCTATTATAGACAGTATTGTGGAGGTGAGGAAGCAGCCCAACCAGTTCCACCACGCCGTGCTCGCAGAGAGATAGGGCAAGCACCGAGTCAGACATCTGCTGAGACACATGAGGCAGAACCGTTTCAAATGAGAGACATGTACATGTCTCTTATAGGTGCTCAGCTACAGTCTATCCACAGAGGGCAGGTGGCTACTGTTGAGATGATTGTGAGCATGTATGATACACCTCCAGCTCACAGGTGGACTATGGAGGAATTCCATAATGTGGTAGCTTGGCCAGAGGAGCCGGTGCAAGGAGACGGAATTGAAGCAGCTGAAGCTTCAGTTAGGGAGATGGAAGAAGATGAAGCTGATGATGATGATGCATTTGAAGATGATGAAGATGAGGAAGAAGAGGAAGATACAGAGGCAACTCAGATTGATGAGGAGCTGAGATAGCATTTACTGATGAATGCTATCATGAACTTATGCTTTTGTTGGTTTAAGTGTTCTGAACTTATGTACTTATGTTTTTAGATTAGGGTTGATGTACTCTATTGGAAACCTGGTTTGTTATGATGGTTTGCTATTGACTGTGATTGTGTGATAAGTAATGCTTGATGATGATTTGAGATTAATTGATGTTGAGATGTGCACATTAAATGCTTATACAGGTGATTCACAAGCTTTGTGAACAAATGCATGATATTATGATTGTGATTATGAAAGTAAGCAGGATGTGTATGTCAAATGTGAATGAGCTTATATGTGAGGTTTTGAGCTCTAGAGTTTTTGTTATGATTGAATGTTATTACTTTGGAAGCATGAATGATTTTGCCCAGGTTTTCTATGATTGAATCAATTGCTTGTTTTGCATCATATGATCAAGGCTGTTTGTTGGAACCCTTTTTATTGGCCAAATTCATAAAGTTAGCCCACTAAAAGAGAACACTTTGTGTTCTAACCTTTGAACCCTTAGCCTTGAACATAAATTGAAAACCCTTGTTGAAAAGCTTTACCTTGAGTTAAGTAAAAAATCTTGTGTGGTATTGTTAAATGTTCAAGTTTGGGGTTGTTGGGAAAGCATGAAAAGAAAAAGGAAAAGAATTATTGAGCTAAGAGCTAAGAGCTAAGAAATAAGAATGTGAAAAGAAAAGAAAAAGAGAAAGAAAAGAAAAGAAGAAGCAAAGCTCAATGCAAAGGCAAGTTGGGAAAAATAAGAATAATTGTGTTGTTATGATTCTCTTAACTCAAGGATTTTGTGATCCAGAAAAACCAATTTTCTTGTTAGCCCAGCCATGTTATAAGCCATTGAAAAGTCCTTGTGATTATGCATGCTTGTGAATGTTTTTGATTGTGGTTAAATGAAAGGCAAAGTTGATTCATGTGACATTGTGATAGTGGAGTGAATGAGTGATTACCTCTTATACACTTGTGTGTGAGTGAAACACTTTACCTAGTGAGGAAATATTCCATGAGCATATGAACATCCATGCTTAATTGATTGATCATTCACGAAATAGCATTTGTTGGATATTAAGTGACTTTGTGAACACCAAAGCATGTGCACATCTTGATTGAAATCTTGGTCATAAGCTTGATTGAAGTTTTTACTTATCTTGAAAAGAAGATTTTTGAATGAGTTAACCATTATATGAATTGGTAGAAGATTGAGTTACATCTTGTTTGCTTGAGGACAAGCAAAGTTCTAAGTTTGGGGTTGTGATAACAGTTGAAAAACTGTTATTTTCATGCTTGAAATTGACACAAAAAGCAACCTTTAACACTTAGAAACTAGCTTGAAATCATGCTTTTATTCATATTTTCATAAATAAGAGAGCTGGACAGGTTTATGCTTGATTTCAATGTTTTTGTGCAGGTTTTAAGGTGAATTTGGTGAAAGAAGTGAAGAAGGAGAGAGATGGAATCAGAAAAGACATCAAAAAGTGCAAAAGAAGAAGCCGCAACTACCGCTCAGCGGCAGTTTACCGCTGAGCAGGACTCAAGAGTTCACGGTGGATCCGCTGAGGGGCAAAATGGCCGCTGAGGGGAAGAAACCAACTCACGCACTTACCGCTGAGCGGCAGTTTACCGCTGAGCGGCACTCTTATGGGCTTGGGCCTAAATTTTCTGTATTTTTAGAATAGTATATAAGCTTTACGACGTCCTAGGGTTTGTATCTTTGGCAGAAACGAAACAAACACTCTCTCTTCCACTCCTTTGAAGGAGGATCTTGGATGCTCAGGCTACCTCTTTACCTTTCTAGGGTTTTATCTTTCATTCTTCCATTATTATTCATTTAGTTTCACCATGAATATGGTGAACTAAACCTTGTATTGTTGTTGGGGAATCAATGTAGTCTTGTGAAACTCTCATATATGGAATTTGTTTTTACATCTTACATTTAAGACCTATGCTTTCTTTCATCATTAGTTAGGGTTTTTCCTCTGTGCATTAATGCTTGCTTTGTTTAACTCATTCAATGCATGATTATTGATTTTGTCGATACGGGAACGTACGGGAAAATCTAGATCCGGGGAATTTCTCCCAATAGTATATTGGTTGCCGTTAAGCTCCTGCACTTAAGAATTAATTATTAGGAATGCTAGGAATGGTATGAACTCGTAATTAAGGATAGGCCTTCTTGCAAGGTGATTTAGAGAGTGGCATTAACAATGATGAAAAGAATGTTGAATTCCTAAAGTATATGAGAGTGGATAAGATGAAATTGATAACCCCCAACAACATACTCATCCATATATTCCATTGAAGTGTTTGTATTTTGTTTTAGCCATTGATCAACTTCATGCATACATGTTTATTTTCTGTCTTTTGCATTTAAACCTATAATCAGTTGTTCTCAAGTCTCAAATAATCAACAAGTCACATAACTAAGCTAGGCTGTGAGTCCTTTGGGAGAACGATACTTGGTCTTACCGAGTTTATTACTTGAAACGATTCGGTCACACTTGCCGATTGTCCAACAAGTTTGTGGCGTCGTATTTCGGTGTTCATAAATTTGTCATCAGATGTAAACTCTAAACTCTCATGTATTTAAATTGATTCTCACTGCAATAAAAGCGTGTATTACCGAAGGTTTATTACCTACGGCCTTTAGGCCTTCGGTAATGCCTAATGCCTCACCATATGCGAACCGCATCTTCATCCAGCCATTCTCTCGAGAGATTCACTTGCACACATCTCTTTTTCTCTCGAACCTCCGCTCATCTCCGATCCATATTTCAAGTTCTTCCGCCTTAGATCTTCATCCACCAGCCACGATTAGTCTCTAGATCTTCATTCTCTCGTACATTTCTCCTTTGCCTCAGCCTAATCCACCATAGAATCCACTTTTCACCTGTTAAACCTATCCTCACTAATCTAACTTCACTTTTTCCCGATTAAAACCTCTTTTCATTCCATTCCATCGATTCAATCGTGGAATCCTTTCTTTCCACCGATCAAAACGTCCCAAATCCACATCCCTAGAATCTACACCGATCAAACCACTCAATCTAGGATTTTCCTCCGTTGTCCGTCATCCGATGTTCTTCTTCTTTGATTTGCTCGATCTGTGCCAGTTTCCATGGTTCCTCATCGATTCGCCTCGACCTGGAGCTATTAAGTGGTATTCAGAGCCTAGGTTTGGCGCATTTGCACGGAGCTAAGTATTTTCTTTGCCTTTCCATGTTGTCTTCGATTAATTGTCTTGATCTGTTTTGGTCTTTTATTGATTCAATCTGTGCGTTGGTCGTTCTCCATTTTCTGGGTTATAAATTTGTTTCGAGTCATTTGTCTTGTTTGTCTGTACTGTTATGAGTTTTGTGTTTAGGATTCTATAATTTTATGTATGCGCGTTTTGTGTGCTTTGAGTTCTCTCCACATTCGTTTCAGGGTTTTTGGGCTGGCTAGGTTCAGAATTGACGACTCGTTTTTGGGTGAAAATGGGTGCTTGATGGTTCAAGCGTTGGTGGATTCCGAAGGGAGGTTCGTGGATATCTCAGTTGTGTGGCCAAGTACCATGAATCCTGAAACCATTTTGTCTGAGAGTATGATTTATCTCGAGGTTGAGGAATCCAAGGAATTGTTGAGTGGACCATGTTATAATCTCAACGACGGTAATTTGATTCCTTAGTATATTATGGGAGAATCCTATTTTTCCATTTTTGCCATGGATTTTGACGCCTATAACAGAGTATAAGAAGGATAGTTTTGGCTTTGAGGAGAGGGCTTTCAATTGTGCTCATGGTAATGCAATGAAGTTGATTGGTAATGCCTTTGGGCGGGCTTTGTGGTAGCTTCTCACGACCTCGAGGAAGTAGAAGCTAAAGTGTATTGAGCATTTGTCGTTTGTGAATATGGTAATGTTGTATCAGACTAAATAGTTCTATATCAGTATTCAACTTGTTTGAGCGATTAATTTTATTTATTTCAGAACACTGGCAAGTACTGGTTTGGGTGGTCAGCTTTATGGAGATATTGGATCACGGTCTGAATTGGAGATTTTGTAAGTATTTTATTCAGTATATTCTTTTGTTATATCTACCAAAGGAAATGATCAAGTCATAAATTAAGAACATGTTAAAATTGAAAATAATGAGAAATTAGATAACTGTTGTGACTCAATCTAAGAACAGTATAAGCAGAAAAGGGAACATGCATGAAAAGTCCAGTTGTAATAACTTGTACTTATCTACATATATATCATCTGGATTGTCTTGATTCCCTTCTGAAAACTCCAAAATGGTAATTTGCATTTAGCTTAATGTTTGGAACAGAGGAAGTTACGATGAATAATTTGCTTTAAAATGTTATTGATTCATGTCCAGTAATGGTCATGCATTGCATAGAATACGATTCTGCAATAATTATCCCAGTGATGCAGATAAGTACAAGTTTCATTAAAATACGTTAATCTTTAAATTTTTGGCAGGAACATGATGTTCCAATACTTACGATATGTTATATTACTTTAAATTATTATATCACCTTAAAATGTATAATCGGATTCTAGTTATCATGATTTTAAAAGTAATTATTAAATTTTTTATTTATTGTTTATAATTTTTGTAGAATGCTAGTCCTTTTAAAGAATAAAGTTTAGTTTTGAAATTTGTTTTGAAATAGAAAGTAGATATTTCAGCTTTGATTTTAAATGCATTGTGTATTTCAGCTTCGATTTTAAATGCATTGTGTATATCATATATGTTTTGCTGCCTTTTGCAATTAATGGTCTTCAATGGAGTTTGTGTAGTTTTTATCCTATACAATTTTGATACGGCAGATGTTCACTAACATGTTAACATGGAAAAGGAAAATTCTATAAGAAAATTAAGGGAGAAAGGGAAGTTGTGCATATTTGTGCATATTTGGGATTGATGAGAATTGAAAAACTTGTGCATCAGATTACAATTGAGAGCAATCATGCACCAATTGAACAACAACCGAGAAAAGAAGTTCTTATTGCCCTATATCTTTTTGTGCAATCTGTTTTAACTATAAGGAAATATTGACTGAAGCTTTGCTCATGTGTCTTGTAGTATTGGACAAAAGATATAAGCTTGAAGTTGTCAAGAAGTAATAGTGGAGGCATGTGAATACTTCAATAGAAGTTGATCTAGATTGTGGCTGTAACTGAACTAGTACCAGACCGTAGCATAGGATTAATTGAGTTATTTTGTTTTTTTCTTGTGTAATTTTGATTTGTAATAGGCTTGTATTAGCCTATTGTAGTTTTAGCTTTGTTTTGGCAGCAAGTATTTTATTTAAAAGACTACAAACATGTTATGCAATATCATTTGATATCTCCTTTTCAACTGTCATTCTCCAGTAGAAATATCAGTGGTTAGTTTGATGCCATGAAAAATTTCATAATCTAAACTAGTGGAATGAAACTAGAGCATCTGCCTTTGCCCTTCGGTAATTAACGATTTATCGACGACCTATAGGCATTACCGACGGCTTTTTGCTGTTTCCGATAGACTTGGGCCGTCGGTAATGCCCTCTTTTTTGGTAGTTTCGATTTATATATGCTTCTTTCACTAATTGTTAGGGTTATTCTCCTATGCTCTTTGCTTATTATGTTTAGCTCATTCAGGGCATGATTTTTGGTTTTCTTTGTTATTGACAAATACCTAGAAACCTAGAACTGGAAAATTTCTCCCAAGGGAACTATTGCTTAAACATAGGGATAGAACGCTTGGTTGTCTTAAGCTTCCGTTCATAATGCAAAATTAATTATTAGGGATGCAAGACATTATGGTCTAGTAATTAAGGATAGGCTTCTTTCATTGAGACATCGAGTTCTAAGTAATTTAGAAAGTGACATTGACATTTAATAAACAAGAAGAATTCTTATATGCATGAGAATGATTAGGTGAAATCTAAACCCCAACAACATCTTCATCTTATAGTACAAACATCATCACCCGCTTTGCGTTTCTATTCAATTGATCAAAATTGCATTCATATTTCCTTTCTTGTTTTTGCATTTAAAAACCTAAATTTGTTCTTAAAAGTCTTAATTAGTTAAGTAATTACACGACTGTTTAGTGTCGTGAGTCTCTTGGTAAACGATACTTGGTCTTACAATTTATTATTACTTGATACGATTCGGTACACTTGTCGAGGTCTTAACACCCCTCCTCCTTCAGTTTACTTGTTGCAGTCTCTTACTTCATTCTCACAGACATGTTCTTGTTTGGTGGTGAAGATGATGGTAACCCCTTTAGGGTCTACCCATCCAAAGAAGTATCAACTAACACTAAGACTAAAGAAAGGGAAGTAGAATAAAGATTACTAAAGCTATTTCCTTATCTAAGTCTTAGATAGATTCTCTTTAACTAAATTCCATTTACATTGTTTTGTAGGATATTAATAAGGTTGGAAGGTGCCTAGGAAAGTTGCCAAGCAAAGAGGCCAAGAAGAAAGTATTGTTGCAGCCAAACCGTGAAGCCTTCACATTGGAGTACATTTTCAACACTTTCCATGTGCAAAATAATCAACCATGCACATGTGGAGGACATTCCAGCCGTGGCCCATATTTTCCACGTGAAACACATTCAAACCATGCATCTCCTTCATCTAAAGCACATTTCCCACGTGAAACATCTTCAGCTGGTAGTCTATGCACGTTTGAATAGCTTCTTTAGCACATTTCAGAGGCTTCTCTTACTCTATAAAAGAGAGCTTCTCATTCTTGTAAAAGTAACTTGAATTGATATAGTGAAATGCTGTTGGATTGTTTCCAGCCACTACTTCTTCAAGTTCTTTGCATTGTGCCACTTTAGCACACTTATCCTCTAGCTTCCTTCCCTCTTGGAAGGCCGTCTGAGCTAGAACCTCTGCCTACACACTCCAAAACCGCACCAGACAATTCATCAAACACCTTCCGTGCGCCTCCAACTACATCTCCGTTTTCCAATTCCGCTGCCACCTCTGGTCTGAGAAGTTGCCCATTCTTGAAGAGTGAAGCTGCTTCCATCATTTGGCATCAAGAGCCAGGCGTTTCCACTCACGCTCCAAGAGCTAAGCCACTCTCATCTTCATTTTCTCAACTTCTGTCATGTGCTGTTCTGCTGTCATGCTGTTTTTAAATTTTTTTTTCATTTCTGTTTGGCTTAATTAGTACTTGAGCTTGTTGTTTGTGTTCATTCAGTTGTTCCTTAGTGTTTCTTCATCATTTTAATCGGTGCACTTTGTTTGTTTGAGTCAAATTCAGCTTTATAAATCAATTTCAGTTTCTGTCAAGTCTTGTGCAAATGTTTTTGCAGTTTTACCTCTGTCACAATGTTTAACTCAGTTGCAGCTTTGATTTCTTTTGTTTGTCCTTGAATCCAGTGCACTTGCTAGCTATATGTTGATCTATAGAGCAATGACAGTAAGTCTAGCTTTGATCATTTGAGCTAAAGGCAGTGCAACATTTGTTTTCCAGTTTCAAATCTGCATCAAATAGTTTTCTGGTTTAATCATGTGTCAACTGATTTAGTCCACTTGAATTCTGTTTACAGCCTTGTGCAAATCTGGTTAATGATTTTAAAGGTGTCTAAATTGATTGCACCTCATATTCATCACAGAATAGCAAAGTCAGTGGTTGATTTAGTCAAAATCTGGTTTCAAATTCTGCATCAAAATTCACTTCTAGATTAATTTGGTGCTTACTGTTTCTGCCAGTTTTCTTGTATCTAAAACTTGGGACAAGTTTATTATGTGATATTAAGCATGTCTCAAGTGATAGTAACTCCAATCAATCACAGATTTGCAAAATGAGTAGTTGAGTTGATTCAAAATTCACTACACAATGCTGTTACAGTTTTTGATAAGATTTTGCACCGTGCTTACTGTCCTAGCTTGGTTTTAGGCTTTAAAAATCTCCTAGCTAAAATTCTGAAGCTAGATCTAGTGCATTAGAATTCTTTGAGTCTTTGATTGAGCCATCCAGCTTTGACTCCACTGTTTTCTCAAATCTGATGCAGTTTTCAATGCATTTTTCTGCATTTTAAGCAACTGCTACTGTCATATGAAGCCATTGCCTGTTTCTATGCATTATGAACAATTGCACATGTGTATTGTGTCATTTGAAAATTGTGTGTACTGTTCAAATGGTCATTAAGAAGCCTCTATGCAGATTTCTTCTTTAAACCATTCAATTTTCCTGCATTTTTTATTACAGCAGAGGTGATTTAATGATTCTGGCTGTTTCTGGCTATTTTGAACATTTGTACAAGTGAGTTTTGTCATTTAAAACTTGTAGTTACTGTTCATTTGGTCATTTTTCAGTCCATATGCACAATTACCATTCCAAGCATCAAATTTTGTTAAAATTGGAAGTCAATCATTGGAAATCTGCTATGGACCTTGTTTTGGTTGTCTAAGTGTTTGCACATATTCCATTTGATGATACAAACTTCTTTGAAGTGTCATTTGATCCTTTTCATCACTGAAACTCATTTTGAATACTGCTGTTCCATTTTTCCAGCCACATTTTTGGTGCAGCATGCATTTCTTTGCTGTTTTCTACACTTAAAAATTCTCAATTTGCAAATTGGATTGGCAAAAGCTGGGTTTAAGTTTCTAAATACATTTATATGCTTATCCAAGTGTATAGAAATCATAAAAAGCAATTTAAACCCTGCAATCCAGATTTGAAAGGTCAAAAACCAGAAAACACAAAATCTGCTGTTCTTTGTGGCATTTCATCAAACAGTTGCGAATTTTATCAAACAGTTTCGAAGCACACAATTTCATTACTGTTTTGAGTTTTTTCTTGCTTGTTTAATCTGTTCTAGTGCCTATCCTAGGTTCCTTTTGTGTCCCTTCTGTGATTCCAAACTTAAATTCACTTGAATTCAACTTGTTTGGCTTCTATTTTGTGCCAAAAAACTGGTCTGCGAAAATTAAAACTGGTGCAGCAGCTGGTTTGTTTGTTGACTGGTTTAGTGTTTGCTTTGGTGCTGTGACGTTTTGGTGCAGTGTTTCTACCTCAGATTTCTTGTTCCAAGGGGGTAGCATCTTAGGAAGTGGATGAGGTGTTAAAAGGGCTTCAAGCTTGGACTCCGAGTGCACTTCTTTCTTGCTGTTCCAACACTAATTTCAGCAGCAGTTTCAACAACCATACCACCTTTTTGCTCATGATTTTGGACCAGCACTTTGTGAAACAGCAGCCACACTTGGCTTTGCTACTTTTGTAAAAATTTTACTTGTAATTTTGGCTTGGTATCACGGAACCTTTGTAATTTCGTTCCATTTTGTGTTCATTTTCAACTTAAAGTGACTTGAAAAAATGCTTTTCAAGCAATTCCAAGTGCACCATCAAACATTGTAATAGTTTAGTTTCCACTTCTTAGTGTGAAAGTGTGTCAAGTGGCTCCAAGTGTCATTTGCACTTTCACTTAGGACCGTGTCTCATTCATTTCCATTTGCTTTACTTTACTTTGCTTGTTGACTTTTATGTTTTAAGTCTCCGTGGTACTTAGGGGCGCGTTTCATATAGATAAACCTTCATTTGGTTTCTAGGTGCATTTCATCTTGCATTTAAAAAGCTTTTGAAAGATTTCTACCTAGAAACTAAGGTAAGAAACAACCAAAGACACTCTGGCTAGGAAGGACAAGGTTCTTAAGCTTGTCCATTGAGACTCACCTCTCCTTCCTGGGAGCTATTTGGTTAATTTTACCTCTAGAACCTTTCTAGAAATCCTTCACAAAAATTTAAAGAGTTTTGATGTCTTGTTATGATTCCTATAGGTCTTCTTCTTCATATAGGTCCTCTCGGTCTTCTAGTTTTGATCAATCCATTACTTTCAAAGAAATTAAAAGAAAACTTGATGAAGCTAGAAGAAGGACTTGTTCCTATCATGAATTTGATCGGTTGGAGGATGAATTGTATAAACAAGCTAGGGCAAAAATTCCATACTTTGGTGTGGATATTGGTGCTTTAATATACCTAGCTTGGGAAAAGGACATTAATGACATACATCCATTTATTGCTAGAAAAAGTAAACCTGAATCCTATTTTCATTCTAGCAATAGTGAATCTTATGTCCTTAGTCTCTACACATCTAGATTTGAAAAGCATGCAAGAGAGTGGTGGGATGAGAGACAATATCATGTTAGGATAGGTAGAAAATCTCCCATTCATAATTGGTCTGAATTAAAATCTTGCATGAGAAAAGAGTTTGTGCCTTCAACTATTAAGAGAAACCTACAATTGCTGAAAGCTTACATTCAAGATGGAAAAACATTTCTTGAAAGCTTAAATGACAATGGTTTCCTTATTAGAGAACTAGAATTTAAGATTAATCTTAAGGAGCTGCAAGCTAAGCAAATAGAATTAAAGTTAAAAAGAGATGTTGAGAGACAAGAAAGAGAGAGAGAAGAAGCAGAGAGAAGAAATAGAGAGAGAAAAGAAGAAGAGAGAAAGGAAGAAGAGAGACAGGAAAGAGAGAAAAAAGAAGAAGAGAGAAGGAAAGAGGAAAAGAAAAGAGAAGAAGAAAAGAAGAAAGCAGAGGAAAATATAGAGAAGGAGGTCTTGCTAATAATGACAACTCCTACTCTTACCATCACCATGGAACCTAAAAGGGAAGGGTTCTCATTCTTTACTTCTTTTACATTTATTATGCACTCTTCCATTATTCATTTTTCTTTTAACTCAATTGCCATCCCATATTCTGTGCAATCCTTTTCAAAATGTGGCAATTCAAAACTTGAGTTAATGTTACTTTTGTGTAAACAAGTAACCCAAGATAAAAATCCAATAAGTTGGAAATATGGCATTCTCCATTTTTCCAAGACTTATTTTCAGAAAATCTTTTTCAAAAATACAAGACTTTTCTTTTGTCTTCATATCTTTGTTTTCATCTTCTTCATCATACTCATTTTTGCTATCTTTTGTAGATATATTTTTGATCCAGGAGGACATCACAAACCAAAGTTGTGCTTCTTTCTTTCTTCCCGATTTGAGGACAAATCGTTTTTCAACGGGGAGGGAATGATGGTAACCCCTTTAGGGTCTACCCATCCAAAGAAGTATCAACTAACACTAAGACTAAAGAAAGGGAAGTAGAATAAAGATTACTAAAGCTATTTCCTTATCTAAGTCTTAGATAGATTCTCTTTAACTAAATTCCATTTACATTGTTTTGTAGGACATTAATAAGGTTGGAAGGTGCCTAGGAAAGTTGCCAAGCAAAGAGGCCAAGAAGAAAGTATTGTTGCAGCCAAACCGTGAAGCCTTCACATTGGAGTACATTTTCAACACTTTCCATGTGCAAAATAATCAACCATGCACATGTGGATGACATTCCAGCCGTGGCCCATATTTTCCACGTGAAACACATTCAAACCATGCATCTCCTTCATCTAAAGCACATTTCCCACGTGAAACATCTTCAGCTGGTAGTCTATGCACGTTTGAATAGCTTCTTTAGCACATTTCAGAGGCTTCTCTTACTCTATAAAAGAGAGCTTCTCATTCTTGTAAAAGTAACTTGAATTGATATAGTGAAATGCTGTTGGATTGTTTCCAGCCACTACTTCTTCAAGTTCTTTGCATTGTGCCACTTTAGCACACTTATCCTCTAGCTTCCTTCCCTCTTGGAAGGCCGTCTGAGCTAGAACCTCTGCCTACACACTCCAAAACCGCACCAGACAATTCATCAAACACCTTCCGTGCGCCTCCAACTACATCTCCGTTTTCCAATTCCGCTGCCACCTCTGGTCTGAGAAGTTGCCCATTCTTGAAGAGTGAAGCTGCTTCCATCAGAAGACCTTGCCGCATTTGGAAGTGCGATTGAGAGGATGCTAGAGTTGGAGATTCGGTTCATGGTAGCCATACTTGGAAGTGCGGTTGACGCTCGCCGCACTTGGAACTGTGGTTGATGTTCACCATTATTGGAATTGCTATTTAGGGTTTGTTTTCTTGCTCCTAGATGTGGCCACTGTGGCCTTCTCCGCTTACATCCACATTCGCGGCAGCTCCGATTGCTAGAAGGTCCTGCAGGTGATGCTTCTAATTGACAACATCTTCGTGGTGTTGGTCTTTGCCTTGGGAATCGTGGGGTAATTGTATCACGTCAACACAATGCTCTACGCTTACCTCTTCGTCACGTTCGCGCTCATCGTGGGCCTCACCATCAACAGTGGCTGCAACAATGACTTCCTCATATTTTTTCCAGTCTGGTTGTTGTAAGCCATCAGTGTATTGTGTGTTCATAATGAAAGAATGGTACGTTTCGAGAAGTGCCAAAAAAGGGTTCAAGAGTAAATAATTTTGAGTGCACCACTTGGAACAACAGAGAAAATTGGTTGGAACATCATTAAACTTTTTCAAAATTTAATAAATGAAGGAAAAAAATATCTATTAGAAGGTGCAAGCTGAGATATGTGAGGTACAAAATAATAAACCTCGATAAAAACTTTATCCGAGTAAAGAATGGACTAACCTCGATAAAAAAAAATCCTCACTCTCTTTCCAATTTTAATATTTAATTATTGAGCATAAATTATAAATTAATTAATTATTTAACTTACGTTAGACAATCAAACATACTAACAAAAGAAAACATAATTTACGAAATATAGAACCAGATTAATTTTTTTAATTATGGGGCAACGTTGAGGAAAAAACAAATAAATTATGAAACGACATAATTCACTAAACCTGTTTTGTGCCACAAATTTCATGTGGAAATATATTAAAGGTGGCTTTTCTTCCAATATAATATAATAAAATTAATATTGATCGAAGAAGTATTTTTTTTTATACTAAAACAAGGAGATTTAGAAAAGGTAAGATATGGGTTTGAAGTATAGGGGTCATATAGATCAATATTGGTTCAAACTTATTAAACACATTATTGGAGAAATTTGTGTTGTCCGATTTGTATTTTAAATGGGCTATCATTTAATATTATATATATATATATATATATATATATATATATATATATATTATTGCATCATATTATGAACAGAAATATAATTATTACTTGTGTAAAAATCCTAAGTGTGGCTTATATTTTATTAAAATATAAAAAATAAAGGTAATAATATAAACTACAAACTATATGCCTAATTTTGTTATTTTAGATAAATAAAATATAAATATAATAATACTTAATACAAACGATAAACATTCCATATATAGTAAGGAAATAGAAATCATAAAATGAGTTTGTTATATTTAATTTTAGATTGTAATATTTGAGAAATTTAATAACCAAATTTTGACATTTAAAAAAATAAATAAAAACACCTGGCTATTTATGTTAAGCAGTTACAATTATAAATAACAATATAATAATACAAGATCTCACTGCATTAAAGTGTATTGAGAAAAGTTTTATCAGATACTGTAGAAAGATAAAACATTTGAAAAGAGGTGTGGACCATCAACAAAATTAACACATTCACATGAGAGCCGAAAAGGTTGTGCTCAAATAGAACACCATATTTTAAGATTGTAATACATGATCTAAGGAAAGTAAAACAAGAAAATCCTAACCAAACCATGTAATATAATATAGCTCAGAAAAAACAAAAACAAAAACAAAACTGTGCTATACATCATGAAAGTAGTCTAACTTTTAGCTTTCTCAAGGGCCTGCTACTGAATTGCAGCGATGATAGTTCCCAAGACAGCAAGTCTATTTCCGATAAGAAAATTGATTTCTAAATTCTCTATTAAACTTTTCAAAGGATGTTTTTTTTGCTGCTATGGCAACATCATCCAGAAATCCCCTCTGAGGAAATTCTTCAGGCACAAGACTTTGATATGTTTCAAACTGCTGTGCAGCTTCTTCAGTTTTACCCATGAGACTGTATATTATTCCCTGCAGTTTTGTTCAAAATCAATTTAGCCATTTCATGAAAGCAATCAATCATAATCACTTCTGTCTCTACCTTTAGGTTCTATGACCACAGAAAGTAATCATTCAGTGTGAATTATCATTCAGAAGTATACTAGCAAAGTAGTTGCATTAACACAAATAACAAACATTAAAAAAACCAGACAGGGTGCAGGATGGAAAATGGAAATAAAAGTTTGCTCCTTGAACACTAAAAGGAAACAAGATTTTGAAGCTTAGCGCATCTTCAGCTCCTTGGACACAGAAAAAACAGAAGGAGAAGCCATACTCTGTGAAGTAGACTGGAGAAAAGTCACAAGATGGGGGGACTCTAAAGTAAAATCATTCACAGGTGATTAAGTTCATTTTTCTAAAGATACAGGCATAAGAATTTAGGAGTCCTACTAAGTCCTCTTTTGACGAAAACACGAGCTATAGGAGAAATACCTCACTGTTTAATTTAACTATTCTACCAAGGTTTTCTTACTCTTCACACCCTAGAAATTTTGTTACATACAATCAGAATATGATAACACAGAACACACTTGCTGAGTCTCTTGAAAACCTCTCCTCTCAGTGTTTGTGCGCTGAAGTTTTTAAATGAAATTGATATTGAATTAAGAATTTAGTCCCCTCAAATAGAAAGTTTTTTGTTTGTTTTAATCCTAATGAAATAACTCTTTGGGTTCCTAAATGAAAAAAAAAAAGAAAACATAAACAAACCTCTATTGTTTGTCAAAGTTGTGACTATGTTAGATTTTGCTAATTGCGTCTAAGTATTTCATGAGGACAACGATAGAACTTAATAGAAAATGTCAAATATTTCCATTTAGTCAGCATTTTGTTCTTGGTTTCAAATTTTACCCTTCTTTTTTCTTTTCTTACCTGGTTCACTAAGTTCTGATTGAGATCAAAGGATTCGACTGAGCCAACTTTGAGACCATGTTAATGATTTTTTTGTCCAGCTGGCAGAGCTAAAACTCTGACCCAACTCATTTATTTTTTATTTATCAGATAATAGTGCTTCAGCTCATAAAATGTTTCCAGTTTTGAAGTTATAAAACCAAATGAACCAAAAATTTGGCTATATTGTGATAAAAAGCAATTTTGTCTATAAAGCATTGGCACTATCATATATGTTCAGAACGATTCTCAAAGATGAACTAATGTACCACTGTATGCACAACTCATAATTAACCAGCTGATAAACTCACCTGACAAATATAAGGCCTAAAATCTCGAGGATTTTGGTCAATCAATTCTTGCAATTTCTTTATGCCCTCCTCCAGATTACCCTGCAAAGCACACAATGCTACGCATGTTAAATTAATTCTAACAGATATTGTGCTTGGTTTATCCTGAATTGGTAGCAGATAAGCAGAGAAAGTGGAAACTTGATTGGTAATAGACCAATTTGAAAGAATCCCACCCTAAGTTGATGGATCATCAGTTCACCTGTACAGCATGCATTTGTGCAATTAAGATTCTTATGTTTCTCTCCTCAGTAACTCTATTTTCACGAGAAGCTAACTCTTGAGCCTTATTTAGCATTTCAAATATAGCAGGACCTTCATGGTTTTTATGCATTGCCATAGCCAAACCCTGTAAATGATAGTATCACTCATCTCATTCATATATGGAAAAAAGTAACAAATAAAATGCCAGGGTATCTTATTACATGATGTGGGATCAAAATATGAATATCGTAACCATATTTGTTTTGATATAGCAGGCAGCCACAAAATGTTGCAAAGAATAATCCAATGTATTACATTCAAAGCTAAATCTAAACTATGCAACATATCTCTTGGCATAAATTTGGAACTAACCTAATCAAATCCTGCCTAGAGAATGCTCACAACAAAATTGGAGAAGGCCAAATTCAACAAAAAATAAAATAACACTTCAATACTATTTATGGCACAGAAATAATATCAGGAAGCTCTCTTCAAGAACTCTGAACTTCAAGGAAAACACAAGATGTTGAAGCAAGGTTTACAGGACAATGACTAATTAACATTTTTGACAGAAATAGTACAAATAATAATACCAGCACGCAACATAATAAGAAACTGAAAATAATACAGTTAAACACAATAATTGAAAGGAAGTTGGTAGGCTGTGGAACCATGCCAATACATAAGTAATGAATATGCTAGTAGGTCTCCAATCAAACAGTCAATTGTTATGAAAATGAGGAAAGGAGGTAATGAAAATGGGGAGTTACGTGTTCTCCAAAACTGATTTTGTTTTAGCGGTTGTTCTAAGAAGAATAATGCATAATTTACCATACCCAAAAACATATTCTTATTTTCCGTTCACCTTCTCTCTGTTTAGTAGGAGAGTTGGAGCTACTTAGGATCAGCCTTGACCACAAATCGTCATTTAAGTTTATGCAACACTCACCTCTCCTCTAATTTGAATCCATCCCAAAACAAATCCTTGCAGCCACACTTTCCAAATCAGTGTTACATTGCAGTATACTTATAGTAGTTATTTAAACAATTGACTAGAAGCCATCATAACTGCCACTAATATTCTTCATATAAATCTATCACCAAACAAATCCTCTTCTCAGTTTATGTTCTAAAGCTTTTGGCAGTTAAATGAACCACATTTTCAAAATTGCCAATCCCTTACTGAGAGCATACAAATAACCAAACCAAAGCCTACCTTTCTATCCACTCACCTTTCTGACCAGAACCAAAATTCAAACTTTACAGTACACTTTCAAAATTCTAACAGCAAAAAGAAACAGCGAAAGACATTACATGCAAAGCTCTGAGTAGAAGAGGCCTTCTCTTCAAGATTTCCCTGAACAATCTTTTAGCTTTACTCAATTGCCCCACTGTCTCATAACAAAGTGCAAGCAAAAGCCTCCACTCAACCTCTTTCGGCTCCGCAGCAATTAAATCCTCCACAAACTTCAAAGCCTCCTTTGACTTCCCTCTCTTAATTTTCCCATACAAAACCACCTTGAGAGCCTCGACACTTTTCGGATCCTTCTCCAAAACCTTCTCCCACATTTCCTCCTCTTGATCGCTTTCATCTTCCTCATTTTTCTCTTCTTCCGGCTTCATCTTCTCCTCCAACACAACATCAGAACTCACAGAAGGCGGTGCTTCTGCAAAAGCAGCTCTCTTGCTGAAGGCCCCCGATACCAGAAACGACCCAATGAGGAAAAATGCCACCTTTTCTGAGACGAACTTGAATAAAGCTCTTCCCGGTGAAAAATTCGAGCAGGGTGTGCAAGGGGTTTGAGAGGAAGTGAATGTCGAGAAAAGGGTGGCGCGAACCATGGCTGGTGGAACCGAAATTGATGTGGGTTTGTTGTGGTTAGGAATCAGTGGGTGGCCTAGGAAATTGCGGAACTTTGATTGGGATTCGGAGTAGATGGAGAAAGTGGTGACTGAAGTTGAAGCCATTGCTTATAGTTGTCGTTGGAATTTGAGACCAAGGACACCTCTTCGTCGTCTTTTATCCTTCTCCCTGCTAAAAACTCTTACGCCCGGTTGTCGTGAAGTCGCAGATAGAAGATGATTTGCAGTGATTGTAAGGCAAATGTCATCTTTGCCCTTAGTACATGTGATAATACCAGGTGAGAAATTGGTTGATATTAAATTCCTTAGCTCAATAATCGATTTCAGGCGGTTATTATATAATAATGGATTAAATATATTTTTACTTTTTTTAACTATTAAGTGATTTTTTTTTATTTCAAAATTTTGTATGGTTTGATTCTTTTTTAGAAAATTATAAATTTTTATTTTAAAAAACAAACAATGTTAAAAATCAGGTGAGGTGGCTAACGTTTGGTCACGCTGGAAACTTAGAAATTTTCTCTCTATAACGTTAAATATTTTTCAATGCAAATTCAGAACAGTAATCACACACGAATGCCAACACACCTCCACTAATTTAGGCTGTCGCGGGTGACGTTTGTTGTTGCCGGTGAAGCCACTGGACTTTCCCTTCCTTTTCTTCCAAGAATTAAGGTTTCTTCCTTCTTTTTCAATCTCTGCTCATCAGGAATGATAGAGGCACCATCACGGTCCACTCTAACCAGATTCGCCGCGGGTGGCATATGGAGCTATTAAGGTGTCACCAATGTCTGTGTCTCCTTCTTCGATCTGCACTGGCCGTCGTAGCTTCAATCCCAAAATGACGTTGTGGCACGCCACACCACACCAAGTAATCTAGCCAGCATGGTTGTATTTTTACAAGTTAGCAAGTTTGATAATTGGGTGGATTTTTCAATAATGATTATAACGTCTTAGTGGTGGATTAACTGATACTGATATAGATTAGTTCTCACAAAGCGTGAGATGAAGCTTGGTTGATGTTGCAGGAATGAAGAAGCTTAACGCAAATGATAGTTTTCTTCTAGACTTTGATTAGAGAAACTTTTATGGTTTCAGTGCAATGTCTATAAGTTATTCCAATTTATGGAAAAAGCTTATCTGATTGGATTTTCCTTACTGACAATCTTCCAAAAGTTTGTATTAGAACTTCGTGACTTTATAGGTAGCAGGGAGAGGGAGAATTGCTTTGATTTTAAGTCAAATTTTAGTGATTCATTTTAGACATTAATTGAAACTTAAATGATGTTGATAAATAAATTCTCGTATTGATAAGATCTATTGTAATCTTAAGCTTTTCTACATTATATCTCTGCATAACAGGTTCATTTGTTTGCTTTGTGATTGGCTAACTTAGATTTGTGACAATTTTCTTGATTTTTAATCCATTCCTTAGATTTTTCAAGATTAGAAGCCATGTTTGTTGGTCTCGGGCACTTTTCTCAGTTAAGACAGTGACTCAGAGGAGTTATCTTCATTGAGTGTAACCAGACACATAAGAAATCCACAATTAAGATTTGGATTTGGAACACGAAGGGATCTCATTCTACAGAAAACATGGTCAAAAGCTTATCCAACAAGTTGGAATCTTGAAAGGTTCCATCCTCTGTAACATGTCTGGTTCTGGAAAATTCTTGAAAACGAAATGATACTCCAATTTAGTGATCATTTCTCATGACCCCACCCATGATGTCGTGTTTTCCATAATTCTCCACACCTCCTTCTTCAAAGTTCTATTATTATATATATATATATATATATATATATATATATATATATATATATATATATATATATATATATATTTCATAAAAAACCTTCCTTCTCCACATTCAAACACCACACTTCCACCAATTCATTAGATTAATAACCTTAATTTTTCTTTTGTGTTGCAGTCTCAACAGAAAGAACACAACACTCTTCACAAATGGCACACACTTTGTCCTCTAATCTGGATCTTAACCTTCCCACAGAAAGAACACAACACTCTTAACAGTGAAGTTCATGGTGATGGGAGATGCGAGAGAAAAGCTTGACCGAAAGATTTGAATGTTTTGTGTTTTGGGATTGAAGCTTGAAGCTGCGACGGCCGGTGCGGATCGATCGAAGAAGGAGACGTTGGTGTTGACGACGCCCCAATGCTCATATGCCACCCGCGACGAATCTGGTTGGAGTGGACTGTGATGGTGCCTTTATCGTTCCTGATGAGCATTGCAGAGATTGAAAAAGAAGGAAGAAACCCTAATGCTTAGAAGAAAAGGAAGGCAAACTCCGATGGCTTTTAACAAACGTCGCCGGCGATAGCCTGAGTTAGTGGAGATGTGTTGGCATTCGTGTGTGACCACTATTCTGACTTTGCACTGAAAAATATCAAATGTTACAAAGAGAGAGTTTCTAAGTTTTCAGCGTGGCCAGACGTTTAGCCATCTCACTTGATTTTTAACGTCTATTAAAGTGTAATGCAAATTGATACAGCTGTCGCGGCCGATCAAATTTGATGTGCAATTAAGAATGCAGTACAGTGCTAGGAATTGACTCCTAGGTCGTTTCTCAGGGACCAAATGTCGTTCAGTCTTTTGTCAACACGTAATGGGGGGGTTTTGAAAATTGTTTTGGTTGCGGATGAAATTTAAAAGCGTTGAAATAAAATTAAAATAGTAAAACGAAATTAAAAAAAAATGAAATTGCTACAGTGAAAATGAAAATACAGTAACGTAAAACAGTAAAAATAAATCTGGACCAAAAAATTAAATACAGAAAACGAAAATACAGTAAATAATAATTATAGAAAACAGTAGAAACAGAAAATAAATTACAATAGTAAATAATTACAGCAAAACAGTAAATACAGGAACAGAAAAAATTCAAATATGAAAACAGAATTAAAATTACAGCAGCAAAATACAACAAACAAAAATACAGAAAATCATTTCAACATATGATATAAAATATTTTAAGACAAGAAATAAAATTAAAATGTGTCTACCATTAACCATGAACCATTTTACTAGAAGAAAATAATTTAAATGAATGCCTTTAAAGCTTGAAATGAAAGACGTTACACTCCTCCTAGATTGGCTTAGTTTTCCACTTGAAATACAATTAAAGAAGACCTTTAAAACTAACAAAACAAGGACGTGCAGCAGCTATAAATTGGCATATGTTTCCATGTGAAATGAATTAAAATAAGGCCTTGGAACTAATACATAAAAACGTGGCAGCAGCACTTGAATTGGTTAAATCCACCTATTTACCAAGAGCAATTGAAAGCTATTAAAATGAAAGCAATTAACGTGCAACCATTACTCCATTATAGTCATGTCTAATTCCAAATAGAATAAGAAATGCAAGAAAGGGGTCGTGGGCCACTTCTTCTCAATCACATGAAAGAAAGCACTTGGTTTAAGAATTCTGAAAAGTTGTTTCCATTCACGTAAATTCCTCCTCCAAAAGATGCTCTTTGAAAGCTTTTGTCTTCTTCTCCAAAGCACTCTTCACACGGCTCACCCTCCTTACTTTCCATCTAAAATCAATCACTACTTCTTATAATAATAACAATAACAATCCTATTCTAACAAACCAAACTCGGTGCTGCATAAATGATTCACGTTTCCCTTCATTTTAATCAAAACAAAACAAGATGGAAAGGTGCAAAGGTGCTGCTCCATGGACTCAACACTACACGGCATTATATAAAAGAAAGGCAAAGATAACATAGCATTTAGAAAAAACAAGTAGGACCCTACTACTTTCTTCAAAGCTAAATAAAATTGTATATGCTGGCTGAATTCATATCCACATCACCATGCAAACAATTACTTGGCCATGTTCAAATGAATAAAAAGATGCAAGACCGTGGACACTTGCACTTTTTCTGCAGAATTTAATGCACACACCCTTTCTATAAGCTAATGACCGTCCACTTTGCTGCATCCATTCCAGTTGCACTCTCCTTTCCTCCTTCTTCAACTACGTTCCCTTCTCATCAAAAATCACTTCTCCCCTTTGTAACAAATCCTTCTCTTCCTCTCTACTCTTTAGCAAGCAAATAAGTGTGTGTGGTTTACTCTTCCATACAGCAGAAACAAATCAGCATCTACAAGGTTTCACTGGCCTCTCCTCTTCTCTTTACCGTGAACTCCCATCTCATATTAAACAACTTTCTTTTTGTGGTTTTTTATGTTGAATAGGTGACGGCAGTTCCTTTCTACTCTACTATGAAAGCAAAACAAATGAACATGATATTTGGTTCTACACAAAGCCATGAATCATCTTTTCAAAGGTTACAAGATGCTAAGAGATTGTATGAAAATGCAGAAAACCAAAATGGAAGATGCAATTACAATTCAAGAAAGAAAATAAACATAAGCTATTCATTCATCATGAACATGTTTCCAGTTCTCAAGGAAAAGCATTCAAAGTACAAAGAAGCAAAGCAAAGTAAAGGAAACAAACTAGCTGCCTCTTGGTCTTGTGTCTTCTTCCAGTAGTGTTTCAAGAATCAAATACAGTTTTGCTTCCCTCTTCTAGCTCTCTGGACGTATCATCTCACACCAGCACCTTCTCTTTCTTCATGAAGCCATGATCTCTGTAATACTCTTGCTATACTCCACGGGAAAAGAGAAAAGATAGGATGCCCCCCAAATTGCCGAGAGGAAGGAGGTTTTAAGAGACCCCAAAAATCAGCATGTGTGTTGTCTCTTTGTGCCATAGAGTAGCGACTGATCCACCACCTAGTAGTTAGCCTTTTTCATTTTTCTTCAATTAATCCCCTGTGCTTGGATTTAGCTCTCCAATTGGTGTTTCACGGGATGACTTTGTTCTTGGATTTAGCTCATTCTACCTTTTCTCAATTGTATGTTGAATTTTCCAAAGGTGGTATGTGTATGGCCGAGACTTTCAAGTATGGTCACTTCCCTCATTCCCTCATTTAATTTGTAATGTGAATTGTATACATAAGACAATGCTATTCTTTTCCAAAACAATTCATAAAACAGTGGGCTGCACTTGGAACTTGGTGGTCTCTTCTCTTTCATTCCAACTTAGGCTAAATGTTTTGCAAAATTCTTCATTTGAATCCAAAGAGTTGCCGTGAGGTGTAATGATGCCAAGCCTATTTTGCTTTTACAAACTCAAGAAAAATATTTCATTATACGGATCAATACACAGATTAATTCAATGCAGTACGGCTTCGACTAGATAACACAGTGTGTAAATAAATATTCTTCCTAATGTTCTAAAATATTTACAGAATTTTCCCTGCATTCACTAATGTAAATAATTATTCTCAGATAATTCAAATTAAGTAAAATAAGAATTTCTGATCAAATTAAGCACAATCAGTAAAAACGGGAAAATACTGGACAATTAAGCACAACTCCCTGATTAATTTTAGTACAGTAAACTAAGTGAAGTGAAGAAAATAATGATTCATCACAAATTCTAGAAGAATGTAGAAGCTCCTTATATAGAAGAATTGAAATGTAATACAAGTTCTAGAATATTCTAGAAAAACCTAAGATATGAAGAAAAATCAAGAATATTCTACATAGGTAAAAATCTAGAACATTCCACATAAGTTGTGGCTAGTATGTTCTAGAATAATCTATGGGTCTATAAATACCCATGAACTCTACCATTTGATGTAGGTAGCCAACATCTATCATTTGTATGAACCAACATCTACTACAACACTTCTTCCAACTACTACTTCTACATTCAACTATCTCTACATTTTCTCTATCCCATCAACTACTCCTTTCACAACCTTAAAATACTAACAGTGGTACCAGAGCTACGTTCGGTCATCTACTGGGCGTAGATAAAATTTTCAAGTACCTCAAACAAAACTATAACTCATTCTACTACTCCCAAATATATTCTCAACAATGGCTACTACTAATCAAACATGATCAATTCCAGTACCTATTTTCAAAGGAGAAAATTATGATTTTTGGAGTGTCAAAATGAAGACATTCTTCCGCTCTCATGATTTATGGGATATCATAGAAGAGGGATTCACTATTCCAGAAGACACCTCTACTCTTACTGCAGCTCAAAAGAAGGAGTTGAAAGAAAACAAGCAGAAGGATTCAAGGGCTTTATTTGTTCTTCAACAAGCAGTTGATGACACAATTTTTCCAAGGATAATTGGTGCCACAAGTGCAAAACAAGCTTGGAACACAATACAAGAGGAGTTTCAAGGAAGTGACGAGGTACGCAATATTAAACTTCATTCTCTAAGACGAGAGTTTGAATTATTAAGAATGAAAGAATCTGAGACCATTAAAGACTACTATTCTAGAATAAAAGAAATAGTTAGTCAGATGAGAGCCTATGCGGAAAATATTCTTGACAAAAAGATCGTTGAGAAAATTTTAATTTCTATTCCCCAAAAGTATGATGCAATCGCAACCGCGATTGAACAAACAAAAGATTTGGCTACATTGTCAGTCACACAACTAATGGGCTCTCTTGAAGCTTATGAACAAAGATTGAAAAGGCATGAAGAAGACTCGGTTGAAAATGCCTTTCAATCAAAACTAAAATTACGGTCTCAGAATAAAGAATATGAAGGAAATAAAAGTAGAGAAGAAATTTCTAGAAATAAAGAAAATCCTAGAAGCTTCTCTATGACTCGTCAAGAAAAATATCCTCCATGTGGCATATGTAAAAAGACAAGTCACTTGGAAAAAGATTGTTGGCATCATGGAAAACCTCAATGCAAGTATTGCAAGAAGTTTGGTCACATAGAGAAGTATTGTCGTAGTAAAAATAGACATCAAGCAAACTTTGCTGAAGAAGATAATCAGGAGAAACTCTTATTCTATGCCAATCAAGAATCTCCTAGTAGAGAAGGAAGTTGGTACTTGGATAGTGGATGCAGCAATCACATGGCGAAAGATCAAAGCATCTTCAAAGACATTGATAAATCTGTCAATGTCAAAGTTCGGCTAGGAAATGGCACCACAGTGGAGTCTCGAGGCAAAGGAACTGTCATGGTGGAGACAAAGAAAGGTACTAAATTCATCAAAGACGTTTTACTAGTTCCAAATCTTAAAGAAAATCTTTTAAGTATTGACCAAATGATGGAGAATGGATATTCTCTTCATTATGAGAAAGATACATGCAAAATTTATGACAATAAAATGATAGAAATTGGCCAAGTAAAAATGGAGAAGAGAAATAGAAGCTTTCCTATAAGCTTCAAACCTGGAACTAATATTGCCATGAAGGTAGAAGTTGATGACTCATGGCTTTGGCATAGGAGATTTGGCCACTTCAACACACATGCCTTAAAGCTTCTATATACGAAAAACATGATGAGAGATCTTCCATGCTTGAAGGAGAATAATGAATCATGTGAAGGATGTCTCCTCGGAAAACAACATCGATTACCATTCTCGATAGACAAAGCATGGAGAGCAAAAGACTTATTGGAGTTGATTCATACCGATGTTTGCGGACCGATGAGAACACCTTCACATCATAACAACAAGTATTTCATCCTCTTCATTGATGACTTCTCTAGAATGACATGGGTCTATTTCTTAAAGGCAAAGTCAGAAGTTTTTGGAGTATTCAAGAAATTCAAGGCCCTTGTTGAGAAGCAAAGTGGAAAACAGCTAAAAATACTTAGAAGTGATCGTGGCAAGGAGTACACATCTCGCGAGTTTGACAAATTCTGTGAAGATGAAGGCATAGAGCGACAACTTACAGTCGCATATACTCCACAACAAAATGGCGTGTCAAAGAGAAAGAATTGCACAGTTATGGAGATGGCAAGATCAATGCTGAAAGAGAAAAGTATGCCTAACACTTTTTGGGCTGAAGCAGTCTACACTGCAGTTTATATTCTAAACAGATGTCCAACTAAAGCAGTCCAAGACAAGACTCCTATTGAAACTTGGAGTGGGAGAAAGCCATCAACTAAACACCTACGAGTATTTGGGTCTATTTGCTACATACATGTTCCTGATCAAAGGAGGCACAAGCTTGAAGACAAAACTATACGAGGAATATTTTTGGGATATAGCACACAGTCAAAAGGCTATCGAGTTTACAACCTACAAACAAAACAACTCATCATTAGTCGAGATGTTGAAGTTGATGAAAATGCTTCTTGGAATTGGGAAGAAGAAAAAGTTGTTAAAAGCAGCATTCTACTTCCAGTGCAACAATCTCAAGAAGAAACTCAAGAAGAGGAAGAAAATTCAGGTACGCTTTCTCCACCTACACAACAAGATTCTTCACCTGAATCTAGTCCAAGAAGAGTAAGATCTTTGGTAGACATATATGAAACTTGCAATATGGCCATGATTGAGCCTAACTGTTATGAAGAAGCATCAAAGCAAGAAGTATGGGTTAAGGCTATGGAAGAAGAGATTAAAATGATTGAGAAGAATAACACTTGGGAACTCGTAAATTGCCCTCATGGAAAAGTGATAACAGTTGAAAAACTGTTATTTTCATGCTTAAAGTTGATACTAAAAGCAACCTTTAGACTTAAAAACTAGCTTGAAATCATGCTTTTATCTATATTTTCAGAAATAAGAGAGCTGGACAGGTTTATGCTTGATTTAAGTGTTTTTGTGCAGGTTTTAAGGTGAATTTAGTGAAAAGAGTGAAGAAGGAGAGAGATGAAATCAGAAAAGGGATCAAAGAGTGCAAAAAGAGAAGTCGAAGGCACCGCTCAGCGGTATTTTACCGCTGAGCGGCACTCAGAAGGTTGCGGGAGTCACGCTGAGGGGCAAAATGGCCGCTGAGGGGAAGAAAGTGACGCGCAGTCACCGCTGAGCGGTATTTACCGCTGAGCGGCACTTTTTGGGCTTGGGCTTTTGTAATCTTTTGTAACTCTAGAATATTATATAAGGACTTGCACGTCCTAGAATTAAGTATCTTTGGCAGAAACGAGGCAAACACTCTCTCTCTCACCCCTTTGAAGGAGGATCTTGGATGCTCAGGCTACCTCTTCACCTTTATTGGGTTTATTCTTTCATTCTTTCATTATTGTTCATCTAGGTTCACCATGAATATGGTGAACTAAACCTTGTATGTTTGTTGGGGAATCAATGTAATCTCTTGAAGCTCTCATATATGGAATCTTTGCTTGCATCTTTTAATTAAGACTTATGCTTTCTTTCATCATTAGTTAGGGTTTTTCCTCTTTGCTCAATGCTTGCATAGTTTAACTCATTCCATGCATGATTATTGGTTTTGTCGATACGGGCACGTACGGGGAAGTCTAGATCCGGGGAATTTCTCCCAATATTATACTGACAATATTATATTGGTTGTCGTTAAGCTCCTGCACTCATGAACTAATCATTAGGAATGCTAGGAATTGTATGAACTCGTGATTAGGGAGAAGCCATCTAGAATGGTACATTAGAGAGTGGCATTAACAATGATGATTTGAATGTTGAATTCCTAAAATGTATGAGAGTGGATGAGATGAAATTGACCCCCAACAACATATTCATTCATATATTTCATTGAAAGTGTTTATCTTTTGTCTTTGCCATTGATCAAACTTCATGCATACATGTTTATTTTCTGTCTTGCATATTAAAATCTAAATATTTCGGTTGTAAGTCCTAGCTAATCAACAAATCACATAACTAAACTAGGCCGTGAGTCCTTTGGGAAGAACGATACTTGGTCTTACCAAGTTTATACTTGAACGATTCGGTCATACTTGCCGATTGTGAAACAAGTTTGTGACATCATAATTTGGTGCTTACAAATTTGTCCATCAAGTTTTTGGCGCCGTTGCCGGGGACTCGTGGTTTAACTGGTTAATTTGTGTGATTATTGATTATCTTTGACTTTAATTTTGAATTTCTGTTTTTATTTTATTTTATCTTTTTATCTTTTTAGATTAGGTTAGATTTTATTTTTTATCTTTTTAGGTTAGATTAGATTAGATTAGATTAGATTTTATTTTGTTAGGTTAGATTTTATTAGATTTTATTTTATCTTTATCTTTTAGATTAGGTTAGATTTTATTTTATCTTTTTAGAATAGATTTTATTTTATTCTATTTTCTATCTTCTAAATCTTTTATCTTCTTATCTTCTGAATCTTTTATCTTTTTATCTTTGAATATATATCTTCTTTTATATCTTTTTGTGCTAACAAATTTTTTCTAGGGTTTTGTTTTCTTGTGCATGCAGGAAGCAATTCGAACTAGGAGTAAGAAAACAACAGAACCACTTCTTGAAGGTCTAGAAGAGAGTAGAAGGAGGAGAAGAATTAGAACGTCTACAGAACTTTTCCCTTCTCCAGAAACTCTCTTGCAATCATCACCACAAGGTTCTGTTCATAGCACAGGAAGTATGGAGGGAAATAATGTTAGAAGAACTCTTGCAGATTACACTAATCTTGCTGGACCTCAGCACTTCAATAGCATAGCTAGACCTAGAGTCAATGCAGCCAACATGGAGGTCAAACCAGCACTGATTCAACTGGTGAAGAGTAATCAATTTAATGGGTTGTCTCATGAAAGCCCATATGAGCACCTCACTACCTTTAATGAGATTTGCAACACAGTCAAAATTAATGGGGTGCCAGACGAAGCAATCAAACTTAGCTTGTTTCCTTTCTCATTGGGAGGCAATGCTAAGCTTTGGTTGAACTCTTTTCCAGAAGAAAGTTTCACAGAGTGGGAAGCAGTGGTCACAAAATTCTTAAACAAATACTTCCCACAATCTAAGGTGACTAAAGGAAAGCAAGAGATATCTTCATTCAAGCAGGGCATGGAAGAATCACTGGGACATGCATGGGACAGGTATAAAAGCTTGTTACGTAAAACTCCCACGCATGGCTTTGAAGATCAAGAAGTAGTCCTAACTTTCCTTGGAGGGCTTGGTTCACAAACCAAGATGATGCTGGATGCCTCAGCTGGAGGCAATATCAAATGGAAGACTCCAGAGGAAGCAACTGAAATTATTGAAAATATGGCTACAAGTGATAATGAGCTGCACAGTGAAAGAGGAGCTCCTATGAAACAGAAAGGAGTTCTTCAATTACAAACTCATGATGCCTTGCTAGTCCAGAATAAAATTCTAACTCAACAGCTAGAAACTCTGACCAAAACTCTTGCTTCATTACCCAAAGAGTTAAAATCTGCTGCACAGGTACAAACCCAGTTGTGCGAATTATGTGGGGGTGATCACATCAATGGCCAATGTGCTTTTCCTGTGGAAGCCGTGGAGGATGTTAACTTCATGGCTAATCAATTTCCATACCGTCAAGGGAACTACAATCAGGGTTGGAAACCACATCCAAGCATTGGCCAAGGACAAACTGGGTAGGCTAATCAATATAATAAGCAGCAGCAGCAACCAACCGTGTGGCAACAATTATCTATGCTTAATGAAAGATCAACAAGGTTGGAAGAAACTCTTCAGCAATTCATACAGAAAACTGAATCTTCTCAAAAGAGCACTGAAGCTGCTATAAAGAATTTGGAGATTCAAATGGGTCAGATCACCAAGCAATTGGAGGAAAGGCCAAACAGAAACTTTGGGGCTAATACTGAGGTTAACCCTAGAGAAGAGTGCAAAGTGGTCAAGAGTGTGAATGAAGAGATTATTGAGTTAGAGAAGGAGAAACAGAAGAGAGAAGAGAAGAAGAAAGAAAGGACATTTTTCCTTTTCCAACAAATCAGGAGAAACCAATGGATTTCACAGAGTTATTCAGAATGGTTGATAATGAAGCACCTTGGGAACAAATTTTACAGAAAATAGCAGTTTACACAAAATCTGAAGAAGGAACCTCTACAAAAAGAAGACGTAGAGATGATGAGGAAGAAAAGTGTATAACTGTTAAGAAAGAGTCATTCCCACCAAAAGCAGCAGATCCAGGTAGTTTTTCTATCCCTTCCACTATAGGGAAGAAAAAGGTAAAGAAAGCTCTCCTTGATTTAGGCTCAAGTGTTAACTTGATGCCTTATTCTCTATTGGAGCAAATTGGCCATGTTAAAATAAAACCTGTAAAGGTTAATCTAGTAATGGCTGATGGATCTTCAAAGGAGCCATGTGGGATTGCAGAAGACATTGTAGTTTGTGTTGGCAAACTTCAGTTTTTGGCAGACTTTGTGGTGATGAAGATGAAGACCGAAAAAATACCTTTCATACTGGGAAGACCGTTTATGAAAACGGCCCGGGCAATCATAGATGTTAATGAAGGTATAGTGGTGCTCCAGGACAGAGAGGAGAGAGTGGTGGTGGATGTGTTCAAAGATGAGATACAAGCAAAGGAGGAAGAAGCCAGTTATAAAGCTGCATTTCGAGATGCACCCATAACTAGAGGTAAAGATGAAAATTTTGAGGTTTCTGATAACCATTGTTTGTTTTCTCAGGTACCCAAGGTAGAAGAGATTGGAAAAGGAGAAGAAGTTCCTAGAAACTGGAAGAAAAGAAGACCCCAACTTGGCACACCTGTAAGACTCAAGAACAAGTTGTGGGTTATAAAAGGCTTTAAAGAGAAGGAGATGATAGAGATAGAGTCTCCATATTCTAGAGAATTCAAAACAGTCCAAAGGAAGCAGTTGAAAGGTTGGTGGAAGGACAACATCAACCATAAAGAAGATGGAACATGAGCTTTAACAGGGTCAAGCTAGTGACGTTAAAGAAGCGCTTGCTGGGAGGCAACCCAGTAGATTTACAAACTTTTGATTTGGTTTTGTAACTTTTAATTTGTGAACATTATTCTGGACATTATTTTGTTGGATCTAGCATCTACTGAAGGATGCTAGGTGGTTAAGTATCTACTGAAGGATACTAGGTTTTTAACACCTACTGATGGGTGTTGGTGAGAAGATTTTGCACCTACTGATGGGTGCTGGTAAGTTTGAAACACCTACTGATGGGTGTTGGTGGATTTTGGGTCAGGCTCGTGACGTTAAACAAGCGCTACCTGGGAGGCAACCCAGTTGATTGATTGTTTTTGTTTGTTTTATTTTAATTAGGGTTTGCATAAGCATTTTTAACATTGAATTGCAGGGAACCTATGAGGGGTATGCTAGGAAGGCACGTAGGTCAAGAAAAGAAGGAGAAGGGCACATCACGAAAGTGCCGCTGAGCGGCAATTACCTCTGAGCGGTACTATCGCAGATGGGCTTAAGTTCCCCTTAGCGGAACCCGAGCCCATTGGGGTATTTTTAAACCCTAAGCTGCGCGTTTTTACATTCTTTCAAGCTCTTCTTTGCACAAACACTTCCACATATCTTCTCCTAGGTTTCCCACATCTTTTTACTCTTCCCTCTTAGAAAAATTTCTCTTCCACTCACTTTTTCACTAGTGTGCCATCAAAGTTTGGGGTGGGAAGAGAGCATTCTAGTTTGGAAGCATTCTCATATCATCTAGCATCTCCACCCAAGTAAGTAAAATGCATTTTGTTCATTCTAGGGTTCTTGAATTTGAATGTGATTGTCAAAGCATGAATATTTAGGGGTTTTGATTTCTATGCATGATTTGATGATATATTTGATGTTTGAACCGATTAAACTGCTTGATTATGAACTGGAAAACTGAAAATTGCATTTGGGTGGAGTTAGGACAGTTTTAAAAAGAGATTTGCAAAAATCTGCAGATCACCGCTGAGCGGCAATTACCGCTGAGCGGCACTCTGCCAGATTTGCTTTTTCTGATTTGTTGCGTGTTGGACTGTGGTACTGGTGGCGCTGAGGGGAAATTCTGGCCCTCAGCGGTGGTTTAGCTTCGAAAGGAGTTGTGTTCTGTGTTTACTAATGATTAACATCATGTTCTGTGGTTTTGTAATTGTGTTTGAATGCAGGAATGGCATCCTCTTCAGGAAAGAGATTGAAAACCATGGCAACCAAGAGGAAGGAAAAGGAACCAGAGCAGCCCCATAATGGCAGGTTCCTCTCTAGGAAACATGAGAAGCACTTTAGGGTGGTTCAGGACAGGAGACTTCTAATGGAGAGAAAGGTTGGAATGATACATAACTTTGCTCCTCAATTTGGAGAGCAAGTGTTAGGGAATGATTGGGGAAAGCTAGCCACTTATCCAGCACCTGCCAACATAGCTGTGGTGAAGGAATTCTACACCAATGCAAAGAAGATTGGTGATTATCCAGCTGAGAACTATTTAGGCTATGTCAGAGGCCATGCTATCAGGTATGATCCTGATTCTATCAACAACTTCCTGGATACTGTGTGGGCTGGTGAGCAATGCCAGTTTGCTCTTAGCATGGAGGAAGGTGCTGACTTTGAGGATGTTGAGAGAGTGTTGTGTATACCTGAAGGACACTTCCAAAGGAATAGATCTGGCTCAGTGGTTAACATTAGGAGGACAAATTTGACTCCTCTTGCAAAGTATTGGATGACATTTTCTCATGCCAACATTCAGCCATGTTCACATGTGTCAGATATTACTCTCAGCAGGGCACTATTCATCTACTGTGCTATCAGAAACTTGAATGTTAATGTTGGGCAGGTGATAGCTGATGAAATTAGTGTGTGCGCTAATACCTCAAACAACAAAGCACCACTAGGACATCCTTCTTTGATCACTCACCTTTGCAAGCAAGCTGGGGTGGATACTTCTGTTCCACCATTTGAGAGGCCAAGAAAAGCTATAGATGAGGCCTATTACAGACAGTACTGTGGAGGTGAGGAGGCAGCTCAGCCAGTTCCACCACGCCAGGCTCGTAGAGAGAGAGGGCCGGCACAGAGCAGGACATCTGTTGATACACATGAAGCAGAACCATTCCAGATGAGGGACATGTATATGTCTCTTATAGGTGCTCAGTTGCAGTCCATTCACAGAGGGCAGGTGGCCACGGCTGAGATGATAGTGGGGATGTATGATACCCCTCCAGCACACAGGTGGACTATGGATGAATTCCATAATGTGGTAGCTTGGCCAGAAGAACCATTGCATGGAGAAGGAGCTGAAGCAGCTGAAGCTTCAGCTCGAGACATGGAAGAAGATGAAGCTGAGGAGGAGGATGCATTTGATGATGATGATGATGAGGAAGAAGAGGAAGATACAGAGGACAGCTCAGACTGATGAGGAGCTGAGATAGCATTTACTGATGAATGCTATCATATGATTATGCTTTTGTGGTTTAAGTTTTCTGAACTAATTTGTTTTTGTTTTTAGATTAGGGTTTGATGTACTCTATTGAACACCTGGTTTATTATGATGGTTTGCTAGTAACTGTGATTGTGTGATAAGTAATGCTTGATGATACTTATTGATTGATTGATGTTGAGATGATGTGCACATTAAAATGCTTATACAGGTGATTCACAAGCTTTGTGAACAAATGCGTGATATCATGATTGTGATTGTGAAATTAAGCAGGATGTGTATGTCAAATGTGAATGAGCTTATATGTGAGGTTTTGAGCTCCAGAGTTGTTATTGTTGAATGCTATTACTTTGAAAGCATGAATGACTTTGCCCAGGTTTTCTATGATTGAATCAATTGCTTGTTTTGCATCATATGATCAAGGCCGTTTTTGTTGAAACCTTTTTTATTGGCCAAATTCATAAAGTTAGCCTACTAAAAGAGAACATGTTGTGTTCTATCCTTTGAACCCTTAGCCTTGAACATACACTGAAAACCCTTGATTGAAAATCTTTACCTTGAGTTAAGTAGAAGATCTTGTATGGTATTGTTAAATGTTCAAGTTTGGGGTTGTTGGGGAAACATGAAAAAGGAAAAACATTGAGCTAAGAGCTAAAAAGTAAGAATATGCAAAGAAAAAGAAAAAGAAAAGAAAAGAAAAAGAAGTAAAGCTCAATGCAAATGCAAATGCAAAGGCAAGTTGGGAAGAATAAGAATAATTGTGTTGTTATGATTCTCTTAACTCAAGGATTTTGTGATCCAGAAAAACCAATTTTTTTGTTAGCCCAGCCACATTATAAGCCATTGAAAAGTCCTTGTGATGATGCATGCTTGTGAATGTTTTTGATTGTGGTAAAATGAAAGGCAAAGTTGATTCATGTGACATTGTGATAGTAGAGTGAATGAGTGAAACACTTTACCTCTTATACACTTGTGTGTTGAGTGAAACACTTTACCTAGTGAGGAAATATTCCATAAGCACATGAACATCCATGCTTAATTGATTGATCATTCATGAAAAATAGCATTTGTTGGAACTTAAATGACTTTGTGAACACTAAAGCATGTGCACATCTTGAATGAACTATTGGTCATAAGTTTGAGTGAAGTTATTACTTATCTTGAAAAAGAGAATTTTTGAATGAGTGAACCATCATATAAATTGGTTGGAGATTGAGTTACATCTTGTTTGCTTGAGGACAAGCAAAGTTCTAAGTTTGGGGTTGTGATAACAGTTGAAAAACTGTTATTTTCATGCTTAAAGTTGATACTAAAAGCAACCTTTAGACTTAAAAACTAGCTTGAAATCATGCTTTTATCTATATTTTCAGAAATAAGAGAGCTGGACAGGTTTATGCTTGATTTAAGTGTTTTTGTGCAGGTTTTAAGGTGAATTTAGTGAAAAGAGTGAAGAAGGAGAGAGATGAAATCAGAAAAGGGATCAAAGAGTGCAAAAAGAGAAGTCGAAGGCACCGCTCAGCGGTATTTTACCGCTGAGCGGCACTCAGAAGGTTGCGGGAGTCACGCTGAGGGGCAAAATGGCCGCTGAGGGGAAGAAAGTGACGCGCAGTCACCGCTGAGCGGTATTTACCGCTGAGCGGCACTTTTTGGGCTTGGGCTTTTGTAATCTTTTGTAACTCTAGAATATTATATAAGGACTTGCACGTCCTAGAATTAAGTATCTTTGGCAGAAACGAGGCAAACACTCTCTCTCTCACCCCTTTGAAGGAGGATCTTGGATGCTCAGGCTACCTCTTCACCTTTATTGGGTTTATTCTTTCATTCTTTCATTATTGTTCATCTAGGTTCACCATGAATATGGTGAACTAAACCTTGTATGTTTGTTGGGGAATCAATGTAATCTCTTGAAGCTCTCATATATGGAATCTTTGCTTGCATCTTTTAATTAAGACTTATGCTTTCTTTCATCATTAGTTAGGGTTTTTCCTCTTTGCTCAATGCTTGCATAGTTTAACTCATTCCATGCATGATTATTGGTTTTGTCGATACGGGCACGTACGGGGAAGTCTAGATCCGGGGAATTTCTCCCAATATTATACTGACAATATTATATTGGTTGTCGTTAAGCTCCTGCACTCATGAACTAATCATTAGGAATGCTAGGAATTGTATGAACTCGTGATTAGGGAGAAGCCATCTAGAATGGTACATTAGAGAGTGGCATTAACAATGATGATTTGAATGTTGAATTCCTAAAATGTATGAGAGTGGATGAGATGAAATTGACCCCCAACAACATATTCATTCATATATTTCATTGAAAGTGTTTATCTTTTGTCTTTGCCATTGATCAAACTTCATGCATACATGTTTATTTTCTGTCTTGCATATTAAAATCTAAATATTTCGGTTGTAAGTCCTAGCTAATCAACAAATCACATAACTAAACTAGGCCGTGAGTCCTTTGGGAAGAACGATACTTGGTCTTACCAAGTTTATTACTTGAACGATTCGGTCATACTTGCCGATTGTGAAACAAGTTTGTGACATCATAATTTGGTGCTTACAAATTTGTCCATCAAAAAGACATCATTGGAGTCAAATGGATATATAAAACAAAGCTCAATCCTGATGGAACTATACAAAAGCATAAAGCAAGATTGGTTGCCAAAGGCTACTCACAGCAACCAGGAATAGACTACAATGAGACATTTGCTCCAGTTGCTCGCTTAGATACAATTAGAGTTTTAATAGCTCTTGCAGCACAAAAAGGATGGAACATCTATCAACTGGATGTCAAGTCAGCCTTTCTAAATGGGGTGCTCGAAGAAGAGATTTATGTTGAACAACCACAGGGCTTCATCAACGAAGGCAATGAAGGCAAAGTACTAAGACTTAAAAAAGCATTATACGGCCTGAAGCAAGCTCCTCGAGCATGGTATAGCAAGATTGATAAATACTTCATCGATCAAGGATTCAGGAGGAGCAAGAGTGAGCCAACACTATATATTAAGGCACAAGGTCAGTACCATTTCATTGTCTCTATATATGTCGATGATCTTATCTATACAGGAAACAATATAGAGATGATGAAAGAATTTAAAGAAGACATGATGAAGACATTTGAAATGATCGACCTTGGCTTGATGAACTATTTCCTTGGTATAGAGGTGAAACAAGAAAAGGAAGGTATATTTATCTCTCAAAAGAAATATATTGAAGCTCTATTAAAGAAGTTCAAGATGAATGGTTGTAAACCTGTCACTACTCCACTGGTGGTAAACGAGAAGCTACAAAAAGATGATGGAGCACAAGAGGTAGATGCATCATGCTACAGAAGCTTAATTGGAAGTCTTCTCTATCTCACAGCCACACGACCAGACATTATGTATGCTACAAGTCTTCTATCAAGATTCATGCAAAAGCCAAGTCAGATTCATTATGGAGTAGGAAAAAGAATTTTAAGATATCTAAAAGGCACAAAGGAGTTTGGTATATGGTACAAAACCATGACTAACTCAAGGATGATTGGCTACACAGATAGTGATTGGGCAGGATCAGTGGACGACATGAAAAGTACGTCAGGATATGCTTTCTCACTAGGATCGGGTATTTTATCTTGGGCATCAAAGAAGCAAGCAACCGTGGCACAATCAACAGCAGAAGCAGAGTATGTAGCAGCTGCTGAAACCACAAGTCAAGCAATATGGCTAAGAAGAATACTTGAAGAAATGGGTGAACCACAAGATGGACCGACTATTATCTATTGCGATAACAAATCGGCAATAGCAATAGCAAAAAATCCAGTCCATCATCAAAGAACAAAACATATAGCCATTAAATATCACTTCATTCGAGATGAAGAGACAACTAAACAAATTCGACTTGAGTACTGTCCAACAGAAGACCAAATTGCAGAAATATTTACGAAGGCATTACCAAGACCAAGATTTGAACTACTGCGCTCAATGCTACCGAATTTGCATTAAGGAGGAGTATTAAAGTGTAATGCAAATTCTAGAAGAATGTAGAAGCTCCTTAGATAGAAGAATTGAAATGTAATACAAGTTCTAGAATATTCTAGAAAAACCTAAGATATGAAGAAAAATCAAGAATATTCTACATAGGTAAAAATCTAGAACATTCCACATAAGTTGTGGCTAGTATGTTCTAGAATAATCTATGGGTCTATAAATACCCATGAACTCTACCATTTGATGTAGGTAACCAACATCTATCATTTGTATGAACCAACATCTACTACAACTAAAGACAACTACAACACTTCTTCAACCTACTACTTCTACATTCAACTATCTCTACATTTTCTCTATCCCATCAACTACTCCTTTCACAACCTTAAAATACTAACAACGTCGTTTGTTTTGGAGGACCAAAAATTATGGTTTCCTTAATGAGAGGGATCAAAGCGTACGAAGTTTGAAATAGGAACCAAAAACAAATTCGTTTGATAATTGAGGGACTAAAAACATATTTAACCCTATAATAATCCACATAGTTAATCTGAAACATTGCTTCTTACATCACGAGTATGTTACTGTGCTTGGCTACCGGCTTATGCGGTGATCTTGGAATGGAAACTGGTGTGTGGTGATCCTGGAACGTCGCTGCTGCCATATGAGAACGTTAAGATGCATTGAAGATGGGGAAGGAAAGCTTGAAGCAGGAGGAGGCGTTGAAGATGGAGAAGCAAAGCTTGAAGATGAAGTTGTGTATTCGGTTCCAAAAGTTGTATCTGGTTCCATTGCTCAGAAGACATTGAATGTAAGGGTGTATTCGGTTATGGGGTGTAAGTATTCGGTTACGCTGCAGAGTAGGAAAGCTGGGTGTATTCGATTCTGCCACAAATTGTCTTCGATTCCAGCTTATTGGCTCAGCGTGGTGTAGACCTGGATTCGGTTAGGGGCTGCCTTATTCGGTTCCAGCAAGCTTCATCCTTCTTCCATGCTTCATCCATGGTTGGTCCATGCTTCGTCCATTCGCTCATGTGCATCTGCAACAGGTTGGTGTTGCGCGTTGTGAGCGTGAAGAACTTTGAGGACATGCAGCGGTCCATGGAGCAATCCAGCAAGCTTCATCTGGCGATAGGAGTGTGTTATGGGAAAAGCAAGAGATAACTAGTGTTATGGGAAAAGCAAAAGATAAAAGAGAAGGAAGGGGATGGGCTTGGTAAAGAGTAGTTTTAGAAGCAAAGGAAAGAATGGGTTAGAGTGAAACAGTGGAGTTGATGGGTGTGGGTTTTGCATGAAGGATCAAATGGGGGAGAACTGGTTTTTTAAGATTTAGTAGAAGAAAAGGGGTAGTCGGGAGGAAGGAAGACGAGGGCTCACGTTAGGGTTTATAAGGAAAGGGGATTGAATTGGAGCAAATGGTTGCAGAGGAAGTGTAACAGGATGGTGAATGGGAGAAAGAAAAGTACATGAGAAAAAGAGGTTTATAGGTTACGTAAATATTAAAGTGTATAGAAAGAAAATAGAAGAAAAAGGGTGGAGTGTTTTGGGTCATTAATTTAGAGAAAATATGGGAGATGGAAATTAACATGTAAGGGGAATTGGTGTGTGGATGGTTATGGTAATTGGATGTTGGATGCATAGAAGTATGTGCGGGAGAGATAAAGATTGAGGAAGAAAGGGAGGCCGTGAGTGTTACTGGTAGGAAAAAGAAGAATGAAGTTTATTAGATGTGTATTTGATATGAATATAAGTTTAGGGTATGGCAAAGAAGAAGAGAATAAGGCTTTGTGTATTTAATAATTATTTTAAATCTTTTACTCTTTATAAACATTTTTACAATTAAATATAACATTAAAAAATAATTGTATATTACTTTAATAACTAGGAGCATTTTGGTAATTTTTAATTTCTATCAATTAAACAATTATTTAAATCTGTCACATGAATCAAATCCTATACTAATTCTCACAAACTTTACTTCCAAATCTACTCTCAATTACCTCCAAATCCACCCAAACAAACAATAAAAAATTTCTCCTCAAATCCATCCAATCACTCTCTCCCAAATCATCTTAAATGAACAAAACATTAATGGACTAAAATCTCTCATTATTTACTTTTAGAATGATAGGCGCTTGCATTTCAATTATATTATGTATTCCTATTATATTAAATGATAACATCAAGTACAACAAACAAACACACACACACACACACACACACATATATATATATATATATATATAAAGTTAATATATTTGGAAAAAAAATTGAAAACGATAAAAAATATTAGTGATAAAAACTCCAAATATAATAAAAAAGACAAAAAAAATTTGTAAATTCAGGGAAATTAAGGATTTTAAAATTAAAGTAGTTTTGAGACTTTGGATTTTTGTTTGAAAATTAGTGTTGTTGAGTGTATATTTTTGTTAAAACATAATTGTTATATTATTTCCTTATTTTTATATTTTTCTCTAGGGGCAAAAGGGTTTTTTTACCTTTATTTAATTGGTGTAGAAATTAATTAAGAGATAGTTTGGTGTTTAGAAACCCTAGAAACTCTAAATCAAAGAGAGAAAAGAGAGGAAGAGAGGATATTGACATTTTGAGACAAGAAGAAAGAGAGCAACAAGAAACTCTTAGTGAAAAGGAAGATTGGTATTATTTGAGGATTGTAGATAAAGCCTTATTATTGACCAAGGTATGGGAAAACTTACATTTGTTTTGTTTATGGTTCTTAATTATCTTGATTGGTAATCCTTGTTTTGATACGTAAGTATATGATTAGGATTATTTGTGGTTATTGTTGGGTAAGAGTTTGTGTATAAATATGCATAGTGTTTATGTAATATTTGTTATGACTTTTCCCTATGAATGTATTATGTATGTTTTGTTGGGTTATCCCAACAAAGGGTTTGATGCTAAGGGAGAACAAAATTATGATGTTTGGGGGTTTCCATGCAAATATATGTTGTAAGTGTTGGGTTATTGGGTTCCCTTCTAGTATGGAAAATAGGAAAAATAATGTGAATCATTATGTCTCACTTTGTTTTAATAGAGATGAGTCAGATTAGTATGACACATTAGAGTCATTTGAAGAGGGGGTGGGGGGAAGTAAAAGAGAAAGGAAGAGAAGAAGTGATTCCCGCATAACATAAAACCAGCACTGGTGTTTTCATCAGTGTGAAGTCGTTCACCGTTGGATTCAGTTGATTTTTGGACAGTGGGTTCTAAACATATGGTTCCTCATTTTGACCGTTAGGATCGTCAATCAAAGGTCTAGTTGGGGAGAAAATCCCCTCGCATCAACAACTTTATTTTAAAGAATTTCATAAAATCTGCACTAATGTTTTCGTCGTTGTTAAGTCATTCACCGTTGGATTGAACTGATTTTTGGATAGTGGATTCCATATGTATGGTTCTTCATTCTAACCATTCGGATCGTCAATTCGAAATCTAGTTTAAGAGAAAACAGCCTTGCATCGACAACTCTATTTTAAAGAATTTTCATCTTATTGGTTCTCATTTGTAAGCATTATGCTTAGTTAGTTTGGTTGATTGAAAACCCTATTTGGTGTTTATATCGGAGACTCTTTTGCATCCTATTATTGGGGTATAACATGTCAAGATTGGATCTGGATTATTCAAGTGATGTATTATATGTGTTTGAATATGTTTACATGGGTATGTGATGTTTGACTACATGTATGATGTGTTATTTATGTTTCCATGTGATCTAGGGTTGATGTATGTATGCTTCAATGCTTGAATCATGTTCAAGAAGTGTTTCGATTCGGCAATAATAGATTATTTGTGCGTTAGTATTGAGTGTGGTTTCGAGAATAATCGATTATCTGGTATGATAATCGATTATCTAGGATGATAATCGATTATCCCTTCCTGCGTCATGTTTTTGGGGTAAATTTCACTAAGAAAATCAATTATCTTAAGTGATAATCGATTATGACAATGCATTTTGGTGAACAATGACGAATTTGATGAAGAAGGGACATGAACCAAGCCTGAGGAGCTGTGGAACATGATGTTAAGCATGGATTGAGGTTAGTGGTTATGTTTAGGGTCAGTTTGACTTATGGTTAAGAGTGGGGCATGAGTGTGTTGGGATGTACCTGAGTATGTGATTGATGAGCATGAGAGTGAAAGATAAGTATATTCTTGTACGTAGTAAATCTTGGTTATAGCTGCGGATAGGTGCTTCTTTTTGCCATGTGTGCATTGGAAGAAGATGAACTATTGGGAAGGCTACATATGTCCTATAGAGGAGGCTACAGGTGGACTATAGGAGCGGCTACAATAAGTGAGGTAGGGTACAAGAGTGAGATGAACTCTTTCCATTATGGTATTATGGTACGATGATGCTCATTGTGTTGTTCATGATTGAATTGTTTGTTAGAGGATTAAGAATCCATTGTTATTAATACTATGTATGGGGTGTTTGATTATGGTTGATATAATCAGAAGGTATGTATCTTGTTGTGTGTTTGGTTATTGTTGGTATAAATTGAAGATATGTATCTTGTTGTGTGTTTGATTATGGTTGATATAATCAAAAGGTATGTATCTTGTTGTGTGTTTGATTATGGTTGGTATAATCAGAAGATATGTTTCATGCTGTGTTTGATTATGGTTGATATAATAAGTATGTATGTATCTCGTTGATATGATTGTTTTATCGGTAGCTTACCCCATACATGTTTGTATTTGTGAAAGAAATTATCGACGATGATCGTATAATGTGTTATACATGAGAAAATAATGCTACAGATGTTCTAGAGGCGTGACTGACTCGAGAAAGGATGTGAAATAACCTTGAGATTCATTTAAAGCTATTTTGTTTTACAAGTTAAGACAATAAATGTAAGAACCTAGAAAATGGAGTATTATAGTAGATAGGTGTATTAAAATAATGATATTGAGTATTTTATTATAAAATAATTTTATAATATAAATAGAAAACTCTAAAGCTCGTCTCATTATCTAAATACTTTTTATCTTTCTAAAATATTGTTTTCTTCCCTTTCTCTCACATTTCTCTAAGTTTTCTCACGCTTGGACACTACAAGAAAAATGGCAATTATATACAGATTATTATATACGGATTTTTATCCGTATATAATAGGGATGTTATATACGGATTTTATATACGGATTTTTATCCGTATATAATGGGGTAAAATGTTATATACGGATTATCTGTATATAATATCGGTGGGTAAAAGTGGCGCGTGTAAGCGGGAACTTTTCCAGGGATAGATCCGCATGTAAGACCGTATGTAAGTTGACAAAATATTTACCCGCTGATTTTTTATACGGATATGGAGATAATTAATAATTAAAAAATAAAACTAAATAATATAGAAGTATCACTTTTCTCCCTCCCTCCCTCGAGCCAAGTTTCTCCCCTTCTCGAGCCCTAGCTATTCGTCCTTCTCCACTCCTACCTATGCCTCTTTCTCGTAATTAATCTTCCTCACTCACTGCAACCTTCTCCCTCGTTGAGGCTTATTCTCCCTCATGGAGCGTTCTTCTGTATGCTACTGCAACCTTCTCCCTCGTTGAACCTCTCTCAACGGCTAACTTGAAGTCTCCTCTGTCGAACGCAGTGAAAGGCTCTTCTTTCGAACACACTAAAGGGCTTGGAAGCGTTTTCCCTAAATGTGGTTGTGCGTCGTTGCCTGCCGAAACAATCTTGTTCAGCAAACACTGTAGGACGACCTCCGTGGTTAGTTGAAACCTTCATCTGGTAAGTAATCCAAATTTGCTTCATTTTCATAGTATCTATAATGTTACATTGACCGATTATTGTTCTTGTTTCTTTTGAGGTTGGAAATCCCGAATTTTGAAACCCTAGGTTGGTTTGTTCCCGTTGGAAGAGATAAGGTGGAGCTCCAATTGCCTTCTACACCTGCCAGGTATTAATTCATTAGACTTGGGTTTGTGTTTAATTGATATTATTGAAAATGGGTATTGTCTTATCATGATGACCGTCTATTTTAGTACAATTGTTTGTTGTGTGTCTCGATTGTTAGTGGAAATGATGTGGTTTAGTACATGTTTTATAATCTGTTATATTGTGTTAGTACCAAGTCTTGACCCAAGATCTTCCATTGACTTATATTGTGTGCGCTCTGATGAATCAGTCTGACCATTAAGACTTGTTGGCATTATATGAGGGTCTTTAGGCATAGGAAGCAAATCAGATATTGGCATATTGGAAATTATGGTTGATCCTGGCATAGACATTCCTTTAGCAAGACCACCTTCAGGTACCAAGGTTATACAATCATCTCCTAAAGATGTTTGAGGCAAAAAGAAACAACCATTCATGAATTTGATGTAGTAGTAAAAAGAAATATGACATAACCTCCTTTTTAAATCCAACACCCATATAGCAAATATTAGAAGACCGCTCCAACTGCTCCTCTGATATTGTGTAGGAGTCATTTCATTTAACTATTAAAAGTTCAATTCTCCAATGTCGACTGTAACACCCCGATATTTGGTGTTACGCCGACTAATATTTCCGTAAAACACGTAAGTAAAAATTCAAATTTTTAATATTCAACCTCAACGGAAAAATAGTACGTTATTTATTACAAACCGATTATTCCGAAAATAAAATGTTCAAATAGTCAGGATCGAATAAAATATTAAAATACATTCCCAATTCCTCTATCCCATCTCTCTTTCATCCTTTATGCATGTTCAGAAGCATCAGCCATCACATCTGTAATAACATCTGCTCCCGTATAACATCACACATTATACGATCATCGCATTCACATGCACAAACAAGCAAGGGTGAGCTAACAAAAATACAATTCTTATACATCATAAACATACTCATAATAACAGCTATCATCCACACCTTAACCAGATCAAACTATATACCCAAGTACGAATTATGCTCCAACCGTATGCATATACCAATATGTATCAAAATATCAATTTAAAATGCATACACCAATATGCATTACAAAATAAATCAGACTACATCCACCAATATTACAGACCAATCAAAATACATACACCAATATGTACTAGCGTCACTCCCATCACTCTTTTCAGAGCTTCCCCGGGCCGTTACACATTACCCTAATGTGTAGTGCTGCTTCCCATCACTCTATAGGGAGATTCCCCGGGCAAGTACACAATGTCACCCTCCATCACTCTGAACAAGAGCTTCCCCGGACAAGTGCAAGTATACCCCCCATCACTCACCTAAAGAGATTCCCCGGGCCCGCAAGCACAACGCCAATCAAATTTGTAATGAGCTTCACCGGACTAGTACCCCACGTCACCCCCATCACTCTTACATAAATGTAAGAGATTCCCCGGGCGGTTACACATTACCCCAATGTGTAGTGCTGCTTCCCATCACTCTATAGGGAGATTCCGCGGGCAAGTACACAATGTCACCCTCCATCACTCTGAACAAGACCTTCCCCGGACAAGTGCAAGTATACCCCCCATCACTCACCTAAAGAGATTCCCCGGGCCAACACGCACAACGCTTACTATCCACCACTCATTTAATGACACCAACCAGCCAAAAATATACATCTCCAATAATCCTCACAATACCAATCCAACCACACCATAACGCACATATCATATCATCATCACATAATCATCACAATACCAAATTGTAAACAATTCAAGTTCTTCATTTAACATGAAACTCATAATTAAATCATATACAACTATGATTTCAACAGTACTTAACCATCCAAACATCATTCTCATATCAATTTGCAATCTCAAACAGATCACCCAACATTCCCATATCAAATAGATATATCAAACAATTCAAAACAGTGTACACATAACACATTTTCTTTATATCCTTTTAATACTCATATTTAGGTAACTCAAACAGCTTTGAAACCATCACCAATAGTTCCGGAAGGGTCAAGAACCCCCAAAACGACCTAGAGAACGTCCAAAACGGACATCCGGAACCCCCAAAACTATCAAAAACAAATTCTGCAAAGTGCAGGTGCGTGCGAATCGATTAACAGTGCATGTTAATCGATTAGCAGTTCGTAATTTACCCAAAAACAGGTCCAGACAGCATACAAGACCCCAATACTTCCTATTTTTCGCAATCCCTTTCTTACAGTGGTATAAAACCAAGATTTTCCATCATAACCACACATAATATGATTCCAAAACCTACTTTCATCAAAAACTACATTTATCAAACACTTTACATCACAAAAATCAAGATTAAACAACCTAACCTTAAACTTTTCAGCACATGTATTTCAAGCCAACACTATGAATCCTTTCACTCTCAACCATGACTCTTCTCATATTCATGATAATCAATCCTCCAAAAATCAATAAACTTAAGTCCATCATAGATCCAACATTTTTATTGTCATCCAATAATCATCTCATACTTCCATCAATTCATCCAACCAAAAATTCATTAACTAAGCAAAACACACAATTTTCGTATTCCATGAAAAGTGAGTTAAAACTTCCTTGTTTACCACCCCAATTCACACCCAAATCTATCAAAAACTTCATTTACGCATATACCAACATGCTAGAACGAATTTCCATCATCTAATTCACATATATTCATCACCTTGCACAATTATTTCATCATACAACTTATGCAGAATTCATAGATTAAATCTAACTCCCCTTGCAACTTTACCTTCAAGCTTCTTTCATATTCAGAATTCTCAATCCATCATTTGATTATCTCACCTTATCATATTGATTATAATAAACCCATAGATTCAAACAGAAAACCAAAGATCAAGGATCAATCTAACATCATCTCCATATGCTTAACATATTTCATCCAATTCATATAAATTTCATATATCAAAGTTATAGCAAAAACCCATTTGATTCATCTTTTTACCATCAAAACATACTCAACAACCATCATCTAAGAATAGGACATTTCTAATCCAAGATCTCACAACAAACATTCACATCCATCCCATTCAAACTAATCATTTGTTCAAGAAGTATGATTTTCGGATTTGGAAAAAGCTAAGGGAAAACTACCATGTTCTTCATCCCATTTCAAGAACCAATTCATCCAAAACTTCATATCTAAATATACAAACACATTAGAACGAATTCTCATCATAACTCCCATCATTCAACCCATTAAAACTCATTACATTTCGCAGGACTTTCATCAAACAATACATGTGCATTTTTTTTTTACAAATCAAAGTTAGCTCCCCTTACCTCTTGAAGATCTTAACTTCTTCTTCCAAGAGAGTAACTCCTCCTTTCCTTGGTAGACCAAGCAAGCTCCAACACCTCTGCACACTTAGAGTTTCGTTCTCCTCACACCAAAAAACTCTCCACTCTCCCCAAATTTCCAAATCTGATTTGGATTTAAAGAAATGGCTCCAAGATAAGCAAGGACCCAAGATATTGTAATTTAGCAATAAAAGACCAACATCTGGCCATCCTAATCCATTTTCCAGCCCCAAAATCCGGAAAGAATGGTTTGTGGGAAGATTCCCCAACCTTGCACGCTCAAAAAAACGTGTTCCAGGCTGTTATGTTTCCATAACTGACGTAGCTAATCGATTAACTCAAGTGATAATCGATTAACTCGAGTCCAGAGGCTAAAACACGAATTTTCTCTGTAATAATCGATTAACTACAGCTGTTAATCGATTATTCCAGCAAAGAAAAACTCAAACAGCACATCTGTCACAACTTTGACAGTTCGGTTTAACCCCTTCCCGAAGTCAGAATTAGGCGTATGAGTACTCGAATCGAAGCTCTTTGAGTCTACTTTCCAATGGAAAAAGAATCAACCCAAAATACTAATTGTATAAAAAGTTATACATAAAATAGTAAACCATGTCAAATTTTGACAGCATTCTATTTTACACTACAACTTGAAATTTTTACAACTTGGTAAAATTTTGAGTTTACAAGGGTCTTACATCGACCCATAGTGAAGAAATAATTGAGTGTAGAGGTTCAATTCATAAGTGTTGACTGTATTGTCAGAATATTAGAAAAAGATTTTAACATCTTTCACCACTTGACCATATCATACCACACTATCCTTCTATGGTAAAGCCTCCTGTCCCATTAAACTTTGGTCAATATATTTCCCCTAAAATGTAGCATAAGAGAATATAAGTGTCGATTATAAGAAACTAAAATTTTAGCGCTTTGTTGTTTTGTTAACCATGAAAACTTATAAAAAAATATGACCGAAATAAGTACTTTTAATATGCAATGTAGTTCCAAAAGGTATTCTCAGAGTAGTGTTAAGAAACTACAATGCATGAATAATAAACACTACTAAAATATATAAACTGACTGGTTAAGAAATGCACAACTAGCTAAAACTTGGAGCACTCAACTTTCATATTGAAGAACCACTTTTCACAAGGTAACAACTCTCTAACTTCTGGCTGGTTGACAGTAGAAATCATAACTTTTTATAGATATTTCACCCAGTTTACTATTTCAACTTCCCTCCTTTCCCATAGTCACATTGAAACCTATTTCTACCAAGAGAAAACCGAGAGAGCACCTCTGTATAAAAACTCATCCCTCTGCATTTTCCCTTTTTACTTCCTAAAGAAAGTAAACAAATTAAATAAACATATCAATATATATATATATACATATATATATATATATATATATATATATATAATATGAGAGAGAGATATATAGAGTGAGAGTAAAGATGTTACAGAAGAGGAGTTGAATTGATTTATTGGTTAGGTTTAGAATGAGAAGTAGTGGGAAGGGAAATATTGGTAGAAAAGAGGTAAACAGGAAGTGATATGGATTTGGATTGAAAATGATGAGTTAGGTATAATGGAGATAGTTATTACAGTTAGAGTAGTGTTAAGATAAAGATACATTGGTGTGTTTAGTTCCCATCTTTATCTTCTTTTTCTCTCATCCCATCAAACTATAAAAAATAAATAAATAAAAATTAATACAATGTATTATATGATATCTGAAAGCAAAGAAAAGAGCCTGAGTAATGATTCCTCAAGATAATGCATCCATCTTAAAGTCAAAGAAGTCCTCTGGTTCAGAAGACTCTTGCTTGCTTCCTTCAGATCTTCCTTCCTTTGTTCATTCATTATAAGGAACTTTTTCTTGTAGAGTAGTGCTAAAAAATTAAGTATGCTCTCAAGAGGTGTCCTGTTATGGCTATTGTTGTTGTTGATGAGGTACTGGTGTTGGATTTTACTAAGTTTTTTTGTGGTGGTGTTAGTTGTTATGGTTGTGGTTGCTCTTCTACCACTATAACTACACTAGATTCCCCCATTTGAAAGGGTGTGTCTCCAGGCCAAGCCATTAGGTTCAGAACTTGAAACTTTGAAATCTCCTCAGTTATGACATCTGCTATGTCTAACAAGTATCCTCTTTTGATGTAGTATATGAATTGGGCTTAAGCAATGGTGAAGCTAGGTACATGAGAGCTAGGGGTCACATTAGAAATGAGAAAGGTGACCCATATTTGTGATAGTTTTCATGTTTTCCCTTTGGAAGTCTTTGAGGTTGTCCAGACCTCCATATCATAAGGAACTGATATTATGCTGTCAGGGTTCCTTTTCTTACTAAGATTAAGTGAAAGTGTTTCATTTACTCTCGGAAACTGTTGCCAAAACTTCCTTTTACTTCATACGCAATAGACATGTGTGTGTGTGTATACATATTTATAAATGTATTATTTAATAAAAAAAATTAAAACACTTTTAAATATTATATTAAGTAATGTGACTATTTTCTAAATATTGAAATTATAATTTTATAAAGTTATATATATACATACGACTGAGATAGGATAGAGCATGAAGAGTGTTTACTAACCAACAGTGAAAGAAAAAATTTGTCTAATTGTAGAGATTAATTATGAAAGTAAGACAAATGTTGAAATTTAGTATGTTTTGTGGTGAAGGAGGTTAACAATGTGAACTAAGAATGATTTGTCGGATAATACATGAAGATAAAAGTCTTGTAATGTTTGCATGTTAATGTCAAATATACTGAAATGCATGTTATGATTAGCAAAAGATGAGTGTGGAGGTGTGTAGTGGAGGGTTTGTCTTGAATCTATTGATAATGGAGACAACTTTAAATTTGTCTGAAGCTAAGTTATTGGCTTTAGTATTGTCAAATCCAAAAACTTATGAGGTTGTCCTTTGGAACCCAGGTCTAGTGGTTGTGTTTTGACTCATTAAGCACATTTTAGGCTACCTACACTAGCTAGAATTAGGAATTTTATTCAGCTTTAGTTTTTTGATATATTCTTTATTTGAGACTTTGATTAGGATCATACTAAACATGTAAGCTATTAAGATCATGCATTTAGGCTAGATCTTCAGCAATCTTAAGGCATGATGTCCAGTGAAGAGGTTTTCCCCCGCCGGATGTTTTTGATCCTGCATTATAGTCATCGCAACAACTCTTCTGTCAATCATTGGTTTGATAGTGATGTTAATATGCAGAAAGTTTCAGTTTAGTTCTTAGCATTTGGAAATTGTATAAGTGGTGTTCTTTAATTCCATGCACAGTGAAATGTGATGCCACTAGAATGTTACTGGTTTAAAATTCTGACAACTCTAAAAGGCTCAATTAACAAATACAATCAACTTCAATGATGTCTAGGAAAGATCACTTAAACAAAATGACGATGGTGATAAAGTATAGCTAAATCCAACATATATGGCAGTCTTACTAGCATAATTTCAATAACTAGAGGCTAGCTCAAAGATAACATAACTTTATTGGTATTATCACTTGGATTCTCCATTTGTGCCATTTACTTTACTTTACATTCATGCAAGTATTATCACCATATAAATTTTGTATTACCAAGACACAAGTCAGTGATGGAACACTGTAATTGCTTGAAGACTAAGGTTCACAACGATTTGCTTAGAAAATAAAGCAGCACAATGCATGTGATGAGAAAAACAATAGTTTAAGAATAGGGGAAATAGACGTCAGGATCCAGGAAAAATGACAACTTGGAATGATTGACTACTTTCTACCCTTGGATACTATGTTTCCACAATAAAGAAAGGCTGACTTCTTGATTAGTAAAATGCTCTGCAAGAAAGCATATTATCTTATTCTTATATAATTGAAGTTGGGGTTATTCTTATATACTAGGAATAACAAAGTTTAAAACAAAGAATATATAAATTTGGTATTACCAATGATTTTCCTGCTTTCTCTTATTCCAGTAGTGTTTTGAGAAATTTATTATCTTTCTTTAATGATGTCTGAACCCCCAATTACCCCATTCCATGCATTTTACATGTTTTGAATCATTAAGCACATTTTAGCCTACCTAGACTCAAGAATTTTATTTTGTATTAATTTTTTTATATATTGTTTGTTTTAAACTTTGATTAGTCTCGTGTATTTAGGCATTACTAAACTTTTAGACCCAAATTTGCAAACATATACATTACTACCTTGGTGTTCTTAATTTAAAATTCTAATATGCACATTGAAATTTTGAATTGGTGTTTACTATATTGTTCTGAGCTTTCATTTTTCATATTTTAGTGTATTAAAACTTCTTCACAACATTCAGAGTTCAAGAAATCCAGTTCTCAAGTTCATTGCTAGTGGTAAGTATATGTGAATAATTAGTTTTTATATGATATTTTATTATTTATGAATGATATTATATCAAGTGCGTTATATTAGGTAGGTTTATTACTTTATTATAAATTGATATGTGATGTTGTTTCTTTTGTAGTTGCACTCGGTACCTGCAATCCACTATAGAACAAGCTTATTTTGACAATCAACCAAAGCTCGTAGTAAGACCTAAACCTTCAAATAGTCGTCCAATTGCAAATGTATGCTTATGTAACTGTATGTAACATATTAGGAGGGTTATTTAGTTCTTTAAATGTTGATTTTTTAATTAAAATTATTTAGCTAAACAATTAAACACATCAACCACTATCTACCCTAATTTGATATTTCTTTAACTAAGCTTGGTTGTAGTGAAAGTTTTAGCTCAACGTAGTGTAGGTTGGCCAATATCCTTCTATATCGAAACCTTAAAACAATATTGTACATAGTGATTAATATAAAACAATAATATTGTACATAGTGATTTACATGTACAAAACAAGTATTAAGATAGAGACATGTTGAAAAACATTCTAAGATAGAGAGAAGAGGACCTAAATTAATTTAGGTTATTCTTTAGGAAGCCATTTGATAGGGTACGTGTCATAATATAGAGACGTATATTAAGCATTGGCTAAGTGCTTTGTAATCGATTTATGTACATAACATGGATCGTTCTCCACCAAATCGTGCATGGATGTACGATAGGTGTCATAGAGGAAGAGGTGCTTTGAAAGAGTCTTTTGTATTAGGTGTTGAAGAGTTTATAACTAAAGCTTGTGAACAAGAACGTTATCGTAGAGATGGGGGTCTTCGATGTCCATGTTTGAAGTGCGATTGTACAAAGATTTTGCACGAAAGAGTTGTGAAGGTTCACCTTTACAAGAACGGTTTCAAGCCTAATTATTTCATTTGGGAGGATCATGGGGAAAGATTGGCAGAAGATTATGTACAAAATCATCAAAGTTGGATGGCTGTAGAGACGGAATGTGGTCAAATGAACCAATTTCAAACAATGGAAGACATGGTGCATGATGCTCTTAGGCAAAATGAGTCGTGCCCAGCATCTACTTCTAATAACATTGAAGAGGCTCCGAATGAAGAAACACAAAGGTTTTTTAATCTTTTGTTGGATGCAAACCAGCCGTTGTATGGAGGAGCATCAGACTCGAAATTATCAATGTGTGTCAGACTATTAGCTTGCAAGTCAAATTAGAATATTCCTAACCAATGCATAGATTTTATTGAAAAAATGGTTATGGATGCAACACCCATCAAATCAGGTTTGCCTATAACATACTACGATGCAAAAAAGTGTGTATCAAAGTTGGGATTACAATCGCAGAGGATTGATTGTTGCGTGGATGGTTGCATGCTCTTCTATGATAATGAATATGGTAAGAATGATGGCGCGTTGCTTGAATGCAAATTTTGTGGAAAGCCAAGATATCAACCACGTACCTGATGGACAAATTTGTAAGCACCAAATTATGATGTCACAAACTTGTTTCACAATCGGCAAGTATGACCGAATCGTTCAAGTAATAAACTTGGTAAGACCAAGTATCGTTCTTCCCAAAGGACTCACGGCCTAGTTTAGTTATATGATTTGTTGATTAGCTAGGACTTACAAACGAAATATTCAAATTTTAATATGCAAGACAGAAAATAAACATGTATGCATGAAGTTTGATCAATGGCAAAGACAAAAGATAAACACTTTCAATGAAATATATGAATGAATATGTTGTTGGGGGTCAATTTCATCTCATCCACTCTCATATATTTTAGGAATTCAACATTCAAGTCATCATTGTTAATGCCACTCTCTAATGTACCATTCTAGATGGCTTCTCCCTAATCACGAGTTCATACAATTCCTAGCATTCCTAATGATTAGTTCATGAGTGCAGGAGCTTAACGACAACCAATAAAATATTGTCAGTATAATATTGGGAGCAATTCCCCGGATCTAGACTTCCCCGTACGTGCCCGTATCGACAAAACCATTAATCATGCATGGAATGAGTTAAACTATGCAAGCATTGAGCAAAGAGGAAAAACCCTAACTAATGATGAAAGAAAGCATAAGTCTTAATTAAAAGATGTAAGCAACAGATTCCATATATGAGAGCTTCAAGAGATTACATTGATTCCCCAACAAACATACAAGGTTTAGTTCACCATATTCATGGTGAACCTAGATGAATAACAATGAAAGAATGAAAGAATAAACCCAATAAAGGTGAAGAGGTAGCCTGAGCATCCAAGATCCTCCTTCAAAGGGGTGAGAAGAGAGAGTGTTTGCCTCGTTTCTGCCAAAGATACCTAATTCTAGGACGTGCAAGCCCTTATATACTAGTCTAGAGTTACAAAAGATTACAAAAGCCCAAGCCCAAAAAGTGCCGCTCAGCGGTAAATACCGCTCAGCGGTGACTGCGCGTCACTTTTCTTCCCCTCAGCGGCCATTTTGCCCCTTAGCGTGACTCCCGCAACCTCCTGAGTGCCGCTCAGCGGTAAAATACCGCTGAGCGGTGCCTTTGACTTCTCTTTTTGCACTCTTTCTTGTCTTTTCTAATGTCATCTCTCTCCTTCTTCACTTCTTTCACCAAATTCACCTTAAAACCTGCACAAAAACACTTAAATCAAGCATAAACCTGTCCAGCTCTCTTATTTCTGAAAATATAGATAAAAGCATGATTTCAAGCTAGTTTTTAAGTCTAAAGGTTGCTTTTAGTATCAATATTAAGCATGAAAATAACAGTTTTTCAACTGTTATCAGTACCACGGGAGCAACTACTACAAAACAAGTTCCTATGAAATCAATGTTCTATTTGCCATTAATTCCCAGACTACAAAGAATGTATGCCTCAACACAAACTGTAGGACAAATGACATGGCACTATCAGAACATGTCGACCAATGGTGTTTTGCGTCATCCATGCGATGGAGAGGCTTGGAAGCACTTTGATAGAGTATATCCTGACTTTGGTATCGAGCCACGCAATGTACGACTCGGTTTATGCTCTGACGGTTTTAACCCATATGTACAGGCATCAAATATACCATATTCATGTTGGCCAGTTATTGTCACCCCTTATAATCTTCCTCCAGAAATGTGCATGTCTAAACCTTACATGTTCTTGACATGTCTCATTCCCGGGCCATACAATCCAAAGGTTGGCATAGATGTGTACTTAGAGCCCTTGATAGACGAATTGAAGAAGCTGTGGACGGGTGTGATAACATATGATATTTCAAGGAAACAAAACTTTATTTTGAGGGCCATGCTAATGTGGACAATTAATGATTTTCCTGCTTATGGTATGTTGTCCGGCTGGAGCACTCATGGTAAACTGGCATGCCCACATTGCATGGAGCATACAAAGGCTTTTAGATTATATCATGGGGCAAAAAATTCATGGTTTGACTCCCATCGGAGGTTTTCACCGAATGACCATGCTTTTAGGAGGAATAGGAATGCTTTCAAGAAGGGAGAAGTGGAGATGGATGATGCACCACCATATCTTACGGGACCAGAAGTTTGGAATAGAATCAATGGTTATCCTAAAATAACTGAAAATGGTGCACCAAGAATTGATGGATACGGTGAGTGGCATAATTGGACGAAAAAAAGCATCTTTTGGGATCTACCCTATTGGAAGGATAATTTGTTAAGGCATAATCTTGACTTCATGCACATTGAAAAAAATTTCTTTGACAACATCTTTAATACCGTGATGAATGTTGCGGGGAAGACAAAAGACAATGACAAGGCCCGAATGGATATAGCTTTGTACTGTAGACGAAAAGATTTGGAGCTAAAAAGTCATACCAATGGAAACATGTATAAGCCAAAAGCAAATTATACACTTTCAGCAGATCAAACAAAAGAAGTTTGTCATTGGGTAAAAGCTCTTAGGATGCCTGATGGATATTCTTCTAACTTGTCAAGGTGTGTTGATGTCAATAGGGGAAAGCTCATTGGGATGAAAAGCCATGATTGCCATGTGTTTATGGAATGCTTACTTCCTATAGCATTTAGTTCTTTACCGTCTCATGTTCTCAATCCCATTACAGAGATAAGTCATTTCTTTAGAGATTTGTGTTCTATTACATTGAACAAGGATGACCTAGCGAAGATGGAAGAAAACATTCCTCTCATTCTGTGCAAGATGGAGAGAATATTTCCTCCCTCATTCTTTGATTCTATGGAACATCTCCCTATCCATCTTCCATATGAGACACGACTTGGTGGACCAGTCCACTATAGGTGGATGTACCCATTTGAAAGGTGACAATATGACATCTTATCGTTCAATTTACTACACATATAATTCAAAAATCCTAACATATCAGTTTCAAATTTGTAGGTTCATGGGATATGCTAAACGTTCAATAAAGAATAAAGCTAGGGTTGAAGGATCTATTTGCGCATCATACTTGCACAGAGAAACAACTCATTTTTGTTCCCACTATTTCAAAAGCTTCATGTTAACACCACAAAGCAGTAGAAATGAAGTAGACATTCAAATAGAAAGCCTAACGACAACATTATCAGTGTTTGACCAACCTAGCCGTCATTCTGGGAGGGAATCAACACATTGGTTAAGTGATGAAGAATTGAGATCAGCTCATGTTGATGTATTGATCAATTGCAATGAAGTTGAACCTTACCTTGAGTAAGCCTCCAAAATCAATTATATATCCCAATTTTTTCATCTGATATAATTAATTGTCTTTGATCTAATCTCGTCATACATGTCAACAACTCATTCTTACATACCTATCAACTATCTGAGTCAAACAGTTCGACATACATACATGCTAATTTCCCATTGTGGTTCAGGCAAAAAGTACGACTTCCTATCATTCTAACACATTCATTTCTTACTTAATTCTTTAATCATTACATTGTTGAATAGGTTCATATCCTGAATGGTTATAGGTTCATAACGATCCTTTAAGTGTGAGGAACCAACATCTTAGAGATTTATCACTTGGTCCTTTAAGGTATGTAAAGGAATGGCACACATTCTTTGCTAATGGATACAAATTTCATACCCATGCATGGAGTCAGGGCAAGAAGACAATAAATAGTGGGGTTCATGTTAAAGGGCTAACAGAAGGAGGTCAAGATGATTTCTATGGTGTCATTAAACACATTTATGAGTTGGAATACAATTCAACAACCATAGAAAAGAAAATTGTATTATTTTATTGTGATTGGTTTGATCCATCGAGAGTAGGTACAAGGGTGGATTCAAAGTATGGCATTGTGGATATTCGAATGGATAAAAGATATGTGTTGTTTGATCCTTTTATAATTGCACATAATGTAAAACAAGTGTATTATGTACCATATCCTACATCACGCACGGACAAACGAGGTTGGTGTGTTGCGATAAAAACGAAGCCTAGAGGTCGCATTGATTTGAATGATGTAGAAGTCGATGTGCCATACCAAGTAGAGGAAACGTCACATGTTAATGACGTCATTGAAGTTGAAGAAGTAGTCCGATTACAAGATGTACAAGCTGGTCTTGAAGAAGTGAACCCTAACAATATTTCATCATTTCAAGGGCAGATAGATGAAGATACAACGGAATCAGAAGAATCCAATGCAGAGGTACAGGGTGAAGATGACAATGAAGATGAATTTCATAGTTCTAGCACTGAATAGAGTTAGGGTGTGTTCCTCCTTATTTTTGTTGCATTTATAATGTTGTCCACAATCTTAAGTTCTTATCAATGTAAGTCTTAACATTAAACATTTGCTAATAGAGTTTTATTGCAAATCCAAAATGACGAGAGGGTACATATGCAGAAACGGTAAAATTTAACGATGCATAAAACAATAATGGGTAAAATAAAAGAGAAAGTAAAAATAAAAGCACTTAACTGAAATTGAAATTCAATAAAATAAAATGACTCAACAGTATACATAAAATGAAATAAAACAACTCCTCTTTGACACACTACAAGCTTCATAAATAAAATTCTACATTTGTGCACTGTTTGGGAAAATGGAAAATCTGAGAAAGAGAGAGCTCTGGAAGAGAATCGTGACCCCTTCCAAGTCTCAAGGCCGTGCTTTTTTTCTTCTGCTGCAACTGGCTTATATCCTTCTATGGAGGGACAACCCTCCCCCTTTCTCGATGTGCCTTCCTAATTTTCTTCCATACTTTGCATTTTTTTGTCCCCGTAGCATCTTTGACTTTCTTGTACTAAATTGCTCCTAGCCGTGACAAAAGAGGCCCTCTATGTGGTGTCTGTTTGCTTAGGCTTCCCCATTCACGGAAAATCCTTTCAACCGTGTGCCCCACTCCAAACTGTTGTAGCTTCCTCTGCTATGCATGCTGGATAGTGATGCTTCTCCGTGTGTGTTTCTCCCAGCTGGACCTTGAAACTTCTCCCTCCGTTTTCATCTTCTTTTAACTTCCAAAATTAAATCAGCAGCTGTGACCTTCTCCTCTTCTTTGGTGGCTTCAAGCTGGACGTTTATGTGAAGCTTCCTCTTCAACGTGCTGCCGCTGGTGTGTGCGTGTGCAGCTTCCTTGGTTGAAGTGTTCCAGCACTTCCAGCAGGCCGTGACACCACTCCAGCTCCTTGGATATTAGCTGCTACCATAGTATGCTGAACCAGGCCGTGGAATGCTTCCTCTGTTGCTGCATCGTGTACTCTTCAAGGGCTGTGAGCTCTCAACGTGGTGGAGCTGCTGGGATGTTGCTTCATGTGGCAACCGCTGGATGCTCTTTGCTTGGAAGCTGCTTCAAGTGTGCTGGAATGAAGAGCCGAGAAAGTGCATCTACTTTCTTCCAATATTCCAAAGTTAATCTCCTAGGTGGCGGCTTCCACTTTTGTTCATGTGTTATATGCTTGCTAAAATGAATTGTCATGCAGTGATTGGATGTGTGTGACCTTTAACCAAATGTTGGACCTCACTTCAATTCAATTGTGTCGTGAGTGCTTCATTCTTTTAAGAAATCAAATTCCATTTTTTTGTGGCTGGTTGCCATGGCCGTGTGATGTGTATGAGTTCCAAATCAAATTTTGCTTCTATAATTTCAAGAAAATATTCCATCATTCACACGGATCAACATACAGAATAAATCAATGCAGTACAACTTCTTTCAAATATAGTGTGTGAATGTTTTTCCAAATATCACAGAAACAATGTGATTTCATCTGTTGTTGATGTGTTTGTTTGTACTCGTGTTTTTTGTTTGTTTTTGGAGTATAATATTGTTTTTGGTTTACTTGTTCCACATTTGTATCTCTGATTGTACTATTTCTAATACAAGAAAAAAGTGTAATACATCTTTTTTCCTGATCAAATAGATGTAGATTGTTCTATTGCTGTATGTTTTTGGGGAAGATTTTCAGTTTCTTTGTTTAGAATTAGGTTAAAAGTGTTTGGACAACATTGGTTAAGTATATTTAGGTATATAACACAATCTAGGAGGGCTAGAAGTTGGGAAAAATAGTTGGAATTGGAAAACTTGGTATAGGTTGCGTAATTCTGCAAATTTGGTACTGCAGATTATGCATACTCGCTTAGCGAGTGGAGTCGCTCAGCGAGTCGTTTTAGAAGTTAGCTCTCTGTTTAGTGATTCGCGCAACGGGCTGAGTCCCTGAGCAAGTAGTTGAGGTTTGGGAGCACTATGATTCTATTCGACCAGCGCATTGGGGTGGCTGAGCGAGTGAGTCGAGAGACTAGTCCACTGTCTGGTGAGTTTCGCTTAGTGTTAAGATGTCGGTAAGTGTACCAAATCGTATAAAGTAATAATAAAAGGGCAAGGCCAATTATCGTTTCCCAAAGGACTCATGGTACTAAACAGTTATGTGATTACCCAACTAATTAAGACTTTTGAATAACAATTGAGTGGTTTTGAATGCAAATGCTATAAAAGTAAACATGAATGCAATTTTAACCAATTGAAAGAAAAACACAAAGGTGAATGGAGGATGTTTAAAATATGAGATAAGTATGTTGTTGGGGTTTAAATTTCACCAAGTTTCCTCTCATGCATATGTCAACACCCAATTTCGTCCGGATGACTAAATAATATAGGTCTTTCTTTTTTTTTATTATATCTTATTTTATTTTATGTTTTTTTTATGAATTTTATTATTATTTTATTTTGTTTTTTTATTTATTATTTCATTTGATTTTCCATATATGTATTTAAAAAAAAAAAGAAAGCAAAAAAAAAAAAGAAAGCAGAACCCGCCACGTACACTCGCACCCAATTCAGAAAGAAAGGAAAAGGAAAAACGGTTCCTCCCTCACGCACACAGACACACGCTCCCTAGCTTTCCACCATCATTCACCTCTAACCTGTAACCACCCAACAACATTTCCTTTCACCTCCAAGAGATCCGGATTCCCTCATTCCCCATTGCCTCCAACACCCATCTTCATTCATCCCCCGCTGTAACTCCCAACTCCATTTACCACCAACACCATCCATCATTCACCTCTAACCAAACACCTCTGCCTCCACCACGTTTTCTAACACCACCATCATTCACACACCCGTAACCACCCCCAATCATCAACCATCACATACAACCACATACTCCTTCATCTTCAAAAATTCAACCCAAGTAGAGACCGAAACCCATTTTCCTCCATCACATACTGAACTTATTCTTCTCAATTACACACATACAGGAAAATACAGACATCAATTAAACAGAGAAGGAGGCCCCAAATTTGATCATCTCCATTAACCCATATTCATATACAACAGATAAACAGATATCAGAGGATACGAGAGCAATTGTTGAGAGAAAGTTCTAATTTCGGACGAAGGAGGGCAACTGTTGGAGTTAGATTAATGGCAGTGTCGTGTGAAAAATGAAGGGGAAGGGGATTTCCCCATTGCCGGCGAAGACGAGAAAGAGGGACGAGAGAGAGGCGCCGCGGTTGGAGACGGTTCCGGTGGCGCTTGGGGTTGCCGCCGACGCCAAGACTGGAAGAGGTGGTGGCGCGGTGGCTGGTTTCGGTGGCGCGGTGGCTGGTTTCGGTGGCGCAGTGGCTGGTTTCGGTGGAAGTGGTGGTCGGCGATGAATGGGAGCGCTTTTCTCTCATGCGCGAAGAGAAGAAGAAGGAGGGGAACGTGGTGTTGTGGCCGGCGATGGCTCCGGTGGCGTTTGTCGTCGTTGACGACGCCGCGAACCGCGACTAGCGGTGGCCGGTTTGTGGGGAGGCTGAGTCATGGCCGTGGGTGGCAGAGATGAGCGTCTCTGTTTTCTTTCCTTCAGAGGAGAAGACTCTGGGTCTCAGGGCTGCCTACAAAAATGAGATGAAGTTGGAGGAACCCCTAATGGGTTTCTGATTAGGGTTAAGAGGCCTTGGGCCTGGTGTGGTTTGCTTCCCATCTCATCCTGCCACACGTGCAGCTCCATTCGCACCCCTTTTCATTTGGGTCGAAGCCTAGTTTGTTTCTGCAAACAAAAATAAAAAACAAAAATTGGGCCTGAGCACATTGTTTTGGGATGCACCTCCAACTTTACTGCTGCACCCCTATCTTGGGGCCTGGATAGGAAATTTTGAGTTGCACTCCTGGTTTTTATCTCTGCACCCCTATTCTTATTGGGTTGTTCTCTTGCTTTATTTTTATGCTTTTGTTCTTTTATTTTTATTATTATTTGTTTGGTTATTAGTTTTTACTGTATGTAACCCCTTGTGTGATAACCCCCACTCCTATATCGGGTGTTTTATTTTTATTGGGCTTGGTTTATTTGCTGCACTCTAAATAAAAAAGGAAGAAGAAAAAATATATATAAAAATAATAATAACAAAAATAATATTTTAAAGGTTAAGCACACGTGTGACCGCTCGCGTCGTCCTTGTGCTAGAAACCTTTTCTGTTTCTTATAAAAAAATAATAATAACAAAAAATAATATTTTAAAGGTTAAGCACACGTGTGACCGCTCGCGTCGTCCTTGTGCTAGAAATCTCTTCTCTTCCTTATAAAAATTAACAAAAATAAGTTTTGAAGGTTAAGCACACGTGTGACCGCTCGCGTCGTCCTTGTGCTAAAAACCTTTTCTTCTTCTTAAATAAAATTTCAAAAATATGTTTTAAAGGTTGAACACTCGCGTGATCGCTCGCATCGTCCTAGTGTTCAATACCTTTCCCTCTTATTTATGTAATATTAAACGAGGGTATGAGTGCTCGTGCGATCGTCCGCATCAGCCTAGCACTCAATACTCTCAAGTCTTCCTAAATAAGTAGATAACGGTGTGAGTGCTCGTGTGATCGTTCGCATCGTCCTAGTGCTTAATATCGTTATCTCACTTCTCAAACATAATTAAAAATATTTAAATATCATTTTAAAGGTATGAGTACTCGTGCGACCATTCGCGTCGGCCTAGTACTCATTACCTTCTTTTTCTCGAAAATATTAAAAACATAAAATCTCCAAAAATTAAAAACATCTGCTTTTCCAAACAATAAACAATCTCTTAGCTAGAACTACGTTATCCTTGATTCTCCATCAAAAGTGGAGATACGTAGGAGCAAGGCTAGTCCTTGTCAGGTTCATTTCCCAAAAATCCAAAATCATTTCCAAACAAAATTCTCAAACAATTTCTTAATCAAAATTTTCAACACAGTTTCTAAAGGAACTACGTAACCCTGATTTCTCATTCTGAATGAGAATACGTAGGAGCAAGGTCAATCCTTGTCGGGCCCAAAAAACTAAAAAAATATATATTTTTTGTTTATTTAGAATTTTATTTTAGGGATAGTTAAACATTTTGAAAACCACATCAAATTCGCGTATTTAGTTAAAGGTACTGCCTTAGGGCAGGCGTTGTAGGGTGCTAATACCTTCCCTACACGTAACCGACTCCCGAACCCAGAATCTGGTTTTCGCGGACTGTGTCTTATCATTTTATGGTTTTTCCGTAGTTTTCCAAAATAAACTATGGTGGCGACTCCAAAATCTCTTTTCAAAACCCGTTTCTTTTTGTATCGTCGTCCCGTCGCGATTCCGGTTGCGACAGCATATATGAATTAATCTTCTTCATTAATGTTAATATCACTTTCTAAAGTACTCAAAAGACGATGTCTCGGCGAAGAAAGCCTATACTTAACTACTATTTTATAATGTCTTCTCTCCCTAGAATTAATTCTGCTTTACATACGCACAAAAGCTTAAGATAACCAAAACTCATATTCCTATGTCTAGGCAATATTGCTTTTGGGAGCAATTCTCCAAATCTAGGTTTCCCTGTATGTGTCCATATCACGAAAATCAATGATCATGCCATGAATGAGTTAAACATAACAAACATTGTGCAAAGAAGAATAACCCTAACAATTAATGAAAAAAGCATATATAAATAAGAATCAATTCAAATACATGAGAGTTCACAAGGTTACATCATCCCCCAACAACAAAGAATGTTAAGTTCCCCATCATCATGGAGAAACTAGATGAACAATAGAATGAAAAAGATAAAAAAAACCTAAAAATTCAAGAGGAGAGCTTCCACATCCACTTCTGCCTCTAGAGAATTGAAGAAAATCTGAATTTGTGTTAATTCTGTCAAGAAATGCTCTCTCTAGGTTGAGCTAATCCTTAAATAGGGCTGAATTGGGCCATGGGCCAACGTTGCAACCGCTTAGCGTCCCTACTTACGGCGCTTAAGCGTGCTTGCGAGAGTGTGGCGCTCAGCATCCAATGGAGGGCGCTCAGGCGTGAAACGTTGCAGGAAAGATAACGCTCAGTGCCCCAAAAAGGGCGCCAAAGCGTGGTTGTGAAGCTCCAACGCTGAGGGTCATGAAAGGGGCGACCAAGTGTGAGTGCGACCTTCTGTAACCTTCTCTTCTCGTGTTCTTTCTGTTCTTTATGAGTTCCAACTTCTTGACAACTTAACTCCTCTTCCAATCCATCCCAATTTCCTACAAAACCAAGGGGATTTAGTAATAAAATCTTCAAGTTGAACCTCAACTCTCTTATTTCCCAAAATAAACCAAAATCAAGAGAACAAACAAGTTTCTAAGTAAAAAAGGGTTCATTTGATATCAAAATTTACTCTTAAATAACGGTGAAATCAACCGTTATCAGAATGCACAATTGGATACCAATTAAATTGAATTCAAGTGAGTTTAAGCATTGAATCAAAGGAGGGACACAAAAGGAACCTAGGGAAGGCACTAAAACAAATTAAACAAGAAAGAAGGATAAAAAACGTAGATCAAAATCAAGTGCAACAAAACTGTTTGATAAAATTTGCAAACTGTTTGAAGAAATGCCCCAAAGAATTGTAGATTTTGTGATTTTTGAATTTTGGGGTCAAAGTTGGATTGCTTGGTTTTCAATTACTTTTTATGATTGAACTATAATTTTTTATCATATAATTCCATTTGAAAACTTGAAACCAGCTCTTACCAACCCAAAATTGAAAATTAAAGATTGCAAATTTGCAAACAACACTTGAAAATGAAAACTGCACAAGAAAAAGCTTTTAAACTGGTGGTTTTAAACCCAAAAATGCTTGGAAGTGATGCAACAGTTAAATTGAGTGATCAAACAACTTCGTATGATGATTTTAAATATGTACAAACTATTACAGTAGTCATAAACAAATCATAAGGCAAAATCACTGGTTCGCTTCCATTTTTAAAGCAAATTTGATGGTTTAAGAGGTGATTCTGCGTATAAGCTTAAAAATGACCTAATGAACAGTGCACACAACTTCCAAATGGCAAAATACACCTGTTCAAATATTGCATATGCATAAACACAACAAGATTCATTAATCCAGACTTGTTGTAGCTAATTATGCAGTAAATTTCACCAAATTTAGCCCCAAAATTTAGAATTCAGTGACTTAAAATTGGATAGCACTATCAATGAGTCAAAGAAGTCCTAAATCACTAGATCTAGCTGCAGAATATCAGCTAGAATATTTTTTTACCCACCTAAGACACATGCAATGAAGTAAGTCTGGTGAAAAACTCCAACTAAAACAGTGGACAAAATATGCAACAGGATTTAAAACAACTCAACTATGTTTTTTGCATTTCAATGGTTAATACAACTTGCCACAACTTGAGACATGTGTAATAACATCAAATAAACTTGTCTCAAGCTTTAGAAACAATAAATCTGGATAGAAACATATTGTAGAAAATGCACCATAATTTGAACTTTTTATAGAATTTTGTGAAACAAAATCAATTTTTTTTTGGATGCTTTAACTCATATTATCTAGGCTACATATTGTCTCATTGCCTTTTCGGATTGATATAGTGCTAATCATGCATTGTCGGAACAATCGGTACCGATATAGAGTCGCACAGCGGAATAAAATATAGATAGCGGAAAGCGTGTAACGATCACAACACAAGTTAAAATAGTTGGTTTCAAAATTTGATTTTCTTAGCGAATTTTTATCGAGCAGTTGATGTGCTAAGAGTTTAGGGATCAAGAAAATCAACACAGAATTTTATTCTGGTTCGAATAGAAAAATTCTACATCCAGTCGTTAATCACTATAAATAGGGATTAACCTTTTTCACTAAAAATATAGTTGTACAGATTGCAAGATAATGGAATGAGCAAATAATAGAAAACACCTTCCTTCGACAAACGAACCAGAAGAGTGCAGCAAGTTACTTCCTTCGACAAACGAACCGGAAGAGCTTCCTTCGACGCACAAACCAGAAGCAACAACTCTGCCAACTTGAAGAGAACCGCTTCGACCTTTGACACACAAAGCGCGAGCTTCTCCTATTCACAAGACCAAGCAAGAGCACTCTATCACTTTGAGAACTTCCTCAGACAATTGTATTCTCAAAATGGCATAGATCCTTTTCACTCACAGAGAGCTTCCCTTAGGCACAAAGCTCTAATACTCTCAATTGAAAAGTTTTTTCTAAGAGCTGTGAAGACCTCTATTTATAAGCCTAGTTTCATGTAGGGTCAAAAACTAAAAAAACATCTCCCAACTGCCACTGATAATCGATTATCATAAGTGATAATCGATTTTTTGTGTCCGTTATGGGGTTTTCAAAATGTGATAATCGATTATCCTGCGCAATAATCGATTATTCTAGAGACTTGGACAATATTAAATGAAACAATGATAATCGATTATTCTGTGTAATAATCGATTATTTGCGTGAGCAGCTCTCTTCTAAATTGGCTCGTGATAATCGATTATTATCATTACAATTTATCCTATACATTTGTTTCTACAAAACGTGTTTAACAAAAATGCATTTAAAGTCTTCAATTCTTCAGCTTTTATCATCATCAAAACTTCACAGTAGTTTCAAGATACCAATGTTCCTCATTGGTAACAATCTACACACAAATTAAAACAAAAATCATTGTTGGAACAGATTCAACTCATGAAGACAGAATTAACACTGCAACACATTGCACAAGACTTGGACAAAACTGGAAAATGAATTTGAAAGTTGAATTGAACTTGTTGAGATTGTTGATAGAGGGAGCACTGGTTTAGCTGAACCCACAATCTTAGTAATATATGAGTTTTTGATGATGACAACACATAATTAATAACACATGTGAATTATGTGTTACATGTTCTATGCTTACATGTTATATGTGTATATGAGAACATGATGTTGTTGCTGTGTTGTTCATTACATTTCACTGTTGTTGAGATTGTTGATAGGGAGAGCACTGGTTTAGCTAAACCTACAATTTAAGAGCTTCTAGTTTTTTATGATGACAACACATAATGAATAACACATGTGTTGTTAAATGTGTTACATGTTCATAGCTTTCGTGTTTATGATTATTTGAGAACATGTTTGTGTTGATTCTGTCATTTTTGCAATTCACTGTGTTTTACATGAGATCTTATCTGTGAATGCATGACATATGTTTTAGAAAAGGAAAATTACATGCACTTTTGTTGAACTTATAATATGTGACAAAACAACAATTTTAAGTCGATTTCATTATGAGATAAGTCGATTAAAACTCGTGGCTTTGCACAAACTTTTTCAAAGTGTGCTGAGTATTTTTGGAAAGAAATTTTTTCAAAATTGCATTGAAGTGTTACAAAGTCGATTATATGCGCAAGCTACTCGACTTAGTTATGTTTTGAAATTCTGTTAATGCTTGTGATGTCTAACGGCTATATTTTATATCTTTGACTAAGCATTGATTGTGAGTCAACTGTATTAAATGCAAAATTAATTAAGTTGGTTTGATTGCTACTAACTGTTATAATCAACTTTATTAGTAGCATAATCAACTTAAGAGCGTTAGTTTTGTAAAAAAAACTATATATAGACGCAAATTTGATTTCTGTAGAGACTTATGTGAATCTAACGTTTTGATTGAATTGTTTCAGATTTGATCTCTGGTAGAACGTGCTAAAGCTCCAAGAATCCATCAAGAAAGACCGAGGTGTTCATTCTTTGGTGATTGCTTGATGAACAAGAATATGTGCGCATTGACTGATTGATCAACCTGCACTTGAGGTGTCTGATGCGTGATCAACTTATTCTCTCAATCTTGTGAAGATTGTGGCTGCCCTGTTGTGACTACAGGAAGAGAATGTGCGGCGTTCTGGACTTTGAGAATTGTTCAAAGTGATTAAAGATTATAGGAGAGGGGAGATCTTGCTACTGTTCTTTGTTTGTATATGCCTATATTTTGATTAGAGGGTTAGATAGGTGTTTTATATTTTGACGTGGAGGTCGCTATAAAAGCCTTGTTGTAAAAACCTTGATCATTGTAGTGCATTTGCTTCCTGGGATTGGAAGAACACTGGATGTAGGCAGTTTGGCTGAACCAGTATAAAAATTTGCGTTTGAATTCTTTATCCCTACACTTTTAATTTTCTAAGTCGACTTTACTTTTCACGTAGTCAACTATTTCCGCTGCACTTAAAAATCTTATTCCTTGGGATTCAAGAAACTTTTGAAAGATAATCCTTTTGTGAAAAAAGATTTTTAAAAGACTCTGATTTTTGTGTTTCACCAATTCATCCCTTCCTGGTATTGAAACTAAGCCATTCTTTTTCAACAACTGTGTTATATATGTGATTTTGTACATGAATGCATGACACATGTTTTTGAATGAGAAAAACCAGAAACACTAATGTTGAATTTTAATTGTGTGGTAAAACAATAATTTTAAGTCGATTACATTAATGGGTTGAATCGATTAAAATTCGTGTCTTTGCACAAACTTTTTTCAAGTGTGCTATGAGAGTTTTTCAAAGAAAAAAAGTTTTCAAAACTTTGCTTAACATTATTGTATAATCGATTACATGCTATATGTATTCGATTAAGTTTGTTAATGTTTTGAAATCTGTTAATGCTTGATATATGTAAGACTCGGATAAAATGAAAATAATTTTTATTGTTATAATTTTTGAAAATACTTATTTATTTATGATGTATTATTGGTGTAAAGGGCGGTTTATATTTTTCTATAGTGTAAGTTAAAATGAATAATAGTTGGTGGTTGCATATTTGAATACAGATTTATGAAGCCATGTTAACTCAAATATGGGATGAATAGAAATAATATAGTTTATTATTTTAAAGCTAAGTAAATAAGGAATAGGTTGGATTGTTAAATATCTTTTTGGTATGATAGTATTAAAATTTAGTATATTAGAAAAAAAAACGGAGGTTGGTTGTTATTTAATTTGTTAAATAAATAAGCGGTAGTTAATTATAATAAGATAATATTCTAAGAGTAAGATTATATATTATATTAATTATATATATATATATATATATATATATATATATATATATATATATATATATATATATATATATATATATTTTATATGTTACAAAAGATTTTGGGTTTTTGGTGGACCCGGGGTATAGTGATAACCTATAGAAATTAGGTTCAGGTTTCTTTTCCCTCTCCCCTTTTTGTATGCAGTACGTGAATGTTTTATGGGTATAGTTGTTTTGGCTTTGGGTTCTGGTGGAGCGTGAATAATTTCTCTGTATGGAGTTTAGTTTCTTATTTTTTTAGACTTGCTTATGCTTTTCGTTGGGCTGGCGAGAAAGGTCCAAGAGGGTTAGTGAGAAGCTTGTTTGTTTTAAAGATAGAAAAGATAAAATTGTAGAAAATATTAACAGAAGGCTAGACAAGATAAAGGAAATATTGAGAGATAGAATCTTAACAGAATGATTTTAGGAGAGGAAAGGGAACATAGTTTATTTGTTATCTCTTATTCTACGAGTTAGAGCGTTGATTAGTTAGTTTAGAAGGTTTAGGTTACATCTAGGGTATTTAAATTTTGGTTAGGGTTGAAACTTATGAGATTTGCACCAGCCGTGAGAATATTAAAAAAAAGGAAACCCTAGCTCACTATTTCTTAGCAAAACGCTTGGGGAGAGACCGTTAACAGCTCAGTGATTGTACAGAAGGTTTAGGAAGCTAAATCGTGAAGAATCAAAAGCGTGAGCAAAGCCTCTGAGTTCAGGTAAGGGGAGTGACTATGATTTATCTATACATGCATGGAGTTTGGTTGATGGCTTTGATAATAACGTGATGTTTGGGTTGCAAGAGAGTTGTGTATATAGATATTTATGAATGTTTATGCGTTTACTAAGGATGGGAATCTCGTTGAGCCGGGTAGGGTTATAGGCTTTCGGCTTGGCAGAATTATAGGAGAAAATGTTGAAGGGTTGGTTTTGATGAGTGTTTTGTGCTGTAAGGGGGGTAGCTAGATTATATTTGTGTATGTAGAGTTTCGAGTGAGTTGGAATGTTGCGTGAATTTTATATAGTGTGGTGGAGAAACTAAATTTCGTTTGTGTAAAATAAGCTTTGTGTAATGTTTTTGTTTTGTTATGAATGTCTTGCATGGTGAGATGAGTTTTAATTTGCCTCTAGGATGAATGATATAACTTCAGCTATATGCGGATAATTTATGAATACTTGTCTACGCCTTCTTTGTGTGTGAACCTGTTGGGTTTTTGTTCTCTCCACTGTTTGGTCTTGAATTTCTTTCCCTTAAATAGGAAAAGATGGGATGGGTTAGATGGGTTAAAGGTCAGATGAGAATTTTACGTGTTTTCAGGTTGGTTTGAGTGGTGGAGGGGATATGTTTTGGTCTGTGGTGGTTGAGGAAGGAAAGAAGGAAGATTAGAAGGAAGAAGTAGCTGTCGTGATTATAAAGGAAGGTGGGTTTAGTTGGAACCAAAAGAGAAAGAAGTAGTGAATAAATATTTGAGAGGTAGTGAGTTGTGAGGGTGCGTTGTCGGTTGTGGTGAGAGGATTACACAAAGTGGAGCTGCAGGGGTTTTATTTGTGTTGCATGGGATTTACGTGGTTGATAGCAGTTGAAAAACTGTTATTTTTATGCTTAAAATTGATACTAAAAGCAACCTTTAACACTTAGAAACTAGCTTGAAATCATGTTTTTGGTTATATTTTTAGAAATAAGAGAACTGGATAGGTTTATGCTTGATTTCAGTGTTTTTATGCAGGTTTTAAGGTGAATTTGGTGAAAGAAGGGAAGAAGGATAGAGATGGAATCAGAAAAGACATCAAAAAGTGCAAAAGGAGAAGCCGCAAGTACCGCTCAACGGTAGTTTACCGCTGAGCGGCACTCAGAAACCCACGTTGGATCCGCTGAGGGTTAAAATGGCCGCTGAGGGGAGAAAAAACTCACACCGCTCAGCGGTAGTTTACCGCTGAGTGGCACTTTTATGGGCTTGGGCCTAATTTTTCTACATTTTTAGAATAGTATATAAGCTTTACACTAGTACAAAATATACTTTTAAACTCGCACAATATACTTCTTTTTACACAAAACTGCTGTCTATTCAGACACGGTGGCAGTTTGGTAATTAACGAGACCTTATAGGCCTCGGTTCAGACGAGACCGGTGCCAAAAAGAGATATTACTTCGGTTGTAAAGGCAACCGGTGCCTAATTATTAGTGTCTGACGCAGTTTCTGACGCGGTTAAGAGAAACCCGAGGTGAAAGAACTATACGGCATCGGTTTGTAGGAAGGACCGAGGCATAAGCCTCTACTGCTCAGACCCGAGGCATATAAGCCTCTCTTTTTTTCCCCAAGTAAACCTATATCTCCCTCCGCACTCTCGCCTCCCTTGGCTCTCCCTCCCTCCCTCCCTCCCCTGGCTCTCCCTCCCTCCCTCCCCTGGCTCTCGCCTCGCCTCCCCTCCCCTCGCTCTCGCCTCCCCTGGCTCTCGCCTCCCTCCCCAGGCTCTCGCCTCCTCTCGCTCTTGGATTCTTCTCTCCCTCCATTCCATTGCCGCTTCTTCCTTACCCCCACGAACCTCCCACAACTAAACCACACCACGCCACTGCCAGCCCCAGATCTGCCACCGTTTCTGTAAAGAGCACCCGATGAAGAGGAAGGAGAGGCATCGCGCAGTCGGCGGCGGCGGAGGAAGAGCAGCGCGCGACAGAGGAGTGGACAATCTCTGATGAGATGCGGCGGCTGGAGGAGAATATCGGAGAAGAACGGCGCGAGGATGAGGGCCTTGTGGCGGAGGCAGATGCGGAGGGCGCGGGGGCGAATGCGGAGGGCGCGGAGGCGAATGCAGAGGATGTGGCGGAGGAGGAGGAGAAGCGACAGAGGCAGCGGTGATGGCGGAGGCGGATGCGGATCCAGATTTCATTTCTTTTTATCCAGCTTGTGGCGGATCCAGAAGCTTTTTTGTCCAGATTTCATTTCTTTTTGTTTTGAATTGAATTGAATCTGAGTTCACACCGAAGATTTGATTTTGTTTTGATTTGTTTGGTTCATTTGTTAAATTGAATTTGACTTTACTTGTTAAATTGATTTGTTGAATTGAATCTGAGAAGCTTGAGGCACCAAAATGATTTTTGTCAAGAAGCTTGAGCAAGTGTCTGTCTGATTCTTCTATCAGTGTTTCATATTTTCACTCACCCTTCATCAATGGCACTCTCAGTTTGCAGTGTTGGCCCCTGGAATCTTAACCCCAAAGCATTATCAACACCATCTTTCTCCTTCAAGTCTCTCAAATTCCCTCCCTTTTGGCCAACCCAAAAGGTAAAACAATTTTCCTTTTGCGGCATGCGTGGTGTGGTACGGTGTGAGTGGGAAGGTAGCTTCAAATTTCAATGGTTGATTGTGGCAGGTGAAGATGGGTCCTCTGAGTGTGTCTCCCATGGGGTTTGGAACTTGGGCATGCGGCACCAAAATGATTTTTGTCAAGAAGCTTGAGTAAAGACAGAAGCTTGAGGCATCAAAATGATACGAGTGGCTAAAGAAGAAGAAAAAATAAATAAAAAATGGACCATACTGCCTCGGTTCAGGCTCCAATCGAGGCAGTAAAGGGAGTGAAACGATTTCGGTTATTAGAACCGAGGCCTAATCGTATTATTATATGTCCTGTTTCAAAACCGAGGCATAAAGTCCACTGCTTTTTACCTCGCCCGAATATGCCTCGGTTCAGGAACCGGTGCCTATCAGCGAAAATAACCGCTGTCGTTTCCCTTAACTGTACTAGTGTTAGGACGTCCTAGGGTTTGTATCTTTGGCAGAGACGAAGCAAATACTCTCTTTTCCACCCCTTTGAAGGAAGATCTTGGATGCTTAGGCTACCTCTTCACCTTTCTAGGGTTTTATCTTTCATTCTTCCATTATTATTCATCTAGTTTCACCATGAATATGGTGAACTAAACCTTGTATTGTTTTTGGGGAATCAATGTAGTCTTGTGAAACTCTCATATATGGAATTTGTTTTAACATCTTACTTTTAAGACTTATGCTTTCTTTCATCATTAGTTAGGGTTTTTCCTCTTTGCTTATTGCTTGCTTTGTTTAACTCATTCATTGCCATGATTATTGATTTTGTCGATATGGGAACGTACGGGTTAAACAATAATTATGGCAATGAATGAGTTAAACAAAGCAAGCAATAAGCAAAGAGGAAAAATCCTAACTAATGATGAAAGAAAGCATAAGTCTTAAAAGTAAGATGTTAAAACAAATTCAATATATGAGAGTTTCACAAGACTACATTGATTCCCCAACAACAATACAAGGTTTAGTTCACCATATTCATGGTGAAACTACATGAATAATAATGGAAGAATGAAAAATAAAACCCTAGAAAGGTGAAGAGGTAGCCTAAGTGATGAACGGGTCGCACCGCTCACAAAAATTGTTTGCACAGAAAATAATGCAGTATAGTTTACTAGGATTTGACTCCTAGGTCGTCTCTCAAGGACCAATATTTTGCGGTTCAGTTTTAGATCTTTTACACAAAAAAGGGGGGGTTGATTGTTTTGATTTGGTAAAATAAATTAAAACTGCACTGGAAATTAAACACTACTAAATTTAAAACACTGAAATAAAATTTAACCACGGTAAAAACTAAACGGTAAAAGATGGTAAAAAAACTGAACGGTAAAATTAAACGCATAAATAAAAACATCAGTGAAAATACGTTGATAGAAAATAAACCGTAAAAATGACGTTGAAAATAAACTGAACGGTAAAAAGCAATGACTGAATTTAACAGTACAGAAAATACTGAACGATAAATTTAACAGATAAAAACATTTAACTGAAAATGGAATTCATCACAAATTGAACACTTAAATTAAAATTCTGGACAGTAAAAAGGAAACGAGCAAAAGTGACACATTCAGAAATGAAAACTATATTTTGGCACAGTTGAAAATAAATTACAGAGAGCTTTGAAAGAAGAAGAGGCAAGAGCCTCTTCCAGGGACCGTGAGGGGTTCCTAAACTACTCTAGATTCTACTACTAAAATCACCGCCTCTCATTCTCTGCTGCTGCTGCTGGTTTTATAACCAAAAATCTGAACAAATAGTCTCCTCCCCGTGAACTTCTGGACGTAACTCCTGGACCAAATTCTCTGACAGCCCATACTTTTACCTATGCTTTTCAATTTGGATTTTGGACACATTCAATCATATATTTTGTCAAGGCAAATGCTCTAAAACCCAAACCAATATCGTTAGTGGTGGCCCCATGTTTGTCCGTCCATGCTGAATGGCCGTGTGGAAGGGAAGGCCAAAAGTAATCTGCACATTCTTTTCCTTTTCATTCAACCATGGCTTCCTCACGTTGCAGCTCTTCTTCTTCTTGTTGTAGGTGACTGGACCGTGGAGTCTTTCATCCCCTGCTGGTCGCTCCTGCTGCTGGGATGGCTTCCTCTCCATTCTCTTTGAGTACGTGTGGGATGGTGGTCCTAGCCTTGAAGTGTTGGATGCTTGAACTGCTGGTGGAGTAGAGAACCGAGAGCCCCTTGCTTCTTCATTCTCCAAGCTAGAACGTAAATTCTCTGCTGCCATTTCTCCAGCCGTGACCAAGAACTCCACTCCTAATCTAAACAGCTGCTATTTCACGGTCTTTTCTCAAGCTGGAACGTCCATGCATTTTGCAGACGTGAAGAACTTCTCATTTGCTTCTGTTGGACTCTTCATCGTGATATCACCCAAGCAGTGAGCTTCACTGCTTCGAATGCCATTGCTGGACCAGCTGCTGTCCATTCCAGCTCCACGGGTCTTGCTGCCACTGCTGCTCTTTTGGCCGTGAAATCATTCTCTGCTTCATTGGTTTGCTTCTCTTGTTGGTCCGTGAAGTGTGGAGCTTCTTCTCAAAACTGCTGCATTCTCTTCTGCTTTCTGCACGTTTCTTCCAAGTGCTGGACCGAGAAGGCTTCCTTCTTTTCCATCCAGCCAACATAACCGTGCACTGTGGTTGCTGCTGCTGTCTCTGTGTGTGCCTTCTTTCCACTCTCTCGGACGCTTGGTGCTGGACCAAGGTGTTGGACATCCTCAAAGCTTGCTGGACAAACCAAGAGCTACTGTTCCAATTTACCGAGAGTGTCTCCCACGGAAGTTGAGCTCTTCAAAACGAAAAGTATATGTGTGGAACACATAGGTGGCAGTTGCTCGATGCTTGCTAAATTCAATTTGTCCAAGCCTAAGAATTTTAGAAATGTAACCTTTCAAAGTGGTGGCCCCTCCATCACGTCCATGCTCGTTTGCTTTCATAGAAAATGAATGAGAATTATTTCCTATTGCTTCTTTGTCCAAAGTTAAAGTTTTCTTTTTTTTTTTTTTCAAGCTAGCGGGGCCATATGTTCCTTAATGCTTCACACAAAATTTGCCAAAACCGTGAGCTTCATTTGGAATATATGGTCTTGTGCTTCTCACAATTCAAGAATTGAATTGCTCTCCCTTTCACGTGCAACACATGGACCAATTCTTTTTCTACTTAATTGTGGCCGTGAACCTTCAAGAGTGTAGCCCCTTTTTCATCTTTTATTCTGAAACATGCTTATCTTGTAAAAATAAATTTTCCATGGGCTCTAGGCTTAGTGTTGTTTCCGTGAGAGAGTGTGCACTTCCTTCTATTTTATAAAAATAAAACCAAGAGTCTTGTACACTCATTGTTGCAATTGCTTTCACGTTAACTTCACATCATTTTCACGTCCAAATTGTAAATACACCAGTGAGCATCTATGAACCGTGCACAACTTCAAATTTCCAATTTCATTTAATCTTCAAATGTTCCTAATTGTGTTTCCAAAATTTTTCCTGCAATATAATTAATACAAATAATTAGTTTAGATAATTCAAATTAATCAAAATAAGAATTTCTAATGAATTTAAGCACAATTAATCAAAACAGGAAAATACCGGACAATTAAGCACAATTCCCCGATTAATTCTAACACAATAAACTAAGTGAAGTGTAGAAAATAATGATTCATCAAATTTGTATGACCGCGACAGTCGTACCAAAAAATGGCGCCGCTGCCGGGGACCAACCAATGGAGGTTTGGTTTTAGATTATTGTTGTGTAAAGTTTTGTTCTGTTAATATGTTTGTTTTGTGTGTTTTGTCTTGTATATTTTTGTAGGCGACAACGACACCTTCAGCAAATTTTGGCGGCGTTGTCACTTCAGTTCCAGGTTTTTCGTTTTAGATTTTTGCTGTGTTTTTCGATTATGTTGTGTTAATATATGTTTTGTCTTTTATATTTTATTGTGCTGTGTTCTGTATTTAGTTGCTATATTTAAAAAAAAAAAATATATTTAATTTTTTTTTTACTATTGATGTTCTGTCTTGTGTGTGCTTGTAGCATGTATAAATGTGTTTAGTTTATCTGTTTCGTAATTTTTAGTTTTTAGTTTTTATTTTTATTTTCCATGTCTACCTATTTTAATTTTGTGAATAGTGCTTATTCTACAAGTGCCTGTAATTATGATTCTCTTTCTGCATATTACTCTGATTCTTGTGCTGATTTTAATACTGAGAAAAATATGGATCATCCTCAAATTCCTGAGAGCTCCCTTTGGGAGCCGGTTCCACCAGTTCAGCAATATCAGAGTCAGCAGTATGATGCTCCTGCCCAAGTAGCTTCTCAGCCTTCAACTTCTGAACCTACATTGAAGGAGTTATTGGAGCAGATGACCATGCAGAACATTCAGTTTCAGAAAGGGAACATGCAGTTCAAGCAAGAGAGCATGGAAACTCAAGCTGCCATTCAGAAGCTGACTGATCAGATCGGGCAGATGGCCACTCAACACTTTCAAGATGATAGTGGCATCAACATAGAAGATGGGGAGCAAAGCTATGAGTTTACTACTACACCCACTTTCCTACCTTTCTATGATCCCACTCTTGCACCTGAGACTGTTGATGATTATTTTAAGGACCAGGCAGGTATGAGTAACACTGTTGAGACAGGTAGACCATTTTTATCTTCCACCATGGAGGTAAACGTACCTCAACTTGAATGTGCAGTTGATGAATTGGAAATTCATGAGAAAATTTATTCTGAGCAAAAACATGTTTATTCTGAAACTGAGATTACAAGCTCTTTACCAGATCTACCTATACATTCAATTGTTTGTGATTTGTTGCACAATGATTCTACAGGTTTTAGGATTGAAACTGATACAGACTTGATTGACAATTCTAAAGTTTTTGATTCAGTATTAGTCTCTGAAACCATTGGTATAAATGTTGTGTTGAATGAACATGATTACAGTGATAAATTTTCCATTGATAATAGCTTTGCACTGAATGTGGATTTTGTTGATGATGCATATGTCAATATTGATTTTGAGACAGGAATTTTGCAATCGCATAACTTGATAGAGTTAGAACAAAACGTTGATCTGACTCAGTTTTCTGAGAATTGTGAATGTGATTGTGAATCTGATTCTTGCCCGATTTGTATTGAAATTGATTATGTGTTACAAACAGATTCTAAATTCATAACAGATGCTATTGATTATGAGTTTGATGACCAGGTTACAAAAGTAAATGAGAATACAGGTACTGACATAGAGGAAACAATGATAGATGAAGGAAAGTATACTGCTATTTCTCTTATTACTCCGGTGTCACAGACTCAACAACTGCTGGTGGACAGAAGGCTCCAGATTTTGTTGATTCAACAACTTGCTCGGAGAAGTGGCGTGGCTACTGGGATTTGTCCTGATTCAAGTGAGAGGGCAGTACTGGGCGAGCTGCTCCTGAAGACATCTTCGCCGGATCCTGAGGTGGAAGATATCTCACTGATTGTCCAGAATTGGCAACTGCCACCATGACCAGGGAGCACTCTTTTTCCTCATTATGTACATATTATTTAGCTTTTCTGGTGTGTTTTCATGGTTGTGTTTATTTCATTTTTAAAAATTGTGAGCATGAATTAAAAAAAAAATATTTTGTGATAAATTTTTTTTTTGTTTAAAAGCGTGCCAAATCTGTATTCTGATATGTATAATTATTTTTTTTTTCTTTCTTAGTTTTCACATTGTTATCCTTATAAAAAAAAAATTTCAAAAATTCAAAAAAAAAAAAAAAAAATAAAATTGTTTTGCATATTCCTTGATTTTATTTCGACCGTCAGTATCTTATTATTTCATACCAATAAATATTTTCACTTCAGATCTCATTTATTTTCCTTATTTTCCTTCACTGTAAATACAATTTCTTAGTTGTTTTCATACAGATCTTTGATTGAAAAATTTGACTAAGAAAGATTTCATTCATCATTGCAAAAAAATTACAGTATTGGTGAATGGAAATTGAACAGATCTGAAATTGAAATTGCAGTAGATATATATAAATAAAAGATGTTCGGGGGGTCGATCTTTTCTGATCGTTAATATTACAAACCAAATAAAAAACAAAAACAACATAAAAAAAAAATTAAAAACATAAAAAACATAAGTGTTCATATTACAGTCCTCATTAATATTCTGGCCACACTCGGCCAGCAAAAACATAAAAAAAAAATAAAATAAAATAAAATAAAAAAAAACACAAAACATTAAAAATGAAAGAATTCACGAGCTGGTTGTGGTGGTCTAAGGGAGAGCTCCGTTGAGGGAGCTCTGGTTCGAAAAGTCACGAGCGGAGGCTTTGGTGGAGGAATTTCTCGTTCATTTCTGTCGTCATCGATAATGATCGGAACTGGAAACAAATTCAGCAGCCTCGGTGCCCTCATTATCACCCAGTTGTTTTCTTTCAAACAAAAAAATAAAAAATAAAAAAATAAAAAAATAAAAAAACATGTGTTAATAATAGAAGAGGAAGTGAAAAAAATTTCAATGGAGGTGTGATCAGAGGTCTTACCGTACATGTATAGCGGCAGTTGTGAAAAGAGAGTGCCTGTGGGGTCTATCTCCGCTTGCCAGCGCCTGACCCGATTGCCATGGTTGTTAAACCAGCAGTGCACGTTGTATTCAGTGGCTTCGCCGAAGGGCCTTAGTCGAGACGCGATCTCGACGACTTGCGCTCGGCTTGGGTGTGTGACCCCATAGTTGTAGATTTTGGTCATCATCGTGATCTGATCATCTGTAGGACGCCATCGTTGACTGGTATATCTCTCTGATTCCATATCACTCATCCTTCCTCTCGTAATATACAAATACATAAATAAAAAATAAATACATATAAAAAGAACAAAAACAAGAAAAAAAAAAGCATAACATAAAAAAAAAAAACATAAAAACATTAGATTCTTAATTCAGTGTTTTCTTTATTTGTTCTTGTTTCCTTTCAGATTTATTTTGTCCAGTCATGCTTTAATGTTTCAGTTTTTGGTCTCAGATCTGTTTCACGGTCCTTGCAAAAGGGTCCTAAACGGATCTACGTCCAGTGTCCTTGTCCATATTGTTCTTGTATATTCAGTTTCTGTGTTTTAGTTTTAAGTGGGGTACGTGGCGTTGTTCTACCCGATTGTCTCTGCCATACCTTCAAACGAAGGGAGATTAACGTCTGGTTTCCAGCCGATATACCCCTTAAGTTTTAAGACAATTGTGTTTTATGTGTTTTAAGTGTTTAGCAGGTGAAAAATAAAGCGAATAAGTGCTGAAAATAAAGAAGGAACTGAAAAGCAAAGAAAAGAGCAGAAAGCTTAAACGGCAGAAAGAAGGAGATCCAAGGTGCAGATGACTTACCCGGAGTAGTAGGGCTTACAGAAGATTGACGCAGATCTTAGACGCTCCGAAGGCACACAGGCAGAGGCTCCTCACGGATCTCACTCAGACTCTTCAGAAGGCCGGGGACAGAGCTTCCTCGTAGAGGTTCCAGATGCTCAGGTTGAGAGTGAGGAGAGCGGAGAGAGAAGTGAGAAGTAGAGAGAGAGAGCAGAGCAGTCAGAAATGCCGCTCGGGAGCCGAAGTTGGCCTATTAATAGCCAAAATTCTGCCACTGTAGCAACAGTTCCGGTCTTTGCCACCGAGACTGTTGTCACAATACCGGTATCCTTTTTCAAAAAAAATAAAAATAAAAAAATAATAAAAAAAATAAAAAAAAAAATAAAATAGAATAAAATAAAATAAAAAAAAAATAATAAAAAAATAAAAAAAAAAAATAAATAAAAATAATAAAAATTAATTAGCATCTACTGATGGATGTTACTGAAAAATTTCTTCCCATTTTTCCTAACTTTTTATTGCACTTGTCTATATTTTTTGACTGCTCTGAAATTGATCATCTGATGATTGTAACACACTGAGGACATTGTGTGATTTAAGTGTGGTCTACTGGGGAGAAATTCTGATTTTTCTATTAGATTGTATTTTGTGTGTTAAATTTTTTGTTTTTGAGTGTTAAATTTTTTCTGTTTTAAGTTATTTTTATCGAGTTTTGTGTGCAATAAATTTTACATTTTTCTCTTGATTTCTGGATGATGTTTAAGTTGTAGATTTTTCCTTCACTTACTTAATACTTATAGTTTGTAATCCTTGCTTTTCTCTGCCTGGAAAGATGATTATATGTTTGAGAGGTTGATTTGATTGTGACAAATACCCTGTGTGAGATTTGAGCCACTTAATTTTCTTTCTTGTGTGTGATATGTATCTTGATTGCTTGCACATATGCCTTGGCTTGATTCTTTTTGACAATACTTGATTGATATGCATGTTTAGAAATGATAAAGGCATTTTTATTCTTGAGCCTCTTTAGCCAAATAAGCCTACCTTGTTATTATCCTTTGATAACCCCTTTGAGCCTATACTTTCCCCATTTATTTGTTTTTAAAGCTCACACACTGATCCTAAGTGAAAAACAAATGATTACCTGAACCTTAGGGAAGTCTGGAGCTATAGAAGTGTTTTGTGAATAAGTGTGGTCTCCTTGGGGATTCTGATAAATTGGCTAGTTGGTTCCTCATCATGTTTTGAAATGATAATTTATATCCTGTTGTGAAAAAAAAAAAAAAAAAAAAGACAGGATGAGAAAAAATTTTGATGAGAAAAAGAAAAAAATTGAAAAATAATTTTGTGAATAATGGAGTCGAGAAGAGGATGGAATTAGAGGTTTGGGTGAGATTTCACTGTGTTTACATTTTTTTTCCCCAGTGCTCCTCTATTTCTTCTGAGCTATAGCTACTTATCCATATTTATCCTCCCCTGTCCTTGGCCCCATTACAACCCAGTAAAGACCTTTTGATCTAAACGTGCATATGTTTTGAGTGTTGATATTAGAAGCTTGCCAAGTCAATTTGTGTTTGCTTTCTTGAGTGCATTGAGTTGAAATGTTTACCCTAGACACTTGAGAGAAACACTATAGTGCATCTGTGAGGTTTTGACATTTTTGAATCACCTCTTGAGCTGATTGATTATTTTACCCTGCTTTGAATTGCTTGGATGATTTCTGTAAGTATCTGCTTTCTTTGATTCTGTGTTGGATATTGTCTACTTCTTTTCTCTGTCCACACTTCTTGAGAACTTTGTAAATTTTGTTTATTTTTCTCGTGAGTTTTTATTTTTCTGTCTGTTGAGTTTTGTGTCACCGACCTGAAAGCCCTTTGAACCATTCCCTGATTTGAGTCTTAATTTTGCCCAGGAGTGCAAAAGACTAAGTGTGGTCTATTTTAATGAATCATTATTTTCTACACTTCACTTAGTTTATTGTGTTAGAATTAATCGGGGAATTGTGCTTAATTGTCCGGTATTTTCCTGTTTTGATTAATTGTGCTTAAATTCATTAGAAATTCTTATTTTGATTAATTTGAATTATCTAAACTAATTATTTGTATTAATTATATTGCAGGAAAAATTTTGGAAACACAATTAGGAACATTTGAAGATTAAATGAAATTGGAAATTTGAAGTTGTGCACGGTTCATAGATGCTCACTGGTGTATTTACAATTTGGACGTGAAAATGATGTGAAGTTAACGTGAAAGCAATTGCAACAATGAGTGTACAAGACTCTTGGTTTTATTTTTATAAAATAGAAGGAAGTGCACACTCTCTCACGGAAACAACACTAAGCCTAGAGCCCATGGAAAATTTATTTTTACAAGATAAGCATGTTTCAGAATAAAAGATGAAAAAGGGGCTACACTCTTGAAGGTTCACGGCCACAATTAAGTAGAAAAAGAATTGGTCCATGTGCTGCACGTGAAAGGGAGAGCAATTCAATTCTTGAATTGTGAGAAGCACAAGACCATATATTCCAAATGAAGCTCACGGTTTTGGCAAATTTTGTGTGAAGCATTAAGGAACATATGGCCCCGCTAGCTTGAAAAAAAAAAAAAAAGAAAACTTTAACTTTGGACAAAGAAGCAATAGGAAATAATTCTCATTCATTTTCTATGAAAGCAAACGAGCATGGACGTGATGGAGGGGCCACCACTTTGAAAGGTTACATTTCTAAAATTCTTAGGCTTGGACAAATTGAATTTAGCAAGCATCGAGCAACTGCCACCTACGTGTTCCACACATATACTTTTCGTTTTGAAGAGCTCAACTTCCGTGGGAGACACTCTCGGTAAATTGGAACAGCAGCTCTTGGTTTGTCCAGCAAGCTTTGAGGATGTCCAACACCTTGGTCCAGCACCAAGCGTCCGAGAGAGTGGAAAGAAGGCACACACAGAGACAGCAGCAGCAACCACAGTGCACGGTTATGTTGGCTGGATGGAAAAGAAGGAAGCCTTCTCGGTCCAGCACTTGGAAGAAACGTGCAGAAAGCAGAAGAGAATGCAGCAGTTTTGAGAAGAAGCTCCACACTTCACGGACCAACAAGAGAAGCAAACCAATGAAGCAGAGAATGATTTCACGGCCAAAAGAGCAGCAGTGGCAGCAAGACCCGTGGAGCTGGAATGGACAGCAGCTGGTCCAGCAATGGCATTCGAAGCAGTGAAGCTCACTGCTTGGGTGATATCACGATGAAGAGTCCAACAGAAGCAAATGAGAAGTTCTTCACGTCTGCAAAATGCATGGACGTTCCAGCTTGAGAAAAGACCGTGAAATAGCAGCTGTTTAGATTAGGAGTGGAGTTCTTGGTCACGGCTGGAGAAATGGCAGCAGAGAATTTACGTTCTAGCTTGGAGAATGAAGAAGCAAGGGGCTCTCGGTTCTCTACTCCACCAGCAGTTCAAGCATCCAACACTTCAAGGCTAGGACCACCATTGATGAATCATTATTTTCTTCACTTCACTTAGTTTACTGTACTAAAATTAATCAGAAAATTTTGCTTAATTGTCCAGTATTTTCCTATTTTTCTTAATTGTGCTTAAATCGATCAGAAATTCTTATTTTAATTAATTTGAATTATCTGAGCTAATTATTTGCATTAGCAATTGCTGGAAAATTTTGGATAATATTTTGGGACATTTGGAAGATCATTTTGTACACGGAATTGGCTTACAGAGAAGCTTTTAAAGAAATAAATTTTGGTTGGAATGCAAAAATGCAGTGGTGTTTTCAATTTTGGAAAATGGGCTGCCACAATGTCTAAGCAAATGTCACGGCTGCACTCAATTACTTTGCTGGAGTGGAAAGAAATACACATTGACTTATTTGGTGGAAGATTAAATTTTACAATTTGAAGATTACTATGCTTTATTTTGGAAAGTGTTAGATTAAATTGAAAAGAGGCTTCACGTGCGTAACAGCCACCACACCGAAGAGAGAAATTTTGTTTTTTTTTGCCTTCAAACGTATGTGGTCACGGAAGAGAGCCCTTCATGGCTTTTGGCAAGTCCAAAGAAGCAATTATCTTCTTTAAAAATTCTGCACTAAGGAACACAATGGGTCCACGGACAATTAATTCTCCACACTGATGAGGTGACTTCTATTGGTTTTAGGATGGCTGAAAAGTGCAGACCAAACTCTTCACGCTCGCTTCAAGCATCCAGCAAAGCAACGTTGTGCGTTGTGTCGAGCAATTGGAAAAGCAAGCCGCGTCTGGAAGCACGTCACGCCCTGCAAAGAAAAGAATCCAACAGTTTGGAGAATAAGGCAACACAGCCCAGCAGCTTGGCAGAAAAAATACACGGTCCAGTGGCTGCACACATCCAGCAAGCTTGAAAGCAACCTCACACGCGGAAGGCAATTGGCCCAGGTCTCCACGGGAATTGAAGCACACGGCCTACAGCTTTCTTAGGTGGCAAAAGAAGTAAGCACACGGTGCAGCACACGTCCACGTTCACGGTCTGGTAGAAATCCAGTTTTCATCCGCAAGCTTGCAAGGGAGGTGCTGGAAGAAAAAAAAGGTACCGAGAGAGATCAGGAGGTGCAGTCCATGAGCACATTTGAAAGTGCATCCAGCGGCAGTAGCTTGGAGGTGCACAAAGAAGGCACACACGGACATCATTTTCCGAGTTTGGAGGTGCACGAAGAAGCAGCCCAGTAGCACACATCCAAGGACAGTTCACGGTGCTGCAGAAACACATGGGAGAGAAGAGAATGGAATAGGGACGTGTTGAAGCAGTTTAGTTTGAAGAAGAAAGAGCTGGTCCAGTAAAGGAAATGCTCTACAATCTTGGTCTAGTTGAAGAGGAGATCCAGCAGCTCATGTCCAGCTTGAAACCACCATTGAAGAGGAGGTGTTGTCACGGTGATGAATAGGTAGCATGCTGATACAGAGAATGAACCAGCAGAAGCAGCTCAGGATCTCTACAACACAGCAGCAGCAGATTGGAGGGCCCATGCTTCCTCTTGGTACGTCCATGAAGTGCTGAATAATGGATTGAATAAAGATGGAGAAAAAGACAAAAAGAAGTGGTGTTGGAGGGAAATAAAAGTCACGTAAGTGGGTGCATGGACTGCTGGAAGAAGTTGTCACTAAATACAAAAGTGAATAATTATTTTTTTTTTTTGGATTTTAAGTGGTATGCTCACGAGAAAGGAAGAGGGGTACACTTGGTTCAGAAATTTAACTATAAAATGGGCAGGAGGCAGGGAGAATGGGCATCAGATTTCAGTGTGAGAATTAGAGTTTTAGATTAGATTTTAGGAGTAGAATTAGGAAACGTTCTGGCTTTGGTTTTCTCCTCCCCTTTAGGGGAGGTTTTGTATTTGTTTTCCATTTTCAATCCAATGTAATGTCCAGTTTGTTTTTCAGTTGTTAAAACTCTACTTTTATCAGCAAACCTTGCGTTTACAATTTCATCTGCACCATTAAATTCAGTCATTGCTTTTTACCGTTCAGTTTATTTTCAACGTCATTTTTACGGTTTATTTTCTATCAACGTATTTTCACTGATGTTTTTATTTATGCGTTTAATTTTACCGTTCAGTTTTTTTTTACCATCTTTTACCGTTTAGTTTTTACCGTGGTTAAATTTTATTTCAGCGTTTTTAAATTTAGTTGTGTTTAAATCCCAGTTTTAATTTATTTTAATTTTTCTGTTGTTTTATTTCCAATTTCCAATTTAATTTTACCGCATTCAACCAAAACACCAAAAACACCCCCCCACCTTCGTGTGTAAAATAATCAGAGACTGAACCGACACAAATTGGTCCTTGAGAGACGACCTAGGAGTCAAATCCTAGCACTGTACTGCATTCTTAATTGCACATCAAATTTGATCGGCCGCGACAGCTGTATCAAATTTTGGCGCCGCTGCCGGGGACCAATGACGGTTTGGTTTTAGATTCTTGTTGTGTAAATTTTTGTTCTGTTAATATGTGTGTTTTGTGTGTTCTGTCTGTTGTATTTTTGTAGGAGACAACGACACCTTCAACAAATTTTGGCGGCGTTGTCACTTCAGATCCAGGTTTTTGTTTTAGATTTTTACTGTGTTAATATATATTGTGTATATATGTGTTTAATTGTGCTATGTTCTGTATTTAGTTGTTATTAAAAAAAAAAAAATTTAAAATTAAAAAAAATTAATTAAAAATTTTTACTATTGATGTTCTGTCTTGTGTGTGCTTGTAGCATGTATAAATGTGTTTTGTTTTATCTGATTCGTAATTTTTAGTTTTTAGTTTTCACTTTTTATTTTTCCATGTCTACCTATTTTAATGTTGTGAATAATGCTTATTCTGCCAATGTCTGTGATTATGATTCTTATTCTGCATATTACTTTGATTTTAAATCTGCTGATTTTTATGATGAGAACAATATGTTCCATCATCCAATTTCTGAGAGCTCTCTTTGGGAGCCAGTTACACAATATGAGAGTCAGCAATATGATTCTCCTATTCAAATAACTCCTCAGCCTTCTACTTCTGAACCTACATTAAAGGAGTTACTGGAGCAGATGACCATGCAGAACGTTCAGTTACAGAAAGGGAACATGCAGTTCAAGAAAAATAGCATAGAGTTTCAGCAGGAAACTCAAGCGGCAATTCAGAATCTGAGTAATCAGATTGGGCAGATGACCATTCTTGCACTTAAGGAAAATGCTGATGATTTTGAGGACCAGGAAAGAATAAGCAATAATCTTGAACCAGGTGGACTACTTTCATCCTCCACTACTTTACCAATCTTCAAGGAAGTGGAGGTAAGCATACCGCAAATTGATTATTCTGTTGACTGTGTTATTAAAGATTATGCTGATGATAGGTATGCTTGTAATCATATTGTTGCTGAGCATGTTTTTAATTCTCCCTCTGAACATGAATCTGAGCCTGTTAAAGATATTATTTCTACATTTGAAACCGATTCATGTTATGAGGATTTATCTGAGGTTCAGCCTATTACACTAGAATTGGGTGTCATACCCCTGCATGAAATTTCTGCGGAACCACATTGCACTAACCATGTTGCAGGAGGTACGTATAAATTTGATCAACATACACCCACAGTGGAAAACAAAGGTGCTGACACTGACAGTTCAAAGATCAACAAGCACCTACTGAATCCGCTCAGTAACAATATTTGCTGCTTAGATCCGGCGGTGGAGGACATTTCACTGCTTGATCAAATCTGGAGGATGAAGCAGTTCGTCCTCAAAACTTCATGGCTGGATCGTGAACATGAAGACCTCTCCCTGATGATCCAAAATTGGCAACTGCCACCATAATCCAGGGGAGTTTTCTTTTTCTTTCTTTCCCGTTTTCCTACTTTTATTGCATTAGTCCTTTATCTGTTTAGTGTTTTAACTGATGATCTTATGCTTAGAACACGTTTAGGACAGTGTAATTTAAGTATGGTCTCGGGAAGATTCTGAATTTCGTTTTCTTTTATGTTTATTTTTCCTTTTATTTTTCTTTATTAGTTTTCCAGTTATTATTTAAAAAAAAAAAAAAAATTATTTGTGATAATTATTTTTTTTAAGTGTGCAAAAAAAAATTTTCTTTTCAAATTTAATTGTTATAAGATGTACATATATTTATTTTTCATATATTTAAAAAAAAAAAAAATGTGTTCTGTGTTTTATTTGCTTCGTGATTTTTAGTGTTTTTACTAAAAAGAAAAAATTCGAAAAATCAAAAATTCAAAAATTGTTTTGCGTATTCCTTGATTTTATTTCGACCCTCAGTATCTTATTATTTTATACCAATAAAAATTTTTCACTTCAGATCTTATTTTTCCTTATTTTCCTTCACTGTAAATATAAGTTCTTAGTTGTTTCATACAGATCTTTGATTGAAAAATTTTGTTTAACTAAGAGAGATTTCATTCATCAATGCAAAAATTACAGTAATGGAAAAATGGAGATTGAACAGATCTGAAAATGAAATTGCAGTAGATATATGTGAAAATAAAGTTGTTCAGGGGTCGATCATTTCTGATCGTTAATATTACACACCAAAATAAAACATAAAAAAAAAAACATAAGTGTTCATATTACAGTCCTTAATTCTGGCCACACTCGGCCAACAAAAACATAAAAAAAAAAAACATAAAACATTAAAACTGGAAGAATTCTCGAGCTGGTTGTGGTGGTCTAAGGGAGAGCTCCGTTGAGGGAGCTCTGGTTCGAAAAGTCACGTGCGGAGGCTTTGGTGGAGGAATTTCTCGTTCATTTCTGTCGTCATCGATGATGATCGGAACGGGAAACAGATTCAGCAGCCTCGGTGCCCTCATTATCACCCAGTTTTTTTCTTTCAAACAGAAAAATATAAAAAATAAAAAAAATAAAAAACATGTGTTAATAATAGAAGAGGAAGTGAAAAAAAAAAAAAATTTCAATGGAGGTGTGATCAGAGGTCTTACCGTACATGTACAGCGGCAGTTGTGAAAAGAGAGTGCCACTGGGGTCTATCTCCGCTTGCCAGTGCTTGACCCGATTGCCGTGGTTGTTGAACCAGCAGTGTACGTTGTATTCAGTGGCTTCGCCGAAAGCCCTTAGTCGAGACGCGATCTCGACGACTTGCGCTCGGCTTGGGTGTGTGACCCCATAGTTGAATATTTTGGTCATCATCGTGATCTGATCGTCGGTTGGACGCCACCGTTGACTGGTATATCTCTCTGATTCCGTTTCACTCATCCTTCCTCTCGTAATATACAAATACTTAAATAATAAATAAATAAATGTAAAAAGAACAAAAACAAGAAAAATAAGCATAACATAAATAACAATAAAAAAAAAAAAAAAATTAGAGTCTTAATTCAGTGTTTTCTGTATTTGTTCTTATTTCCTTTTAGATTTATTTTGTCCAGTCATGCTTTGATGTTTCAGTTTTTGGTCTCAGATCTGTTTCACGGTCCTCGCAAAGGGTCCTAAACGGATCTACGTCCAGTTGTCCGGTTGTTCTTGTCCATATTGTTCTTGTATATTATGTTTATGTGTTTATTTAGTTTTAAGTGGGGTACGTGGCGTTGTTCTACCCGATTGTCTCTGTCATACCTTCAAACGAAGGGAGATTAACGTCTGGTTTCCAGCCGATATACCCCTTAAGTTTTAAGACAATTGTGTTTTATGTGTTTTAAGTGTTTAGCAGGAAAAGAGGGAGAGCAGGCAAGAGATCATAACAGAAAGAAGATGGAAAGCAGTAAAGAGAGCAGGGCAGAGATGAAAAATAAAGGAAATACTGAAAGGGAAAGATTGGAAAGCAGAGAAAGGAAATGAAAGCTGAAAGAAAGGTAGATCTAGGTGCAGATGACTTACCTGGAGTAGTAGGCTTGCAGAGGCTCTTCGCGGATCTCACTCAGACTCTTCAGAAGACGCAGAGACAGAGCTCCTCGCAGATCTCAGACTCTTCAGATGGCACGGTGGCAGAGGTTCCGCACAGCTCCAGATGCTCAGAGGAGAGGCTCCCTGCAGAGATCCAGACGCTCAAGAGAGTTGAGAGAGCAGAGAGAAGACAGGAGCAGAGAGAGAGTGGGAAGTCAGGAAATGCCACTCAGGCGCTGAGATTGGCCTATTTATAGGCAGATTGTTTCCACTGTAGCAACAGTTTCGGTCGTTGCCACCGAGACTGTTGTCACAGTACCGGTATCCTTTTTCAGAAAAAAAAAAATAATAATAATAAAATAAAAGAAAAAAAAAATAATAAAAATTATTAGCATCTACTGATGGGTGCTAGGTGTTTTAGACATCTGCTGATGGATGTCCCTGATAACATCTACTGATGGATGTTACTGAAAAATTTCTTCCCATTTTTCCTAACTTTTTATTGCACTTGTCTATATTATTTGCTGCTCTGAAATTGATAATCTGATGATTGTGACACACTGAGGACATTGTGTGATTTAAGTGTGGTCTACTGGGGAGAAATTCTGATTTTTCTGTTAGTTCTGTTAGTATTTATTTCGTGTGTTAAATTTTTTGTTTTTAAGTGTTAAATTTTTTCTGTTTTAAGTGGTTTTTAGTGTGTTTTGTGTGAAATAAATTTTACATTTTTCTCTTGATTTCTGGATGAGGTCTAAGTTGTAGATTTTTCCTTCACTTACTTAATACTTATGGTTTAAGATCCTTGCTTTTCTCTGCCTGGAAAGATGATTATATGTTTGAGAGGTTGAATTAATTATGACACAAATACCCTGTGTGAGATTTGAGCCACTTAATTTTCTTTCTTGTGTGTGATATGTATCTTGACTGCTTGCACATATGCCTTGGCTTGATTCTTTTTGATATATTTGATTTATATGCATTTTTGGAAGTGATAAAGGCAATTTTATTCTTGAGCCTCTTTAGCCAAATAAGCCTACCTTGTTATTATCCTTTGATAACCCCTTTGAGCCTATACTGTATATATTTCTTTGTGTTGAAGCTCATACACTGATCCTAAGTGAAAAACAAATGATTACCTTAACCTTAGGAAAGTCTGGAGCTACAGAAGTGTTTTGAGAATAAGTGTGGTCTCCTTGGGAATTCTGATGAATTGGCTAGTTGGTTCCTCATCATGTTTTGAAATGATAATTTATATATCCTGTTGTGTGAAAAAAAAAAAAAAAAAAAAAAAGAAGACAGGATGAAAAAAAAATATTTGATGAGAAAAAGAGAAAATTGAAAAATAATTTTATGAATAATGGAGTCGAGAAGAGGATTGAATTAGAGGTTTGGGTGAGATTTCACTGTGTTTACATTTTTTTTCCTAGTGCACCTCTATTTCTTCTGAGCTATAGCTACTTATCCAAATTTATCCTCCCCTGTCCTTGGCCCCATTACAACCCTGAAAGACCTTTTGATCTGAACATGCATATGTTTTAAGTGTTGATATTAGAAGCTTGCCAAGTCTACTTGTGTTTGTTTTCTTGAGTGCATTGAGTTGAAACTGTATACCCTAGACACTTGAAAGAAACACTGTGAGTGCATCTGTGAGGTTTTGTTATTTTTAAATCGCCTCTTGAACTGATTAATTATTTTTGCCATACTTTGAATTGCTAGGATGATTTCTGTAAGTATCTGCTTTATTGGATTTGTGTTGGATAATTTCTATTTCCTTTCTCTGTCCAGAATTCTTGAGAACTGTGTAAATTCAGTTTGTTTTCTTGTGAGCTTTAATTTTTCTGTCTGCTGAGTTTGTGTCACCTCCCTAAAAGTCCTTTGAACCATTCTTTGATTTGCGTCTTAATTTTGCCCAGGAGTGCAAAAGACTAAGTGTGGTCTATTTTGATGAATCATTATTTTCTTCACTTCACTTAGTTTACTGTACTAAAATTAATCAGAAAATTTTGCTTAATTGTCCAGTATTTTCCTATTTTTCTTAATTGTGCTTAAATCGATCAGAAATTCTTATTTTAATTAATTTGAATTATCTGAGCTAATTATTTGCATTAGCAATTGCTGGAAAATTTTGGATAATATTTTGGGACATTTGGAAGATCATTTTGTACACGGAATTGGCTTACAGAGAAGCTTTTAAAGAAATAAATTTTGGTTGGAATGCAAAAATGCAGTGGTGTTTTCAATTTTGGAAAATGGGCTGCCACAATGTCTAAGCAAATGTCACGGCTGCACTCAATTACTTTGCTGGAGTGGAAAGAAATACACATTGACTTATTTGGTGGAAGATTAAATTTTACAATTTGAAGATTACTATGCTTTATTTTGGAAAGTGTTAGATTAAATTGAAAAGAGGCTTCACGTGCGTAACAGCCACCACACCGAAGAGAGAAATTTTGTTTTTTTTTGCCTTCAAACGTATGTGGTCACGGAAGAGAGCCCTTCATGGCTTTTGGCAAGTCCAAAGAAGCAATTATCTTCTTTAAAAATTCTGCACTAAGGAACACAATGGGTCCACGGACAATTAATTCTCCACACTGATGAGGTGACTTCTATTGGTTTTAGGATGGCTGAAAAGTGCAGACCAAACTCTTCACGCTCGCTTCAAGCATCCAGCAAAGCAACGTTGTGCGTTGTGTCGAGCAATTGGAAAAGCAAGCCGCGTCTGGAAGCACGTCACGCCCTGCAAAGAAAAGAATCCAACAGTTTGGAGAATAAGGCAACACAGCCCAGCAGCTTGGCAGAAAAAATACACGGTCCAGTGGCTGCACACATCCAGCAAGCTTGAAAGCAACCTCACACGCGGAAGGCAATTGGCCCAGGTCTCCACGGGAATTGAAGCACACGGCCTACAGCTTTCTTAGGTGGCAAAAGAAGTAAGCACACGGTGCAGCACACGTCCACGTTCACGGTCTGGTAGAAATCCAGTTTTCATCCGCAAGCTTGCAAGGGAGGTGCTGGAAGAAAAAAAAGGTACCGAGAGAGATCAGGAGGTGCAGTCCATGAGCACATTTGAAAGTGCATCCAGCGGCAGTAGCTTGGAGGTGCACAAAGAAGGCACACACGGACATCATTTTCCGAGTTTGGAGGTGCACGAAGAAGCAGCCCAGTAGCACACATCCAAGGACAGTTCACGGTGCTGCAGAAACACATGGGAGAGAAGAGAATGGAATAGGGACGTGTTGAAGCAGTTTAGTTTGAAGAAGAAAGAGCTGGTCCAGTAAAGGAAATGCTCTACAATCTTGGTCTAGTTGAAGAGGAGATCCAGCAGCTCATGTCCAGCTTGAAACCACCATTGAAGAGGAGGTGTTGTCACGGTGATGAATAGGTAGCATGCTGATACAGAGAATGAACCAGCAGAAGCAGCTCAGGATCTCTACAACACAGCAGCAGCAGATTGGAGGGCCCATGCTTCCTCTTGGTACGTCCATGAAGTGCTGAATAATGGATTGAATAAAGATGGAGAAAAAGACAAAAAGAAGTGGTGTTGGAGGGAAATAAAAGTCACGTAAGTGGGTGCATGGACTGCTGGAAGAAGTTGTCACTAAATACAAAAGTGAATAATTATTTTTTTTTTTTGGATTTTAAGTGGTATGCTCACGAGAAAGGAAGAGGGGTACACTTGGTTCAGAAATTTAACTATAAAATGGGCAGGAGGCAGGGAGAATGGGCATCAGATTTCAGTGTGAGAATTAGAGTTTTAGATTAGATTTTAGGAGTAGAATTAGGAAACGTTCTGGCTTTGGTTTTCTCCTCCCCTTTAGGGGAGGTTTTGTATTTGTTTTCCATTTTCAATCCAATGTAATGTCCAGTTTGTTTTTCAGTTGTTAAAACTCTACTTTTATCAGCAAACCTTGCGTTTACAATTTCATCTGCACCATTAAATTCAGTCATTGCTTTTTACCGTTCAGTTTATTTTCAACGTCATTTTTACGGTTTATTTTCTATCAACGTATTTTCACTGATGTTTTTATTTATGCGTTTAATTTTACCGTTCAGTTTTTTTTTACCATCTTTTACCGTTTAGTTTTTACCGTGGTTAAATTTTATTTCAGCGTTTTTAAATTTAGTTGTGTTTAAATCCCAGTTTTAATTTATTTTAATTTTTCTGTTGTTTTATTTCCAATTTCCAATTTAATTTTACCGCATTCAACCAAAACACCAAAAACACCCCCCCACCTTCGTGTGTAAAATAATCAGAGACTGAACCGACACAAATTGGTCCTTGAGAGACGACCTAGGAGTCAAATCCTAGCACTGTACTGCATTCTTAATTGCACATCAAATTTGATCGGCCGCGACAGCTGTATCAACCATCCCACACGTACTCAAAGAGAATGGAGAGGAAGCCATCCCAGCAGCAGGAGCGACCAGCAGGGGATGAAAGACTCCACGGTCCAGTCACCTACAACAAGAAGAAGAAGAGCTGCAACGTGAGGAAGCCATGGTTGAATGAAAAGGAAAAGAATGTGCAGATTACTTTTGGCCTTCCCTTCCACACGGCCATTCAGCATGGACGGACAAACATGGGGCCACCACTAACGATATTGGTTTGGGTTTTAGAGCATTTGCCTTGACAAAATATATGATTGAATGTGTCCAAAATCCAAATTGAAAAGCATAGGTAAAAGTATGGGCTGTCAGAGAATTTGGTCCAGGAGTTACGTCCAGAAGTTCACGGGGAGGAGACTATTTGTTCAGATTTTTGGTTATAAAACCAGCAGCAGCAGCAGAGAATGAGAGGCGGTGATTTTAGTAGTAGAATCTAGAGTAGTTTAGGAACCCCTCACGGTCCCTGGAAGAGGCTCTTGCCTCTTCTTCTTTCAAAGCTCTCTGTAATTTATTTTCAACTGTGCCAAAATATAGTTTTCATTTCTGAATGTGTCACTTTTGCTCGTTTCCTTTTTACTGTCCAGAATTTTAATTTAAGTGTTCAATTTGTGATGAATTCCATTTTCAGTTAAATGTTTTTATCTGTTAAATTTATCGTTCAGTATTTTCTGTACTGTTAAATTCAGTCATTGCTTTTTACCGTTCAGTTTATTTTCAACGTCATTTTTATGGTTTATTTTCTATCAACGTATTTTCACTGATGTTTTTATTTATGCGTTTAATTTTACCGTTCAGTTTTTTTACCATCTTTTACCGTTTAGTTTTTACCGTGGTTAAATTTTATTTCAGTGTTTTAAATTTAGTAGTGTTTAATTTCCAGTGCAGTTTTAATTTATTTTACCAAATCAAAACAATCAACCCCCCCTTTTTTGTGTAAAAGATCTAAAACTGAACCGCAAAATATTGGTCCTTGAGAGACGACCTAGGAGTCACCTCCTAGTCTATACTGCATTCTTTTATGCACAATTTTTGTGAGCGGTGCGACCCGTTTGTTGAACGGGTCGCACCGCTCACAAAAGTTGATTGCACGAAAATAATGCAGTATAATTACTAGGAAGTGACTCCTAGGTCGTCTCTCAAGGACCAATTTATGTGCCGGTTCAGTCTCAGATTTTAACACGAAGTGGGGGGGGGTTTTGTGATTGTTTTTCGTTGAGGAAAAATAAATTAAAACTAGAATTTAAACACAACTGAATTTACGAAAACACTGAAATAAATTTTAAACACGGTAAAAATTGAACGGTAAAAATGGAAAACGTAAAATGGAAAATTCAACAGTGTTTGAAATTAAAATACTGTAACAATAAACATGTAGAAAACATAAAGCAGTGTAAATAAAATTTACCCAAAGCAACAGTGAAAATGACAGTAAAAACGACGTTGAAAATAAACTGAACGGTAAAAAGTAATGACTGAATTTAACGATATGGAAAACAGAACCAGTAAAATAAAAATAGAAAACATTTAACTGGAAATGAAATTCATCAAAGCTTTCAACACTTAAATTAAAATTCTTGAACAATACAATTAAAAATGAACGAGCAAAGGTGACACAGCTTCAGAAATTAAAACTACATTTTGGCACTGTTTGAAATGGAAATTCAGAACCTCTGGAAGAGAGGAACCGAGAGTTGCTTCCTAACTATCCTAAATCCTACTCCTAAAATCTAATAATCTTTATCTGCTCTGCTGCTTCTCTTTTATATCCAACTCTCTCGTATCATCCTCCTTCAATTCAGCTTTTGTTTGTCTGTTGTCCCCCTAGCTTCCTTCCTATTCTTCTAGACTTTGTGTGTTTTTCGTAGCTTTGAAGACTTTTTTTTAACCAAACATTCACTTCCTTGAAGGAATGAAAATAGGTGAGGGCCCTCCATTTTTCAACTCAACTTGTCTTCTTCTTCACTTGTTGCCGTGACACTTCTTCCTCTTTCAAGGAAATGATTTGCAGCCGTGGGTTCCCACTTCAAGTTGCTGGTCCGTGAACTTTGCTCCAGCTTTCACGGTTTGTCTTTTCTTTTCCATTTGCTTGAAGAATTTCTTCAACTAGACTAAGACCTTGCAGCATCTCTTCTACTGGACCAGCTACTGGATGTGCTTCCATTCTAAGATTATTGTTTCCTCTTCAAACTCAGCTGCTGTGTTTGGAAGTTTGCTACTGGAAGTGAAGGTGGCTTCAAGCTGGACAGTGAGCTTTCTCCTTATGCACATTCCAGCTTCATCTCCTTCATTCTTCCAAGCAGCCATGGCAGCGTGCTCCTCCTAGCTTCTTGCTGGATGCTTCTTCATGTGGCTGGACTGTCTTCTTCAAGTGTTGCGTGAAGGTGCTGGAAGATGAAGACTTCTCTTTGTTGTGCACACGTTCCAGCTCTCCCTCTCGGTAGCTGCAGCTCAACCGTTCTCCATTTTGTTTCTATAAGCCTTTGCATCCATCTGGGCGTGAACTTTTAAAATGTGGAATGTGTTCCAAATCAAAAAGCTACGTGAAATGAGTGAGTGGTGGCCCATGATTTCCCATCAAGCTTAACTTGTTTAATAATTGTAAAAGATGTGAGCTGCGTGAAGCCCTTCTTCAAATGTAATAACACTTCATTCTTTATGCTTCTTTTACCGTGACAAATGTTTAGAAGTTGTGGCACCACGTTTCGTCTTTTATTTGACCATGTAATTCACTTTTCCAAATTGAAAACACCACTTCCGTAACAGCCCCATGAAATGCTTTCTCAAACCAATTAAAACCAAAAAGTGTGATAAGCCTTTGTTCCACTTTCTTCAATTAAATGGATGTGCAAAAGTGTAGGGACCGTGAGCTTCCTTAAAAAAAATGAATATGCAAAGCCAAAGTGAAACATCACGTCAAAAATTCTGCACTCCAAGCCAAAGGATTCCACCTCTTTCTATGTGGGCCGTGTCACCACTTCTTTCTCCTTTACTCCACCTAATATTATTTTTCCAAAATGAAAGCTTCACGTGGACTTTTGCATTCCAGCCAAGATGGTTTTAAAAAATCTTTTCTATGTGAATGTGGCACATAAACCTTGCTTAAGAGTGTTGGAAGATCTTAACACCTTCCAATGATAAATGCCAGCCACCACAAGTACTAAATAGCAAGCAAACAATGCAAACATATTAGAACACTCAAACAGTAATTACTGGACTGACATAGGAGAGTAAAAAAAAAAACTGGGAACAACACAAAATGAATATGAACAAACGAAAAACTATATGTGAAAATAGACATCAAGACGAAACTATGAAAAAAAATTGCATGGAAAAAGGATAAGAATTGAACTCAAACGAGGACAAACAAGTTGACACAAAATTCACGCAGCAACCAGCGAAAACTGAAATGGCTGAAATACATTGGGCTCAATTGCCAATTCTCATTTAACCTTCAAATGTCCCAAATTGTATCTCCAAATTTTCCTTGTAAAATAATTAGCTCAGATAATTCAAATTAGTTAAAATAAGAATTTCCGATCAAATTATAAGCACAAATAGTAAAAATGGGAAAATACTGGACTTTTAAGCGCAATTCCCTGATTAATTCTAGTACAATAAACTAAGTGAAGTGAAGAAAATAATGATTCATCACTAAGCATCCAAGATCTTCCTTCAAAGGGATGGAAAAGAGAGTATTTGCTTCGTCTCTGCCAAAAGATACAAACCCTAGGACGTCCTAAAGCTTATATACTATTCTAAAAATATAGAAAAATTAGGCCCAAGCCCATAAAAGTGCCGCTCAGCGGTAAACTGCCGCTCAGCGATAAGTGCGTGAGTTGTTTTTCTCTCCTCAGCGGCCATTTTACCCCTCAGCGGATCCAACGTGGGTTTCTGAGTGCCGCTCAACGGTAAACTACCGCTGAGCGGTACTTGCGGCTTCTCCTTTTGCACTTTTTGATGTCTTTTCTGATTCCATCTCTATCCTTCTTCCCTTCTTTCACCAAATTCACCTTAAAACCTGCATAAAAACACTGAAATCAAGCATAAACCTATCCAGTTATCTTATTTCTAAAAATATAACCAAAAACATGATTTCAAGCTAGTTTCTAAGTGTTAAAGGTTGCTTTTAGTATCAATTTTAAGCATGAAAATAACAGTTTTTCAACGGTTATCAGTGGTGTATGTGAGTATTTTATGAAAGGAAAGAAGAAAGAGATAAGTAATGAATTGTATATGAGGGTAGAAGGCTGAGAGAGATATACTTTCTTAGTTTAGTTTAGGTTGGGGTTGGTGTTATAAATAGAGAGGAAAGGTGTGTTTTAAAAAAAATATATGTAGGTGGAGTTCTGCAATGAGGAAGGAGGTTTATGTTTTTAGGGAATTTTTAGAAGTTGGATTTCTTGAGTCTTAGTTTAATATAGTAGGAAAACAAAGGCTGTCAAGTAGAGTTTTTTTTTTTTCTCTGGTGTGTGTTGGAGGAATCAAAGAAGAGTTTTGTAGGGTCCGCGGCTTGATTAAATGAGCATATAAAAGATGGAGGACGTACGTATGAAAATATATTATATTATATATACTGGAACTTAAACTGGTGCATGCAGAGGATTCAAAGGATTTAAAGTATATACATGGGAAGAAGGTTTTAGGGTGGATAGGTAGCGGGACCCGTGGGTTAATAATAATTAATTAAATAAATAAATATTGATGGAAAAGGCTATTTTATTGGTTGCAAGTGTAATACAGAGAGGGGGGCATGGCTTGGAAGTACAGATTTAATAGAATCGGTAATTTGTGACTTGTGGGCCTCGCAACAGATTTGAGGCAAAGAGGGAGAGTCCTTCCTTTTATTGGATTTGACGTTAGCATGTTTTGGCAGCACCTGGGAATTTTGGGTAGTTAACATCAGTGAGTGAGTGCTCTCGTTAGTTTGGAAATTTGCGTATAAAATTAGGCTTGTATCCTTTAATTTTGATTGTTGGGTTTTTTGTCCTTTTAGTTACTAGTGGAATACGAAGGGGGTGGAAGAGTAGATGACCTTATATTCATTTTGTTGAAGTACATTAGGTATTGTGTTCTTGGTTGAAAATATTATTTGAAACAGGGGTTGTTCGAGTGGAGGTAGACCCCGCAGTGGTTATTGAAATAGATTGTATTGAACGAATGTTTGATTCGCGTTAGCTGTTGCGAATATTAATATATTGAGATTATGAGTGAAAAGTATTGAGAATGTGTTTAAATCGATGATTGGTTGTAATACATATTAGTGAGAATGTGTATTGATTTGTGATTGGTGATTGGTGATTGGTGAGTTAATGAGACCATGCGTGAATGATAATGAGAAAAATGTTATAAACTTTAGGATTGGTGAGCATGTTATTAAGAATGAGTATTGACGTGAGATATGAACTTGAAATTATATTATTTTCTTGTACCGTCGTCGGTTATGTTTGAGTTTTTCGTACTGCGCTATGTTAAAAATGTGTTGGACTCTCGTTTAGAGATAGTGATTCGAGTGTCATCTCCCTCTGTGCGGGTAGGTGGATGTCTCGCCCAAAAGACTTCGGCTCGTGCTGAGTATAATGCACTGGTGCGCGTAATATCAGTGTTTTTACTCGTTAGTCCTTAAGAAGTCGGGGAGATAGGTCAGAAGTTGCGATGGAAGACGACTCGAATTTCCCTGTTAGTGAGAACAGGTTTCCTGTTAGTGATAACAGGTTATGACGACACAGTATAAGAAAACGACATTTGTTCATGAATGGCTTGACTGTAATGATAATGTTATGATGGAATATGTTTATATGATTATCTAACTCTGATTAAAATAAATATGTTTTGTTGTATGTTATGATATTTCTGGTTGCCCACCCTGAAATGTGTGGTTGTGGTTTCCACCTACGATGATCGTACTTGTATGACAGTAGATGGCATTGCAAATAAGACTAGATTGGCGTAGCTGACGTGAGAGTTGGGATCTTTATTTTTGGGAATAATTTATTCTATTTAAAAGTTTTCAGACTTGGTATTTTTTATTGTAAAAGAGATTATTTGAGATTTTCGTTTTGAACAGACAACATTTATTATTATGTTTTGCTCTTGCATTTTAATCAATAAAGTTTGATTATCCGAAATAAATGTTTTATAGAACAATTTTGGGAAAAAAAAATTAAATTATGACATCTCAAAAATCGGAGTGTTACAATATAACTATCACAACGGCTATATTTTTAAATATGTTGACCAAACATTAAGTGTTATTCGACTGCATTAATTGCTTTGGCTGCTACTAATTGTTATAACAGAATTGTTATATTCGACTGCATTAGTAGCTTAGCCAATTAAAATATGTCAGAGATGTGTTATACTATAAATTGACGCGAATTTGAGTTCTGTAGAGAACTTTTGTGATTCTAACATTTTCATATTTTTTTGCACAAGGTTTGATTCTTACAGAAAGAGGAAACAAAACCAAGAAGCTAGTTTGACCAGGGTGGTCAACTACTTGTGATTTCTTGAAGAGCAAAATTGCTCAATTTCAAAGTATGATCTATCTGCACATTTGGGTGTCTACTACAAGATCGGGTTCTACAATCTGTTGAAGATTGGGTTGAGTTTCCTTGGTTGATTACAGGAAGAAGGACGTGTTGCGTTCTTGACTTTGAGGGTGCTTCAAAGGGGTTAGACTGCAGGAGAGAGGATTCTTGCTGCTAGGTTGTTTATGTATTGCCTATATTTTGATTAGAGGGTTAGAGAGGTGTTTTATATTTTTGACGTAAGATCTCGATAAAAACCTTGTTGTAAAAACCTTGACCATTATAGCGCATTGACTTCCTGTGGTTGGAAGGACACTAGATGTAGGCTTGGCCGAACCAGTATAAAAACTCAGCGTTTGATCTATCTCATCCCTACTCTTTTACATTCAATCGATTATACTTTATACTCATTCGATTAAATTTCCGCTGCATTGAAAATCTTTTAACTTGCGTTTCAAGAAAAGTTTAAAGGCATCTCTTCTGGTGAAAATTTTTGAAAGTTTTATTTTTTATACTTCACCCATTCACTCCCCCTTTTGGTGTGAGAAATTGAGCCATTTTATTTTAACAAATGGCACCAGAGATGGTTTTCATAAAATATTTGAAAAAGCTAATCGATTAATATTTTTGTTAAATTGACTGATCTTGGAAAATGGCTTTCAATTCTCAGACATTTCGTGAAGGTTCTTTGACAAATAGACCACCACTATTTGCTGGAGAAAATTATGCTTTTTGGAAAATAAAGATGCAAATCTTTCTTGAATCGGTGGATAAAGGAGTTTGGGATGCAACTCTAAACGGTCCATATGAGCCCACTCATATTTTAAATGGAAAAGTTGTTTTGAAAATTTTTTCAGAGTGGACTCAAGATGAGAACCGAAGAGATCAATATGATGTTAAGGCTAGAAATGTGATTGCATCAACACTAACCATGGATGAATTTTTTAGGATTTCCCAATGTAAAACTGCTAAGGAAATGTGGGAGGTTGTTGAAGTCACACATGAAGGAACGAATGAAGTGAAAAGGGCCAGAAAGAATTCTCTCATACAGGAGTATGAGTTGTTCAGAATGAAAGCGGGAGAGACTATCTATGAAGTACAGGAGCGATTCACACACATAGTCAATCACCTTATGGCTCTCGGGAAAGTGTTTGATAAAGAAGAAATCAACATAAAGATCTAGAAAAGCCTCAACAGAAGCTGCCAACCGAAAGTCACTGCAATATCTGAATCAAGAGACTTGACCAGCATGAACATGGCCACCTTATTTGGAAAACTCAGAGAACATGAATTGGATATTAGAAGGCTAAAGGAGGAAGAAGAAATTGAAGAAGAGAAATCAATTGCTCTAAAGGCCACAAGCAAGAAAGCTACAAAGAATCTTGAACCTGAAGTTGAATCATATGCAGAAGTACCAGAAAAGGAAATAACGAATATGATGGTGAGAAAATTTAACAGATTCATGAAGAATAAAAATTCTGCAACTAACAATGCAGGCTTTCCAAGAGGAGGAAAGAAGACCTCAAGAAGCAACGCTGTACAATGTTATGAATGTGGAAAGGATGGTCATATCAAGCCTGACTGTCTAGACTTAAAGAATAAACATAAAGAATTCACCAAGCATTTCAGGAGATACATGTAGAAGCCATGCGACTCCAGTATAAGGTGAATCGATTATCCTCTGAGAAAAGAGACTATGAGTACAGAATTGATAGTCTAGTAGAGGATAATGAAAATCTTGAAAAAGATCTTGAAAATTCTTTGAAATCTACAAAGACAGTTAAGACCGAAATACGAATTGTTGAGAAAGAATGTGATAACTGTCCAATACACCTTGAGAAAATTGATTACTTAACCAACACGTTAGCTAAATTTACAGAAGGCAAAGAAAATCTTGATGATGTGTTAAGATCATTTGGAAGAGCTATCTATAAACAAGGTATTGGTTATAAGGCTAAAAGTAATAGGATAAACTCAAAGAAATTTATTGATTTGAGTAAACCTACTACTAATGCATGCTTTTACTACAACACACTTGGTCACAGTGTTAAAATTTGCTATTTTAGAAATGTTGGAGTTCCAAAGAGAAAATACAAATGGGTTCCCAAGGAACAACCTCCTGCTACTAATAAGACAGGGCCCAAGTTCAAATGGGTACCAGCGTCAAAACCTTTTAATTGTTTGGCAGGAAAGGAGCAGTAGTTGCTGAAGCAGTATTCAACTCAAGGATGAACTTTCAAGATGAAATAAAAAATTCTTGAGATTCTAAAAGTGGTAACTGATGTATTTTCATTGCAACATGCATAATGATTGTTTGGATGATTGATTGTCAAATGCATGTGTGTTGTATGTCTGATTGTTTCTATAAAAATCTGGTTACGAGTATTTTAACCGATTTTATTATATGCTGAGTCGAATATGTTCTATGTATGTGATTCCTTGTTTCTGAAATCACTCTATTAAAACATGAAGTCGACTTTGTTTTCAAAGGAACCGATTAAGAATTTCTGTTATGGACTTTTCTATTTTTGAAAATTTAAATTGGGCCTGATTGAATCATTGTTGTTCGCGCCCTCATGGATGTCTCATTTATTTCACTGTAATTGTATTTAGGGTGTTTTGTGCTCATAATCCTGTAACCCTAGACTGAAGAAGAATGACCAAGAACTCTGCATCACATGGCGTCTTCAAATTGTCCATCAGGGAAAAGTAGAGGCAAAGAAGTAGCAACTGCAAGAGGTCCTGATCCCTCAGGTTGGATTAGTGATGATGAGACTAGAGAAAGATTACTAGATGGAAGAGTCAAGATTGTTGTTCCACCCAAGTATCTGAATCTAAGTATGATTGAAAGAGAGGGCTTTCAGTTTCCAGGATGGCTTGAAACTCATGAACTCTTTACATTTGTTCAAATGAAGGGTGACTGGTACCCTGACCTGGTAAGGGTGTTTTACAACAACTTGAGGATAACAAATGGTGTTACTCAGTCAAGAGTGAAAGGTGTTAATATTTACATTAACAATTATGTATGGCAACAAATTGCGGGACTGAAAGCAGAAGGCATCTTCTCTCATCTACCAAATTCTGAGACAAACCGGTGGTTGAAAAAGAGAGATATCTATAGAAATTGGCTGAGATTTTTGAGAAGATATACTATTGAAAGACTCTATGTGCATGAAGGATTGAACATGGAAGAAAGGATTACAACTTACCTTCTTGCATGGGTAATTCTACCTGGAAGATTGCTACAAGATAGAATGACTACCCAACTGGGTGGACGTATTAAAAGATCATATGCAAATGTTGCACTCAGGCAATCTCATTATTTGCCCTATGCTGTTTTTGTAAGTCGAATACTTATGCTTCAAGGAGTGGATATTAGTGGAGAGCAAATGTGTTCTTGCAATTGCACAAACATGATAAACATGAACACTATTGCATCTCTTGGATTGACTAAGACAATGAGAGGATGGTGTTTCAAAGGTGAAGAAGGTTTGGTTTATGGTTCAGGAAGTACACCTGCTGCCAATGAGGACCACACAAATTTCTTCCTCGAAAATAATTTTGAGAGTTTTGCAGCTGATCAATTCAAAATTCTAATTGAAAAAGTTAATCAACTTGAAAGAAAAGTTGATGATGCTCTACAACAAAGGGAAAGCATGTTGGAACAATCGGTACCGATTTTACGTAGTGGAAATATTAAAACAGAGTACGATACGGATTGTTAAAAGCAAAGAGCTTGTTCGCTCGATTTAAAAAATGGTTCCTTTAATTTTCTTATAAACTTGTTATGAAACAGTTGATGAGAAGAAAATATAAGAGTGTAGGGAGTAGAAAAAATCACAACTGATTTTTATCCTTGTTGGAATCAACAGATTCTACATCCAGTCGTTAATCATTATAATTAGTGATTAACCTTTTCACTAAAATATTGTCTGTACAGATTACAAGATTTCAAATAAAGATTAATGAAACGATAACACCTTCCTTCAACAAACGAACCAGAAGCAACAACTCTGCCAACTTGAAGAGAATCGCTCCGATCTTTGACACACAAAGTGCGAGCTTCTCCTATTCGCAAGACTTGACAAGAGCAAGAACTAACACTTGAGAACTTCCTCAGATTTCACTGTATTCTTAAATTCACAAAGTTGTCTTTGGAAGGTTCTGGAAAAGAGATTTATAATCTACTGGTCTGAAAATGAAAAGACGAATTACGCATTACAACTACCAGTGATAATCGATTATTTTAAGTAATAATCGATTATATGTGAGACTTGGACCGGTTAGGATATTTAACACGTTAACCGTTCAACTCGAGTTCTTCACCTTTTACCGCTCGGTTTGATTCGTCACAACCTCCTGTTGTTCGGTTCCCTTCTTCTCTCATACAACTTTCCACCGCTCGACTTAATTCTAGTATACCTTCCAACACTTCATTTTATTCTAGTGTTTGGACTCAATATCATTCGGCTTGTGTTTGACATCATTCGGTCTTCAACTGTTATGCGTCATTCAACCTTTTAGCAGTGTTTAGCCTTCAATTGTGTTCAACATCGTTCGATCCTCAACTTGTGTTCGGCCAGTGTTAGTGAGTGTTTGGTATTCAATCAAGTTTCACCAATGTTCAACTCCGTTCGGTCTGTTAGCTGTGTTCGGCCATGAACAGTGTTCTGCCTTCAGCTGTTTTTGGCCTTCGTCTGATTGTAGTCGTTCGGTCTGCATCGGCATTTGGTCATTGACTGATAGTGATCGTTTGGTCTAAGTCATGCCTCTGCTCGGTTGCCAGGTTCAATTCTTTCTACCACCACTTCATCTTCCAACCGCTCGGTCTCGTTCATGCCTTCTACCGTTCGGTCTTGACTGCTCGGTCCTGATGTCTTCTCTTATACAGAAATGCTTAAACTCATACAACAGAGGTCTTCTGATTCTTCACTTTGTAACATCATCAAAATCATTTTCAAAACACCAATGCTCCTCATTGGTAACAATGCAGTTGATCTGATGAGGATTCTATGGAGACATCTTAATCAGAATAGGGTTACTAGGAGTGCTTGTTTTAGTTTGTTTTGGTTCTAGTGATTTATTTTCTGTGTTGAGTGTATTGTCTTGTTTTCTTTTGTAATAGATGGCTTTATATGTCATTCTTGTTTTGGCTTTATATGATTGTACTTCAAGTTTGATATTAATAAAATCAGTGTTAATCAAATATGTAATTCAAAGAGTATATCAGTGAATTGAACAAAACTGATTGCATTAAATCGATTAAATTGTGCCCGTATGCGAATGAACTATTGATTACTGTTACATTCATTCATTTGCATACTCACACATTAATTCTTGTATAACATTGATTCGAAAATGCTTGATTTGGAAAGACTTTGAAAGGTTTTGCAGGAATATCACTTGCTGGTTGGATGAAACTGGATAATCTAAAATATGTGTTGAGATTGTTGATAGGAAGAACATTGGTTTAGTTGAACCTACAATCTCAGAGCTTATGGTTTTTGATGATGACAACATACTTAATAACACATGTGATGTTTACATGTTACATGTTCTATTGCTTACATGCTACATGTTTTAATCAATGTATAAATCTGTTTAAAGCATGGAGAACATGATTGTGTTGATACATTGCATTTCACTCTGCTATATAATTGATTTTATTGGTGAATGCATGTCTGATGTTTTATAGAAAGAAAACCACAAACACTTATTCTGAACTTTTTATTGTATGGCAGAACAACAGTTTTAAGTTGACTTCATTATGGAGTGAGTCGATTAAAACTCGTGGCTTTGCACAAACTTGTTCAAAGTGTGCTGTGAGGATTTTCAAAGAAGAAGTTTTTCAAAACTCTGTTTAACTGTGTTACATAGTCAATTATAGGCAACTTGCATTCGACTAAGTCTGTTACAGTTTTGAAATTCTGTTAATGCTTGTTTTAAATGTTACAATGACTATATTTTTATTTATGTTGACCAAGCATTTATTATGATTCGATTGCATTAATTGCACATTCAATTAACTGCATTAATTGATGCTAACTGCTTTGACTGAATTGTTACATTCGACTGCATTAGTAGCTAAGTCGATTAAAATGCGTCTGAATTGTGAAAATCTATAAATTGACGCGAACTTGATCTCTGTAAGTACTTTGTTATTCTAACAGTTTTGTGATATTTTGTAGAGAGTGCATTCTTACAGAGAAAGGGAAAGAGCTCCAAGAAACAAGAAGTAATTGTGGTGTTCTTCTACTTGTATATTCTTGAAGAGCAAGTTAACTGCATTTACAAAAGGCTGATCATATCTGCACATTTGAGTATTACTAAAAGATCAGAAGCAACAATCTTGTAAAGATTGGTTTGTGGTTTCCCTGTTGTGATTACAGGAAGAAGAACGTGTTGCATTTTTGACTTTGAGGTTGGTTCAAATGGTTGGACTACATGAGAGGGGATTCTTGCGGCTAGTCTATTTTGTATATGCCTATATTTTGATTAGAGGGTTAGAGAGGTATTTTATATTTTTGACGTGAGGTCGCTATAAAAATCTTGTTATAAAAACCTTGATCATTATAGTGCATTGGCTTCTTGTGATGGGAAGGACACTAGATGTAGGCTTGGCCGAACCAGTATAAAAATCCAGTGTTTGATCTTTCTATCCCTACACTTTTTATTCAGTTGACTGCATACTGCATTAAATCGATTATATTTCAGCTGCATAAACAAATCTTTTTCCTTGCGTTTCAAGAAAGATTTTAAAGGCATCAATTTTGCGAAAAACATTTAAAGAAAACTTTGTTTTTATATTTCACAAACTCACCCCCCTCTTAGTGTGAGAAATTAAGTCATTCTATTTTCAACAATATGCTACAGCAAAAAATTTATGAATACCAAAAAACGACGCCAAAAACTTGTTTAACCCTCGGCAAGTATGACCGAATCATAACAAGTAATAAACTCGGTAAGACCAAGTATTGTTCTCCCAAAGGACTCACGGCCTAGTTAGTTATATGATTTATTGATTATTTAAGACTTGTTAACAATTGATTGTAGGTTTTAAATGCAAGAGACAATAATTAAACATGTATGCATGAATTTGATCAATGGAAAAGAGGAATACAAACACTTTAATGAATTAGATGGATGAGTATGTTGTTGGGGTTATCAATTTCATCTTATCCACACTCATATACTTTTAGGAATTCATCATTTTTTTCATCAATGTTAATGTCACTCTCTAAACCACCTTGCAAGAAGGCCTATCCTTAATTACGAGTTCATACAATTCTTGGCATCCCTAATAATTAATTCTAAAGTGCATAAGCTTAACTGCAACCAACCCTCATATTCCTGTGTCTAGGCAATATGCTATTCGGAGAAATTCTGCGGATCTAGATTTACCCGTACGTTCCCATATCGACAAAATCAATAATCATGGCAATGAATGAGTTAAACAATGCAAGCTTGAATCAAAGAGCAAAAACCCTAACTAATGATGAAAGAAAGCATGTATCTTAAAATAAGATGTTAAAACAAATTCCATATATGAGAGTTTCACAAGACTACATTGATTCCCCAACAATAATACAAGGTTTAGTTCACCATATTCATGGTGAAATTAGATGAACAATAATGAAAGAATGGAAGAGATAGAAAAACCCTAGAAAGAGAAGAGGAGAGCTGTCACCATCTCCCAATCTACCCCCAAGGGGTGAAAAGTGTGTTTCTGCTTCCTCCCAGCCAAAGATACAAACCCTAGGACGTCCTAAAGCTTATATACTATTCTAAAAATACAGAAAATTAGGCCCAAGCCCATAAAAGTAACAGAAAACTGGTCCAAGCCCACTTAGAATGGCGCTCAGTGGTATTTTACCGCTGAGCGGTAATAGCGCATGATCCATTTTGCCCCCAACTGCTGTTTTTGCCCCTCAACGGTGATTTTGGCACCTGAAAAGTGTCGCTCAGCGGTATTTTACCGCTCAGTGGAACTTTTTCTGTATTCTGGTTGACATTTCAGCATTCTGGTTGACTGGTTGACTTTTCTGGTTGATCGGTTCACTTTTCTAGTTGACTGGTTGACTTTTCTGGTTTCTGATTGACTTTTCAGCATTCCAATCATTCGGTACTTCAATTCTTCTTTCAAATCATTTAATTAGCCTACAAAATCAAGGGAATCTTGCACAAAACCACTAAATTCACCTTCAACTCTCTTATTCACAAAACTAAAGCAAAAATATGAGTTCAAGCTAATTTCTAAGTCTTAAGGGTTACTTTTGGTATCAATTTTAAGCATAAAAATAACGGTTTTTCAACCGTTATCACCCCCTCTTGGTGTGAGAAATTAAGCCATTCTATTTTCAACAATATGCTACAGTAAAAAATTGATTATGACTGAGATCAAATAGATTAAACATCAACAGGGGTTTAAAGATTCCAAAACTAGAATATCGGATATGTTTAGATCTTGTTTTATCTGTTGTTGATTGTTTATTTCTTCTTATATCTCTATGTTTATCTGCTGCATAAAATATCTGAGATAATAAGAGATTAAAATGTGTTATTTGATTGAATCAGTATTGCTATGTTATTCCTGTAATATATCTAATATGATACAATGTTAATACATATTGATAAATGCTCTGACATATTATGATTACTGCATTGTGCATCTGTATTTTGAGATTGAAATATGCATAATGACAGGGGGGGAAAAATCTTAATTTCATGCGAATATCTTTGACAGGGCAGCCTCATTATTTGTTTCTTGATGATTATTTAATGCATCTCTGTATGCTTGATTATTTGTATATCAATATCATTGTGCTTACCTCTTTTGCTAATGCCCAAAGGGGGAGAATTATGTTGATTGGTAATTGATTGATAATCTGTATTGAGTTATTGTTAAGACTCCGGCAAGTGTACTGAATCGTATCAAGTAATAAAGATGGTAAGACCAAGTATCGTTTCCCAAAGGACTCACGACCTAAACAGTTATGTGATTTCTTGATTAAATAAGACTTGAAAACAACTCCTTTGGTGTAAAATGCAAATACAGAAAAGTAAATATGCATGCAACTTAATCAATTGGACAAAAGTACAAAGATGAACAAATTTGATATTATGGGATGAATATGTTGTTGGGGTTAGATTTCACCTAGTTTGCTCTCATGTATATACGAATTCTACTTCTTTATTAATGTCAATGTCACTATCTAAAATACTTAAAACCCGATTCCTCGGTGAAGAAAGCCTATCCTGAATTATAGATCATAACATCTTTTGTCATCCCTAATAATTAATTCTTACGAACAGAAGCTTAACCCAACCAGAACTCATACCCCCATTCTTGAGCAATACTGCTTCTGGGAATAATTCTCCAGAACCTGAATTGTAAGATACCTTCCGGTACTCATGAAAATCATACATCATGCTAATGAATAAGTTAAACAAAGCAAGCAATGAGCAAAGAGTAATTATCCTAACAATTAATGAAACAAGCATATATAATCAAATCAATTCAATACATAAGAGTTTACAAAGGTTTCACTAGTAAAAAAAGGAGTTTCTAATCCGCTTTATATGCTTCGGTTTCATAAAAACCGAAGCGTATAAAAAGACGGTGGCAGATTTATAATAAAAGTCAAGGTATACGCCTCGGTTCTCCACTAACTGGTGTCTAAAGCAGTAACTGCTTCGGTCTTTAAATGAACCGAAGCATATAACTCTGCAATATTCCCAATATTGCCTCGGTTTCCCCTAACCGAGATGTATGTTTTTTTTAATAATTTTTTTAAAGGATTAGGCATCGGGTGACAGCACAACCGAGGCAGTAGTCTAGATATTGCCTCGGGTTTTTGGGAACCGAGTTAGCAGGCTTGGTCTAGGGCAGTAAAAACATATGCCGCGTGTTTCCCCTGCGTTCCTGCCTCCACAACTACGCTGCTTCCTCCTTTGCTGCCTCCAACCCCTTCAGACGTTTCTGCGTTTCTGCTCCCTACGCCGCCTCCTCCCTCCGCCGCTGCGTTTCTCAAGCTCCTCAACTCTCGCCTTATTCCCTCGGCTTCCTCCGGTGATTCTAAGGTCTTCTACCTCAAGATGAAGGGCGATTACCACAGGTTCCAACATCAGGTCTCCAACATCAGGTTCAACCTTCTTTTCCCTTTTCCATTTCTTTTTTTTACTGATTTCTTGATTCAGATCTATTCATGAGGTTGAAAGTAGGGGAAGGGGGACCGGCGACTAACCCAACGGCCGGAGGCAGAGTCGACGGTGGAAGCGTCGGACTTGGGGATGGTGGAAGTCACGACGTGGTGGCGGCGCGAGGGACTGGAGGGGCTGGAGGTGGCGAAAACAGAGTGGCGGAAGGAAGCGTTGGAGAGGGAATCGAAGTCAGCCTTGCGATTGGAGGGGTGACAGGGGCACTGTTGGATATCCTTAGAGGAGGAAGGTTGGCGGGGATTGAAGTTATGTTGCGGATGAATGGGATGAGAAAGGAAGAGGGGTTTGCGTCAATTCGCGGGGGGTTGGGGAAGATGAATGGGGGAGAAGGAAGGAGTTGTCTTGTTTGTGGAAGAGGTTTTGAGGCGCGGAATCCCTTATGCTTCGGAGGATAAAGAAGGGCATAAAGGAGGGTCAACCGGGTATCTTACTTGGAAGATGATGGTAAGCAGATTTTTTTCACTTTGTTGGATAGTTAGTTAGCTCTTGTTTGAAACATTGAATATAGTATTGAGTAAAGTCTTTGTTCTGGTTAGCTCTTGTTCTGGTTATCTCTTGTTCTGGTTAGCTGATGGAGATCTTTGTGACATTGCTCTTGCCATTTGTGCTTCACATTGCTATCTGCTTTGCCCTTTTGCATCAAGTTATTGATTGGATTGTTCTGCTTCATCAAGGCTCATTTGTTTTATTTCTCACTTCATTGACTTTGTTAACCAACAAACAAGACTTTTATAACTAGAAACATCGTAACTGGTATCAAATTATCATAACGAGCAACTTGCTAAAAAAATTATCATAAATTGAAACAAAATTCTGACTTGACGTACATTTCAAGGTATACACAACTCATTCATTATATAGGAATATATTTTGGATAAAACTTTTAAAGAAAATGAAAAGAAAAAAAAAATGAAATTGACTTCATTACAAATTAAAATTAAGTTATAAAAATTGTTTGGATTTTCTTTTTAGTATCCAACCTAACTTTTTAACTATATAAAGATGTCATGTTTAATTTTGTTTTTCATATTTTTCTCTAGTAGGAAGTTTTATAGAGAATTTATGTTTATAAAGTTAAAACTAATTTCTTGTTTGGCTTTGATACACAGCGAAAGTAATGAAAGAGATAGGTAAGAGACTTGGGAAGAAGGATTGGGATTTCAACGTAGATCCATGCACTGGATAGAGAAATTGGACTTCATCTATTCAAAATGCTGTGATGTGATTACAGTTTTCTGCTGACTGTGATACATTTTATATTTAAATTTCTATATATATATATATATGTTATTTGATGTTATGATGAAATAAGTATACAGGTGCAAATAATGTTAAAAAATTACTAATTTTACAAGATTTTTTATGTTTTAATAATTCTGTTCCAAATTGTTAAGAAATTGGCTAGATTTTCTTTTGTTGAATTTTCCAACTTACTACCTCGGTTCAAAAGAGAACCGAGGTGCAAAGTCATTTAAAAGAAAAAAGGGCAAAATCCTACTGCCTCGGTTATTTTTGAACCGAGGCAAAATCTTATTCTTTTTGCATCGGTCCACAACCGAGGTAAAAGAGATAGACTTTTTGCCTCGCCTATATATGCCTCGGTTCCAGAACCGCTGTCTATGAGCGAAAATAACCGCTGTCGTTTCCCTTGACTGTACTAGTGTTTACATCCTTCCCCAACAACAATTAGAGTTTAGTTCACCATTGACATGGTGAAACTAGATGAATAATGGAAAAAGAATGAAAGATAAAACCCTAGAAGTTGAAGATAGGAGCTTCCGCATCCAAAGATGCCTTCGAGGGATCAAAGAGTGTGCTTCTGTGTCTATTCCGTCCAAAGATACAATCCCTAGGACGTCCAAGTCCTTAAATAGAACATAAAAATAACATAAAATAGGTCCATGCCCATGAACCTAGCGCTCAACGCCCCACTTAGGGCGCCCAGGTGGCGTGCCGACTTATATGACGCTCTGGGTCAGCTTAGAAGCCAAGTAGGTGATAACAGTTGAAAAACTGTTATTTTCATGCTTAAAAGTGATACTAAAAGCAACCTTAAACACTTAGAAACTAGCTTGAAATCATGATTTTGGTATGAATTTTTAGAGATAAGAGAGCTGGACAGGTTTATGCTTGATTTCAGTGTTTTATGCAGGTTTTAAGGTGAATTTGGTGAAAGAAGTGAAGAAGGATAGAAATGGAATCACAAAAGACATCGTAAAGTGCAAAAAGAGAAGTCGTAATTACCGCTCAGCGGCAGTTTACCGCTGAGCGGCACTCAGGCAATCACGTTGGATCCGGTGAGGGGTTAAAATGCTGCTGAGGGGGAAGAATCAACTCACGCACTTACCGCTGAGCGTTAGTTTACCGTTGAGCGGCACTTTTATGGGCTTGGACCTAATGTTCTGTATTTTTATAATAGTATATAAGCTTTAGGACGTCCTAGGCTTTGTATCTTTGGCTGAGACGAAGCAAACACTCACTTTTCCACCCCTTGAAGGAAGATCTTGGATACTCAGGCTACCTCCTCCTCTTTCTAGGGTTTTATCTTTCATTCTTTCATTATTATTCATCTAGTTTCACCATGAATATGGTAAACTAAACCTTGTATTGTTGTTGGGGAATCAATGTAGTCTTGTGAAACTCTCATATATGGAATTTGTTTTAACATCTTACTTTTAAGACTTATGCTTTCTTTCATCATTAGTTAGGGTTTTTCCTCTTTGCGTAAAGCTTGCTTTGTTTAACTCATTCATTGCCATGATTAGTGATTTTGTCGATATGGGAACGTACTGGGAAATCTAGATCCGGAGAATTTCTCCCAATAGCATATTGGTTACCGTTAAGCTTCTGCACTTAAGAATTAATTACTAGGAATGCTAGGAATTGTATGCACTCGTAATTAAGGATAGGCCTTCTTGCAAGGTGATTTAGAGAGTGGCATTAGCATTGATGAAAAGAATGATGAATTCCTAAAGTATATGAGAGTGAATAAGATGAAATTGATAACCCCAACAACATACTCATCCATCTAATTCATTGAAGTGTTTGTATTTTGTTTTTCTCCATTGATCAAATTCATGCATATATATTTAATTACTGTCTTTTGCATTTAAACCTACAATCAATTTGTTCTCAAGTCTCAAATAATCAGTAAATCATATAGCTAAACTAGGTCGTGAGTCCTTTGGGAAAACGATACTTGGTCTTACTTAGTTTTATTACTTGATACGATTCGGTGACACTTGTCGATTGTTAAACAAGTTTTTGGCGCCGTTTTTTGGTGTTCATAAATTTGTCATTAGTAGGCCTGGTGTGACTCGAGGAAGTGGCACTCAACGCCCCAAAAAGGGTGCCCAGGCATGAGACAGGGACTTCCTGTGCTGAGGGCTCCAGAAAAAGGGCAGTCAAGCGTGAGACAGTGTAATCCAGCGTTGAGGGCCCCTAAAATGGCGCTCAGCATTGTTGCGTTCCTCCTTTCTGATGTTTTTCCAGCTCTTCCTGAGTTCCAACTACTTACTACTTCAACTCTTATTCCAAGTCATCTCAATTCCTGTTGAAAACAAGGATATCTAGCATAATATAATTAAATTCACCTTCAACTCTCTTATTCACACAAAACTATGATTTCAATCTAGTTTCTAAGTCAAAAAGAGTGTTTTTAGTATCAAATAACGGTAAATTCAAACAAAATGTAACTTAGCTTTCAAACAATCAATACAATGGTTTCAATACATTTCAAAATCTTTTCTTTCAAGACAAGTAATCGCTCTTATTAGGTTATTATAAAGAATATCAATCAAGATGCATAAATGTCTTGATTCAATTAAGCTCATTGTGGTGCTCACATAATCACAGAATATTCAACAAATGTTATCCTCATTAATGATCAATCAAACAAAGATGTAATCATGCAGACATGGAACTACTCCTCACCAAAGAAAAAGTGTTTATCTCAAACACACAGGTGTATATAGAGGTGACTCATTCACTATAGTATCACAATGTCACTTAAATCAACTTTGCCTTTCATTTAACAACAATCAAACATACTCACAAGTAAGTATCATCACAAGGTGTTTTCTATAGCTTGTAATGTGTTTGGGCTAAGAAGAAAAATGGTTTTTCCAGATCACAAAATCCTTGAGTTAAAAGGGTAATTCATAATTTCATCATTTAAACACAATCTCTCTTTTTCAACCCAACTCTCCCTTGCATTGAGCTTTTCTTTTCTTTCTTTTCTTTTCTTTTCTTTTACTTTTCATTTGCTCAACACTTAGCTCAATGCTTATTCTTTTTATTTTCCCTTTTCAGATTTCCCAACAACCCAAAACTTGAACCTATATCAATACCACACAAATATTCTCAACTTAACTCAAGGTAAAGATTTTCACAAAAGGTTTTCATATCATGTTTAAGGCTAAAGGTTCAAAGGATAAAACACATTGTGCTCTCTTTTATTGGGCTCAAATCATGCATTGGCTAAAAAGGGATAACAACAGATGGCCTTGATCATATGACACATGCAAGCAAGTGATTCAATCATAGAAACCTGGGCAAAATCATTCATGTTTTCAAAGTAATAGCAATCATTCACAAAAACTCTGGATTTCAATCCTCACAAAGGCTAATTCAAGTTCCAACATTTAGATAAACATCCTGCTCAATATCACAATCACAAGTTTACCTCATGCATCTGTTTCACAATATTATGAGCAACCACCTGTATATCAGCATCATACATCATCTCAACATCAATCAATATAATCAGCATTATAAAGCAACACTCATCACAAACATCATATCATCATCATCAAACCATTGCATCACAGGTTAAGTTTTAAGCCAATTACTGATGGGTGTTGATGAGAAGCAAATATTGCATAAACGAAAAGAAATAAGCTTAGAAAGTTGGGTTGCCTCCCAGTAAGCGCTTGTTTAACGTCACGAGCCTAACCCAATAACTTTTCCAGCACCCATCAGTAAGTGCAAATCTTCTCATCAACACCCATCAGTAATTGTCTAGTAGATCCTTTAGTAGATACTCAATTACCTAGCATCCATCAGTAGATGTTGTGCCACAGCAGGCTCATAACCAAAACAAAACAAAAGTTTTAAATTACATCACACAAAAGCAAAAATTAAAGTTTTCAAATCACTGGGCTGCCTCTCAACAAGCGCTCTTTTATTGTCACTAGCTTGACACATTAAAACTCATGTAACTTCTTTCATGTTGGTGTTCTTCTCTTTTTCCTCATACCAACTTATCAAGATCTTCTTCTTCACCTTCTTGACTCTTGATGACAAATTTATGAACACCGAAAAACGGCGCCAAAAACTTGTTTAACCCTCGGCAAGTGTGACCGAATCGTATCAAGTAATAAACTTGGTAAGACCAAGTATCGTTCTCCCAAAGGACTCACGGCCTAGTTAGTTATATGATTTGTTGATTATTTAAGACTTGTGAACAAATTCTTGAGGTGTCAAATGCAAAAGACAATAATTAAACATGTATGCATGAGTTTTGATCAATGGAAAATAAGAACACAAACACTTGAACGAATTATATGGATGAGTATGTTGTTGGGGTAATCAATTTCATCTTATCCACTCTCATATACTTTTAGGAATTCATCATTCTTTTCATCAATGTTAATGCCACTCTCTAAATTACCTTGCAAGAAAGCCTATCCTTAATTACGAGTTCATACAATTCATAGCATCCCTAATAATTAATTCTGAAGCAGAGAAGCTTAAAGGCAAACAACCCTCATATTCCTATGCCTAGGCAATATGCTATTGGGAGAATTTCCCCGGATCTAGATTTTCCCGTACGTTCCCATATCGACAAAATCAATAATCATGACATCGAATGAGTTAAACAATGCATGCTTTGAGCAAAGAGGAAAAACCCTAACTAATGATGAAAGAAAGCATGTATCTCAAATAAGATGTTTAAACACAAAATTCCATATATGAGAGCTTCATAAGATTACATTGATTCCCCAACAACATTACAAAGTTTAGTTCACCATATTCATGGTGAAACTAGATGAATAATAATGAAAGAATGAAAGATAGAACCCTAGAAAGATGAGTAGGTAGCCTTAGCATTCAAGATCTTCCTCCAAGGGGTGGAAAAGTGAGTGTTTACTTCGTACTCTGCCAAAGATACAAACCCGAGGACGTCCTAAAGCTTATATACTAATCTAAAAATTACAGAAAATTAGGCCCAAGCCCAAAATAGTGCCGCTCAGCGGCAAACTAGCGCTCAGCGGTAAGTGCGTGAGTTGATTCTTCCCCTCAGCGGCATTTTCACCCCTCAGCGGATCCAACGTGAGTTCCTGAGTGCCGCTCAGCGGTAAACTGACGCTGAGCGGTACTTACGGCTTCTCTTCTTTTGCACTTTTTGATTTTCTGATTCCATTTTTATCCTTCTTCACTTCTTTCACCAAATTCACCTTAAAACCTGCATAAAACACTAAAATCAAGCATAAACCTGTCCAACTCTCTTATTTCTAAAAATATGACCAAAAGCATGATTTCAAGCTAGTTTCTAAGTGTTAAAGGTTGCTTTTAGTATCAATTTTAAGCATGAAAATAACAGTTTTTCAACTGTTATCAACTCTCCTTGAATACAGAGCTTCAATCTCTATGACTCCATATTCTTTAAGCTCTTTAACAACCCACAACCCACAACTTGTTCTTGAATCTCACTGGTGTGCCAAGTTTGAGTTGTTCATCCACCGAGTCATGATGAACCATCTTTCCTTCGCCATCTTTTTCTTCTCCTTCCTTAACTTGTGAGAAGAAACAATTTTTACCTATGATGACCAGATTAGCAACTTTAGGGCTAGTCATTGGTGCATCTTCGTATGCAACTTTATGATTGGTCTTCCTCACTTGATTCTGCTGCTTAGCATTGAAGACATTAAATATCACCCCCTCTTCTTGGTCTTTAAGTGTTATCATCCCATCGTCCACATTGATGATCACCTTGGCCATTTTCATGAATGGCCTTCCAAGAATAATAGGGATCTTTAAATCTTCCTCCATCTCCATCACTACAAAATCAACCAGGAATCGAAGTCTGTCTATGCAAACCACGACATCTTTTGTCAATCCATAGGGCTTCTTAGTAGATCCATTCGTCAATTGCAAAGTAACCTTTGTAGGCTTCACTTTAAGACCACCAATCCTCTCAAGCACAGATAAGGGCATCAAATTAATGCTTGACCCTAAATCAATTAGGGCTTTCCCTATATTAACTTTCCCAATGATGCACGAAATATTAAAGCTTCTTGGATCTTTAACTTTTGGAGGAAGTGTCTTCTGCAAAATAACACTGCAATTGCCTTGTACATTAATGGTTTCCTCATCCAGATATCTCTTCTTTTTGAGGAATCTCTTAAGAAATTCTGCATACACAGGAACTTGTTGCAATGCCTCATTCAAAGGAATTTTAATCTCCAATTTCTTGAAGATTTCTTTAAAACACCCTAATTGCTTCTCTTTTTCTCTTTTGCTACACTCCTTAGGGTAAGGAAGAATCTTTTCAGTTTTTTCAATTTTTGTCTCTCCCCTCTTCTTTTCTTTCTTTTTTCTCTCAACCTCACCTATTCTCTCTTCTTTTTCTTCTTCTAACTCAACTTTTTCTTTTCTCTCCCCTACTCTATCATCACTTATGCTCACAATAGTTCTACACTCTTTGATGGCAACCCCTTTAGGGACTACCCATCCAAAGAAATATCAACTTAAGATTAAGATTTTTGTCAAAAGGCCTTCATTTTATCTTCTTATCTTTACATACATCCTTTTACTCATACTAATTGTTGTTATTTTTTGTAGATATATTTTTGACCCAGGAGGAAAATAAAAACCACAATTGTGCTTCTTTCTTTCTTCCCGATTTGAGGACAAATCGTTTTTAAAGAGGGAGGGAATGATGACAACCCCTTTAGGGACTACGCATCCAAAGAACTATTAACTTAACATTAAAAAAGGGAAATTGAATAAACAAAAGGATCTTTTCTTTCTAAGTCTTAGAATGTTAGCTAAATACATTTATCTTGTTTTGTAGGTCACCAATAAAGGAGGAAAATTATGCCTACACATCCTAGGAAGCTTGCCAAGCAAGGGAACAAAGGAGACAAGCTAAGTCGTGTAGCATCTCCTCTTTGGAGCATGTTTTCAGCATTTTCCATGTGAAACACAACCAGCTGTGTAGTTTCTTCACTTGACCACATTTTCAACATTTTCCACATGGAACATACGACCAAGCCTTGAAGCCTTTCCTGCACACTTCACTTAGATCATGCACGTTTTGAATATGTATCTTTTCTTGCACCTTGGAGAGCTTCTCATCATCTATAAAAGAGAGCTCCAATCCTTTGTAAAACCAACTTGAATTGATATAGTGTTATGTTGTTGAAATGCATTCAACCACTACTTCTTCGAGTTCAAAAACTTAGAGTTACTTTAGCTTGTTCTTCCTCTTGCTCCCTTCCCCGTTGGAAGGCTATCTGAGTTAGAAACTCTCCACACACACATTCAAACACTGCAAACCATTTTCACTAGCACCTTGCATGCGCCAGTCATTTTCAACCAAATCTTCATTTTGCTGCCACTTCTGCATCAAGGAGTCATTCGAATCTTGAATATTGGAGTCACTTCTATCACTCTTCCTTAAGGTTAACCTCAGTATTAACCCCAAATTGCCTCTCAGCACACGGAAAATAAAGACGAACAAGGAAAGAAACAGAACTACGCCGTTCTCAAGGAATCTGAACCAAGAAAGGAAGTAGACAATATCCAACACAGAATCAATCAGAGAAAGCAAATACTCATGAAATCATCCAAGCAATTCAAGACATGGCAAAATGATCAATCAGCTCAAGAGGTGAATCAAAAGTAACAAAACCTCACAGGTGCACTATCAGTGTTTCTCTTAAGTGTATAAGGTAAAGAATTTCAACTCAATGCACTCAAGAAAGCAAACAACAACAGACTTGGCAAGACTCTAATATCAACACTCAAAACATATGCATGTTCAAATCAAAAGGTCTTTCATGGATGTAATGGGGCCAAGGACATGGGAAGATAACATATAGATGAGAAGCTATAAACCAAAAGAAATAGAGGAGCAATGAGAAACAAGCGTAAACACAGTCAAATCACACCCAAAACCTCTAATTCAATCCTCTTTTTGACTCCATTATTCAAAGATTTTTTTTTTCATTTTTTTTTTATTATTTTTTTTCATCCTGTCTCTTTTCTTTTCTCTCTTTTCAAAACAAAACTGTAAAAGACAAGATTTACAAAAACAAAACAATAAGAGAAACCAATTAGCCAACTCATAAGAACCCCTAAGGAGACCACACTTGTTTCCAAAACACTTCCAAAGCTCCAAAATTCCCTAAGGTTAAGGTAATCATGGTTTTTCACTTAAGGCTAGTGTATGAGCTTCAAAACAAAGAAATGAGAAAAGTATAGGCTCAAAAGGGGTTTTCAAAGGATCAGAACAAGGTAAGCTTATTTGGCTAGAGAGGCTCAAAAACAAAACTGCCTTTATCACTTCCAAACATGCATATTAATCAAGAATTATCAACAAGAGTCAAGCCAAGGCATATGCGCAAGCAATCAAGAGACGTATCACACACAAGAAAGAACATAAAGTGGCTCAAATCTCACACAGGGTAATTGTCACAATCAATTCAACCTCTCAAACATCATAATCATCTTCCCAAGCAGAGAAAAGCAAAGATTTCAAGCCAAGTATTAATGAAGTGAAGGTCAAGTCTACAACTAAATAAAGTCCAGAAAGCAAGAGAAACATGCAAACTGTACACAAGACACGACAAAAACTACCTAAAAAAGAAAAAATTTAACAAAGAAAACAAAAGCTATCAAAGCAAAATCAGAATCTCCCCCAATAGACCACACTTAAACTACACAGTGTCCTCAATGTGTCATAAGCCTAAGATCAGAAATCAAAACAGTCAACAGATCATGGACAAGTGCAATAAAAGTAGGGAAAGGGGGAGAAGAGAAAAGGAAAACTCCCCTGATCATGGTGGCAGTTGCCAATTTTGGACTTGCAGGGAGATGTCTTCCACCATTGGATCCAGCAAGCAAGTTTTGAGGAAGAATTGTTTCATCCTCTAGATTTGATCTAGCAGGGAGATATCATCCACAGCTGGATCTAAAAAGAAGTGATTGTTGATGAGCGGGTTCAGCTGGTGCCTATTGATATTGAAACTAGTGTGTATGTAAGCACCTTTTCCTTCTACTGTGGGTGCATGTTGGTCAAATTCATGTGTACCTCCTGCAACATGGTTAGTGCAATGTGGCTCCAAAGAAATGACATGCAGAGGTACAACACCCAATCCTAATTTATCAATCTGAACTTCAAATATACTCTCAAAACATGAATCACTTTCAAATTTAGAAACAATATCAACAACATGCTCAGATTCATGTTCAATGCATAGATAAGAAGTATTCAGATAGGATGACAAAAGTTGTTTCTCATCATGCAAAGAGTGGAAATGAAAAGCATGCTCATCAACAATATAATCATCAACATAATCCTCAACAACATAATCATCAACATAATCAAATTGAGGTATGTTTACCTCCACTTCCTTGAAGATTGGAAGAGTGGTGGAAGATGATGATGGTCTACCTTTCTCAAAAATGTTGCTCACATCTGCCTGGTCCTCAAAATCTTTCTCGGTCTCCTCAGGTGCAAGAGTGGGACCATCTGAAGGTGGGAAAGTATGTGGCGCAGTAGTAAGCTCATAACTCTGCTCCCCCATCTTCTATGTGGATGACACTAACATCATCAGGAATCAGCACAGTCTGAAATGGTAACTCTGAATCTTGAGACTGTTCCTGATTTAATTGAGTAGCCATCTGCCTTATCTGGTCATTCAAGCTCTGATGGACGCTCTGGTCTCTTGCTGAAATTGCAGGTTTTGCATGGTCAACTGCTCCAACAACTCCTGCAATGTAGGCTCAGAAATAGAAGGCTGAGGAGCTGTTTCGGCAGAAGCATCATATTGCTGAATCTGATATTGTTGGACTAGTGGAGGCATGAAAGTACTCTGGAATGGTGGTTCTTGATATTGATGTTGTGGAGCATTGTACCATCCCAAGGTAGGGTCATTCCATCCAAGACCGTTGTCGTATCCATCTTGCACATGGGAGAATTTGCTTAGAAATTTATGCTCAAGATCTTCCCATCTGGTATGGATCTTGGAGGAAGAGAGTCTTTCCAATCTTTTGTTGCTCTTTCTAATGAGTGCGGGAATGCCCTTAAGAAAACTAGATCGTCCGGGACATTTGGAAGTTTCATTAAAGAGCAAATTCGATAAAACCTATCCAAATGTTCATGTGGGCATTCATCTGCAAGACCATAAAACTTGGGCAACAAATTCATCAGTCCAGTGGTGAGAACTAAATGATCACCATCCTCATTAGGTGGAACCGGCTCCCAAAGAGAGCTCTCAGAAGTTGGAGGATGGGTCATATTGTTCTCAGCATAAAAGTCAGCAGAATTACAATCAGAGTAACATGCAGAAGGAGAATCGTAATTAGAGGCACAAGCAAAAGACGCACTATTCACATAACCAGAATAGGTAGACATGGAAAAAGAAAAATACTAAAAATTACGAAACAAATAAAACACAACACATTTATACATGCAACACACACACAGAAAACAGAACATCACAACACAACACAAGACAAAACACAACACACACTGACACAATAAAAAGACCTAAGACTGAACGGTTGGTCCCCGGCAACGACGCCATTTTGATGAGAGGGTCGCACCTCACACAAAAGTTGATTACAAAATTAATGCAGTACTTTACTAGGAAGTGACTCCTAGGTCATCTCACAAGGACCAATTTGGGTTCGAGTCTCAGATCAAACACGTAATGGGGGGGGGGGTTTGGTGAAAGTGTTTTTGGTGAATGCAAATGATTAAATTAAAATGACAATTAAACACAATCGAACACAATTAAAAGAATTAAAGTGTATGAAAACATTAAAATGAACAATACCACACATAAATATCCAAACACAATTCAAACTATAGAAATGCGACAAGCTAAAACATTAAATGCACAATGTTGTAAGCTAAACATCAAAAGTAATGAATCTAAAAGAAAGAAATGCATTGTTGCTAGACTGCTGCCAACGTCCCATCATTCTCCCACCTAATCTACTTCTCATTTCATAAAAAAAAACAAAAACAAATCTATTTTTTTCTTCCAACAGCTGTGACCCTATTCCTCCTAATAATGCTGGATGTGACACACTCACACACTCCCCTTCCAATTTAAATGTGCTACCTATCTCTTCTACCGTGAATATGCGTGACAAGCAACCTGCTGGAATGCTTCTTCTACGGTTCGTGTATGCCATCTATTCATGTATGGCATAATGAGGACTTATACCGTTTGGACTTGGCATGGAGAAGTACTGGAGCAGCCTACCACGTCTCGAGGAACGGATTATGTGGAAGAATGGATGAGTGACCATTTAGAGGACATGATACGTGATGTCGGTGAAGATAATTTTGGAAGGGCTAATTTGTATGATTCTCTTATTAATGATTCAGAGCAACCGTTGTTCCCAGGATGCTCGAACTTTACACGTCTGTCTTCAACTTTAAAGTTGCTTAGTTTAAAAGCAAGGAATGGATGGACCGATAAAAGTTTCACCGAGTTGTTGGAGTTGTTGAAGGAGATGCTTCCAGAAAATAATACTCTACCTATTCGTAATTACAAGGCCAAAAAAATTTTATGTCCAATGGGTCTTGAATATCAAAAGATACATGCTTGTCCTAATGATTGTGTTTTGTACACAAAGGAGTTTGCTTCGTTAAAGTATTGTCCAACATGTGGTTTATCCCGTTTTAAAAAGAAATCTGACACAGTCACTAGTAATGAAGGTAATGATGGTGCACCTGCTAAGGTGATGTGGTATTTGCCTATAATACTTAGGTTCAAACGTATGTTCTCTGTTAAAGAAGATGCAAAAAACCTTAAATGGCACTCTGACGAAAGAAAGTGCGATAATCTTCTTCGACACCCTACTGATTCTCCACAATGGAAAAAGATTGATGACAAATTCCCTGAATTTGGTGCAGATCCAAGAAACTTAAGGCTTGCACTTGCAACTGATGGTATGAATCCTTATGGAAACTTAAGTAGCAAACACAGTTCGTGGCCAGTTATGTTGATGATTTACAATCTTTCTCCTTTGTTGTGCATGAAGAGAAAATATGTGATGTTGTCCATGATGATATCGGGTCCTAGACAACCTGGAAATGACATTGATGTTTACTTAGCACATTTAATTGATGATTTGAAATTGTTGTGGGAAGAAGGGGTCGACGTGTTTGATTCACATGTTCAGGAACAGTTCCGTTTGCGTGCAATGCTGTTTTGCATTATAAATGATTTCCCAGCGTATGGAAACTTGAGCGGTTATAGTGTTAAAGGTCATTTTGCATGTCCCATATGTGAAGAAAACACTAGTTACCTTCAGTTGAAGCATGGTCAGAAGACGGTATATACAAGACATCGAAAATTTCTTCCTCGTAATCATCCTTATCGTAGATTGAAAAAAGCATTTAATGGAAGTGCTGAGGATGAGGTTGTGTGCAGACCCCGAAATGGTGAAGAGGTGTACAACGAAGTCAAAAACATTGACATTGTGTTTCGAAAACATCATAAAAGTGCCTCTGCAAAGAACATTTGGAAGAAATGATTTATATTTTTTAAGCTTCCATATTGGTGTGAACTTGATGTTAGACATTGTATTGATGTGATGCACATTGAAAAAATGTTTGTGATAGTGTCATCGGAACTTTATTAAACGTCAAAGGGAAGGCCAAAGACGGAATAAAAGCAAGACAAGATTTGGCTGACATGGGAATCCAATCTGAGTTACATCCACAGATAATAGAAAGACGCACCTATCTACCCCCAGCCTATCACACACTTTCCAAAAAAGAAAAACAAAGTTTTTGTAACTGTTTAAGAAGTGTGAAGGTTCTGCAAGGTTATTCTTCAAATATTAGTAACCTTGTGTCTATGCAAGACTTAAAGCTAGTTGGTTTAAAGTCTCACGATTGTCATGTATTGATGCAAAAATTGTTACTTGTTGTTATTCGAGGCATATTACCTTATTCTGTTAGGGGTATTCTGACACGTCTGAGTTTTTTCTTTAATGCCATTTGCAAGAAAGTCGTTGACCCTCGAGGTTTAGATGAATTGGAAAATGAGGGAATAAGACTACTATGTCAATTGGAGATGTATTTTCCAGCTTCCTTTTTTGACATCATGGTACATTTGATTGTTCATCTGGTCAGAGAAATTCGACTATGTGGGCCGATCTTCTTAAGGTGGATGTACCCAGTTGAAAGATACATGAAGATCTTAAAGGGATAGGTCAAGAATCAGTATAGACCAGAAGCTTCAATCATAGAGCGATACGTTGCAGAAGAAGCCATTGAATTTTGTTCAAGTTATATGCCATCTTGTGAACCCGTCGGTCTTCCCAAGAGTAGACATGAAGGAAAATGTGAAGGTAAGGGTGTTCGAGGTGTGAGAATTCAAAGTGTTAGCAGAAAAGAACTTGACCAAGCTCATTTGTACGTCTTAAACAACACTGTTGATGTGATTCCTTACATTTCTGACCACGTTAATGAAATAAAGGCAGCAAACCCAAAAATGAGTGAAACATGGCATCTTAATGAACAATGAAAAACCTTCTTGTTGTGGTTTAAGAAAAAGATTTATGCAACTCCACATGTTTCTGAAACTTTATTGAGGTTATCTCGTGGGCCGAACACAGATGTGATTACATATGGTGGGTACTATATAAACAATATTTCTTTTCAGAAAAAGGTAGAAGATGACAAAAGCAGAGTTCAAAATAGTGGCGTCACACTAAAAGCTGAAGCTGTGCACTTTGCTAGTTCTAAAGACAAAATAGTGGCCTCCATCAATTATTTTGGAATAATACAAGAAATATGGGAAGTTGATTACGTCACTTTTAGAGTCCCAGTTTTCAAGTGTAAATGGGTTGATATAAATTTTGGTGTCATGACAGATGACCTTGGTTTCACATTGGTAGACTTGAACAAGATGAATTACACTGATGAACCATTTATCATGGCTAGTCAAGCAAGACAAATATTCTACGTAAATGATCCATCGAATAACAAATGATCAGTGGTTTTAGAAGGAAAAAACATGCATGGACATGATGATGACGATTCTCTTGATATACTTGAGACAACATCTGTTGCATGTAGACCCACTGAAGACCCAGTTGATGACGTTGTCAATGTCATGCAGGCAATTCGTAGTGATCATAACGAAGGCATTTGGGGAAAAACAATTAATTAATAGGTTGATATTTTCACTTTTATTGACTTTATATGTATGTTCATCATAATTGAATTATTACTAACGTTGTTTAATTTTGCAGGTATGTCGACCTCAGACTCAGGATCGGGAAAGAGCAGACGTGGACGAGGCGTCACCCGAGTGGCAAATGTGACGTCCAGACGCGTGGATGGTCAGAGGAGGCATGTTGACATCGACCCCAAATCAGGTCATCCATCAGGGCCAAATGCTGATAGGTTTAGGAGTTATATGGGTAAGTTAGCAAAAAGTCATGTCTCTATCCTTCATGCATGTTGGGATGACGTCCCAAAGGTCGACAAGAACCTCTTATGGCAAGATATTCAGGTATGTTTATACTTCATACAATTTGTGATATACTTATCTTTTATGTTTTATTTTGGAATAACAAGTTTTTTTTATTTTAAACAGCAACATTTTGATATTCCAAACACAATGCAAATTAGAAAGAAAGTGTTATCGCATATAGCGATAAGATGGAGAGATTTCAAGACAAGGCTGACACGACTGTATGTCTTTGGAGACTGGCAACATGAAATCCCTGTCAGCAATATACATTCACAGAGGAGGATTGGATGCAGTTCCCAGCATCTTGAGAGTCTGAGGAATGGAAGGTATGTTTCTTAACATCATCTTTCATTGAGTTTTTATGATTTTACACTTATTTATATACATGGTTTCACAGGATAAAAGGTTAGCCGCCCAAGAAAGACAAAGGCTAAACGATGCACCCCACCTGTTATCACGAGGTGGATATGCAAAACTGGAGAAGAAACTGAGAAAGTCTAGAGCGGATGCCTTGGGACTTGAGTCGCCGGACCTAGCACTTGCACCTGCTAGGTACGAGCTGTGGAAGGCTGCTCGGACTAAATTTGATGGGAACATGACATCTTCCTCAGCTGCCTTGATCTCACAGAGAATTGTAAGTTCAAAATATAAGCAGTTCTGTGATTGTGTATCTATCACAGCATGTCTTTTAAGTAACTTGGTTTTTTTATATGCAGGATGAGTTGGTTGAGCAGCAGACTCAGGGCACATTTGTTGGCCAAGGTAGGGACGACATTCTAACAACGGCCATTGGAAGGCCCGAGCGCCCAGGACGTGTACATGGAGTTCTTGGGGCGATTGGTCTTCGTGACTACTTTAGCCCTACACAGAAAACCCCCCAATCAATGACTCAGGAGACACTGAGGCAGATGGATCTTCAGTGGGAGGAAAGACTCAACCAAAGCATGAGATCAATGGAGTAACGATTCATGGAGCAGCTACAAGAACAAAAAGAAATACAAAGAGCGCTTGAAGAAAAGTTGCATTCCATGACGCAAGGCAACATGGGGGCCGATGAAACTCCCACACCACCTCGTGTCAGCACTAGAGGATCATGCTCAGCTGTAGACCCCACTCAGTATAGCGGTCAGTATGAGTTGTTGGTTGATGGGGATCCCCCACGCATTGTGGCTGCCGGACGAGTGCTTGAGGGAGGGCAGACTATTCATGGTGTTCCCATATTACCCCAACACGTGCGTGTGACCGTTGACGAGGTTCGGGATCCCCAGGCTCAGGTGCCTGTACCCACTCCATAAATTAAGTTTGTGGGGTAGGCCATAGGATCATTTATTGCCTGGCCCAGAGCATTGGTCATGTCCCACATTGCTACTCCACAGGTATAATGTCTTTTTCCTTAGTATTTCTATGTTTGTTCTTCAAATAATTGTTGATAACGCTTTGACGTAAATTCTTATCTTCAGTTCACACGTCCTCAGAAGCGGCCAATTGATGATACAGGCATACATGAGGATGATGAGATGGCTGAAGCGGAGGATGATCCTCTATCAAAGCTAATGACAAAATTACCCAGATTGAAGAAAGCATCATTACAACTATACTGGGATTTCAGAGTATTTGGTCTTCCCCCGCATGTGCCAGTTTATATCACATTCTCTTATGCATTGGAGGTGATTGGGGGAGACAGGATGTTGAATATTTCCATCATTCAGCTGTGGTGCATGTAAGATAGTCAATTTGGTCTTTCATATTACTTTTATTTACATTGTTATAGTTTCTAACAACTTAACTTTGTTGTTTTAGGTACATGGACACAATCGTTGTAGACCAAGGTCGGTCTTCCATTTACGGATTTGTTAAACCTCAGACCATTCAACCGTCTGGTACCACACTTCAAAACAACAACATTATTTGCAAACATGGATGGATGAGTCAAAAAGAGACGTATACCTTGTGCCATACATTGAGGGGTAGGTGTTGTTATATGTGGTCAGTTCATTATTATAGTTTCCTTAATTAGTTGAATAACTATTTGTCCTTTGTGATAGGTCGCACTGGCAGCTGATGGTCATCATTCCCAAACAATGTAAAATTATATGGTTTTGTTCGTTGCACAGGAAGATGAAAAATGACTTGAGAACCATGCTTCAAGGGTAAGTGTTTCTCCAAAAATGACTTTGAATTTGATGTTCACCTTCAACTTTTATGATAAATATAGTCATATTAATTTAACTTTGTGTTTTCAATTTGTGCAGAGTTATTGGTAAATCCCGTGGTCAACTGGTTCAAATTTTGTATCCAAAGGTTGTAAGTCATTTATAGTTTCTAATTCATTTTCTATGTTATTGAATTATCTAAATTCTTAACTATTTAGTTTGTGATTTTAGTGTAACCAGCAGCTAGATTCATGGGAATGTGGCTTCTATGTGATGTGTTGGATTAAGACCATCATTTGAGCTGTCATTACAGATGACTGGAATGAGGTAATGATGTATACCTTCAATACATTACAAATCAAATTCATCTTCAACATATATGAAACCATAATGAATCTTTCTTGAGTTTTGCAGCGGTTCAAGGGTACATCGCCTATTTCAGAGGACACAATTAAACAGATAAGGCAGGAGTGGACCGCTTATCTTCTGCAAAGATGGAGTTAGGAATAGTTTTATTTCTTGTTGAACATTGCTTAGTTTTAGTTTAAGTTTTATGTTGATAGTTTTGTTAGTGGATTCAACTCCACATTAAGTAGAACTTTGTTTATATGAAACGTATATTTATATTATTGCAAAATTGTTCTAGGACAATTTTCTGCTTTTCAGGTGTGGTTTTATTGCAAAAATAAATTAATTTTTAAAAATAAAACACCCAGTAGACGTCGGTTGGTGCACTGTCGGACGTCTATAGACGTCCCGTAGTGCACTAACCGACGTCTACAGATGTCTGGCAATGCACAAACGGACGTCCAACCCCCAGCCCCTACCACAAACAATTCAGGCAATTGGACGTCCTGGGGGGGAGGAACGGACGTCTATATAGACGTCCGGTCTGGCACATGGGACGTCTATACGGACGTCCGAGGGTGTACACCCGACGTCTGAGTAACGTCACCCATAAAGACGTCGGGGGAAGATCGGACGTCAAAAGGGCAAAAGAACGGACGTCTATAGCCTTTTCTGCACTAGTGTTTCATATTCTTTTGCAGAAAGTTTGATTCTTACAGAAAAAGGAAAAGCTCCAAGAAACTAGTTTTACCGTGGTGATCAACTACTTGCGATTTCTTGAAGAGAAGGATTGCTGACATTCAAAGTCTGATCTATCTACACATTTAGGTGTCTACTCTAAGATCAGGTTCTACAATCTGCTGAAGATTAGGTTGAGTTCCCCATTGTGATTACAGGAAGAAGGACGTGTTGCGTTCTTGACTTTGAGAGTGCCTCAAAGGGGTTAGAGTACAGGAGAGGGGATTCTTGTTGCTAGTCTATTTATGTACTGCCTATATTTTGATTAGAAGGTTAGAGAGGTGTTTTATATTTTTGACGTGAGGTCTCTATAAAAACCTTGTTGTAAAAATCTTGATCATTACTCTTTCACATTCAATCGATTATACTTTATACTCATTCGATTAAATTTTCGCTGCACTAAAAATCTTCTAACTTGCATTTCAAGAAAAGTTTAAAGCCATCTCTTTTAGTGAAAAAGGTTTTGAAAGTTTTATTTTTTATACTTCACCAATTCAACCCCCCCCCATCCCCCTCTCTTGGTGTGAGAAATTGAGCCATTATATTTTAACATAACTCAAACAAATGATTTTCACTTATTAAAATAATGAACAAACACTAAGGAACAGTGAAAGCACACGAACATCGACAACAAACATGAAATTAAGCCAAAAAAAGTTTAAACAGTGACAAACATATCGAATGCACAACACGTAAGTGAAAAAAATGAAAAGAAAAATGGCTTACCTCTTGAAGACAAGCGTGGACGTGCTGACTCTAGCTAACAAATGATGGAAGTAGCTCAAAGCCTCATGCTCAAGCACCTCCTTGAACCAGAATTAACGTAGCGGATGGAAGGATGAGTGGAAATGAAGGTGCACGCCAAGTGTTTGATGAATGGATCAGCGAAGATTTGGTGAGTGTATGAGATTTCTCAAGCTCAGAAGGTATTCCAAGAGGGAAGGAAGCTAGAGGAGAAGGTGTTGGATAAGCACAAGAAGATGAACTTAGAGAAAAATAGGTGTTGAACTCGCTTTTAGTCGCATCAAAGCCAACAAACTCAGTTTCCCCACTAATGTAGTAGAGGGATAACCAAGGATCAATCCAAAGACTCAACTATGATTAAGTTTCAGAGTGTAAAATTAATTCTTGCAATTATTTACTATTTAACTATAAAAACAAGGTGGGGAAATAGAAAATGGAACAATGACATTAAAGAGAAAAGAATAAAGGAATCAAATCTGTATAAAAGAAAAAAATCAGGAAATAAAATGCAAAGAAATAAAAACAAAGCTGGAACCTAAGCTAAATTATAAAATAAATGCAACACAAAACAGAACCTAAACTAAAATGAAAACTGAATGAAATTAAAACTAACCTATGAATGCTAACAGTTAACAGCACAAGGAAACCAAAACTAAAACTGAACAAGATACTAAGATCCCTAAAAGAAGTGGTATATACATGTATCCGAACCAAAAGAGTGGAAAGTTCAACATCTAATCTACTAAACCTAATCTATTCACAGGAAAACAAAAATCAAAGTAAGAAGTATTGGCTAATACAGAAATCAACTTGCAATGAAACCAAATCAGCAATACAGATCACTCTATCCTAATCTATATATCACCAGAAATCAATCAAGAACAGAATTTAGAATTAAAACAAATCAAAAACAGTACCTAAATTCTAACTAATCGAAATCAATATAACAATCGAAAAAAAACAGAATTGAACTCATCTCTGATTCGAGAAGACATCTCGATAAAAAATTGCTCACTATAGAGTCATTCAATTCCAAATGGAATTGCAAAGATGCAGAGAATCAGAGTCCAATTCGTTTTCTCAGAACATAACAATGGCAGAATCAAAAAAACAGTGAACAAAAATGGAAACGCAAACAAGAAATGAGAAAGAAACACAAAATTGCACTTTATTAATATGAGAAAGGAAAATTACAAACATTATACCAGAGATCACCGAATGAGGAACTCACGGATTGTCACGGTTCCATGAATCTCATCAGCGAAATCCAGAATCAAGAACAGTATCCTATTCTAAGAAAAACGTAAAAACCCTAATCTCTAGAACCGAGAACTGTAAACTGAAAAGGTAAAAATGTATGAAGAAGTGTTCTCTCTATATTCTATTTACATGCAGAAAAACCCCTTTATATAGGGTTGGAGAACGAAAAGAGAAAGGGGAAAAATTGGGAGAGGGGAACCTCGCTTCACTTGGACGCTTCAATCTTCGCCCTCCATGTGGCATCTCCGGTCAACTCCATTTGCTCGCCAGTCAGCTTCTCCGGTCAGCTATGGTCAGAGTGTCGCGCTCCTCTTCTTCCTTTCTCGTCTCACTTCTCTCTGCCCAGCACATGCCCTAACTTTCAAGAACGTTTTCTGCCAAATGAAATCACAAAAGTAAAGACCCCTGCAACAACATCTTCAGTCTCTCCAAAACGACACCGTTCCAATTAATTGAAATCAGCCCATGCAGCCCAATTCACTTTCAGCCTAATGCAGTGGCAGCTCAACTGGCTCACTTCTCCAATGCAGCAGCAACGTTCAAATTTTTACTTGTAGCACCCAATTTCAGCGACCCAGTGCCAGTCCAGCCAGCATAGAAGCCCAATTTATTTCATATCTGCACAAAAAAAGACAATCAAATCAAAGAAAAGAAAATAAAATCTAAGAATTAAAAAGAAAGAATTTTTTTTATTAAATATTTTCTAAGAAAAAATATAAATTCTCTAATGATTAACAAGAGAGAAAAAAAACTCCTAAAAACCTATTTTTACTAGAATTTTATAAAACTAAAGAATTAAGAGAAAAACATAAAACTAGCCTAATTCTAAGAAATTAAAAACTAAAGAAATCTAAGAAATGATTCTTAACAGAGAAAAATATGTAAATCTAGAGTGTTATCAATAGGTCTGGAGTAATCTCAACAGTACTTCAATATCTTTTCTAAGTTGATATTATGATGCATCAAGGAGGATGCATAGGAGCAGATCCATGAGATTGGAGGAAGTAACCAGCTCTACTGCACCCAAAGAATCAATGGAACAGTAAGGAAAGCAATGTTCAGTGCTGGAGAAATTGTAGCAGAGAAGGCTTCTCTGTTTTGGCTGGATTGTATGAGATGTTGGCAGCGGATTGAAGTGATTAGGGGGAAGTGAAGTGGAAGTTGGCTTGAGGGAATGGTAGGCTATCTCAGGCGGCTTCCACAATGGAAGAAGATAGCAATGGAAGAGCAAGCAAATAGAGAGGACTTTCGGATGAGAGGAAGTTGCAAAGTGCAAAATTCATCTTCTATAAATTTCCAAAAGTGAAATACATGCTTATCCCAGGAGATTATATAGCTAAATCTCAAGTCCATGCAATGCAATGCATGTGAGGTAAGGAGATCCACAAAATACGGATCAAGTGCCACCTCACCCACATGTGCAAAGTGTGATGGCTTTCTAGAAACCATATTATTCACGTGGCTTATGACATAGGCGCATAAGTGGAATTAAAATAAGCTAATACTACCCCTTAGGCTACTATGCGCACACCCCCCATATGCCAAAGTCCACTTTTACCCTTCTCCATGTTTTGGCATCTTAAAAGTATCTTCTAGGTCTCCAATCTTCCATCCAAAGATAGCAAAGAGGGTTTGGCCTTTGGGAGAGTACTCATCTTGTAGCTTCTTGATCATCCCTCTTGTGATAGGCCCAATGGTGCTAGGCCTTCTTGTATCATCCCCTCCCTCTTGAAAGGGATTTGCCCTCAAATCCATAGGGTCTTCATCTTCACTTGCATAACCTGCAAAAGGTTTAAGGTCAGATACATTGAAGGTAGCATGAACACCATATTCAGGGGGAAGATCAATTTGATATGCATTGTTATTTATCCTCCTTATCACTCGAAAAGGTCCATCTCCTCTAGGATTGAGTTTGGATTTTCTTAGTTGAGGAAATCTTTCCTTTCTAAGATGAACCCAAACTAGATCACCTTCATTGAAGATTAACTCTTTCTTGCCCTTGTTGTGTTGTTTGGCATATTTCTCATTTTGTTGTTGAATTTGATTTTTAACCTTGTGATGTAATTCTTTGATAAACTTAGATTTAGATACCCCATCTTGATGAACAAAATCAATAGAATTTGGAAGGGGTATTAAATCCATGGGTGTCAAAGGATTAAAACCATAAACAACTTCAAAAGGAGACAATTTAGTAGTTCCATGAACTACTCTATTGTAGGCAAACTCAACATGAGGAAGATACTCATCCCAAGATTTGTGATTGCCTTTTAGAACTACCCTTAGTAAAGTGGAAAGAGATCTATTTACTATGTTTGACCATCTGTTTGAGGATGGCAAGTAGTAGAAAAAGATAACTTAGTCCCTAATCTAGACCATAAGGTCCTCCAAAAGTGACTAAGAAATTTTGTATCTCTATCCAAAACTATTACCTTAGGTAGACCATGAAGTTTAACCACATCTCTAAAGAATAACTTTGCAATGTTGCTTGCATCATCTACTTTGTGGCAAGGTATAAAATGAACCATTTTGCTAAATCTATCTACTACCACAAATATAGAATCAAAACCCCTAGAAGTTTTGGGAAGATCTAACACAAAATCCATACTTATCTCTTCCCAAGGGGTGGAAGCAACATTCAAAGGAGTATAAAGTCCATGAGGCATTGATTTAGACTTAGCTTCTAAACAAGTTATACACTTAAAGCAATGCCTTTGAACATCCCTTCTCATGTGAGGCCAAAAGAATTTTTCTTTCAACATGCCAAGGGTCTTTTCTACCCCAAAATGCCCCATTAATCCTCCCTCATGTGTCTCTTTAACAAGGAGTTTTCTATGTGAACCTTGAGGAATACAAATTTTGCCTTCTTTAAAAAGATACCCCTCTTTCACATAGAATCCTCCTTGAGGCCTATTGAGACATTCCTCATAGATATGAGCAAAATCAGGATCTTGTGAATACAATTCAAGAATGTTATTAAATCCAAGAATTTGAGCTCCCAATGTGGCTAATAGATTAATTTTTCTTGACAAAGCATCAGCCACCACATTGGATTTTCCTTTCTTGTATTTAATAACATAAGTGAATTGTTCAATGAATTCCAACCACTTAGCATGCCTCTTTTGTAACTTGTGTTGACTCTTCAAATACTTAAGTGATTCATGACCACTATGAATGATAAACTCCTTGGCAACAAGGTAATGTTCCCAAGTTTGAAGAGCCCTCACAAGTGCATAGAGTTCTTTGTCATAGGTGGGGTAATTACAAGAGGCACCATGAAGTTTTTCACTAAAGTATGCAATTGGGTGTCCTTCTTGTAATAATACTGCACCTATGCCAAATCCTGAAGCATCACATTGTAGCTCAAAAGTTTTGGAAAAATTTGGCAAAGCTAGAATGGGTGCTTGTGTGAGCTTCTCTTTGAGTAGCTCAAAAGCTTTTTTTTGTTTATCCCCCAATGGAATGTAACATCTTTTTTCACCAACTCATTGAGGGGTGAAGCAAGACTAGAGAAGTTAGGAACAAATCTTCTATAAAAGCTTGCCAACCCATGGAAGCTCCTTACTTCTCCTACATTCTTTGGAGGAGGCCAATCTTGGATGGCCTTTATTTTTTCTGGGTCCACATGAACCCCATTTTTGGTGACCACAAATCCAAGAAATATGACACTATCAACACAAAAGGTACACTTGTCAAAGTTTGCAAACAATTTGTGTTTTCTAAGAATTGTTAAAACAACTCTCAAATGATTTTCATGAGTTTGCAAATTTTGACTATATACCAAGATGTCATCAAAGTAGACAACTACAAACTTCCCAATGAAATCCCTAAGGACATGATTCATAAGTCTCATGAATGTGCTTGGAGCATTTGTAAGACCAAAAGGCATAACTAGCCATTCATATAATCCAAACTTGGTCTTAAAGGCAGTTTTCCATTCATCACCTTCTTTAATTCTTGTTTGGTGATAGCCACTTTTTAAATCTACCTTTGAAAATATTTGTGCTCCATGCAATTCATCCAACATATCATCAAGCCTAGGAATGGGATGTCTATACTTGATTGTGATGTTGTTGATAGCTCTACAATCACAACACATGTGCCACTTCCCATCTTTTTTTGGTACAAGCAACACTGGTACAACACATGGACTTAGACTCTTTTGAACTAAGCCTTTATCTAGCAACTCTTGGACTTGTGTCTCAATCTCCTTAGTTTCTTAGGGGTTTGTCCTATAGGCTGGCCTATTAGGAAGAATTGCCCCTGGAATGAAATCAATTTGATGTTCAATTCCTCTTATGGGTGGAAGCCCTTTTGGAATTTCTTGTGGGAATAGATCATCAAATTCTTTCAAAAGTTTTTGAATGGATGGAGAAAGAGTTGAAGTCTTTGAATCACTAGATGTGCATGTAAGTGTCCCTTGACAAAGAAGAAGATATGAAGGTTGCTCAACTTGAAGTGTATTGATTAAAGTCTTTTTATTTAAAAGGACTTCATATTGAGTGACCTTAGGTGGCACACTTGTTTCTATACCCTCCTTTCTTTTTGACTTTTTCTTTTGATCATGTTCTTGCTTTCTTAAAGACTTCATTTGTGCTTGATCCTTAGCCACTTGGGTAGGAGTCAAAGGATGAAGCACAAACTTCTTGTCCTTTTGATGGATAGTGATGGTATTGGTTAGACCATGATGGATAGTTTGATGATCAAATTGCCATGGTCTCCCCAATAACACATGACATGCTTCCATGGGAACTATATCGCATAAAAATTCATCTTTGAAGTTCCCAATGGAAAATGCCAACTTCACTAAATTCTCATGCTTCCCAATGGAATTATATCCCATCTTCATTTAGCCAATGAAGTTTATAAGGTTTTGGATGGGGTATAATATCAAGCTTCAACTTCTCAACCAACCTTGTGCTACAATAATTGCAACAAGATCCACTATCAACAATGAGAGAACAATGATTTTCTTGAATTTTACATCTTGTGTGAAAGATGTTCTCTCTTTGTGATATGTGTTCAAGACTTGGTTGGTTGCTAAGTATCCTTCTCACCATGAGAAGTTGCCCATCATCAGCATATATTTCCTCTTCCCTCTCTTCTTCCTCACTCTCACTTGTACTAGTTGGGGTGTCACTTTCACTACTATATATGTCCTTGCCTTTCAAAATAATGTTTCTTTTTGTAGGACATTGAGTAGCTACATGACCCCTTCCTAGACATTTGAAGCATTTGATTTCACTTGTTCTGGAGTGTGAGGGTGTTTCTTTCTTGGGTCTCTCTTCTATTTTGGCTAGAGGTTTAAATGGCTCTTTTTCTTTAAAAATTTTCTTTTCAAAAGTAGGTTGAACTTGAATTCTTTTAGAAGAAGATTTTCTCAAGTTTTGTTGTTCTACCTTTATACACATTTGAACAAGATCATTCAAATCTCTATAAGGTAGAAGTTCAACCCTATCTCTTATGTAAAAATTGAGCCCACTTAAAAATCTAGCTAAAGTAATTTCTGGACCCTCCACTATGCCTGCCCTCATCATATACAACTCCATCTTTTGTCTATATTCCTCAACTGTCATAGACCTTTGTTGTAACGTTTGGAGTTTATCCATGAGTTCTCTATTGTAGTAGGAGGGAATGTGTCTCCTCCTAAGGGCAGACTTGAGATCATTCCAATAGTGGATGGGAGGGGCTTGATGTCTAAGCCTCTCTTTGACCAAGGCAGTCCACCAGTACATTGCATACCCTTGAAAGCTTAGGGTAGCTAGAGAGACCTTCCTCTCTTCACTCACTTGGTGGCATTCAAACAATTGTTCTACCTTCATCTCCCAATCAAGATAAGCCTCTACATTGTCCTTCCCATGGAAGTGAGGCAACACAACATATACTTCTTTAGGGGGTGGAGGTGCATGAGAATTTCTCCTATGCCTTCTAGAAGTACAAGGCTGATGGGGGTAATAATCACCCAGACTCATAGACATCCCTCCCTCTTGAGAGTTTTCACTCTGACTTCCCCTAGACTTACTTTTCCTTATCAATCTCAACTCATCTTGAATAACTGCATTTTGAAGCTCTCTATTGACTTTTTCTTCATTCATTTCTCTTCTTATTTCCTTGAATTCATTAACTAAAGTTTGAAGAGAAAAATGTTCTTTTTCACTATCACTAATCCTAGGAGAATGCCTTATAGACATTATGATGGACTTAAATGTTATTTTTGAAGTAAAGACTAGAGATTTTCACTTGAAAGCAATATTCCAGGTAAGGGAGGTGATTCACTAGGAATGCTTAAGTACCAAGCCTTATCCTTGCCAAATATGCTTCTAGTTACTTACTAGAGTCCTTAGATCAAAATCACTCTTAAATCCACTTAAGTCTTAAAGACAACCAAGAAAACACAAAGCAAAGAAAAGACACAACCTAACTCTAAATTCGGACCCCTAAGAGAGCTTCCTATTCGCACAAGATATATGTTATCTAGTCGAGAGTTGGAAAAGCAATTAAAGTGAGGTCTCCTAGGTGAGGCTTAGACTTTGGATCTAAGACACACTCACCAACTACTCAATTTTAGGTTGTGAAACTTCTTTGAGTCTAGTTACAAATGAGGGAAGAGCACTTGTGAACTCTAGCACCTCACTTGCTTGGATTTGGAACTTACAACCAAAGAAACCAAAGGAAATTACAAAAGAAATTTGGTAAATTGTAAGAAAAAAAATGCGAAAATGGCTAAGGGAAAGATGTGTGCAGCTTTGGCTTCTCAAAAACAAAGAGTGAACTATGCTTAATTCACACCAATCCTCTCAGCTGCAAGTGATCACTCAAGAGTGCAGCTTTGGCACTTGCTGCAGCACACTTTGGAAGTGCAGAATTGTCACAGGTTTCCCATCCAAAGTACCATCTTCTTGTCTTTGCTCCTCTTCATTGAACCTTCTTTGATGCTTCCAATTGTGATACACCTTCTGAGGTATAAACCACCTACCCAACAAGCCAATTAATCACTGAAAATATCACCTCAAGTGCTGTAATTTTTTTTCACAACCAAAAGACAGCAACACCAGGAAATTTTTCAAACAGTTGGTGTGCAGAATGTAGAAAAAATCGAAAATCAAGCAATGAAAGGGGTTTCAAACACGGTGGCACCTCAAATAGATCCTAAGAATGGTTCTAGATCAGATTTAAAACACAAGAAAAGACTTTAGATCAGAATCACACACGAATTGGCTATGCATTGAAAATTGACAAAACTGTTTGATGAAATGCCTGAATGAGTTGCACCAGATTTCTGCACCAGATTTTAACAGCAACAATACTATACACTTCAAACTTTCGAAACTGATGATGCAATGGTCCTAAGTGCCTTTTAACGTATGTAATATCTCTTTTGAATTGTTATCTTGATATTTTAAATGGACCATGGCTTTTACTGCATCTAAACGTGATGAATCAAGCAAAGTAATGTAGTGCAGAAATTGACAAAAACCAGCACAGTTTCTCAGCAGAGTCAATTTTCAATGCAGGAAAATATACCAAATGAACAGTATTGCGCCTAGTTATTTTCCAATGATTTAAACATGTTTTGATGATGATTTATGACTTGTTGGAACTAATTGGATGCATCAAAACTATATAAAACAGAAAGTCACTACTGCACTACCAGATTTTAGCTAAATTTAACAACTAGCATGGTCAAATTTTGATTCAAAAGCAATTCTGATTTGAAAACAGCAAAGAGGAGTTAGAAATGGTATTTGAAAGTTGCACAAATGCAGAAATTCAGTGTTGAGGATGGTTAGCAATGATCTAATACTATCCACACACAATTAGGCAGAATTTACTCAAGGAAAACACATGCATCTCGGCCAAATGCTTGGACACTCTTGCCACATGACAAACTATTTGTAGTCAACTCATTTCATCTTCCAAATGGTTCAGACAATGGATCAATCAACTGCTGTTCAATAGAACAATAAATGACCATAAGAACAGTGGCAATGCAGCAATAAAAAAAAATAGAAACTGAAATTCTGTCAGATTTAAACAACCAGCACAGATTTGAGTTTGAATGGTAGATCTAAACACCTGAGCTCATTTCTGAAGTATTCCTTGCTCTTAATTGGTGTAGCCACATTCAAACAACTCAGATTTTTGGTAAAACTTGGTTGAAAAACCAGATTTGATAACAAAAACAGCAAAATAACTAACGAGACTTAAGACAAAACCGGAAATGATGTTTAAATGGTAAAATAGACTCAAACAATCAATAACAGCCGAATAAAATGAAGGAAAACTCAAGCAAAGACAACTAGTAGCCAATGAAATTAAGAGTAGATCCTAAACACAGCAATGATTGATGAAAAACAGTGCAGAATTTTCAGAAAACATCAACAACAACCAGGAAATTTTGACAGCAAAGAAATGGAAGAAATCTGGACTTATCTCACGGTTCTAACTTGAACCTAGGCTCATGATACCACTTGATGCATCAAGGAGGATGCATGGGAGCAGATCCGTGAGATTGGAGGAAGTAACCAGCTCTGTTGCACCCAAAGAATCAATGGAACAGTAAGGAAAGCATTGTTCAGTGCTGGAGAAATTGTAGCAGAGAAGGCTTCTCTGTTTTGGCTGGATTGTATGAGATGTTGGCAACGGATTGAAGTGATTAGGGGGAAGTGAAGTGGAAGTTGGGTTGAGGGAATGGTAGGCTATCTCAGGCGGCTTCCACAATGGAAGAAGATAGCAATGGAAGAGCAAGCAAATAGAGAGGACTTTCGGATGAGAGGAAGTTGCAAAGTGCAAAATTCATCTTCTATAAATTTCCAAAAGTGAAATACATGCTTATCCCAGGAGATTATATAGCTAAATCTCAAGTCCATGCAATGCAATGCATGTGAGGTAAGGAGATCCACAAAATACGGATCAAGTGCCACCTCACCCACATGTGCAAAGTGTGATGGCTTTCTAGAAACCATATTATTCACGTGGCTTATGACATAGGCGCATAAGTGGAATTAAAATAAGCTAATACTACCCCTTAGGCTACTATGCGCACACCCCCCCATATGCCAAAGTCCACTTTTACCCTTCTCCATGTTTTGGCATCTTAAAAGTATCTTCTAGGTCTCCAATCTTCCATCCAAAGATAGCAAAGAGGGTTTGGCCTTTGGGAGAGTACTCATCTTGTAGCTTCTTGATCATCCCTCTTGTGATAGGCCCAATGGTGCTAGGCCTTCTTGTATCTTATTACAAAGGGAAGAGCCTCTCTTTTATAGGTGAAGAGAGGTCTCCATTTCTGATTTATAAAACTTCTAAGAATCACAAATGAATTGTGATGGAGAAGCTAAAGAGATTGGGGCGCAAGGTTCAGCCAAGCACATATTAAAAATGTGCTAAAATAGTAAAGTTGGAACGTAATGATTGGGCGCATGGTGTAGGTGGCTGAGCATAGAGTTCAATCTGGAAGGTAATTGATAACGGTTGAAAAACCGTTATTTTTATACTTAATTTTGACATTAAAAACACCCTTTATGACTTAGAAACTAGCTTGAAATCATGCTTTTGCTTAAGTTAAGAGAATAAGAGAGTTGGATGGGTTTTCTGCTTGGTTTTCCTTGTTTTGGCAGGAATTTAGATGAATTGGATAAAGAAGTGGAAGTAGCAAGGAGTTGGACTCAGGAAAGGAAGGAAAGTGCACAAAGGAAGAATCGTAGCCACCGCTCAGCGCCATTTTCACCGCTGAGTGCCAAGCTTGATGTTGAATACACTGTCTCACGCTTAAGCGTCACCGCTGAGCGTCATTCTAAGTGTCGCACTTAACGCTGAGCGCAATTCTACCGTTGAGCGTTGTCTTCTTGGGCTTGGGCCAATTTTCTGTATTTTTAATAAACTATATAAGGGCTTAGTCGACCTAGGGTTGATATCTTTGGACAGAAAGAGGCGAAAACACACTCCTTTCACCCCTTGGACGCGGATTTTCGATGCGGAAACTCCGATCTTCAACTTTTAGGGTTCTATCTTTCATTCTTTTCATTATTTTCATCTAGTTTCACCATGTCTATGGTGAACTAAACCTCCATTGTTGTTGGGGAAACTATGTAACCCTTTGAAACTCTCATGTATTGAATTGATTCTTGATTATATATGCTTTACTTCATTAATTGTTAGGGTTTTTCCTCAATACTCTATGCATCCTCTATTTAAGTCATTCAATTGCATGATCATTGATGTTATCAATATGGACACATATAGATAAATCTAGAACTGGGGAAATTCTCCCGGAAGCAATATTACCTAAACATAGGAATAGGAGGATCGGTTGCCTTTAAGCTTCTGTGCGAATGTAATGCATGATTAATTGCTAGGGAGACAAGACATTGTGAACTAGTAATTAGGATTAGTCTTTCTTCACCGAGACATCGGGTTTAAGGTAAATTAGAAAGTGACATTAACATTAATGAAGAAGATGAATTCATGAATACATGAGAGTGGATAGGATAAGTCGGAAACCCCAACAACTCATTCATTCCGTATTTTATCAATCACCTTTGCATCTTTCAATCCAATTGATCAACACTTGCATTCATATTTATTTTCCGCAATCTAAACATGATTATTTCATTTACAAGTCTAATTTAATCAAGAAATCGCATAACTGTTTAGCCCGTGAGTCTCTAGGGAAACGATACTTGGTCTGACCATTTATTATTACTTGATACGATTCAGTACACTTGTCAAAGTGTTAACAGTAATCTTCTTTGGTTTTCCAATCGAGAGGTTGTCCTCTTTAATCCAGAAAACACCATTTTCTTCTCTTCTTTTTTTTTCCTTGCTTCCTTTGGCCCACCAAGCTTCTATGGTTGATTGTCCATGGTCTTCAACCTTTATTTAAGGCCTACTAAACAATACAAATGTATTTAGCAAGGATAATCCTTCTAAGACTTAGAAAGAAAAGAGTTCTTTGTTAAAAGTCTTTATTCAACTTCCATTTCTTAATCTTAGTTATAAGTTGATACTTCTTTGATGGAAGTCCCTACAGGAGTTGCCATCATATACACACAACACGTTATTAGACATATCAACTCATAAAAGAAAACATACTTAAGTCTAAACAAAACTTTATTTCTAAGACCCCTATTTTTCGGGTCTTACATCTTGCCCTTTCACCTTTCAACCTCTTCCCTCAACCTTTAAATCTTCTCTGATCTAAAGCCCAAAGGTCATGACTCTTCAAGAGTCTGACAACCTCTCAATTATCAGAGCGGCTGCAGCGAATGGTTAGCGTGGAAACAAACCAAGAGGGGGGGTGAATTGGTTATATTCAAATATTATCCCTTTTTAATATTTTTCTCTTAATTTCTTACTAAGCAGATAATTAAACGTAAATAACAGAGTAAGGGAAAGAGAAAAATTACACAGGTATTTTATCCTGGTTCAGATCACTAGGATCCTACGTCCAGTCGCTTATCTCAAATAAGATAAACCTTTTTCACTATCACAAAACTATTACAAATATTAGTCACACAGAAAAACAATTTGTAACAGTTTAGAAATTACCACCTCTCTTGAAACCACAAGAGATGAACTTACACCTCCTTTGAATCTTCACAAAGGATGATCACCTCCTTCGAATGCTTCACGAAGGATGATTCTCTTCCAGACACTTCCTCAGACACACCAAGGATGATCAAGCTATTCCTCCGTCACCGCAGTACCACTTCAGGACTTTGCAGACAAGAGTTTCCTTAGCTTCAGCAATTTCACAGAGTTCTCACAAGAGTTCAGAGTACTTGAGCACAAGGGAAGAGTTGGATTTGAGAGAAAATGAGAGTCTATTTATAGACTCATCCAAAGGCTCCTCCATTTTCGCTTTTAGACTTTCTGACTGTGTTAATCGATTAGCTACAGTGGTTAATCGATTAACATCCCAACGGATACTTCAACGTCTCTAAAAACGGCTAGTTTTTCAAACGTTCACTATGTTAATCGATTAACAGCCCTTGTTAATCGATTAACGTTAATCGATTAACACCCCTTGTTAATCGATTAACACTGAAATGCTGTGCTTCGCCATTTGCCTCTGGAACAATCGATTAACGCCCTCTGTTAATCGATTAACGTTAATCGATTAACACCCCTTGTTAATCGATTAACACTGCATAGATTTTCCTCTTGATTTATTTTTACATCACTTTTGAATACATACAAGAAACTACTAATTTTCCTATGTTCATACAATTTTTTACAAGAGGTTACAAGTCTTCAAAGATCATTCTTCATGAGTCTTGTTTGTTCTTGACTTGATTTGGACATCATCAAAACTTCATCTTCATCATTTTGCTAACAATCTCCCCCTTTTTGATGATGATCAAAACCTTCTTGATTTAAAGCTTTTGTGAACCAGCTGTATTTAAAAATAACTTAAGGAAGAAAAAATTGTTAGTGAACTTAGAAAAAATATTTTAAGGCTTAACTATTTCTCCCCCTTTTTGATCATTATTAAAAAGTGATGTATAATTGCTCCCCCTTAATATATTAGAAACTATACTCCCCCTTAATGAAAGCATAGATGCATAGAAATATTAAGATAAGAGAACACACATTTTAATTGAATTTTAAAGAGGCATACAAGCATAGAAGCATACATAAAGGGCACACATTAATAAAAACATAGAATCATAAAGATGCCTAATCATCATCACTATCTGGGACATATAGTTTGGCAAGTTTGTCATCAATCTCCTTAAGATGAGTATTAATCTCATCATAACGAAGATTGTGATATGCCATCATATCGTCCATTCTTGTTTGTTGCATTGTGGCCATGGCTTCAATTTGTCTAGAAATACTTTCTAGACTATATTCTTGTGGAGGATTTGATGGTCCAGCAACATTGGTTGGTTGAGGCATAGGGATATCTTCCTCCTCTTCAGCTGAGGCATCTTCTTCTTCTTCTTGATGGTTCAGCCATGAGAGTGTGAAAAGAATTTTGGGACAGCAAGAAAATTTGGATAGCAAGCAAATTGAAGAGATTTTGAATAGGAGAGTGAATGGTAATGTTTGTGGGTAAAAATGAGGGATGGTATGGATTTAAATAGGCTGAAAAATGACCCCCCAACGTGCAAGTGTTCAAAAAGAGCCGTTTATAGCCGTTACAACGGCTAGTTTTTGCAGTATTTACTGCCTGTAACGTATGTTAATCGATTAACAGGACCTGTTAATCGATTAACGTTAATCGATTAACACCCTGTGTTAATCGATTAACTGACGCTGATTTCCGAAAAACGTCAAATTTTTACCTATATCTAATTTTGAGATATTTTCAATATTCCTAAGTCTCTTCTAAGCTCATAGAATCTATCCTTAGGCAATGCTTTGGTGAAAATATCAGCTAATTGATGTTGTGTATCAATATATTCTATCTCACAATCTCCCTTTTGTACATGATCTCTAAGAAAGTGATGCCTAATCTCAATGTGCTTGGTTCTAGAGTGCATTATGGGATTCTTTGTAAGATTTATTGCACTTGTATTATCCCACTTAAGTGGAATATGATCTAAATGAATGTCATAATCCTCTAATTGCTGTTTCATCCATAAAATTTGCGCACAACAATTTCCAGCAGCAATATATTCAGCCTCAGTTGTTGATAAGGCTACACAGGCTTGTTTCTTAGAGTGCCAAGAAACTAAGGAACTACCTAGAAGATGACATGTTCCACTAGTGCTTTTTCTATCTATCTTACAACCTCCATAATCTGCATCTGAAAATCCCACAAGACTAGGTTCCGTTCCAGATGGATACCATAAACCAAAGGATGCAGTTCCCTTAAGATATTTCAATATTCTTTTAACTGCTGTAAGGTGAGATTCTTTAGGACTAGATTGATATCTAGCACATACACAAACACTCTGCATAATATCCGGTCTACTAGCAGTGAGATATAACAGAGAACCTATCATACATCTATATTTAGTTTGATTTACCTCTTTACCTGACTCATCTTTGTCAAGATAGCAAGAGGTTCCCATAGGTGTAGATGCTTCCTTTGCTTTGTCCATTTCAAACTTCTTAAGAATTTCTCTACAATACTTAGTTTGAGAAATGAACGTACCTTCTTTCATTTGCTTAATTTGAAGACCGAGGAAGAATGTTAATTCTCCCATCATAGACATTTCAAATTCACCCTGCATAGTCTTAGCAAATTCTTCACAAAGAGATTTATTAGTTGATCCAAAAATAATATCATCAACATATACTTGAATAATCAAAATATGTTTTCCGACTCTTTTAATAAACAAAGTGGAATCAACTTTTCCTCTATTAAAATCATTTTCTAAAAGAAAATTGCTAAGTCTTTCATACCAAGATCTAGGTGCTTGTTTCAAACCATAAAGTGCTTTCTTTAACTTATAGATGTGATTTGGAAATTTAAAATCTTCAAAACCGGGTGGTTGTTCAACATACACATCTTCTTTTATGAAGCCATTTAGAAATGCACTTTTAACATCCATTTGAAATAATTTAAATTTCATTATAGATGCATAAGCAAGAAGTAGGCGTATTGCCTCTAACCTGGCAACTGGAGCATATGTCTCATCATAATCTATACCTTCTTCTTGACTATATCCTTGAGCCACAAGCCTAGCTTTATTTTTGGTGATGTTTCCATCTTCATCCAGTTTATTTCTAAATACCCATTTTGTTCCAATTACTTGATGAGTATCTTCTCTAGGAATCAATTCCCAGACTTGATTTCTTTCAAACTGGTTGAGTTCTTCTTGCATTGATATACACCATTGTTCATCTTGAAGAGCTTCCTTAATGTTCTTGGGTTCTATCTGCGACATAAAAGCTACATTCATACAAAAATTTACCAAATTTCTTCTAGTGTTTACCCCTTTTGATATGTCGCCAATGATGTTGTCCAATGATAATCCTCTGGGTTGTTGCCATATTTTGTTTAGATCTTCATCATCTTGAGGATTATCCATTTTCTCTTCATTAGTTGTCTTTTGCAAGTCTTCATTTTCACCTGCATCTGATTCATCTGACTCAAGAGGTTTTGCCTCAAGGTCCACAATTTCATCAAAGACAACATGCACAGATTCTTCTATTTCAAATGTTTTCCGATTAAAAACTCTATAAGCTTTGCTAGTTAGAGAATATCCTAGAAAAATAGCTTCATCGGCTTTAGAATCAAATTTTCCCAAATTTTGTTTTCCATTGTTTAGGACAAAACATTTGCATCCAAAAATTCTTAAATGTGAAACATTTGGTTTTCTACCTTTAAAAAGTTCATAAGGAGTACATTTCAAAATTGGCCTAATAAGCATTCTATTTAATACATAACATGCAGTACTCACAGCATCAGCCCAAAATTGTTTAGGAACACTATATTCATTTAACATAGTTCTAGCAAGTTCCTCTAAGGATCTATTCTTTCTTTCTACAACTCCATTTTGTTGAGGAGTTCTAGGTGCAGAAAAATTATGAGAAATGCCATATTCTTCACAAAAAGTTTCAAAAGATTCATTTTGAAATTCACCTCCATGGTCACTTCTAATAGCCTTTATTTTCAAGTCCTTTTCATTTTGAACTAAATTTGCAAACTTTTTAAATTCTTTGAAAGCTTCACTTTTAAGAGTAAGAAAGAAAGTCCAAGTATATCTTGAATAATCATCTACAATAACTAAAGCATAATAATTTCCTCCAAAACTTTTTATCCTAGAGGGACCAAATAAATCCATGTGCAACAGTTCTAAGGGTTTTAAACTAGAAACAATATTTTTCGAATGAAAAGATGATTTCACTTGTTTTCCCTTTTGACATGCATCACACAATTTATTTTTCACATATTTTAGTTGTGGTAGACCAATTACTAAGTCTTTAGAAATGAGTTTATTCAATTGTTGCATATGAATATGTGCAGCTCTTTTATGCCATAACCATAGATTTTCTTCTTTTACTACTAAGCATGAAATATTATTATTTGATGCATTTTCTAAATCAATCAAATAAATATTGTTATGCCTAATTCCTTTCAAAGCAATTTCAGAAGAATCATTTTTATAAATAATGCAAGAATTTTGTTCGAAGGTTACCTTGAATTCTTTATCGCATAATTGACTAATGCTAATTAAGTTGTGCTTTAATCCTTCCACATATAGTACATCTTTGATCATCAAGGTATCTTCACTTCCAATATCTCCTATTCCAAGGATTTTTCCTTTGTTGTTGTCACCATAAGTGACAAAGCCTCGTTCCTTTTTCCGGAAGCTTGTAAATTTCTTTTTATCTCCGGTCATGTGTTTTGAACATCCACTGTCAAGACACCACATATACTTCCTTGGTTTTGATAATTCCTACAACATAAAAAGAACAAGCTATTTAGGTACCCAACTATTTTGTATGGGTCCTTTGGGTTAGATTAAAAAGATTAAAATCATTTTACAACCCAAGCATATCTACCACTTGGAACACCATAATGCTTAATTTTACATTTATTAGATGTATGACCCTTTTTCATACAATAAAAGCATGATGCAGTATTTGTGTTCCTATAAGTTGTTCCTTTTTCTACCCAAGTTCTATGGGTTCTATAATTATGCTTATTTTTAATTCTAGGAACAAACTTATTCTTAACAACCTTATTTTCATTGATTTTACTACATTCTCCTAAGGTTGTTTCATCTAGTAGTTTCTTATAATTAATACAGGATGCACATTCATTACTACTAGAAAATTTGCCTTTTTCATAATATAAAACTTTACCTTTTAAATTTCTAATTTCTTCTGCTTGATATAAAAATTTATTTTTCAAACTTCTGTTTTCTTCAGATAAATTTGTAAATTCAGTTTTCAAATTATCATTTAATTTAGAAAAACTTTCAGAAGTAAACTTCAAATCTTCATTTTCTTTAAGAAGGCTATTAAGTTCAGATTTCAAATTTTTAAAGTCCTTTTTCAGCTTTTTATGAGCAATATCTAACTTTTCAGATTCAATTAATAATGCAGCATACATTTCATTTTCATCAATATGACTATCATTATCAGAACAGTTTGAACTACTTACTTGGCTGTCATTATCGTCATCTGCCATCAAACAGATGTTTGCTTCTTCATCTGAGTCGCTTGAATCTGTAATTGTTTCATTGTCGTCTTCCCAAGCAATGTATGCCTTCTTTTTCTTGAAAAATTTCTTTTCTTTCTTTTCTTCACCCTTCTTCTGATTTGGGCAGTCTGCTTTCAAGTGTCCTTTTTCTCCGCAACCATAACATCTGTAGTTTGAGGAAGATCCTTGATTTTCTCTCTTTTCATTTCTGAATCTCCCTTTGCCTTTTGATTTCATGAATCTGTTGAACCTCTTGATTAGTAGACTCAAGTTTTCATCTTCATCTGAGTCTTCATCTTCCATCTTGCTTTTGCTCTTTTCTACCTCAGATTTGAATGCTAGAGTCTTTTTCTTCGTTTTTGCTTCTTCTTCCTCTAATCTTCCAAGGTCTAGTTCATGCTCTCTCAACTTTCCAAATAATGCCGCCATGGTCATTGTGTTGAGATTTTGTGACTCAGAAATTGCAGTCACTTTTGGTTGCCAAGCCCTGTCTAAAGATTTCAAAATTTTTATATTTAATTCATCAGTATCGAAAGACTTACCTAGTCCAATAAGATGATTTACGATGTTGGTGAAGCGTTTCTGAACATCTACTATTGTTTCTCCTTGCTTCATCCTGAACATCTCGTATTCCTGGATCAAGGTATTCTTTCTAGCTCTTTTAACATCATCTGTACCTTCATGGGTTACTCGAAGTACTTCCCACATTTCTTGTGCAGTTTTACAAATGGATATCCTGTAAAACTCATCAACGGTTAAAGCAGATGAAATTATATTGCGAGCTTTAACATCATTACCGAATTTTTTCTTGTCTTCAGCAGTCCATTGGTCACGGGGCTTTGGTTCCTGCATATTGTTAGTTGGAACAAAAGGACCAGATGCAACTGCATCCCAAATATCTATATCAATAGACTCCATAAATATTTGCATTCTTACCTTCCAGAATGCGTAATTTTCACCTGTGAATAGTGGTGGTCTATTGATAGAAGCACCCTCTGCGAATGTTTGAAACGATCCCGCCATTTGAATGACTATCAAAGCAAGCTCTGATACCAATTATCAGAGCGGCTGCAGCGAATGGTTAGCGTGGAAACAAACCAAGAGGGGGGGTGAATTGGTTATATTCAAATATTATCCCTTTTTAATATTTTTCTCTTAATTTCTTACTAAGCAGATAATTAAACGTAAATAACAGAGTAAGGGAAAGAGAAAACAATTTGTAACAGTTTAGAAATTACCACCTCTCTTGAAACCACAAGAGATGAACTTACACCTCCTTTGAATCTTCACAAAGGATGATCACCTCCTTCGAATGCTTCACGAAGGATGATTCTCTTCCAGACACTTCCTCAGACACACCAAGGATGATCAAGCTATTCCTCCGTCACCGCAGTACCACTTCAGGACTTTGCAGACAAGAGTTTCCTTAGCTTCAGCAATTTCACAGAGTTCTCACAAGAGTTCAGAGTACTTGAGCACAAGGGAAGAGTTGGATTTGAGAGAAAATGAGAGTCTATTTATAGACTCATCCAAAGGCTCCTCCATTTTCGCTTTTAGACTTTCTGACTGTGTTAATCGATTAGCTACAGTGGTTAATCGATTAACATCCCAACGGATACTTCAACGTCTCTAAAAACGGCTAGTTTTTCAAACGTTCACTATGTTAATCGATTAACAGCCCTTGTTAATCGATTAACGTTAATCGATTAACACCCCTTGTTAATCGATTAACACTGAAATGCTGTGCTTCGCCATTTGCCTCTGGAACAATCGATTAACGCCCTCTGTTAATCGATTAACGTTAATCGATTAACACCCCTTGTTAATCGATTAACACTGCATAGATTTTCCTCTTGATTTATTTTTACATCACTTTTGAATACATACAAGAAACTACTAATTTTCCTATGTTCATACAATTTTTTACAAGAGGTTACAAGTCTTCAAAGATCATTCTTCATGAGTCTTGTTTGTTCTTGACTTGATTTGGACATCATCAAAACTTCATCTTCATCATTTTGCTAACATCAATCACCCACCTCATAAGACATGACGCTTCATCATGGCAACTTCTTTGTCGCTACACTTCTCGAGGTTGGGGCTACTACCCATAGGGTCAAATTGTCGATGATATGCAAATGTACTTTGCACTACAACTACACGACAACACCATAACGACATACTTAAGACTCAAGTGTAGATACATCGAGCTTGGGGGGTAGTGTACCATATGTGTCTGAGGGAATATAATATACTAAATCCTTATAACCACAGGAAATCTAGGTTGGCTACATATTGGACAACCAAGAAGTATTTCTCACTTGTCCGATTATGTCTCAACTATCCATGCCTGGGTGTACTCGGCCCTTATGTTATGGCTCAACATTTAGGCAGTTTGACCGCATACGTGACAGCCAACCAAAACCAATATTTGCATAACTTTGATTGAGTTGACTAAACTAACTTGATTATGTAAAGGCCAATCATGGGGATTAGCCACATGGCCTAAACTCACCCAAGTAAGAAGTTCATAAATAATAATATAAATAGCATGGTTTACGAGGTAATTAGTTACATTCATTAATTATCCTATTTATTATTCGTTAATGTATTAGGCTGAGTTGACTGTCAGAGTGTCTTTTGCATACACAACACCTACTCAACCAAAAGAGGACGAGTACCTATAACGTTGGAAAGTTGGAATGCTTGAAGTATTTGTTGCAGTCTTTATAGAATATATTTAACCTTATAATAAAAACATGTATTAAATATTTTGTGTTTGAAATCTAAAAATTATATAATTAGTTAAGTGATTCGATTTTATTTTTTATTTTTTCATAAAATTATTTTATTTGAAAAAAGTATATTACGAGCACTTTTTTTTATAAAATATGCAAGGCTTTTCGTTTCAAAATGAATAAAGTTAGAGAAATACACGTAGTTTGGGAATACACACACACACACACATATTATATATATATATATATATATATATATATATATATATATATATATATATATATATATATATATATATATATATATTCAGTGTTTATTATGATGAGAAAAAGAGTTATAAAGGTTTTGTCTGCTTCTTATTTGTTCAGGTATAATATTATTCTGCTTTTGTGTATAATGTCAAACCTTATCATGCAATGGAATTAATTTTAAAACAGGTAACTTGCATTGACAAGAATAAGGTAATGATAACAAAGACTTTAAGGGATAATAATCCTCTCTTAGGGACCTCTTTACCTAGCATTTAATTAATATCCCGAAAGAGGACGAATAGAAGGTTTCACACAGGCTATTTTATACACATAGACTTATAAAAGCATTATAAAGAGAGCTACTATTGTAGAAGCATTGTTTCATTAGGATGCCACTTTACAGGCAAACGAATCCCGTAGGCAAAATTAACTAACGTAAAAGTTAAAATAAGTAATTATGACTCTTATTGCGTTTAATTAAATATTATTTTATTTCATTTTCTAAGTATCCTTTGTCCCCCGAGTGAAAGACTACCAATTCATCTCCCAAAATTCCGAAAGGCATTAAAGTAGAAACTCAACGGACGGTATTTTTCTTTTCATGTCATAAGGTTGAAATAATATTGTTTACATAAGATTAAAATAATATTGCAAAAGTTAATAGTTACATTTGATTAAATAATGTCTCTAAGATTAATAATCATATTGTTTATTTTAAAAATTGAAATTTTATTATGATTTTATTTTTAAAATACGTATTAAAAGGTTTATAAAAAAATATTTTTCATTTGTGACATCCCATTCTAAATAGTATTTATAATATAAAGGAATTATTACAAATTTAATAAAATAGAGCAATTAACAAGCTTAAATTATAAAGTTTCATTACAATTATTAAAGTATAAATATAAAATCAAAACTTTATATACAAACTCCTTAATCAAAATTATATACAAGACAACTTGTCTAAAAGTAACTAGACGTTTTCAGTATCACGCTTCAAGCTTGCTCAACTGAAACCTCATCACTTCTGCTCACACCAATCGCATTATCATAGCAAAAGAATCAAACATTCACAAGCAACTAACAAGGAAACATACAAAAGGGTAAGGTAATGTAAACATAAATAAACATAGAGTATTTAAGATTTAATCATACGTCATATTTCACACAAAGAAATTCAATCATCCAATTCGTGTCACGAACCTAGACAAGACCATCTAAATATAGTATGAATGTTGTGGAATAGCAGATTCTGCACTTGTGTTGTGGAATAGCTTACTCACTCAAAGCTACTGTATAAGGTTAGCCCGTTAAAATGTCCTTTGCCAATTGGAGAAAGGCCCCTAGACTAGGACCTTTTGCTACTCTCCTCACATGACTAACCTCTCTCTATTTGAGCATGGATGATCATTAGAGTGTAAAGATAACTCTCAAAATTAAGCTTCTTACATTCATACCAATAACATTTGGTTCAACACTTCGAATTTCTCCTTAGAAACTCTTAATCCAACATACTTTGAAACATACATCACCTTTGTCCAAACCACTGATAACATTCCATAAAACATACTTAAACATGTCATAAAATACACATCAATGCTCAAAAGAAACTATAAAAGCCACACGACTAGAAAACAAAAGAGGAAAACCTTGTAGAGTGGCATTGAGCGGCACCCTCCTGTTGTTGAACGCCATTCTCCTCGCATTCATGGCGCCTAAGGCCTACCCTGTTGTAGTTGGGCGCCAAAACTCTCACATTTATGGCACTCAAGCCCCGCTAAGAGTCGTTGCACCACACCAAAACACCTCAACCCCTCTTTTCTGACCTTGGAGGCTCTCTGTACCTATCCAAATGGTGTATATATTGCCCTAAACCTAAAGAACACTTTAAGAACATGTTCCTAACTTAAAATGGATACTCTCCACCCAATTTACCTATTCTAATCCACCCAAACTCACTTTCACCTATTCTCATGCAAAGTTCAACTTCTTAAGGGTCCAAACAAGTTAGAAATGGTCTAACAATAGACCCAAACTCTTCACTTCAACCTAAACCTTCTACATCAAAATCTCACTACCCAAAAGCCTATAACTTTGATAACCTACTTCCCCACTTCATTTCAACCAATTTTCAACATCAACAAACTTCATAACATATCATTCTTTACAATAATCACATCTGAAATACATCATACCAAAAATCAATCATCAAAGAACTAATGACCATTATTTAAATGAACTTGCACTAACATAAATATATTAATTATAAGTAAAGCAACTTATCATCCACGAAGTCACCAAACTTACAAAAAAAAAACATAATTTAAAGAAAGATTACTAGCTTTCCTTACCTTAAAAAGAATGTGACCAAATTCAACATTATGCACTACCTTTGCTTAGAGCTCAAGGAACTCTAGAAACACCTATAGAACACAGAATTGTGATCAAAGAGAGCCCTTAGAACCTCTGATCTACAAGAAGCTAGAAAAGAAAGCCAAACGACATATGCAAAAGAAGAACATTGATGAGTCGATATTTTCTACACTTCACTTAGTTTATTTTACTAGAATTAATCAGGGAATTGTGCTTAAATGTCCAGTGTTTTCCCATTTTGCTTGATTGTGCTTAATTCGATCAGAAATTCTTTTTTTTAATTAATTTGAATTATCTGAGCTAATTATTTTACAAGAAAAATTTGGAAATACAATTTGGGACATTTGAAGGTTAAATAAGAAATGGAAATAGAGCCCAATGTATTTCAGCCATTTCAGTTTTCGCTGGTTGCTGCGTAAATTTTGTGTCAACTTGTGTGTCTTCGTTCGAGATCAATTCTTATCCGTTTTCCATGCAATTTTTTTTCATAGTTTCGTCTGGATGTCTATTTTCACGTATAGTTTTTATTTTGTTCAAATTCATTATGTGTTGTTCCCAGTATTTTTTTTACTCCCCTATGTCAGTCTTGTGTTTACTGTTTGAGTGACTTCTAAATTGTTTGCTTGTTGTTTGATACTTGTGGTAGCTGGAATTGATCATTGGACGGTGCTAAGACCTCCCAACACTCAAGGATTCAACACTCATATTGGCACATTTTGTGGCTCATTTCAAGAAGTAATATTGGTTGGTTTGGAAACCATGGTGCAACTCACGGCTTTTGAAGAAAGTGGCTGCAATAAGTCTTAAGCATTCACGGCTGCAACTCCTTCCTTTCAAATGAAGAATTATGCAAAAGACAAAGCACAAGCCAATTGGAATTATTGGGAGGCCACGGTTTTCTCAAGGTGTGCAATAAACAATTCACTTTGGCAATATAATAGCTTTTGGGACGTTTGGCACCAAGCAAGGCAATTCTTTTATTTCCTTATGAAAGATGAAATGCACAATTGTGAAAGCATCCAAATGGAGAAACAAATGAAGAGTGGGAGCCACCACCCATGAAAGTTCACGTCCATACAAGGGAAGAGCTCCAACATGTGCTGAATTTTATTAAAGTGGTATCAAGGCCCCACACAAAAGTTGTGCACTATGGTTTGAAGAGATGTGCTGTTTCACCCATAATACACTCACGGTGCATTCCATTTTAAAAGCACATTCTACATGCACAACACGGCCCACATAGAAAGTGGTGGAATCCTTTGGCTTGGAGTGCAGAATTTTTACGTGATGTTTCACTCCACACAAGCATTTGGCTTTGCATATTAATTTTTTTTAAAGAAGCTCACGGACCCACACAATTGCTCAAGTATCATGACTGGAAAATGAAGAGCACGACCATTCATTATGTCACCACGGTTTTGTATACACAAGACCCATGAAAAATTCATTTTCAAAGTAGTAAAACACAATTGGAACGAAAGAGGGGCACACTTCTTGAAGTATCACGGTTCTTTTAATTTAGGAGAATACTGGTGTTGTTTTGAAGAAAGAATCTAGCAGCAAAGCACATGGGAGTGAGTTGGACGGTGCTTCTTTCATTCCAAAAGAGACATGCATGACTTACTAAAAAGCTCACGGGTTTCTTCATCCAAGAACACAACACGGCCTTGCTGGAAGAAGCTTCACGGTCCAGCCATCTCCAAGTCCGCTAGCTTGGAAGAAAGAAGAGAATGGAGCAGCCACCTTCAAGGCCATGGCAGCAGAGAAGCACTTCCAGCTTGAGCAAAGAGAAGCTTCACACTTCACGGTTCTTTGATTGCCACCAGGGAAAAGAGGAAGCTAGCAAACGGACACCACATGAAGGGCCCCTCATGTCCAAGCAGCTCACATTCCACGGCTTGCTTGGGTTCATCCAACAATCAACAAATTGAAGAAGAAGACAAGATTTTTCCCACGTCCAAGGAATACAATCAGCAAATTAAGGAATTAATTTAAAGTAAGCAACAAAACAAAACCAAGGTGGAAAAATTAGCTGAAATGGAGAAGTCACGGGAGTTTGTGAGAAGTGGCTATAAATAAAAGCAGCATCAGAGAAGCAAGGGGGGAGTCCAGAGGTGAGGGGGCTGCTGGAAAATCTAGCAGCTGGAAATTGGGGGCTGGAAATTCCAGCAGGGAGCTTATCCAGTTTGCAGAGCACAACTACATCATGGAGTCTTACGGTTAAGAGTTGAACAGTGTACATCATAGGTTGCCATTTTATTCCTTTTGTTTGTTGTAATCTATTTCAATTCAATTTTAGTTTGATTTATTTTTCTGAACATCCAAGTGTGTACTGTTTTTATTTTATTTCTGTAATTACATTTCTGCTGCTGTAATTAAATTCTGCTGTTATTTAATTCTCTGTTGTTATTTTTGTGCAATTAAATTTATGTTGTTTTTACTATGTTGTTAATCATTTCACTTTGAATCATTCATTGTAAATTTATTTTCTTTATTTTACTGCAGTGATTTTGATTCTGTTTTTGAATTTTACTGTTTTCTGTATTTACTGTTTTCTGTTTTACTGATTTACTGTATTTCTGTATTCCATTTTTACTGTTTCTGTATTTTTTTTTATTTTGGATTCTGTAATTCTGTATTTACTATTTTACTGCAATTATGTGCTGCTGTAATTTTATTTTCCAAAATTTACTGTTTTCTGTTTTTATTATTTTCTGTATTTTGTGTTTTTCTGTATTTTCGTTTTTACTGTTCCAGATTTATTTTTACAGTTTTGTGTTACTGTATTTTAGTTTTTACTGTACCAATTTCGTTTTTACTGTTTTAAATTAGTTTTATAGTTTTAAATTTGTTTTTTTTTTTTTACTGTTTTACGGTTTATTTTTATTGATGTTTTTACTTTAGCGTTTAATGTTTTACGTTTTGTTCATGTTTAATGTTTCTGCGTTTATTTTATTTTGATGTCTTATACCATTGGGTTTTTACTTTCGTTAAAAAAATATTTCAACGTTTTTAAATTTAGTTTTATTCAATTTCCAGTTCACTTTAATTTTATCGCATCAAAACAACAAAATCACAAAAACAACCCCCCCCACTTCGTGTTAAATCTAAGACCGAACCACAAATATTGGTCCTTGTGAGACGACCTAGGAGTCACTTCCTAGTTATACTGTATTCTTTTATGCACAAACTTTTGTGAGCGGTGCGACCCGTTTATCAAAATGGCGCCGTTGCCGGGGACCAATCAATGGAGGTTTGGTTTTAGATTTTTGTTGTATAAAGTTTTGTTCTGTTAATATGTTTGTTTTGTGTGTTTTGTCTTGTATATTTCTGTAGGCGACAACGACACCTTCAGCAAATTTTGGCGGCGTTGTCACTTCAGTTCCAGGTTTTTGTTTTAAGATTTGTACTGTGTTAATATATATTGTGTATATATATGTTTAATTGTTGTGTTTTATCTTGCGTTATGATGTGATGTTCTATTTTCTTTATGCGTGTCATATGTATTTTGTTTGTTAATTAAAAAAAAAAATTTTAAAAAAAAAAAATTTATGTGTTGTTTTGTGTGTTCCTGTAGCATGTATAAATGTGTTGTGAATTATCTGTTTAGTAATTTTTAGTATTTACTTTTTATTTGTTTTATTTTTATTTTTCGATGTCTACCTATTTTAATGTTGTGAATAATGCTTATTCTGCCAATGTCTGTGATTATGATTCTTATTCTGCATATTACTTTGATTTTAAATCTGCTGATTTTTATGATGAGAACAATATGTTCCATCATCCAATTTCTAAGAGCTCTCTTTGGGAACCAGTTCCACAATATGAGAATCAGCAGTATGATTCTCCTATTCAAATAACTCCTCAGCCTTCTACTTCTGAACCTACTTTAAAGGAGTTACTAGAGCAGATGACAATGCAGAACATTCAGTTTCAGAAAGGGAACATGCAGTTCAAGCAAGAGAGCATGGAGTTCCAGCAGGAAACTCAAGCTGCCATACAAAATCTGAGTGATCAGATCAGGCAGATGGCCACTCTTGCACCTGAGGAGACTGATGAAAATTTTGGGGACCCGGCAGAAGTAAGCAGTAATCCTGAACCAGGTAGACCACCTTCACCTTCCCACACTCTAGAAATCTTCAAGAAAGAGGAGGTAAGCATACCTCAATTTGATTATATTGATGACTATGTTGTTGAGAGGTATGCTGATGACTATATTGTTGCTGAGCATGATTTTAATTTTTCCTCTGTGCATGATGAGGACCGCTTTTTACTATCACATTCAAATATTTGTTCTCCATGCACTGAACATGAATCTGAACCTGTTATAGATATTGTTTCTATATTTGAAACGGATTCATGTTATGAGGTTGTATCTAAGGCTCGGTATGATGAATTGGGATTGGGTGTTATACCTCTGCATGATATTTCTGTGGAACCATTTTGCACTAACCATATTGCAGGAGGTACATATAAATTTGATCAGCATGCACCCACGCTGGAAGACAAAGGTGCCAGTACATACAGCAGTTCAAAGATCAACAAGCACCTACTGAATCCGCTCAGTAACAATATTTGCTGCTTAGATCCGGCGGTGGAGGACATTTCACTGCTTGATCAAATCTGGAGGATGAAGCAGTTCGTCCTCAACAATTTCATACTGGATCCTGAAGCGAAGAACATCTCCCTACAAATCCAAAATTGGCAACTGCCACCCTGACCAGGGAAGTTTTCTTTTTCTTTCTTCCCAGTTTTCATATTTTTAGTGCACTTGTCCTTTATCTGTTTGTTATTTTAGTTTATGATTTTATGCTTAGAAAACATTTAGGACAGTGTAGTTTAAGTGTGGTCTCGGGAAGATTCTGCATTTTGTTTTTCCTTTTTTTCTTAGTTTTCGAATTGTTATCTTTAAAAAAAAAAAAAAAAAAAAAAAAAAATTTGTGTATTCTATTTCAGGTGTGTTATTTTGTTAATGTATGTTTTGTAAATATGTGTTTTGTATGGTGTTTTTGACATTTGTGTTTTGTCTGCTTTGATATTTTGTGTTCGGTATTAGGTCTTTTGTTTCGTTAATATGTGTTCTGTTTTTATTTAATTAGTTTTTGAAAAAAAATAAAAAATCAACAAAGTGCATAATTAACATGTAAGGGCAGAGAGGTGTAATTTGAGCTAAAACTATCTGAGTACTTTTATTGAAAATACCAAATACACCGAAAACAGTCTGTCTTACACTGATAATAATAAAAATAAAAACAAAAACATAATAAAGATGTTCGGGGGTCGATCATTTCTGATCGTTAATATTACAGACCATTAATAAAAAAAAAAAAAACATAAAAACATAAAAACATAAAAAAAATATATAAGTGTTCATATTACAGTCCTTATTCTGGCCACACTCGGCCAATAAAAACATAAAAAAAAATAAATAAACAAAACTTTAAAAGTGGAAGAATTCACGAGCTGGTTGTGGTGGTCTAAGGGAGAGCTCCGTTGAGGGAGCTCTGGTTCGAAAAGTCACGAGCGGAGGCTTTGGTGGAGGAATTTCTCGTTCATTTCTGTCGTCATCAATAATGATCGGAACTGGAAACAAATTCAGCAGCCTCGGTGCCCTCATTATCACCCAGTTGTTTTCTTTCAAACAAAAATAAAAAATAAAAAATAAAAAATAAAAAAACTTGTGTTAATAATAGAAGAGGAATGAAAAATTTCAATGGAGGTATGATGAGAGTTCTTACCGTACATGTATAGCGGCAGTTGTGAAAAGAGAGTGCCTGTGGGGTCTATCTCCGCTTGCCAGCGCCTGACCCGATTGCCATGGTTGTTAAACCAGCAGTGCACGTTGTATTCAGTGGCTTCGCCGAAGGTCCTTAGTCGAGACGCGATCTCGACGACTTGCGCTCGGCTTGGGTGTGTGACCCCATAGTTGTAGATTTTGGTCATCATCGTGATCTGATCATCTGTAGGACGCCATCGTTGACTGGTATATCTCTCTGATTCCATTTCACTCATCCTTCCTCTCGTAGTATACAAATACATAAATAAAAAATAAATACATATAAAAAGAACAAAAACAAGAAAAATATGCATAACATAAATAACAATAAAAAAAAAAAAAAAAATTTAGATTCTTAATTCAGTGTTTTCTTTATTTGTTCTTATTTCCTTTTAAATTTATTTTGTCCTGTCTGTCTTTGATTGTTTTTGTGTCTGGTCTCAGATCTGTTTCACGGTCCTTGCAAAGGGTCCTAAACGGATCTACGTCCAGTGTCCTTGTCCATATTGTTCTTGTATATTCAGTTTCTGTGTTTTAGTTTTAAGTGGGGTACGTGGCGTTGTTCTACCCGATTGTCTCTGCCATACCTTCAAACGAAGGGAGATTAACGTCTGGTTTCCAGCCGATATACCCCTTAAGTTTTTAGACAGTTGTGTTTTATGTGTTTTTTTTAAGTGTTTAGCAGGTGAAAAAGAAAGCAGAATAAAAAAAAAATGAAAATGAAAGATCTGGAAAGCAGGAAAAGGAGAAGAAGGAAAGCAGGAAGGCATAACAGCAGAATAAGCAGTATGACAGGAAAGAAGAAAAATGAAGCAAAAAGACGGCAAGAAAAGTTAAGCAAGCAGAAAGAAAAAGGGATCCAGGTGTAGAGGACTTACCTGGAGTAGTAGGCTTGCAGAGGCTCTTCGCGGATCTCACTCAGACTCTTCAGAAGACGCAGAGACAGAGCTCCTCGCAGATCTCAGACTCTTCAGATGGCACGGTGGCAGAGGTTCCGCACAGCTCCAGATGCTCAGAGGAGAGGCTCCCTGCAGAGATCCAGACGCTCGAGAGAGTTGAGAGAGCAGAGAGTCGAGAGAGAGCAGAGAGTTGAGAGAGCAGAGAGAGAGAGCAGAGGAGTAGAGAGAGATTGAGCGTTCAGAAATGGCGCTGGACGCGGAGGAGCAGCCTTTTATAGCAGAATTGCTTTCCACTGTAGCAACAGTTCCGGTCTTTGTCACCGAGACTGTTGTCACAGTGCCGGTCATCTCCTTTTTCAGAAAAAAAAAAAAAAATAAATAAATAAATAAATAAAAAAATAAAAAATAAAAAATAAAAAAAATATTAGCATCTACTGATGGGTGCTAGGTGTTTAAGACATCTGCTGATGGATGTCACTGATAACATCTACTGATGGATGTTACTTAAAATTTCTTCCCATTTTTTTCTACTTTTTATTGCACTTGTCTATTATTATTTCACTGCTTTGAATTTGATAATCTGATGATTGTAACACACTGAGGACATTGTGTGATTTAAGTGTGGTCTACTGGGAAGAAATTCTGATTTTTCTGTTAAATTGTATTTTGTGTGTTAAATTTTTGTTTTTGAGTGTTAAATTTTTTCTGTTTTAAGTGGTTTTTAGTGTGTTTTGTGTGCAATAAATTTTACATTTTTCTCTTGATTTCTGGAGTTTGTCTAAGTTGTAGATTTTTCCTTCACTTACTTAATACTTATGGTTTGATATCCTTGCTTTTCTCTGCTTGGAAGATGATTATAATGTTTAAGAGGTTGATTTGATTGTGACGAATACCCTGTGTGAGATTTGAGCCACTTAATTTTCTTTCTTGTGATATGTCTCTTGATTGCTTGCACATATGCCTTGGCTTGATTCTTTTTGATATACTTGATTTATATGCATTTTTGGAAGTGATAAAGGCAATTTTATTCTTGAGCCTCTTTAGCCAAATAAGCCTACCTTGTTATTATCCTTTGATAACCCCTTTTGAGCCTATGCTGTATATATTTCTTTGTGTTGAAGCTCATACACTGATCCTAAGTGAAAAACAAATGATTACCTTAAACTTAGGAAAGTCTGGAGCTATAGAAGTGTTTTGTGCATAAGTGTGGTCTCCTTGGGAATTCTGATGAATTGGCTAGTTGGTTCCTCATCATGTTTTGAAATGATAATTTATATCCTGTTGTGTGAAAAAAAAAAAAAAAAAAAAACAGGATAAAAAAAAAATGATGAGAAAAAGAGAAAAATTGAAAAATAATTTTATGAATAATGGAGTCGAGAAGAGGATTGAATTAGAGGTTTGGGTGAGATTTCACTGTGTTTACATTTTTTTCCCTAGTGCACCTCTATTTCTTCTGAGCTATAGCTACTTATCCAAATTTATCCTCCCCTGTCCTTGGCCCCATTACAACCCTGAAAGACCTTTTGATCTGAGCATACATATGTTTTAAGTGTTGATATTAGAAGCTTGCCAAGTCTACTTGTGTTTGTTTTCTTGAGTACATTGAGTTGAATTTATTTACCTTAAACACTTGAGAGAAACACTATTAGTGCATCTGTGAGGTTATGTTATTTTTAATTCACCTCTTGAGCTGATTAATTATTTTGCCATACTGTGAATTGCTTGGATGATTTCTATAAGTATGTGCTTTTCTTGATTTGTGTTGGATATTTTCTACTTCTTTCATCGATCCATAATTCTTGAGAACTTTGTAAACTCTGTTTATTTTCTCTTGAGTCTTTGTTTTTCTGTCTGCTGAATTTGTGTAACCTTCTTAAAAGTCCTTTGAATTATTCCCTGATTTGCGTCTTGATTTTGCCCAGGAGTGCAAAAGACTAAGTGTGGTCTATTTTGATGAGTCGATATTTTCTACACTTCACTTAGTTTATTTTACTAGAATTAATCAGGGAATTGTGCTTAAATGTCCAGTGTTTTCCCATTTTGCTTGATTGTGCTTAATTCGATCAGAAATTCTTTTTTTTAATTAATTTGAATTATCTGAGCTAATTATTTTACAAGAAAAATTTGGAAATACAATTTGGGACATTTGAAGGTTAAATAAGAAATGGAAATAGAGCCCAATGTATTTCAGCCATTTCAGTTTTCGCTGGTTGCTGCGTAAATTTTGTGTCAACTTGTGTGTCTTCGTTCGAGATCAATTCTTATCCGTTTTCCATGCAATTTTTTTTCATAGTTTCGTCTGGATGTCTATTTTCACGTATAGTTTTTATTTTGTTCAAATTCATTATGTGTTGTTCCCAGTATTTTTTTTACTCCCCTATGTCAGTCTTGTGTTTACTGTTTGAGTGACTTCTAAATTGTTTGCTTGTTGTTTGATACTTGTGGTAGCTGGAATTGATCATTGGACGGTGCTAAGACCTCCCAACACTCAAGGATTCAACACTCATATTGGCACATTTTGTGGCTCATTTCAAGAAGTAATATTGGTTGGTTTGGAAACCATGGTGCAACTCACGGCTTTTGAAGAAAGTGGCTGCAATAAGTCTTAAGCATTCACGGCTGCAACTCCTTCCTTTCAAATGAAGAATTATGCAAAAGACAAAGCACAAGCCAATTGGAATTATTGGGAGGCCACGGTTTTCTCAAGGTGTGCAATAAACAATTCACTTTGGCAATATAATAGCTTTTGGGACGTTTGGCACCAAGCAAGGCAATTCTTTTATTTCCTTATGAAAGATGAAATGCACAATTGTGAAAGCATCCAAATGGAGAAACAAATGAAGAGTGGGAGCCACCACCCATGAAAGTTCACGTCCATACAAGGGAAGAGCTCCAACATGTGCTGAATTTTATTAAAGTGGTATCAAGGCCCCACACAAAAGTTGTGCACTATGGTTTGAAGAGATGTGCTGTTTCACCCATAATACACTCACGGTGCATTCCATTTTAAAAGCACATTCTACATGCACAACACGGCCCACATAGAAAGTGGTGGAATCCTTTGGCTTGGAGTGCAGAATTTTTACGTGATGTTTCACTCCACACAAGCATTTGGCTTTGCATATTAATTTTTTTTAAAGAAGCTCACGGACCCACACAATTGCTCAAGTATCATGACTGGAAAATGAAGAGCACGACCATTCATTATGTCACCACGGTTTTGTATACACAAGACCCATGAAAAATTCATTTTCAAAGTAGTAAAACACAATTGGAACGAAAGAGGGGCACACTTCTTGAAGTATCACGGTTCTTTTAATTTAGGAGAATACTGGTGTTGTTTTGAAGAAAGAATCTAGCAGCAAAGCACATGGGAGTGAGTTGGACGGTGCTTCTTTCATTCCAAAAGAGACATGCATGACTTACTAAAAAGCTCACGGGTTTCTTCATCCAAGAACACAACACGGCCTTGCTGGAAGAAGCTTCACGGTCCAGCCATCTCCAAGTCCGCTAGCTTGGAAGAAAGAAGAGAATGGAGCAGCCACCTTCAAGGCCATGGCAGCAGAGAAGCACTTCCAGCTTGAGCAAAGAGAAGCTTCACACTTCACGGTTCTTTGATTGCCACCAGGGAAAAGAGGAAGCTAGCAAACGGACACCACATGAAGGGCCCCTCATGTCCAAGCAGCTCACATTCCACGGCTTGCTTGGGTTCATCCAACAATCAACAAATTGAAGAAGAAGACAAGATTTTTCCCACGTCCAAGGAATACAATCAGCAAATTAAGGAATTAATTTAAAGTAAGCAACAAAACAAAACCAAGGTGGAAAAATTAGCTGAAATGGAGAAGTCACGGGAGTTTGTGAGAAGTGGCTATAAATAAAAGCAGCATCAGAGAAGCAAGGGGGGAGTCCAGAGGTGAGGGGGCTGCTGGAAAATCTAGCAGCTGGAAATTGGGGGCTGGAAATTCCAGCAGGGAGCTTATCCAGTTTGCAGAGCACAACTACATCATGGAGTCTTACGGTTAAGAGTTGAACAGTGTACATCATAGGTTGCCATTTTATTCCTTTTGTTTGTTGTAATCTATTTCAATTCAATTTTAGTTTGATTTATTTTTCTGAACATCCAAGTGTGTACTGTTTTTATTTTATTTCTGTAATTACATTTCTGCTGCTGTAATTAAATTCTGCTGTTATTTAATTCTCTGTTGTTATTTTTGTGCAATTAAATTTATGTTGTTTTTACTATGTTGTTAATCATTTCACTTTGAATCATTCATTGTAAATTTATTTTCTTTATTTTACTGCAGTGATTTTGATTCTGTTTTTGAATTTTACTGTTTTCTGTATTTACTGTTTTCTGTTTTACTGATTTACTGTATTTCTGTATTCCATTTTTACTGTTTCTGTATTTTTTTTTATTTTGGATTCTGTAATTCTGTATTTACTATTTTACTGCAATTATGTGCTGCTGTAATTTTATTTTCCAAAATTTACTGTTTTCTGTTTTTATTATTTTCTGTATTTTGTGTTTTTCTGTATTTTCGTTTTTACTGTTCCAGATTTATTTTTACAGTTTTGTGTTACTGTATTTTAGTTTTTACTGTACCAATTTCGTTTTTACTGTTTTAAATTAGTTTTATAGTTTTAAATTTGTTTTTTTTTTTTTACTGTTTTACGGTTTATTTTTATTGATGTTTTTACTTTAGCGTTTAATGTTTTACGTTTTGTTCATGTTTAATGTTTCTGCGTTTATTTTATTTTGATGTCTTATACCATTGGGTTTTTACTTTCGTTAAAAAAATATTTCAACGTTTTTAAATTTAGTTTTATTCAATTTCCAGTTCACTTTAATTTTATCGCATCAAAACAACAAAATCACAAAAACAACCCCCCCCCCACTTCGTGTTAAATCTAAGACCGAACCACAAATATTGGTCCTTGTGAGACGACCTAGGAGTCACTTCCTAGTTATACTGTATTCTTTTATGCACAAACTTTTGTGAGCGGTGCGACCCGTTTATCAAACATGCATGGCTTCAAACTAAGATCGAAAGAAAAAAAGAGCTGAAACTTACTTGCTCTAGAATAGAAACTGATTGGTAGATGTTGGAGAACGCACTGCGGTGAGCTTCTAGACACTTCCTGATTCTCAAACAGATAATCGATGAGTTAGAATTTGTAGAGAGAAGAAAAAGAAAACTCAGAGAAAGAGTTCTAGAGAGATAGCAAATCTTTTAGATAATGAGATGAGTTTATGAAATTATATTTATATTATTGAATTATTTTAACTTTAAAATACTCAGTCTCATTATTTTTAAACATTTATCTACTCTAATACTCTATTTTCTATTTTCTTACATCAATTATTTTTAATTTCAATTCTAAAGTGATGAAAGCCTATTTGATGAACTAAATCATGTTCCTCAATTAAGGTTTAAGATGATATAGGATTCCTCAATTAAGGTTTAAGGTTTAAAGATGATCTAGGATTCCTAAGAAGATTTAAGGTTTAAGATGATTTAGGATTCCTCAAATAAGATTTAAGGTTTAAGATGATCTAGGATTCCTCTTAAAGTCTTTATATAATTTTGTATAAAAAATCTTTTTAAAATCAATAAAAATATATATTTAAATTGTTATTGAATTTAATTTTTAAGTAATGTGTAATTTTTAAATATAATAGATAATATACTTTAACATGAAATCAAAACATTTTAAATTTAATTAATAATTCAAATTTCATATGTCAATGAAAATAAAACCATGTAAATTTTAGGTTATTTTGCCTTCACATATTTTATATACTAGTACTTTATCCAATAAACAAGATTATCTTTAAAATAAATAAAAAGGATTAAATATGTTATTAGTCCCTCAACTATCATGCGATTTTAGATTTAGTCCATCTTTCAAACTTTGGTACACTTTGATCCTTCTCCTTAAGGAAACTGTAATTTTTAGTCCTCCAAAAGTAACGGCTTTAAATTTAGTCTGAGGTGGCTAACGGTGTGCTAGGTTTGATGTCACGTAAGAAATTGAAAATTTCTGAAAATGCTTTGAGAAAATTTAATTTGGGTCACTAAATTGTCTTCAATCTGGACGAATCTGAGAAAAAGGTAGTCGAAGGTATAACCGAACAACAAATGGCTGATACGGCCATGGAATTTGTCTATCGAACGACTATTGCAACTTGGCATCTAGCGTACGCTTCGGATAGAGGCGTTCTAAGGACTGAGTTGCAAAAAGTCCAAACACAGCTGAAGGAAGTTGTAGCTGCTCATTCTCAATGCGAGCAAAGACAAAAATAGTCCGAGGAACTGCTGATTGAGGTGCGTATGCTAATGGGAAATATGCAGAGGACCAGCGCTGAACTGAAGAAAGAGCACGATCAATTTGTGGATGAGTTGGAAATGCTGAGGAAGGAAGCCTTTGATCATAAGAGAGTTATTACTTCATTGAGGGAAGAAAGGGACATCCTGCTCCTGACGACCGTTGGAGATAAGGAGATAATGGAGGAGATGGGTAAGGCTATTGTTTTATAGCATACCCAAGGTTTCAAGAAAGCCTTGAGACAAGCATCTCATCTCCTCAATATATCCACTGAAGGTGTCGATTTCGACCCAAGAAAACATGTCTATCAAGGGCATCTGGTATCTTTGAGTGAGATTCCTGAAGGTGCTCTTCTGGAATCTAAACCTACTGAAACTGAAGAAAATGTTGTCGTGGAAACACCTATTATTGGGGAAATCAGGGAGGAGGATCCTGTTGTTCCTTCTACCAACGTTGCTGGTGTTGTACACGTTGAATAGAGTAGGCTTTTGAATGTTTGAACCCTTTGCTTTCGCTATCTACTTTTGTATTTACTTAAGGTACTTGGTACTTGTTGCTTCAATGACTTTTGTGTTGTCAATTTTGTATGTTTAAAGCATTTATTTGATGATTACTGGTTGTCGAATGCTATTATTTATTCGGTATGATTGTGACCACTTGGTAGAGTTTGTATCCTCCACTTGGTTCCATAGTAGTTGCCTTTATGTTGGCCTGAGCTAGGTGTTCTTGGGCGAACCTAACCTAGACTAGGGGAGGGTCCGCTAGGTTTGATGTTCCGGGCGTTCTAGGGTGAACATCTACCAGAGGGAGTGTATCCCTATATTCAATGCGCCTGGGTGTTCTAGGACGAACATCTACCAGGTCTGGGAGTGTTTCCTTGGTTTGGTGCCTCAGCCTAAACGATTCTCTAGCGTCCGCTCTTGTAGTTTGTATACACGACATGATTATCTACAGTGTTAGTAATTAAATCACGTTTCAACAGTTTTAGGAGTCTTGTAGACTGAAAACCACCTGATTGTGCTTATCTTGAAGATAATATATATGACGGAAGGAAAATGGATAAAAATTTATTACTGTAAACGGAGAAACAATGTTTGATAGGAATAAACATGCGAAAACAAATTTCAACTGTAATAAAATTTAAGATGTGTCGCATTCCAGGTGTTTGGGATGGCTTGTCCATTAAGGAGTTTGAGGTGATAAGCTTCATTCATTAAATCCTTCCCAATTGGCTATCAGCTTTGAGCTCGGTTCTTTCTTGCTTCCCCTCTTTTTCGCCACACGAGGTCGCCTTCTTTGAAGGCTCTGGGTCTTATATTGGTATTGTAGCGTCGGGAAAGCACTCTTTTTTGGGCCGCCGTGCGAATTGTGGCAACCTCTCGACGTTCGGGTAGCATGTCGAGGTTTATCTGCAACTGTTCGACGTTGAGGTTCATATTTTGGATGCCTCGCCTTAACGACGACTCTCCAACTTCTACCTGAAGCATGGCGTCCGTGCTGTATGTGAGATTGAATGAAGTTTCTCTAGTGGATCCATGCGGGGTGCACCTGTACACCCATAATACTTTCAGGAGCTCCTCTACCCATAAGCTTTTAGCTTCACCGAGCCAGTTTTTTAATTCTGAGTACAACTTTGTTGGCAGCTTCAACCTGCCCATTTGTTTGTAGGTGTTCTACCGAGCTGGTGACATGTTTAATTCCCAAGCTCTTAAGGAAATCTTCCAGTTTCTTTTCGATGAATTGTCGGTCGTTATCAGTAATGATTTTTTGAGGCAGACCGAATCGGCATATCAAGTGCCAGATAAAATTTTGTACACGTTAAGCGCTTATGACCGCTAATGCCTCAACCTCGATCCACTTTGTGAAGTAATTGATCATCACCAGGAGGAACTTCGGAACCGAGATGCGGACCTTGCTGGTGTGCCTTTACTGCCTTCTAAATATCTCGGAAACTCACTTCTTCTTAATTGATGTCACCTGTTCACCTTTCTGGAAGTTGTACACTCTCCTTCAAGTTGTACAACTCGTCCACTCCAACAAAGGGGGGGGGGTACCTGCGAAGATACTCCAAAGCTCAAGTCAGACATTGGTTATGGAACCTCAGTTCTTAAGGAAAATGATTTTATTATCACCGTAAAGTATTTTTTAGTATTCAATGGAACGTACCTGGCCTCCTGGTGCTTTCCTGTATTTAACCTTAATAAAATCTGCAACAAACTTACCTTAAACAGATTTATCTTAAAATTCGGTCAGTTGTCCGTAATTAGCGTTATTAATATCTTTAATCAAATATTTTTGACTATTTCGTCTTCTGGTGGACTATTGTTCCAATTAGTTAAATGTTGGGCCGATTGGCTCAACATCGTATAACTTGGCTGAGTGTTAAATCTGGTTTGATTTGGTTAAGTGAGTATGGCTTGACTTTTAACGTGCATTGAACCTGTTTGATTTGGTTGACGAGCGCTTCTAGCTTAGTAGATAGAACGATCGTTATTGGATGCGGATACTAGCGCTTTATAACTCAATGGATAGAGCGATCATTATCGTATGCGGATGCTCACTGTTCGGCTTAGGTATCTTACTATACAGATTTTATATAAGAGTTTTGGGATTGAACCAGAGTTTGCAGAATAGAATTGTAACATAGGCCTAAGCCTAACAAGAGTCTCTGGCATCAAACAAACTTCATAAATTTAACACACAATAATCTGGAAACTATTGCACATCCTGTTTAAAAAAAGCGCACTTAACTTCTGTACTGTTGTTAAACACACATAATTGTCCTATCATCTAACAATAAGTGTTCTCTGGATCAACTTGTAAACAAGGAGAAATTGAAGTCGTTGTGATTGCCACTGGTGTGTAAACATTCTTTGGAAAGACAACAAACTTAGTGGATAGCACCAACCAAGTTGGACATTTCTAGAAGGTTCTTCCTGCAATTGGGAACTAAACTTATCGCGCAAGCTTAAATCCAACAATGTCCATTCTCACTTGCACAGCAAACTCAAACCGCCATCACAGAAAAATATTAAGTCGCGTCTTTTTGTTCGCGATTCAACCTCCATGCACAGAACCAATCACGACCTCCATGAGCGAACCAATTGAAACTTTCGTGTCTTCTCCTTCCACGAGAAAACAGAGAAAACCCTGAACCAGAAGAACCCTAGTGCAAAGAAAAACCCTAGTGCAAAGAAAAACCCTAGTCTCAGCGTGAATAACCCGACATTCACGATTTCTAATATAAATTTCGCATAAATCTAATTTTACTTTATTGAAGATAAAACTCAAGAACCCTAATTTTGGTTGATTGATAAACCCATCTTCTGAGTTTCATAGAAAAATAGAAGTGTGGCACACAGTTACCATGAAAGGTGGCATCAAACGTGACACACCGTTAGCCACCTCAACCCAAATTTAACGTTGCTGCTTTTGGAGGACTAAAAAGTACAGTTTCCTTAAGGACAAGGATCAAAATGTACCAAAGTTTGAAAGAGGGACTAAATCTAAAATCGCATGATAGTTGAGGAACTAAAAACATATTTAATATATATATATATTTGAAGGAGTTAAACATGAAATTAAAATAAATGGTAAAATAATTATATTAAAGAAAAAAAAAGACATGATAATATATTGAAGAATAAGGTAAACAGAAAATATAAAATATTGTTTTTTAGTTATACAAATTAAAAAATAGTACAAATATGGAATATCTGTAAAAAAAAAATTATTACTTTAGGTTCTTCGCACTTCAAATAACAATTTCAAACTTTCTCCCCATCCATGAGAATTATAAATCTTCTATCATAAAGGGAACGCAGTTACTTGTCATAACAGTTGTAATCAAGGTTATCAAACTCGCGAGTTAACTCGTTAACTCGGACGAGTTTGCGTTCTTAGTTCTGGCTTCTGAGTTAACTCGGAAGCAAACTCGGTTTTCAAGCAGACTCGGTAAAATCGATTCTAAACTCGATGGGAACGGTTAGAATCGCGATTTTGCAGCGGTTTTGCGAGTTTGAAATAAGAAGTAGCGAAGAAAGAGGAAATAGTTATAGGTCTAGGGCACCGTCACGTTTCGCTGTCGTGGTTGCTCCTTGTTAGCTCTCCTTTGTGTTCGCCGTTCACATGGTTCTTGCTCGTCGTTCAACTGGTTCATGGTCACGCTTCGTTGCCTGGTTCGCGCTTGTCGTCGTGGTCGCACTTCGTTCGCCTGGTTCGTGCTTGCCGTCGTGCTTGTCGTTGTGCTTGCCGTCGTGCTCACCGATGCTTCTCCATTTCTCGCTGCTCTGCGTTGCGTGAGTGAAGTATTTCTATTTTAATGTTACAACTAGGGTTTTAATCCCTTGTACGATGCGTTTTAATTTATGCTTCTTATTTTAGCATGTAGATATTTAATATTAAAATATTTAATATTAAAGTATCTATTCATTATTATTCTGATTATTGGGCCTCCTTTTAGTATACCAAACTTTTGGACCAATATTAACTTGAAGAACTTGTTTTTCTAACTGAAGTTTCAATTATATTCAATTAAAATTATGACAAAATAGTAATAATATTAAAGAAAAATATTTAAATATATATAATATGATAAACTAATAATTATAATAATATTATAAAAGTATAAAAACATTATTTATAAATTATAATATTAAATTATTCTATTATTTATAGATATTTTAAAATATTTTTACACGAAGGAGTTTACGATTCGAGTTTACGATCCGAGTTTACGAAGCTCCCACGAGTTTACGTAAACTCTCGAGTTTGACAACCTTGGTTGTAATTAAGTTTAAAAAAAACTGAATTTTAAAATAAAAACTAATTATAATCAACTAAACCTATGTTTCCAAAATGAACAACATAGGATAGAAAAGAAAGAACGGTAAAAAGGAAATTTCATCAAATAATTAAAACATATTATATTATAATCATATAATCATATATAGTTGACTCTAGACTCAATTATTCGGATTCATACTTTGACATATATACTTAATGTAAGTGTACACTTGTAGTAGTATTTATACTCTACAGAGTTCTAAACAGAAAGATTATCATCCTACTACTGACAAAGTTAATCTTTTCATACCTAAACCAAAAGGCTAGCCAAAAAACCTCTTGTCATTCTCTCCTAGGCTCTATTAATCTCTATATGAGTTGAATAGCTAGTAGAATATCATAATATCCACTTTCAGAATTTACATATGTCAAAGCATATAACAACCATCAAGACTTATATTTCTCCTTGAAATTCTATGAACGACCAAACAACATCCACATATTAAATTTGCCATATTCAGATCCACACATTCATTATAATCCTCAACTCATCAAAAGAAGATGGATCAAATCCAAAACCACCAAAGATTTCATCCAAGAATCATGAAATTTAAACTGATGCTCAATGGTAAGAATGGCGCTCAACACTATTCTTTGTCGCTTAGCGGTGTCATGTCGTCATTCAATGCCAAAACCAGTCACAAATGGTCGTTCAACAGGAAAAAGTTACGTTCAACAACTTGAAGTTAAAATGCTTACACACCTAAAACACCAAGCCAATGCTTAGTGCCACACTTATCTCTTTTAGTGCTATATCAAAAAATCTTCACTTTAAATCTATGATTTGTGAAGCTGGAGGCGTGTTTAAATGATCAAATTGGTATTTTGGACTAAGTGATTGATTCAAAAACAATTATTAATGTTAGGATGAACATCAATTTGATCAAATGGTCACTTCCTCAGTTTTCTTAATTATTAAAGTCCAAGCACACACAACACTCAAATCAACTCATCAATACATCATACAATTCAGGACCGAAACAACAATCAAGTTCAATATAGCGGATTCAACCAAAATTCTCTAACTCACACACACTAGAGTAATTATCGAAGATCAAAGTCCGTCGGTAATAGTTACGAAAAAGGATTTACCGATGGATGTTTGGTCGTCGGTAAGCTGTCGAAAATATCGTATTACCGACGAATTATGATTGTTTTTGACGGAATTTGTCCATCGATAATACCTATTTTTTTGTAGTTATAGATGACCAATAATTGCAAAGTGACCCTAAAACAGCTCTACAAGCACAAAAGATTCTATATTACGAACCTAAAAAACATGACTAGGGTAGCCTTAAAATCGTTGATCAATAGAGAGTTTGATAAAAAGACATAGAAGACACATGTAATTTCAAATAACTCACTTGCATGGAAAAACACATAAATTGAGAAAAAAAAAGGTAAAAATCAACTTACTATTTTGTAGAAACTGATCGGTTGAAGTAGAAGATCTTGTCTCAAGGATCACTCGGGTGATCTTTGATCTTCGAACAAATGAAAAGAGAGTCAAAAATCTTAAAGAAAGGGTAGGGAGCTTTTAGAGACAATGATGGTATGTTTTAAGTAATGAAACTCGTTAATAAAAAAATTCTATTTATTATATTTGAACCTTTAATACTAAAATAACTTAATCTCGTTATTTAAAATACTTTATGTATTTTTTTTAGGCACTTACACATTTGTCAATATGTTGAAGTTTGAAAAATTATTAAAAGGAGTAATTGAAAAAAATATTTTAGTTGAGATCGAAATGTTTTGCTAACCTTTTGTCCCACCTATAATGTTTTTTTTTTTTTTATTTGTATTTCACATTTTGTATTCTTTATAGATGTATATTAGAAAGAATTTGAAAAACATTAATATGTTCAAGGGTTTTCAGCTTAAGTGTGAGTGCTAGTCTCAAACACAAACTAGCCATGAAAAATTTGATTAAAAAATAAGTTAGTTTTGTGGATCATTCCAGAGAATGGACATGATAAATAAAGTAAATAATTAAAAAACAAAAAAATAAATAACAAATTTAATTGATCAAGAGATTTAAAAAATTGTAACAAAAGAAAAGAAAAATAAAACTTTCTGTTGGACAAAATTCTTCATACGCATTCTAAATATGTGGGTAATAGTGTTTTTTTTTCATGGATTTCACACAATTAGAAAGTAATGCGCATTATGCAGGTAGAAAACGTTTTTCACGAATTTTACTTTTCATGGGTAATTTTCAATGTATATTTTTTCTAAGAAAATGTCACAACATCTCAATGGATAAGTTTTCAAGGATTTATTTTGTAGAAAACGTCACAATCGTTTTCAAGGATATTTCTCATTAGTTTTGCCTAATAAATTCTTACACCTATTTGCCAAAAAAAATGTGGAAAACATATACAACGTTTTTTGATAAAAAAATCAAATAACCTACTTACTACTAGAAGTGAGAATGTCTTTGTCAAAACAACACACTAGTGCAGCGAGGAGATTTTACCGCGGTTCATTTTCACTATACGTCGCGGTTTAAGAACCGCGGCATATTCAGCCGCGGTAGTAAGTCAGACACTTTAGGCCGCGGTATATAGGTTGCGGAATATGACGTGGTTGTCGAGGGAACCGCTGCCTAAATCCATTTCTTTTTAAAAAAAAATTAAAAAATACACTATATGCCGCGGTTGAACCGCGGCAAAAGATGGAAGCATATGCCGCGGTTAGTGTTAAAACCGCGGCCATATGTCTCGTTTTAAAAAAAAACGAAACACTATATGTCGCGGTTGTGGTTAGAACCGCGGCATATTCCCCTGCAGTTTTTTAAAATTGCAGGTCTGTTTTTGTGATATCCACTACCACAAAAACAGACCTGCATATAAAAACATGTACACAAATTCAATTTGAACATAACAAACACATGTTCAAATGTATTTCAACATCAAATAAAGTACAAAGTCTAAGAAAATTCTATCTAATCAAATGCATTGTTTAAATCTAAGAGTTATTGTATAATCTAACTATATACTTCGCAGCAGCGTTCCTAATGAATAATAGTGACTTCTCAGGAACTGGTGTAGTAGTCTTGAATCTCTGCAAAAGACAATTCATTTTAATTAGTGTATATGAATTCAACATTTGTTAAAAAATCAAAATTTGTTAAAGTTAAATATTACCGTTTCCCAGCGACTTGTGATGTGAGAACGAACAATATGGGTCATCCAATACATTACATAGTATCCACACTCATATGACCCATTTTGTCTGTTACACTACAATATATCATCACAGTTGATAATAGTTAGTGAATAACATTTGTTATAAAACAATTATAACAAAGTATGACTTTAGCATATGTCAAACCTTGAGAGAAATCCAAGCAATCTTTCTACTATTAACAATTGATCTCCCACCCATCATCATACTTGCTGGAATAGAACTGTATATAAAAAAAGGTTTTAGCATTCAGTTATATAACAAAGAAAGTCCAAACATTGAGGTTCTTACCAATCAATTGCTTGTTTGAGTTGTGTGGGAGGAGGCCTGTGCAATAAGCAGAACCACAAAGCATAGTTGTCTTGCATAGACATAACAAGAAGTTGCCAATGGCGCCTGAAATTCATAATAACGTAACTATTAAATATTAAAATCACATATGGAACATTATTATGTTAACAAAGTTGACTTACCCGGATATATAAGGCAAAAAGTATATTTTCTTGCCCCTTCCAAAACTTCTTATCAGACTCATGTTGATATGCTCAAAATCATTTAATTCATGAATTGATTGGGGATCAATGAATCCATAATCATCAGAACGCCCCAACTTATTAGTGACCCCAGACATATACCTGAAATCAAAAATTAACTTTGATATAAGGATACTTGATATATAAATCAATTTTATATATAAATAATTGGTCATAGACTTACATCATCCATAGTTGAATAATTGAAATATTCAACTCTTGTGTTCCCGACGCAAGCTCACGGACATCTTGGCTATTAAGGTATATTGGGACCTCAGAGCCTGCCCCAAATACATTAGCATCATACTCAACCTCCAAAGGCTTATCATCAACGATGTCAGCAAGTAGATGCAATGAAGAAAGAGGGTCATCCTCAGATAGAGGAATCTTCTCTTGTGCCTGCGTCTGTTGTTACATGAAAAGATAAGATAAGTTTTGACATCAAAAACCTTTAAAATTGAGAAGTGTAAAGAAGAATTTCATACCGAGGGGTCAGAAACTGGTTTAACCAAAAATTTAGGCCAAGTGATAAACGACTTATATGCTTGTTCCACAGTGAAAATCTCTTCCGTGGACAGAGGAACCGAGGCATCTGGTATGATCATTTCATCCACTGAGACCTTCACCTCATCCTCTAATAGTTGCATACCATGACATACAGTCGCTGACCTAAACTCTATTCCACGAGCTACCAGCACCATCTCAGTATCCTCTAAAATGTATAGCAGACATGGACTACCATCGTCCATGTCATCCTTTGGGATGGCTGATGCGGAACAACTTCCTTTGCCGCTTCTCCCTGTCAGAGTAAATGTTAGATTATACAAGAGATAGAAATAATTGCACATAAATGTTTATTAAGTTTACCTGTGGGAGGGGGAGGGATAACATGTTCCTCTATAGGAGACTGCACCGGGCGCATGCTCTGAAACTGCTGCTGGTATAGCATCTGGAATTCAGCCCTCACCTCGGCCTGATCTCCTGTATAAGGTCTTATCGGACCTTTTTTGTGATCTCTTCTGTCATCCTTTGTGTATCGCTGTATGAATATGAAGGCTGACGAGAAGAGCTCCCAAAATAATCTGTAATTCCTACTCCAGGACCTGCAGCACGTACACGTCCAGGGTGCTCAGGTCGTCCAATTGCGACCCTCTGGAGTGAATTGGCCTTGGGAGCTCTGCTCAACCAAGGCGTCCTGTAACATTACAAAACACCATTATTCTTTAAATAGTTTAATGTAGTATGTATAATGACAATATTTATTATTTTAGGAACAGTGATAACTTACAATTTTTTCAGAAATCTCTCGTGCAGTGTCGGAAGAGTAGGTGCCCGATGGTCGCATACGTGCCAACTTCCATTTCTCATGTCTAGACGGTGGAGAAGGAGGCTGAGGAGGGCTACCACCCTGAGATGGTGGTATAGCATCTGCCTTTTGCTTGAGGATTTTCTCCTCAAGCTTCCTATACCCACCACGAGATAATAGGTGGGGGTTTTTGTTCTGAGCACTTGTTCCTTGTGCTTTGCTTCTAATTGTCTGTCACATACACATTAATTAATTAGTTCATATGATATATATTTGTTAATGAGGAATTGAATAATATGAACTACACTAACCTGCCATTCCTCTGACATCCGACTCTCTTTAAAAAGCCGCCAAGTCTCCTCATCAATGGACTTATATGAACTACATGGACTTTTATGTTTAACGTGTCCAAAGATGTACCTTGATGTCAACTTGCTTTTAAAGTTTCTGAAATTTTCTGCAACAGTTGACAAACACTTATTTCTAAGTGTTGGGACATTTGGAATGTCAAATGTCATCTGAAAAAAACATAATAAAGTTGTATTAGTACAAAATTATCAATATAAACAAATTTTAATTCAAATGCTATTAACTAACTTACCAATATATCTTGCCAAATAATGTTTCGATCACCCTCGGACACATGATCAAAAGATGGAATGAGAATGCTAATCTTATCATGTGCCACTACTCCAAGGTATGATCGGAAGTCATCTGCATGGGGGCCAGTTGCCACACCCGTGGTGACATTCACATTCACCGGAGTTCTTTCACCACTATTTTTCCTGATCAATAGTTGTTTCATCCTAGTGGGTCCTCTAGTGGATCTGGTTGGGGGAGCCTCATCCCCTGAAGAATGTGGATGATCAGCCATATATCTGTCAAAATAAATAACAACATTAAATTTTCTTTCAAGACTTATGTAATATCATATAAATTAACAAAACATGTAATAGTAATCATAGGAAATGTATAAAAGGAAAACTTATGTTATATTAATAAAATACTTATACAGAAATTGAAAATTCATACATAAAGATATGGATTCATCATATGTATATTCCCTCATCATGATCTGACCGAATTGCATGTACATCATCGTCAACTACAGATTGGTCATCCAAATTTGTTGTAGTTTGAAATGAATGGTTGTCAGCAATATAAATATTAATCAGATTGTCTTCGTTAACTTCAATTTGTTTTTTTCCTTGAAGAGCAACATACCAATGGTCAGACGCAGGATCTTTGACATAAAAAACTTGAGATGCTTGATGTACCATGATAAACGGTTCGTCTCGGTAACCCACCTTGCGAAAATCAACCAGTGTCATACCCGAGTCATCTATTTTCACACCACTCTTATTGTCAAACCACTTACACTTGAACAATGGAACAAAAAACTTGGTCTAATCAACCTCCCATATCTCTTCTATTATACCATAATATCTCATTGATCCAAGTACAGGAGATTGATCTTTTGATGTGGAAAATTGAAGTGACTCAGCTTCTAAACTGACTCCACTATTTTGTACTGTGCTTTTATCATCCAAAGTCTTCGTATAGAATGTGCAATTATTGACTTCATAACCTGTACAACACACGACATCAAACTTCAAACCATTTGCAAGCCACAATAAAGTTTCAGAAGAATGTGGCTCTTTGTCAATTTCAGATTTGAACCAAGACATAAATGTTTTGTTATGCTCCATCAATTGCCATTTCTCTGATTGTCTTGGATTTTTATTCTTAACAATGGCTTTGTGTTCTTCCAAAAAAGGGATCACCTCATCTGTGTTGTTCAATATATAAAGATGCGCTTGCAACAATTCTTCGCGATCTTTTGTCACCACATTGACACCTCGGATGCTTTTACTTGTAGAAAATTTATTCAACCATGCTGTGCGAGGAACTCCTATTGGATTCGTTGATGTCATGTAATCTGAACAAAACTCGATACTTTCTTCAGCAATATACCTTTCAATCATCGAACCTTCAGGACGATATGGATTTTTAACGTACCCTTTCAAAATCTTCATATAACGCTCAATAGGATACATCCATCTTAAGTATACCGGTCCGCACAACTTGATTTCTCTAACCAAATGAACAAGTAAATGTACCATGATGTCAAAAAAAGATGGAGGGAAAAACATCTCTAGTTGACACAAGATGATAACAATCTCGCCTTGAAGTTCATCTAACTTTGTAGGATCGATGGCTTTACTACATATTGACGAGAAAAATGAACACAACCTGTTTATGGTGTGCCTAACATTTTTGGGCAAAATTCCACGAATAGCCACCGGTAACAACTGTTGCATTAAGACGTGACAATCGTGAGACTTCATGCCAACAAGCTTTAAGTCCTGCATTGACACTAAACTCTTCATATTTGAAGAGTATCCTTGTGGTACTTTGATACTCTTTAAACATACACAAAAACTTATCTTCTCTTGTCTAGACATTGTGTAACATGCAGGGGGCAAATAAGTACGTTTACCAATCTCCTTGGGTGCCAACTCTTCTCGGATATTCATGTCAACCAAATCCAAACGAGCATTCACTCCATCTTTTGTCTTTCCCTGAATGTTGAGTAATGTATCAATCAAGCTATCACACACATTCTTTTCTACATGCATCACATCTATGCAATGTCGAACATCTAACTTTGACCAATATGGAAGATCAAAGAATATTGATTTCTTCTTCCAAGGGGTCGTTACAGATAACTTCTTCGATGTTTTCCCAAATACATGATGTATTTTATTAACTTTTTCAAGAACTTCAAGGCCAGTAAGTGGATTTGGTGCTTCGTCCCTCTCTTGATCTCCATTGAATGCTTTTTTTAACCTTCGATATGGATGATTACGTTTTAGAAATCTCCGATGACGCAGATACACCGTCTTTCTTCCATGTTTCAATTGATGAGCTGCAGTGTTTTCTTCACATATAGGACACGCTTTATGACCCTTGACACTGTATCCTGACAAATTACCATAAGCAGGAAAGTCATTAATGGTGCAAAATAACATTGCACGCATCATAAAAGTCTCTGAAGCGAATGCATCAAATATTTGAACCCCATCAACCCACAAAACCTTCAAGTCTTCAACTAGTGGGCTTAGATAAACATCTATGTCATTTCCAGGCTGCTTTGGACCAGATATCATCATAGACAACATCATGTACTTCCTCTTCATGCACAATGCAGGAGATAAGTTGTAAATTATCAATATAACTGGCCAACAACTGTGATTGGTACTCAGATTACCAAATGGGTTCATTCCATCAATGGCTAAACCAAGCCTAAGATTTCTACACTCTTTACCAAATTCGGGGAATTGTCGATCAATATTTTTCCATTGCTTTGAATCAGCTGAATGACGAAGCAACCCGTCAATTTTTCTCTCATCTGCATGTCATCTAAGATTTTTAGCATCTTTGGGATTTGCAAACAAACGCTTAAGTCTGGGCACTATTGGAAGGTACCAAACTACTTTCAAAGCAGATCCATTTTTTTCTATCTGACCATTATCTTCACTATTGTTTTTTGACTTGTATCGTGATAAGCCACGTTTTGGACACTTTGTCAAAAATTCAAACTCTTTCCTATACAAAATGCAGTCATTGGGACAAGCATGTATCCTTTTATACTCCATACCCATTGGACAAAGAATTTTCTTCGCATCATAATTACGAGTGAGCAGTGTATTTCCATCTGGCAACATTTCATTCAACAACGTCAACAGTTCTGTAAAACTCTTATCAGTCCATCCATTGCTCGCCTTCAAATTCATGAGCCTTAACACTGCTGATAAACGTGTGAACTTAGTTGAACCAACATACAAAGGTGTTTCCGCATCAGTCGACATCGTCTCATACACATGAGCTTTGGCAAAATTTTCTGCTCCAACATCGCGGATCATGTCCTCCAATTTGTCTTCATCCTGTCGATCTTCTTCCATGGTGGAATCAGTAACATTTACACTTTGAGAGTCAGTGGGAAAATGCATTTCTTCGCCGTGCCAGATCCATGTTGTATAGCATCTTAGAAAACCATCACATATAAGATGTTCTCTAATTTGAGTTGCGTTCAACTTTCTCCCATTCAAACAGTTCACACAAGGACATCTAAACTTCACTTCATCATCACTTATCCCCTCATTACGTTGCGCAAATTGTATAAATTCCTCTACACCTCTCTCGTACTCAGCACTAATACGTGGTAAATTAATCCAATTTCGATCCATATTCCTAAATATTACATAAAAAGATAAGCTACTAAAAATCAAACTTGCAATTTCATACATATCATTGAAACTTAGTGAAAAATATTTTAAGGTTTATAAATAATACAAGAACTATAACACACATTACCAAAACTATAGCAAAAATCATACCATACATTACCAAAACTATACCAATTTCATGCATTACCAAAATTAAAGCAAAAACTATACCATACATTACCAAAACTATAGAAACTTCATACATTACCAAAACTATATCATTATGCAAAACCTAATGAAGAAATCATGTTAAGAATGCAAAAGGGCATAAATACCTGGAAGAGGAACGGCGAAAACGCTTGGTGCAAAAAAAACGAAATCGCAGCGGAGAGGGAATGACACGTTTCTAACAATTTTGATCGGCTAAAACTGTTTTTTATCGTCACAAATGAGAAAGGACCGAACAATTTCAAGTTTAAACGGTGAAAAATTAGGTATCGGAGATGATGGGAGTCGGAGGGAGAAGAAAAACGCGAAACAGAGCTTGCGGGAAGAAGATGATCATTGTTCCAAGTTTTAATTTTTAACTCTGAACAGGGGAATCTACTGCGGTTCACTACTTAACCGCGGTATAATATAGGTATATGCCGCGGTTTCACGCCCAACCGCGGCATATACTGATTAAATAAATAATCCTAAATGGCATTTTTGAAATTATTTTCAAACTATATGCCGCGGTTCAGCGGGCAACCGCGGCATATACCTCGAAATATTTCAAATACATATTAAATTAATTTCAGATAGGAGAATATGTCGCGGTTGCTCGTAGAACCGCGGCATATACCCCTGTAACGTGCTGAACACAACTGTCTCCCCAACTGCCTTTTGGGGAATTTCAGTAAATGACAGGGGTATATGCCGCGGTTGCTCTTCAAAACCGCGGCATATACCCCTGTAACTTCTGAAATTCTCTGACTGGCAGAGAAGTTGAGAAGTTACTGCGGTATATGCCACGGTTCTCTGGACAACCGCGGCATATACCCTTGTAACTTTTCAAATTCTCTGACCCAGTCAGCACATGCAATAAATTGGCAGGGGTATATGCCGCGGTTCTCTGGACAACCGCGGCATATACGCTGTTATTTAATTTTTTATTCATACGTGGCTTCAAAGGTAATGGTTGACTGGAGTATATGCCGCGGTTCTGCTCCGAACCGCGACATATGTGTTCGATTTATTTACAAAACTGCCACCGCGCACCATTATGCTGCGGTTTCCGTTGAACCGTGGCATAATGTTCGCTGTAAAAACCCAATTTTTTACTAGTGACAGTAAAATGTCAAGAAGTAAAGTTCTTACACATGAACTTTGTTGAGTATGTATCAAGAGTCTTATAGTGTAGAATTTGCATCCAGGTGCTAGTTCATGATAGATTTATCCAATTCGGATATTTTTCAAAGATATAATCTTTAGTCCATGTTGTAGTAAATGTTTTTTTTTATATAGTTTCTTGATCCTTTGTTGAATCATGGAAGAATTATAATTATAAAATTTGATATTTTTGTTGGCTTATTGATGGACAAATTTATGATCACCAAAATATGATGTCACAAATTTGTTTCACAATCGGCAAGTATGACCGAATCGTTCAAGTAATAAACTTGGTAAGACCAAGTATCGTTCTTCCCAAAGGACTCACGGCCTAGTTTAGTTATGTGATTTGTTGATTAGCTAGGACTTACAAACGAAATATTTAGATTTTAATATGCAAGACAGAAAATAAACATGTATGCATGAAGTTTGATCAATGGCAAAAGCTAAAGATAAACACTTTCAATGAAATATATGGATGAATATGTTGTTGGGGGTCAATTTCATCTCATCCACTCTCATATATTTTAGGAATTCAACATTCAAATCATCATTGTTAATGCCACTCTCTAAAGTACCATTCTAGATGGCTTCTCCCTAATCACGAGTTCATACAATTCCTAGCATTCCTAATGATTAGTTCATAAGTGCAAGAGCTTAACGACAACCAATATAATATTGTCAGTATAATATTGGGAGAAATTCCCCGGATCTAGACTTCCCCGTACGTGCCCGTATCGACAAAACCAATAATCATGCATGGAATGAGTTAAACTATGCAAGCATTGAGCAAAGAGGAAAAACCCTAACTAATGATGAAAGAAAGCATAAGTCTTAATTAAAAGATGCAAGCAAAGATTCCATATATGAGAGCTTCAAGAGATTACATTGATTCCCCAACAAACGTACAAGGTTTAGTTCACCATATTCATGGTGAACCTAGATGAACAATGAAAGAATGAAAGAATAAACCCAATAAAGGTGAAGAGGTAGCCTAAGCATCCAAGATCCTCCTTCAAAGGGGTGGAAGAGAGAGTGTTTGCCTCGTTTCTGCCAAAGATACTAATTCTAGGACGTGCAAGCCCTTATATACTATTCTAGAGTTACAAAAGATTACAAAAGCCCAAGCCCAAAAAGTGCCGCTCAGCGGTAAATACCGCTCAGCGGTGACTGCGCTTCACTTTTCTTCCCCTCAGCGGCCAGTTTGCCCCTCAGCGTGACTCCCGCAACCTCCTGAGTGCCGCTCAGCGGTAAAATGCCGCTGAGCGGTGCCTTCGACTTCTCTTTTTGCACTCTTTCTTGTCTTTTCTAATGTCATCTCTCTCCTTCTTCACTTCTTTCACCAAATTCACCTTAAAACCTGCACAAAAACACTTAAATCAAGCATAAACCTGTCCAGCTCTCTTATTTCTGAAAATATAGATAAAAGCATGATTTCAAGCTAGTTTTTAAGTCTAAAGGTTGCTTTTAGTATCAATTTTAAGCATGAAAATAACAGTTTTTCAACTGTTATCACAACCCCAAACTTAGAACTTTGCTTGTCCTCAAGCAAACAAGATGTAACTCAATCTCCAACCAATTCATATGATGGTTCACTCATTCAAAAATCCTCTTTTTTCAGGATAAGTAACAACTTCACTCAAACTTATGACCAAGAGTTCATTCAAGATGTGCACATGCTTTAGTGTTCACAAAGTCATTTAAATTCCAACAAATGTTATTTTTCATGAATGATCAATCAATTAAGCATGGATGTTCATGTGCTTATGGAATATTTCCTCACTAGGTAAAGTGTTTCACTCAACACACAAGTGTATAAGAGGTAAAGTGTTTCACTCATTCACTCCACTATCACAATGTCACATGAATCAACTTTGCCTTTCATTTTATCACAATCAAAAACATTCACAAGCATGCATCATCACAAGGACTTTTCAATGGCTTATAATGTGGCTGGGCTAACAAGAAAATTGGTTTTTCTGGATCACAAAATCCTTGAGTTAAGAGAATCATATCAACACAATTATTCTTATTCATTCCCAACTTTCTTTTGCCTTTGCATTTGCATTGAGCTTTGCTTCTTTTTCTTTTCTTTTCTTTTTCTTTTTCTTTGCATATTCTTACTTTTTAGCTCTTAACTCAATGCTTTTCCTTTTTCATGTTTTCCCAATAACCCCAAACTTGAACATTTAACAATACCACACAAGATCTTCTACTTAACTCAAGGTAAAGATTTTTAATCAAGGGTTTTCAGTGTATATTCAAGGCTAAGGGTTCAAAGGATAGAACACAAAGTGTTCTCTTTTAGTAGGCTAACTTTATGAATTTGGCCAATAAAAAGGGTTCCAACAAACGGCCTTGATCACATGATGCAAAACAAGCAATTGATTCAATCATAGAAAACCTGGGCAAAATCATTCATGCTTTCAAAGTAATAGCATTCAACAATAACAACTCTGGAGCTCAAAACCTCACATATAAGCTCATTCACATTTGACATACACATCCTGCTTAATTTCACAATCACAATCATGATATCATGCATTTGTTCACAAAGCTTGTGAATCACCTGTATAAGCATTTTAATGTGCACATCTATCTCAACATCAATCAATCAATAAGCATCATCAAGCATTACTTATCAAACAATCACAGTTAATAGCAAACCATCATAATAAACCAGGTGTTCAATAGAGTACATCATACCCTAATCTAAAAACAAAAAACAAATAAGTTCAGAAAACTTAAACCACAAAAGCATAATCATATGATAGCATTCATCAGTAAATGCTATCTCAGCTCCTCATCAGTCTGAGCTGTCCTCTGTATCTTCCTCTTCTTCCTCATCATCATCATCATCAAATGCATCCTCCTCCTCAGCTTCATCCTCTTCCATGTCTCTAGCTGAAGCTTCAGCTGCTTCAGCTCCTCCTCCATGCAATGGTTCTTCTGGCCAAGCTACCACATTATGGAATTCATCCATAGTCCACCTGTGTGCTGGAGGGGTATCATACATCCCCACTATCATCTCAGCCGTGGCCACCTGCCCTCTGTGAATGGACTGCAACTGAGCACCTATAAGAGACATATACATGTCCCTCATCTGGAATGGTTCTGCTTCATGTGTATCAGCAGATGTCCGGCTCTGTGCTGGCCCTCTCTCTCTACGAGCCTGGCGTGGTGGAACTGGCTGAGCTGCATCCTCACCTCCACAGTACTGTCTGTAATAGGCCTCATCTATAGCTTTTCTTGGCCTCTCAAATGGTGGAACAGAAGTGTCCACCCCAGCTTGTTTGCAAAGGTGAGTGATCAAAGAAGGATGTCCCAGTGGTGCTTTGTTGTTTGAGGTATTAGCGCACACACTAATTTCATCAGCTATCACCTGCCCAACATTAACATTCAAGTTTCTGATAGCACAGTAGATGAATAATGCCCTGCTGAGAGTAATATCTGACACATGTGAACATGGCTGAATGTTGGCATGAGAAAATGCCATCCAATACTTTGCAAGAGGAGTCAAATCTGTCCTCCTAATGTTAACCACTGAGCCAGATCTATTCCTTTGGAAGTGTCCTCCAGGTATACACAGTACTCTCTCCACATCCTCAAAATCAGCACCTTCCTCCATGCTAAGAGCAAACTGGCATTGCTCACCAGCCCACACAGTAGCCAGGAAGTTGTTGATAGAATCAGGATCATACCTGATAGCATGGCCTCTGACATAGCCCAAATAATTCTCAGCTGGATAATCACCAATCTTCTTTGCATTGGTGTAAAATTCCTTCACCACAGCTATGTTGGCAGGTGCAGGATAAGTGGCTAGCTTTCCCCAGTCATTCCCTAACACTTGCTCTCCAAATTGAGGAGCAAAGTTAGGTATCATTCCAACCTTTCTCTCCATTAGAAGTCTCCTGTCCTGAACCACCCTAAAGTGCTTCTCATGTTTCCTAGAGAGGAACCTGCTAGAGTGGGGTTGCTCTGGTTCCTTTTCCTTCCTCTTGGTTGCCATGGTTTTCAATCTTTTCCCTGATGAGGATGCCATTCCTACATTCAAAACACAAGCAAAACCACAGAACATGATATTAATCATTAGTCAAACACAGAACACAACTCCTTTTGAAGCTAAACCACCGCTGAGGGCCAGAATTTCCCCTCAGCGCCACCAGTGCCACATTCAAACACGCAACAAACCAGAAAAAGCAAATCTGGCAGAGTGCCGCTCAGCGGTAATTGCCGCTCAGCGGTGATCTGCAGATTTTTGCAAATCTCATTTTAAAGCTTTCCTAACTCCACCCAAATGCAATTTTCAGTTTTCCAGTTCATAATCAAGCAGTTTAATCGGTTCAAACATCAAATATATCATCAAATCATGCATAGAAATCAAAACCCCTAAATATTCATGCTTTGACAATCACATTCAAATTCAAGAACCCTAGAATGACAAAATGCATTTTACTTACTTGGGTGGAGGTACTAGATGCAATGAGAATGCTTCCAAGCTAGAATGCTCTCTTCCAACCCCAAACTTTGATGGCACACTAGTGAAAAAGTGAGTGGAAGAGAAATTTTCTTAAGAGGGAAGAGTGAAAAGATGTGGAAAACCTAGGAGAAGAGGTGTGGAAGTGTTTGTGCAGAGAGAAGCCTGGAAATAAACCCTAAAACGCAGCTTGGGGTATAAAAATACCCTAATGGGCTCGGGTCCCGCTAAGGGGAACTAGAGCCCATTCTGCGATAGTACCGCTCAGCGGTAAATGCCGCTCAGCGGCACTTTCGTGAAGTGCTCCTCTCCTTCTTTTCTTGACCTACGTGCCTTCCTAGCATACCCCTCATAGGTTCCCTGCAATTCAATGTTAAAAATGCTTATGCAAACCCTAATTAAAATAAAACAAACAAAAACAATCAATCAACTGGGTTGCCTCCCAGGTAGCGCTTGTTTAACGTCACGAGCCTGACCCAAAATCCACCAACACCCATCAGTAGGTGTTTCAAACTTACCAGCACCCATCAGTAGGTGCAAAATCTTCTCACCAACACCCATCAGTAGGTGTTACAAACTTAGTATCCTTCAGTAGATACTTAACCACCTAGCATCCTTCAGTAGATGCTGTATCCAACAAAATATTTACAAAATAATGTCCACAAATTAAAAGTTACAAAACCAAATCAAAAGTTTGTAAATCTACTGGGTTGCCTCCCAGCAAGCGCTTCTTTAACGTCACTAGCTTGACCCTGTTACAGCTCATGTTCCATCTTCTTTATAGTTGATGTTGTCCTTCCACCAACCTTTCAACTGCTTCCTTTGGACTGTTTTGGATTCTCTAGAATATGGAGACTCTATCTCTATCATCTCCTTCTCTTTAAAGCCTTTTATAACCCACAACTTGTTCTTGAGTCTTACAGGTGTGCCAAGTTGGAGTCTTCTTTTCTTCCAGTCTCTAGGAACTTCTTCTCCTTTTCCAATCTCTTCTACCTTGGGTACCTGAAAAAACAAACAATGGTTACCTGAAACTTCAGGATTTTCATCTTTACCTCTAGTCATGGGTGCATCTCGAAATGCAGCTTTATAACTAGACTCTTCCTCCTTTGCTTGTATCTCATCTTTGAAAACATCCACCACCACTCTCTCCTCTCTGTCCTGGAGCACCACTATACCTTCATTAACATCTATGATAGCCCTGGCCGTTTTCATAAACGGTCTTCCCAGTATGAAAGGTATTTTTTCGGTCTCCATCTTCATCACCACAAAGTCTGCCAAAAACTGAAGTTTGCCAACACAAACTACAATGTCTTCTGCAATCCCACATGGCTCCTTTGAAGATCCATCAGCCATTACTAGATTAACCTTTACAGGTTTTATTTTAACATGGCCAATTTGCTCCAATAGAGAATAAGGCATCAAGTTAACACTTGAGCCTAAATCAAGGAGAGCTTTCTTTACCTTTTTCTTCCCTATAGAACAAGGGATAGAAAAACTACCTGGATCTGCTGCTTTTGGTGGGAATGACTCTTTCTTAACAGTTATACACTTGTCTTCCTCATCATCTCTACGTCTTCTTTTTGTAGAGGTTCCTTCATCAGATTTTGTGTAAACTGCTATTTTCTGTAAAATTTGTTCCCAAGGTGCTTCATTATCAACCATTCTGAATAAATCTGTGAAATCCATTGGTTTCTCCTGATTTGTTGGAAAAGGAAAAATGTCCTTTCTTTCTTCTTCTCTTCTCTCTTCTGTTTCTCCTTCTTCTAACTCAATAATCTCTTCATTCACACTCTTGACCACTTTGCACTCTTCTCTAGGGTTAACCTCAGTATTAGCCCCAAAGTTTCTGTTTGGCCTTTCTTCCAATTGCTTGGTAATCTGACCCATTTGAATCTCCAAATTCTTTATAGCAGCTTCAGTGCTCTTTTGAGAAGATTCAGTTTTCTGTATGAATTGCTGAAGAGTTTCTTCCAACCTTGTTGATCTTTCATTAAGCATAGATAATTGTTGCCACAAGGTTGGTTGCTGCTGCTGCTTATTATATTGATTAGCTTGCCCAGTTTGTCCTTGGCCAATGCTTGGATGTGGTTTCCAACCCTGATTATAATTCCCTTGACGGTATGGAAATTGATTAGCCATGAAGTTAACATCCTCCACGGCTTCCACAGGAAAAGCACATTGGCCATTGATGTGATCACCCCCACATAATTCGCACAACTGGGTTTGTACCTGTGCAGCAGATTTCAACTCTTTGGGTAATTGAGCAAGAGTTTTGGTCAGAGTCTCCAGCTGTTGAGTTAGAATTTTATTCTGGGCTAGCAAGGCATCATGGGTTTGTAATTGAAGAACCCCTTTCTATTGCATAGGAGTTCCTCTCTCACTGTGCAGCTCATTATCACTTGTAGCCATGTTTTCAATAATTTCAGTTGCTTCCTCTGGAGTCTTCCATTTGATATTGCCTCCTGCTGAGGCATCCAGCATCATCTTGGTTTGTGAACCAAGCCCTCCAAGGAAAGTTAGGACTACTTCTTGATCTTCAAAGCCATGCGTGGGAGTTTTACGTAACAAGCTTTTATACCTGTCCCGTGCATGTCCCAGTGATTCTTCCATGCCCTGCTTGAATGAAGAAATCTCTTGCTTTCCTTTAGTCACCTTAGATTGTGGGAAGTATTTGTTTAAGAATTTTGTAACCACTGCTTCCCACTCTGTGAAACTTTCTTCTGGAAAAGAGTTCAACCAAAGCTTAGCATTGCCTCCCAATGAGAAAGGAAACAAGCTAAGTTTGATAGCTTCGTCTGGCACCCCATTAATCTTGACTGTATTGCAAATCTCATTAAAGGTAGTCAGGTGCTCATATGGGCTTTCGTGAGATAACCCATTAAATTGATTACTCTTCACCAGTTGAATCAGTGCTGGTTTGACCTCCATGTTGGCTGCATTGACTCTAGGTCTAGCTATGCTATTGAAGTGCTGAGGTCCAGCAAGATTAGTGTAATCTGCAAGAGTTCTTCTAACATTATTGCCCTCCATACTTCCTGTGCTATGAACAGAACCTTGTGGTGATGATTGCAAGAGAGTTTCTGGAGAAGGGAAAAGTTCTCTAGACGTTCTGATTCTTCTCCTCCTTCTACTCTCTTCTAGACCTTCAAGAAGTGGTTCTGTTGTTTTCTTACTCCTAGTTCGAATTGCCTCCTGCATACACAAGAAAACAAAACCCTAGAAAAGATTTGTTAGCACAAAAAGATATAAGAGAAGATATATATTCAAAAGATAAAAAGATAAAAGATTCAGAAGATAAGAAGATAAAAGATTTAGAAGATAGAAGATAAAATAAAATAAAATCTAATCTAAAAAGATAAAATAAAATCTAACCTAATCTAAAAGATAAAGATAAAATAAAATATAATAAAATCTAACCTAACCAAATAAAATCAAATCTAATCTAATCTAAAAAGATAAAACAGAAAAATAAAAACAGAAAATAAAAACAGAAATTTAAAATTAAAGTCAAAGATAATCAATAATCACACAAATTAACCAGTTAAACCACGAGTCCCCGGCAACGGCGCCAAAAACTTGATGGACAAATTTATGATCACCAAAATATGATGTCACAAACTTGTTTCACAATCGGCAAGTATGACCGAATCGTTCAAGTAATAAACTTGGTAAGACCAAGTATCGTTCTTCCCAAAGGACTCACGGCCTAGTTTAGTTATGTGATTTGTTGATTAGCTAGGACTTACAAACGAAATATTTAGATTTTAATATGCAAGACAGAAACTAAACATGTATGCATGAAGTTTGATCAATGGCAAAAGCTAAAGATAAACACTTTCAATGAAATATATGGATGAATATGTTGTTGGGGGTCAATTTCATCTCATCCACTCTCATATATTTTAGGAATTCAACATTCAAATCATCATTGTTAATGCCACTCTCTAAAGTACCATTCTAGATGGCTTCTCCCTAATCACGAGTTCATACAATTCCTAGCATTCCTAATGATTAGTTCATAAGTGCAGGAGCTTAACGACAACCAATATAATATTGTCAGTATAATATTGGGAGAAATTCCCCGGATCTAGACTTCCCCGTACGTGCCCGTATCGACAAAACCAATAATCATGCATGGAATGAGTTAAACTATGCAAGCATTGAGCAAAGAGGAAAAACCCTAACTAATGATGAAAGAAAGCATAAGTCTTAATTAAAAGATGCAAGCAAAGATTCCATATATGAGAGCTTCAAGAGATTACATTGATTCCCCAACAAACATACAAGGTTTAGTTCACCATATTCATGGTGAACCTAGATGAACAATGAAAGAATGAAAGAATAAACCCAATAAAGGTGAAGAGGTAGCCTAAGCATCCAAGATCCTCCTTCAAAGGGGTGGAAGAGAGAGTGTTTGCCTCGTTTCTGCCAAAGATACTAATTCTAGGACGTGCAAGCCCTTATATACTATTCTAGAGTTACAAAAGATTACAAAAGCCCAAGCCCAAAAAGTGCCGCTCAGCGGTAAATACCGCTCAGCGGTGACTGCGCTTCACTTTTCTTCCCCTCAGCTGCCAGTTTGCCCCTCAGCGTGACTCCCGCAACCTCCTGAGTGTCGCTCAGCGGTAAAATGCCGCTGAGCGGTGCCTTCGACTTCTCTTTTTGCACTCTTTCTTGTCTTTTCTAATGTCATCTCTCTCCTTCTTCACTTCTTTCACCAAATTCACCTTAAAACCTGCACAAAAACACTTAAATCAAGCATAAACCTGTCCAGCTCTCTTATTTCTGAAAATATAGATAAAAGCATGATTTCAAGCTAGTTTTTAAGTCTAAAGGTTGCTTTTAGTATCAATTTTAAGCATGAAAATAACAGTTTTTCAACTGTTATCACTTATATGTAATAGTATGTTACACTATTAACAGCAACAAAATTATGTCTGAATACTTAAGCAAATAATGTTGATTTCTTTTCCGGCTAATTTCCTTTTGAAATTATGAAGCTGGGTTGGTTTTTAAGAAATTTACATGTGCTTAGCGCGATTTCGTTGCGTGATTTATGATGTAAAGTTTTGTAAATACAAAATGATTTCTTTGTAAATATTGAAGTCATTAAAGTCAATGACGGCTTTAATTAAGATTAACTATACTTAATCAAATTCATGCACGAGTTAAATGACTTCTTCTAAAATTCAAAAACCGAAGTCATGGAGACATGAGATGACTTTACTCAAAATTCAAAAATACTAAAATGATTTCGTACCAAAAATAACCATTTCAGTGTAATTTTTGTTTACCTGAAATTGTGAGACCTTAGAAATTTAAACCGTAAACCACTGTCAAATCAAATTAAATGCATGGAAAACCCTCTGCAGTGCATTAAAAACGCACTTTCATAACTCTGCCACTCACGCCAAGTGTCACCGGGATAGAATTGGAGTCAGTAATGGGGGGTACAGGTGTCGACGGGAGAGACGCACATTCTGAAAAACCCTTCCACTCTCCTGCACTCATCTTCTTCCCTCCAAACTCAGACTCCATTTTTCTCCTCCTTCTCTCTAAAACCCTTTCATCTTCTCTCTAATGTAACTCACACCTTTCTTCTCCGTTCAACCTTCAGAACCGTAGGAACGTTCCCTGCGTCGTGAGCTTTCACTGGAACCGAACGCTTTAGAGTTCTGTAACCGGTAAGTTTCTCAACTCTAAACGCTCGTTTTTGAGTTGCATGCGAACCCAGATGCAGCTGCATGCAAGGGTATAAGCTAAATTCTTCTACGTTTCTTTTGGTTAGATTTAGTGAAGGACTTAAGGAAAACGTTGAGGGTAGAAAGCCATAAATTGAACGAGACAAAGTCACACTCTTAGGGCGTTCACTACTGAACCAGGTAAGGGAAGCTTAGTAATTTAATTGATACTTGTATGTTGTGTGAAAGCATGATGTGGACTAGATGTATGAGATGTATGTTGTGTAATTATGCATGAACGAGTACTGTGTTCTGAATGAAAATGGTTTATATTGGTTGAACTGCATGTTGATGATGATACGTATGAATTGGAAAATGGATGATTTCTGTAGAGTATGAGATGATAATATGAATTCTCTAAAGTATGTGATTTAATGATGGATAGGAAATTATAAGATAAGAATCGTATGAAAAATGTTGAGTTAAGATATATGAAAAAAAAATGATATTCCTTACCTTGATAATGTACGCTCGTCATTGAACGGTCTTATACCGTTCGGTTTTCTAGTAAATGGCTAAATGGAATTCTTTCATTTGGAAGGAACTCAGATCGAGAACGAGCGTCCTCTTGTGAAAGGCTATGTTTGAGCGTTCGGCTCAGCCTAGTGGTACTCGACCATCTTAAATTGATTGAAGTTATATATATTTTAGTAACGCTCGGTTTTATATCCAGCGTTCGTTATAGGTAGCGCTTAGTCTCCTACTAAGCGTTCGTCCCAAATGGTGTTCGGTCTTATATCGAGCATTCGTTCTATCTAGTGCTCGGTCATCTACTAGCGTTCGTCCTAAGTAGTGTTCGGTTTTATACCGAATGCTTGTCCTTACCTTTGATTCCTGAACGGACGTAAATAGCGTTCGTCCAAATTGTTAGTAAGCAAGTACATATAATTGGCGTTCGGTCATTGACTGGCAGTCGACCCCTTTTAAACGATTTGTTCTCAGTATAGTTAAATACTTGTCTTTTTGTATATTTATCCATTTGGATTAGGTCTAGAGTCTTGTACCTAAATCCTTCTGAATATTGATTGTATCACTATAGAGTCATTTCATACAACTGATTTGATTAGCCATGACGTCCGTTAATTAACCATGTGTCGACTTATTCTGGTTTTGAAACGAGTCTTTTAAATCCAGTCTTTAGCGTTCGTCCTCGTTCTTCAGAGGACTGAACGTTCGTTATTTTATACTCTTAAAACTAAAGATGAAAATGAAGATAAAGTGTAAGATTCTGAAGTGTGAACCATATTTTGGGTAATTATATGATGATGGATTTTGAACGAGCGTTCCAAGGAGGAACTACTCTATGATTGGAGTATGAGAAGTGGTGTAGTATGAACGTGGTAAAGCTACTGATGGCAGTTCATCCTGATGTTCCGTGAGTGGTCGTCCTCACGTAGAGGGGAGTAGGTCATGTGTGGGAACGGCATGAGGTCCTAGTCCTTAGGAGTACTTTGGACTGATAGGGCTAACCTCGGGTGGCAGCTGTTGAGTGTTTCCCAGTTATCACATCACCCGGGTGCACGAACGCCTGTAGATACATGGATTCATACAGTCCGGACGGTCTGTCTTACAAGAGTTTTGGATGATTAATTTTGTGTTAATATATCATTGTACTGCTTGTATGTTGATTTGTATGTTGGTTGTATGAATTAAATTACATAAGCTTACCCTTTCGTTTTTCCTTGTGTTGTCTTGTACCTGTACGTCCGTCCTGTCAATGCAATGATCATCCGTGTGGATGTGAGCAGATGGAGACACTCTTTTAGAGGAAGTGGTAGAAGAAGAAAATCTGGTGGACGTCGAAGTGAAGGCCGAGACTTAGATCGTTCTTTAGAACTAGGCGTATTTTGAGATTGTATGACATTCGGTTATTGGTTTTTGTAAAACCATTCGTCTTGAACCTTGGTTATTCTGTATTAATTTTTCGTAACCCTGTAACTGTTTAACCTTCGGCTTTTGATAGCTGATTTTAGTTAAGACTGCACTGTTTAATTATGTAAATGTGATTAATTCTAATTTATGGTAATTACTATATTTTGGGATATTACATTAATCATGTGTACGTGTAACGACTTTTACTTTTTTTTTTTATTTTAATTTTTAGAAATCGTGAAGTAACTACATGACTTCTAATTTTTTTTCTAATATTGTATTTATCTTTGTTTTAATAACTTTTCTATTTTGTTAATATTTACGACAGTTCGATTAACCAAAATTTTAGTTTTTTAATATATTTTGAATTTTATATATAATTAATTTTTTTAATTTTGAGATATTTATTTAAATAATTTTATTTATTTTTTATTTTTTATTTTAAATTAATTCTTTGAATAATTTTATTAATATAATTTTTAAAATGAAAATAAATTAGAATTGCATAAATTTAAGAATCATATTACTTAACCAAATTAAAATTAAAATTAAAATACTTGTTTAAAAAAATTAAGAAAAAATAAAATTTAAAATAAATGAAATTAGAAAAGCTAAATTATTTAAATAAATATTTCAAAATTGAAAAAATATGATTACATAAAAATTGAAAAAGCATTAAAAAATAAGAAATTATTAATTAAAATAAATTAAAAAAGCATAAAAGAAAAAAATAGAAGTCAGATTTAAATAGAAAAGAAAATAAATGATGTAATAATTTCATGATTTCAAGAAGTAAATAAAAAGTAAAAGTATGAACATTTGAAAACTCTATAAATATAAAGTCGTTAATTAGCAGTAAGTACGAACTTCAATACAAATAAAAATTAAACTAAAGTCATTAGAGAGAATTTTTAACTTTGAAAAAAATAAATAAACAAGAATTATACTTAAATCGTCATTCTTGTATAATTTTGGTAAAAGTAGTCTTATATGCTTCCATGAATTAAGTGATTTGAATTTTGGAAAAAATCGTGCAACTCTTGTATGACTTTATTAAACGTTGATTGAGTGTAATTAATTTTAATTGAAGTAGTTGTTAACCTAAGTACTTTAATATTTACAAAGAAATTATTATATACTTGCACGATTTCACATACATGTTAAAAATTGTCTATAGTAAAATGACAATTTTTTTGATAAGAAAGACATGTGAAATAGACACAAGTTGTCTGTGTGTGATTTTTTGAAAAAGCAATCCAAATGCGTAATTTGAGAAGGGAACTGAGAGAGATTAGTAAAAAAAAGAATAATGTTCCTATAAGAAAATATTTGGGTTTGTTTTGATGCATTGTGTTGGATGATTTTACAGCATTAAATAGAAAAATTGAAAGAAGGGGAAAGGGTGGTTGAAATGAAACATATCATATAATACCCAGCGAGAAGCGAGGAGGTACAGTGAGGAAGGAAACAATGATTGCATGTGGATATGACAGTTGGAAGGACAGAAATGAATGATGATGAAGTAGGGCACGTAAGAGAGATAATGTGGTAATATTAGATGATAATGAGTTGGGAGATGTATTTGAGAGTATGAGATAAGAAGAAAAGAAAAGATGAAATGAAGTAGTAGAGTAGAGGGAGCGTGCAGAGATAGATGTCAGGGCTAGTTAGGTCTTACACTGCTTCACTGACCTCTTCTCAGTGAATTCAATTGACCACGCAGCAACCCTAACCCCACCACCACCACCACCACCACCACCACCACCACCACCACCACCACCACCACCACCACCACCACCACCACCACCACCACCACCACCACCACCACCACCACCACCACCACCACCTTCCTACTTCCTCCACCTCGACACGACCATCATTCCCTCATGTCATACTTTATTCCTTTGCATCAGGGAATGTCCACACTTCCCTCTCAACTTAGTACATAGGCAACATATATACCTACTTTCTAACTAATTCTTCTACCTCTATGTTTTTTATATTCATTCCATCAAAATCTTCATCACTACAAAATCTCTACACCAATTCTTTTAATTAGATCCAATTCTCTTAATTAGATCCAATCCAATGGAACAAGCCATGATGAATGATGAATCAAATATAGGGTTTAATTTTTTTTAAAATACAATAAATATATTTAAAGTAAACCTTTATTGACCTTAACCTTTATGTAGATTAGTTTTAAAGTTGATTGCAAAAGAGGGATATATATTCCATATGGACGATGATTATTCTGAATTTTCCGAGTTCCAAGTCGGGCACTGATGAAAAATTGATGGTAAAAAACAAGGAAGTGATAAATTTGAAAAGGTGGTTCATAGCATTGATATCAAGGGTGTAAAAGTTGAGAAAACGACGAGAATGGTGAGTTTTTTTCTTTAGAAATGTACAGATATGAAATGAATAAATCAGAGGGGAGCAGCGTCTTGTCACAACAGCATGTTACTGTAGGGCATGGGTTGTCTCTGCCAAAGGCAGTTTCTTTGAAAGCCGACTAATGTATGTATAGAGAGAGACGGGATATGGACAAAGTTGCAAACCCACGCACACAGACACTATAGCCAAAGGGGCGTGCTGTAATCATTCTCTACAGTTCAAGATCATTCAGATTCAAATTCCTCTTTCTTTTATTACTGCCAATCTCTGCAACATAACTATCACTCTTTTATTAAACTGTATTTTTATTTTTATCATAAATTCTTAAACAGTGTTCATTCACTTTATAGTATTTTTATTTTTATCATATATTTTTATCGATATATATATAATATCTGAAGTTTATTTTTCATATATAATAAAACAACCTGAATGAACTTTTTTTATGTGTGTTACACCTACTTTATATATAAATAAAAAAATAAAATAATTGCATATTTATTGAGTATAAATCAGACGATAAAATTGAGAGAACGAAGCAGTATGGTTCCTATTAAAATCCGTTACTACATACTGAGATATATTGTTATAGTTACACTAAAATTAATTATGTACATGCCATGAGTTCATATTAAATATAAGAATTAGTTGGTAGTTCGAAAAGCATAATGGCCACCTATAAGCAGTGGCATAAAGAAATGATGCATGTTTGCCACTGCATGCCCTTTCTACAACTCATTTAGGGCTTAAACCGGAAAAGGAAAAGGCACGATCATTTAAAATTCATACTTATGTGTATTTTTTCGTTCAGTCAAAGATAAAGAGATATAATTTAAGATTCATACATGATTAACAAAACAATTAATACAAGGGTTATATATAGAACATACAATTATATTAATCATATTATTATTACTACGTTACGTACACTTTATGACATCATCGCCACGTAACCCTCACGCTAGCAATACCATTTCACATAAAATTACCTCTTTTTGCCTACAATTATTTTAACCTTCTCTACATCAATTAAAAATATTAAATAGGAAAAAAACATTTAATATTTTTAAGTAATTCAAAATTAGTATTATTTCAAATAATTTTATTTATTACCATTTATTTTCATTTTAAAATTGAAGGTCTGTTAAAACTTCAAAACTTATAATAAAGAGGTAATCCGAAAAGTCCAATTCTCTCAGTATTATTTGAAATTTGTCTTAATTAATTCTCTCAGTATTGTTGTTTTCTTTTCCCGAACTTTTTTTTAGTAATTTTACTTATTTTCATAAGACAAATCTCACATTAAAGGTACTTTCGAAATATACAGTGATATATATATATATATATGACTTTTACACTTTAAAGTCATTATCATTCCGGAACATAAGTCAATGAAAAAGAGTTTTTCTATTTAATTTACTTTTATCAATATTAGATTACTGAAATTACGTTATTAGTATTTTTTTTTTAAAATTATCAAAACAAAATTAAAGGTTTCAATAACGTATATATGATAGATATTATAACTACAATGTAATGGCATATATATTTATTTTCTATAATTTTTTTAATCGAATATATACTTATAGTTTAATTTTTGTACTATAAAAGTACTGATAAAAACAAACTAATTAATACATTTTATTGAAAATAAAAATGCTTTCATTTTCATGTTTAAGAGATTTTCCGAAGGTCAAACATTTTTAGCTATGCTTAACTTTCTTTCACAGTACTATTGAATTTGTAAATTTTACCAAAACATTTTAGATATATATATTTTTAATTATTTTTTATAGTTATACTTCTTTTCTCTATTCCTTTTCTCTCTTTTTTTTCTTCCTCAATTTTTTCACCTAAAAAAAACACTGAGACAAACATTATCTTCAATTCCTTTTTTTTTGTGCGTGCTCAACTTTTATACTAATAATAAAACTTCGTGAATTTTTAAGCTCAAAATGTAGCATTTGATCTAGATGTTTAGGAATATATCAACTTATAATTTGTGGGTCTATATACATTTTTAAGATTAGTTTCGATTATAATTATCATACTTTTTAAAACTTTAATATAATTAGAAATCACTTTTAAGATAAAATTTTGAAATTTAATATTATTACATTATTAATGTTAATAACAATTTTGTTATATGAGAGATTATTAATATTAGTCCTTTTATCAACAATCACGAATAAAACAGACAATCTGTGGACAACTACAATTAAGGCTGGACATAGTTAATGTAATTGTGCTATGAAAACTAAACTATGAAAACAATCTGCGGACAACTACAACTTTAGTTTATCTATACCTTTTTATACTATGAAAACTAAACTACTTGTACTAAAAATTAAATTATATCAGTTTTTAATTCAATTTAGAGAAACTGAACTTTTGCATTGAACTTTATAAAATGAAGTGTGAACACTAGTTATTAGTAAATAATATGTCAATAAGTATATTTTTTGTTGTTATAACTGACCCTAAATTAAAAATTGTATTATGTATACAAATGTATAAAGAGATATAACATTTTTATACATATTTTGCATATTTTATTTAATCTTATAATTATAATTTTGAATTATTACTTACTTTGACAATCTAATTTTCTTCTAGTCTTCGATTTAGCTTTTTAACATGATAACATAAATTGTTCAATATTGATTATTTAATCATTATCCATTATATTTATTATTTAATCTCATAATTATTATTTTTATTTTATTAAAAAATAAAAATTGACATGAAATTATTCTTGAGCATAAATATTTTGAATATTTTGTATTATATGGTATCATAGTTAAAAAAGAAGCATTATATATATATATATATATATATATATATATATATATATATTCAAATTATTTAAAAATTAGTTTTATGATTAAACTAAATTATATATCTAATTTGTCTTTATAGTTTATGATAAAAAACAAAATGAAAGATTCTGAAACAAATATAATTTAAAAGGTTAAATGTATTTTATATTTTGTAAGAATAATTTATTATTAAACTAAATATATTTTTTCTCTGAGAACGTAAGTTTTGAAGAAAGAAAATTAGGGAAAAGAATAAAAACATAAAGGAAAACCAAAAATAAATAAAATTTATTAGAATTATATGTTAATTTTAATTATTTATTCATAAGAAATATTATAAAATTATTTAATTTTATTTATATAATAAGGTTTGAAATAAATCTGAAGTATTTTTCGGAGGTTTAAGAGTAAACGTTTTAAATAAAACAAACTTCCAATAATCTATTCTTAAAATTACATTAATTTCTGATAAATGATTTTTTTTAAATATGAATTTTTTTAATAGATAACATGTAAAAATAAAAATAATATTTTATATGATTGGTATAAAGTCTAAGAATATATAATTTATCTTAAAGACAAAAATAAAAGAACAATATTTAAAACTCAAAATAAAATATTTTCTGTAAAAGGGACGGAAAAATAAGGAGTTTTATAAATGATAATCTTGAAAGGATTTGGTTATTAGTTAATTGGTATAACTGCAGTTTTTTATAACTGAATGTTAAACAATACAGTTTATATATAGTATATGTAGTTCAATTTTTTTAGTTTATTAGAAATATAATTAACTATAATTTATTATAGTTTAGTATAGTTTAGGTACTTATGCCCAGTCCTAACTACAATCATAGTATTATATTTTAGAAAAAATGTTGTTTGTGATATTTGTCATGGGATAAAGCTGTACATTTGTCATGGGATAATTGAGAAGTTGTGTTGTGTGTGTAAGATATATATTACTATTAATGATTAAAATTAAAACACGTTCTCATCATATAACTTTTTTAAATAGTCACAAAAAATTTTCAAATATTATAAGTTCAAACTTATTTTTTTCACTTTTTTACATGTAAGACTAGAGACCAAGACTCTTGAAGTAGCCAAATGATAAAGACATTAGAATTTGAATTTGTATGGTGTTTGTTAAAGTTTATCTCTAAGTGAAAGCGCAAATAAATATATATTTTGTCTTTGGAATACCGTAAATGATTTTGACCAATCATTTTGAAATTTAAAATAATATACTTAAGATTTATATATTTAATTATTATCACTAAATTCAATAAAAATAAATAATTAATCATTAATATCATGTTGCAAAATAAATAAAAATAAATAAATTTATGATGTATATGTAATTTTCTTTTATTACTTTTAGAAATGAATATATTCTTTATTTTTCACATATACCTATATATGAAAAGAGTTGAAGACTAAATAATAACCTATTAAAAATCTAGAGGGACATAGTTATTTAAAAATAAAATATATGATAATTAAGCCACAATTAAACATGGATTTATTAGTGATAAATGATTATGACATTGTTGTTTATTAGTCTGTAATATAAAAAAAATATTGATGTTATATCGGAAAACGTTAAATTGACATCAGAAACAAAAAAAATAACATTGATTAACAACGAAAATTGTTATTTTTCTATGTTAATTGACATCGTAAATCGTCCACATCTTTTTTTGTCATTTTTCGATGATAATCAACTTCTTTGTTTTTTTTAATTAATAGTAATATTTGTACAGTTTTACAAGACCTGAAAAACAAAAAATTCACAAATGTAGTCCAGTTTTGACATTTTATATATCTAGAACTGAAGTATGAACTATAAACAAAAGATATCATAAGTGAATAATGTTAAATTTTTGGTTTTGATAGTTATGCTTATTGGTTTTGGTTGGAATTTTTTTTACCACTCCTTATAACTCTTATTTCAGGAAAAAATTATTTGAAAAGTCAATTGCGATAAATCTTTAAATGACCATAATATTTGCTCTGGTTGGCCAATTTGGTTTTAATATATATGAATTTGAGGTAGACAACAATGTCCAATTACGTGGTAGCCGCGGAGCCAGTTGTTCTTTCTAGATTTTTAAAAAAATGTCGCTTTCTATTTTTTGTCAATTTGTATTTTGTTTTTTTTCAAAATTTTCAAAAATATTTCATATATTTATACTTTGAACTTTGATCTAAAATTTTAGTGGGTCTCTCATGATATTTTGGTGCTTTGAACAAATTTTCAAGTCATTTGAAATTGTTTTAAATATACTCTCATATTTAACCTAAGTTTGGATGTATAACATGTAGTATGAACAATAAACAAATTCAATAATACAACAAACAAATTCAATAATACAACAAACAAGTTCAACAAAATAAATACCAACAAGTTCAACCTTCTTGAAAACGAAAACAAAAATTAGCCTTCATGGAGGTGAGTTTGTTGGAATCAAGTGTTATCACCAGGGGGGAGAAAGGAGAACACGCCTATGCTCCAAAGAGTACCTATGCACGAGAGCAATCAGTAAAAACGAACGAAAATCATACCTAAAGTAGTTAATCAACTTGCATTTGTATAAACTGAAAGAAAGATTACATGTTTTGGTCGTCAAAAGCTTCATCGAGAAATGTTTGAACAAAGAAGAAGGTCTCGCGCAAATCTAAAGTGAATGAATTTTCAACCCCCGCCCAAATTTTTAATGAATTCATTAACATATAATGTCTGGAAAGTGATATTGCGACGTCTTATAACCTTTTGATGTTTGAAACTAGTGCATTCAACATTATATGTGAGTACAAATTTACATTCGCGCCAAAGATTTTCGCAAAATTTATCCAATACGATGTCAAAATTCTCAATTTCTGATGTCTAATAACTAACTTACAAAAATCTCACCGATCATTTTTAATGTTGACTTTTTTGTTTTCTGATGTTGAATGCGAGATATTGAAGCCTTATTTTGCACTAGGGATTATAAAAAACACATAAAAGTTAACTTTTTTCTTTATTGGCTTAATTTGTTTTTTTATTCTCATATTTGTTAAGTGGATTCAATTTCGTCCTCTTATTTTTTTTTCAATCAAGTGGTTCTTTTCTTAACAAGAGATCCAATTTTGTCATTTCTATTATATTAAAGTTAATGTTGTGTCCGTACATGTCATGTGTCATTTCAAGATATTTTTAATTTTAATTTTTTAACTTTTTATAATATTTTGAAATAAAAAATGGTCACATTATAGATCCGTATTGTGCCACATGTCAATGTCACATATTAGTCATTATCACGTAATAATGTCTTATATTCAATTTAGTCTTTATATTTTACATTTTGACACAATTCCATTATTCTACTTTGATATTTTGACTCAATTAGATCCCAAATTTATTTTTCAATTTAAATTAAAAGATACTTATTTTAAAAAAATATATAAATATAACGTGTCACTTGTAATTTTTAATGTGACAAATGTAAATGATAACTTTCCACATTTTCATTTATAATATTTTAAAAATTTATAAGTTTAGAATATGATTTTTTTATTACAATTAAGGGCAAAAAAATAAAATTATTTTGAGTATTTAGGCTGATGTATAAATTCTAAAAAAATATTTTAATATAAATAAGTTATAATTAACCATAATTATTAATTTGGTATCAGATTGAAGAGAAACAAAATCACTCTATTTTAAAGAAAATGAAAACTAAATTAGATAAAAAATTTAAATATAGAAACTGAAATTTAATACATACTATCACGTGACACTAATACGATACTAACATGTGATATTTAAATTGTCATGTGACATTATCACTCTTGCAGAACACCACATTGATGTAGCTGACACTTTTTTTAATTAAAAAATAAAAGAAATACAATAAAGTGTCACATGTCATACATAAATATGGCGTTAGCGTCAGTCTAGCTGAAGGACCAAATATAAATGAAATTGAACCAACCTATTAAATAGGAGAAGCAAAGGATATATTAAGCAAAAAAATATTCTATAAAAGATTCATGAAATAAAAAAATAGTTTAGTATGCGATAAGATAGATTTAACTTTTTATTTTTGAGAATGGAACATAAAACTTGGAAAATAAGAGTAGGAATAATGGGCTTGTGTTTAACTTGTTTTTTTTTTTCAAAAACAAATAAAGAACATGTAAAAGATTGGAAGATGAACAAAAGTGGTAAGTAAATCAAGAGACATAGAGAAAATACAAAGAATCTTAATAATTTTTTTATTTTTTATTATATTTAATTTATGTTTTACTATTTATTCATATTAAATTACCTGCTTTATAAAAAGTTAAAAATTTATTTAATTTAATTCTAATATATTCATATTATACATATACAAAATTTTAAAATTTTGGACGGACAATGTCGTTTCTATATTCAAAAGGATCCACCTAAACAAATCTGAATTTAAGTTACATGTTGACTAAAAATGATAAAATATTCATTTGACTTGGAAGTGGTGTCATAATTTTTAATATGGATTTGTTCATAATGTCGAAATTTTGTTAGTGTATCACTACAAAAATTATTTTATACAAGGGGTTTTTTTTTCCGGTGGTTGGAAAAACCTCCAAAAAAGTTCTAACGGTTTAATTATGTTTTAACTTTTTTTTAAAATTAAAAAATTTCAGCGGTTTTTATTGAATAACTGCAACGAAGTTATTTACTTTTTCAAAATAAATTAGTCAAAATTTATAATTAAATTTTCATCCATTTTTAATTCGTGCCATCATTTTTAGTCTCTTGAAACCCTATTTTCTCTATCTTCTCCACCGTTCCTGTAATGCCTCGTTTTTCATCTTCTTCTGTCGTTCCCCAACATTATTCTCTCCTTCGTCGTGCCTTTGCATCTTCTCCACTATAACTCTCGTTTCCAACCCTAATTTCGCCTTCACTGCTAGTTCATTTGGGATTTTGCATCTTCTGAAAACACATCCAACCCTAGTTTGGTCGGTTCATTTGGCATTTTGCGTCTTCTGAAAACATAGAAAGGGTGAAAAAACATCGTTTAGATCCTAATATTAGTGTTCCCTACTTCTCTTTTCCATCCAGAAATCTTGTTGCACAAGTGAGGAAAAAGTGATTGCCTTGGACACTTCTTTCGTCATTCTCTGGTATGCCATCCCTTCCCAGGTGTGCTTTTTGTTTGTTCTTGCAGTGTTTGATCCATTTTTTAGATTCATAAATATGATTTTTGGGTGTTGAGTTGGGTGCGTTGTGAGACCTGAATGGATTTTGACATTTTGGGGTATTTTGGTGACATTTTAATGATATTTTAAGTCGTAAGGTGTTTGTAAAATTGCTCCAGTGAAAAATCACATTTAACCTAAACATCTGACACATTTCTTATTTTATCTTCTTGGTGCTTTACGAATCATCATTTCAATGATTTATTTATGCAAGTGCAACACTATCTCATTTCTTTCTTAATCATGGACACATTTTACTTCTTTATATCAAGCTTTGTGTTTAATGTTAATAAAGACGATGATTAACAAGTTGGTGTAATTGTCTACGAAATATATAGCTTTGGTAAATTTGAATTAATGCTTAATTTTCCTAATTAATATGGAATCCAGGAGAGTGAATCCCTTTAAAGTCAGGTCAGTGTCACTAAGTTCACATGTAGGGCTATATCATACTATTTACTATTGAAAAATGGAAACACTTCATTGCTGCATATACGATTTCGTTTCAGTAACAAATTGAATTTACGTAACAGTTGAATTTGGTTGTTGAATATTCCCTTCAAGCTCGCATGTTGCTGAAAATTTGGCCTGTATGACATGTGTCACATACTTTGCCGAAATATTAAATTTAAAAATGATATGTTGCCTGAGTGATGATCGGAGGAGAAACAGTGAGACTTTCTTAGAGAGAAGATGAAGGAGATGTAAAGAGAAGGAGGAGAAAATAAGATTCTTTCAAAATTTGGGGAAGAAGGGTGCATGCAATGAGTGACGTGGATTTCTGAGAATCAAAGTTTTCCTTCCAATGTCAAAACAAACGTCCGCTCATTTGCTAATGTCAGACCTCGGAAAATGAACCAAAAAAACCCCGTCAGAGTCAATTAAAAACGCACTCAAACTCTCTACGCTAACGCTAGGTGTCAAGAATCGAAGTTTCGAAAATCAGTTAGTGGATGACAAGTGTCGACAGGAGAGTGTACGTCCGTTTGGACGTGGGGTAAACAAAAATGATTTTTCTGAAAACCCTGCCCACTCTCCTCTGCATGCACCCTCCTTCCAAAATCTGATCTTTCATTTTCCTCCTTCTTCTCTCTAGAAAACCCTCCCTTCTCTCTACTGTAACTTACCCTTCTCTACTCCGATCACCGTTCAGGCACCGTGGAAGCATTCCCGGCGTCCCAAGCTTCATCTTGAACCGATTGAGTTTCAAGTTTGAGCTGGTAAGTCTTCTCCCCTTAGTTGTTCATTCTTTTGTTACATGCAAACCACGTTTTGGTTTCATGCGAGGGTGTAGTCTAAGTTATCTTGATTTCTTACTGTTTGGTTTAGTTTGGAAGGGTTAAGTGATCGTGAGGGTAGAAGTTGTAGTCGGACGAACCAAGAACTTCCGTTTAGGACGTTCACTCACGGATCCAGGTAAGGGAAGCTTACTTGATTTAATTTTGATTATTTTTGAAATGAATGAACGTCCGTAGTTTGATTGAATGAGTTCAATGCATGATGGTTGATATGAATTGGTTTTATGAACGTTCGTTTATTTAATGAGTGAAAATGAAATATGGTCGAGTTATGTTATGATGTATGAGTTATATGAGATTTATGTGATATGAATTGTATGAAGTATGAAAGTTGAATCTGATAGGAATGTATAAAGTTATGAAAGTATATGTTAAGAAATGATTTTTGGAAAGAAATAATTCTGGTATGAAAGTCTCATATGAAAAGTACGTTCGTTACTGAACGATCATAGACCGTTAGGTTTTCCTGGTATTCTTTCATCTGGAGAGAACCCTAGTTGAGGACGAGTATCCTCGTATGGTAATACTATGCTTGAGCGTTCGGCCAAGCACAGTTATATCCGGATATTCCTTGATAAAGTAAATATATATATATATATATATATATATATATATATATATATATATATATATATATATATATATGAGTAATGGTTTGATTTCTTCATTCGTAATTCCTACTAGATAGTACCTTAAGTCTTTTATCCAAACCTTATCCTTTAAGATCTGAGTAGTGCTCGGTCTTATACCAAGCGCTCGTACTGAGTAGTGTTCGATCTTATACCAAGCACTAGTGTTTGTTTCTTATATAATCTACGATGAGGAAAAATAGCGTTCGTTCAATCTTGGTAGAACCTCTATTATAGTGTTCGGTCATTGACTGGCAGTAAGTTTCTGTAATAAGGTTATTTTAAATACGGTCCTTTAATGTCTCGAAGTGACCACATCCATTTGATCCGGCCTAAAGCCTGCATACTTACATTATACTCTGAGTATTAGTCTGAATTTACGAGAGTCAGTTCATTCAACTGATTCACGTGGTAAACGACGTTCACCGTATTTACGATGTTATACTTAATTCACCCTTAAATCTAAAAGTAACTTTCTCGATCTTTCTATTTTGGAACGACAGATTTCTCGGTCTCGTTTCTAGCGTTCGTCCTCGTTCTGAAGAGGGCTGAACGTTCGGTATTCCATGTTTTTGGAACTTAAGATAAAAATGACTTTAAAATGAAGAATTATAAGAGATGAATGGTATGTGAGATGAAAGTACGGTTGTGGATTTTGGACGAGCGTTCCAGGGAGGAACGATTCTTGGATGAAATTGGGAATTGTAAAGTATGAATGTGGACAAAGCTTAGCTGGCGCTTCATCCTGATGTTCCGTGAGTACTCGTCCTCACGTAGAGGGGAGTAGGTCATGTGTGGGAATGGCAGGAGGTCCTAGTCCATAGGGGTACTTTGGACGGAACGGACTAACCTCGAGTGACAGCTGATGAGAATTCCAGTTACTACATCACCCGGGTGCACGAACGTCGTAGCTACACAGAATTCATACAGTCCGGACGGTCGGTCTAGTAATAGGTCTTGTTTGAATAATATGTCGAGATGTACTTGATGTGTGTGAATATGAGAAATGTATATTATCATGTGAATTAAATTATGTAAGCTTACCCTGTGTTTTTCATTGTGTTGTCCTGTCTCTGTACGTCCGTCTTGTCGTTGCAATGATCATCCGTGTGGATCTGAGCAGATGGCGATGCACTGTTGAAGGACGCGCTGGAAGAGGAAAACCTAATAAAAGTAGAAGTGAAGATCGAACAATAGAAGCGTTCGGCTTGTTATTTTGTTTTGTATCGTTCGGCCGCTTATTTTTCTTTTGTTTCTAATTGAACGTTCGGTATTTGATTTTGTTGTAAACCGTTCGTTCATGTTTTCTCTTATCTGTACTGTTTAAGTTATAAATAACTTAAATATGACCGTTCTGCCATAGACATGCGTTACTTTTAGTATAAGACTAAACTGAATTATTATTAAATGTAATCAATTCTATTATATGATTTTTATGACTGTATTTTTGGGATGTTACAACTAACACCTGCCTCCCACCAGCTAAGTGTCGAACCCCTCTTGACACGTGAATTCTACTAAAACTAATCCTGAGTGGATTTTTAATGACTCTACACTAAGCATAATTTGTTTTGTAATATGTGTTTTCAATGCCTTATTTATTTAGAACAGTCATTATAACGTCATATTAATTATGAAAGATTAGATATATAGTTTACAAATAAATATATTTTATTGAAATCTTACTAACATGACAATAGTCATATAGTTATCACATAATCCATTAGTTCTATCAATAGACAGTACAATCTAAAATTGTTGATATTAAATAATATTTGATGAAAAGCACTAAAATGTTCCCTTTGGGCGTAAAATAAAAATTTAGTAAAAGTTTAAGAACAAACAAGATAATTTTATAGTGCGATTCAAATTTTATTTCATTTTTAATGATTTAAGCCATGCAAATTGTAAAAATTTAAAATAAAATAAATTTTAATTGTTTAAATTTTCTGACTTTAGAAAAAAAAACAGTGGGACTTTATAAAAATCTTTTCACTTCAATGTTGTTTTACCCTAAAAAAACAGAGCTAAAGAAGGTAAGTCGGTGCTAAATCCGTCGGACACGACACGATCTCTTATCTTGAAAGATTTATTGTTTCTTGAAACATTCTTTGCAATCAGTAATTACTTAATTAGTCGTACAACGTGGTGCAAGTAGTTAAGTATTTTGTCTGATATCACAACTGACGAAAGGGTGACCCGTTTCAACAGCAACCTTTTTTCCGTTTCGCGTTTTCTTTTTTCTTCTTTAACTTTTATTTATTAACATCCCATTATATGCTAATACTTCATTAAAAAAAAAACTTAGCATGTCAAAATAAATTAATATAATTTTTAATGACAATTTAGTTAAATATTGTTACAAATAAATAAAATCATCAAACCAAAAAATAAATAATATAAGCTACAGTTAACTATCTTAATTAATCTTATTCTCATTAATCATATGGTATTTTCATGATAAGTAATTGGAAAAATATGATTTCTTCTAGAATATATCTTCCACCCCCACCGCCGAATCAAGTGGTTATCTAGCAATAGTAGTGACAAATAAAACAAATGCAGGATTTTTTTTCAATCTAAATGAACACAATAAATTTTTTCAAGGATTGCGTCTATCATATAATAACTTTTTACTGTTTCTCAACAGCTACTCTTTTACTTGGTTCATTAATTTCTACAAATGAAGTTCATCATTTAACGCTTAGTTAAGCAAGTAGATAAAGTACAAAAAGAACACATAATTATTGAATTATGGGTAAATTTTGAAGCGGTTAGAGAAAACTATGCTTTCAATTGGCACATTGGTCCACGTAGTGTTTAGACATACAAAATGTAAAGTTAATGATGAATGTTACAGAATTAATTCAAGACATTATATGAATATTATAAGGTTGCTGTGGAGGAATTTGAGGAAAAAGGTTGGTGGATATGTGGGTTAGTTCGAGTTTTTGTAAAGTTAAATATAAGAAAAGGCACAAGAGAAAGGCAATTAGCTTTTTTGCTGCAAAAAAGTCAAATAGGGCCTCTATCACCCATCATAATGATATCTTCCCCGTCGATGCAGAGAGTGTGTGATAGATTTGCACCCAAGATTCATCATCATTGTCCTCTGATATTTCTTTTTAAAATATATGGTGCCCCGAAAGAGATCATGTGTATGATGAAAGATAAAAAAATAACCCTACTAAGAGCAAATGATGTATATATGTATCACTCCCTCTCTTTTTTACTTTCTTTTGAGGGAATCAATGGTGAATTGGCGAATCATAATTTTCACTCACACTTGATTATGCATTTCTCGTTCTATTATTGTGCACTCAACAGGTTTCGCTTTTGCCCATATGATAATTATTACCTACACTGATGGGGTTGTTGCATGAAAGTTTCATAATTTTGGGGAAATAATCACATCCTTGGGGGTGTATATAGACTTATAAGGAAAAGCAGGAAAAAAAAATTAATTGATTTTAAAAAAAGTTCATATAAAAATTAGGGTGTAACAAAACTTAAGCTTGGTGCATTTTTCTTTTCTTTTTCCTTTGTCTTGTATTGTTGACTTCCATGCCACAGTGAAGTTCCACTAACCACGAAGGACATGGAATTTGCAAGCTTTATAGGACAAACAGTACCATTATCATTTGAAGCAAACCGCAAGGTCAGGTTGAATTGTTACTATAGTCTCACTTTTTGCATATTCTCCCACTACCTTTTTTCAACATTCTGTCCTACCCACCTTTATTTCTTATTTTATTTATTTCCTTATTTTTCCTTTTCAATTTAGATGGTTAATGAATCTTCACACGAGATGTGAAAGAAAGAAAGAATTGTTTTAGAAATTGACACATATCCTTTGAAGAAATTTAAGTAAAAAGAGCCAAAAAGAAAAGGGAAAGTTGGTTGAGCTACGATGTTATAAGATACACTTCCAGATCATGGTGTAACCTCGTCGCCAAACTTTGAGAGAAACCCTCTTTCGTTTCTGTAAAGGAAACTAACCACTTTTTTCTTCTGTTACTACTATCATTATGATCTTCTCTGGGTTTTGGTAAAGGGAGATAGCTAGATAGTAGAGATTGTGTTGGATCACAAAGGCTGGACAAGGGAAACGAGAAAGAAAAACATAACAAGAAAATGATGTCAACAACGTCTCAAACTAGCGTTAACCATAGCTTGTTTGAAGAGCAAGATCAGATCCCAACGCAGATGGAGTTCAATATTCCTTTTCCATCAACCCAGGCCATCCCTCCTTTGGGTTGCCATCAATCTTTGAAATCCATCAGTGCACTGGTTCCTTCACTTCCATCTGAACCTGCTTCTTCTTCTGCGAATTTTGCAGAAACCCTATTTTCAACCGCTGTTCAAAGACAACGAGAAGATCTCACTTCAAGTTTGATAGGAGGAGGAGGAGGAGGACAGCTACTTTCCTTGAACAGATCGAGACTGAATCCATGGTGAGACAATTAACTCTACTTAAATTTTCGCACCTCACCATGCATGCTAGCAATTTTGATTTCATAATTGATTCTATGACCCGTCACTTATGTTTTCTTTCTTTTTGTGTTTTTCTATAACGAGACTTATTCTCATTTTGAACTATGGGAGAGAATTCAAGGACTTTTTGTATTTATTAATCTCTATGACAAGACTGATAATCAAGATACATGTCTCATGTATGGTTTATGATGTTCTTTTGCCTTTGTAACTTTGGGTTATTGTAGTATCTGTTTCGGTCGGAAAGCCTATGTGTTATCAATGATATTGTTTTACTTATGAAAAAGGTCTTATGTATGATTGCATATCCTAACATGAATTTAGGGCATGGGAAGAAGTAACCGATTGCTTGATGAGTAAAAGAATGGGAGGAGGTGATAACCATCATCTAGGGGTTTCCGCCATGAAGATGAAGAAAATGAAGGCAAGGAGAAAGGTGCGGGAGCCAAGGTTTTGCTTCAAGACTATGAGCGATGTGGATGTGTTGGATGATGGCTACAAGTGGAGGAAGTACGGACAGAAAGTGGTAAAGAATACACAACACCCAAGGTATACTCCCTAATTCAAATCGTTTCTCTCTTTTCTGTTTGTCTTTTATTACTAAAAAGTGACTGCATACATAAAAAAAAGTTGAATTTAAAGCATATTTGTTTAAATTACACATGTTCTCTCTCTTCAATATCTCGACTCCTCTCATTATTGTTTCATACTTTTTCTTCGGAATTGAATATTTGGTTCTCTATACTGGTTTAGGGAAGGTTTAATTTGGGTTAGTAATGCGGACTTGATTATAATCATTAGACATATTAAAGTTAGATAGCTATCACTTTATTCCTTGTGGGGTGAAAATGCGATCGTTTATTTTTAGTAAAGGAGAGGATGTAAACTTGCCAACGTTAGAACTGAATAACGCAGATGTTATATATGGCATATATTACGACAAAAACACAGAAATTTGTTTTCCTCTACGGCATTGCTAAGGTTTTCCTCCACAGAATCTTTATAGAATGTTTTAAGAAGGATGCTTTACTTTTTAGAAACATTAAATATACAATTAGAGAACATTTTTGTGCCTTTTTATTGTAAGAAATGCAATGTTGGTGTTTGGTTGCTGATTTTATCATTAATATTTGCTCAACAACGACTTCACGGTCATTTATGTAGACAATTATTAGACGGGGTAATTAATTACAGCTAAGGGATACTGCGAAATTGTGACACATGGTCGTACTGTGGTTATCATTTTAATCATGGGGTTTGAAACTACAACTGGGAGGTTGAAAATTTTGTCAATTGACGTAGACAAACATCTCTCTCATAAAAGAGTGCTGTTCTGTGGGAACCAACTCTATGAACTTCCGAAGTTTCATGTATTTCAAAAGATGGATTTGAGAAAACCAGAAAGCCATTGCAATTTCAGCTAGGTTTGTGGGCTTTGTTAATTTTTTAAAAAACAACACAGTAGCGTGCTTGAAACAAAATTCTTCAATATTATTCATTTAAAATGATGGAAACGTTACAGTATTTAAAACATAAAAAAGTAACTACCCACTAACGCTATTATCCTAATTTTAATCCACCACTTCAGCCCCTAACTAAATCATAAAAATAAGGAACAAACTTTTACTCAATTAAATTTAAAAATAAAAACTCCTAAAGCATGCATTTTCTTAACACTCCTCCTTGCTTTAGGAGTTGCAAACACCAAGTCTTGACCTTAAAAATTCAAACTTGCAAGTGGGCAATGGTTTAGTAAGGATATCTGCAACTTGATCTTCTGTTTTGCAGTAAATAAGAATCACATCTCCATGTTTCTGTACTTCCCTTAGAAAGAATAACTTGATGTTAAAATGTTTAGTTTTTCCATGAAACACAGGATTATGAGAGATAGCAATTGCAGCTTGATTGTCTACAAAAATCTCTGTACTTTCCTTCTGCTCTAGATTAAGATCAATTAAAATCTTCCTCAACCACAAAGCTTGATTAACTGCAGCTGTTGCAGCAATAAACTCAGCCTCAGCAGTGGATTGAGCCACTGTTTCTTGCTTTTTTGTGTTCCACGAAAAAACAACAGATCCAATAGCAAAACAATGACCTGAAGTGCTCCTCATATCATCAACAGAACCTCCCCAATCACTGTCAGAGAAACCAACCAGCTTGAATTCCTTGCTCCTAGTAAATTTAACACCAAAACCACTTGTTCCTTTGACATATCGAATCACTCTCTTTGCAGCCTTGAGATGAATTTCACTTGCACAATGCATAAATCTAGACACAATATTCACAGCATTCAAAATGTCAGGACGAGTTGCTGTAAGATACATCAAACAACCAATCAAACTTCTAAAATACCCTTCATCAACTTTATCGGTACCATCTTCTTTGCACAACTTCTCCTTTTGATTCATTGGAGTATTTGTCACTTTGCAATCCTCCATTCTGAATTTTTTTAGAATTTCTTTTGCATATTTCTTTTGACAAATGAAAACCTGGTCCTTTTCTTGATTGATCTCCATCCCAAGAAAATAAGTCATCAGACCAAGATCAGTCATTTCAAAAGCCTGCATCATATCTAGTTTAAACTCATCAATAAATTTTGCAGTGCTCCCAGTAATTAAAAGGTCATCCACATAAAGAGAAACAACAAGCATCTCATTACTATTGTGTTTAACATAGAGCGTAGATTCTGAAAGACTTCTTTCAAAGCCAAGGCCAAGCAAATAATCATCTATTCGACTATACCAAGCTCTTGGGGCCTGTTTTAGGCCATACAAAGCTTTGTGTAAATGATAGACTTTGTCTTCTTTGCCTTTCACAACGAAACCTTCGGGTTGTTCAACATAAATTTCTTCTTCAAGGATTCCATTAAGGAATGCTGATTTGACATCCATTTGATGCACTTTCCAGCCAAGTTGTGCAGAAATAGCAAGAAGTAACCTGATTGTATCAAGTCTGGCAACTGGTGCAAATGTGTCAGAATAATCAACACCAAAAATTTGTGCATACCCCTTAACTACAAGCCTTGCTTTATGCTTATTGATTGAACCATCAACATTTAACTTGGTTCTAAATACCCATTTTACCCCAATTACCTTTTTATGTTGGGGTTTTTCAACAAGCTCCCATGTTTTGTTCTTCTCAATCATAGACAGCTCCTCCTTCATTGCAGCCATCCAATTTTGATCTTTCTCTGCTGCTCCAAAATCTGCAGGTTCACAAACAGCAACGTTGCACCTCTCATAAATATCTGAGAGTGATCTAGTACTTCTTACAGGAGCATCATCTACCAATTCATTTTGCCAGCTTTCATCTTCATTTTCTGTGTCTAAAGCTGAAAACTTGAAATTCACATTTGTAGAGGCTAGATCTGTTTTCTTTGTATCATCTGAATTCCATTCTTCATCTTCCATAAAGTGAACATCCCTGCTAATAACCATTTTCCCAGTTTGTGGTTGAAAGATTTTATAGGCTTTGCTAACTGTGCTGTAGCCTATAAAAATTCCTGCTACTGCTCTTTTATCAAGCTTATCTCGCTTGCGCTGCGGAACATGAGTGAAGCACAAACAACCAAATATCTTAAGAAATTTTAGAGATGGTTTGTAACCATACCAGACCTCAAATGGTGTTTGATCCTTCAACGCCTTTGTGGGAAGTCTATTTTGAAGAAAAACAGCCGTACCTGCTGCCTCTGCCCAGAATGTTTTTGGTAGATTCTTCTCATAGAGCATGCATCTTGTCATCTCCAAGATATATCTATTTCTCCTCTCACTAACCCCATTTTGTTGTGGGGTATAAGGAGCAGTAAGTTGATGTTCAATGCCAGAATCTTCACAAAATTGATTAAATTTTTCAGATGTGTACTCCTTGCCATTGTCTGACCTCAAGTTCTGAATTTTGAGACCAGTTTCATTTTCAACCTTGACTTTGAATTTCCAAAAAATTTGAGCTACCTCTGATTTGTACTTGAAGAAAAAAATCCAACACATCCTGGTGAAGTCATCAACAAATATAATATAATAAAGATTACCTTTTAATGAAGGTGTTCTTTGAGGACCTGCAACATCAGTGTGAATTAATTGCAGCTTCCTTGATGCTCTCCATGTTACCTTTGGAAAAGCTTTTCGATTTTGCTTGCCAAATTGACAAGCTCTGCAATTAGAAATTCGATCCTCAAGCTCAGGAACATCAACTGCCAACCTTTTTTCACTCAACTGCAGCAACCCTTTATGATGGTAATGTCCAAGCCTCTTGTGCCAGATTTCTGTCAAATTTTCTTTGAGTGAGAAAACAGCTTGCTCCTCCTCTAATGGATTTAGAGTGAAGCTTTTCCCTTTCATTTTTACCTTGAACATATCTTGACCAGCTGCATCTTTAATCAAGCAATTTTTGTCTTCAAAAACAACTCTAAATCCTCTTTCAATTAGTTGACCAACACTTAACAAATTCTGGTCAATTTCAGGAACAAAAAGAACATCTGGAATAAATTTTGTGCCTGCGCAGCTTGTAATTGCAATTGTCCCCTTTCCTTTGACTGAGATATAGTCACCATTGCCTATTCTGACTTTGGTGACATCAGTTGGCCTCATATCTCTAAAGAGTGCCTTGTCAAAGGTCATGTGGTTAGTACAACCACTATCAATTAGCCAAGATTCGCTTGAAGCATTAGTTGAAAAACAGGTTGCAACAAAAAGTTGATCTTCCTCCTCTTCATTTGCAATTTGAGCATCTTCTTCCTCCTGCTGAGTTTGGTTTTTGCATATAACAGCTTCATGCCCAAGTTGATTGCACTTGGTGCATTTAGCGTCAGGCCTTCTCCAGCACTTGAATGGAGGATGACCCATCTTGTTGCAATGCTTGCAAGGAGGATACTTTCCCTTGGAACTTCCAGCTTTGCTTTCATTTCTGAAAACACCTTCTCTATTTGGTTGGTGGTTCCTTTTTCTGTTTTTCCAACTGTCTTCATGTTTAACAGGCAAGGCTTCCTCAAGAAAGCCTTCTTCTCTCATAGCCCTTCGTTGTTCTTGTGCCTGTAAGGAATTCAGCAACTCTGCCAAGGTGATCTTGGATAGATCCTTAGTGTTTTCTAAGGTGGTTATGGTAGCTTCAAATCTTTCAGGTACGGTAACCAAAATTTTTTCAACAATACGAGAGTCCTTAAATTCAGAACCAAGCAATCTTACTCTGTTTGCTATGTTCAGAAGCCTCTCAGAGTACTCTTTGATAGTTTTAGATTCCTTCATCTTTTGCAATTCGAAATCTCTAATGAGATTCAACACTTGCATGCCTTTGATTCGGTCATCTCCATCGTATTCCCTTTTTAGGTAATCCCATATGGTTGTGGCTGACTTTAGAGTCATGATTCGAGTGAAAATTGTTGGTGAAACTGCAGCAAAGAGGCACGCCTTTGCCTTAGCTTTTTTAGTTTTTCCGTCTTTGTGATTCTTGATTTGAGCCATCGTTGGATTGCTAGGTAGCGTAGGAATTTCATAATCCTCTTCAATTGCTTCCCATAGATCCAGAGCTTCTAGGTAGGCTTCCATTCGTACCGCCCAAATTTGATAATTTTCCCCATTGAAGACTGGTGGTGCCATTGCTGAAAAACTTGAATCTCCTTCCATGCTTTCAGATTTTTCTCACAGGTCCCTCAAGAAGAAGGCTCTTGATACCAATTGTTAATTTTTAAAAAAACAACACAGTAGCGTGCTTGAAACAAAATTCTTCAATATTATTCATTTAAAATGATGGAAACGTTACAGTATTTAAAACATAAAAAAGTAACTACCCACTAACGCTATTATCCTAATTTTAATCCACCACTTCAGCCCCTAACTAAATCCTAAAAATAAGGAACAAACTTTTACTCAATTAAATTTAAAAATAAAAACTCCTAAAGCATGCATTTTCTTAACAGGCTTCTAGGACCTTATGGCGATCTTAGGCTCAAAATTGTATGTTAGATTACATATATAAAAACATGGCTTGGATAATTTGCAGACTATGAAGTGTAATCAAAGGATTAGTGGTGAGCTTGTAACAGGTGCAAGTGGTACCTGCATTGGCACATTACATTGAAACAATTCAGATTCTCTCCTTTCATTACTCTAGCAATTGAGGCTATCAATTGTCCAACATAGCAAACTATTTATATAGGATTATCTGAGAATAAATTTATAGTAAGTGTTGAATTTATATTTCAAATTTGTATAAAAATAAAAAAGTAAAATATCATATAAAAATTAAGACTAATAAATTTATTATTTTAAGATTTTGGATTGAAAATAATATAATTTTTGAAAGTAGAACCGGACCAACATATCTCTATAGTTTGTCATAATTTAAGTTGGATAAAATTGTCTCGAAATACGATGGAATAAAATTATAAATACTTTTTTAAGTTGTCCAAAATCATCTATCAATCAGTTATTAAATGTATTTTAAACCAACCTTCAGAATTGTATCGGTTTTCAAATATTCTATTTTAGTCACACCACATAACATATTTATGCAAACATTCTAAACTTATTTATAATGCAACATGTTGCAGAAATTATATACTTCTTTTTCGCTGGAGGAACAGACAAGTAGACCCAAAAAGCTAGGTTGGAGGCAGGTTAACGGGGACTGTGTATAAGTGTGGGGCCAGAACTAGAAAAATTTAAGAAGGAACGCTGAATTCAATATCTTTTACAGATAGACTATAATACTTTTAAAAAGTGAGTAAATTTTATCTATTTGGAGGGTTATGCTCTAAAAAATTAACACACATAAATAAAGTATTAAAAGAACTGTTTTACTGATCCATGTTTTAACAAATTTTAAAATATTGACTGAAAGATTATATATTTATGTTTCATTCTGTCAAAGTTACTAATTAGAATGGTGTTCACTGCACCGACAACTCGAGTTTTCTGATGATGGGTTTTGGGTGGGTACACTGCAGAAGCTACTACCGTTGCACCCAAGATAACTGTCGAGTGAAGAAACGCGTGGAGCGGTTGGCGGAGGATCCAAGGATGGTGATAACCACATATGAGGGGAGACATGTGCACTCGCCATCAAATGAACTCGAAGACTCACAATCTCCTTCTGAACTTAGTAGCTTCTTGTGGTAGAATACAGTGCCAACATAATGTTCACATGTATATTTTTATGCTAGCTAGAGACTAGAGACTAAGAGGGAATAAGTAGAGAGGAATGAGTATAAATTGACAGTGTATCTAGGAAATGATGCGTGCATGCTTTGGTTCATTGTCAATTTTCACTCCTTCCATCCATTTTCACCCTTTCTAAAACCACAACATATGTGGCTGCGTTTACTACTTTTTACATCGTTTAGATCATTTCAGAAGTGTACTTAGTCTTGGTGCTGTTTCATAAAAACTCAGCAGCAAACCAGTATTATTGTAAGTTGCAAACTGGGCTTAAGTTTTTAATTCTTTTACGTAAATAGTACGAAAATATTTTGATAGCTTATGCTCAAACAGTTTTTAGGTTTTTATCCAGAAGAATATGAAGGCGATCGAGTCTTGAAATGATTATCAAATCCCCGAACGTACGATACTCCTAATCACGATGTTTTTAAATCTAAAGCTTGCTTCAAATACTAACAACTTTATTTATTGAATATAATATAAAATGAATCTTGAAATATGTTATTTAAGTTTCTTAAAATGATAATAAAATTAGTGTGTTTTCACATTATGTGATTTCTCCCAAATCAAGAAAGCGAAGTTGTAGTGTGAGAGTACTAAAAGTCCTCACCCCAGATGGTTTCAACTTCAGATTTGTTACAAGTCTTGAGAGATCATAAAACACAAGGAGTTAACTACTTCCAAAATGAGCATGCCGCCGTGTAAAACATAATTTATAATCCTTATACTTAAAACTTACAATGCTACTGGACTAGATTAGTATAAACCAATATATTTTGTAAGATGTGTGTATAAGATTATATTCTAAGTGTTAACTAATGGATTAAAGAGTGCTATTGTAATATCATAAATTGTGCTCAATCAATATTTATTAAGGGGAGATGTTAGCATTGATAGTCAATGAAGTGGTGAAAGAGGTCACATGCAAAAAATAAATGTTTAATAGTTAAGGTGGACTCATTAGTAAAAAAAATATTTATTACCGTGTACATTATTCATCGGTTCATTAGAACCCGAAGCATAATATTGTGCGGTGACATTTTTGAAATTATATCAACAATATAGGCCTCAGTTGCAAAAGAACCGCGGCAGTATATGCCTTTCGGCCTCGGTTCTGAGGGGAACCGTGACCTATTATCTCTGCAAAATTTTGACATTCCCGCCAAGTCACTCCTGAAATAAATTTGCAGGGGAATAGGCCTCGGTTCTGAGGGGAATCACGACTTATTGTCCCTGAAAAATTCTTACATTCCCCGCCAAGTCAATCCTGAAATAAATTTGCAGGGGAATAGGCCTTAGTTCTGAGGGGAATCACGACCTATTGTCCCTGCAAAATTCTAGACCGTCAGGGAATAGGCCTCGGTACTTAGGGGAACCGCAGCCTATTTCCTGATCTGAACAAATTTAAATATTTAAGAGAATAGGCCTCGGTTAGGCGGGGAACCATGGCATAAAGGTTGAAAAAAATTTCAAAATCGCCATTTCAGATCAATAGGCCTCGGTTAAGTTGGAACCGAGGTCGTATCCCTTCTATTACCCCAGTTTTCTAATGAACCGAGGTAGTAACATTTGATTAGGTTAAAAAAATATTACAAAGAGTGAACAGTTTTGTCTTCCTCGAACGCGAACAATTCTTCTTCTCCAGCGATTTCTCTCTGCAACTTCTTCTCCAGCGATTTCGTCTCCCTAAGTTTCTTATTTGTGATGTAATTTTGATACTAAATGCACTCTTTTCTGCTTAAAAACTTGCTTAGAATCATGTTTTTCTGTTAAGTTGTATGAATAAGAGAATTGAGGTTGAATTTGACGGTTTTATGACTAATTCTCCTTGTTTTGGTTGAAAATATGATAATATGGAAAGCAGGGATGAAGTGCTAAGGAGATGGAGCTCAGAAAGGTCTGGAAAAGCACTAGAATGGAGGGATGCTCAAAGCTTGGGCGCCCTTTTTGGAGGCTTGAGCGCAGAAGAGTGTCGCTCACTGCCCGGGCGCCCTTTTAGGGGTGCTTGAGCGCCGGAGGCACGAAGCTTAGGCGCAATCTGGAAGGCTTCAGCGTGGAAGACCACCACTCACTGCCCGGACGCCCCTTTTTAGGCGCTTAATCGCCGGAAGCACGAAGCTTGGGTGACCTCTCTGAGGCTTGAGCGTGGAAGACCACTGCTCACCACCTGGGCTCCCTAAGTAGGGCGCTTGAGCGCCAGCGACACGGGCCTGAGCTTTGTCTGTGTTCTATCTTCGCTCTATTTAAAGGACCCATGCGTCCTATCTTTTGTATCTCTGGCTGGAGCATCACAACAACACACTCTTTCACTCTCTGAAGGAGGATTTGGATGCAGGAGCTTCCATCCGCTACTTTTATGGTTTTGCTATCTCATGCTTTTCCATTATTCATCTAGTTTCATCATGTCTATGGTGAACTAAACTCCATTTGTTGTTGGGGAATGATGTAACCTTGTGAACTCTCATGTATTTGAATTGATTCTCAATACCATATGCTTTTTCTTTAATTGTTAGAGTAATTCATCTGTGCCTATTACATGCTTTGCTTAACTAATACATAACATGATGTATGAATTGCATGAGTGCTGGGAGGTTCCTTACAATTCAGGTTCTTGTTGAATTCTCCCAAGAGTAATATTTCTCAGGGATGAGGGTTTGAATCTTGGTCGTCTTTGATGACAAATTTATGAACACCGAAAAATGGAGCCAAAAACTTGTTTAACAATCGGCAAGTGTGACGGTATCGTATCAAGTAATAAAACTAGGTAAGACCAAGTATCATTTTCCCAAAGGACTCACGGCCTAGTTAGCTATATGATTTGTTGATTATTTAAGACTTGTTAACAATTGATTGTAGGTTTTAAATGGAAGAGACAATAATTAAACATGTATGCATGAATTTGATCAATGGAAAAGAGGAATACAAACACTTTAATGAATTAAATGGATAAGTATGTTGTTGGGGTAATCAATTTCATCTTATCCACTCTCATATATTTTTAGGAATTCATCATTTTTTTCATCAATGTTAATGCCACTCTCTAAATCACCTTACAAGAAGGCCTATCCTTAATTACGAGTTTATACAATTCCTAGTATTCCTAATAATTAATTCTGAAGCACAGAAGCTTAAAGGCAACCAATATACTATTGGGAGAAATTTCCCAGATCTAGATTTCCCCGTACGTTTTCATATCGACAAAATCAATAATCATGGCATTGAATGAGTTAAACAACGCAAGCTTTAAGCAAAGAGGAAAAACCCTAACTAATGATAAAAGAAAGCATGTATCTTAAAATAAGATGTTAACACAAATTTCATATATGAGAGTTTCACAAGACTACATTGATTCCCCAACAACAATACAAGGTTTAGTTCACCATATTCATGGTGAAACTAGATGAACAATAATGGAAGAAATAAAGATAGAACCTTAGAAAGAGGAGGAGGTAGCCTGAGCATCCAAGATCTTCCTTCAAGGGGTGGAAAAAGTAAGTGTTTGCTTCGTCTCAGCCAAAGATACAAACCCTAGGACGTCCTAAAGCTTATATACTATTCTAAAAAATACAGAAAATTAGGCATAAGCCCATAAAAGTAACAGAAAACCAGTCCAAGCCCAAAATAGTGCCGCTCAGCGGCAAACTACCATTCATCGGTAAGTGCGTGTGTTGAATTCTTCCCCTCAGCAGCATTTTCACCCCTCAGCGGAGCCAACGTGAGTTCATTAGTGCCGCTCAGCGGTAAACTGACGTTGAGCGGTACTTATGGCTTCTCTTCTTTTGCACTTTTTGATGTCTTTTCTGATTCCATCTCTATCCTTCTTCACTTCTTTCAGCAAATTCACCTTAAAACCTGCATAAAACACTGAAATCAAGCATAAACCTGTCCAGCTCTCTTATTTCTAAAAATATGACCAAAAGCATGATTTCAAGCTAGTTTCAAGGTGTTAAAGGTTGCTTTTAGTATCAATTTTAAGCATGAAAATAACAGTTTTTCAACTGTTATCACAGCCCCAAACCTAAAACTTTGCTTATCCTCAAGCAAACAAGATGTAACTCAATCTTCTACCAATCAATACAATGGTTCACTTCATTCAAAAATCCTCTTTTCAAGATAAGTAAGTACTTCTTCAATTAAGCTCATGACAAAGACTTCAATCAAGACATGCACATGCTTTAATGTTCACACAATCACCTAATATCCAACAAATGCTATGTTTCATGAATGATCAATCAACTAAACATGGATGTTTATGTGCTCATGGAATTTTTCCTCACTAGGTAAAGTGTTTCACTCAAACACAAGTGTATAAGAGGTAATCACTCATTCGCTCTACTATCACCATTTCACATTAATTTACTTTGCCTTTCATTTAACCATAGTCAAATACATTCACAAGCATGCATCATCACAAGGACTTTTCAATGGCTTATAATGTGGCTGGGCTAACAAGAAAATTGGTTTTTCTAGATCACAAAACCCTTGAGTTAAGAGAATCATATAGACACAATCATTCTTATTTATTCCCAACTTTCTTTTGCATTGAACTTTGCTTTTAATTTTCTTTTCTTTCTCTTTTTCTTTTTCTTTTCACATTCTTATTTCTTAGCTCTTAGCTCAATGCTTTCAATTTCCCTTTCATAACTTCCCAACAACCCCAAACTTGAACATTTATCAGTACCACAAAATATTTTCTACTTAACTCAAGGTAAAGAGCTTTTCACAAGGGTTTTCAAATTATGCTCAAGGCTAAGGGTTCAAATGATGGAACACAAAGTGCTCTCTTTTAGTGGGCTAAATTCATGAATTTGGCTAATAAAAGGGTTACTAACAAATGGTCTTGATCATATGATGCAAAACAAGTAATTGATTCAATCATAGAAAACCTGGGCAAAATCATTGATGCTTTCAAAGTAATAGCATTCAATCATAAAAACTCTGGAGCTCAAAACCTCACATATAAGCTCATTCACATTCCACATGTACACATCCTGCTTAGCATCATAATCACAACCGCAACATCATGCATTTGTTCACAGAGCTTGTGAATCACCTGTATAAGCATCTAATGTACACATCTCAACATCAATCAATATCAAAGCATCATCAAGCATTACTTATCAGACAACAATCATAAGCAAACAATCATAACAGACAAAGTTTCCAATTGAGTACATCAAATCCTACTCTGAAAACAAAATCAAATAAGTTCAGAACAAAATAGAAGATAAACAAATCCTGCTCTAATGCTGATAGCATCCATCAGTAAATGCTATCTCAGCTCCTCATCAGCCTGTGTTGTCATCTGTATCTTCCTCCTCTTCATTATCTTCAGATGCAACTAAAGTAGAATCAAAATAAACAAACAAAATATAGTAAATAAACTGGGTTGCCTCCCAGGAAGCACTTGTTTAACGTCATGAGCCTGACCCAAAATCCACAAACACCAATTGGTAGGTGCAAATCTTTCTTACCAATACGCATCAGTAGGTGTAACAAACTTAGTATCCTTCAGTAGATACTTAACCACCTAGCATCCATCAGTAAATGTAAACTCTGTAACAAACTTATAACAAAAACAAGAATACCTAAAAATTCAAAATTACATCACCAAACCAAAAGTTAAAAGGTCTTAAATCACTAGGTTGCCTTCCAACAAGCGCTCTTTTAACGTCACTAGCTTGACCCAATAAAGCTCATGTTCAATCTTCTTTTTCTTCTTTCTCCTGAACATCAGAAATTTGATCAAACTAGGAACCTGTTGCAATGTCTCAATCATAGGAACTTTAGTCTCCAATTTCTTGAAGATTTCCATTAAGCACTTAAATTTCTTTTCCTTCCTATGATAGTTCTTTGGATGACGAAAGGGTTTTTCATATGATTCTCTCTCTTCCTCTCGTCCTCTTTCTCTTTTCTCTCACTTTCTTTTTTTCTTTTCTTTTTTTTACTCACTTTCTCAATCTTCACACAAATTTTCTCTTCTTCTTTCTCTTCTCTCTTTTCTCTCTTCTTTTTCCAACTTAACTTTTTCAACATTTACATTCACTAGCACTTTACACTCTTCCCTGGGGTTAACCTCACTATTAGCCCCAAAATTCTTGTCAGGACTTTCTTCCAACAGCTTAGTAATTTGACCCACTTGAATCTCCAAGTTCTTAATAGCAGCTTCAGTGCTCTTTTGAGTGGATTGAGTTGCCTGTATGAATTGCTGAAGAGTTTCTTCCATCCTTATTGATCTTTCATTAAGTATAGACATTTTTTGCAATAAGGTTGGTTGTTGTTGTTGCTTGATAAATTGCCCAGTTTGTCCAGCTTGCCCACTTTGTCCTTGACCAATGCTTGGGTGTGGTTTCCACCCTTGATTGAAATTCCCCTGACGGTATTGATTGGCCATGAAGTTAACATCCTCTAAGGCTTCTGTTGGAAAGGCGCATTGACCATTGATATGGTCATCCCCACATAACTCACACAACTGTGATTGAACCTGTGCAACAGTCTTTAACTCTTTTGGCAGTTGTGCAAGTGTTTTTGTAAGAGTTTGCAGTTGTTGAGTTAGTATCTTGTTCTGTGCTAGCAAGGCATCATTGGTTTGTAGCTGTAGAACTCCTTTTTGTTGAATAGGAGCTCCTCTTTCACTGTTTAGCTCATTATCACTAGTAGCCATATTGTCAATGATTTCTATAGCTTCCTCTGGAGTTTTCCATTTGATATTTCCTCCTGTTGAGGCGTCAAGCATCATCTTGGTTTGTGAACCAAGACCTCCAAGGAAGATTAAAACTACTTTCACTTCGTGAAATCCATGCGCGAGAGTCTTTCTTAATAAGCTTTTATATCTATCCCATGCATGACCCAGTGATTCCTCCATGCCTTGCCTGAATGATGAAATCTCTTGCTTTCCTTTATTTACCTTTGATTGTGGAAAGTATTTGTTTAGGAACTTTGTCACCACTGCTTCCCACTCTGTAAAGCTTCCTTCTGGAAAAGAATTCAACCAAAGCTTAGTGTTGCCTCCTAATGAGAATGGAAATAGGCTAAGTTTGATTTCTTCATCCGGCACCCCATTTATTTTCACCGTGTTGCAGATCTCATTAAAAGTTGTGAGGTGCTCATATGGGCTTTCGTGAGACAACCCATTAAATTGATTACTCTTCACCAGTTGGATTAATGCCGGTTTCACCTCCATCTTAGCTGCATTGACTCTTGGTCTTGCTATGCTATTGAAATGCTGAGGTCCAACTATATTTGTGTAATCTGCAAGAGTTCTTCTGGCATTATTATTCTCCATATTCTTAGTGCTATGGTCAGAACCTTGTGGTGATGGTTGTAACAGAGTTTCCGGAGAAGGAAAAAGTTCTGTAGATGTACGAATTCTTCTCTTCCGTCTACTCTCGTCTAAACCTTCAAGAAGAGGTTCTGCTGTTTTCTTGCTCCTAGTTCGGATTGCTTCCTGCATACACAAGCAAACAAATCCTTAGAAGAATTGATTAGCACAAAAAGATATAAAAGAAGATATAAGATTCAGAGATAAAAAGATAAAATAAAAACAGAAAAATAAAAAAAATAAAATAATAACCGAAAAAAATAAAAACAAAAAATAAAATAAAATAAAATAAAAACAGAAACTCAAATTTCAAAATTCAAAATTCAAGTCAAAGATAATCAATAATCACACAAATAAACTAGTTAAACCACGAGTCCCCGCGAGTCCCCGGCAGCGGCGCCAAAAACTTGATGACAAATTTGTGAACACCGAAAAACGGCGCCAAAAACTTGTTTAACAATCAGCAAGTGTGACCAAATCGTATCAAGTAATAAAACTAAGTAAGACCAAGTATCGTTTTCCCAAAGGACTCACGACATAGTTAGCTATATGATTTGTTGATTATTTAAGACTTGTTAACAATTGATTGTAGGTTTTAAATGCAAGAGACAATAATTAAACATGTATGCATGAATTTGATCAATGAAAAAGAGTAATACAAACACTTTAATGAATTAAATGGATAAGTATGTTGTTGGGGTAATCAATTTCATCTTATCCACTCTCATATATTTTTAGGAATTCATCTTTCTTTTCATCAATGTTAATTCCACTCTCTAAATCACCTTGCAAGAAGGCCTATCCTTAATTACGAGTTCATAAAATTCCTAGCATTCCTAATAATTAATTCTGAAGCACAGAAGCTTAAAGGCAACCAATATACTATTGGGAGAAATTCCCCAGATCTAGATTTTCCCGTACATTTTCATATTGACAAAATCAATAATCATGGCATTGAATGAGTTAAACAACGTAAGCTTTAAGCAAAGAGGAAAAACCCTAACTAATGATAAAAGAAAGCATGTATCTTCAAATAAGATGTTAACACAAATTCCATATATGAGAGTTTCACAAGACTACATTGATTCCCCAACAACAATACAAGGTTTAGTTCACCATATTCATGGTGAAACTAGATGAACAATAATGGAAGAAAGAAAGATAGAACCCTAGAAAGAGGAGGAGGTAGCCTGAGCATCCAAGATCTTCCTTCAAGGGTTGGAAAAAGTGAGTGTTTTCTTCGTCTCAGCCAAAGATACAAACCCTAGGACGTCCTAAAGCTTATATACTATTCTAAAAAATACAGAAAATTAGGCCGAAGCCCATAAAAGTAAAAGAAAACCAGTCCAAGCCCAAAATAGTGCCGCTCAGCGGCAAACTACCATTCATCGGTAAGTGCGTGTGTTGAATTCTTCCCCTCAGCAGCATTTTCACCCCTCAGCGGAGCCAACGTGAGTTCATTAGTGCCGCTCAGCGATAAACTGACGCTAAGCGGTACTTATGGCTTCTCTTCTTTTGCACTTTTTGATGTCTTTTCTGATTCCTTCTCTATCCTTCTTCATTCTTTCACCAAATTCACCTTAAAACCTACATAAAACATTAAAATCAAGCATAAACCTGTCCAGCTCTCTTATTTCTAAAAATATGACCAAAAACATGATTTCAAGCTAGTTTCTAAGTGTTAAAGGTTGATTTTAGTATCAATTTTAAGCATGAGAATAACAGTTTTTCAACTGTTATTAGTCTTAAAGCTCTTGATCTTCACATTTAATTATTAGGATGCTAGGAATTGCATGAACTGGTGATTAAGGACAAGCTTCTTCGCCGAGGGATCAAGTTTAAGTGATTTAGTGAGTGACACTGACATTAATGCATAAAGAAGAATTCTTACATACATGAGAGGGAACTTGGTTAAATCTAACCCCAACAACATATTCATCTCATATTAAACAACATCCTTTCACTATGCTATTCTGCTATTGATCAAACTACATCTCGTTTTCCTTAAGTCTTAATTAATCGAGTTATCACACGACTGTCTAGTGTTGAGAGTCTTTTGGGATATAATACTTGGTCTTACCGTTTATATTACTTGTGTGATTCGGTACACTTGCCGATTCATCCAACACTGGTCCTCAAGTAAAATGTAACTTGGCTTAAACAAAATAATCGAACTTCAATGGTCTAGCACACCAAAAAGCATTTTCCTCTAGGACAAATAAATCACTCATGTTTGATCATCATAGAAAGATTAGTCAATATATAATGATGCTTTAGCCAATCAAGCTTCAACTAGGGTGCTCACATAATCAAGACATAGATAACAGATGCAACAACCTTATGAGTGATCACCAAGGAGACAGAATGTTACCCTATGTGGTGAAACTATTCCTCACCAAAGACAGTGTTTCACTCAAGCACTCAAAAGTGTTTCACTCAAACTAAAAGGTTTATAGTGATGTGACAATCTTACACTCTACCATCAAAATGTCACATGAATCAACTTTACTTTCCATTTAACCATATATCAAACACATTTACAAGCAAGTTACCATCACAAGGACTTTTTGAGGTTTGTATTGAGGCCGGGTGATAACGGTTGAATTTACCGTTATTTGATACTTAATTTTGATACTAAAATCACCTTTTTGACTTAGAAACTAGCTTGGAATCAGAGTTTTGATGAATAAGAGAGTTGAAGGTGAATTTAATGGTTTTATGCTAGATTTCCTTGTTTTCAATAAGAATTGAGATGATTTAGAAGAAGAGTTGAAGTAGTAAGGAGTTGGAACTCAGGAAGAGATGGAAAAGCATAAAAAAAGGAGATCGCAGCAGCATTGAGTGCCACCTTAGGGGCCCTCAGTGCCAAAGTACACTGTCTCACGCTTGGCTACCCTTTTCTGGAGCCCTTAGTGTAGGATACCCCTCGCTCGCTCCTGGGCGCCCTTTTTTCAGGGGCGCTAAGCGCAACTTCCTCAAGTCGCACCACGCCTGCTTGCTCTCTGAATTGAGCTTGAGCGTCAGTTCTGACCCGCACACCGCTTAGGCGCCCTAAGTGGGGCGCTGAGTGCTAGTCTCGTGGGCTTGGACCTGTTTTATATTATTTTTATGTTCTATTTAAGGACTTGGACGTCCTAGGGTTCACATCTTTGGACGAAGTAGGCACAGAAACACACTCTTTGATCCCTCGGAGGCGGATTTGGATGCGAAAGCTCTTATCTTCAATTTCTAGGGTTTTATCTTTCATTCTTTTCCATTGGTCATCTAGTTTCACCATGTCAATGGTGAACTAAACTCTATTTTTTGTTGGGGAATGATGTAACCTTGTAAACTCTCATGTATTGAATTGATTCTTGATTATAAATGCTTCTTTCATTAATTGTTAGGATAATTCTTCTTTGTGTAAGGCTTGCTTTGTTTAACTCATTCTTTAGCATGATTTATGATTTGGATGAGTACCAGAAGGTATCTTATGATTCATGTTCTGGAGAATTATTCCTAGAAGCAGTATTGCTCAGGAATGGGGGTATGAGTTCTAGTTATCTTAGGCTTCTGATCTTCAGAATTAGTTATTAGGAATGTTAGGAATCATATGTGTTGAAAAAGAATGGCTTAGTTTCAATACCAAGAGGAGGGGTGAATTGGTGAAACACAAAAATCAGAGTCTTTTAAAAATCTTTTTGACAAAGGGATGATCATTCAAAAGTTTCTTGAATTGCAAGGAATAAAATTTTTTAAGTGCAGCGGAAATAGTTGACTACGTGAAAAGTAAAGTCGACTTAGAAAATTGAAAGTGCAGAGATAGAGAATTCAAATGCAGGTTTTTATACTGGTTTGGCCAAACTGCCTACATCCAGTGTCCTTCCAATCTCAGGCAGCAAATGCACTATAATGATCAAGGTTTTCACAACAAAGTTTTTATAGCGACCTCCACGTCAAAATATAAAACACCTCTCTAACCCTCTAGTCAAAATATATGCATATACAAACAAAGAACAGTAGCAAGATGTCCCATCTCCTGCAATCTTTAATCACTTTGAATAATCCTCAAAGTCCAGAACGCCTCACGTTCTCTTCCTGTAGTCACAACAGGGCAACAACAATCTTCACAAGATTGAGAGAAGAAGTTGATCACGTATCAGACACCTCAAGTGCAGGTTGATCAATCAATCAATGCGCACAGATTCTTACTCGTCAAGAATTCACCAAAGAATGAACACCTCGGTCTTTCGTGATGGATTCTTGGAGCTTTAGCACGTTCTACCAGAGATCAATAATTTGAAACAATTCAATCAAAATGTTAGATTCACAAAAGTCTGCAGAAATCAAATTCGCGTCTATATATAGTTTTTTTACAAAACTGACGCTCCTAAGTCGACTATGCTACTAATAGAGTCGATTATACTCAAAATGTTATAACAGTTAGTAGGAGTCAAACCAACTTAATTGATTTCACATTTAATATAGTTGACTCACAATAAATGCTTAGTCAAAGATACAAAATATAGCCGTTAGACATCACAAACATTAACATAATTTCAAAACATAACTAACTAAGTCGAGTAGCTTGCGCATAGAGTTTACTTTGTAACACTTCAATGTAGTTTTGAAAAACTTTCTTTCCAAAAATACTCACAGGACACTTTGAAAAAGTTTGTGCCAAGATACGAGTTTTAATCCACTTACTTCATAATGATATCGACTTAAAATTGTTGTTTTACCACATATTATAAGTTCAACAAAAGTGCATGTGGTTTACCTTTTCTAAAACATATGTCATGCATTCACAGATAAGATCTCATGTAAAACACAGTGAATTGCAGCAATGACAGAATCAACATAAACATGTTCTCACATAATCATAAACATGAAAGTAATGAACATGTAACACATAAACACATGTGTTATTAATAATGTGTTGTCATCATAAAAAAAACAGGAGCTCTGAGATTTTAGGTTTAGCTAAACCAGTGCTCTCCCTATCAACAATCTCAACAATCTCCCCATTTTTTGATGATGCACAACCATGATTAATAAACAACCATGTTGTACACAACAATACAGATTATCAAACAAATATCAATCCATATTAGTATTATTCTCCCCCTTTAGGCATTAGCAAAAAAGGTATGCAAACAGGTATTAATATTCAGATAATCAATTATTTCAGAGATGCATCCGTAAATCATAATAATCAAACAATGATGCTCTCCCTGTCATAGATAATCACATGATAAAGATATAATCTCCCCCTTAAGTGTAGGAATTTGAAATTATCTAAGATCATATACAATGCTCCCCCCTGACATTATGCATGTTTTATAATCAAAACCCAAATGCACAATGTAGTTTTCACTGAACATTTCAAAGCATGTGACAGTATTGTATCAAGACAGAAATTGTGAAAACACATCAATGAAGTATAGATACAATACCAATCAACAATCTCAATATAACCTCTCAAATAATTTCAATCAATTATAGAATAGAGATATATTGAAAAAGAAACAAGTAATAATATGTGATCAATAAACAAAATAGTAGAATTCCAAATCATGGAATTTATAACCCCTGTTAAACAATAATTGATTGATCCCCAGTCGCAATCAACTTCATTGCTTTCCATTTGAGTTAATCTCCAGTTGTTCATCCGGAAAGCTATGTTCCTGCAAAACCTTTCAAGATCTTTTCTAGATCAAACATTTTAGAATCATTGTAATGCAAGAATTATTACAGGTATAATCTATGTGTGTAAATGTATGAATGCAATGATAAACAGTAAAGCAATCAACTTAATACATGACACAGTTGACTTCAATCAAATATAAATAGATTCAATCATAAAATCAACACTGATCGAGTTAAAGCTAAAAATCCGATTTCATTAATATTTAAAAGGTATTATAAACAGATTAACCAAAAGATAATGGCTTATAAAGCCTACTATAAACTAACACGAAAAGCATTAAGCAAGTATCTAGAAACACACAACCTAAACATAACACAATCAAAATGTACGACACTAGTTTGTAAACACAAGACCGCTATTCTGTTTAAGATGAGTCCATAGAATTTTCTTCACTGGTCTCATCATCTTTATCTATTGATTCTTCTGTCGATGTAGAACTTTCCATATAATTCTTTATAATTTCATCCACCTTCTCATTCATTTTCATAAGAGATTTCTTCATCAGGTTAGCTCTTTTGGATACCTTCTTGTTAACTCTCGGCAAGTGTACCAAATCGTATCAAGTAATAATAAAATGGTAAGACCAAGTATCATTTCCAAAGGGCTCACGGCCTAAACAGTTATGTGATTTGTTGATTAAATTGGACTTGTAAACGAAATCTTGTAGGTTTAGATGCAAATACTGAAAAATAAATATGAATGCATGTGTTGATCAATTGGATCGAAAGAAGCAAAAGTGATTGATGTAAAATATGGAATGATGATGTTATTGGGGTTTCCAATTCATCCTATATACTCTCATGTATTTAAGAATTCATCTTTCTTCATTAATGTTAATGCCACTTTCTAATTTACCTTAAACCCGATGTCTCGGTGAAGAAAGCCTACTCTTAATCACTAGTTTACAATGTCTTGTCTCCCTTACAATTATTCATGCATTACATTCGCGCAGAAGCTTAAAGGCAACCAATCCTCCTATCCCTATGTCTAGGTAATATTGCTGTTGGGAGAATTTCCTCAAGTCTAGATATATCTATATGTGTTCATATAAACAAAGCATGCATATAGTATAGAAGAAAAATCCTAACAGTTATTGAAGTAAAACATATAAAATTAAATATCAATTCAATACATGAGAGTTTCAAAGGATTACATCGGTTCCCCAACAACAATGGAGGTTTAGTTCACCATAAGCATGGTGAAACTAGATGAAAAACAATGAAAGAATGAAAGGTAGAACCCCAGAATTTGAAGAAAGGAGCTTTTGCATCCAAAATCCTCCTCCAAGGGGTGAAGAAAGTTTGATTTCGCCTCTTTCTGTCCAAAGATACCACCCCTAGGTCGACTAAACCCTTATATAGTTTATTAAAACTTACAAAAAATAGGCCAAAGCCCAATTAAATGGCTCTCATCGGCACTTTTGCCGCTCAGAGGTAAGTGTGGCTCTTCAAGATGACGCTCAACTGCAGTTTTAGCCCTCAACAGTGACTACAGTGCTTCAGAACGCCGCTCAGTGGTAAAAGTTGCGCTGAGCAATGAATGCGACTCTTCTTTTGTGCATTTTTACTTCCTTTCCTGAGTCCAGCTCCTTACTACTTCAAATTCTTTCATCTAATTCATCTTAATTACTGCCAAAACAAGAAAAACCAAGCATAAAACCCATCAAACTCTCTTATTTCCAAAACTTAAGTAAAAACATGATTCCAAGCTAGTTTCTAAGTGATAAAGGTTGTTTTTAATATTAAAATTAAGTATAAAAATAACGGTTTTTCAACCGTTATCACAACCCCAAACTTAGAACTTTGCTTGTCCTCAAGCAGACAAAATGTAACTCAGTCTTTCACCAATCCATACAATGGTTCACCACATTAAAAAAAAAACTCTTCTTTTAAAGACAAGTAATTACTCAAATTAGCTCATAAAAAAGAATTCAGTCAAGATGCACACATGCTTTAATTCAATCAAACTCATTGTGGTGTTCACAAAGTCACAAAGTATCCAACAAATATTATTCTCATGAATGTTCAATTAACTAAGCATAGATGTAATCATGTGCTCATGGAATTATTCTTCACTAGATAAAGTGCTTCACTCAATCACACAAGTGTATAGAGGTCACTCATTCACTCTACTATCACAATGTCAGACGAATCAACTTTGCCTTTCATTTAACCACTATGAAATACACTCACAAGCAAGCATCATCACAAGGACTTTCTATGGCTTATAATGTGGATAGGCTAAGAAGAAAATTGGTTTTTTTGGATCACAAAATCCTTGAGTTAAGAGAATCATCATTTAAACACAACCATTCTTACTTCTTCCCAACTTTCCTTTGCATTGAGCTTTTCTTTTTTTTTCTTTTCTTCCCTTTTTATTTTGCTTTTCACGTGCTTAGCTCAATGCTTCTGATATTCCGTTTTTAGATCTCTCAACAACCCCAAACTTGAACAATTATCAATACCACAAGATATCTTCAACTCAACTCAAGGTAAAGATTTTCAAAGAGGGTCTTCTATCATGTTCAAGGCTAAGGGTTCAAAGGATATAACACATTGTGCTCTCTTTTATTGGGCTAAAATCATGCATTTGGCTAATAAAGGGTTACCAAGAAATGGCCTTGATCATATGACACATACAAGCAAGTGATTGAATCATAGAAACCTGAGCAAAGTCATTCATGCTTTCAATGTTATAGTATTCAATCACAAAAACTCTGGAGTTCAAATCCTCACACATAAGCTCATCCAATCATTCAACATACACATCTTACTTAGCATCATAATCACAATCACAACATCATGCATCTGTTCACATAGCTTGTGAACAACCACCTGTATATTAGCATATAGTGCACAATCTCAACATCAATCAATATCTAAGCATCATCAAGCAATACTCATCATGCATAAATCACAAGCAAACCATCATAGCAGATAAAGTTTCACACTCAGTACATCACAACCTATTCTAATAACAAAAGCAAATAAGTTCAACAGTACAAAACAAAATATAGAAAAAATCCAGCTCTAGAGGTGATAACATCCATAAGTAGATGCTATCTTAGCTTCTCATCAACCCATGTTGTCATCTGAATCTTCCTCCTCTCCTTCATCTTCTGCATCTTTAAAGTCATCCTCATCATCATCCATAGTTGGAGCTTTAGCTGCTCCAACTCCATTGGCCTATGCTCGATCCTCTGGCCATGCCACCAATTGTTGAATTCATCCATGGTCCACCGATGTCCTGGGGGTGTATCATACATTCCAATGATCATCTCTTCTGTGGCCACCTGCCCTCTATGGATGGGCTGCATCCTAGCATCTATAAGAGACATATACATATCTCTCATCTGAAATGACTCTGCATCATGAGGTTGTGCAGGTGCCTATGGTGGTCCTCTTCCTCTGCACGGATACGTGGTGGTACTGGCTGAGCTGCCTCATCTCCGCCACAATACTGCTTATAGTAGGCCTCATCAATCGCCTTCCTAGGCCTTTCAAACGGCGATGTAGAAATATTCACTCCAGCTAGCTCACAAAGGTGTGTGATCAGAGAAGGATGCCCCAAAGGTGCTTTGTTGTTCATAGTATTTGCACACACATGTATCTCATTCGCTATGACCTGGCTAATGTTAATGCTCATCCCTCTCAACACATAGTACAAAAGAAGAGCTCTACTGACAGTAATATCAGAGACATGTGAACAAGGTTGGATGTTGGCATGAGAGAATGCAATCCAGTACTTTGCTAAAGGAGTTAGATCAGCTGTCCTAATATTCACAACAACACCATTCATATTTCTCTGAAAGTGCCCTCCAAGCACAAAAAGCACGCTCTTCACATCAACAAAGTTTGCTCCTTCTTCCATACTCAAAGCAAACTAACACTGCTCAACAACCCATTATGTATTTAAGAACCTGTTAATGGCATCAGGATCATACCGAATGGCGTGTCCTCTAACATAGCTCATATATTCCTCAGTGGGATGATCACCCAACCGCCTTGCATTGATGTAAAACTCTTTCATCACTGCTATGTTAGCTGGTGCAGGATAAGTGGCTAGTCTCTCTTAATTCCTGCTCTCCAAACTGTGGAGCAAAATCAAGTATCAACCCAACCTTCCTTTCCATCAATAGCTTTCTATCTTGGACAATATTGAAATGGCGCTCATGCTTGCGGGAAAGGAACTTGTTGAAATAGGAACTTGTTGAAATGGCGCTCATACCAATTCATGCTTTCAAAAACCCTAGAATGGAAAATGCTTGTACTTACTTGGGTGGAGATGTTGAATACGTGTAGAGTGCTCTAAGAATGTGCAAAAATCAGCCACTAACAACAATGCTCTCACCAAACCCCAAACTTGTATGGAAACTTGATGCAAAAGTGGTTTAAAGAGAGATTTTATGAAGGGGGAAGAAGGAAAAAGTGTAGAGAACTCTTTGGAGAGTGCTTGAGAGTGTATGAAAAGAGGGAGATCTGAAAGTGGCGACCAAGATGCACCTTAGGGTATAAAAATGACCTAAGGGCCTAATCTCACTGAGCCCCACTAAAACAAGCCTAGTCAGGCGCTCAACGGTAATTACGGCGGAGCAGCATTTGCGACACCAAGTCTCCTTCTTCCTATCTTGCCCTAGGTGTCCTTTACCAATGCCTCTCACTTACCCAATGCATTTAGTCTCTCACATCACTCAAACATTCAATCCCTATAATGTAACTGTAGCAGAATCAAAACAAACAAACAAAGATAAATTCAATCAACTGGGTTGCCTCCCAGGTAGCGCTTGTTTAACATCACGAGCCTGACCAAAAATCCTCCAGCACGCATCAGTAGGTGCAAATCTTTCTTACCAACACCCATCAATAGGTGTATACAAACATAGTATCCTTCAGTAGATACTCCTCCACCTAACATCCATCAGTAGATGTAAACCCTATAATAAACTCATAACAAAACTAAAATACCAAAAGTTCACAATTACATCACCAAATAAAAATTAAAGTTCTTAAAACACTGGGTTGCCTCCCAGCAAGCGCTCTTTTAACGTCTCTAGCTTGACCCAATAAAGCTCAAGTTCCATCTTCAATGTTGGTGTTCTCCTTTCTGGATATTTTTTTTTCTTCTTTCTGCTGAATTTCTTCAGGAATTTGATAAAACCAGAAATTTATTGCAATGTCTCAATCATAGGAACTTTAATCTCCAATTTCTTGAAGATTTCCATAAATCGCTCAAATTCCTTCTCCTTCCTATGATACTTCTATGGATGAGGAAGGGGTTTTTCATATGATTCTTTCATTTTTTCCTCTCGTCCTCTTTTTCTTTTCTCTCACTTTCTTTTTCCACTCACTTTCTTAATCTTCACACAAATTTTCTTTCTCTTTTCTCTCTCAACCACTTCTCTTTCTTTTTCTACATCTTTATCTTTTTCATTCAACTCTTCTTTTTTACTGCCATTGTTGTTGTGGTTGGTTTTCAAATTGTCCGGCAGCTTGCCAAAATTGCCTTTGATCCATGCTTGAGTGAGATTCCCTCCAGTGGTTGAGATTACCTTGGTAGAATTGAGTGCCCATATAGTTAAATTCTTCTCTGAATTGCATCCTGCAAGCATTAGGCACAAAACCCTGGAAAACATTTGTTAGCATAAAAAGATAACAAAAAAATAAAAAGATGAAAAGGTAAAAAAATGAAAATATGAAAAGATGAAAGAGAAAAAGATGAAAAAATAAAAAGATAAAAACATAAAAAGATAAAAAAGATGAAAAGATAAAAAGATGAAAAGATAAAAAGATGAAAAGATAAAACGATAAAAAGACAAAATAAAAGATAAAAAGATAACAAAATAAAAATCAAGTCAAAGCTAATCAATAATCACACCAATAGAATAGTTAAACGACGAGTCCCCGGCGACGGTGCCAAAAACTTGTTAACTATCGGCAACTCTACCGAATCGTATCAAGTAATAATAAAATGTGAGACCAAGTATCGTTTCCTGATGAACAAATCTTCAATCCCCGAAAATGGAGTCAAAAACTTGTTAACCCTCGGCAAGTGTAACCGAATCGTATATGGATGGATATGTTGTTGGGGTTTATCAATTACATCCTATCCACTCTGTTGTATTTAGGAATTCATCATTCTTTTAATTAATGTTAATTCCACTTTCTAAATTACTTTAAACCCGATGTCTCGGTGAAGAAAGCCTATCCTTAATTATGAGTTCATACAATTCCTACCATCCCTAATAATTAATTTGGAAGCATAGAAGCTTAAAGGCAACCAACCATCACACTCCTATGTCTAGGTTTGTAATATACTGTTCGGAGAGATTCCTGGGATTTAGATTTCCCCGTATGTGTCCATATCGACAAAACTAATAATCATGACATCGAATGAGTTAAACAATGCATGCTTTGAGCAAAGAGGAAAAATCATAACTATTAATGAAAGAAAGCATGTATCATAAAAATGATCTTGAAGAACAAATTCCATACAAGAGAGTTTCTAAGGATTTACATTGACTCCCCAACAACAAAATAAGTATAGTTCACCATATTCATGGTGAAACTAGATAAAATACAATGGTAAAGTGAACGATAGAACCCTAGAAAGTTGAGAAGGGAGCCTTAGCATCCAAAATCCTCCTCCAAGGGGTGAAAGAATGTGTTTTTGCTTCGTCCCTGCCAAAGATACAAACCCTAGAACGTCCTAAAGCTTATATAATATTCTAAAAATTACAAAAAAGTAGGCCCAAGCCCAGAAAAGTGTCGCTCAGTGGTAATAACGTGTGACCACTTCTTCTCCTCAGCGGCTTTTCTTCCCTCAGCGGTGCCAACGGTTCTTTTCGAGTGCCGCTCAGCGGTAATTTGCGCTGAGTGGTACTTGCGGTTTCTCTTCTTTTGCACTTTCTGTGTCCTTTTCTAATTCCATCTCTATCCCTTTTCATTTCTTTCATCAATTTCATCTAAAAACCTGCAAAAATAAGGAAATCAAGCTCCAACTCTGTTATTTCCAATAATTCAACAAAATCATGAGTTCAAGCTAATTTCTAAGTCATAAAGGTTGTAATTGAAGTCAATTTTAAGTATAAAAATAATAGTTTTTCAATTGTTATCACAACCCCAAACTTAGAACTTTGCTTGTCCTCAAGCAAATAAGATGTAACTCAATCTTCCACCAATCCATACAATGGTTCACTACATTTAAAAATCCTTCTTTCAAGACAAGTAAATACGTAATTTAGCTCTTCAATCAAGATGTGCACATGCTTTTAGTGTTCACTCAATCACATAATATCCAACAAATGCTATTTTCATGAATGATCAATCAACTAAGGAAAGATGTTGTTATGTGTTCATGGAATCTATCCTCACTAGATAAAGTTTTTCACTCAAACACACAAGTGTATAGGAAATATTCACTCATTCACTCTACTATCACAATGTCACATGAATCAACTTTGCTTTTCATTTAACCATAATCAAAAACACTTACAAGCAAACTTCATCACAAGGACTTTTCTATGGCTTATAATGTGGCTGGGCTAACAAGAAAATTGGTTTTTTTGGATCACAAAACCCTTGAGTTAAGAGAATCATCTAAACAAAACCATTCTTAATTATTCCCAACTTTGTTTTGCATTGAGCTTTTCTTTTTCTTTTTTTCTTTCCTTTTTTTTTCTTTTCACATGGTTAACTTTTAGCTTAATACTTTTCGTTTTCCCTTTCTAAACTTCCAAACAACCCCAAACTTGAACATTTATCAATACCACAAGATATTTTCAACTCAACTCAAGGTAAAGCTTTTCAAAAAGCGTTTTCTAATCATGTTCGAGGCTAAGGGTTCAAAGGATAGAACACATAGTGCTCTCTTTTAGTGGGCTAAATTCATGCATTTGGCTAACAAAAGGGTTACCAACAAATGGCCTTGATCATATGATGCAAACAAACAAGTGATTCAATCATGGAAAACCTGGGCAAAGTCATTCATGCTTTGAAAGTAATAACATTCAACAACAACTCTGAAGCTCAAAATCTCACATATAAGCTCATTCACATTCCACATACATATCCTGCTTAGCATCATAATCACAATCATAACATCATGCATTTGTTCACAATGCTTGTGAACCACCTGTATAAGCATATAATGTGCACATTCTCAATCATCAATCAAGATCCAAACATCATCAAGCAATACTCATAATGCACTAAATCATAAGCAAACCATCATAACAGACACGCTTCAAATTGAGTACATCAAACCCTATTCTAAAAATAGAAGCAAATAAGTTCAACAAAAAAAGATAAGAAAAATCTTGCTCTAGTGTTGTAGCATCCATCAGTAGATGCTATCTCAGCTTCTCATCAATCGGTGTTGTGATATGTATCTTCCTCCCATTCATTATCTTCAGCATCCTCAATGCGTCATCATCATCATCATCTTCATCTTCCCCCATAGCTGAAGCTTCAGCTGCCCCAGCTCTGCTGGCCTGGGTCTGCTTCTCTGGACAATCCACCACACTATGGAACTCATCCATAGTCCACCTGTGTGTTGGGGGTGTATCATATAACCTAATAATAATCTCAGCAGTTGCCACTTGTCCTCTGTGAATGGCCTGCATTTGTGCACCTATAAGAGACATGTACATGTCTCTCATCTGGAATGGCTCTGCCTCATAAGTCTCTACAAATGCCTGACTCTGTGTTGGTCTTCTTTCTCTGCGAGGGCGTTGTGGTTGAACTGGTTGAGCTGCCTCTTCTCCTCCATAATACTGTCTATAATAAGTGTAACATCCCAAAAATATAGCAATGAACCATATAATAGAATAATTACAATTAACAATAACTCAGATAAGTCTTAACAGTAAAAAGAATGTACGGTTTTGGCCGAATGGCCTTACATAGAACTACAAACTTAACTGCACAAGATAAGTAATATTTGACCGAACGGTTTACAAAACCAACATCGAACGGTCATACAAAACGAAAGAAAAAGGTGATCAAACGACCACCTTACAAAATAACTAAACTACTAACCGAACGTACTATTGTTCGGTCTTCACTTCTACTTCTACCAAGTTCTCTTCTTCCAGCGCCTCTTCCAGCAACGCGTCTCCTTCTGCTCACATCCACACAGATGATCATTGCAACAACAAAACGAACGTACAAGATGAGACAACACAAGGAAAACACAGGGTAAGCTTATATAATTTAATTTAGTTACAAATCATACAATTCATACCATTAACACACCGATAAAGTTAACAATACGTTTCAAGCAAGGCCTACTACTAGACTGACCATCCGGACTGTATGAAATCTATGTAGCTACGACGTTCGTGCACCCGGGTGATGTAGTAATTGGAATACTCTCATCAGCTGCTACCCGAGGTTAGTTCTATTTGTCCAAAGTACCCCTAAGGACTAGGACCTCCTGCCGTTCCCACAAATGACCTACTCTCCTCTACGTTAGGACGAGTACTCACGGAACATCAGGATGAATTGACAGCTTAGCATTACCACAGTCATACTTTACCATTTCAATATTCAACCAAGAGTCATTCCTCCCCGGAACGCTCGTTCATATTCCACAACATTTTATCCATCTCATATACTCTTCATCTCTTATTATCCATCATTTTAATTTCATCTTTATCACCAATTCTACTAACAACAAAAACCGAACGTTTAGTCCTCACTCCAAACGAGGAAGAACACTAGAAATGAGACCGAGGAATCTCCCGTTCCATAATAGAATAAGACCGAAAACGTTACTTTTAGATTTAGGAATAAATAGAGTACAATTATACAATATATGACGAACGCCACTTACAACATGAATCAGTTAAATGAACTGACTCTCGTGAACTCCTACCAACACTCAAAGAATACATTAGGTACGGGGACTCTAGGTCGGAGACAATGAATGTAGATATGCCTAGACTTTAAAGAACCATACGTAAAATAATTCATTATATATATATATATATATATATATATATATACAGAGAGAGAGAGAGAGAGAGAGAGAGAGAGAGAGACCAAGTGTCGGTCAATGACCGAGCACGGTAAAGGAGATTCTACTGAAATTGGACGAATGTTGTTTTATCAAGGTTGATCACTCAGAGACGAGTACAAACGCTCGATATAAGACCGAGCGCCACTCATTACGAGAGCTTGGGGTGAGGCCTATCACTAATTAAACTTATAATAGAAACATTAATAATAAAATAATAAGATACGATGGAAACAGTGTTTAGGAAATAACTAAATATACAAATACAAGTTTACGAGATTTTCAATTCAACACATAACACTCAGCTGCATCTACGATTGGCCGAACGCTCAAACGTAGCACTATTACAAGAAGGCACTCGTCCTCAACTAGAATTCTTCCCAGATGGAAGAATTACATTTCAAAGAAGTTTACTAGAAACACCGAACGGTCAAGGACCGTTCAATGCCGAACGTGCAATATCATAAGGGGAATTTCATATTCAGAATTTATTTACATGCAAACTCATTTCTCAGCACATAACTTCATAATTTCATACATTCATATCATAGCACATTTCATATTCCTCATACATCAGCTCATAATCATTATCATATTTCAAATAATCAAATATCACAAAGTCATGCTTCATACAACTCAGAATGTCCATGCAACACAGTAAAAACATACGAATTAAATTGAATAAGCTTCCCTTACCTTTAGTGTGAACGATCGACCTAGAGGCAGAAGTATGGTTTGTCTGGCTAAAATCTCTTCTACCCTTACGTTCCACAACTCTTAAACTAACCAACAGTTAAAAACCAAAAGTGGATCAGACAAGATATCAGCATGCAACCGAGACTTGGTTTGCATGTACTATAAAACAAACGACTAAGGACAAAAGACTTACCAGTTTCAGAACTCAGAACTGTTCGGTTCAAAATGAAGCTTATGATGCCGGGAACGCTTCTACGGTCTCTGAATGATGATCGGAGAAGAGAAAGGGTGAGTTTTCTTAGAGAGAAGATATGGTTTCTAGTGAGAAGGGTGAGAAAATGAAAAGATCAAAGTTTGGGAAGAAGGGTGCATGCAGAAGAGAGTGGGATAGAAGTTTTAGAAACAATCATTTTCTTCCCACGTCCAAACGAGCGTCCGCTCTTCTGCCGATACCTGCCTTCCACTATCTGATTTCAGAATCCTAGTTACTTGACACCTGGCGTCCGTTCATAGGGTTTTGGGTGCGTTTTTAATTATTCTAACAATAAGGCTCATCAATGGATTTCCTCGGCCTCTACAATGGTGGAGCAGAAGTATCAACCCCAACTATCTTGCACAGGTGTGTAATCAAGGAAGGATGCCCTAAAGGTGCCTTGATGTTCATTGTGTTGGCACACATTTGTGTTTCATTGGCAATCACTTGGCCAATGTTAATGTTCATATTTCTGAGCACACAGTGGAGGAGAAGTGCCATGTTGCGAGTGATGTCTGAAACATGAGAACACGACTGAATGTTGGCATGGGAGAATGTCATCCAATACTTTGCAAGAGGAGTCAAATCAGTGCTCCTGATATTCACTAGTGCACAATTTCTGTTCCTCTAGAAGTGTCCTCCAGGTATACACAGAACACTCTCCAGATCATTAAAATCAGTGCCTTCCTCCATACAGAATGCAAACTGGCACTACTCTTCAACCTATTCAGTACCCAAAAAGTTGTTGATAGAGTTAGGATCAAACCTAAAAGCGTGGCCTCTAACATAGCTTAGGTAATCCTCAGCTGGATAATTACCCAACTTCCTTGCGTTGGTGTAAAATTCTTTTACCACTGCTATATTGGCTGGTGCAGGGTGTGTGGCTAATATCTTCCAGTTTCTTCCCATCAGTTGCTCTCTAAACTGAGGAGCAAAGTTAGGTATCATTCTAGCTTTCCTCTCCATCAGGAGTCTCCTATCTTGAACAATCTTAAAATGCTTCTCATGTTTGCAAGATAGGAACCTACTAGAATGAGGTTGTTCAGGTTCCTTGTCTTTCCTCTTGGAGGTTGTGGTCTTCAATCTTTTGCCCAAAGAGCGGCGATTCTGCAGATTTTGCAAAATTGCATTTTTACACTTCCAAACTCCACCCACATGCAGTTTTCATACTTTCAGACCAAAATCAAGCATTTTAATTGATTCATTCATCAATTAATTCATCAAATCATGCATAGAAATCAAAATCCCTAAAGAATCATGCTTTGAACATCCAAATTCATACCAATTCATGCTTTCAAGAACCCTAGAATGAAAAATGCTTGATTTACTTGGGTGGAGATGCTAGATGAGTAGAAAATGCTCTAAGAATGTGAAGAACTCAGCCCCAACAACAATGCTCTCTTCAAACCCCAAACTTAGATGTAAAACTAATGAGAAAGTGAGTGGAAGAGAGATTTTTTTTAAAGGGGAATGAGGAGAAAGATGTAGAGAACTCTTACAAAAGTGTTTAGAAGTGTGTGAGAGGAAAGAAATATGAGAATGAAACCAAAATCACACCCTAGAGTACAAAAATACCCTAATGGGCTCGGGTCCTGCTAAGGACAACTCGAAAAAACCATTATGCAGTATTACCGCTGAGCGGCACTTGCGTGAAATGCTCTCCTTCTTCTTAGCTTGCCCTAGGTGCCCAATACTCATGCCTCTCACTCACTCCCTACATTTAAGTTCTCAGATAACTCATACATTCAGTTCCTAAACATGCAACTAAAGCAGAATCAAAACAAACAAAATATAATAAATCAACTGGGTTGCCTCCCAAGTAGCGCTTGTTTAACGTCACGAGCCTGACCCAAAATCCACCAACACCTATCAATAGGTGCAATTTTACCTTACCAACACCCATCAGTAGGTGTAACAAACCTGTTAATAAACCTAGTATCCTTCAGTAGATACTTAACCACCTAGCATCTATCAGTAGATTCTAACCCAAAAAGTTTCAATCATAAAAGTAATGTCCAAAAATTACAACCAATATCAAAAATTAAAATAATGTTCTTAAATTACTGGGGTGCCTCCCATAAAAGCACTCTTTTAACGTCACTAGCTTGACCCAGTAAAGCTCACGTTCCATCTTCAATGTTGGTGTCTATCTTTCTATCATCACACCAACTCATCAGCTGCTTCTGGTCCATCTCTTTCATTCTTCTTGAATGTGGAGACTCAATTTCTATCACTCTATCTTCCTTATAGTCTTTTACAACCCACAACCTGTTTTTGAATCTCACATGTTTACAAGGTTTGGGTTGTGCTTGCATTGAATCATCATGAACCGCCCTTCCTTTGTTATCTTGATCTTCTTCCCTATCCTGAAACAAGAAACAATTTTTACCTTTGAAGCTTGGCTTTGCATCTTGAGGACTAGTCATCAGTACATCTTGATATGTAGGTTTATAATTAGTCTCTGTCTGTTGTTCCTCTTTGAAGACATCAATAACCTCATATTTTTCTCGGTCTTGAAACACCACTATTCCTTCATCTACATCAATGATGACTTTAGCCGTTTTCATAAACGGCCTTCCAAGAATAATAGGAACTCTTTCAGCCTTCATCTCCATCACCACAAAGTCCACCAAGAGTTTTAGTTCTCCAACACAAACCATAACATCCTCTGCTATACCATAAGGATTCTTTGAAGAGCCATCCGCCATTAACAAATTCATCTTTATAGGCTTGACTTTAAGATCACCCATTTGTTCAAGTAAAGAATACGACATTAGATTAACGCTTGACCCTAAATCAAGTAGGGCTTTATTTATCATTTTCTTTTCTATGACACATGGAATGGTGAAACTTCCTGGATCTTTCTCTTTTGGAGGGAGTAGCTTCTTCTTGACCGCTTTGTAATCATTTGTCTCCTCTTCTCTATGTCTTTTCTTTGTGGAGACTTGTTCCATGGGTTTTGTATAATTTGCAATTTGTTGCAATATCTCCTTCAAAGGTAAATCACCCTCCAATTGTTTGAATATTTCTGTAAAATGCCTAAATTGTCTCTCTTTCTGTAATCTCTCATAATTTGTTGGAAAAGGAAGAATATTTTCAATTTTTATCTCTTCTCTCTCTTCTTTTTCTTTTCTCTCTACTCTCTCTTCTTTTTTCTCCACTCTCTCTTCTTTTTCTTCTACTCTCTTTTCTTTCTCTTCTTTTCTCTCTAACTCAACTCTTTCAACATCTACACTCACTAAAACTCTACACTCTTATTTAGGGTTAACTTCAGTATTATCCCCAAAACTCTGATCAAGCCTTTCTTCCAACTTCTTAGTTAATTATCCGATGTGCATCTCCAAACTTCTAAGGGTTGCTTGAGTGCTGTTATGATTGAAGATGGTTACCTGCATAAACTGGTTAAGAGCTTCTTCCAACTTTGTATGCTTTTCAGTGAGTGTAGACATCTTTTGCCATAATGATGGTTGTTGTTGTGGTCTATTAAATTGTCCGATGTGCATCTCCAAACTTCTAAGGGTTGCTTGAGTGTTGTTGTGATTGAAGATGGTTACCTGCATAAACTGGTTAAGAGCTTCTTCCAACTTTGTATGCTTTTCAGTGAGTGTAGACATCTTTTGCCATAATGATGGTTGTTGTTGTGGTCTATTAAATTGTCTCGATTGCCCAACTTGTCCAGATTGTTCCTAACCTTGGCCCATGCTTGGGTGAGATTTCCATCCTTGGTTGAAATTACCTTGGGGGTATGGAAATTGATTGTTCATGAAATTTACATCTTCTAGGGCCTTTACTGGAAAAGCACATTGACCATTAATATGGTCACCACCACATAGTTCACACATTTGTTGTTGAACTTGAGCAACAGTTTTTAATTCCTTCGGTAATTGAGCAAGTGTCTTTGTTAGATTCTCCAACTGTTGAGTTATAATCTTATTTTGAGCAAGCAAAGAATCATTCGACTACAATTGTAGAATCCCTTTCGGTTGAAGAGAGACTCCTCTTTCACTATGCATTTCATTGTCATTAGCAACCATGTTCTCTATCAATTCTGTTTCTTCCTTTGGAGTTTTACATTTAATATTACCTTTAGTTGAGGCATCTAACATCAACTTGGTTTGCGAACCAAGACCTCCTAGGAAAAGTAGAACTACTGCTACTTCATCAAAACCATGCATGGGAGTCTTTCTCAAAAAGCTTTTGTACCTGTCCCATGCTTGACCTAATGTCTCCTCCATGCCTTTCCTGAAAGAAGAGATCTCTTGCTTCCCTTTGTTGACTTTAGATTGTGGGAAGTATTTGTTCAAAAACTTTGCAACCACAACTTCCCATTCTGTAAAACTACCTTCTGGATAAGAATTTAACCACAACTTAGCATTGCCTCCCAATGAGAAAGGAAACAAGCTAAGCTTGATTGCTTCATCCGGCACTCCATTTATCTTCACGGTGTTACAGATTTCATTGAAGGTTGTGAGATGTTCATACGGGCTTTCATGTGATGGCCCATTAAATTGATTGCTTTTCACCAACTGTATCAATGCTGGTTTCACCTCCATGTTTGCAGCATTGACCCTCGGCCTTGCTATACTGTTAAAATGTTGAGGGCCAACCAAAGTGGTGTAATTTGCAAGAGTCCGTCTACCATTATTCTCCTCTGCCATATTTTCAGTGCTATGGTAAGACCTTGGTGGTGAAGGTTGTAAGAGTGTCTCAGGAGAAGGGAATAGTTCTCTTGAAGTTCGAATTCTCCTCCTCCTTCTACTATCGTCCATGCCTTCAAGAAGAGGTTCAGAAATCTTTTTGCTTCTAGTCTGAATATTACCCTGCATACACAAGGAACAAAACCCTAGAAAAATTTTGTTAGCACAAAAAGATAGAAAAGAGAAGAAATAATCAAAAGATATAATTGAAAAGATAAGAAGATAGAAAATAAAAACAGAAAATAAAATAAAATAATAACAACAAAAATAAAAAATAAAAAAATAAAAAAGAAAGTAAAAACAGAAAAATAAAAACATAAAAACAAATTTCACAAGTCAAAAATAAGCAAAAATCACACAAATAGACTAGTTAAACCACGAGACCCCGACAACGGCGCCAAAAACTTGTTAACCCTCGGCAAGTGTAACCAAATCGTATCAAGTAATAAACCTGGTAAGACCAAGTATCGTTCTCCCAAAGGACTCACAGCCTAGACAGTTGTGTGATTTTCTTGATTAGTTAAGATTTATGAACAAATTGTTGTAAGTTTCAAATGCAAAAGACTGAAAAGTAAATATGTATGCATGCGATGATCAATGGACAAGAAGAAACAAAACACGTGAATTGAAATATATGGATGAATAAGTTGTTGGGGTTTATCACTTTCATCTTATCCACTCTCTCGTATTTAGGAATTCATCATTCTTTTCATTAATGTTAATGCCACTTTCTAAATTACTTTAAACCCGATGTCTTGGTGAAGAAAGCCTATCCTTAATTATGAGTTCATACAATTCCTAGCATCCCTAATAATTAATTCTGAAGCACAGAAGCTTAAAGGCAACTAACCATCATACTCCTATGTCTAGGATTGTAATATACTTTTGGGAGAGATTCCCCAGATCTAGATTTCTCCGTATGTGTTCATATAGACAAAACCAATAATCATGACATCGAATGAGTTAAACAATGCATGCTTTGAGCAAAGAGGGAAAACCCTAACTATTAATGAAAGAAAGCATGTATCATAAAAATGATCTTGAAGAACAAATTCCATACAAGAGAGTTTCTAAGGATTTAAATTGATTCCCCAACAACAAAATAAGTTTAATTCACCATATTCATGGTGATACTAGATGAAATACAATGGAAAAGTGAAGGATAAAACCCTAGAGAGTTGAGAAGGGAGCCTTAGCATCCAAAATCCTCCTCCAAGGGGTGAAAGAGTGCGTTTTTGCTTCGTCCCTGCCAAAGATACAAACCCTATAACGTCCTAAAGCTTATATAATATTCTAAAAATTACAGAAAAGTAGGCGTAAGCCTAGAAAAGTGCCGCTCGGCGGTAAATACCGCTCAGCGATAAATACCGCTCAGCGATAATAACGCGTGACCACTTCTTCCCCTCAACGGTTCTTTGCGAGTGTCGCTCAACAGTTTTTTGCGATTCCATCTCTATCCCTTTCATTTCTTTCATCAATTTGATCTAAAAACCTGCAAAAACAAGGAAATCAAGCATAAAACCTGTCCAACTCTGTTATTTCCAATAATTCAACAAAATCATGAGTTCAAGCTAATTTTTAAGTCATAAAGGTTGTAATTGAAGTCAATTTTATGTATAAAAATAACAATTTTTCAACTGTTATCATTTCCCAAAGGACTCACGGCCTAAATAGTTATGTGATTTGTTGATTAAATTGGACTTGTAAACGAAATCTTGTAGGTTTAGATGCAGATACTGAAAATAAATATGAATGCATGTGTTGATCAATTGGATCGAAAGAAGCAAAAGTGATTGATGTAAAATATGGAATGATGATGTTATTGGGGTTTCCAATTCATCCCATCCACTCTCATGTATTTAAGAATTCATCTTTCTTCATTAATGTTAATGCCACTTTCTAATTTACCTTAAACCCGATGTCTCGGTGAAGAAAGCCTACTCTTAATCACTAGTTTACAATGTCTTGTCTCCCTAGCAAATATTCATGCATTACATTCGCACAGAAGCTTAAAGGAAACCAATCCTCCCATCCCTGTGTCTAGGTAATATTGCTCTTGGGATAATTTCCTCAGGTCTAGATGTATCTATATGTGTCCATATAAATAACATCAATGATCATGCAATTGTATGAGTTAAACAAAGCCTGCATAGAGTATAGAAGAAAGTCCCTAACAATTAATGAAGTATAACATATAAAATCAAGAATCAATTCAATACATGAGAGTTCCAAAGGATTACATCGGTTCCCCAACAATAATGGAGGTTTAGTTCACCATAAACATGGTGAAACTAGATGAAAAACAATGAAAGAATGAAAGATAGAACCCTATAATTTGAAGACAGGAGCTTCCGCATCTAAAATCCTCCTCCAAGGGGTGAAGAAAGTGTGATTTCGCCTCTTTCTATCCAAAGATACCACCCCTATGTCGACTAAACCCTTATATAGTTTATTAAAAATTAAAGAAAATAAGCCAAAGCCTAATTAAATGGCGCTCAGCGGCACTTTTGCCGCTCAGCGGTAAGTGCGACTCTTCAAGATGACGCTCAACTACAGTTTTAGCCATCAACGGTGACTATGGTGCTTCAGAACGCCGCTCAGCAGTAAAAGTTGTATTGAGTGGTGAATGCGACTCTTCTTTTGTGAACTTTTACTTCCTTTCCTGAGTCCAGCTCCTTACTACTTCAAATTCTTTCATCTAATTCATCTTAGTTCATGCCAAAACATGGAAAACCAAGCATAAAACCCATCCAACTCTCTTCTCTCCAAAAATTAAGTAAAAACATGATTCCTAGCTAGTTTATAAGTCATAAAGGTTGTTTTTAATATCAAAATTAAGTTTAAAAATAAAGAATTTTCAACCATTATCACTTCTCAAAACTATTTACCACACACTTTTCAAATTCAGACATAGGTGATGGTAATATCTGTTCACTGTTAGAGTCAGGTAATTCATCTTGATTTTTTGTTGATTTTTGTATATCACTGAAAATCCAACCTAGAACAGTTTTCTTCACACCAATACATGTTAGTGTTGCCTTACCAATTTGATTAGCTTTGTCGCAAGTTACTTAGATTTCACCAGTGAGATTAATGCCACTAAGAGACAACATTTTCCTAATGAACACTCCATAGGGTAGTTCATACCAGTCATTTACACCAACATCAATGATATGGAACTTGAAAACAGTTATCCAGTTTGTTGGTATTTTGAACATTATATCATTCAATAGATATATATCCTCTGAAGTCAATTTTTCATAACTATATCTTCTAGGTAGCAAAACATGATCAATGATGAATGCAATGATTTTCTCTTCTTTGTCCAGACACCTGTGTAGAAATCCTTTTTCCTTCTTGTATGTTCTTGCATACGTCATGCAGTCTTTGAACATTTGTGTCTTCCTAGTGCATCTGTTAAGCAATCAAGTAGATGTGACATGCATCCTTCATTTTTAAGATTTGCAACTTGTAACTAGGTATCATTGTTGATAACAATGTCTACTCCTTTTACTCTTGAGTGGATATCCCCGTTAACAACTTTCAGATTGTTATAAAACATATTTACCAGATTCGGGTAGCAGTCACCCTTCATTTGAACAAAGGTGCGTAAACCTTGATGATCAAGTTTTTTTCGAAATGTGAAGCCTTCAGTTTTGAAAAGAAATAGCTCAATTGATTTATGTGGAACCACTTCCTTGATATTCTTCCAACATATATATCTTTCTTTAGCATCGTTATCACTGATACACCCTAAAGGACTTTCATTTCTTTCGGATGGAGGAACACACTTGGTACGCTTAGATGAGGATGATGATGCCATTTTTAACAAAATTCACATCACACCTTTCACAGAAGTTTGTAGGGTTTTGACTATCACAACTACAGAAACATGTATTGATGGCGCGAACCAAGATATACTCAACTAGGCCCATTCAAATTTTCAAACATAGAAAGCCCTTGACAGAGATATCAAGTCGGTTTCATTAATTGTAAAGTTAACTTCTGTATGACAGAGGATTTTCATAAAAACAGTAACATAAATACAATAACATGTACTTAATCCAATCGGTTAAAATTCATGAAAATGGATTTTCACATAAAACAATCCCAATCAATCAATCAATAATCATGCATTCATCAAACAATCATTCAAACAAATATCATGCATGATGTAGTGAGATAATAATCGTTACCACTTGTAGATACTCAAGAACTTTGATATCATCAAGTTAGCTCATCCTTGAGTTGTGCACTGTTGCAGCAGCCTCTGCTATCTTGCAAACAATTTAGATTTTTCGTTGCTGGTACCGATTTGAATTTGGGTCCTTTCTTGTCAGTTACAGAAAAATGTTCCTTAGGAATCCATCTATATAATCCTTTACGATCTCCAACCTTTCTATAAAAGTAGTTTCTAACATTATGTCCAATGTTATTACAATATAAACATGCATGTGTGACAGGGTTTCTTAAATCAACAAATTTCTTTGAATTTTTCCTATTAGATTGAGCTTTGTAACCAATACCCTGTCTATATACTGCTCTACCCTGTGTAAACTTAGCTAGCGTGTTAGTTAAGAAATCAATTTGCTCTAAATGTGCAGGGCATTTTTCACAATTCTTTTCTACTGTTATAGTCTCAGTAATCATAGTTTTAGCAGATTCTAATGCAATGTTTAATTCCTTTTGCAAATTTTCATTATCATCAATCAGATTATTATTCCTATACTCATAGTCTTTTCTTTCAGAGTTTAATCGATTGACCTTATATTGCAGTTGCATGGCTTCAGCATGGATCTCCTGAAATTCGTCAAGCAGCATGTCATATTTGGCCTCAATTGGCTCATTCTCGAACTCTTCATCACTATCATAGTCATTTAGTCCCGAGCCAGCCATGAAGCAGATATTTGATTCTTCTTCGCGATCACAATCTTCATCACTTGAAGAGTCTGAGTCATTGTTCTCTCAGGTGATGTACGTCTTTTTCTTCTTTCTGCTCTTGTCTTGAGGAAATTTGTTGCTTTCTCTTTGCTTCAATTTTAGGTCAGGCCATTTAGGTTTAATGTGACCCTCTTTGCCACACTCATAACACTGAACAACATTTGATCTTGTAGCTTTCTTTGCTTTACCATTACCTGCATGGTCAGTAAGTTGACTTTTATTTTTCATAAAACGATTAAACTTTCTTATCACCGTGGACATCAGCTCATTGTTGTCCATCGAGTTAAGTAGTTTAGATAGTGACATTGACGTTAATGAAGAAGTATAATTCGTATACACATGAGAGTAAACTACGTGAAATCTAATCCCAACAACATATTCATTCCATAATATCAAACCCGTTCATCTTTGCACTTTTGTCCAATTGACCAAATTGCATGCATATTTACTTTTCAGTATTTCAATTTAAACCTAAAAGATTTTGTTTTCAAGTCTTATTTAATCAAGAAATCACATAATTGTTTAGGCCGTGAGTCTCTAGGAAAATGATACTTGGTCTTACCATATTTATTACTTGATAAGATTTGGTACACTTACCGGAGTCTTAACACCAAGCTAAGAAGAAAATTGGCTTTTCTAGACAACAAAATTCCTTGAGTTAAGAGAGTGCATAATTCATTTATTTACATTAACAATAATATCTCTTTCTCCTTTTATGTGAGAAACCAATCTTCAATTCATTCCCAACTTTCCTTTCATTGAGCTTAACATTTTCTTTTCTTTCTTTTCTTCTCTTTTCTTATTCTTTTGCTTTTTCTTTTGCTCAATGCTCTTTAAAGATTTTCACAAAGTTCTTTCCGGTTTCTCACAACCCCAAACTTGAACCATTCTCCATTACCATATAAACTTACTCTACTTAACTCAAGGCAAGGATTTCAAAAAAGTTTTTTCAAATTTCAAATTTAGGCTCAAGGTTTAAAGGATAGAAAAAGAAATGTTCTCTGTTGGGTTCTGATAACAGTTGAAAAATTGTTATTTTCATGCTTAAAATTGATATTAAAAGCAACCTTTAACACTCAAAAACTAGCTTGAAATCATGCTTTTTGTTATTTTTTCAGAAATAAGAGAGTTGGACATGTTTATGCTTGATTTCAGTGTTTTATGTAGGTTTTAAGGTGAATTTAGTGAAAGAAGTTAAGAAGGATAGAAATGGAATCAGAAAAGACATCAAAAAGAGCAAAAGGAGAAGTCGAAGTTACCGCTCAACGGCAGTTTACCGTTGAGCGACACTCAGGCAACCACGGTGGATCTGCTGAGGGGTGAAAAGGCCGCTAAGGGGAAGAACATAACTCACGCACTTACCGCTGAGCGGTAGTATACCGCTGAGCGGCACTATTTTGGGCTTGCGCCTAATTTTCTGTATGTTTTAGAATAATATATAAGCTTTAGGACGTCCTAGGGTTTGTATCTTTGGCGGAGACGAAGCAAACACTCACTTTTCCACCCCTTTGAAGGAAGATCTTGGATGCTCAGGCTACCTTCCCCTCTTTCTAGGGTTTTATCATTCATTCTTTCATTATTATTCATCTAGTTTCACCATGAATATGGTGAACTGAACCTTGTATTGTTGTTGGGGAATCAATGTAGTCTTGTGAAACTTTCATATATGGAATTTGTTTTAACATCTTATTTTTAAGACTTATGCTTTCTTTCATCATTAGTTAGGGTTTTTCCTCTTTGCTTAAAACTTGCTTTGTTTAACTCATTCATTCCCATGATTATTGATTTTGTTGATATGAGAATGTACAGGGAAATCTACATCTGGGGAATTTCTCCCAATAGCATATTGGTTGCCGTTAAGCTTCTACACTTAAGAATTAATTACTAGGAATGCTAGGAATTGTATGAACTCGTAATTAAGGATAGGCCTTCTTGTAAGGTGATTTAGAGAGTGGCATTAGCATTGATGAAAAGAATGATGAATTCCTAAAGTATATGAGAGTGGATAAGATGAAATTGATAACCCCAACAACATACTCATCCATCTAATTCATTAAAGTGTTTATATTTCTCTTTTCCATTGATCAAATACATGCATACATATTTAATTATTGTCTTTTGCATTTAAACCTACAATCAATTTGTTCTTAAGTCTTAAATAATCAAAAAATCATATAGCTAAACTAGGCCGTGAGTCCTTTGGAAAAATGATACTTGGTTTTATCTTGTTTTATTACTTGATACGATTCGGTCACACTTGCCGATTGTTAAACAAGTTTGTGGCGCCGTTTTTCGGTGTTCATAAATTTGTCATCAGGTTCACATATTGGCATTGGCTTATATGGGAGAAGAAAAAATGGCCTTGATAATGTGTAACAAGCAAGCAAGAGGTTTAATCATAGAAAATTAGGCAAAACCAATCATGCTTCCAAAGAAAAAGCATTGAATCAATCAAAGACTCTTGAGTCCAACGTCTCACAGGTTCAATCAAGTTCCACATTTTAATAAACATCGTACCCAACATACTAATCACAATTGAAATCATGTATCTGTTTTTAAAAAAACTATGAGCAACCACCATCTATGCTTAAAAGTCTCAAAAATCATTAACTGAAAATGCATCATAAAACAATAGAGCAAACACAAGAATATTACTCATCACAAACAGTTTATCACATCATACCAAACCATTGCATCACCATTCATTAAACCAAGTACATAAGCAAGATAAAATAAAAACAAAATAAACAAAATTCAAATAAGCATAAAATAAAGCAAAAATATAAAAAAAAATTCTGATCTAGTAGCATCCATCAGTAGATGCTTTCATTTGAATCTTCTAGCATCCATCAGTAGGTGCGAATCCTTCTCATCAACATCCATCAATAGATGCTGATCTTTCTCATCTTCATCGGCATCCATCAGTAGATGTCGTCAGTAGCATCCATTAGTAGATGCTTAATCACATATCATCCATAAGTAGATGCTTAATCTAGTAGCATCCATCAGTAGATGCTCTCATTTGAATCTTCATCATCATATGATCCATAAGTAGATGCTTTAATCTAGTAGCATCCATTAGTAGATGCTCCTCTTCATAGCAATATCCATCAGTAGATGCTTTCATCTAAATCATCCTGGCATTCATCAGTAGATGTTATCATCTGAGTCCTCCTAGCATCTGATAAAGGTTGAAAATACCGTTATCTGTGATGTAATTTTGATACTAAAAGCACCCTTTTCTACTTTGAAACTTTCTTGAAATCATGATATTCTGTTAAGTTGTGTGAATAAGAGAGTTGAGGTTGAACTTAATGATTTTATAACAAAATTCCCTTTCTCTAGTAGGTTAATGAAGTTATTTGGAAGACGCGTCAACTATGAAGGAGTCGAAACTCAAAAAGCTAGCAGAATTGCAGAAAAAGAGAAAAAACCACAATGCTGAAAAATTTCGCGAGACTTGGACGCCCCTTTGGGTGGCTTGAGCAACAGAAGTGTCGCTCACCGTCTGGGCGCCCCTTTTGGGGCGCTTGAAAGCCAGAAGCACTACCCAGGCGTCACTTTTGGGCGCTTAAGTGCTAGGAACCACTGCTCACTGCCCAGGCACCCTAAGTGGGGCGCTTAAGTGCCAGCGACATGGGCCGGACTTCGTTTATGTTATGTTTTCGCTCTATTTAAAGGACCTAGAAGTTTTAGGTTTTGTATCTCTGGCTGGAGCAGTACAACAACACACTCTTCCACTCTCCGAAGGCAGATTTGGATGTAGGAGCTTCCATCATCTACTTTTAGGGTTTTGTTATCTCATGCTTTTCCATTATTCATCTAGTTTCATCATGTCTATGGTGAACTAAACTCTATTTGTTTTTAGGGGATGATGTAACCTTGTGAACTCTCATGTATTTGAATTTATTCTTAATAACACATGCTTTTTCATTAATTGTTAGAGTAATTCATCTATGCTTATTACATGCTTTGTTTAACTCATTCATAGCATGATGTTTGAATTGCATGAGTATCGGGAGGTTCCTTATAATTCAAGTTCTTGTTGAATTCTCCAAAGATTAATATTTCTCAAGGATGAGGGTATGAGTCTTGGTCGTCTTAAAGCTATTGATCTTCACATTTAATTACTAGGAATGCTAGGAATTGCATGAACTGGTGATTGAGGACAGGCTAATTTCGCCGAGGGATCGGGTTTAAGTAATTTAGTAAGTGACGTTGACATTAATGCATAAAGAAGAATTCTTACACACATGAGAGGGAACTTGGTGAAATCTAACCCCAACAACATATTCATCTCATATTAAACAACATTCGTTTATCACCATGCTCTTCTGCTATTAATCAAACTCCATTCATATTTAATTTTCTGTCTTTGCATCTGAAACCAATGATCTTGTTTTCTTTATGTCTTAATTAATAGAGTTATCACACGAGTATCTAGTGTCGAGAGTCCTTTGGGATACGATACTTGGTCATACCATTTTATATTACTTGTGTGATTCGGTACACTTGCCGATTCATCAAGAAATTTTTGGCGTCGTTGTCGGGGACTCACGGCTTAAACTATTATATTTGTATGATTCTTGATTAACTTTGACTTTATTTTTATTTTTATTTTTATCTTTATTTCTGGTGTTATGTTTTGTTTATTTTTATCGTTTTTGTGCTAATAGTGCTTTCTAGGGAAATTTGTTTATATGGACACTCAATTCCACCAAGGTAATTTCAAACACTGGTGGAAACCTCACTTAAACATGGGTCAAAGTCAATTTGGGCAAGCTGCCAAACAATTTGATAGGCTGTCACAACAACAATGGCAGGAACAACCCTCTCTCTTAGAAAGAATGGCTAAGATGGATGGCACACTTCAACAGTTAATGTAGATATCTGATTTTGAGAAGGATGGAGACGCAAATTTTTCAGATGTTTCAGAAGTTGGATGATTTTAGGGGCAATATGAAAGTTAACCCTAGGGAGGAGTGTAACGTCGTTATCACTGAAAGTGGCAAGGTTTTAGATGAGATAAAAATAGAGAGAAAAAAAGAAGAAAGGTTGAGTGTAAAAGAGAAAGAAGTAAAGGAAGAGGAAGAAAAAGAAGAGAGAAAAAGTGAGGTCGAGAGAAAAGAAAACGGGAAGAATGTGGAAGAAGAGAGAAAAGAAACAGAACAGGTTGAGAGAGAAAAGAAAAAAATTGAAAAAATCTTTTGTACCCTAAGGAGTTTTCCAGGGAGGAAAAAGAGAAGGAAGAATATAAAAAGAGAGAGGAAGAGGATGAGAGAAAAAAGAAAGAATCATATGAAAAACCCTTTCCTCACCCAAAGAAGTACAATAGGAAGGAGAAGGAAAAACAGTTTGAGCGTTTCATGGAAATCTTCAAGAAATTGGAGATTAAAATTCCTATGATTTGGACACTGCAACAGGTTCCTGGTTATATTAAATTCCTGAAAAAATTAAACAAAAAAAAATATCCAGAAAAGGGAACAATTGAGGCACAGGGCAATTGTAGTGGGTCAAGCTAGTGACGTTAAAGAAGCGGTTGTTGGGAGGCAACCCCGTTTCTGATTTTGTTTTTATTTTATTTAGTTGTGTGGTGTGGATTTGATTTTGTTTTGTAGTAATGACAACATTTGTTGATGGATGCTGGACAACATCTACTGAGGGATGCTAAGAAGATTCAGATAACGGTATCTATTGATGGATGCTGCTACGATGAATGATAACTCATTTTTTTGAACTTTTCTTTTTAGTTGATTTAATTGTGTGGTTTTGATTTGATCTTTTTCTTTGTGTGTTTGAGTTTTTTTTAGGTTAAATGCTGCTTCTAATGGCATGTTTCTACAACATCTACTGATGGATGTTGCTCTGATGAGGATGATGAATGACAGCATCTACTGATGGATGCTGTTATGGAAGAGGACAATGACTAGACATCTACTGATGGATGTTAAGTGATTAGGCATCTACTGATGGATGTTAAGTGATTAGGCATCTACTGATGGATGTTAAGTGATTAGGCATCTACTGATGGATGCCGATTAGCCGATACAAATTTGATGTGCAATAAGAAAGAAGTATAGACTACGAATAGACTCCTAGGTCGTCTCTCAAGGACCAAATGTAGTTCGAGAATTGGGTCAAACACGTAGTAAGGGGATTGATGAATAGTTTTTGAATGCAAGTGGACTAAATTAAAACACAAATATAAACACTGATCTTAAAACAAAATTAAAAAGGTTGGTCATTAACTCAATCACTATTCTTCCAATCACAAATTAACGCCAAGTACACACTACTATAATTCAAATCCAACACGAATCACCCAACTAAGCAAAGGCTAATTCGGTCTTCAAAATTGCAAACTAAGCTAATGCAATGCACAAATCTAACCAGTCCTGCACTATACAATCTAATCAACTAAGCAAAGATTAAACACCAATTAGGCAACTAAGCATATACCCAATCGCAAGCATAAAAAAGATTGAACAATGAGCCAAATCGGAGTAATGATGTACAAATTTATGATCACCAAAATATGATGTCACAAACTTGTTTTACAATCAGCAAGTATGACCGAATCGTTTCAAGTAATAAACTTGGTAAGACCAAGTATCGTTCTCCCAAAGGACTCACGGCCTAGTTTAGTTGTGTGGTTTGTTGATTAGCTAAGACTTAAGGACGAAATAATTGGATTGTATTATGCAAAAGACGAAAATAAACATGTATGCATGAGGTTTTGATCAATGGCAAAAGCAAAAGACAAATACTTTCAATGAAATATATGAATGAATATGTTGTTGGGGGTCAATTTCATCTCATCCACTCTCATATATTTTAGGAATTCAACATTCAAATCATCATTGTTAATGCCACTCTCTAAATTACCTTGTCAAGAAGGCCTATCCCTAATTACGAGTTCATACGATTCCTAGCATTCCTAATAATTAGTTCTCTTAGCACAGGAGCTTAACGACAACCAATATAATATTGGGAGAGATTGCCCGGATCTAGACTTCCCCGTACGTTCTCGTATCGACAAAATCAATAATCATGCATTGAATGAGTTAAACAAAGCAAGCATTAAGCAAAGAGGAAAAACCCTAACTAATGATGAAAGAAAGCATAAATCTTAGATTAAGATGCAAGCACAAATTCCATATATGAGAGCTTCAAAAGATTACATTGATTCCCCAACAAACATACAAGGTTTAGTTCACCATATTCATGGTGAACCTAGATGAACAATAATGAAAGAATGAAGGATAAAACCCTAGAAAGGTGAAGAGGTAGCCTGAGCATCCAAGATCCTCCTTCAAAGGGGTGGAAGAGAGAGTGTTTGCTTTGTTTCTGCCAAAGATACCAACCCTAAGACATCTAGGTCTTTAAATAGGACATAAAAATAATAGAAAACGGGTCCAGGCCCAAACAGATCATAAAATCGCATAAAACTGGCCCAAAACTCGTCTGGTTGACTTTTTTCATATTCTGGTTGACTGGTTGACTTTTTTGGTTGACTGATTGACTTTTCTGGTTGACTGATTGACTTTTCTGGTTTCTGGTTGACTTTTCAGCACTCCAATCATTCGGTACTTCAATTCTTGTTGCAAATCATTCAATTAGCCTACAAAATAAAGGGAATCTTGCACAAAACCATTAAATTCACTTTCAACTCTCTTATTCACAAAACTAAAGCAAAAATATGAGTTCAAGCTAGTTTCTAAGTCTTAAAGGTTGCTTTTGGTATCAATTTTAAGCATAAAAATAACAGTTTTTCAACTGTTATCACAACCCCAAACTTAGAACTTTGCTTGTCCTCAAGCAAACAAGATGTAACTCAATCTTCTACCAATTCATATAATGGTTCACTCATTCAAAAATCTTCTTTTCAAGATAAGTAAAGACTTCAATCAAGCTTATGACCAAGATTTCAATCAAGACGTGCACATGCTTTGGTGTTCACAAAGTCACTTAATATCCAACAAATGCTATTTTTCATGAATGATCAATCAATTAAGCATGGATGTTCATGTGCTCATGGAATATTTCCTCACTAGGTAAAGTGTTTCACTCAAACACAAGTGTATAAGAGGTAATCACTCATTCACTCCACTATCACAATGTCACATGAATCAACTTTGCCTTTCATTTAACCACAATCAAAAACATTCACAAGCATGCATCATCACAAGGACTTTTCAATGGCTTATAACGTGGCTGGGCTAACAAGAAAATTGGTTTTTCTGGATCACAAAATCCTTGAGTTAAGAGAATCATAACAACACAATTATTCTTATTCATTCCCAACTTGCCTTTGCATTTGCATTGAGCTTTGCTTCTTCTTTTCTTTTCTTTTCTTTCTCTTTTTCTTTTTCTTTTTCTTTGCATATTCTTACTTTTTAGCTCTTAGCTCAATGCTTTTCCTTTTTCATGTTTTCCTAACAACCCCAAACTTGAACATTTAACAATACCACACAAGATCTTCTACTTAACTCAAGGTAAAGATTTTCAATCAAGGGTTTTCAGTGTATGTTCAAGGCTAAGGGTTCAAAGGATAGAACACAAAGTGTCTCTTTTAGTGGGCTAACTTTATGAATTTGGCCAATAAAAAGGGTTCCAACAAACGGCCTTGATCACATGATGCAAAACAAGCAATTGATTCAATCATAGAAAACCTGGGCAAAATCATTCATGTTTCCAAAGTAATAGCATTCAACAATAACAACTCTGGAGCTCAAAACCTCACATATAAGCTCATTCACATTTGACATACACATCCTGCTTAATTTCACAATCACAATCATGATATCATGCATTTGTTCACAAAGCTTGTGAATCACCTGTATAAGCATTTTATGTGCACATCTATCTCAACATCAATCACTCAATAAGCATCATCAAGCATTACTTATCACACAATCACAGTTAATAGCAAACCATCACACAAACCAGGTGTCCAATAGAGTACATCAAACCCTAATCTAAAAACAAAAACAAATAAGTTCAGAAAACTTTAACCAACAAAAGCATAAGCATATGATAGCATTCATCAGTAAATGCTATCTCAGCTCCTCATCAATCTGAGCTGTCCTCTGTATCTTCCTTCTTCTTGGATCTTATAGTCTTGATTCTTTTTGCCCGATGAGGAGGTCATCCCTGCATCAAACATAATTCACAAAACCAAAAGATACATTGTTAAGCATTAGTAAACCACAATGAAGAAATCAACCCCTTCAATGATGCTCTCTCCCAACCCCAAACTTAGATGGAAAACTAGTGAGCAAGTGAGTGGAAGGGAGATTTTCTAAAGAGGGATGAGGGAAAAGATGTGGAAAACCTTGGAGAAGGTATGTGGGAGTGTTTGTGCAGAGAAGAGCCTGAAAGTATGAGCATATGCGCAGCTTAGGGTATAAAAATACCCTAATGGGCTCGGGTCCCGCTAAGGGAAACTAAAGCCCATTCTGCGAGAGTACCGCTCAGCGGCACTTTCGTGAAGTGCTCTTCTCCTTCTTTTCTTAACCTACGTGCCTCCTAGACATGCCCCTCACTGGTTCCCTGCAATTCAATGTTTAAAATACTTATGCAAACCCTAACTAAAGTAAAACAAGCAAAAACAATCAATCAACTGGGTTGCCTCCCAGGTAGCGCTTGTTTAACGTCACGAGCCTGACCCAAAATCCACCAATACCCATCAGTAGGTGTTTAAAATCTCACCAACACCCATCAGTAGGTGCTTCAAACTTACCAACACCCATCAGTACGTGTTACCACTTAGCATCCTTCAGTAGATGCTATATCCAACTAGCATCCTTCAGTAGATGCTATGTTCAGCAATATAATGTTCAACAGATTTAAAGATTACAAACCCAAGTAAAATTTAAAAGTTTTAAAATCACTGGGTTGCCTCCCAGCAAGCGCTCTTTTAAGGTCATTAGCTTGACCCAGTAAGCTCAAGTTCCTGCTTTATAGTTGATGTTGTCATCCCACCAACTCCTCAACTCTTTCCTGTGAACTATTTTGGTCCTTCTAGAATGTGGAGACTCTATCTCTATCATCTCCTTCTCTTTAAAGCCCTTCACAACCCACAACTTGTTCTTGATTCTTACAGGTGTGCCAAGTTGGGGTCTTCTTTTCTCCCAGTCACCAGGAATTTCTCCTCCTCTTCCAATCTTTTCTTCCTTGTGTACCTGAAACAACAAACAATAGTTACCTGCAACCTTGGGCTTTTCATCTTTATGGTTAGTCGTGTGTGCATCTTGAAATGCAGCTTTATAACTAGCTTCTTCCTCCTGTGTTTGCGTCTCATCTTTAAAGACGTCTACAACCACTCTCTCCTCCCAGGATGAAAACTGGGCTTTAGTGCCAGAATGAAAACTAGGCTTTAGTGCCAGGATGAAAACTGGGCTTTGGTGCCAGGATGAAAACTGGGCTTAGGTGCCAGGATGAAAAATGGGCTTTGGTCCCAGGATGAAAACTGGACTTTTTTTTTATGTGCCAGGATGAAACTTGGGCTTTGGTGCCAGGATGAAAACTGGGTTTTGGTGCCAGGATGAAAACTAGGCTTAGGTGCCAGGATGACAACTTGGCTTTGGTGCCAAGATGAAAACTGGGCTTTAGTGCCAGGATGAAAAATGGGCTTTAGTGCCAGAATGAAAACTGGGCTTTAGTGCCAGGATGAAAACTGGGCTTTGGTGCCAGGATGAAAGCTGGGCTTTGGTGCCAGGATGAAAACTGGGCTTAGGTGCCAGGATGAAAACTGGGCTTTGGTGCCAGCATGAAAACTGGGCTTGAGTGCCAGGATAAAAACTGGGCTTGAGTGCCAGGATGAGAACTGGACTTTTTTTTTTATGTGCCAGGATGAAACCTGGGCTTTGGTGCCAGGATGAAAACTGGGCTTAGGTGCCAGGATGAAAACTGGGTTTTGGTGCCAGGATGAAAACTGGGCTTTAGTGCCAGGATGAAAACTGGGCTTTGTTGCTAGGATGAAAACTGGGCTTAGGTGCCAGGATGAAAACTGGGCTTTGGTGCTAGGATGAAAACTGGGCTTGAGTGCCAGGATAAAAACTAGGCTTTGGTGCCAGGATGAAAACTGGGCTTTAGTGCCAGGATAAAAACTGGGCTTCTTTTTTTTTATTTTTTTTTTGAGTTCTTTGGTGCCAGAATGAAAACTGGGCTTTGGTGATAGTTATGAGTGGGGGCATGACCTCCCTACATGGGTATTGCTGATGTTGCATGCACTCCTCTTTCCTTTTTTTTCGGTTTAAAACAAATGTTTGGAATAGTGGTCGAAGATGTAATTGTCCCAATCTTCAGCCCAATCTCGATTATTTCGGTCTATGATGATGATATAAACGAAATTGGGAGTCACACTTTCAATCATATGCTCATGAAAGGGTGGTTGTAGTGTGCTCACAAACATTGCAACTATCTTCTTATTGTATAGAGGTGACTCCACCTGTGCTGCCAATTCTCTCTATGGTAAAAGACTCCTCCTTTTTCTTTCCCATGTGGTGTAATTGTAACGCGTTTGGCGTGATGTGCATATTATAATTGTACTGCCTTACAAAGGTGTCTGCCAAATCTGCCCAAGAACGGATATGAGAGGATTCCAGATGTGCATACCAATTCACGCTCCTTCGGCCAAGCTGTCTTGCAAGAAATGGATAAGTAATTTTTCGTCATAGCGTAAGCAGCCATTTTCCGGAAATACATGGCCAAGTGGTTCTTGAGGCATGTGTTACCCTTGTACTTCAAGAATTCTGCCACCTTGAACCTGTGTGGAATTGTCACTCCTGGGGCCAAACTCAACTTCACCATGTCACCAAATCCGTAACTTTCAAACCCTTCTATGGCCTTTAGCCTGACTTCCAACACTTTAAGTTTACTTTTCGCTTCCTCTATGTCTTCGTTTGTATCGTGTGGATAGGCCCTTGAGCGCTAGTGCGCTATTAGTTATGGGAAATGCCAAAAAAGTGTGCTCCGCCATTGAGTGATCTCCAATGGATGGTGTGTAACCTAGTGGCAAACCATACATTGGAAATGTGAATTGTGTGTCCACAACGTTATGTGCCGGAGGATGAGCCTTATCCTCAGCCTTTACAAATGAAGTCTCTCTTGTAACCTTCATGGCTTTCAAAACTTCCAAGATTTGACCGATTTGATCCTTTAGTTGGTTAATATTAGCCTTTACATCTTCATGTTCCTTTTCCTCAAACTTCCATAACTTCAGAATTTGCTCAAGTCGTATAAGGATGTCGTGGAAGTCCCGTCGTTCTTTTTTTACTTTCTATACCTTTTGGCCTTTTGTACTTCCCTGCATTCTACGCCATGGTAATGCGTGCTTGATGTATTGATATATGGGTGGAAATTTGCGTGAGATCCTCATCCACCCCCTTTTTTTTTTAATTCTGAACTTTTTCACTAATGTACTTTTTGAAATAATTTACATCGGATTCATGAATTCTCGTCGGAGTTGGCGATGCATGGTGTGTTATGTTATTTCTTCTCTTTGAACCCTTATGATGATGCATGCATGATGCTGAATGTATGAATGCACGAACCTATAATGAAAAACCTTGTTTCGACCAATGCCTAGTAGAAAACCTGGCTAACTAGAAAGAGGAAACCTAGATGTATGTTAATCTTTTTGTATTTTTGAATGAAAGAGATTTGAAAGTTCCAAATAAAGTTTCTCATTGACGAAGCTATACATGATAGTTATTTATGCAGATAAATGGTTATGACTTTTTTATGATGCAATATTGTGCAAGTAGTTTTTTCTTTTTAAAAAAAAAGTAATGTCCTTCCTTTGATTGACTCTTTTTTTGTAATATTATTTTATTTTTGCGGAGTCAATTTGAAAATAATGAATGTCAAAAAAATTTGAAGTCGGATATTCAAAACAGTGCTTGGCATTTTCTTTTGACATTGATATGTGCATGCTTGAATTCACAGAAAAGTTGAAAGTGGTAAGGATTTAAAGGACACTGAATAGCCACGTTGGCATGTAATATGTGAATATGAGATGCAACACACGAAAAGGATATTGGTGTTTGGTAAAATAAGTATGGAGATATGTATCCGTGAATGTCAAAGCTGCCCCAGTTTTTAGGCGTGGGTTTTGTTCATGATAGGGAACAGGTATGGAAAGGATTTACTGAAAAAGGGTTGCCCCAAATGGTTTGATTTTCTTTTGCATGGCTAGTTAGGGATTTCTCAAATAACACAAGCGAGAATAACTTTGGCAAGACAAATATGCTCTAGTATACGGTAGCGTTATTGTTTGTTAGAGTCAATCTTTTTTCTTTTAGGAAGGCTGGAAAATGAGTGTTTTCAAGCAATGCACACACCCATGTCTTAACAGAAGATGCTATTGTTTATTTAAAATATTTGGTCGCAAAAACGTATGATAATAAATTACTCAAAATGTAATGATTTCCCTTCTATGTTTTTTTTTTGCGAAATGAAAATGATAAAACTTTTTGAGAAATATTATTTTATTTTATATATTTTCCAATTATCGCATTCGTTTGCCTTTTTTTTTTCAAGAAATTGAATTTGAAGAAAACTAACAACTGGGACCAATGGACTTAAAAAAACAAGTTCTTGTTACAATGAAATGAAAATTAAGTTTGCCATTTTCATTTTTCCTTGTGTTTTGAAATTTTGATTGATTTTTTTTTCTCAAAAAAAACAATTCTTTCTTAAATAACATGATGTCAATCTGACTTGTTCAAAAACGTTTTTTTTAAGACTCACAATAGGTTAGAAAGAATGATAATTTTTTTATGAAAAAGCATATCTTCCCATTAAATTATGATTGCCTTATTTTTGAAAATTTTAACTTAGACAAGTTGCCCCTATTTTTTTTCATTTTCAATTTTTTTATTTTTTATTTTTTTTTTTGCTAAAAAGATTGTTTGGGATCACTTTGAGATAGTGCCCCTTATAAACTGATTTTTTTTATGGATAAAATGGATGATAGAAAATGATGAAGAAGATTTCATGTTAATAAATGCTTCAAAAAAAATGAAAGTTTTATTAATTCATTTGACTAAAAAGTGTTTATTTTTCCTTATTTATTCATTAAAGCATGATATTTTTGTTTTTGTTCTTTTAATTAAAGAAAAACATGACACATTTATTGTTATGCATAAAGAAAAAGAAGGAAAATGATAAAAATGTTGCTAATGCATATGATGCATGAAGATGTCTATGCCAAAATAATGATCAAAAGACAACATGTTTTATGTTTTTAAGGTAGGTCCAACGTTCTAAAGTCTAAGCATTGCATATGCAATCTCACAGGGAAAGCTTCCTAAACCTAAAATTAAGGCCACCAGAGCTATGGTCCTTTTCACAGCTTTTCCACAACAGTTGAAACGCAACTAGGTGTGAAATTGCATGTAAAGAGAACAGACACTGGCTGGGGTTCTCACGATAGCCAAACTGGAAATAGTCCAGACGTGACACCGCTACACAACCCCTCTAATTCTATGTTACACTCAGACCCGGGTATAGGGTCCCACTCATGATATGCAAAGTAATCATAATAATAAAAACGAGTATAAATAAATTACCAAAATAAATAAAGACAATCATATATAATAAATAAAGGGAAAATAAATAAAGAAAAACCACATCAATTTTGCACATTTAATTAAGAAGGCCTGATTCTCTAGCGTCCCCAGTGGAGTCGCCATCTGTCGCAACCGGAATCGCGACGGGACGGCAACCCGAAAAACAAACGAGTTTGGGACAAAGGTTTTGGAGTCGCCAACATAATTTATATGGAAAAACTATGGAAAACCAAAAAATAAGACATGGTCTACGAAAAGAGATTTTCAGGTTCGGGAATCGGTTACGCGTAAGGAAGGTGTTAGCACCCTATCGCGCCTGCCCAAAGGCAATACCTTTAATTAAATATGTAAAGTTGACATGGTCTTGCAAAAATGTTAATTTTCCCTAAACAAAGTAATAAAAATAAAATAAAACAAACTATTAAGAAACAAAAAAATATTTTTTGTTTTATGAACCCGACAAGAATTGACATTGGTCCTACGTACATCCATTTATAATGTTTATTTTTTCAAAATATTTCTCTCTCCTTTTTTCCATCCCCTTTTTCTATGGCAGAGTGCGTATTTATATACACACAGTGCAATATTATGGAAATCTTGCCTTAATTGTGAATTAATTGACAATAAAACAAAAGAGGGAAAGAATTGCTTTAATTGTGAATTAAATGACAATAAAACAAAATAGGGAAAGAAATGGTCATGGTTGCCAGAAAACAAATTAAATAATATTCAAAACATTGATTATTATTATTGTCAGAAAATCATATTTTCCTCTTTAAAAGCAACTGATGCAACAAATTATATTAATATCATATTAATTCGAATTATTACCATATTCAACTAACATTTCAAAATATTGTATTAAAGTCATTATTTTATCCCTTTTTACCCACCATTAATTATTATTATCTTATTTTTTAATATTTACTTACCCGGACGAAATTAGGTGTTGACAAGCGCTTTAAAGATATTTTCAGGCAATTGGAGATTAAAATACCTTTGAATTTCACATATTAAAGATCAACATATTATATGTTCAACACGTGACAGTCACAATATGTGCATATTTCACAATAATCATAAACACATACAACATATAACATATACCACAGTACATATTCATGTGTTTTTATTATCAATGTGTTGTCATCATCAAAAATCACTATCACAGGGATTGGGTTCAGCTATCATAGTGCTTCCCTTATCAACATGAAGGTTTAGGATAATTTTAGCCCCAAATCGTTGAACGCCAAACTTGTACCATTGAGCTTGCAATTATCCAAATGCTTTGGCGTTGAGCAATGGCAGGGTGTCGTTAAGCGCTACTTTTCACTACAAGTTGGAAACAATTTAATTTTAGGTCAATCAACGGAAGAAGGTGGTCGTTGGAGTACAATGTTTTGTGAGAAGCTTAGTGTTGAGCGGTAGAACTTTGAGCGTAACCTTTTGAGAAAAGTTTGGAGTTGAGTGTCAAGACTATTGCTAAGCTCCGTTTTTTAGCCTTGGTGAATATACTGTGATTTTGTAATGTTTTGATTTGTTTAAAATGGATTGCTATGGATATGTTGTTCATTTAATATGTATTATAAATTAAGAACATGATTGTGAATATGTATGGTGAATGTTGTGGAAAGAATTTCAAGGAGAAGTTTTTTATAGTGATTTCAATAATGTATGTATTGATGTATGTATTTTGTATTGAGAGATATTTTGTTGTTCTAATATTATGTATATATTTTTTTGAGTTATCACTTCTTTCATATTGAATGTGTAATGTTTTCTTTAATAGTTATGTGCTATTAAAATAAAATGTTATAAGAAATATTAATTGATTTTTTTTTACAAAAAATTACTTCTGAATTTAAAATATGAAAAAAAAATTATTATAATTTTTTTTTCATAAAAATTTTATGTGGATTTTTTTCAGAAGAAATTTTGCAAGAAATTTCTTTCAAATTTTAAAATTTGACAATATGTAATTGCCTTACGGAAGAATTACTTACCAATCAAAATTCCTAAAAAGGACTTCATGAAAAACGTTTCTTGTAAATTTTTGTAAAATATAGTCTTCATCCAAGCTTAACCAGAAAATTTGAGAAACTCATCGACATGGAGTCATGATGCAAAATAAAGAGAAAGAGAGAGGAAAAAATATAGACAGTGAAGAATTCTAATTTATTTCAATTCAAGTATTTTTCTTGATTTCATACAGCAAGTTTTGAACTTCCCATGTCACTAAAACACTCTCAGACCTTTTGTTTTAATTATTTATTATTTTAAGCATATTATGGTATTTATTGCATTTTTAGTTTTATTTTCAAATAAGGCGCCGAATAGATTCACAAGGTCTACATGTATGAAATTTCTGATGCACTTTTTGAGGTGCTGTTTGTATGTCTAGTCTACTTTTCAATTTCAAAATATGTTAGACAACATTGAAACTCACCACATGATATAAACATTAATTTTTTTTTTCAAAATGTATTTGATGTGTTTTGAAAAGTTATTTTCGAAACACATATAAGGCTGTTCCAAAAGACTCACACCAAAACGCATTATATATTGGAAAGTTTAGTCCGAAAAATTTGTTCCATAACGTACTTCATATATTTGAGAAATTCTGTTTTGAAAACCTCAAAATGGAAATCTTTTTTCGAAAACCTTTTTCTAGAATTTGAAATATGTAATCAGAAAATCACTTTTACAGAGGTTAAAAGATTCATTTTAGAATTTCGTGGGGTGTGCAGATAATGTATTGGGGTGAAGGAAGTAAAAGCCTCCCTTTTTATTCTTTGCTGAGAGGGATTACATAGATCCATTGTGCATGGCCCAAAATTTCCATTCAATCTTCACCGCAACTTTATGCTTTGGGCTTTGCGCTGTGAGGGTTTTAGAGTTTGAGGTTCCTTTCATATTGTACCACATACTCTTTGGGTTAAGAACTCTAAGGCTTACTTCCCTTGAATGAATTTAAGAGAGAGTGATTAAGAAAATTTGAGAAGATTTGAAAGTAAATCTTTTTGTTGTTTATTTGAGTGAATTTGGTGGTAAATGAGAGTGGATTTGAAAATAAATTTTTTTAATCTGTCACGTCAATCAAATCCTATACTAATTTTAACAAACTTTACTTTCAAATCCACTCAAATAAACAACAATAAAATTTACTTTTAAATCTTCTCAATCACTCTCCCCAAATTCTTTTTTTATTTGTGACTAAAAAATCTTCACATTTTATTTCAGAAGTGATTGAACAATTTAGTCCATTCAAAACAAATTTCTAAGAAAAATTTCAAAACCTTCATACTAACATTATATTTTTCAAATATTAACGAAACTCACAATCTCTCTCACTCTCTTTTAACTTTTATCATTAATTCAACTTTATATTTTTCTTTTAATTTGTAAATGATTATAATTCAAATAAATAATGACATTTTTATGATATCAAACTACCAAGCATGTACAAAATTTTGCTTGAAATTAGCAAACTCTCAAGTTCGAAGTTAGTAGTGCCATTAGTAAAAAAAGAGTGATAACAAAGACAGTTACGTATTTGGACACATAAAAACAAAAGGACAGTACACATGCAATGTATTCTGTAATAGGGTTTTTGGAAGCCTTGAAATGTTTTGAAGTGTCTCTAAGTGTTCAGTTTGAGTTTTGGTATCTATGATAGATTCTGCTATATACAGTACCATGCTTAGCCTTTTGTATTCATATTTTCATATCTTGTACTTGCATTGCTCATGTGCTTTGTGTTTGGCCTTTCTTTCCTTCTCTTTCTTATCTATGCACCCAGACAAATGAATGTGAAGTAAATGGTCATTATAATTTTCTTTTTTATCTTTTTTTTCAAATCTCCAATAAAATGAAAAAAAAGGAATAAAAAATATAAGATTCAAAGTTAGGAATTGGAATGAGAATGATTTAAGTATCACACTAAATTTTTTCTTTTGGGTTTACACTTTTAAAATTAAAAAATCAACTTCTGAAATTATTTTAGTGTAAATATTAATTTTAGTTTTGCTTTTTAAGATTAGTATTTACTCTTTAGTTTCACTCCGAGCGCTTATAATACCCATATTTACATTTTTTTATTAGAGTTTGATGGATATACATTAAGAATCAAAATGTTTAAATTGTGAAACAATAGGAAATTATTAGTTTCATTAAAATGTTTCGTTTTGCAAAATAACATATTTTGTACTAACGTGGTGATAAAATCTATAGGAAAAAGGTTTGAGTGATAAAATATATTAAAATTTAAAATATGATAATAAAATACAAAAAAAAATGTTTGTTAAATTCATAAAAGAAAAACTATTGAGCGATAAAAAAAAACTAATTAAGCTTTAGAAAGTTTGTAATTAAATGATAATGTAAAATACATTGGTATTATATATCTTATTTTCTTTTCCAATTTATAAGAGAATGAGGAGAACTGCATTCTAATATTACACACTTCTTCCAATATTATTATGCTGTATTTTATTATGAATAAAATACCTTGTGAACAAACACAATATGTGAACAAAAATGAATGTGAAAAAAAAAAGGAGAAGAAAGATGAATGTATTTCTCATTACTCGTTTGAAAACAAGAAATAAGAAGAATATAAAATATTCTATACATCAACAAATTGTTATTAAAAAAATATTAAAGTTAAAAGGCCCTCAAGATGGGAGTACAAATTAATGATCAGCTTCGAATATATATTTTTGAAAACAAACTAGACTTTGGTAGATATAGATAATGTTAAGAATCTCACAAGTGTACTGAATCACATCAAGTAATAAACATGGTAAGATCAAGTATCGTTTTCCTAGAGACTCACGGCGTAAACAATTATGTGATTTCTTTATTAAATAAGACATGAAAACAAACTCTTTTGGTTTAGAAGGCAAATACTAAAAAGTAAATATGCATGCAATTTGATCAATTGGACAGAAGTTCAAAGATGAACGGATTTGATATTATGAGATGAATATGTTGTTAGGGAAAGAGTTCACCTAGTTTACTCTCATGTATATACGAATTCTACTTCTTCATTAATGTCAATGTCACTATCTAAAATACTTAAAACCCGATTCCTTAGCGAAGAAAGTCTATCCTTAATTATTAGTTCATATGATTCCTAGCATTCCTAATAATTAATTATGAATATCAAAAGCTTAAGACAACCAAAACTCATACCCCCATTCCTGAGCAATACTGCTTCTGGGAATAATTCTCTAGAACATGAATTGTAAGATACCTTCTAGTACTCATGAAAATCATACATCATGCTAATGAATGAGTTAAACAAAGCAAGCAATACGCGAAGAAGAATTACCCTAACAATTAATGAAAGAAGCATATATAATCAAGAATCAATTCAATACATGAGAGTTTACAAAGGTTACATCATTTCCCAACAAAAAAAAGTATAGTTCACCATTGACATGGTGAAACTAGATGAATAATGGAAAATGAATGAAAGATAAAACCCTAGAAATTGAAGATAGGAGCTCCCGCATCCAAATCCGCCTTCGAGGGAGCAAAAAATGTATTTTTGTGCCTATTCTGTCCAAAGATGTGAACCCTAGGACGTCCAAGTCCTTAAATAGAACATAAAAATAAAAGAAAATAAGTCCAAGCTCACGAAACTGGCGCTCAGCACCCTACTTACGATGCCCAGGCGGCATACGGGTCAAAATTGGCGCTCAGGGTCAACTCAGAAGGCAAGCAGGCATGTTGCGACTCGAGGAAGTGGTGCTCAACGCCCTTGAAAAGGGCGCCCAGGCACGAGCCAGGGGCATCTGCGCTGAGGGCTCCAAAAAAACGGCACGAGCCAGGGAGGGAATGATGGTAACCCCTTTAGGGTCTACCCATCCAAAGAAGTATCAACTAACACTAAGACTAAAGAAAGGGAAGTAGAATAAAGATTACTAAAGCTATTTCCTTATCTAAGTCTTAGATAGATTCTCTTTAACTAAATTCCATTTACATTGTTTTGTAGGACATTAATAAGGTTGGAAGGTGCCTAGGAAAAACCAATTTTCTTGTTAGCCCAGCCACATTATAAGCCATTGAAAAGTCCTTGTGATGGTGCATGCTTGTGAATGTTTTTGATTGTGGTAAAATGAAAGGAAAAGTTGATTCATGTGACATTGTGATAGTGGAGTGAATGAGTGAAACACTTTACCTCTTATACACTTGTGTGTTGAGTGAAACACTTTACCTAGTGAGGAAATATTCCATGAGCACATGAACATCCATGCTTAATTGATTGATCATTCATGAAAAATAGCATTTGTTGGAACTTAAATGACTTTGTGAACACTAAAGCATGTGCACATCTTGATTGAATTCTTGGTCATAAGTTTGAGTGAAGTTGTTACTTATCTTGAAAAGAGGATTTTGAATGATTGAACCATCATATTAATTGGTTGGAGATGGAGTTACATCTTATTTGCTTGAGGACAAGCAAAGTTCTAAGTTTGGGGTTGTGATAACAGTTGAAAAACTGTTATTTTCATGCTTAAAATTGATACTAAAAGCAACCTTTAGACTTAGAAACTAGCTTGAAATCACACCTTTTATCTTTATTTTCAGAAATAAGAGAGCTGGACAGGTTTACACTTGATTTGAGTGTTTTTGTGCAGGTTTTAGGGTGAATTTGGTGCAAAGAGTGAAGAAGGAGAGAAGTGACATTAGAAAAGACAAGAAAGAGTGCAAAAAGAGAAGACGAAGGCACCGCTCAGCGGCAAAGTACCGCTGAGCGGCACTCAGGAGGTTGCGGGAGTCACGCTGAGGGGCAAATGGCCGCTGAGGGGAAGAATTGTGACGCGCAACTACCGCTGAGCGGTAAATACCGCTGAGCGGTACTCTTTGGGCTTGGGCTTTTGTAATCTTTTGTAACTCTAAATTAGTATATAAGGGCTTGCACGTCCTTTAGTTTAGTATCTTTGGCAGAAACGAGGCAAACACTCTCTCTTCCACCCCTTTGAAGGAGGATCTTGGATGCTCAGGCTACCTCTTCACCTTTATTGGGTTTATTCTTTCACTCTTTCATTGTTATTCATCTAGGTTCACCATGACGATGGTGAACTAAACCTTGTATGTTTGTTGGGGAATCAATGTAATCTCTTGAAGCTCTCATATATGGATTTGTTGAGTACATCTTTGAATTAAGACATATGCTTTCTTTCATCATTAGTTAGGGTGTTTCCTCTTTGCTCAATGCTTGCATTGTTTAACTCATTCTAATGCATGATTATTGGTTTTGTCGATACGGACACGTACGGGGAAGTCTAGATCCGGGGAATTTCTCCCAATATTTTACTGACAACATTATATTGGTTGCCTTTAAGCTCCTGCAGTAATGAACTAATCATTAGGAATGCTAGGAATTGTATGAACTATTTGATTAGGGAGAAGCCATCTAGAATGGTACATTAGAGAGTGGCATTAACAATGATGATTTGAATGTTGAATTCCTAAAATATATGAGAGTGGATGAGATGAAATTGACCCCCAACAACATATTCATTCATATATTCCATTGAAAGTGTTTATCTTCTGTCTTTGCCATTGATCAATTCATGCATACATGTTTATTTTTGTCTTTGCATATTAAACTTTGAATATTTCGTTTGTAAGTCCTAGCTAATCAACAAATCACATAACTAAACTAGGCCGTGAGTCCTTTGGGAAGAACGATACTTGGTCTTACCAAGTTTTATTACTTGAACGATTCGGTCATACTTGCCGATTGTGAAACAAGTTTGTGACATCATATTTTGGTGCTTACAAATTTGTCCATCAAGTTTTTGGCGCCGTTGCCGGGGAATTGGGGATTGAACCCGAGTCCTAGCAACGGCTATTAAGTTTGGGTCATCAAGTTTTTGGCGCCGTTGCCGGGGATTCGTGGTTTAACTGGTTAATTTGTGTGATTATTGATTATCTTTGACTTTAATTTTAAATTTCTGTTTTTATTTTCTGTTTATATCTTTTTCTGTTTTATCTTTTTAGATTAGATTTTATTTTATTTGGTTAGGTTAGATTTTATTAGATTTTATTTTATCTTTTTATCTTTTCAGATTAGGTTAGATTTTATTTTTTAGATTTGATTAGATTTGATTTTATCTTTTTAGATTTTATTTTTAGATTAGATTTTATTTTATCTTTTAGGATTAGATGTTATTTTTAAATTTTATTTTATCTTTTATCTTTTTATCTTTTGAATCTTTTATCTTTTTATCTTCTGAATCTTTTATCTTATTATCTTTTGAATATATATCTTCTCTTATATCTTTTTGTGCTAACAAATTTTTTTTAGGTTTTGTTTTCTTGTGCATGCAGGAAGCAATTCGAACTAGAAGTAAGAAAACAACAGAACCACTTCTTGAAGGCCTAGAAGTGAGTAGAAGGAGGAGAAGAATCAGAACGTCTAGAGAACTTTTCCCTTCTCCAGAAACTCTCTTGCAATCATCACCACAAGGTTCTGTTCATAGCACAGGAAGTATGGAGGGCAATAATGTTATAAGAAGTCTTGCAGATTACACTAATCTTGCTGGACCTCAGCACTTCAATAGCATAGCTAGACCTAGAGTCAATGCTGCCAACATGGAGGTCAAACCAGCACT